>CM077596.1:49144003-50557104 GCA_039654915.1 Aquilaria yunnanensis | reverse complement strand
AATCGAGAAGATAAAATACGATTCATTAAGAATGGCCTGAGTAATGACTCATTGGATGATATCCAATTGACTCTTGAGACGCATTCTTGTGGATCCGTGCAACGTGAACTTCTCGATTTATGGAGCATTTTTCATGAAGAACGAGAACGATACAGTCCCGGGAATCTGACGTTAAACGACCCTATTTGCCAGCTTGTAAGAAAACTGGATGGGAAGCAAATCCTCGACTCATAGAAGCCGTTAATCCCGTTACTGGACGTAAAACCAGTGGAAGATGTGAGCCACAGTCACAATCACTGTACATACAATTTATCATATTTAAAATTTTCCATTTTTCTTTTAATAATGTATTTGCTCCCATAAGTGTAATCGACACGTTATCCATTTCATCGCTATAAATGCATGTTCTTCCAGTCGGTTATCTAAGTTTCCTTCAATAACTAATTCCTTTCCATCATCTCTCAAATTCTTCTCTCATCAATGGATTCTACTCTTTCTACCCTACGAAAATACTTTCCTTCTCTTCCAATAAAAGTCCTTAAAAAGATCTACCTTGCTAGATGTGAAAGAATCAGAGTTTTTACACGCAAAGGCATTCCCGATAATGTGCAGTGGATAATTGAAGCTAAGGTCCGTTTGGCAGGTGAAGTTCCAGATGCATTTATGCCCCGCATGCCCGGTTTAGGTAAAAGCCGTTATGCCAAAAGGCGAAGAGCAAAGAGACTAGGCGTGTGTTATAAATGTGGGCGATGGAATTGTATTACTAAATGTCGCTCTTTAGGATACATCTCCATAAATCGTGAAGATAAAAGAAAATTCATTAAGAATGGCCTGCGTAAGGAATCTCTGGAAGATATCCGAGAGACTCTTGAAACGCATTCTTGTGGAAAAGTGCAAGGTCAAATTGTCAAATTGTGGAGGACTTACCATAAAGAACGAGACCGTTACAGTCTTGGGAATGTGACTGTAAACGACCCTGTCTGCCAGCTTGTAAGAAAACTGGATGGGAAGCAAGCCCTCGACTCATAGAAGGCATTGAAGCCATTACTAGATATAAATCAGTGGAAGATGAGAGCCACAGTCATGATTGCTGTACATATAAGCTGTCATTTGTCTTTTCTTTTGACAATAATGTACTTGCTTCTGTAAGTGTAATTAACGCATTATCCCTTTCATCACTATAAATATGTGTTAGTTATTTTCGTTTCCTACAATCACTAATTTCTTTCTTTGCCTCCTTCATCAATGGAGTCTTCTCTTTCCGCCCTACGAAAGTATTTTCCTTCCTTCCCAATAAATGTTCTTAAAAAGATTTATCAAGCTAGATGTGAACGATTCAGAGTATTTATGCACAAAGGCATTCCTGATAATGTGCGGTGGCTAATTGAAGCTAAGGTTCGTTCAGCTGGTGAAGTTTCCGAAGCGTTCTTTCCCCGTATGCCCGGCTTTGGTAAAAGCGCTTATGCCAAAAAAAGAAGAGCAAAGAGGCTAGGCGTTTGTCATAATTGTGGACGGTGGATTTGCGGCAATAAATGTCGTTCTCCAGGAGTGATCACCAGAAATCGTAATGATAGAATAAAATTCATCAAGAATGGCTTGCGTAAGGAATCTCTGGAAGATATTCGAGAGGTTCTTGAAGCGCATTCTTGCGGAATAGTGCAATTTGAGGTTGTTGGATTATGGATAATTTTCCAAAAAGAACGAGATCGTTATAGTCTTGGGAATCTGACTTTAAACGACCCAGTTTGCCAGTTTGTGAGAAAACTGGATGGGATGCAAATCACCGATTCATAGAAAGCATTGAAGCCATTACTGGACACAAAGCCAGTGGAAGACGAGGATCAAAGTCACGATTACTGTACGTGCTAGTTGTCGCTTTTGAAATTTTCCTCCCCTTTTGGTAATAATGTATCCACTTCTAACGTGAACCAAAGTCACGATTACTGTACGTGCTAGCTGTCGCTTTTGAAATTTTCCTCCCCTTTCGGCGATAATGTATCCACTCCTGACATGAGCCATAGTCACGATACTGTACATGCTAGCTGTCGCTTTCGAAATTTTCCTTCTTCTTTGGCAATAATGTACCCACTCCTGACACGGACTACTGTATATAGCTGCTACTTTTGAAATTTTCCTTCTCTTCCAATAATCACGTACCTACTCCTGACGTAAGCTACAGTAGTGACTACTGTATATGCTAGTTGCTTTTGAAATTTTCCTCATCTTTTAACGATAGTGTACCTATACCTGACCAGAGTCATACTCGTGACTACTGTGAATAGCTGGCAATAATGTATCCATTCTTGAAAATAAAATTATTGCCTTATCTCTTCATCTCTATAAATATATCCTCTTTTCTCACAAGGGTAAGGATAGGAATGGAGAAAACCCCAACTCGTAAATCCCGAAGTATTTGTGTATTTTCTGGGGCTTTTCCTGGAAAAGATGAAGAGTATTTAAAAGCAGCCAACCATTTGGGAAGAGTATTAGCTGAGCGAAAAATACATTTAGTTTATGGAGGAGGTAGTGTCGGATTAATGGGAGGTGTAGCATCAGCAGCATCTTTAGGAGGAAGTCAAGTTTTGGGCATCATCCCTGGACCTTTGAAATTTGTTTCTGGGGGCACGATTGGAGAAGAATTAGTGGTTAAAAATTTGCAAGAGCGTGTGTTACAAATGCTTTTAAATGCTGATGCTTTTATCGCTCTACTAGGTGGTTTTGGCACATTGGGAGAAGTCTTTCAAATTGCTTCCATGGCCCAACTTAATTTGCATAAGAAACCCATTGGGCTTTTAAATGTTAACAATTTCTTTACAGGTCTGATAGCTTTTATGGATTATGCTATGCAGAAGAATTTCATATCAAGAGTGGCACGGCGAATCATAATATCCGCAACAACTGCTGAAGAATTGCTAAATAAAATACAAGCTTTTGTTCCTGAACCAGATCCAGCAATGATTCAGATAGACTGGACACGACAGTCTTTCCCGACCAATTCACTCCCATAATGGTCCTCTACTCACCCTGTTGAAGTATTGTGGAAGAAAGAAGCGATCTGATCCGTTTTTCTTGTCCTTTAGTTTTATTATCAGCATTTTCTTTCGCGTTTCAGTTTTTCTTTTCAGGAAATTTCTTTTTTTATAATATAGTTTCGTCCATGCTGATATTAAAACCATAGGACAATGCCTTTAGGTTGGAATGGCTGAGTAAAGAGTAATTTTTGTTACTCTTGAGACGCATCCTATTAGGTCTACTAGGCATAACATTTTGGGGTAGTTAAGCTTTAACCTTATTCGGATGACATATCTCACAAGGGAATCTATATTTACTGAAGAAAATATTAGATGAACCTTGAATATGGATTCCAAACATCCGTTCCCTTTACATAATTTGTCAGTGTTATTGTCATCATCAAGATTCACTCGTTTTATCGAAGCCTAATTCTTTGCGCTCGCCTATTATGAAAATTCACACTTTTGAAGAAAATTATTCCAATTTCAATTGCTTTCATATAAATTTCGCTCGAGGTCCTAAGGGAAGCTCCTTAGCCTCAAAATCAATTTTCATCATCAGGGTTTTAAGGATGGAACCTTTGCCTCGAAAAGAATCAATTTTCATCATCGGGGTTTTAAGGATGGAACCTTTGCCTCGAAAATAATCAATTTTCATCATCGGGGTTTTAAGGATGGAACCTTTGCCTCGAAAACAATCAATTTTCATCATCGGGGTTTTAAGGATGGAACCTTTGCCTCGAAAACAATCAATTTTCATCATCGGGGTTTTAAGGATGGAACCTTTGCCTCGAAAATAATCAATTTTCATCAATCCGGGGTTTTAAGGATGGAACCTTTGCCTCGAGATCAATCAATCAATCCGAGGTTTTAAGGATGGAACCTTTGCCTCGACATCAATCAATCAATCCGGGGTTTTAAGGATGGAACATTTTCCTCGAGATCAATAATCAATCCGAGGTTTTAAGGATGGAACCTTTACCTCGACATCAATCAATCAATCCGGGGTTTTAAGGATGGAACATTTTCCTCGAGATCAATCAATCAATCCGAGGTTTTAAGGATGGAACCTTTACCTCGACATCAATCAATCAATCCGAGGTTTTAAGGATAGAACCTTTGCCTCGAGATCAATCAATCAATCCGGGGTTTTAAGGATGGAACCTTTGCCTCGAGATCAATCAATCAATCCGAGGTTTTAAGGATAGAACCTTTGCCTCGAGATCAATCAATCAATCCGGGGTTTTAAGGATGGAACCTTTGCCTCGAGATCAATTATCAATCCGAGGTTTTAAGGATGGAACCTTTGCCTCGACATCAATCAATCAATCTGGGGTTTTAAGGATGGAACCTTTGCCTCGAGATCAATCAATCAATCCGAGGTTTTAAGGATAGAACCTTTGCCTCGAGATCAATCAATCAATCCGGGGTTTTAAGGATGGAACCTTTGCCTCGAGATCAATTATCAATCCGAGGTTTTAAGGATGGAACCTTTGCCTCGACATCAATCAATCAATCCGGGGCTTTAAGGATGGAACCTTTACCTCGACATCAATCAATCAATCCGAGGTTTTAAGGATAGAACCTTTGCCTCGAGATCAATCAATCAATCCGGGGTTTTAAGGATGGAACCTTTGCCTCGAGATCAATTATGAATCCGAGGTTTTAAGGATGGAACCTTTGCCTCGACATCAATCAATCAATCCGGGGTTTTAAGGATGGAACCTTTGCCTCGACATCAATCAATCAATCCGGGGTTTTAAGGATGGAACCTTTGCTTCGACATCAATCAATCAATCCGGGGTTTTAAGGATGGAACCTTTGCCTCGAGATCAATCAATCAATCCGGGGTTTTAAGGATGGAACCTTTGCCTCGAGATCAATCAATCAATCCTAGGTTTTAAGGATGGAACCTTTGCCTCGAGATCAATCAATCATTCAGTCCATCTTACAACGATAGAACCTTTCCTATCGTTAGAGGTTCTAAGGACCTTTCCTTAAACCTCAAACAAACAATCAATCATTCAGTCCATCTTACAACGATAGAACCTTTCCTATCGTTAGAGGTTCTAAGGACCTTTCCTTAAACCTCAAATAAACAATCAATCATTCAGTCCATCTTACAACGATAGAACCTTTCCTATCGTTAGAGGTTCTAAGGACCTTTCCTTAAACCTCAAACAAACAATCAATCATTCAGTCCATCTTACAACGATAGAACCTTTCCTATCGTTAGAGGTTCTAAGGATCTTTCCTTAAATCTCAAACAAACAATCAATCATTCAGTCCATCTTACAACGATAGAACCTTTCCTATCGTTAGAGGTTCTAAGGACCTTTCCTTAACCTCAAACAAACAATCAATCATTCAGTCCATCTTACAACGATAGAACCTTTCCTATCGTTAGAGGTTCTAAGGACCTTTCCTTAAACCTCAAACAAACAATCAATCATTCAGTCCATCTTACAACGATAGAACCTTTCCTATCGTTAGAGGTTCTAAGGACCTTTCCTTAAACCTCAAACAAACAATCAATCATTCAGTCCATCTTACAACGATAGAACCTTTCCTATCGTTAGAGGTTCTAAGGACCTTTCCTTAAACCTCAAACAAACAATCAATCATTCAGTCCATCTTACAACGATAGAACCTTTCCTATCGTTAGAGGTTCTAAGGACCTTTCCTTAAACCTCAAACAAACAATCAATCATTCCCTCAAACTTGCAACGATAGGAGAGTTCCTATCGTCGAGGTTCTAAGGAGAGTTCCTTAACCTCAAACAATCAATCATTCAGTCCATCTTACAACGATAGAACATTTCCTATCGTTAGAGGTTCTAAGGACCTTTCCTTAAACCTCAAACAAACAATCAATCATTCAGTCCATCTTACAACGATAGAACCTTTCCTATCGTTAGAGGTTCTGAGGATCTTTCCTTAAACCTCAGAGTTTAGGCGGCGAGAAGGTTTTCAATGCCTAGCTAAGCTGGACGAAATTTGGTAACTAACTTTGCATACATCATGTCCCATGAAGCATGCAAAGGGGGGCAGCTGTTGACACCCAATTTCGTCCGGCTTAAAAATAAAAAATTAATTAAATTAAAAATTAAAACTTAAAAATTTTTTTTTATTGAATTAGTTAATTAATTGATTACTTAATTAAAAAAAAAATAATAGTAATAATGGTAATATTATTTTAGGGGCATTCTTTTTTAGTTTGTATGTTAAAGAAAAAAAAAGGGGGGGGGGGAAGAAGAAGAAAATAATAATAATAAATTAAATCTAAATTAATTTAAATTAAAAATTATTAATTAATTAATTAATTAAAAAGAAAAAGAAAAAAAAAACAAAAATAATAATAAAAAATGGGGAGGGTGGCCGACAGAGGCTCCCCCTCCCCTTATCCCTTATCTTCTCTCGCACTCTCAATCTTCATTTATTCTCTCCCTCTCACTCAATGCAGAGAGGACACGCTCAGAGCTCTCTCTTTAAAAAAAAATTTCTTTCTCCTCTACCTCGGGGCTGGCTCAGCTTCTCCTTCTGCGAGCTCTCTGCTACGCTTCTCTCTCTTTCTTCTCTCTCCCACAGACTCAAACACACGGACAATAGACCAAAAAAAATCACAGAGATCTCTCTCAGCTCTCTCTCACGCTTTCTCTTCTCTCGCTTCTCTCTCTCTCTTCTCTTCCCGCTCTCACTCTCGTCTCTTCCCTCTCTGTCTCAAGAATTCTCTCTTCTCAGACGCCAGCTCCGCCCCTGCTGTCGCGCCTCGCCCTCGCCTCAAGCACCGCCCCTGCCGACGCCCAGCTCCGGCCGCTTCTCCACTGTCGCCCCTCCCCTGCTGGTCGCGCTCTGTTTTTGGGCCCATCGCGTCTCCCCTCCGCTACGTCGCGCGCGTGCACCTCCTTCCCTCGCCGTCTCCAGCTTCGCGTCGCCCCCTGCCGCGCCCAGCCCGCCGTGCGCCTTCCCCCTCCTCCAGCTCCCTGTCGCGTGCGCCTTTCCCCCTCCTCCAGCCCTCCGCTGTCGCGCGTGCCTCTCCCCCTCCAGCCAGCCTCCGTGTTGCCTCCCACCAGCCTCCTTAGCCACCGACGCCACTCATCGCGACACCATCGCGTCTCCCCCTCCAGTCCCCTGCCGTCGCGCCCCTTCGCCTTGTTGTCCCCTTTTGCTGTAGCACTGCCACCGTCCCGTCGCCGGAAAAACAAAAGAAGAAGACGAAGACAGCCAAAAAAAAAGAGACGCGTTTACGCGTTTTCAATTTTTTTTACCGAGTCAAATTTTATTTTATTTTATTTTATTATATATATATATATATATTTGGGCTAAAATCCTTATTTAGCCCCTATTTTTTTTTTATTCATTTAAGTCATTAATATATTTTATTCTTGCATATACGTCACTGACAGTAAAACTCTTTATTTATTTTATTTATTTTATTTTTTCGATTTTTGCTTAGATCTGATTAATGTGAATTGTTGTGTGGATCTAATTAAATATCGATTGTTGTGTTGATCTGATGAATATGGATTGTAGTGATTGCTTGATTGTTAGTTTTCTTTACTGCTCCTGATTACTTGATTAATTAAATTGCTTATTTATATGGTAGTCTATACTGCAGTATGGTTATTCCTTTTGTGGTTTCTACTGTTTTCTGTGTTTTGCATTCTGTGTTTTGCAGGTGGTAAAAAAAATGAACACTGATTCATAGTAGCATTTCATGATCCGCTTACTACAGAGGTGACGTGGGCGTTCTCCTCGTCTACAATAACCCTCACAGAGCCACCCCCACCGAAACCGCCTGGATTGATCTCTTCAAGAACTCTATTCCATCTTTCAGAAGCGAGCTGAGAACAATACAACTGTTCCAGATGCAGACGTTAGAGCTGAACAATTTCCTCGGAAGTATCTCTCTATTCATTCCAATTTCTTGGAACTAAGAACTGTCAAGGCCATAAGTATAGAACGTTTATCCATGATAATTGTGTATTGCTGACTGAAATATTTCACTCATGATTTTTGTTTTATGTTTTCCCTGCGGTATTTTGCTTTATGAAGTAGTCTTCTAGAAGTTTCCTACTTCTCTGTTAACTGATCAACCTATGTAGGAGGGTTTTCCAATAGTCGGGTTTAACGTTATATATTGAGCACTTCCTGTGCAAATTATTTAGTGACAGGATTATAAAGTCATAAAGATCATTTGTATACGGTGGCATATAGTTTTAATAGGGATACCTAGTTTGTGGATACTCTCATGCCTTCAACCCTAGAGTATGGAGACCCTTTCTTTTTATTTCTATAGTTTTATGTTGTTGTATGAATTATTGTGTGCAAGCAATACCTGGTGGTGATCTTCCTGTTTTCCTTGTCATCCGTCTATTTGTCTTGCATTACTTCACTGATTGTATCCATGCCATACTACCAGAATAAGACTATTGAACTGGAACTTCTATGTGCAAAAAGATACGCAGATATTTTTGAAGACATAAAAGAGACCCTGAAAGCCATGGGGGACCACATGATTGTATTCTGCGCTACTGACTTCCTGAGCGAATCCTTAGAGAACTTGGATTTTGAGATATTCAAGAAAATCAAAAACGAAGAAAAAGGTTAAGACTATATAATTTTGGTCATAAAATTGACATAAGAGAATAACATAAGATTTTTGATTTGATATGTATTTATTTATTTATTTATCTTTATAGTTTAATTTTAATTATTGTAATGCATTAAATGTGTATCAAATCATTAAAAATCCGTCCTAAGTTATCAAATCCATGTCCAGATGATTCGGTTAGAATCCATGGCTTGGATATTAAATTAAAGTAATTTCCATATCCGGATGATCCAGGCAGGACATACGGTTTGGAAAACTTTTTACTAAATAAATTAAATAAATACAAAAGATAAAAATCCATATTTTATGGTATGGATTAATTTATTTAAAGGTTCACCAAATTCCGTGTCCAAATGACTCGGCAGAGTCCAATGGTTCGGAATCAAAAATCTTCCGTGTCCAAATGACTCGGCAGAGTTCATGGTTCAGAAGTACAAAATTTCATACAAATTAATTAATTTAAAAATCCACACTTCGACTAATCCAGTTAAAATTTCTAATTTTGAAAATTAACTGAGAATTATTTAAAAGCAAAGCAAAAAAAAAAAAAACAAAAATTAAAATCAACTAAGGTGCCAATTTTGGGCGCTATAACAATATTGTTTTAGCGTAACCGTACTCCCGAACTCCCGAACTCTCGCAGACCATATTTTAAGGTATCCAATCGACCTGAACGAAAACTGATTGGTGGCGACTCCCGAAAATGACCCGCACGTTGCCACACTATGGGTTATAGAACTTATATATATGTTTATAACATTATACTTTTTTATGATACTAGGGATAGTAAGTGAAAGTATTGTGTAATATGAACTTCCTAACCCTGCGTTTGGATTGAATTATTTATGAATTCTTGTAATTTTAAAATAACAGAATTTTAAAATAAAGTATTTTAAAATGCTAAGATTTTTAAAATCTGATATTTGGGTAATGACATTGAACACATGTACTTGAATTTCAAATACTAGTATTTATCACAATTCCAGCAACTCATCTCCACGTAGAATACTGCCATCCACGTCTATTCGTCTACCATTGTACCGTCAGTTTTATTGAAGGTTACCTCTACATTCTTCTTGACTATACATGAATCCAATTTCTCCTCTCCTACCTAATTGAAACAGCTCTAAAAGGTTTAAATCACTCCATATCATGTATGGCAGCAGTTAGGTATTCGAACTCGATTGGCACTCTAGCACGCTGGTTTATCACCACGGTTGCGACTCTGTCCATAGGTGATCCAAGGTTGAGACAAGAACAAAGGGAGAAATCGGAGAAGACTTTGAGCACCAAAAAAGAAAATCTTCGCTTCTCTTTTTCTTAGTTTTCTCCGGAATGTGTGATTTGATGGTGATTTACTACATGGAAAAATACAAAAAAAATGAATTTAAAGAATGAGTGTTTGACAAATTTCTTTTTTTTTTTTTATCAGTTGCGTTTCTTAGATAGAGAGCCGAGGAGAGAGAATCAGCAATGGTGGAAGAGAGATGGAGATCTCATGAAAGATGTTGAGAGCCAAGTGTGATCCTTGTAATTGTAGAAACTCACCTATTTTCGTGGAATTTTAGATTTGGATTTTAACACTCAAAATGCCACTTTTAAATTCCATGTAATTGTGAAATTCTCTCTTCATATTTATCCAAACAATGAATTTACCTTCCATAATTTTAAAATACCAATTTAAAATGAAATTCCATCCAAAATTTCTTCATCCAAACACGGGGTAGGATAATTTAGATGCATATATTCTTTTCATCTTTTTGTAAGAGTTTTTTTTTAATAGAATCTTATGACTTTACAATTATATAAAAAATAAAATAAAAAGACTCTAGGTAGAAATCTGACTTTAATAACCTTAAACAAATCACTTCAAGAATAAATTGTTTATTTCTGCATATTAATTTCTTCAGCATTGCCTAATTTTTATCCGAATCCTAACACATTCAATACTGTAAATCCTAGTTTGCCCTTAATTCTTAACAAAACATACCGATGTTGCTCATAATATTATCATGCAGAGCCTTTTCTTCATAATATACTTATTTCACATGGAAATATTCTCACAGTTTAATAGAGTGGCTAATTTAACCTATTTAGAAACATCTGTAGTATATTTAGACTAAAAACTTTACTAAAGTGTTAATTGTTAGTTATGTACTTATTGAATGACAACTACTGAATAAGAATAAAATCTTGAAAGAGAATATCAACGATTTAAATGATCAATTAACTATCAAACAATTATTATATTGTTTAAATTTAATAAAAGATAATTAACAGATAGTTTAAATAATATTTTAAAAAATAAATTGTTTCAAAAAATGACGAGTTATAGGAATGAAACAGAAAAGTGAGACAAGAACTTCGGCATAAAAATGACATTTTCCCGCCAAACTTGAAATGAGAATAAAGTTCCTTTTCCAACACCAAAGCAATCGCATGACCTCTATTTTGTAACAAGTCACCACCGTAAAGAACAAATTGCACAGCTTCCTAATTCTTTACAGTGCAGGTCCATAGGCCGACGATGGCCTAAGCACGTAAAAATATTGTACAAGTCATCTGATGGCATTTCTCCTATTCCTTTATACAATGGTTGGTAGCTTTACAATTCAGGCGCGCAACTTTTAGATTTCAATTCATCTTTTTCGAAAGAATTACCAATAAAGATGCAAAGCTGATCATCTAAGATCAATGGTCTCAAACTTTAGGCTTGGATTCATGTAAACATCGGTACATGTTTTGTATATTGGACCTCCATCCGGAGGTTGATCGTGAGGGTGAAAGCCACGCTGCTGGCACTGCCGTATCACCGACATACCACCAGGAGATGTCAACCTAAAAATGCCATGGCGTCTGCAATAATGATAAGGCCCGATATTAGACAAGAATAATCACTAGAATTTTAACTGGAAAACTGATTTGTTGACTCTCTCACCTTGAACTGTCTTTTGGTGCCATGACTATTGCTACAGATTCCGGTAACATAATCTGAAGAAAGAACAAGCAGCTGTGGTTAAAATTGTAACAAGGTATTGTTGGCACATGCTGAAAAACATATACTAGCCACCAAGTCAAATGAAGAACATCTCCAGGCGAATGCCACAGGTGAACCATAATTATTTTGGCTGATACGATGAAGTTTATATTTGCTATGGAGGAAAATAGATGGTGTTTTTTCAAAATTGAATAGAAGGCTCAAGAAGTACCTCTTTGCCTATTATCTGAAACACCTCATTTTTTATAGAATTTATGAAGTCAATATGGCTAGCTCTTAAGGGAAAACTAGCACCATGAACTTCATGTTATCAAACCACAACTAAATTTGGATTAATGTGCTGCAAAATTATCTGCGTTTGGTTCAAAACATTTCTCATACGCAAACTCTTAGCTGCCAATGGCCATCACTCAAACGTCAGGAAGAAGTAATTTGCAATGATGTGTCTTATGGGAGATTAGCATAAGAAAGGGAAAAGGATAAAATACGTAGACACAAACAGTACCATTAAATACTATTCACTAACCATGACACCAACTTGAGATGACACAGAAAGGTCCATACCTGATAAGAATAGTGAGTGTGAAGATCAATTGATGACATGAAACAAGACTGTGTTGGATGAGTCTGGAAATGACAAGTTACTAGTTAGCAAACCACATCTCTGTTCCAATTCAATATAGTGCACATCATTGAACCAAAAAATGTCAATTATTAAAATTAAGAGTCATAAAACAATTATAAACTATGATCTAATTCACATAAATTCAGGCATTGGAATTGGATGACTAGTAGCTTCTTTAAATCACTCTTCCTTATTTTTTTCTCTCCCATGAATGATGAGGAAAGTTTCTTCCAGTATATATCAGTTAAAACCTATAGAAGTGACGGATATTTTTACTCATTGCATTCCATGATAGCCCATAGTGGGATAGAGTGAGTTAGTATGTGTTAGTAAGACCACAAATTTCCACATAAGTTGCTTAAATTGTAGATTCAGATGCATATAGAATGCAAAATGTGTTGAGATGCCTTTGATGTCCCTAAACAGGGCACTGTACAATAATTTGTTTTGTTGAAGCATTAGGGCCATTTTGGTTGTGAAAATTTTCTGTATTTTGCTTCCCAAATTTCCACTGACAGAAGCATGGTTGTACAACATATTTCAAAGATGTGGAAAACCTTGTTTTTCAAGACATGGAGAACCCCTTTGATAAAACAGACATGATCTTTTTAATGATTCCCCATTTTCTCAAACAGGTTATCAGCCTAGTCCATCATGAACAAAGAAACCTGAAGCTGAAACAAAATGTACATTCCATTGTTGCCCCTGAATACACCCTGATTTTGTAGGCTGACAAAAAATGTGAACGCAAATGCAGTGAGAAATATGAACTTAGAAATTGGCAACTATGATCAAGTAGGTCCTAATGATTCAGTCATCACAGGTGAAAGATAACACAAGTAACCGAACAGTTGTACTCACATGTATCCATCCAAGAGGGAAAAGAGATCGCTTATCCTGGACTTCGAATATTTCCTCTTCATTTGTTGTTTGACACTGATCAAACATTATAAATTAAAGATAAAAGTTAAATAAACTTGAAAAAGGATAAAGATATGGATTAACAAAAAAAAAAGAAAGAAAGAAGTATGCTGCATCAAAATCATACTAACCGAATCTGAAGTTGACTCCTGCTTTGGAATAATAAGAGCACTAATGAAAAACTTCCTGTTTTTCTGTCAAGAAGCAGCAATTACAACAATTAAGCCTTCAGCAATGCCAAGAGGGAGGGAGGGAGGGAGATTCCTAGAAGTATCTTTATGGCAGTGAATACTTACGAGTGTACCAGCCAGGACTCCACAAGTTTCCAGATTCTTGTCAGTGTTTGACTTAGCCAGTTTCATGAAGCTCTCCATCATTGTAGTTGACTGTAATGAGGTAATTTCACGTCAAAATACAACCTAAGTTTGCAGAATACATCTGACCAGAAAGAGGCAATAATCTTTGAAATCGGATCACCTAGACTAGATAAATTATGTCAATCTCTCTTTGGGAAGAACAACTAAATTCTCAAACGACATGAAGAACAGAAAATGAATATCAAACCAAAATGCCACAAACTCACAATATGCAGCTCAAGAGGAGATTCAGAACAATCCAATGCATTCGGTGCAGAATTGTCAACTCTACAATCAGTGTCAGAGACTTGTGGAGATGTTGCAGGAGCCAAATCTAGCACTTCTGCAAGCACAGGAGGAGGAGAAGGATCTCTAGCAATATTTACATCAACAGGATTTTCCACATCCTCGAAAGAAATCATGGGACGAGGTTCATCTGTATCCTGCTTTTGAGAATTCTGACTATCATCGTCAGGAATATGATTTGATACCACACTTGATGCTTCTTGTTCTGGATGGTTGATATCATTCTTCAGCTGAAGTTCATTGTTTATACGCTGTTGAGCACTGTTATGAAATAAAAACCAATAATGTATTCATACAATTGTACTATTTGCACAAAAACAAGACAGAAAATAGTGTTTTATCCATAGAACAAAGCTGCAAAATCTAAAATCCAGTTCCCCAAAAATAATAACAATTTATTCCCTCAACTCTGTTAGTAATATTAGATGCAACTGCATATTGAGAATCATTGTTCTGAAAAAAAAAAGTGCTCCTAGTCAAAGAGGTAACAGACCTTGGGATTTGGACAGGAGTCAGGTCTATGTTACTTGGATATTGCACCTGTGTCAATGACTTGAAATTTCAACAAGTTTCCTAATGAAGGACCAAAGAAAATAACAAGATAATGTTTTTACCTTTATATCAAGTCTAGGTGGCTGCCATTGCCCAATAAGTCCACTTGGACCAAGAATAGAATGCTTAGACAGAGTTTCCTCTTTTGGAGGTGGAAAGTTCAATGACCTAAAATGACACATAAAAGTATTTGTCATTTCACACATGAACATAATTATCTCAAATATTACCGAGTGCTATCAGCATTACAATTCATGTTCTCATCAATATATAATACCATTGACCACTGAAAGGGTCCATGATGGAGAGCAGAGAAGTTCCAGAAATTGCTGACTAATTTTACTGCTATTTCATAAACATTGTAACATAGACCATCCAAAGTAGCACCCTGGTGAAGACCAACGAAGCTAGAGAAAGCTTTTGAGCTATCCTAATGCATTCATGAACCAGCTAAACTAATTTGAAATACACTTCAGTGGGCAGGAAGGGGCTGTTTTTAGGGATGCTGAGTTCTTGTGACAGAACTGAGAAAAATATGGCTGTTAATAGTTAACATTAATTAAATAACTAGATCCACAATTGTCAAATGCTTGCCCCCGAGTTAAGAAAGCTAAGATCTGTTGGTTCAAATCTGCTAAAAACCCCTTTGTCTGAAGAAAGAACTTCATCAATTAACTAAAAAGGAAAGGTTTTCCAAAACAAAGACAGCACACTTTGTCGCTCACAGTAGCTCAAATGAAATAATCACAAAAATGTGAAAGAGTGTTAAGAAGACTTACATTCTGCGAAATTGCTGCTCTACAGGCTTGGCATATGAGAGCTGCTGAATCTGCGAAGTACGATAACTATATTCTGGAGCCCGTGATCTTACCACCTTTTAAGCATATTAAAAAATTGTTTTACGAAAGGAAAATTCATTCAAAACCAAATGGAATTACAAAGAGAAGTCTTAGAAAGTCACTGACAACATTACAGTTAAAAGCAATTATGTTGTAATTTAGAATCACGAAACCTCTAAAACAACCAAAAGGCAGAGAACACAAATAACTAGAGAGAGAGAGAGAGAGAGAGAGAGAGAGAGAGAGAGAGAGTGATCAATTTCTCTAACCCCTTAATTGGTTTTACACAAGGAATATTTATACAAAAGTACTACATAAAAGATCAATTTCATAGCTATAAGAGGAAATTATCGTGAGAACATTAATCATCAAACTTCCAGAATCATTATGCAGGAGACATGCACCTTCATCACATCATAATTAGTTGCATTTGTGCTCTTTACAGAAGGCCACTCCAAAGTATGATTTTGGGAATGACGTTTTCGATCTAGCTCATTAAGCTTTTGTTGCACTGAAGGCTGCAACTGTTCTAGTTCAGTCAATGCACTTAATAGTTTCTGCAACAAGAGCTTCAGATTAAATTGCAGAACCTGACAAATGGAAAAGATAATTCATTGACAGACAAAGTCATAAAGTACCTTCTTCAAATTTAATTTCTGGTTTTGTGAAGCTGTTCTGTAATCTCGATGGCATGGTATTGTCTCACTTACCAAACTATAAGAGACGAAACAGCAGGACAAGACCAGTTTAAGAGAAAACAGGCCCAAAAGACATTCAACTTACATAACATAAATCATATTTCATTTTCATCCTTACCTTGAAAACCTTAGAAGCATAACATACAGATCTATTACATTCTTCTCACCTCGAAAGATATCAGCCTACATAATACATGGCATACTTCAATTAGGAACCAAAAGAAAAAGGAAAGCAAGCACCACCATTGTGTGAGGATGAAAATGGAACAGATGACGTAATGTTAAAAAAGGCTGATAAAAGCATGATAATTCATATACTTATTATGCAAAAAAGGAGAATACAAAAAAAGAAAGTATTTAAAAATGACAGAAAATTGGCTACAGGGCAATAAAAGAAAAAGCTGCAAATTTCTGACCACAAAAGTTCATTCAAGTTGGACACGCAGCAATATTTTGTTCCCAAACCAGAGAAAATATGATATGAAATATGTAAAGAACATATATAATGCATATACGTTATAGGTAAATAAGAATGTGCACACTTTCATATTCATCAGTAAACAAACAATGGTTCCAAACGAAACCTTCGTTTTCATGTGGCTATTGACTCAAGCAATTGCTAGCTGGGATATGGCAGCTTCAATAAGCCACATACTCTATGCACACTTCAAGGTCAGAATTCTAAGGGATAAAAGATAACAAACAATATAACCCTTGCGCTAGATTTACAATGCTATGGAATGATGAGAAAAAAAGGGCTTTTAAGGGGCTTCAGAGGTCTAAATCATTTCCAGATAAAGATGTTTAGGGCTTATAAATTATTTTGATAGACTTCCTTTTAGAAAACAGATATTCTATTTTTCTGCACAACTTTAAGATTTATATAGCTATTATTTTGCACAAAACTCTTTTGTGAATCAGTTGGCACCCAAGTGCTTCCTCTGTACGTAAATCTTTTGTTCTCTGTTAGTCAGAAATATACTGAAACAGAATGCCTGAGTTCCCATTAAAAGTAGAATAGTTGGCGAACAACGCTTACAGCATTACCAAGTTTGTTTATGCTCCGGAAATCACAACTCACATGATGAATTTACACACTTACGGAGCCAGATGCTTGGAGAATCTGACGGCACTTATCCTAAAAATACCAGAGGTTTTTAAACGCTGTGTAAACCAAACTTTCTATGCAGCGATTAAACAGTTCGCAGCAAGACTTTGCATGTCTTGCTGTTACTGATACACGATCATCTCTAAGCTCTATAGTCGAGTAGTCATCAGATTCTAACAAGTATTTCTCAAGTTTTGATGTCTGCCATAAACATAAAAATTTATCAACAGCAACCGACCATAATCTACCCCGAAATTGAAAATTCGCACGTCGGCTAATTGTTTTTTCCAATTAGAGGTTATAGTTTCCAAAACCTCAGTCGATGTCAACATAAAATGGAGTGAATTACTAAAATCTAGCTAACATATAGTTTCAAACGATCCACAGAATCACGAAAGTCCCTCAAAGTTTCCGATTGGCAGAAAAGCAAATGAAATCAAAATCAACCGAGAGAACTCACCTGTCTTAAAACATTATCGGCGATCCGAAAGTAGTAGCGAAGAGAAATCCGATGATCGACATCGAGTCTCTGAGCGCTGGCAGCGATGTTGATCCTCTCCGACGACGACCTCATATTGACCTCTCAGCTCGATCGAGAACTATACCTTCCAGTTCTGTTCAGAGAACCAGCATTCCTCCGAACGGCCGACGAATTCCCCGCGACTGGTCGGCGTCAATGGCGGCTGGGGGATGAGAGAGGGGAAGATGAGGGACAGAATCGGAATGGGGAGGCCATTCCGGTTATGTGTCGAGGGCAAAATTTGGAATTCTGAATTTTCTGAGATTTTGTTTATGAGTTCCGTCAGTAATAGCTTGCCAATACTTTCACATAAATATCAAATTTACTATTAATATTTTGGGTCTATAATTTTTTTTACCCAATATTCCACTAATATTTTAAAATAGACCAAATATGTTATTGCTAACTAGAAAAATAACAGAAAATGGTAAAAATAGTAAGTTTTGAAATCTTGAGATTGTTATACATCTTTTAAAAAATATCATGACCTTTAAGATTTTTGTTAAAAGAGGGTTTAATTTCTGTCATTAACGCTTAGTTGTGTTGCTGTCTCCGTCATCAGCACCCCAATCTTATCACAGCCTTCTCTCTATTTCTACTGTCTAATCTCCTTGTTGACATTCTAGAGAGAGAGAGAGAGAGAAAAAAAGTTTAATTATAAAAATTTTTTGTTTAAAACTTGCATTATCACTCTAAAATTTCCAAACTTATTATTTTTAACATTTTCTGTTAGATTTTTAATGGCCAGTGACATATCTAACCCATTTTAAAACATTAGTAGGAGATTAGACCAAAAGAAAACTATAATGGCATATCTGCTCCCAACCCAAAACTTTAATGGCAAATTTGATATTTTTGCCTTGGCAAGATTTGTAATATTTCTCTGGGTTAATTATAATTTTCCCCCTAAAGTTTAGGTGAAATTACACTTTATCCCCTTTTATTTAAAAAATATACACTTTACCTCCTGACTTCTTAATATAGTTCAATAGTAACTTTTGAAATTTTAATTTATATTGACGGTTATCATCTTCAAGTAATTTTAATCTATGTAGTATTTTTTTTATAATTAATTGACATCTGGAAAATATTGTTTTAAAAATTGAAAGAAATACAGAAAGAAAAAACTAATAATTTAAAACATCTATTAACTGTAAAAAAATAACATACAAATTGAAATTACTAGAAGATAATTAGCGCAATTTTTGAATTAAGATTTCAAAAGTTGATGTCGAATTGTATTAAAAAAGCAGGATGCAAAATGTATATTTCTGAAATGGGAGGGGCAAAGTATAATTTCACCTAAACCTCAGGGGGCAAATTGTAATTATCTTTTTCAAGACAATAAACTAATAACTATTATATTATAGACGTATCTATCCCTAATTCCTTTATCTATAACTCAAAACCTAGTAAAAAATTGATTAATTTGCCCCTGGACCAAAACTTAACCTGACCCCAGAAACCCAACCTATGTCACCACTAATGCCACCACCGCCTCATCCAATGAACTGTCAATGTCTCTAGATCTTGCTGTTATCATTCGCCTCGAGATCTCGCAGTCATTCGCTTCCAGACCTCGTCGTCACCTGTCGCCCCTCGCCTCTGGATCGCATTGCCCCTTGCATTCCAATCTCACACCATTAATCATCTCTGATCTCAACATCATCACTTGCCAGATCTCATCGATTGTTGCCTCTAGGTTGTGTCATTTGTTGCTTCCAAACCTGCAAAACTTTCAAAGACAAATATGGAGAAATGTTTGACCTAGTGCATAAAAATGTCTACAATAAAATGTAAATGTGTTTAATATAGTATGTGGAAATGTCTGCAAAGTAATATAAACGCAATTTATTATAATGTAAAATTAAAAGTGTTTGAAGCTATAAGAATAAGTATTTGATTGGATATTAAAAAATGTCTAAAAAAAAAAGGCCAAAATGTGTGATGGTCGAAGGGCCTCAGCCCTAGATACTTTGGAACAAGCACTACCCTTAGTAATAAGGGGGAACTACAAATTCCTGGCACCCTCAAGAGACACTGAGGAGATTTTGGGGATAAGGCCAAACACGTGGACTTTGGGCCCACTAACAGGAACCGCCTACATGCCCCCCTGTCTGGTGTCAGAGCCCAACCACCTACCATCCTTCGTAGGCCAGCTGAAGACACCCTTTGTAGGGTACTTAAAATGGACCCTCGAATCTAATTGTCCACGTCTCCTAATCTCCTCTTACAGAGGCCAACAGTCCTCTATTCTATCACCCTATAAGTAACCCCAAGTGGGCTCTCAGGTAGGCCATCAAACATTCACCCATTTCCTGCTTTATTCTCCTCTTTGATTCTTTGCCTATCTACTGTTAACTTGGGCGTCAGAGGCTCCTTCCCTAGTAATACTCCGAGGAACCCCTAGCCCATGTTTTTTCTACCTTGCAAGTAGCTCACCTCAACAACTGCTCATCTAGAGCAAAAGATGTCCTACATAGAAGATGTCTTATAGCATCATTTGGCACCATATGTGGGAACTTAATCCTAAATAGCCGTTGTGGAAACCTGCCATTCTAAGGACAAGGGGGTTCCAAACCCCTAATCCGCAGTAGGTCCCTAACCACAACGAGCACACCTCTAGAGACCTCAACGCCTAAGGAGAGCGACCTCTAATGTCCATTATGAGTTTCTTGCGTGACTTCTAAAGTTTCATAGTGGCCGAAATGACCCTGCATAAGGACCAACATTTGTCCTAAGCAAGGTTGTGCCGAAGAACACCCTCTCCAGAATAGACTACCGAGCAAGGCCACAAGTCACCTCGCTGAAGCACCGCCAGTAGGAGCCCCTATGAGTACTCATCGATGGAAAACCTCCCACCAAGGAACCGTAAGACCAGGTGATCACGATCGAAGGAACACTAATCTTTACACTAACAAAGTCCTTATCTCCAACGGAAATCTCTTCCTCTTCGCTGATGGAGTTACTTGCCCAAAATGAGACATTACTCCCCCTTGCTTGAAGACTCTCAATGATGAGAAGAAGGTGCCACCATAGCACTGATGGAAAAGCTCTTGGATATACTTGATATGGTAACAAGTCTTTCGGAAGCCCATCTAGTCAAGACTTTATGAGACCTTCGCTAGAAATGAGTCTCCATTCATCAGTGCAATAGCTGAGGCCCCAATGCCTAGTGATTTTTTGGTACCTCGGCTTGAAAGTTATGATGGCCAGAGTGATCCTTAAACCCACCTAGCCAAGTACAGGATGAGCATGGTGCTACGCAGAGCCGACGATGCCACCCTTTGCAAGTGCTTCGAAGTGACCCTTTCAGGACTTACCATAGCCTGGTACATCTCTCTGGCATCAAGAATGATCATTAGGTTCCAAGAATTGTCAACAGCCTTAACACGGCAATTCATTGGAAGTTGGCCGATAAAATGCCCGTCCAAATGTTTGACATAACCTAGAAAAATGGAGGAACCATCAAAGACTATGTCGAAAAGTTCAATTATGAGGCTCTTAGTGTCCCAAATTTTTGCCTTGAAATCTAGATCCTTATGATGATTATAGCCCTCAAAAGGGACTCCCAGCTATTTTACAAGTTCTTGAGGAACCCCTAAATATGTTAGGAGAATTTTATTGAAGGGCCGAGTAGTATATGATAGCTAAAGAGCTGAGAATGAGAGGAATGAAGTTCGATCACCAGTCATTTAAGGTCCATCAGGCACAACCTCTGTACTAGAGGGAAGGAGATAGCTGACCTTGGAAAAACCGAGGAAAAAGGCATACCACATTCACCCCCTGAACACAATGAAGACCAATATTTTGATGGCCTTGGGAAAATAAGGGACAACTATACAGCATCCGAAGCCCATGACCTTGGACAACAAGAAAAATATGAACAAGTACTGCCAATTTCAAAGAGACCATCGGCATAATACTAAAGACTACTTCTAGTTGAGGAAGTATATTGAGTCTTTGTTCAAGCAGGGATAACTTCGATGCTACCTACATATGCCTTCCTTGAAGTCCTAAGAAAAAATGGACAAAGATAGAACGTGTGAAGATGAGGAGTATGATTTTGATAAACACCAAAGTACCCGAAGTCCCAAAAGACATCTGCCTCCTCTAGCTGGAGTTATCCAAACAATCATTAGAAGTATACCTTCGACTGAGATGAAGAAAAATGAAAAAGAGATTGCTCTAATAAAGTTCGATAGCCCAACAAACAAACTAGCTTGAAGGGATGGCTCTGTGGTGAAATTCCCTCACGATAAGCCTCTCCTGATCATAGCAAAGATTGGGAATTAGGATGTAAAGACATCTGCTTTGTGACGATGGCTCAAACGCTGATGTCATGATTGTTCATTTTCTCTCAAGCTGGGAATATCCAAGGAAAGGCTCAAACCAATGACTTCACACACATTCAGGGTAAAACCAAAGGAGCTCCCTGTGCTAGGATGGATTGACTTGCCCTTGATGCTAAAAAGTACTTTATTAAAAAACAATGAGGAACTCTTCACCTCAACCATGACAAGATTTATTGTTATTGATGTTCCCTTGCCCTATAATGCCATCCTCATGAGGCACACTTAAGGCAACATCTATATAAGGACGATGTGAAGTATTTGATAGTGACCTTCAAGACCAAGGGTAGGGGTGCTAAGATATTCATTGATCAAGCTGAAGTAAAAGAAAGTAATTGTCAGAGCAAGATAGGCCTCTATTAGGGTCCATGCTTAGAATGCAAAAAAATTCACCAACAATGACAAGGTTTTGCCAAAGGATGCTCAGGATGACAATGAAAAGATAGAAACTGAGGACTTGGAATTAATTCCTGGCCGAAGTACCTAAATTGGGAAACACCTAGCTGAGGAAAAAAAAATTAGGCTTCTATCTTTTTTGCTATTAAATAAAGATTTATTCGTTTACTCACTGAAGGACATTGTTGGGATAAGTTTGGATATAATCTAGCATAGTCTTAGAATAAATCTTGATGCTAAGCCTATTTGGCAAAAGAAGTGAAATATAACCCCAAATAAAAGGGACTTAATTAAAAAAAAAATCTAGCACCTTCTAAAAGCTGGGGTGATAAAAGAGGTGAAATATCCTGAATGGCTTAGCAACATTGTCATAGAAACCAAATATGGGAGTAACAAACTTCGAATGTCCATTGATTTCACAAAGGTAAATGACACATGCCCAAAGGACTTATATCTTTTGCTTTTGATAGATTGTATTGTAGCTTCGACAGCCGAATATGGATTGCTAAGCTTCTTTGATGCTCTTAACTAGTATCACCAAATTCAGATGAACCTCGTAGAAGAAGAGAAAATAGTATTCATAACTGATGGCGGAACATTATGTTTTGTAAGAATGCCATTCAAACTCAAGAATGTAGAAGCCACATACCAACGACTAATGGATAGAGTATTCAAGCATAAAATTGGAAGAAATATAGAAGTGTATGTCAATGAGATGATCGTCAAGAGCAAACAGCCGAATGACCATATCAGCAATCTAAGGGAAACTTTTTAACAACTTCAAAAATTTTGGATATACCAAAACCATGAAAAGCGCATATTCAGGGTAATAAATAGAAAGTTCCTCCACTTTATGGTATTTAAGTGGGTCGTAGATGCCAACCCTAAATAGGTCAAAACTTTGCTCTACCCAAGAACCCAGAAAGCTATCAAAGATGTGCAAAGGCTAATAGGGAGGATAATGGCACTTAGAAGGTTCATATCCCGATATAGGGATCGATGTTGACCACTATTCATAGTGTTAACCAATGCAGAAAATTGCAACATTGAAAACAATGATGAACACCACCTTTGGTATGACGAATGTCAAAAAGCTTAGGAAAAGCTGAAAGGCTACCTAGCAAAGTTGCCAGCACTTCATCAGTCGAAGAAGGGTAAACCTTTCATACTTTATCTTACCATAAGTGAGAAAGCTGTCAGCTCAGTCCCCATCCGAGAAAAATAAAGAGGAAAGCAATTGCTTGTGTACTATATTAATAAGTCTTTACATGGGGTCAAAGTGGGATATCCAATCTTGCAAAAGCAATTTATGCCTTAGTCACAGCAAGTATGAGACTTCGACCATACTTCCAAGGGCACACTATCATAGTAAGGAGTTAGAAACATCATGAGGAAAATGGACCATTCAGGGTGACTGTCTAAATAGTGCATAGAGCTCAATGAGTATGACCTCACGTATGAACCAAGAAAAACCATAAAAGCTTGAGCATTAGCAAACTTCATAGCTGAGCTCCCTAAGAACATCAAGGGTGAAAAGGTTGCTGAGGTGAAGGAACCAGAATGGTCACTCTTCATAGATTGTGCTTTAGGATTGGGCATTAAGTTCTTAAGTCGCAAATAACATTGCCGAATATAAGACATTTATAATTGGGCTATGATTAGCTAGGAAGGTCAAAGTGAGAGTGTTGCACACTTACAGACTCACTACTTTTGGTCTGACAACTAAAAGGCAAATACAAGGATAGGAAGCCAAAGTTAGTGAAATACTACAAGCTCATAAATGAACTAATCCAAAAATTTGACAAAGTGCAAATCGAAAAATTACATCTAGATGAGAATACCGAGGCAGATACATTAGCTAAGTTCTTACAACAAACTAAGGTACTTACTACCCTAAGTATTTTCATTCTCTCATTATCCACCACTGACCATGGTTGGAGGCTCCCATTAAAAATTATCTAACCACCAACCTCTTACCAAATGACCCTTGTGAGGCAGCAAAGGTAAGACAGAGGTCGGGTAAGTATTTCTTTATCAAGGAAGAACTATATATGCAAGACCACGTTAATCCCCTGCAAAAGTGCATCAAGGAGAAGGATGTAGAAGCAATACTAAAGAAGGTCCATAAGGATATATGTGGATCATACATCGGGGCAGATGCCCTTGTAGGAGTGTTACTTCAACAAGGATATTTTCTGGCCTACCCTGAGAAGGGATGCTCGACAACTCACCCAACACTGGGACCAATGCTAGCGACATGCTCTTGTAAAAGAATACCCTCTAAAATAGTAATGTCGACCAATTAGCCTTACCCCTTTATAGTATGGGGAATTGATCTCATAGGCTTATTGCCTATTACACCTGGAGGAGTCAAGTATTATGCCATTGTAGTTGAGTATTTCATTAAGTGGATAGAAGTCAAACCCTTATCCACAATTCTCACCAAAGAAGTACATAAGTTCATATGGAACAACAAAATTTGTTGATTTGGTTGTCCGAAGGTGTTAGTAGCAAACAATAGCACTTAATTCATTGATAAAAGGGTTCCAAAAATTTGCTACTAACCTCAGCATAAAATTGTACTTTACACTAGTTGTACATCTACAAAGCAATGGACAGGTGGAATTGTCGAACAAGACCTTGAAAGGTGAACTAAAAAAGAGGCCAGGGAAAGCAAAAGGAAGATGGCCCAGTGAACTCTCGAGTGTGCTTTAGAGTTACCGAATGACCTCCAAAAGGGCAACTAAGGAAACTTTATTCTCCCTCGCATTCGGAACAAAGATTTTGACTCTTATTGAAGTGATAAATACTTCTATATGAATGCAAGTCTTTGACAAAAAAGAAAATGACTTTGGTTTAAGGGCAAAAATTGACATGATTAAAGAACATAGAGAAATAGTTGAGCTTAGGTGAAGAGATTTTCAGCAATGAGTTGTTGCTGCAGCAAACTTAAAAGTTAAGCCTAAAAAGATAAAAGCTGAAGACTTGGTGCTCTGAATGACTAAAGTAGAGCCTTGGTGACCATCCTATGTCATACTTTAGGCAAATTGGGAAGGTCTATACCTCGTAAGCAAAAAAGTCTAATCAGGACTTTTTAAGCTCATAGACGCCAAAAAAGTTGAACTGAAGAACACTTGACATTTGGATTCTCTGAAAAAAATATTACTTAGAGAAATTTTCCAAGGATTTGATAAGCAAAGATGTACAATTGCTTTTTGAATTAAAATCATATGATACTTCTAAAAATTCCTATCATGCATTCAAAACACACTTTAGAAAGTATTCCTGAAAGGTTGGTGAGTAAGGACTCGAGTATCCCTAAATTAACTAAAGCACGTGGATCTCTGAAAAACAATCATAGAAATTTTAAAAATTGAAGGTGATTGAGAGTATTCAAAGGTTAAGAAGGATGGAAGTCTATCTGGGTGAAAATGCCTTCATTACTTTAAAGAAAATAAATATAAATACATGCAAAAGGTAAAAACTTAAGGATAAGACCTAAGCTATGCCTTGACATTTTTATCCTGAGGCTCTTCAACAACTTCTTCCTCTAGAGTCTTCTACTTTGATTGACTCTTGCCTATTGAGGAAGCCCTAAGAACTTTCATTTTGACTATAGGAAAGACAAATCTAAGTTAGGATGCAGCTTAAGATTTGATGCCGAGCTAGGCAAAAGTTATCTTGATAAACTTGCTTTGCCATTTCATTGGACTTTGCATTCTCCTTCTTTAGATCGTTCATTTCCTTCTTCCTCTTCTTCTTAGGCTTCTTCATCTACTCCATATTGGCTTCAAGTTGTTGTTTTTCCTTCAAAATAGAAGCAAAGTGGGAGGATAGAGCCTCCTTCTCTTCTCGAAGAGCCTCATAGGTAGATGTCTCTATAATCAGTTTCCATCCAAGTTCAGCAATCTTCAAAGAATAATCCTCGAAGAACATTCACGCCACCTCAGTAATCTCGTAGCTTACCATGGATACATCTTCTTAGGAATTCTTCTTCAATTGCCCAAACTTATGGTAGGTAGTCGCCAAAGCATCTTTGGTCTTGGCTAAGTTCTCCTCTATTTGGGAAAGAATCATAATCTACTCAGCAAACCATGCTAAAAAATAACCCCCATAAGCAAGCATCTGAAAAACAAAAGCTAAAGGATAAGGCTAGAATCCAAGAAGTGGCAAAAAATGGCTAAGTACTAGAGAATAAAAAATAGTTACCTGAGTTGTGTGCTCGGTTATTCGAACAGCTAGAATCTTCTCATTCAGACATCTCTTTGTCAGAGATTGGAATTTGGCATTGGTTATAATAACTATAGAAATCTGAGGCTCCATTTTCTGGCAATCCTCGGAGAATAGGTCCATGCCCTCTGTGAACCACCAGAATAGTTCCTTCAACACCTTGCCATAAGGACTTTTGGCATCCCGAGGCTATCGTTTCCTCTCATGGTCGATGACCCAATCCAAAGCAGTTGTCTCCCTGGCAAAGTCTCGACGAAGACCAGTTACCACATCGATTCTTAAGCTTTCATCTATAAAGTCTAAAATTTTAAAGAAACCAAAGCTCATAAATGAAAGATTAGAACTGAACCTGGTGGGGGCACCTCGGCAACTTTACTATCGGAATCACTCACGTTTTGAATTTTTAAGGAGATTGCCTTGCCTTTTGCTTTCCTCCTCTCCTCGACTTTTTCTTCATTGAAGATGGCTAAAGTTGTGCCCAATGTCTTAGTGGTCGAGGTAGGACTAAAGAGTATGGTATAGATAGCCACTTCCATCTGATCGATAACAACTTTCTTGGTGACCCTGGGTAATAGGGAAGAAGGAATTTCCTTCACTTTTTTCAAGCTTGGCTTGGCCTAGTTTTTTTTTTCTTTCCTTTAAGGGCTTTCTTTTCTTTCCTTTGTTCATTTTCTCCCTCTTCTCAGCCTACCCGAGGAACAATCTTTTCTAGAAACTTGGACACTTATCACCCATCTCTGTAAGGAAAGAAAAACATTAGTGTCAATATGGAATAAAAAAAACTACTAAGTAAGAAGTTGTACTTACTTTTTATAAGTTTTGAGTATAAAAGCTCATCTTGAAGAAGCCAAACTATGGTGGCTTTTTCCCCATCCATACTTGGCTTGGGCATATTGAGGTTGGTAAGGTCTTCCTTTTTGACACTTAATTCCCGAAGTACCTCTTTGGTTATCAAGTCCCAGTGGATGAGGAATGGGTAAGGTTTACCACTAAGAGGAGGGTCGACCCAGTCTGCCACCTGTCTGATTTGGGCATTAAACTCCTCAAACCAAGGATGGTGGTCTTCAGTTAAAAGCTTTGAAGGCTCTCCTACATCGGCCGCCAACACCCTCGAAGCCCACTTCTTCAGCATGTGCCATGACTCCAACACCTCCATAAAGAAATACTTCCTTTTCCATCCCCTCCAGGTATCCTTGGTGGTAAAGGTAAAGTTAAAATTCTTACTACCAGTTCTTTAAGGTAGTAAGAAGTTGAAGGAGCCCTTGGGCTGGTGATGAAACTTATAATATTGCATAAAAAGAAGAAAGTAGGGGTCTATCTTAAAGACCTTGCACATACACAAAAAAATGTTAAAGTAAGAATAGGAATTTGAGGGAGAGTTGGTTAACGGCTTACCATGAAACTCACAAAACTTCGGGACCATTTTTTAGGGAGGATAACAAAGGCCTACCTTAAGTGGACCTTGAAAACCATTACCTCTTTTTCCTAAGGTCAATAGCTTAACTCGCCCTTCTCTAGAACCCTAACTTTGACGTATAAAGGAAGAAAATACATGGCATGCCACTTCTGGACCTTTTTTGAAGTAGCACAACTCAGATGGGCATCTATGGGGCTCCAATCCTTTTTACCAACCCTAACTTTGGCACTATGACCAGCCATTTCACCAACCCCAGAAGCCTAAAAAGTTACTTTGATAGAAAGAAAAGAGTGATGAAGGGAGCTCTGGGAAATTATCAACTTGAAAATATTCTAAATACTAATGGACAACCACAAAAAGCTACAGAAAATCACTTTGCCTTAATAACTGCCACAAAAAAAAAACAAAAAAGCTAAAGATAACTAGAGAACAAAAGAAGAACGAGAGACGAGCAACATAAGAATTAAGGAACTTCTACTCAGCTGGAGGGATATATAGCCTGAATAAGGCAAATAAAAAGACACTACAATAATGAAACCCAATATACCAAAATTACCCATCTACAACAAAAAGACGTAATTGTATGAAAATGACCAATAAAACGATGACACATGTTCAGACAAGACATTAACTGAAGGCATAGCTCCTTAACCCATCAAATCCATGATGTGGGAATCAAGGTAATGACACATCTGTTAGAAATCTTCCCATGGAATTTGAAACAATTAAAGGCAAAATTAATACCTTGAAGGCATGACATTTGTACACAAACACATATGCACCTCAAGTGCACCCTAGGACACCTTTGTGCACCCTTGTGTACCAGATAGTTCACTTTGGTTTTCTTTGCCTTTCTTGGTCATTTTGTTTAGTTTCCCAGCCCTAGGCCTTATTCCTAAGTTAGGCACTCATGCCCTTCAAGTTACCAGAAAGGTAATGCTACCTTAAACCTTCCATAAACATAGGTACACTTATGCATACACTAGCACCACTAGCACCACTTTGCCTTAGACCCGATTAAATCATCTTATTTTGCCATATCTCCCCTAACCCTTTTACTCTTATTTTCATTGAGTTGTAAGTTATTTTATGAACAGCCCATGGCCTGTATAAGTCTTAAGCATGACATTTTCCCCCTTTAATAAATTTAGTCCTCCAAATTTTCAAGCAACTTGGGAAAATGTTCTGGGTATCTCTTAGCATTTCAGCTTCTATTTCCCATTTTGCCTCTTATTTCATTTAGTGAGTCCATTGGACCTTCACTATATTTATCCACTTACTTTTTAGCATCTTACTATCCCTGGCTAGAACCTTTATAGGTTATTCTTCATAAGTAAGGTTGGGAGCTAATAGAATGCTAGAAGCTGATACTACTTAACTTAGGTCAAATAAATACCTCATTAGCATAGTCATATGAAATGTATCACGTATATGCCCAAGTTCAAGGAGTAAATCTAGCTTATAGGTCATATTGTGAATTCTGGCAACCATTTAGAATGTTCCAATATATCTAGGTGCTAGTTTGCTTTTCTTTCCAAATTTTACAACTCCTTTAATTAAAGACACTGTTATCCACACATAGTCCTCAACTTGACATTCTAAGTTTCTTATTCATTTCAAATTAGCATACAGTTATTCTTTATTATTAGCAGCCTTGATCCTATTCTAGATCATTTTAATCTTTTCAATAGTGTCATGGATCAAGTTTGACCCTATCTCAACTTTGTCTCCAGGGTCTTGCCAACAACAGGGAGTAATGCACTTTCTCCTATACAAGCCATCATAAGGTGCCATCTTTATCACAATATGATAATTATTGCTATAGGGGAATTCTATTATAGGCAAAAGTTGATCTCATTCTCCTTTGAAGTCTTAGGCACAACACCTTAGCATATCATCAAGGACTTGTATAGTTTTCTCCATCTAACCATCTGTTTGGGGATGGTAGGCTAAGCTTAGTTTTAGTTGAGCGCCCAAAGCTTGGTGCAAGGACCACCTCCAAAACTTAGAAACAAATCTTGGGTCTCTATTTGAAACTATATCATCTAAGATACCATGTAACCTCACTATTTCTTTTATATACTACTATGCTAGCCTATCCAATGGACCAGTGAGTTTAATGCCGAAAAAGTGGGTAGACTTAGTAAGCCTATCCACAATCTCCCAAATGGTATCATGTCTTTTCCTTTTCATAGGCATGCCTACCAAGAAATCCATGGTTATAGATCCCCATTTTCTTTCTGGTATAGTTTACATCCTGGTGTTTGGTGTTTTACCATCACTTGTTGGCAAACTATACATTTGGACACAAACACCCTACTATCATTCTTCAAATTTGGCCACCAGAAGTGCTCATTCAAATCTTTGTACATTTTCTATGTTCCATGATGTATGTTCATTTTGCTATGATGAACCTCTTTTAAGATTTGTTCTCTTAACCCATGCCCCTTGGACACATAAATCCTATCTTGGAAATATAGCAAACCCTGCCTAGAAGAGAACCCTTAGAACAATTTTCCTTGTCTTTTGCTAGATACCTTAGCGAGATTTTCATCATGATGTTATGCCCTTAATATTTCCTTTTTCCAAGTTGGTTGAATGGTCACCATAGCTATTTTAGCTTTTTCCCATTCCAACCACTTGTTTGTCAAATAACTTATGCTATTTAGCTCATTTCTATCTTCCTTTAGCTTTTAAAATGCCAATGTACTTTCTACTTAAGGCATCAGCCACTACATTGGCTATGTTTTTTGTGTGCTCAACAATACAATCAAAATCCTTGAGATATTCTAGCCACCTTCTTTGTCTCATTTTTAAGTCTTTATGAGTAAAAAGATATTTCAAGCTCTTATGATCAGTAAAGACTTGTAACTTATTGTGAAGTAAGTAACGCTTCCATTGTTTTAAAGAGAAGACCACAACAGCCGGTGCTAGATCATGGACTAGATAATTCTTCAAATGCGGTCTCAATTACCTTGAGCCATAAGCAATGACTTGTCTGCCTTGCATCAATAAACATCCTACCCTCACTATGGGTGCATCTGTATAAACCTTAAATGGTTTATTAGGGTCAAGCAATATTAAGATAGGTGTTGAAGTGAGCTTATTCTTAAGCTCTTGGAAGCTTTGGTCACACCTTTTTAACCACTCAAAATTTGGTTTTTTCTTAGTTAATTTTGTCAAATGAGCTGCTGTTACAAAAAATTTAGGTACAAATCGTCTGTAATATCCAGCCAACCCTAATAAAACTCCTTTTTTCTTTACATTTTAGGGTTGCTTCCAATGCAAGATTGAATCAATCTTGGATGGGTCTATAGCCAGTCCTTGTCCATTTATGACATGACCTAAAAATTCAATTTGGTTTGTCCATAAATGGCACTTATTTAGCTTGCCATAGAGTTGATGTTTTCTTAGCAAGTCAAGTGCCAATCTTAAGTGTTCCTCATGGTGCTTTTTCATCTCTTGAGTATACCAGAATATCATCTATAAAGACTAGCACAAAGTCATGTAGATATGGCTTGAATATTCTTTGCATTAAGTTCATAAAGAATGTTGGAGCATTTGAGAGCCCAAATGGCATCACTATGTTCTCAAAATACCCATATTTTGTCCTAAAGGTAGTTTTTGGAATATCCTCCTTTTTGACTCTCAGGTGAAAGTATCCAGACCTAAGGTCAAATTTAGAGAAGATTTTAGCTCCTTTAAATTGATCAAATAAGTCCTCAATCTTGGGTAGAGGATACTTGCTCTTTATGGTCACAACAGTGAGCTTTCTATAGTTAATGCATAATCTAAGGGTTTTTTCCTTCTTCTTCACAAGCAACACTAGTGCTCCCCATGGGGATGCACGTAGCCTAATGAAACCCTTTTCCACTAATTCATCTAACTGCCTTTTAAGCTCATTCATTCTAGGATTGCCATCATATAAGGAGTAGTAGAAACAGGAGTAGTTCCTAGAGCTAGTTTGATTTTAAATTCTACCTCTTTCAAATATGGTAACCCAAGCAACTCAAAGGGAAATACCTCTAGAAACTCTCTTACAATGAGAATTGTATTAAGTTCATCTTAGTTTCATTCCCATTTAAACCCATGTAATCTTCTTCAAATAGTATAGGTATGCAATCTATCACATTTATTTGCCTATTTCTATCACATTTTAATAATTCTTTTAGATCATGCTCCCCTAGCCTATGTAGTATTACCTTTCTTGCTTGGTTGTCTATAACAACATTATTTTCAGCTAGCCAATTCGTGCCCAAATTATATCATATCCAGTAGTTTCTGGAATGATCAGATTAGCCTTTAATTCCAACTTACCTAGCCTAATCACACAGTCTTTGACTTTGTGATGTGCAAACATTATTTAACTCAAAGCTATTTTGGCCATATACATTTTGGGCAAAGTAGTAATTTCCAAATTTAATTATTTAACTAAACTAGCTAAAATTATTGATATAAATGCTCTAGTATCATATAACATAGAAATGAGCTTATCATGAAGGTAAAATTTACCTTTTAGTGCCTCTTTTTTCAACCTGTCTTAGCCTACCTTTTCCGCTCTAATGCTTGGACCTTTTTACCTCCTAAATCTTTCAATCTGGCACACCTTTACTGGGTGTGGTTATGCCTTGGCTTGCATTGGTTGGTTTGGTCCCCTTTGTGCTAGCTTTGGTGACAAAGGTATTGTTGCTCCCTTTCTTCTGCCTTATTGGTTCCTTGGCTAGCCAACCCTAAATCTTCCTAGTAATTTTCTTTCTTCTTTCTCAATTTGGCAATCTCTGACATAATGATCTTGAAACCCACACTTGAGGCATCCATCTATGACTCTATAGTATTGATTAAAACCATGGTACTTTTCATACAATTGACATTATGTCCCAAATTTCTGTGGCTCCCCTGCCGTCTTCTACTCATTCCTGGTTTCAGCCACTATTGGCTCCTCCCTTGTTCTTTTCTTCCAGTCTTCTATCCACTAATAGCCCCTCTAATGCTTTTTTTTTTGTTCCTAGAATTCTTGTTCCAATGTCAAGGCCCTCTGAACTGCCTCATAATATTTCTTAACTCCAGTGGTCCTAAGTATTGTCTCAGTTTAGGCCTTAATGCCTTTATGAGCTTTTTGGTGCTCAATTCTTCCTACCCATCATATTATGGGGCATATCTAATAAACTAATGAACCTGTGCTCATAGTCCATTACAAACATATTGCCTTGTTTCAACAGATCAAAGTCTACTTGCTTTTGATCCTTAAGTGCTTCACTCAAATGTTGTTGCTAAAACACTTGTAGGAAATCTACCTATCTTATTGGTCTTATTTTCTTCACTGGCGTCCTTTCATTTATACTCATATGAGCTCTTTGAACTATCCTCCACCAGAGCTCAACACTTCCTTCTAAGTTGAAGGTAGCTAACAACACTTTTTAGGTGTGTGTGACTTTCATCCTCTCAAACACTTTCTCTATTTGGTATATCTAAAATTCTACCTCATCTGGATCACTACCACCTCTGAACACTAAGGGTTTGAGTGCCAAAAAGGCCTCTAATTACCCTTATCTTAGGCCATCATCTTTCAGCCTCTTTTCTCTTTTCCTATGACTCTTCGATCCTTCCCCCATTGGAACTGATCTCCTAGTGCTTGCTGAGGCTTGTTCCACCTTTTTAGCAAGACTGCCTAAGTGCTCCTTATGTTCTACCTCATAATTGACCTCTACAACATACGTCACTTCCTGCCTTATCTCTGACCTTAATCGTCTACCCCTTGGATTCCTTCTTTCATCATCTAGATCATTTCTGTCATTAGCCTCATTCCTACTGGTTTTTTTTTCCTTCGTAGGCTCTTTGTTTGGCCTTTTTTCCCTCTTTTCTTCTTTTGGTGCTCTTTCAACCATAACACTCATAGGAGCTTAGGCCTGGCCCCTGGTTAGGGCCTGTATATCAACTACAAGCTAAGTTATGGTAGCTTGCATAATCTCTATCAAATGTTCCATTCTTTGTTGATGATGCATACTAGGTCTAGGCTCACCGGCCCTATTATCTGGCTCCCCTATCTTAGTTTCGACCACTTGTTCATTTTGATTATGTTAATCATTTTATTGATTAGCCTTATTATTTTTTTGCTCCTCAATCTCTCTTTCTTTACCTCTAGTCATCTTCCTAAAATTATACACAATGGTAACCAATGCTCAAAATTTTTCAAGTCTTTAAGACTTTAGTTGGATTAGCCTAAACCGACCCTTAGTGTCCTATCATACCTCAACTTTAATGCCAACTTTTTCATGCCATAAAACACCCCCACCCCATGCATTTGCTTGCCATTTATGAGGTTTGTTGACTTAAATACCATTTAGAACTTTTGGTTGGCTTAGGACATAATACCCAGGACACTTAGCCAAAATTTTAACTTAGTTTCTCAGTTTTAGTCAAGAAATAGCAAAATTCATTTGCCCAATTAAACAATGCCCGTTTTGTCCTAAAAATCCAATTAAGCTAGTTACAGGTGTGGGTTGATGGAAAAAATAAGAGAAGTCCAATTTGCATAGTAGAAATATGCCATATACGAATATTAAGTCTTGGCAGGTTAAGTGCACACATTAGTGTCTTTGTAGGCCTATCTTTAGGCCTACTAGGTGCACACCAGGACACATCTTCTAGCAAACATATAGCCACTTCATTTAGTTTCCAAAATGAGTAATACATCATTTACATTGCCAAAGATACCATGTAAAAGGCCAAGTTCAAGTAAGCATACATAGGTGTCTCAGTAAGCTTAGCTTAGGCCTCCTATGTACATACTGAGACACATGCACAAATGAAATTTCCGTTTTACATTCCAATCTTCCACACACTAATTTAAAAGTTCTCCAACCTTCCTAGACACTAAAATTGACCCAAATGCAGCTAGTCCATAGCAGCCATATATGCCTACAACCATGAACATTTAGGTCAACATATTGAGCATTAATAGATTACCATTAGTTTTAGGCAATTGAAACATACTTGAATATTCACATACTTTCAAAAGTAGTTAGATATAGAACTAATCTTCCAATTCCTTCCCTGAAAGATGGGAAAACTGGGCATGAGTGCATTGCATTTAGCAAGAGCCCAAAATGGCACCAATTACACACAATGTCTGGGACATTGTACATAACACATGTATTTGCAATGTAAGGAAAAGAATATAGGAAGCAAATGTAGGGCAATATACTAAATATAAAACATGGGGTTAGCATACACATCCAAACAACAATGCACACAAAACACATACACCACACACTCAGCATAACACCAATACTTAGTCCTTTCTACCCCTTGAACCCTTTAATTTGGTACACCCTTTCTAGGTGTAATTGTGCCTTGGCTTGCATTGGTTGGCTTGGTCCCTTTTGTGCCAGCTTTGGTGGCAAAGCTATTGTTGCTTCCTTTTTCTACCTTGCTGGTTCCTTGCTCAAGCAGCCCCAAATCATCCCGGTAATTTTTTTGCTTCTTTCTTAATTGGACAATCTCTAACCTAAGGATCTTGAGAGCCACACTTGAGGCATCCATCTGTGACTCTATAGCATGGTTTAAAACCATGGTACTTTCCACACACTTAGCACTGTGGCCTAAATTTTTGTGGCTCCATCGCCTTTTTCTATTTCTTTATTTTTGTTTCATCACTGACCTCTATATGATACCTTAGTTCTTGCCTTATCTCTGACCTCAATCTCCTACCCTTTGGATTGTATCCTCCAAATTTTCTCTGTCACTAACCTCATTCTTACTGGTTTGTTCTTCCCTCATAGGCTCTTTGCCTAGCCTTCTCTTCCTCATTTTTTCTTTTGGTGCACTTTCAAAAATAGCACTTAAAAATGCTTGGGCCAGGCCCCTGGTTAGGGCCAGCATACCCATTACAAGCTAAGCTATGGCAGCTTTCATAATCTCATTTTCAGGCTGTTGATCATTTCAATGATTAGTCCAATTATTTTGTTGCTTCTCCATCTCTCATTCTTTACCTTTGGTCATCATTTTGGAATTATACACAATGGTAACCAATGCTCAAAATTTTTCAAGTCTTTAAGACTTTGGTGAGATTAGCCTAAACAGACCTTTAGGGTCCTATCAAACCTCAGCTCTGATACCAACTCTGTCATGCCCTAAACAACCCCTGCCTCATACATTTGCTTGCCATTTAAGAGGTTTAACTTAGTCAGGACACAACACCTAGGACACTTAGCGAAAATTTTAACTTAGTTTCTCGATTTTTGTCAAGAAACAGCAAAATTCATTTGGCTAATTAAACAATGTTTCTTTTCTGCAAATATTCTAGTTAAGCTAATTATAGGTGTATCTTGAAGGAAAAAAATAAGAGAAGTTTAGTTTGCATAGTCAAAACATGTTATATAAAAAAGTTAATTCTTGGCAGGTAAAGTGCACATTAGTGTCTTAGAAGGCCTACCTTCGAGCTTACCTGGTGCACACTAGGACACATGTTCCAACAAACATGCAATCACTTTATTTACATGCCAAAATAAGTATAACATCATTTACATTGCCAAAGATACAAGGTACAATGCCTGTTTTGATAAAACCATAACACCTTGCAGCCGAAGCAAGCTCCTTCCACCACTTCTCACTTGAATTCACCCTTCTCTCATTATCTCTATCTCTATCTATCTCTCTCTCTCTCTCTCTCTCTCTCTCTAGGACTCACACACAACCACCATGAACACTAAATCTAGGTTTTTTTTTCTATCTAACAGCCACCAAGAACTGCTTAGAAGTAGCTCAAGCTTGACTAAGAGGGGGAAGCGGTGGATAGGGTCCAATCTGGGTTTGGTAAGTGTATAATTTATGGCCTAACCTCCCAAATAAGGTGTTAACTTGTTTCCCTGTTCAATTAACTAGTTCTTCACAATTTTTAGTCCATTTCCAGCACCCATTTTAGGTTCTGATTTTGATAATTTGGTCCTCAAATTTTAACACAAACACATATGCTCCTCAAGTGCACCTTAGGGCACACTTGAGCACCTGACAGTGCACTTTGGTTTTCTTTGCCTTTTCTTAACATTTTGCTTAGTTTCCTAGCCCTAGGCTTTATTCCTAACTTAGGCACTCAAGCCCTTTAAGTTACCCAAAATGTAATGCTACCTTAAACTTCCCATAAACATAGGCAATACATGTGTACAATAGCACCACTAGTACCACTTTTCCTTAGACCCTGTTAAATCACCTTATTTTGCCATGCCTCTCTTAACCCTTTTACTATTATTTCCATTAACTTATAGGTTATTTTATGTATAGCTGATGGCCTATACAAGTCTTAGGCATGACAAAATGCACTTAACCCAAAATCAACTTGAACTTAAATAACCTAACTTGGGCTCGAATTCGTGCTAAGCCAATTAAACTCGAACCTGAATGGCCTAACCCAAATTTGATCTAACCCACCCAATTCCCAATGCTATTCAACACCTATAGCTATGAAAGACAGATTTTCTCAGACCTTTTAAGCTTATAACTATCTTGCTTCAAGATACAAGCCATATTGTTACTTGTAAACTCATGTGTGGACAAGTATGCAATTCTTGTGGTTCCTATGTATCAACATGATCTAGTCTAATTTTGTGATTCTAAGTTGACAGAGATATTCTTGGATTCACCTTTTGACTTGAGACTTACTAATAGTTTTCCTTAGTCTCTTCTTTACTAGCTAGGTTGACAAAAGGACAAGAGTCTTATACCCCCTCAGCTGGATTTGAGTCTCCCCTCATTTTTCCCCATTTTTCAAAAACCTTTTACTTGTAGTAGTAGATAATTTTGAGTTAAAAAAAATAGTTTTCTTTATGATGGCTAGTGCAAAGTCATTTACTTACCTTAATCAAGATAAAACAGTGAATTTAAGTAAATATTAAGGTTTTGGCCAATTTTTCTGGCAATTTTTCTTTTCTTTTTCATTCAAATGATGACCCCTATTTCTACTGAGGGAGCTATAGGTGAGATTAGAAAGGATTTGGTGAGATTAAATCTCATCCAAATCAAATTTGAAGAGATTTGATCTTTTAGGATGTTATCTAGTCAAAATACTAGTCTAAGTCTAAAAAAATTATTGAGTTCCTGATATTGCCCTATATTCTATGCAAGTTTTCAATGCCACACAATTTTCATGATTTGTCAAATTAGCTCAAAACTTTGTAAAATTTACAAACTTTTCGTGGAACTTCATGAATTTGCACTTTTGGCGTCAAGCATTTTGGGAGTTGGCAGCTTGGCCCCAATTTTTTTTCCTAAAAAACTTTCAAAAAACTCTCAATTCACACCTAAACTCCTTATTTTTGCCTAAACTAACACCAAAAGACCTTTAAGACCCCAAATTAGTACCTAAATAAAATGAATTCCTATTTTAACCCTGGATGACAATTTTAAATTCCTAAAAATTTATAACATGAAATAACAACATAATGTAAATGCAACTAATCCTATTAACTTCTTAAGCTTTAAACTGACTAAATTGACCCGCATGTCCTTAAAATGATCAATTTACCCCTATAAAACAAAAACATTCCTAAACCAACTTTTTCTAGCCTATAACTAAACAAAAATTAGTGTCAAGATAAAATTGGGTGTCAACAACTGCCCCCCATTGCATGTTTTATGAAACAAAATTCATACAAAGCTGTTATCAAATTTTGTCTACTTTTCATTTAAACAATAAGAACCTTCCAAATGTCAAAAATCCTAAAGAGTTTTTTTTCCTCCTTTTTGAGGTTAAGAAACCTTTCTTATTACCTCTACAACAAAAACCCTCACATCGTTTAAGAATCTAAGGAGAAAAACCCTTTTCCTCATTTTTCACTAGGATAAGGAACTTTCCTTGCCTTTTTACAGTAGGAACCTTCTTATTGTCAAAAAAATACTAAGAAAAAAAAAACTCTTTTTTTCTTTATAAGGTTAAGGAATCTTTCCTATTACTTTTACAATAAAAACCTTTTTATGATTACATGGAAAAGAGAAACTCTTTTCCCATTCTATTTCTCTCTGGTAAAAAGCCCTTTTTATCATGATTTAAGAGGTAGAAAACCCTTTATTTACTAGCTCTAAATTCGTTTGAGGTAAAGAACCCTGTCTCTTTACCACCTCATTTGAATAATGGAAATCTTCCCACTATTAAATATCCTAAGGAGAAAAAAAACATTTTCCCCCCTTTTGTTAGATTAATGAACCTTCCTTATCACCTCGATAATAAAAATTCTTATAATGTTTAAGAAACTAAGGAGAAAAAAACTTCCCTCCCTACTTATCAAGCTAATGAACCTTTCTTGCCTTTTTGGGTACAAAATCTTTAAAAGATCCTGATTTTACCTAATATTTATTATAAGGAACATAATTATCTTCTCTTTAAAAACTTCAATTTTGCCTTTATTTAAAAGTGATAAGGTATATAAACCTTTATCATTTAAAACTTTGGTTTGACATAAGTTATGAGAAAGAGAATTAGGGTAAATGACATCCACTATCCTTGAACTAAGGCCCATGTTGTGGATTCATCCTGGTAAATGGCATCCACTGTCCTTGAACTAAGGCCCATGTTGTGGATTCATCCTGGAACTAAAAAATGATATACCATTCATTCTTTAACTATGAAAATGTTGCACTATTCATCCCGCTGTCAAATTTTCCATTAAAATATATAGAAAAAATGTGAAAAACAAGTTTTAACCCTAAAAAAACTTTCTATTTGCCTTAGAAACCCCAAAACTTTTACATCTTACAATCAAACCACCTTCTCCATTGTAAATGAATGAATCTGTAAGTAGCCAGTAACCTCAAATCCATAATTTTTACATATTTTTTCCCTAATCTTCTTAGCTTTTGTTTTAATTTATTAGCTTTTATTTCAATTTTTTTGTCAAGAAGATTTCAAATAAAAATTTTCGTTAGGATTCGACCTAGTTTTCACTGCTAAACTATAAATTTATTTATTCTATTTTGTTAGTGAGACAAGAATTATTTTTAGCAGTTTCGATGACCGATTACTCTCCAATGCCGATCGAATCACGTTGTAGCCTTTTATCTCTAAACTATGTTTATGTAACACGTCTCTCTCTAGTCCCACTATTACTTACATTTTTGGCTGGTGGAATCCTGAAATGTCAGAGCCTTTCAATGCTGTTAACTAGATGCTTGTAACACAAAAACTCCTTGGCATATTCTTTCTCCACCTTCCAATCGATGTTGTGCAAGAACACAGTTTAGAAATATTTTTTATTTGAGTCCTAAACTATGAAAATGTATATATTTTCACTTTTTTTCTTTTCCCCATCCTCCCCAGTAAAATCCCCACTGTTGGGGACCAATTGTGCCTACCGATTAAACCTTGTCTGGCCTCCTTGTCTAGTCCAATGACCACCATTACAACAGCTCTTCAAATCTCCAACCAACTCGCATCTAGCACCATCACCACCTTCGGCCGTGGCACCATCATCATCAAACTTGTTCCTTTGGAGCCACACATGGATTGCTGTCTGGTCTTCTTTTTTGGAGCCATGTCCAACATTGTTAGATCTCTTCCTTGTCACCAAGAAGGAGAAATGAAGATCTTCGATGCCAATGTCAAATTTTCTTTTTTAGAGCCGTGTCTAATGTCGATGTCTGATCTCCCCGTTAAAATTGAACAAGCTCGATTGCGAGATGACTCATGGGTTTGTTCCTGCATCCATATTTGAATTAGTGGATTTAAATCACTATTTGAATCAACGTTGAATCATCATTTGAATTTGGTTTGAATCGGATTTGATTGTCAAGCCCACCTGCATTTGAACCCGCTGGTGATCGTTCATGCACCTTCTGTTGGTGAGAAGAAGAAGAAAATGGTTGAAGGAAAACTATAGGTTTGGGTAAAACAGTTAAAAAAAAGTGGAAAAGGTAGTTTGATTGTAAAATGTAAAAGTTTTAAGGTTTCTAAGGCAAATGGAAAGTTTTTTTAGGGTTAAAACTTATTTTTCATTTTTTTTCTGTCCATTTTAATGGAAATTTAACGGCATGATGAATAGTGTAACATTTTCATAATTAGAGAATAAATGGTATAACATTTTTTTGTTCCAAGATGAATCCACAACATGGGCCTTAGTTGAAGGACGACATATGTCATTTACCCAAGAGAATTACTTTCTTTTTGAAATCTCAGTTTAGCGTTTCTTTAAATGTGACGAGATAGAGAAATCTTTATCATTTAAAATCTTGATTTGACTCAAATTATGAGGAAGAGAATTACCTTCTCTTTAAAACCTCAGTTTTGACTTATTGTGAGATTAAAGAACCTTCGTTGTTATCTCTCATAAAAATTTCCAAGAAAATAACCAATCTTAGAATAATTCCATCAAAATAGTGCGTTTCAAAATGAGTGAAATTGAAACTTTAAATTCCATGAAATGAGTAAAGTTCAATAAAGCAAAATTCCACAAAATGAAATAACTTTGACAATGAGAAATTTAACATAGAAGTGAATTTCAAAAAATTCAAAGATCACACAAAATTAGTGAATCTTAAAAGTGATAAATTCCACAAAATAACTGAATTTCAAAAACTAGGAATTATAAAATTAATGAATTTCAAGAAAGCCAAAGATTCCACAAAATGAGTAAATCTTAAAGGTGAGAATTTCAAAAAAATGACTGAATTTCTAAAACTGAGAAATTTCAAAAAAATGTGTCAATTCAAAATGAGAAATTTCACAAAATAAGTGAATTTTAAAAAAAGCCAAAAATTTCACAAAATAAGTGAATTTTAAAGTGAGAAATCCCATAAAATGAGTGAATTTCTAAAAGTGAGAAAAATTATAAAATGAGTGAATTTCAAAATTAAAAAATTTCACAAAATAAATGAATTTCAAAAATGAGAAATTCTACAACATGAGTGAATTTTGAAAAAGCTCAAAATTCCAAAAAATGACTGAATCTTAAGAATGTGAAATTTCAAAACATGAGTGAATTTTAAAGGCGAAAATTTTCACAAAATGAGTGAAATTCAAAAATGAAAAATTTCACAAAATGAGTCAATTTTAGAAATTAGAAAATATAGAGGAACGGAACTCATCCTACAAGAAATCTTTGAGAGTTGAAAATGTAGTTACCTTAAAAAATTCATTGAAAAATGTCTCCAAATTAGCTTTGAGAAGAAAAATGTCTTAAGAAAATAACATCTCAAACATGTGTTTCTAAAGAAAGTTGTCTTGGAAAATGGCACGACAACACAGAGATGTCAAACTTTCAATTTTTCTCCCTGAAGTCTAAAACTAAACCATGATTTCTTTGGGGGTGAAATCTTACCTCAATTTTGATCTTGAAATGTCCTAATTGAATGTCATTGTCTGGTGTCCTTTGATCTTGCTCTAACAAAAGCAGCTTTTAAAAATATGCAAATGAAATATGGAACGCGTATGATCAGTCATATTATTTAAAACACATGCCTTATGATTTTGAAAATGTTGAATATGAACAAAATGGGTGAGATGCATGATTTTAAGGAAAACATGATGCATGAAAAGAAAGTATCTTCTAACTTGACTTAAATTAGTTTGCTCCAAGAATTCTCCTTTTTTAAACTGCTCCTTAAAAAATGCACATCTTCCTTGCTCTTTCCCGGTAGGAAATGTGTCCCTTTTACTTTTTCCTAATAGGATTACATGAATTGCTTGCTCAAGGTCAAAGTGTGTCCTGAGTTGATTGCTCAAAGATGTCTTTCATTGATTATGCCACTGTCTCTCTTCTTTTCCAGTGGATGATACTTGGTTAGATATACCCCATGAAATCAAATCTTCTCAACAACAAACTCAAGCTAGCTCCCCCTTTTGAACCTAGACACATTGAAAAACAATTGTATTTCCTTAAAGAAACCATCATCAATTTACAGAGCTTGATAAAATAACTCACAGCCTTTGTATTTGATTTAAATGTTTTATTATTCTTTCCCTTCCAACTCAAAGATGCAAAATCTACGAGACAAAAAGGTAGAAACACGTTTCAGAATGATAGCCTTTTAAATGAATGAGAATGATATCAAAAGGTGAGTGTTAAGTTAAGGAAAATCAAGTCTGAATTTTGTAAAAGAGGAAAGTCTATTTGGAATGGTTTAAAGAAAGGCTTTTTAATGTCACCCATGAGTAGATCTAATTACTTTGAAAAACTTGATTGTGCTAACCTCAAGTTTGTTATCTTTTCCTAAAAATGAGATCTCATTTGTTACCCCCCCCCCCAACTCTTGCAATCTAAGTGTAAAATTGCTTTAAAATTTTCCTTTGTCTTCTAAATTGCCTTTGTAGGTTTTTAGTCTAAAATCCATAGCTCACTTTTCTATTTTTCTTTTCTTTTCATTCCTTATTTTTTGCTCTAACTTTTGCCTAGGCTATGTTGAAGATTAACAACCTAGCGAGTTCTTATCTTTTTCTCTTTTTTTTCTTTCTTTTCCCTTTTATTTGTGAGCCACAATTTTGATAACTTGAAGGCATTTTTATTTACTTTATGTGATGTGCTAAATAGCCATCCTGTGGTGTGCAATTGAAGTAGACTTAAGTAAGATGGCTTCAAGTGACACTTGTTGCTCATCCGTGCTCTTATTTTTTTTTAGTTTTTTTTTTTGCCTTCAAGTAGGAGGGAGAGATTTATTTCTTTTTGGGAATCTGTGTTATGAAAAACTGAGAACTTTTTTTTATGTAGAGCATTCATGGGGTACCATGAAAGCTATTTAAAATTGTAAGGACCACCTTATCCAAAAGCTAACGAAAAACCACTTATAGTGATGCATGTTGATATATTCTATGGATTTTGCCTTGGTATGATGAAAGTTGTGGTGCAACATTTAAGTTCCTTCTTACTATATTTGGTGGCATGCTCATGATTACCATCACCAAATCTCCCATAGCATTTATTTTCCACTCATGAGTAGCACTGTTCCATTTGTGTTCATTTACAAAAGAAAGATATAATGGCAAAAAGGTGAAAGGAATGGTTTAATGGCAAGGAGTGTGAAATGGATGTAAAATGTTATTTTTTGATGAAAGGTGGTGAAATACACACATTATATTTTTTTTATTGTAAAAATAATAATAATATATTTATATTTGACAAAGACTACATCGTAGATTCTAGACTAAATCTAGGAGATTTTTACTATTAAATTACTTTGATAAGTTCTCAAAGATACAAGTCACTTTAAGGCATTCTAATTATTAAAAAATGTACCTAGACCTAAAGGTTTACCTAACTTAAAATAGCCTTCTAAGTTGGTGCTCTTTCTCAGGGTCCATTAATGAAATCCAACAACTTCAACTCAATTAACTGTTGCACATTCCTCTAGAGAGCAAAACAATTTATGAGTGAATGATCACCTACTCCACCATGATACTTGCAAACAGCATTCACATCATACCACTTTAGATTATGGGGCTGAATTTGCTTCACTGTTATAGGCTATATTAATTTGACTTTCAGTAAGCTTTTGATACAACTTAGTGTATGGAATGGGGATAGGATCAAATTCTTTCTTGTTCTTTGGTAATGGTCCTTGAAGCCTGTGATCTTGAATCAATGGTGAAGTAGAGTGAGAAATGACCCCAGGACTATTTCCTTATTAGAGTATATGTGTTAAGAAGTGTTGGACCATGAATCTTGGAGGTGACAAGTTGGACAGCTCCGCCTCTCTTGTTGTGAAATTCCTTAGCTGAAGAATCAACCAGCTTCCCTATTTTGATTCTAAATTCGATTATTTCTCCTAACAATACCATGTTTGAAAAGCTATTTAGAGTGCTTCTAACTAGCTTTTCATAAAATGGTCCTTTTAATGGTTTGATAAATATAGTGATCATTTCTTTTTTATCATAGGTGGTTGAACTTATGCTATTAAGTCCCACCATCTTTAAGAGTATTCCTTATAAGTTTCTTGCTTCCTTTCCTTCATATTCTTAAGAGTTTGGCGATAAAGAACGAAATTTATAACATGCTTATCATTATTAAAAAAGGCTTGAGTGAGATCATTCCATGTCCTAAGGTTCTTGGGCCCTTGGTTAAGGTACCAATGTAATGCAAACTTTATCAAACTTTCTTGGAAAAAAGCCATCCACACCTTTTCATCCTTTATGAGCAATTGTAACTTTATTAAGAAAAGCGTTATATAAGTGACAAGATGATTTGTTCCATCATATTTCAAAAACTCTGGTACCTTGAAGTTTGAAAGAATTGTTACTTCTGGCACCAAACAAAGATCTTTGATTGAAAGAGATCTAAATATGGGGCAACCTTCAATGGCCTAAAGCCTCTTTTGTATGATATCAAGCTTTGAGTGTCCTATTCTTCTTTTCTTGAACCGAGATCCATTGTAGAGTAAATCCTGGAGGGTAAATAGGACCCTGTGAGTCTTTGATAGGGGGTTGTACCATTTTTCCTTTGATCAACTCTATTAAGTGTTTCATTTGTTTTGACATGCTCTTTATCTTTAACTCGAGATCGTTGAGATAGCCTTCTATTTGCTTTGCCATTGGTCTTATTTGAAAATGAGTTGAATACTGATGATGAGTACCAATCTTTTCCCCTCTTCAAGGGCAAAGTTTGTTTCAGATTTAGATGTATGATTTGATTCATGTATGCATGAATACGAAATGTAGACTATCAAATAAAACAATAAAGATAAATGAGGTCAATTCCAAGAGATACATATAAAGTCATGAAAATAAAGAATAAGAGACATATAATAAGTATAAGAAGGCAAAGATAAAACAGTTAAATAGCATGCCTATGATGCTGATAAAAGGTTAATAGCATACAACCAATGATAACAAAAGAAATACAAAGTAGGTTAACTAAGTGAATGTGTCTTGCTATAGAAATCGTAGTCAATGGATCTATGGCCACTATATACATAGGTAGTTTTTTTTTACAAAGAAAGGCCATGGGTTAGTTCCTATATCCCTTTTACTAAGTTGTATCAGGCTAGAAAAGGCCTAATTCCCCATCCACAAGGGTTTACGTGAGGAAGGATTAATTCAAGCCATAGCTTTCATAGTCCCATGGGGTGACTATCGTCACACTTGGGCAACATTATTTACTACCATGGATTAGAGAAAGGGCTGAAAGCATTGTCTTACATGACTAGCCTAACCGAGGTATTTTGCAAAATTTGGTGGAGTGAGATTGGGAATTGAGCTCATTATGCATGCCAAAGTGTGTGTGTGTGTGTGTGTGTTGGAACCTATAAAAATAAAAATACAACACATCAAATCGATAAGTAAAGAACAAACAAATAAAGAAAAGAGGAAAACTGAGCCCTTTTTATGGCTATACTCTTCCCCAACGAATGCAACAAGCTATAGCAATGGTTTAGGAGTTGCTACTAATCAATTTATACCTAGGTCGATTAGATACTTATTATGCTTGAAAAGAGGCTCAAAGATCGTAAGTCAAGTGCTTAGAAATTTTCTATGTTCCTAAATTTTTGTCTCTTTTAATACCAAACTATTTTTATGAATTTTTTCTAATTTTAATTTATTTTAAAATTTTCTCTTAATTCCAAACGGTGGAATTTACTAGACCAACTAGATTTGGAATTCTATATGCCCTTGAGATCTCAGGACTTTACCATTTCCACCAAGAATTTGAAAGGAACATTTTGCTCAAACCATAAGTCTTATCAGACCAATTGGATCTGAACAAATAATCGGCCTTCAGATTTTATCAAATCTACCAAGAACAAATCCTTGAAGATTTGTTAAGTATTTTATCACTCAACTTAATTATTTTTTTTAATTTTAAAAATAAGATGAAGTAGGCTAAATGATCTAATCAATTAAGTAACTAGTTGAACAAATAATTTTTATGTATTATCAATTTATTTAAGATGCATTATGAGAAATTGAATAAAAATTTAAATCAATATTCTAAAAATGAAAAAAAGCAAGAAACAAATAAATATCCTAAGTTATTTTCCCATGCAAGTTTAATAATTAAATTAATGCATGGCCAAATAAACAGATAAATAAAGAATAAATAAAAAATTTATAAAAAGTATGTTGTTAGTGACCAATATGCAAAAGAGAAACATGTTAGTGAGTTAGATGAATAAAATAAAAAGCCAGGGCTAAAGAGGAGTTATACAAACAAGGAGATGGTTGACAGGTCGGACGAATTATTTAGGAAACTAGGTCAGGTCATGGGTGAGATAGGATCACAAAGCGGGTTTAGCTTCAATTTTCTTGGTGGGGCCATTTTCAGGATGATCGGGCAATAGGCCTCGGATGGATGGCAGTGGAGATTCCTAGAGTTGCGAACAATGAGAAGTGATAATGTCTGGTGGCTAATTGAAGAGAAACCACAAAGAAAATTGATGGTTCTAACACAACAGGGATGGACGCGAACTCTTCTTCTTTTTGGTCTGGGGTAGATGACAGCAAGAGAATGCTTGGAAATAGTGGCGTGGCATGGGGAGTAGTAAGTGTCATGCCTAGGACTTGTATAGGCCATGGGCTATACATGAGACAACTTACAAGTTTATGGAAATGAAAGAAGAAGGTTAGGAAGGGCATGGAAAAGTAAGATGATTTAACCAAGTCTAAGAAAATAGGCACTAGAGGTGCTAGTGTGCACAAGTTTGTGCATATGTGCCTAAGAGGTTTAAGGTCATATTTCCTTTTGGGCAACTTGGAAGGAATGAGGCCTAAAGCTGGGAAAACTAAGGAATATGGCCAAGAAAGGCAAAAAAAAAAATGTGCACTATCAAGTGCATATGGGTGCATTAGGGTGCACTTAAGGTGCCTATGTGTTTGTGTGAAGGTTTGAAGACTTAAGTGTCCAAATTAAAACTTAAAGTGGGTGCTGGAAATGGACTAAAATCTGAGCTAAGCTAGCTAATTGAGCGGGCCCTAGGATTAGTACCTTAAGTAGATGGTTAGGACTAAAAATCATACATTTCACCTATTTGAATTAGACCCCTTCCACCGTTCTCTTTTCTTCTTCCAACTTGAGCTGCTTGGCTAGCAATTTCGGTAGCAAGAGGGTGGGGAAAAACATGGAACAAATGTTCATGGTGGAGACCAAAGAGTTCTAGAGAGAGATAATGTGCTTTATGGGTGCTTCATCCTACACAATAGGGCCATTTGCTGTATTAACTTCACAAGCTGAATACCTTTTTTGACATGAAAAAGAGTTTCATTTGAAAGCTCTAGAGGTAATTTGAACCATGAGTTAGCTATTCATTTAGATAGCAATAATAAGGATGTTTTTCTTGATAATGCAACAACAAGAACACTATTGCTAGTTGCTTGAATTTCATTTATTATCATCTTTTACAAAAAAATGCCTTACTTGTTCCTCCATGGCCATAAACAAAAATGAGTTTTTGTTTTTTCATTGCATATGCTATCACAATGTCTTCATTAAAAGTCTTCATTTTGGATTTAGAAATTTTTTACAAGTATCATGCTCTCTTTGGAGAACTTCTCTGTCATATCCTCTTTATTCCATGAGAATCCTATTTTTGTGGTTAGCCATAAGTTCATCATAGGGCATTGGCATAACAAAATATGTCAATAAAGTTAATAAATCATTGAGGAGGATTTCCAGCTCATAAAGGATATGGTTGTGCAACAGTAAATCATTAATATGAAGATTAGACATGGCTGATGAATCTTGTAACTTACATACTATATCATCAACCATTTATTGACAATGCTATTGCTGAAAAGAATATAGATTTGATAAATCACAGCAGAGAAGCATATAGATGAAGAATAATCTTAACTGGGGAGATATTGCCTAAACAACAACTTCTGATAAAGCTATTTCCCATTTTTTGTTACCACCTCGAAAGCCTAATGCTGCATGATATACAAGATGATATAACAAGTAGGTTGTACCAGCAACAGTTCTTATACCTTCAAATGATGTGCAAGATTTTTAATGACTTAAAAGTATCCTAAGGAAGAAAAGATTTCATAAATTTGGGTGTGCATATTCTAATCTCACGATTGAACATCCCCTGATTCTAAAAGACCAGAATTTTTCATGGAATGCCATGCATACTTCTTCAAAAACTTAATGTATGTTACCTCATGAGCTCTTGTATCGACCTTGTTAACTTCCATCTATTCAATCAAAGTAGATTTTTTTGTGGTTAGATCTTCAATGATTGATCAAAGGGACAGATTATCATGAAATGCCACTTAGTTCATAAGTGGTAGATACATAGCTACAACTTAAATAGCAGGTTACTTCTATGAATATTAATTTCAAAAATTTGCCAAGCAGCTTCATAGGGAAAAATATACCTAGAATCTACAAAGTTATGAACCTCATTGATTTCTCATTTTTCAACACTATTCGAATCACTATTGTCATGAAGTTCATGTAAAGGCTTAGCTTGAATTCTAGCAACTTCTTTTGACATATAATTAAATAGGTATTTCATTAGATACTATAACGACAAAATTCATCATTAATATGTGCATAGAAGATAAGATGAAGTTTTCTATTGTAAGGCACTAGATATGAGTTATCTAGAAGATTCCCATTTTTTATTACAAAATTTCTAGTATCTCTTCTCTTAGACTGAACAAATTCATTTTTGTCAACTGAAGTTGTTTGTTGGAACTTTTTTGGAAAAATATTTTAAGCAAGAATTATTTTTCATACTTGGACATGAGGGATTTACAAGTTCACATTGACCATGCATCATAAACTCAAAAACAACCGCATATCCTTTTAGATCGTGATTCTTATCTGGAATCTTAGCAAAGAAGACATTCTTTATTACATCTGGTGTATCCATTTTGCTAGAAGAATGAAGCCAAAGCAATTTATGACAATGAGAAATGCCTCTTTTTTGAAATTCAATTGTGTAAAGCATGAAAAGGGAAAAATAAAAAGAAAAAGGCAATACAAAAAACTTAAAAAAATTGCAGTTTATAAATTGCTAAAATTCAAAAATAAATACATAAATACCTGCTACAGTTTAACACCAAAAGGCTTATCATCTTTTAGGTAGGCAATAAATTCTCATCCTTTGATTTTGAAAAGTCGATCCACTATATCTGCACTGTCTTTAAGTTTTGCCCCAAGAAATATAGCTAAATGTCTAGTAATTTCTAGCCAATTAATGTTACAGGTGAAACGTAACAAAAAATTTAGGATTTTCATTAACCCTACATATAGCTAGTGCATTTTGGTAATGTTTATACATGTATCTAGGACCACTAATGAAACTAGAAAGCAAAATAGTATGTTTCCCAACATCTGATCCATCAACATCGCTATGAAGAATTACATCATGAAGGATTTAATAAAATTACTTGTCAAATTCTTCTAGTTCCTTCTTATATAATTAAGCCTATCTTGTTCAATATACACATATGCATTCATTTTATATTGCTAAAATAATCTCTAAGTTTGAGTGAGAATTGATGATGAATCTTTCCTCTCGTGTAGTTGATAAGCATAAAAGATTATCATCATGACCTCTTTTGTCTAAGTTAAATGAATTAGTAACAAGTTTAGCTTGAGGGATTTTAGTGTGAAATCTGTCTTCTCCATGATATAAAATGATTGAAAGTTGCAAAGACATATAAGAAATATATAATTTGGAAATTCTCCTCGGAAGGCTTCGTCTGTATTCTACACCGATGTACTTATCATTTTCATCTACAGGACCACTTTCAATTACAAAAGCTCTTATATGATTTCTAGTTGGTAGCTCATATTGAGACAGCAACAATGGCAGAGCAAATGTAAAATCTTAATTAAATTAGGAGTTGATGCATATTGAGGTGAAATGTTGATATACACCCTTAACTTTGATGCTATTTCCATGTAGGTTCCTAAAGTTAAAAATTTACCCATTTAATCAAATTTTCAATATAGCAAAAAAGCCAAAAAGAAAAAGTATGTATGCTAATACATTTTTTCCTTTGAAAGTTTTCTTATGACAACCATCTTTTTTTACTTCGCATTTATTCCTTGTTTGAAAGTTTCAAATTACCTATGAAATAAAAAAAAATCACTCTTACTCATCTATCTTTTCTACAAACTTATTAAAAGCATAACTTTCATAAATTAACTCCATGAAAAGTTAAAGAGATCATCTTATGAGACAGAATGAGTAGTAAATAGTCAAACAAAGTTAAAATTATATAATGTAGCCGTATAAAAGTTCATAATTAATAAATTCAAGATTTTGTTAACTCAACGACTTGTTCATCATTAAGTTGCCTACCTAAGGTTCCAATATCCATGGGGCTAAGTAAGCTGTTTTCAATAAAATGGAAAATAATTTTAACCAAATAACTAAAGACGTCTTTGAAAAACATTGCCTAATTTAAAGTGGGTATTTTAAAGCATAGGTTGATTAGTTTATTCAATTAATAAGTAATTAAAAGATTTACTTTAGGTATCCAAAAAGTTAAGCATTTATATTGATCTCTCATGGAATATTATTTCAACATATAACTTATAGTTTCATGTCTTTTACATATTTTGTTGAATTTTTCTTATACTATCTAATTAAATACTACTTAACAGTTTTCATAAGTCTACAAGATCGAACCAAAATAATCATGGTTATCAGTGCACCACTCTTTTGACAGGATACTAACATCTTTAAATTTAGTTTCTTTAGAAATCCATATCTTTGAGCATCTTCTTTGAATTATATCTTAACTATTTTTAACTTAAAAAGTTCATCTTAAAAAAAGTAGCTTTATGTTGGCCCTCCCAATGACAAAATCTTGGCTGTGCCACTGGACAGTAACCTTTCTCGATACAACCTTACACCCAGTTTGTTTTAACTTAAGTTAATTGACTTCAAAATAGTTTATTTTTATTCTTACATTTTTTTTACCTAGAAGTAATTTTAATTAAAATCAAATATTATGTAGTTGCAATAATCTATTGAAAATACAATTTTTGTAATCTTACTAAATTTTTATAATTTTTTTAGTTTAAGGCATTAAAAAATAAAAATTCATAAAATTAATAACATCATGAAAATTTACTTGCAAATGGATTATTATATCTACATAATATTAGCTTTCAAATGAAAGTAGTTTTAGGCAAAAAAAAAATGTAAAAGTAAACATAAGTCATTTGACTTAAGTTAAAATGAATTGGATGTCTATATTGAGGAATTTTTCCAACCAAGCACCTTTCTCTAGCTATCCTTATTAGTTTGACCAATTTGTTATTATCATCAAACATGTGAATTTAACTTTGAATAATTTCAGGATCAAGGTTTAAACTTTGTATCCCTTAAATGAATCTATCCTATTTGTGAGTTCATTTTCTGTATCATAAATGTACAGCTAAAGGAATTTCAGTTGCTCCCATTTTGTACGGCACAATGCTCCCATTTTACGAAAAATATCCCCTCCCAACTTAAACATGAAGGCACCCTGACCTTGTTTATAGAATTATCAATTTTGACTCCAAAGGATGTCATAGCAAATATTGACTTGTAAGCCCTAATATTATCAATAAAATCTCTATTCCTTTAACCCCACTATCAAATCTAGAAGTTCCTTCAAGTATTATAGAGGTTTTCCCTTACAACAGCCATTATATCTAATATTTTGATGAGAAATTCTGTTAACATGTCCCCTAAACAAAAATAAAGCTTTGCAATGGATACATGCGTGGTTACAATCACTAAATTCAAGATATTCAATTGGAGGGCCTAGTATGAAATAATCATAGGCTTTTTTAGTTAACAAAGAAAATTAAGAAAAGAATAGCAATTGTATGAATTGAACAATGTACTACTCCATAGGTACCTTTATTAGACTGCTGAGAAATGGTTGAAACAACAAACGATGATTGCACTATATCATCTATTATAGGATCACCTATAAATGGGTGGATATCAGCTATATAAGCTGACATTTTCATTCTCTTCTAATTTTGAAGTGGTGTAATAGAAGGAATTCAAACAAATTCGTTTCCAGCGGTTACCCAACTATGATTATCAATAAAATGGAGCTTTCTTTTTTATCTCATGTTGTCATGAAAAGATATTTTATGTAGCAATAAAAGGAAGCTCTCAAAGTTGCTAACAAATGGGAAATCCAATTGAAAGGCATCATATATAAATAGAAAAATTAAACTGATGAAATATGAAAAACAATTGACATTTATTTTATCTAAAAGAAAAAGATGAACAAAATAGAATAAAAAAAGATATCCATAAATAAACCAATATTTTCAATTTTGAAGATATTAGTCTAGTCTCGGATAATAGACTCCAAATTGATTGTAACCCATAGGAACAACTCTGTATATGGCTGATGAGAATATTATTATTTAAGGAAATAGAAAACTCAATTTCAGTCTTATTTTCATATAAATTCAAAAATATATTCCTACCATATTCTTGCATAACATACTATTAAGAAATTTCAGTTGCATTCCTTTTCATCAAAATTACATGCTGAAATAATAAAACATTTCTAATATATATCTCCTTTATCTTTTGCAAACAAAAGCATGAAGGAATCAGGGGAAGTTAAAAAAACACACAAAAAGTATGTTAAAGTTGTAATGTGAATAATCTCAAAATTATAACCTTTTTTTTCTGTATGCAATCTAGTTTAACATATATTTTGATGATAATGTTTTCTTCGTGTCTCATTTTCTGCCATGAATATATATGTTCGAGCTAAGATAATAGGCTGACTGCCTTCAATTTTGAAAAAGTAGCTGGCTAATATCAGATAATAGACCCAAATTGATTGTAATCCATAAGAAATACTCTGCATATGACAAATAAGAATATTATTATTTAAGGAAATGTGAAACTAAATTTTAGTCTTGTTTTTATTTTACATATAAACAAATATTCTTCTCATATTCTAGCATAACATACTATTGAGAAATCTTAGTTGTGTTCCTTTTCACCATAATCACATCCTCAAATAATAAAACATTTCTAATGTATTTCTTCTTCATTTTTTAAAAACAAAAATTTGAAAGAAACAAGAAAAGTTAAAGTAACACATAACACATAAAAAGTATGTTATAGTTGTAAAGTGAACAATCTCAAAAGTATAACTTTTTTGGGTATGCAATCAAGTTTAACATGTATCGTGATGATAATTTCTTTTTTGTATCTCATTTTTCTGTAAATGTATATGTTTGAGCTAAGATACAAAATAATTTAAAAAATCTTATAAAATACTACATCAATCAGTTCTCTCTCTTTCTTTCTTTCTCTCTCTCTCTCTGTGTTTTTTTTTTGTGCATAGCACTGTATTACCTATGTGTGAAAATAACAAAATAACAGTAGCATACTAAAACTACAGTAGAAAGTAATTGTCAACACAATAGAAAACCACCGATTGTAGAAAGCTATAAGAAAAATAAAGGCCTAAAGCCAGTTTTGGCCCTTGAACTCATGTCACCTGGACACTTTACCCCCTGGACTATGACTCAGTCCAACTTGCCCCCTAAACTTACTAAAATGGGACACTTTGCCCTTTATGAGTCACGTGCTTATCTCATGATATCTTTGAAACAAACATCGTTTAGCTCTGTAACTAAGGAATAGGTTGTGACGATCGAATTGCTCTTCTCACTCCTCGATCTCAAGTCGGTGATGAAGCAGCTGGAGGAGTTATACTAGATTCTCAAGTCGAATTAGCCTAAATCGGTCTCTAGTCACTCCCCGATCTCTTCCTAATTAAGGGTCTCAGATTTTAATGACGATTAAAGGATGTGGCGTCAAGGTGTAAGACCAATGAGTCCGTTTTCGGGATCCGACGAGTTGCCATGTTAAGAAGATCGAGAATTGGATTCACGCTGCCAAGGTCTCTGTCAAGACTCTGTTCTACGGCGAGCAGATTCTTCACGATCTGGCATTCTCGGCCTTATCATCGATTTGTGAGTCTTGCATCATCATCGAAGGTCAAGGATACAGTGTTAGGAGCATTCGAGTGGGCGGTAACGACACATTGGCCATTTACAAAGTAATTGCTTCAGCTTAAGAAGTGGCCGTAAAGGAGCAAAGGCCCACAATTACAGAATGGGTCACAATTCTAGCTCCAACAACTCCACCAAGTACTAACGGGCTGACGAGATCAGTTACTGGAAAACTGCCAGAAACCAAATGCACAAATTTAGGAAATCGGTCAAAAACAATGGCTGATCGGGCGAGGAAGATGAAAAGGAACTGTGGAGTAGGGTCAAGAACCGTGTCTTCCTCCACAACAAATTAAAAAGCTAGTTCATTCCAACCTAGTCTACCATTTCAGATCCTATAACTAATAAGATATTATGGAAATTGAGTAGTTGTATAAGGCGATAAAGCGAGAAGGTGCCTTGTTGGGTAGCGTCGAAAAGGTTTTCGTTGACGGTAAAGCTGGGGATAAGGTAGAAGTTGATGTCATTCTAGATTGGGACTTGGTCAAGCTGATAGAGTCACCGGAGTTAAATGACGTTTGTTTTTAAAATATCACGTGAAGTGCACATGATGCATAAAGGGTAAAGTGTTCCATTTTCTTAAGTTCAGGGAATGAGTTGGACCGAGTCATAATCCAAGGGGTAAAGTGTCCTGGTGACATGAGTTCAGGGGCCAAAAGTGCCTTTAGGCCAAAAATAAAAGATGACAAATATTCAAAAGAAGGAAATACTTACAAAAGGTGCATGATAAAATTGACAGAATAAAAAATAGATGCCTCTATATACCTGATAGAATGTCTCCTATAAATATGAAACATGAATGAAGCTAAAGTTAGTATTGCAAAAAAGAAAAAAAAATGAATAGGGACAACATAGATCAATCAATAAAAAGAAACAAAAGAAAAACAGGCGCTTTGAAAAGCACTGGGTATGCAAGAAAAGCAAGAAAATAAAAGAGTGGGCAACATCACAAAGAAAAAAGGAATTCAAAGATAAAATATGTGATTAACTAGAACCATGTTCATCCAATATTAGATGAAATACAAAAAAAAATGACAGAAAGAAATGCTTGACATAAAGACGAAAACAATTAGAAAAAGTAAGAGAAAGAGCATGATGACATCATCAAATGGAAAACTGAAGAACAAAAAAAAAAGTAAGGAAAAAAATTGGACATAAAATAGCTAGCTGAGACAGAGAACAAAGAAAGCTAAAGATTTAAAAGGAATAGGAAGAACAAAATCATGTTCTCACAAGCATTTTCAAACTAAAATTAAGAAGAAGAAAAAGAGAATGACCACAACCTCACAAAATAGGGTATAAGAAAAAGTTAAAAGCAGAGAAGTAAATACCCGTTACCACCACCTAAGACAAACCACATTGGTAAGAAGTCTAAATAATATAATAGGTAATAGTCATACTATACAAAATTAATCTTTTTAACTACACTTTGGAACCACAAAAAAAAAAAAAGAAAATTCATGAAACAAAATCAATTATCCCTATGCAAAACCAACATTGAATACCTCACGGTTTAGGTTTGTTCTTTAATTTTAATTTTTTAGTATCAATTGGATTTGAACTTCACTAATTATTGTTTATTGGTCTTTTTTTTTTTTTGTGTCTCCAATGCTTTGGGGTTTTTTCGTGGTTGTTTTGGATTTAAAAAAAAAGTTGTGTCTAAGTCTATCTTACAAGGTATGCAAAGATAGAGACATGGTCTTCAAATCCAAGGCAACAGCTAAAAAAGAGGTAGAGGAATGGAAAGAAAAAATCAACAAAAAGATACATAGAATATATGATGAAAGGCTCATTGACAAATAGAACAAAAATAAAAATGAACTCTTAATATAAAATATAATAGAGAGCTAAAATGCAACAAGAAGCTAGTAGGATAGAAAATCATAATCAATGTAAGGATATGTAGGAATAATAATGAAAGCTCATTGACAAAAAAACTTAGGACTTCATAGGATGCCAAACACATAGAAGAAAAACACCAACAAAATGTGCACAAACATCATAATAAAATATCTCATCATAAATTATTGACACCATTAAATACAGAAAAAAGAAAAAAGGTTTAAAAAAAGATATGAGAAAAAGTAGCTTAAAAGGGAAGAGAAGGAAGGAAGATCAAACCCAAAATAAAAAATAACAATCACTATAGAGATGTAAGGAAGATCAACTTTAACCAACATAAATAACACAGTGACGAACAACTGGCTATTCTTCCACCACCATTTATGCGAACAGAATTAAACTAACAAGAGGAAAAATGAAGAAAATGCTCTCTAAAATGGAAGACAAAACTACTACAATAGACTTTGTGTAACCAAAGGATTTTAGTACATAAATGGAAAACCTTTTTAAAACCCATTCACTTTGATATAAGCATATTTAACGAACTTAGTGATGGAGGACCATCATGCTCAGAAGGTCATAAAACTTCTAAGGATTAATTGAAGATAACCACATGACCTCTCATAATGAAAAGAGCCAAGGAGACACAATGAGTGCTTCAAGCATTAACTTTGAAGCACTTGAAAGCCTACTTGGAGCCCTTCTACACCATTTCAACTTATGGCCAACCTTTACATGTTCAGGACCCAAATCACTTCAATTCATTCAATATTATGAGAATGCAAGTTGAAGTAACCCAAAAGTATTAGCCAAACATAGGAGGCACAAGCCAAAAACCTAAGTGACATATGGGGTGCAACCAAGAGCGCCAATGGGTGGCACTATTCCAATTTCTAGACTTTGTTTGGCTTATTTTCTTATTTATTTCATTTATTTTGCTTATTTTTAGACTGGGTAAATAGATTGTGGCACATTTTAAATAAGCGACATGGATTCTTGTAGAAAGAGTGTTAGTGTCGTGCATTCTAATTATAGTCAAACTAGGTTTACTCATTTTGCTAGGCTTAGGTTTCTAGTCCAATAAAACTTTGTATGGCTGACTACCTTAGCTTATTTCTTTTTAAATAGGACCTGAAATTTGTAGGTTAAACATAGAATAAAGATTGTACTAGTTGTTTTGAGCAATTCTTTCTTCTTTTGTTCTTTCTCAACTCCTTAGTGCACTTGTGCTCAAGTTCTTCTTTTCCAATTAATTTTCTGCCGAATTCTCTTTTGCACTTCTTCTTCTCATACTTGATTTTATTTCTAACTTCTTTTATTTCTCACTTAATCAAATTTTTCTTTCTTGTACCAAGTTAGTGAAGCATACATTTGGGTACTCTTTGGGACTTAGGATCCTTGGGCAACAAACAACCCATCAAGTGGTATCAGAGCCAAAGTTCCAAAAGCAGGACCTATCTATCATTCTTTTTTGTTTATCTATATTTAATTCATTATGTTTTTACATTATTTCATCCATTCTAATCCATTTGTTCTCACCTTTTTAAGATTTCCTTTATTTGTGTTCAAGTTTCGAGCCCTCATTTGATCCTCTTCATTCAAGTCCATCCAAGGGTTACTGCCATTCATTTTTCTTTGTGTTTTTCACTCAAAATATCCAAAAAATACAAAAAAAGTTTCATTCTTATTCAGTTTAATTTGCATTCTTGTTCATCAAGTTACTTTCTTTCAATATAAGTTATATTCTCCTTCTTGTTGCAAGTACAGATTTCCTTCATTTTATTTTCCATCAATAAGTTGTTTTGAAGTTTGGAAAGCCAAGTCCACTTAGAAAACAAACAAATGCCAATCATTCATCAATTGGAAAATTTTTGAAAGTAAGAAAAGCTCCGATTTTAACCAAAACCCTAGATTGACCAAAATCTTAATTTAGTTTCTTGTTATTTATATCTTTCATTGGAAAAACATCATATTCATATCTTTTCCTAAGTTTTTTAAACATTTTCTAATGTTTGTTTTCCTTTATTTCAAGAAGGATTTTGTTTTGAAGGGTTTTTGAAGAACTTGAGAGTTTTGGTTGTTTGAGCAACTTTCTACTAATAAATTTGAGAGATAAGAGTGTTTGTGAGGGTATTTGATTTTAGATACAATGTCTAAAGAAGGAGGTTGAGACATAAAGAAGAACATAAAGAACCTTACAATGCAAGACCTCTGCCTAAGGTTCAAGATGATGATGGACAAGTTGGAGAAGACCAACAAGAAGTTAGATAGGCGTGATAAGAGGTTGGAGGAGTTGAGTGCCCCTAAAGCACCACAAAAGGGTGTCCTAGGCCAAAAAGCATAGGCACCACCTAAGAGGGACCTTACCACAAGTCATAAGGTTTTTGCCTATAAAGATGAGGACCTTGAAAGCTTACCACCATTACTAGCAAGAAGACCCATGAGGGGATTGCCAAGAGAACTCCCTAGCCTTAATGCTATCAAGTTGCAAATTCTACCATTTAGAAGGAGAAGTGACCCTTGAGGCATTCCTTGAGTGGGTCGCCAAAGTGGAGATGATCTTTGAGTACTACACTTATCCAAAAGATAAGAAGATAAGATAAAGCTTGTCGCTTTAGAGTTTACTGACTATTCTCTTGCTTGGTGGACTCAGGCTGTGAATTTAAGGCAATGAAACCATGAGTAGCTTGTGCAAACATGACATGAGTTGAAGACTATAATGAGGAAGAGGTTTGTGTCTTGCTACTACCAAAGAGAATTACATCAAAGGCTCCAAAGGTTGTCTTAAGACACAAGGTTTATGGAGGATTATTTCAAAGATTTGGAGGTGACCTTAATGAGAGCCAGCATAGAGGAGGATCAAGAAGAAACATTGGCTAGATTTTTGCATGGCTTGAACGCTGACATTGCCAACCTAGTTAAGTTGTAACATTGTGTAGAGCTTGAAGATATGGTGCTTACTGCCATTCGGTTAGAGAAGCAAATCGATAGGAGAGGTAGCATGGTTTGCTTCAAAACCTACCCATCACCCAAAGAAAACATGAAACAATAAGGTGAGGAAAAAGGAGCCAAGGAAGGGGGACATCAGGGGCTTGACCAAGGAAACCTTCATGGGCCAACTCCAATGGTCATAAAAAGTTACTCCTGATTCAATGTATGGTGCTAGAAATCATGACAAAATTTTTTTTGTTAAGGCAGGGGACATTTAGCAAGGGAATGTGCCAACCAAAGGACCATAGAGTTGAATGACATGAGTAAAGTTACCATAAATGAGGGTGATGGAGAGGAGCAAGGTGTTGCTCAAAGCATGCCTTCACCTTTTGAAGATGACACAAATGTTAAGTATGTGGATAAGGGAGTCACTATTGTGGCAAGAAGAGCTTTGAATGTTCAAATTGAGAAAAATGATCAAAGAGAGAACATCTTTGACATTAGGTGCCACATTGGAGAAAAGGTATGAAGCATAATTATAGATGGTGGAAGTTGTACTAATGTTGCTAATACCACTTTGGTTGAGAAATTGTAGCTTCCCATCTCAAAACACCTGAGACCTTACAAGCTTCAATGGCTCAACAATGAAGATAAGATGAAGGTGACAAGGTAGTTCATGGTGTCTTTCAAGATTGGGAGGCATGAAAATGAAGTGCTTTGTGATGTTGTGCCCATGGAAGCAAGCCACACCCTTTTAGGAAGGCCATGGCAATATGATAGGAGGGTAATCCATGATGTTTTCAAGAATAGATACTCATTCCAATTCAAGGATAGGACCTTCAAATTGGCACCACTCACACTACAACAAGTTAAGTAGCATCAAAGGAAGGTTCATGGTGAGGTTGAGAGAAAAGTTAATGGGAGGAAAAAGAAAGATAGGGGCCTGAATGAAGAGGGTAAAGTTAAGGGACTAAAAGAAATATGTGAGGTGAGTAACCTTGAGGGAAAGAAGAGTGTTGAGAGTTCTTAAAGTAAAAAAAAAAAGAGGAGAGTAGAGAAAAGTAAAGAGAACTTGATAATAAAGATGAGTAATGTAAAGAAAGTCCCCAAAGCACAGAGGTAAGTGCTTCTTTTACTTTACAAATAATCTTTCTTTCTCTCTAGTGACCTAACTAACAAGCTTGCTAGTGTTATGGTTTCTTTGTTGAAGAACTTTGAAGATGTGTTTCCCTAGGAACCAAGAGGACTACCTTTTTTAAGGGGCATTGAATATCAAATTGATCTCATTCCTGGAGCTCTCATTCTAAACAAGCCAGCTTATAGAAGCATTATTGAGGAGACCAAAGATATCCAAAGGCAAGTTGAACTATTGAAGACCTACTATCCAAGGGCTATATGGGGGAAAGCTTGAGCCCATGTGCTATGCTTGTGATCTTGATGCCTAAAGTGGTTAGCACTTGGAGGATGTGCATGGATTGTAGGCCGGTCACCAAAATCACTATAAAGTATAGACATCTCATTTATCCTATTCCTAGATTAGATGACATGCTAGATTAGCTACATGATTCTACCATATTCTCTAAAGTTGATCTTCAAAGTGGATACCACCAAATTAGGATAAAAGATGAGGAGGAATGGAAGACTTGCTTGAAAATTAAATTTGGGATTTATAAGTGGTTAGTCATGCCATTTGGTTTATCTAATGCTTCTAGTACTTTTATGAGGCTCATGAATTATGTTTTAAGGGATTTCATTGGTAAGTTTGCAGTGGTTTACTTTGATGACATTCTAGTGTACAAAAAGAGCTTGCATAGGCATGTTGAGCATCTAAGGCATGTGTTATAGACATTATGAGCACAAAAATTGTATGCCAGCCTTAAAATATGTTTTTTTTTTGTTGAATGCATGATATTTGTTGGTTTTATTACGAGTTCTAAAGGTGCAGAGGTTGATCAAGAAAAGCTAAGGGCCATACAAGAATGGCTAGCTCTTAATTCTACCTCTGAGATGAGATCTTTTCATGGTCTTGCTCGCTTTTATAGGAGGTTTATGAAGAATTTTTCAAGCATTGATGCACCTGTAAATGGAGTTGTAAAAAATAATGCAGGCTTTAAGTGGGAAAAAGCACAAGAGGATGCATTTAGGACACTTAAGCACAAATTGGGCAATGCTCCTATTTTAGCTTTGCTTAATATTTCTAAACTCTTTGAGATTGAATATGATGCAGGTGGACATGTTATTGGAGCTATTCTGATGCAGGAGGGGTAGGCTATAGCATATTTTAGTAAGAAGCTAAGTGGAACCACCTAAAACAACCTAATCTATGACAAGGAGATGTATGCCTTGGTGAAAGCACTTAAAACTTGGCAATATTACTTGTGATTGAAGGAATTCATCATCCATACAGATCATCAATCCTTAAAACACTTTAAAGGTCAATGAAAACTAAATAGAAGGCAAGCAAGGTAAGGAAAATATTATCACCGATGCATTATCGATGGGTTATGTTCTTCTTTCTTCTTTAAAAGCTAAGATCTTAGGATTTGAGTATTTGAAGGACTTTCATTAAGGTGATTTTGACATTGGAAAGGTTTATGCTAAGCGTGCACATTTGGGTTTTTGAAAAGTACTATAGAGAAAATGGCATTCTTTTAAAGCAAGATATGTTGTGCATACCTAAGTCTTCTTTGATAACTTTGTTAACGCAGGAAGCTCATGGATGAGGCTTAATGGGACACTTTGGTGTTGAGAAAACCATAAGTGTGCTCAAACAAACTTTCTTTTGGACAAGGATGGAAAGAAATATGGTAAAAGTTTGTTCTACTTGTCTTGAGTGTAAAAAGGCTAATTCTAGGCAAAACCCTTATGGCTTATAAACTCGTTTACCTATTCCATAATAATCCTTAGACTGACTTTTCTATGGGCTTTGTTATAGGAATTCCTAGAACAAAGAATGGGAAAAACTCTATTTTTATGATTGTGTACAGGTTTTCAAAGATGGCACACTTTGTTTCATTTCACAAGACAGATGATGTTGTGCACATTGGAAATCTATTTTTCAAGGAGGTTGTTAGGTTGCATGGGCTTCCAAAGACCATTGTGAGTAACTGAGAAGTGAGGTTCCTTAGTCATTTTTGGAGAGTCTTGTGGGGAAAGTTAGGCACAAAACTCATGTTCTCTATAGCATGTCATCCATGAACAGATGGCCAAACTAGGATAATTAATAGGACTTTGATCACTATACTTAGGGCCATCATTCAAAAGAATTTAAAAATTTGGGAAGAATTTTCACCTCATGTTGAGTTGGTTACAGTAGGGTAGTGCACAAAACCATAAGGTTTTCACCTTTTGAAGTTGTTTGTGGTTTTAATCTGCTAATCCCAATGGATATAATGCCTTTGCCTCTAAGTGATACTGCTAGTATAGATGGAACTAAAAAGGCTGAGATGAATAAGACTTTATGTAAGAAAGTGAGGCTACAAATTGAGAAGAAAACTCAATAATATGCAAACCAAGCCAACAAAGAAAGGGACAAAGTTACATTGAAGCCAGAAGATTGGGTTTGGGTTCATATGAGGAAAGTAAGGTTTCCTGCCCAAAGAAAATTACCTTCAACCTCAAGGAGATGGGCCTTTTGAAGTGCTAGGAAAGGTCAATGACAATGGCTATAAATTGGAATTAAAAGGTGGGCATAATGTTAGTGTCATTTTCAATGTTTTTGACCTATTTGTGCTTGATATAAGTGATGATTTGAGGACAAATCTTTTTAAAGAAGGGTGGAAATAATGGGTGACCATCAAGCTCAAAGGCTCTGAGCCCTTCTAAGGATCCATTGAAGATAAGCACAAGATCTCTCATAAGGAAAAGAGTAAAGGATACACAAATGAGCAATTCAACCACTAATTTTGAAGGACTTGTAAGCCTACTTGGAGCCCTCCCACATCATTTTAACTGACGGCCAACCTCTATATGTCCATGAACAAAACACTTCAATTCATTCAATATTATGAGGATTTAAGTTAAAGAAACCCAAAAATATTGCCCAGACATAGGATACACAAGCCAAAATCCTAAGTGACATGTGGGGTGCACCCAAAAGCATAATTTGGGTGTCTTTTGGCGCTATTTAAATTTCCAAAATTTGTTCAGCTTATTTCTTGTTTACTTCATTTATTTAGTTTATTTTTAGGCTGGTAAAGTAGATTGTGGCACATGTTAAATAAGCCACATGGATTTCTTGTGAAAAGAGTGTTAAAGCTATGTTTTCCAAGCCTAGTTAAACTAGGTTTACTCCTTTTGCTAGGTTTAGGGTTTCCAGTCCAAAACAAGTTTGTATGGCCGGCTACCTTAGTTTATTTCCCTTTAAATATTATCTGCCATTCATAGGTTAAACATAGAATAAAGATTATACTAGTTGCTTTGAGCAATTATCTTCTTTCTTGTTCTTTCTCAACTCCTTGGTGCACTTTTGCTTCAAGTTTTTTCTTTGAATCAATTTTCTTTCAACTTTTGTTCTACAAGTCTTCTGCTCATCTTGATTTTGTTTCTAGCTTCCTTTTTTTCTCCTTTAATCAATTTTTTCTTTCTTGTACTGAGTTGGTCAAGGATACATTTGAATGCTCTATGGGACTTACGATCCTTGGGCAACAAGAAACGCATGACCTAGGTTCATCCCTCTCACACTATATACTAACATTGGGTGAACCATTGGTTAGAAAGTAACACATGATGAAGTAAACACACAAAACCCCTATTTTTTACATGACAGTAAACCAAATACATAAAAAATACATATCTTTAAAATACATTCCTACTGACATAAAATTGAAACCAAATTACCTTTTAACTCTTCCATAAAATAAACAAATATGGAGCCAACCTTTAAGTAATAGTGAACTGCTATTGACTATGACATAAAGTGATAGCATAAGAAAAAAACTAAAAATAAAATAGCTCCACTTGTGAAGAAGCACAACAACACCTAAGAGCAAAACTTGCATAAAAAGTAAGAATGCAAAGAATCGCAACAATCCAAATGGTGAACTAAAAGCAGAAAAATGGAAGAGGAAAATCTAAGCAACCAATGGGTTAAAATACCTTGAAAAAGCTAAACCAATGGCTACAAAATCTTGATATCGTCATTGGCAAGGAAAAGTTGATCTTGGCATTGTGCTCAATTTGTTGGAGGTGATGGAAGGGATCAGGGCCAAGGTTTAATAACAATTAAGGAGGTGGTCATGCAAGAATAGGTAGATGGGCAAGCAACAGTGGCAAAAGAAAAGTGAAGGAGGAGGAGGAGCAACACTTTTTTGTTGCCCTCGGAAGGTGATTCCAAGTCAACAACAATTTAGTAGACATATAGTTATCGAAGAATTAGATACAAAAATGGGGTTGACATAACTTAAGATGTATTGTCAGTGGTTAGTGTGAGGCAGTGATTAAAGAATGAATCAATATGGGATAAGAATTGAGAAATTAAATCTCAGATGGGGCTGAAAGACCAAGAAATTCATGAAGAAAGATAGAAAGAAGAAAGGATAATGAAGGGACTAAAAGGTAAAATAAAACAGCACTGTTTACACAATGCACCACTCCATGAAACAACTAAACTAACAAAATGGGGTTGTTAAGTATACTATTGAATGAATAGCAATTCTCTTACACCTTTTTGTATATGGTAGATAATTTGGTGTTCAAATCATGTGTTCATGCATGAGGAACTAAGTTGAGCTCAAATTATTGCAATAAGTAAACAACTAATATTCTTTTTTTTTTGTTCTATTTATCACCTAGAGTTTCTAGAATTATGGTTTAAATTAGCTCTCTGTATGCTTATTAGTTTAACTAACCATAGGAAGCTTAGAAAGGACAACTTGAACAATAAGGAAAATTGTGTCGGGATGTTGTGGTGATGTAAGCCAAAGATTTGGTTCCTTGTTTTGCTTTGTGTTTTAATTCAATTAAGAAGGCTAGAGATGAATGAAATTGTTACCCTTGACTTGATTAGAAATTAAGTGAAGGAAACAACAAAAAACAAACTGTCAGGAAGAACAAACAATTGTGGCCAAATTTGGAGCTCAATTCCTTGTTGCTTTAGTTCCTGTTTTAGTTTGTTGTTAATTCATTGAGGTGGACAAGTTATAAATAGAAAAAAATTCTTACCATTTAATAGGTAGAATAATATAGGAACCTACGAATAAGAAAAACTTTTGGTGGTGAGAAACAATTTAAAGGCCGGTTTCCAAATAAGTCCAACGTAAAGGGTTAATTTAGCCAATTAAACCACTGGGAGATTGTTTAATGTTGGCCTAGGAATGCTTTGTCTTATTGTTAAATGATCTATTATAAGTAATTACAAGATACTATAGGAAGACCTTTTAAGAGACTAAAACCGAGACACTGGCTAGGACATGGAATGCTTACATTTAATATTACTAAGGTAAGGATTAAATTCAGTTATCCATTGCTTATTCATGTTAATGTTAGCTAGGAAATTTGTACAGGGTACAAATGGCTACATTGTTTAGGAAATGAGCATGAGAAGAGTATGTAAAGTAAGGTGGCTCATGGTTGGAATTAGAGTATAGTACACCTAGACAATGAAGCAATTATCTAGATAAAAGGTGTTATATAGCCTAAAGACCTTCAAAGATCTAAGGGATCTTTATGGGAGCTCCTTGAGTCGAGGGTGCCCTAATTAGGTCAAGGATTCCTAAGCGGGCACTGCACCATATTTGACAAAAATTGGCATATGAGCCACTATACTTACTCTTGCACATAAAATGGACAGGTGAATTACATGCTAGTGGAATGCTAGCAAGTCCAATATTATACTGGCTATAAGCCAGTAATTCTAAAGATAGTGGGGATTAGGTAAGCCCTCTTGATGAGGATAAATGCTTGTAGCTCTCTTATAAATAAGACTTAAGGGGAAATTAGAGGCAAGGAGTTCCAATATGACCATTAAATGTGGTGATTATATATTTGAGGCCTAGTGGCTGTGAACTCACCATCTTGGAAGGAGCCAGCCTACAGGGATCTCTAATATAGGATGATCATTGCTAGAATGCTCTAAAAGTGAATAGACGTAGTGTCACAACTATGTATACTTTATACATAGAGTCCTATATGTCTGATTGCAGGTATGTAAGACCTTATTGAGTATTCATAGAATACTCACCCTTTTCGATTATGTGTCGGTAACATGGATATGAAGCCTAGCAACCTTAGCATTGTTTGCTCATGATGGTCAAGGCAATAAACATTGGACTTGAAGGCATTGAAAGGAGTTAGACAACATGGGCACTATGGTACCATAAAGGTACACAGTATGGGCCTATAGCATGGATCTTGAACTATAATGCTTATGACATATAAGGTCTTTTATGCCTTAGAAAGTGGATGCCTTTAGTAACATTATGTCAAACTTGGATGAAGAAACTTGCATGTACTAGTCCGCATGGTATGAGACACATATGAGAGACAGTTGCTTAAATTTGGTTAAAGGAAATTATATGTTTTATGCTTAGGTACTATCTTAATATTTTTTTTAGGTGTTGAACAGCCATGTTTTTCATTGTATTTTTGTGTTTAAAAATGAATATCGAAGCTATTCATGCATGATTAGCTAGAGCTAAGATAGAAAGCTTAAGAGCATGTGCATGTTTTATTGAACCACTGATAAACAAAATGGCAATGAAAGCACATAAAATGACCTTCCACATTGTAATTGCTTAATAAGGAGCCATAAGATCCTAGAAGGCTTCACTCAAAATGTGAGTTAGGTGGATCTTACAGTACCCAGGTAAGGTAATGGATGCTTTAGGTGGTATTAGAGATATTGTTACTAGAGGCATTAAGGTTAATTGCATAAAAGTAAAGGGATCCTTTGGTGAACTTAGGTGCTATATGTAATTTTTGTTGACCATATATGTATTGTACTATAATCTATCTTGGGCAAGTAAAACATAGTGAACATAAAAACTTAAGGAATGCTCCTATAGGCCCTATAGTTAAGTTTTGGGCTGGAGATGGCTTAGTGCAAGGTATGAGTTGACCTTGGCATCGATAGTTTGGCATTTGGTATTTAGCACATGATGGTCATGTGTATATGAGTCAAAAGACTGGTTAAGACCTATGAGATGTATCAAGGATGCATGGGGCTTGTATGTGCGCTAAGTGATCAGTAGGGTGCATGGGTGTGCATATGACCAGCAAACACTAAGGATAGTATCACCAAGCATATCATATAATTAAGGAGGAAATCAACATATAGCAAGGATAGAAGTTTCTTTCCTTAACTTTTGAAGGTTAAGTGTGTAGCTAAAGACATGCAAATTTAACAGGCATAAGGGAGGTGTGAGCATACGGCTTAATTAAAGGACCTTTTGTACATATGCGAGGGAACTAGCAAAGGTTTCCATATGACAATGGAGAACCAAGGCATGGTAATGACATTGAAGGTGTTCCATGATGCACTATAGATGCATGTAAGATGCCAAGTTTTAAGCACATGTGAGGTATAATTCATGGTACCAATAAATACTGTATAAGCATTACTAAGCAGATGATTACCAAGAAACCATGAGGATGCAGGGCATTGACCATAAAAAGAGCATAGAATGGCCTAGAAACTAATACTCATGGAGGCCAAAGAAAGCATGAGTCTAGTAGTTCATTGTATGGGTCTAGTAGTTTATTGTATGAACCAAGAGAGGTTCATAAGAAATTAATGTCCTTTACTTAATATGGTGTGTTGTGGATTATTAGACTTGGTGAATGAAAAACACTAAGAGGATTCCAAATGAAGGTATTTTGCTAATTTTATCATGAGAAAATTTTATCTCATAAATGGGTACATAAGGCTAAAATAATGCTTAAAGTGAGTTTTCTTGATGAGCTTAACTACTCCCTTTTGTGAGAAAAATGAAAAATTACCATTTTAGCCTTCAAAAGGTGATTTACGTGTTCCCTTGGAGCCATAGTGACTTAATTGCACAATCCATAAAGGTTTGGATTATAGGTGTAATTAATTGGAAATCTGGTCGTCGAGCTGGAAGTTGTCCAAAGATTTGACCAAAATGATGACAAATAAATGGATGACTTGTAAAAACCCAAGTCCAGAATCGGTTAACAAAATGCCTGCTCACATCATATGGGCTATCATTCAAAAAAGGATAAGCTCTGGGCGCTTATATTCTGGAACTTGAGCCTATATATCCATATAAGGCTTCCCACATTTCTCCCAATGAGATGTGGGGGTGTTACAAACTGCCCCTTTATGTACCCAACATCCTCGTTAGGGTTACTCAAATTACTTGGTCCATCAAATCGGATTACTTAACCCCTGGCCAAGTAACCTCTTTAATCTAGGATCAACTCAGAAAATGATGCATGTGCACACTTAGTATGCCACATCATCGTGGTCTTAGGTTGGCTCTAATAGGATCTGTAATAATCGAAGTCTAGAACTGATCAACGAAACACTTGCCCACACCATATGGGCTATTCTTATGAAAACAATAAGCGCTAGCTGCTTATGTTCTAGCACTTGAGCTTATATATTCATATAATGCTTCCCAAATTTCCCTTATGTGGGATATGGGGGTGTTACATGACTCCTATAGCCACCTAGAACAGAGGTGGAGTGGTAGGCCATAAGAAAGAGTTCATTATAACTAGCTTAGGGATATATGGAAATAGCTACAGTACAAGTACAAGGTATTTCTCCCACCTTACGAAAGTGTCAAATAAGAAAATGAACAAAGTGCCAAATGAATATATGTACTACATGCTACAAATGGTGGGGAGATGTTTTCTAAGTTTTATGTACAAGTGTGGAAGGTTAGTGATTCTTAGCTATACTTGGGCAAGGACATGGATGAATAGGCTAAGGATAGGCATCCATTACGCCTACTACCTAACATGTAACTTGAGAGCTCCATGAGTGGATGAGATGCTAAGGAAGGTTGCTAGACTTGTGTTCACACTAAGGTGGTAGCAAAGAACCTTGGCTAAGTATAGAGCAAGGCTAGCTAAGGGGTATGATTAGGTAAGGCAGGGGCATAACGACCCTTAACACAATAATACATAGAGAACACCCCAAAGACTAGTGAGCTGTTGCCTAGTTAGGGTATAGTAGGTCCTAGGCAAACCTAAGCCCAAAGCATACCATGTGTGTGAGACTAGAGACACATATCTAGACATCCTAGGGTTATATGGCTAGAAGAGCTACGGTTGGATGACCCTTACCCCTGCAAACTAGCATGCACCAAAGGCAATAGGGGACACTGGTCAACTGGATAGAGTTATACAATAGTAATTAAGTTAGTTCCCATGGCTAACCAGTTCCTAAAAAAAAAAAAATCTGATTTAAGATCAAGGTTGATCTTTCCCACCAAGTGAAGAAAAGATTAGCATTAGTAAGGGTCGAACAACTGCTTCAAATACAGTATCCGGAAGTACCGCTTCAAATACAAGGCTAGTAGAAGTAATGCAATCAAGAATTACCAAGTAGCCCAAAATAACTAACACATCTATAAGTGCCTTTAGGTGACTATGGGTCTAAACAACCTAAAAAAGTAGTCATAGGCATCAAGATACTAGCCTACGGTAGAGGGGAAGACTCCTTTAAGCCTAGTGATGTGCATAAAGGTAGGAGTTACTCTCGGTACTCTAGAAATTGACTCAGTTGACTAGAAATGCATAGAACCTCAGCCCAAGGCCCTAAATGTGCTATAATAGCACAAGGTAGGTTGAGAGGTGTATGTGTGAAATATCAAAGTCATGGAACAGGGGTAAATCTTGATATGTGCATCAATGAAAATTTAGTAATGAGGTGTGCGCATATATAGGGTACTCTAGCCGAAAGGTAGTGTAGATGGTAGGGGTGCCACAATGGTCTAGAAATGGCTAAGCTAGAGGAGCATTAGCTACTGGCTGGAATAGAGGACATTGGAGTAAAATGTACTCCAGAGTAACATAGTACATCAAGGAGTGATGTCTCTAGTGTATAGGCATGTACATGGAACCCTGCAATATAGTGAACCTTCAAGAAGAGTAGGTACAAAAAAAAAAAAAAAGTACTGCCTAAAGTATGTTAGTGTGTGTAATGGTTAGGCCAACATGTACCAAGTCCACACTGAATCATGAACCTGTATAGGCACCAAGAGTGCACAGGTGAAATGTTACGGTACTACTTTGGTAGAGGCACATATAGATTTCTTTAAGTTCATGACAAGTGTTGTCACTCAAAAGTGCTAACAAAAGTTGGTAGGCTGAGTCTAAAACTAAGCCAAGTAACTGAAACTCATAAAACACCTAAAAACATTCAAAAAGGCACATAGGTACATGGGTGTAGTTTGGGTATAGATCAAAGAAGCACATAGTGGACTTGAATTCTACTAAAATTTCTTAAAGCTTATGTAAATGGACCACTTCAGGGATGTTATACTAGGAATGTAGCCTTGGGCTAAGTTTGCATCTAAGTGAGAATAAGGTGTATGACACCTAAAAGACTTACTACGAACAAGAAGAGAATGTTGACTAAGATTCATAAAGGTAGTCAGCACTAAGGTGCATTAGATCCCTGGGGTCAAGTAAAATGGTGAGTGTTAGAGCATTCTTGCTCTTAAGGAAAAGCACACAAATCAAAATGTTGTGACAACTGTCCAACACTAACTGAAGTATCTATATACAAAAGAATCTGACTTAAAAGTTGTCTTGGCACAGGACAATCAATTCAGATAGTTAAGAACCAAAGGGATGCCTGTGGTTGTGATCTAAGGATCAAACCATATAGAGGAAATACATCACTTGGTAGAATTGAGCAAGATATATGGCATGATATCTTTAGGATGCTTAGTTAAGCAAGAATTTGGAGGACCAAATTCTTAAAGGTGGGAAAAATATGATGACCCTACCTACGAAGGATTAGGATTACTGAGATAACAAGGTTATTTTAATAATTATAATACTTAGAATATTATTTGTAAACTAGAGTCTCGATTTAGTAGGGTATAGTAGCTAAAAAGGAATAAAATTTGTAATTTAAGCAAACCGGGCCAAGAAGAGCATTTTGGTCATTTCACATGGTGGCAAATTATTATTATCTTGTTGGATAAGGGGTGAAAAAATATTGAATTTGAGATATCACAGTTTTTTGTAATTTCAGCTTTATATTCATGAAATTATGTATTGGCTAGATTGTCCATAGGTGGTTTAAGTGTGACCCATAGAGACATGAGCACTAAATTGCACATTATATGAAGCTAGGGACTGGACATGTAATTGGAAAGTAGAACGATTCAGACACAACTTAATACCATGTTTGGCCTTAATATTCCCAACTTTGTTCCTAATAGTTCTAGCGTTTGTAAAATAGCCACTTAAGGCACTAGGTGCGTGGCAAATGTGAGTGAGGCAGTGATGGCCGATGTAAACTATCCCATGTTTCTCCATCCCAGGAAGCACAAAAACCTCTCTCCCCCTTTCAGAAACACAATGGTTGAACCTACTAAACCTCCCAACCAAGCTAATTAACCCAATTAAACACAAATTAGCAAGAATTTGGGGTTTAAATCATGTGTTTATGCATGAGGAACTAAGTTGAGCTCAAATAATTGCAAGTAAGGAAAAAAAAATTATTTTCCACTAATTTTTTGTGTTCAAATTCAGACCTAGCATTTCTCGAATCATGGTTTAAATTAGGCCCTTTTATGCTTATGAGTCTAACCAAGCATGGGAAGCTTGGAAAGAACAACTTGAACCATAAGGAAAATTGTGTCCAGTTGTTATGGTAAGGGATGATTTTGTTCCTTTTTTTTCTTTGTGTTTTAATTCCATTAAGAGGGCTGGAGATGGATGGAATTGTTACCTTTGATTTAGTTAGAAATTAAGTTAAGGAAGCAATGAGAAACAAACAGTCAGGAAGAACAAAAAATTGTGACCGAATGTGCAGCTCAGTTCTTTGTTGCTTTAGTTCTTGTTTTTGTTTCCTATTAATTTGGTTGAGGTAGGTAGGGGATAAATAGAAAATAATTGTTGCCATTTAATTGATAGAATAATATGGGAAGCTACCAATGAGAAAAATGTTTGGTGGTAAGAAACAATTTAAGGACCGATTTCTAATAAGTCCAAGGTAAATGGTTAATTTAGCCAATTAAACTGCTATGGAGATTATTTAATCTTGGACTAGGAATGCTTTGTATTATTGTTAAATGATCAATTATGGTTAATTATAGGCTACTATAGGAAAATCCTAGAAGAGACTAAAATCAAGATAGCTAAGACATTGGCTAGGACATGGAATGCTTGTATTTAATATTGCTAAAGTAAGGGTTAAATTTAGTTATCTCTTGCTTATTTATGTTAATGTTAGCTAGGAAATTTGTACATGGGTACAAATGGCTACATTGTTTAGGAAATGGGCATGAGAAGAGTATGTGAGGTAAGGTAGCTCACGGTTGAAAATGGTATGGAATAAACCTAGAACATTAAGCAATTGTATAGTTAAAGGCTGTTATATGGCCTAAAGACCTTGGGAGACCTAAAGGATCCTCATGGGAGATCATGGAGCCAAGGGTGCTCTAACTAGGTTAGGAATTGCTAAATGGGCATTACACCATATCTGACACAAATTAGCATATGAGCCAATATACTTACTTGTGAACATAAAAGGGAAAAGTAAATTTAATGCTAGTGTAATACTAGCAAGTCCAATAATATACTAGCTATGAGGCAATAATTCTAAAAAAAAAAATGATTAGTCCTCTTGATGAGGATAATAACTTGCGATTCTCTTATAAATAGGACAAGGGAAATTAGAGGCAACATGTTCCAATGTGACCTATGAACATGGTGATCATACATTTGAAGCCTAGTGGTTGTGAGCTCACCATCTAGAAGGAAAGTAGCTTATAGAGACCTCTAACATGGGATGATCATTACTAAAATGCTCTAAAAGTGAATGATCCAGTGTTACAACTATGTATACTTTATACATAGAGTCCTATATGTTTGTTTGCAGGTATGTAAGACCTTACTGAGTATTCATGGAATGTTGAAGCTACTCATGCATGATTAATTAAAACTAAGCTAGAAAGCATAAGAGCACATGCATGTTTTATTGAACCACCGAGCAACAAAATGGTAATGCAAGTATATAAGATGAGTTTTTACATTATAATGGCTTAATAAAGAGGCATAAGATCCTATGAGGTCTCACTCCAAATGTGACCGAGGTGGGTCTTACAATACCCGGGTAGGGTAATGGATGCCTCACCTAGTATTAGAGCAGTAGTTACTAGAGGCATTAAGTGTAATGGCATAAGAGTACAAGGATCCTATGGCGGACTCAGGTGCTGTATGTAGTTACTGCTAACCGTATATGTATTGTACTATTATCTGTCTTGGGCAGCTAAAGCATAGTGAATGTAGAAACTTAAGGAATGCTCTTATAAGCCCTATATAAAGCTCTTGTAGGCCCTATAAAAACTCCAAATGTGAGTGAGATGGGCCCTACAATACCCGGGTAGGGTACCGGATGCCTCAATTTATGCAAGTGTGTATGTTCATAATATGTTTTGATATTTGTCCTATATAGATATTTGTGAAGGTATATGTTCTTTTCTATATGTGCATATAGTTTTTTTCTTTATATGGATATGTTTGTTTATACATGTGTGTGTCCATTATGTGGTAGTTGGTCTCCAAATAAAACTAGAAAAAAAAAAAAGAGAAGACAAAAAAATTAATAATAAAACTAGAAAAACTAAATATAAAAAATTAAAAACATAGAAAAATAGAAAAAAAAATTGGGGAAAAAGCAAAAAAATAAATGAAAAAGACAAAAATGTAAATACAAAAAAGCTAAAAAAGGGGCCGCTGATATTTTAACCTCAAGCCAAGCAACCTCCCCCCAGAAAGTGAGCTAACCATTATGCACCCGAAGAGCTTAGTCCAAGCATGTAGAAAATGGATAACTACTATTCCGTGCAAGGGGCCAAAATGAGAATTCTTAAATTTTTCAGGAGTGGTGTAAAGACTTAACAACAAAATCTCTGCTCCGTCCTTCATCAACAATGACCATGAGTTCCTAACTTGATACCGAAAATGGCATTGCATTATTCATCTTTTTTTTTTCCATTCCCTATTATCCTTTTCTTTTTTTTTTTTTTTGCAATTCCACCCACATTGTTTGCCTATTTCAAGAGCTTACCCAATTTGAAAAATTCTTCCATAATGCTACCACATCATCACTTATAATATGTATGGCAGCTCTATAAAATTTCCTATGCCATCACGGCTAGGGGCTTCATTCTCTGAAATCATAGCCTTAACAATATTATCTTGAAACACCTATTTTGTTAGAGAAGTTTTCTGTTGGTCTTCAAGAAATGTACATCTCCTAACCACTTCAGGATTAATCTAACTTTCATTTCCACTTTTCTTTCCAATGTGATTTTCAAAAAATTTCAAGCATATATTATTAATCTTCTTTTAAAATCGAACTACTTCACCATTGTCATTCCTTAAGATCCATATCTCAGCAACAACATTCTGTTGTTTAACGTTAGCATGAAAGAACTTGGAATTATCATCAAACCCCTTCAACCAATTAATTATAGCTTTTTGATATATGAAGCTAGCCTCAGCCATCACCAATTTATTGACCACTATATGATGTACCTTAACTTGATGCTGTAGATTTTGATCATGCTTGTTTCTTGCTAACACCTATTGCATCTTTTCTAGTTCGCCTTTCACTTCATCATCTATGCTCACTGTATTACTAAATTTCTGTTTATTAATGTTTTAACCATGTTTTCAAATTTTGGAGCTTCACACCATATATTGAAAAATATGAATTGCTTTCTTCAATGCAAAATTTCCTTATGAATTGTCATGGATCTTGGAGACTGATCTGAGATTGATGGAGGAAGGAACTAGACCTCTATATGTGGGAAAATCTGAGACTAACCTTTTTCATCTCCTAATACTCTATCAATCTTATTCCAGACACCATCCTGTCCCTGTTGGTTGTTGTTCTAGGTATAGAACCTTCCATGGAATGGCAGAGGCCAACTCCTATGTCATCAAAACAATGATTAGCATCAACTATCTTTTTATCTTTCACGGGATTCATGTTGTCCCTTTCAATAGCCCCTTTTATCGTATTAAAATCCCTAACATCCAAGGACTTAAGTGCCTTAAGCTGTGCAAAACGTTACATAGGCCTTGTCTACCCTTGGGTCATTGAGTCCGTACAAATCAACAATCAACTTCAGTTGTGAGTGATTGTGCGCTGCTATGTACGTACTTAGGTTTCACATCACCCTTTCTCCACATAACCACTATCCCACCATGATGTTCATGATTGGACAGAGGCTCCAAACTATCACTTCATCTTCACTCTAACAACACCATTTTAACATATTTTAAAGACTTTATGTAATTTATACATTTTTTCTTATGTGTAGATTAAATAAAAAATAAAATATGAAAACTTTAAAATGGTTGAAAAGTATTATAGTTAAAGAAATTCCCCACACCTTTAAATTTTAGATTTCTTTTTCAGGAAAATTTTATCATTTATAAATATTTTTAAATTTCAACTTTAGAAAATGATAGTCTTGTATATTTTTTTATGGATATTTTAGTGCTATAACTATAAATAACTGTTAGTAAATTTTCTAACTATTTGGAAAAGATTATTAAAAGAATATTTCCATATACCATGATTAGTTGTGCAACTTGTATACTAATTAAAACCTTCACTTTAATAAGCCTGAAAATTAATCTCTTAATAATTCAATCAAAGCATACTGAAAAAGAGATGTTTCAATGTGTCACCTTGAATTTTAGATTTTTAATGTATGTAAAGAACTCAACATTGAGGATTCAGGATGGGCTTAGCTAAACCCATACTCCATAAACAAGTAACTTGGTTCGGGTTGTATGTGCACACCCCATGGGCAGGCAGGTACAACTTGCTAACTTATTTGACACCTATATATTGTTACTTTAGGGGGAAACCTCAAATTTCCTAATAATGTTTGAGATTGGGACTAAATATGCTAATTAAAGATTTTCTTTTGTCCTAATTTCTTAGTAATGTCTTAAAATGGTTCAAATTCATCACTAACTTTTAAAAACTAATGGAAAAATGGAAAAGGTGATATGTTTTGAAATCTTAAGATGATAATGTAACTTTCAACAACCTTTGAGGACCTTTTGTAATTTATCCATTTTTTCTTGTGTGCCAATTTAAAGAAAAAAAAAAGAAATGTTAAATCTTGGAAATGTTTGAAAAAGCAAAGATAAATGAAAAAAAGATAAAATAATTGCTTTTTAAGTAAGTATTATAGTTAAAGAAATTTTCCACACTGTTGACACCCAATTTCGTCCGACCCCTTCTTTTTTTAAAAATAATAATTAAAAAAAATTAATTAAAAAATAAAAAATAATAATTATATAAAAATTATTATTAATTAATTATACAAAGAGAGAATTAAATTAAATAGTTTTGGGGAAGGGGCATTTTGTTAATTTAATATCTATGTGTGTATATCCAAAAAAATTAAAATTCAAAAAAAAATTTAATTAAAAAAAATTATTATAATTAACTAATTAATTATTATTACTAAAATTTTTTTAATTAATTAGTTTAAAATATATTCTTTTTTATAAGGGTTTAGTTAAAAATAATATATGTGTGTATGTATGTATGTAGGAATTACAAAAGAAAACTCCATAAAACAAAAAAAAACAAAAAAACAAAATTGAAAAGTTTGGGGTAAAAATGATAAAATTAAGAAGTTTTGGGAAAATTTGACAAAATATGAAAGTTCCAGGAGCATTTGGTAGTTTGTCACATGAATTTTGGGCCAGACCGACGGTTCTGGCCCAAATTGACAGAAAAAGACAAAATTGTCTCAATCAAAAGTTTCAGGAACATCCCCAAAGTCAAAAGAGACAGAAAGGACTGAAACTGTCATTTTACCAAATTAAGAGATAAGTTTGATTTTAATTATTTTTAATTATGAACAGTCCAGCACTCCTTCCCCTATAAATAGGTGTCCAAATTTGTAATAAAAAAAAAAGATAAAAAAATGAAGTTTAGAGCTCCATTTTAGAAAAAAAAAAGAAAAATTACAGCCTAGGTCCCTAGCCCTATCCTCTTCCTCTCCAGAAAACCTAAACCTTCTCTGACTGTCCTTTTCCTTTTCCATCACCGATTCCGTCCTCCTTTCGTTTTGCCGATGCCGTCACACCTCCCCTTCCTGCTCCTCTCCTTTTTCGGCCGCGTCCAAAGCTCTCACTGTCGTCAGCCCACCACCCGACGCCGTCCGCCGCTGCCAGCCTCACTTTTCCTTTTTCCCCGCCGCGCCTCCTTTCTTCTGTCACTATCCTCCACCGTGTCGGCCTCCCCCTCGCCCTCATACCGTCGTCCTAGGCCGCCGGTCGCTGCTCACCCTTTTCCCTTCTCCCTTCCTCCTCCCTCCTTCCCATTTTTCTACGCCGTCGCGTGCTCGACGCCGTCAGCGTCGTTCGTTTCCTGTGACAGAATTACAATTTTGTTTTCCTAGGGTAAAATTCTATTTTTAGTCCTTCATCTTTTCATTTTCTTTCTCTTTGGTCACTAACCTTTCTTTTATCCTTGCAGAAAACTAATTACTAACTCTTTTATATTTACTTGTTTATTTATTATTTATTGTTATTATTATTATTTTTAACGACTAATTACTAACAACTAACATTACTAACAACTAACTTTTATTATTATTATTATTATTCCATTCAAGTCACTAACCTTTTAATTTTTACACAACTAATTACTAACAACTAACTTTTATTAATATTATTATTATTATTATTAACAACTAACATTACTAACAACTAACTTTTATTATTATTATTATCATTATTATCATTATTATTATTATTATTATTATAGTTCATGGAAGGTTATACCTCCTATTTATTTATTTTTTAAGTGGATGGCCAAAAACCCTCACTTTATTTATTTGTTTATTATCTTTTAATATTCCTTTGTTTACTTTATGTGTTTTCTCTTTATTTATTTGCATGTGTTATTTAATTTATGCACCTTTTTTTAATGGATGTCCAAACCAAAAAAAAAAACCTCCACTTTACTTTATTTATTTATTGTCATTTAATTTTCCTTTATTTATTTTATGCAAAATTTTATTTTCATGGTTGAACTTATTTCACTTATTTTACCTTTAGCCATAAAAAATAAATAAAATAAATAAGTAAATAATAACAAATTAAAAGAAGAGTTTTTGTGTGAATAATTAACCTTATTTTCCTTATTTTTTTAGGGTTAATCAAGAATTTTTTTACAAAGCCCCCACCCTATATTATTTTGGAACATATTTTTATTTCTTTTAAAGTAACTAAAAGTTAACTTTTTATTCCTTTTGTTAAATAATTTCAAAAAATAAAAATCAATTCTTTTTAAATATATCTTTAAAATTTATGGATTAGATTAAAAATTGAGATTAAAAATAATAATAAAATATTAAAAATTATGATTAAAATTAATAATTAATTAAATAAACAAAAAACTTAAATTAAATTCCATATCTGAATGATCCAGCAGGATCCACGGTTTGGAAACAAAATTTTATTTTAAGTAAATAAAATAAAATATCCAAAAAAATAACCAAATGATTCTACCAAAGAAATAAATTTATTTATTTATTTATTTCTTAGTATATTTTTAGACTTATGTTTAGACTTATATAATAATTTTTAATAAAATTAACATTAAAGTTATAAAAAACCCAAAAAGTTTCACAAAAATTTAACAAATTAAGAATTAAGTTTCTAAATTAAAATCCATGTCCAGGAGATCCGATAGGATTCATGGCTTGGAGAAAATAAAATAAGTTTTAATTGAAATAAAAATTAAATACAAAGATAAAAATCCATATTCTGATAATTCTGCAGAATTCATGATATGGATTGTTAATTAATTTAATATTTAATAATTAACTAAAGTTTCATCAAATTCCATGTCCGGGTGATCCGATAGGATTCATGGCTTGGAAAAATATAAAGTCTTAAATGAAATAAAATTAAATTTCATGATAAAAATCCATATTCTGATAATTCGGCAGAATTCATGATATGGATTGTTAATTAATTTAAATATTTAATAATTAACTAAAATTTCATCAAATTCCATGTCCGGGTGATCCGATAGGATTCATGGCTTAGAAAAATATAAAGTCTTAAATGAAATAAAATTAAATTTCAGGATGAAAATCCATATTCTGATAACTCGGCAGAATTCATGATATGGATTGTTAATTAATTAAAATATTTAATTAAAATTTCATCAAATTCCGTGTCCGGGTGACTCGGCAGAGTCCATGGTTCGGAAATATCAAATTTATTATAAAAATTATACAAATTAATTACCAAAATTTTTGAAGTCCCTATTAATTTAAAAATCCACATCCGAGTAATTCAGTTAAACTTTCCAATTTAAAAATTAACTGAAATCATTTAAAAGCAAGCAAAACAAAATTGAAATCAACTAAGGTACCAATTTTTGGGCGTTTTAACAAAGTTGTTTTAACGTAACTGTACTCCCGAACCTCTGAACTCTCGCAGACCATATTTTAGGTGTCCAATCGACCTGAGCGAAAACCGATTGATGGCGACTCCCGAAAACGACCCGCACATTGCCACACACACCTTTAACTTTTATGGGTTGTTTTGTTTAAATTGCTTACTGTGTTATCTCTTATTACAAATTTGTTGGTCTTATAGCATTGCCGATTATTTAATAAGTTTATTATTTGCAAAAACGCTTGTGACGGAATATTTTAATACTGACCAAAATATACTCTCTAGTTAACCATGTTAGTGGTTAATTTCATCTCAACCTATAAATTATTTGCAAAGATCCACTCAAACAAAAATATGACTCATGATAGATTTTATTGTAAAAAAGCTATAGGTACCTAATTTGGTTATAGTGAAATGTTAGTGAAATATGTGCCTCATTCTCCATATATTTTTTCAACCAACTAGGCTTATTTCGAAGCCCTAGGTTTCTCTTACAAACCCACTGGACTTTCCCCTGCAGAAATTCTGTCCTAAATTCTAGCAGCTAACTGGTGTTATCCTAGTCATGTAAGTGTCCCTACGCCACTCAAATTTGAGAAAAATAGTTGAATTTATAGTCATACTATTAAAGGTAGTCCATATTTGAGATGCATGCACAGGTTAACGATATTCTGTTTATCTGATGTTTGTTAGCATGTATGTGTTTTCGTTCGAAACTTAAATGTGTTGAGATGCTAAGGAAATAAGAATATGACATTATGATGTTGCCAGTGTTACACCCGTCATGTGGTAGCTGAATTTGTGATTAATTATAAATTTTAGATGGCTTAGGTGAGAATATTTATGGAAGAAAAAGAAGTGACTACAAGGTGGTCTCGGGTCTAAGTGGGTGAGGGGGTTCTTGGACTTTTGAGTGAAACAACGACCAAATTGGAGGACAATAGAGAAATACTGATCAGAGGTTTGAGATTAATGTATCAAGCTTGAGAATGAGAAGGGTGGAATGTGAATAAAATTCCATTCATTGCATGGGAATGAGAGGCTTCAAGGCTTGCCCAATCAGTCTTTGATCAGATTTCTAGATTAATTGGATAAAACAGAGGCTTAACCAGGAAGGAAAAACAAATCTAAACTAGAAAATAGGATCGAGTAAATGAAGGGGTTGAGAGAAAAATGAGGTTCCTTGCTCAAAAGGGTATTTGGACAGAAAATCAAATTCTAGAGTTCTTTGCAGCATGAGAAGAGTAAGGAAAGGGAACTTTCGATTTTCTAGGGCATTAATGCATCATATTGGTGTTCTTGTGTGTTTATGTGTGTTAATGAAGGAAATTATGGAAGATCAACACTGCATGTCAAGGGATTTATTTAGATGAAGGATTTCTATAGAGATAGTGTTTTGTGTTCCAGGTTTGGGATTTGTGAGTACACTTGCTTTCTGAATAAAACCAGGATAGTGATAATAGGAACAAAACCTGGTAAAGTGACAAGCATATAACAGAACCTCACCATAATTGATCAATTATACAATAAGGTTTTGAAGCCCTTGTGTCAAGCGAATTGTGTTTGTGTATGATTTGGGTTTGCTTTCTGTTGTATGATATGTAAAATCTAGGTTCTCTTACTGAGTTCATTAAAAAACACCCTTTCATTGTTCACTATTTCCAGGAAAAGAACAAGGACAGTAGTTGTGGTGCTTGTGATTTTGGCTTATTAAGTTATGTAGTCCAGGCTAGGGAGGAAGGACTAAAATGGTCTATGGTTTTGAAACAGAATCTAATTTGTAGATCTTGGAAGAAACTTGTGTATGAATTTAAGTGTGTAATTCATAAACAACATAATGGAGTTTATGTATGTGTGTGTGAAGTTTGTATTAGCTCTATATTGAATATGCAAAACAAACGCATCTCTTGGTGGAGTATGTGAATCTAGTTTTCTTATGTTAGATGTGCCTTTATTGGAACCAGATTGGTTATTATAACTGTTTTTGCTACCCAACTACTGAACTCACTTAGGGATGGTAAAACCTGAACCAACCTAATAACTTAACCCAACCCACTCGAACTCAAGTCTGACCTGACTTGATTTAACAAAAAAATTCAATGACTCAAATCCAACTATACCCAACTTGACCTGAACCCAAACCCGATTGAAGTGAAACCGATAAAACTCTAACTCAAATGATCTAAACCTAAAATACTCAAATTTGAAAGGACCTAAACCCAAAATGACTCAAGTCCAAGACTGACCTAACCCGAATCTGAGATGACTCGATAACTAAATCCAACAAGACCGAATTTAAACCTTCACCCTAAACCTAGAGTTTCCTCTTTCATTACTTTTCATATTTAGCAAGTCTAATATATAAGAGCTTCCATATTTAGTAACTTCTATTTTTTAAGATATTCATATTTAGTAACTCCCACATTTGAGGAAGGTGACTTCCATAATTAGTAACTTCTTTTTTTGGTGACTTTCATATTTAGTAAGTCTTATATTTGAGGAAGAAGCTACCATATTTCATTTTTTTTTTACTTTCATATTTAGTAATTCTTATATTTTGAAAGGGGATTTTCATATTTAGTAACTTCTATTTTTTTAGGACTTCTATACTTAGTAAGTTTCATATTTGAAAAAAGGACTTCCATATTTAGTGAATCTTATATTTAGATTATTCTAAAATAAGTAACTTTTATACTTAGTAAATTTAATGATTTTGATCGTCAACTGTTAGAATTACAAAATTCATCTAAAACTTTTAAATAAAGTACAATAAGATACCTAAAGTTTAAAAATTTTAATTTCAGTCACATAATAATTACAACATGGATCCTTGAACTTTTCAAATCTTTACATTTTCACCCATAATTTTTAAAATTTTACTGTTTAGCAACTAATGGTGGACTGTAGTTGCATTTCATAGGGTAGCAACGTGATTTTTTAGGAGTCGCTACCAATCAGTTTCGTCTAAGTCGATTAGATATCTGTTATGATCTGCGAGAGATTTTAAGATCGTGAGTCGGTTACACTAAATAACTTTATTAAAGCGCCTGGAAATTGGTACTACGGGTTTTGGTTTTATCTTTCCCTAACTCTTTATCTGCTTTGCTTAATCGTTGACAAAAAAAATAATTTTTATTTAATTCTGTTTGATTTTTAGTTAATTTAATTCCAAACCATGAATCTTACCAGACCAATCAGATATGGAATCTTAGATGTCCTTGAAATTTTAGAACTTTACTAAATCCACAAAAAATTTGGAAGGAACATCTTATTCTAAGCCATGAGTCTTACCAAACCAATCGGATTTAAACTAATAATCCACCTGGGGATTTTATCAAATCTACCAAGAATGAATTTCTAAAAATTTGTTAAGTATTTAAAAGTTGCTTAACCAGTATTTTGTGTATGTTACTATTAGACGCATCATGAGAATTAAAATTAAACTATTCTGAAAAATAAACAAGAGATGAAACAAAGCAAATCAGAATCCCATGTTGTTCCCCTATGTCAATTTAATGACCAAGTTTAATGCTAGGCCAAACCAACAATAACAAAGAAGACAAAGAAAAGAACAAACAATAAAAGCTGGCAGTCAGTGACTAATTTGAAAAATAAAAGGAAGTTAGTAACTGAATGAATGAAATAAAAAGATCAGGGGGCTAATCAAGAGTTTTACCAACAAAGAACGTTGACCGGGTCGGATGAAGCTGGAAATGGGTCAGGTTTGCGGGTCTGAAACTGATGTCGCTCTATTTGGCCTCGATTCTTCCTTCTCCGGCGACGATGGAGCAAATGGCAGGTGGTGGCTTGGAGGTCGGAGTGCAGCGACCTTGGGTGGTGCGAAAACGGCAGCCGGAGACGATGGAGGTGGGAGAATCAAAGAGAAGGTTGCAGCGGGGGGAACTCGTCTCTTCTCTCGTCTGGTAGGGCACAAACGGCGATGGGGAGCACCTGGGCACGGCGGCGGCGTGGCTGGAGCGGCGGGCAGATGGCTGAAGTCGTCGGGCGGCGGAGGGAAGCTGAAGCGTCGGGACTGGAGGGAATGCGAAACGTCAGCTACTGGGGAAGGTGAAGCGTCGGCTGGGAGAGGGAGCAGGGGTGGCGGCGCAAGCGGGGAAAAACTTAGGGTCTTTCTGGGTGAGGGAGGAGAGGCAGGGCTCCAGTTGCAGTTTTCTCTTTTTCAAACAAAGCTTACCCTGCTTTTCATCAATTAATGGCCCATACTTACACTAAGAGAGGCTAGGCGAGATTAGCTAAGTTTAACAGAGTTTAAACTTGATCCAAATTCAATTTGAGAAGGTTAGGATATAACTAGTAAACTACCTGCTTAAGTCCAACAAAACTCCCAAGCTGCTGATCTTGCCCTAAATTCTGTACGAATTTCAGTTTGACCCAAAAAGTTTAAGGATTTGTCAATTGAGCCCAAAATTTTCTAAAATTTTTCATATTTCCTTAAAATTTCAAGATCTCATCAAATTTGCCCTCAAACTCTCCATTTCTGACAAATTTACCTCAAATTTTTCAATTTTTCCCCAAAATCCTCTAAAAAATTCTCGGTTTCTTCCCAAATTTTCCTGTTTTCCCTAAATTGACCTAATAAAACTCTTAGGATTCTAAATTTGTGCCAAGACTAAATTAATTCATATTTCTACCATAGGTGAACACTTTAAACTCCAAAAATCAATAATACCTAAAAAGACCAAATTGCCCCTACAAAACCAAATAAACTAATTTTTTCTAACCTAGAACCAAAACAAAAGTTAGTACTCGGACAAAAGTGAGTATCAACACATAACAATTTCATAGAAAATTCATTGCATATGAGCATAGAAAATTGTCACAGTATGTGTCTAGGTGATGGTCTGAGTAGCTTGTATAATTATAGTTGAAAAGTATGGGTCTAGAAAAACAATCAAGTATTATAAATTATTATCAACAATATTAAATAACCTAATTATGTAATAAACTATTTTGAAAAAACTTTTATGAATTTTTTAGTTAAACATACCAAGAAAAGAAATTTTAACTTCAGTTAAATTGAAAAAAAAAATTAATAAAAAAATTTAATAAAAATTGAACAAAAAATTAAATTAATTCTGTCATTTTGGCTTATGCACCAGTAACTCCAGTAAAACTAAAGGTCAACCAGAATTTGGCTTGAAACCCAACCTAATGTTACCAAAGACAAAAATTGATTCGACCTGCATTGAACCTATACCCAAATAGACATAACCCAACCTAACATGAACTTGAAATCAACCCGAACCTAAATAACCAAATCAAAACTTGACCTAGACCTAAATTTATGCTAATCTGATTAAACCCGAACCTAAATGGTCTGATCCAAACTTAACCCGACCCATTCAATTGCCATTTCTGAATGCATTAGTATTTCTAATGCATGTTTTGAGTTACCGCATAATTTGTTCATGAGTAGAAAAAAGTTTACTAAAGTTTGACTTTTGGGCTAAAATCTTATTTTTGTTTAATTTTGAAGAACAAGTGTAGTTTTTGTATTTGTGTTATGTTTCAAATATGAAAATTTGGTTGAGAGTCCTGGACTGAAATTTAGCCTCAAATGTTCATGATTGAAGAAAATTTTTAAATTATCTTTGCAAGCAGGTCTGTTTGAATGTCACAGCATGTTTGATGTATTTAGCCTCTGTTTACTCAAGTATTTAGTTATTCAACCATTAAATTGAGTACTTTTTTGTGGATGGTCAAACATGAGTTTGACTTTTTGCTATCGAACTTAGTTTGAGCTGAAATTTTGTGAGCACATTCTTCATCACATTTAAGAACACTACTTGTGTAGTAAAAGATCAGTTGTTCTTAGGAAAAATGGAATGTTTTGATTGTTGTAGGAATTTCACTAGTTTTAGGGGTCTTAAGAGGTAAATTCTAGTTTTGGTGATTAGTAGTTTTATTTAAATATATTAACATGTTTTATTTGGTATTTAATTGGTGTTTGAAAGGTTCTATCCATACCTAAAATTCTAGATTTACTTGCTACTGAACTATACACGACCATGTATGTATTGGTGTCTATTGTGTTGTACAAGCGTGTGAAAAAACCTTTTAAAAGTGTGAACCAAGTGAGCACAGTGTGTGTTTGTGATGTCCTAGTCAAGGTGGCTGGCCAAGACAGTCATAACTTTTTTTTAAATAAAGGAAAATAGAATATTTATTTTTTATTTAATTAGCTCAGTACTTTTTTAGATTAAAAAAAAAACATTATCAATTTATAGAAATAAAAATTTTATAAATTAAAATAAAATCAAATATGGGCTTGTCTGAAAAATGAGTTAAGCCGACATTAAACACATGATACAATAACTCTTGCCTTATAAATATGGATGTGTTACTTCACATTAAATCTAAGAGTAAGTCAAATAATGTGTTTTCCATCTTAAAAAAATTGCATGATATACATAACTAGGATGAACATACTTATCAATTACAAATCATTGTGTTTATATGTGCAATTCCATGTCTAACATGTACTCGTCCCATATATGCCAACTCCTCTTTATTAAAAGCAATTACAGTTAGTTACATATTTACTAAAATCATGCTATGTGTAATTAAATATGTTTTCTGGATATCATTGTTTTAATTTCTTGTATGACTAGGTGTTAGTTGACAACAAAGCCAAAATTCAACTAAAAACAACATTTTCATCTTAAAAAATACACTTCTTGATTAAATAATCCACATTAAATTTGGTGTCCCTCATTCAAACTGTATTTATTACTTCATTTAGTGGCACTTTGATTTTTTATTTAACCTTTAACTCCATACTTCTTTTCAAACTCTAAAGCTTTTTGTAATCACCATTTTGTAATTGAAACTTGAGTACCAAGTAAGTTGGGTTTATCATAACATTTAATTCATTTTTTAAGCAAATAAAAATTTCTATAGAAAGTTAATTTTTCTATCTATAGAAAATAGAAGTTGTTGTTTTCTTCTTTGCGCAACCAGCCCATGTAGTTAATCTTTTCCTTGTTATTTGGGTTTTTAAGTTGGTTATCTATTTAGTGTACTTTACTTACGTATAAAAGCACATGAATTTTTTTTAAAAAAAAACTCTTCCGATGAAATTTTTACTGTTACAAGGTCTGACTTCTTAAAACTTAAATAACTTTAAAAATTTAAATATTAGCACGAGGTTTTAAATGATTTTTTTAATTGCATTCTCTAGCTTCTTTCCAGCAATACTCAGCATGTGACAGAAAGTCCCAAAATCCAAAACATTGAACAATTCGACAAGCTAAATAATGCTGTTAAAAGTTACGCAATACATCTCAACTAGTCAAATTCAAACAGGAAAGGGAAAAAGGAACAACATAATGAAGTTCAGTTGAAATTGCTATGTGTCACTACACACAAAAATTAAGAAATGGAAAAGAAACAACATCAGCACCATGACAACAATGATACTCACAATTGCCATGACATGTACAAAGAACATAGGCCTGCTAGCTCAATATAAACCTAAAGACATAAAAATCTGCAGTCCTTTCAATTCTTCCACCAATACCTTATCCTGAAGTTGTTGCAGTTGTGGTTCCAAGACTTTAATTTTTGGTTTTACGGTGACTTTAATATAACCAAATTGACCCAAAATGTATGTGAGAGTCTTATAATGACTCCACCATTGTATAAAAATACTGAGGAGATGGACAATCAGGTTGACCCCCAAGACTGTACTGGCTACAGTTAGGCCCAAAGAGCATGTTCTCCTATAACTTAAAGAATGCATTAGGTCAATGAATTTGCATGTAGTCATCCCAGCAATGGTCATGAATACCTGAAGCAAGTAGTCAGGCAAAATATATGTGTATTTTTTTGTCATTGACTAAGTGTTGTGGAGTTTTAATAAAGGAAAAATATGTTATCAATTTGTAGAAATAAAAAATTATTTAAATTGAAATAAAATCAAACAAGATTAGCATGACAAATTAATTTAGTTGATATTAAATACTTTATCTATTTGCTTTGACTTCTATATGACTAGGTGTTAGTTGACAACAAAGCTAAGATTAAGCAAAAAAGTGCGTTTTACCTTAAAAATACTATTTTTGACTAAACAATCCACACAACCAAGACAAAAATACTTGTGAACTATTGCTTTTAAATTTTGTTTGAACTTCATAGTTTACTTATAGTTCCTATTTATTAATAATAAACAATTTTATTTTTATCTGGCTATCATTATTGATAATAGATGGTGTATTATCATTATGTTTTTATTGTTTTACTATGCATTTCTAGAACTCTAATTAAATGGTTAATCAATGATAAGTTTTTTTTTTAAAAAATAGAATATTTATTTATTTATTTATTTAACTGAGTGCTTTTAAGATTAAATAAAGGAAAAATACTTTATTAGTTTGAAGAAATATAGATTTTATAAATGAAAATAAAATCAAATATTGGGTGGTCTAAAAAATGACTTAAGTTGACATCAAACACATTATAATATTGCCTCACCTCATAAATAAGGATTCGTTAAGTCAAATTGAATATAAAGTGTTGACACCCAATTTCGTCCGGGTGTTTTAAAATTTTGAAAAAAATTTTATTAAAAAAAATTAATTTAAAAAAAATATATTACTATTATTATTAAAAAAAATTTAATTAGTTTAAAATATATTTTTGTTTTGTGAAAATTTGATTTAAAATGATATATGTGTGAATATGTGTATGTTTGAAATAAAATAAAATTTCATGAAAAAAATGACAAAAAATTAAAAGTTTGAGGTAAAAATGACAAAATTGAGAAGTTTCGGAAAAAATTGACAAATTCTAAAAGTTCCAGGAGCATTTGGTAGTTTGTCACATAAAATTTTGAGCCTGCCGACGTTTTTGGCTCAAATTGACAGAAAACGACAAAATTGTCAAAATCAGAAGCTTCAGGAACTTATCCAGAGGCTGAGAGACGTAAAGGACTAAAATTGTCATTTTACCAATTTAAGAGATAAGTTTGAAATTTTTTATTAATTTATCCATCAACAGTTCAGCTAAACTTCCTCTATAAATAGCCCCCCAAATTTTGTGCTGAACACAGAGAAAAATAGAAAGAAAAGCTTAGAGCTCCGTTTTTAAAATAGAAAAAATTACAGCCTTAGTCCCTAGCTCTCCTTCCTTTCCTCTGAAAATCTCAAAACTTTTCATTTTGACGATTAAGCCATCTTCTCAGAATTCAGAATTTAAAATCAAGGGTACAACTCTCATTTAATCCTTCATCTTTTCAATTTCTTTCACTTTGGTCACTAACTTTGTATTTTATTCTTGCAGAATTAATTACTAACCCTTTTAATTTTTACTTGTTTGTTTATTATTTGTTTATTACTAACCCCTTTTTTTATTGTTGTTATTAACTTACTAACAACTAACTTTTAATACTATTATTGTTACTAACCTTTTAATTTTTGCATTATTACTAACTTTTATAATTGTTGTTAACAATTAATTAACTTTTATTATTGTTGTTAATTAATTAATTTAATTAACTTGGCTAACTTTTATTATTGTTGTTAATTAATTAATTTAATTAACTTGGCTACCTTTTTATTATTTTTGTTAATTAATTAATTTAATTAATTTGGCTAACTTTTTATTTATTGTTGTTAATTAATTTAATTAATTTGGCTAACTTTTTATTTATTGTTGTTAATTAATTTAATTAATTTGGCTAACTTTTTATTATTGTTGTTAATTAATTAATTTAATTAACTTGGCTAACTTTTTACTGTTGTTAATTAATTAATTTAATTAACTTGTCTAACTTTTTATTATTGTTGTTAATTAATTAATTTAATTAACTTGTCTAACTTTTTATTATTGTGGTTAATTAATTAATTTAATTAACTTGACTAACTTTTTATTATTGTTGTTTAACAATTAATTTAATTAACTTTGCTAACATTTATTATTATTTTTAAAGTGGATGGCCAAAAAGCCCCACTTTATTATTATTAATTTTTTTTCTTTATATAATTTTTTTATTTAATTCACCTTTACCCTTTACTAATTAATAAATAAATGAAAATTAAAAGAAGATTATTTTGTAATTAATTATTAAGGCTAATAAAAATTATTTTTAAAAAAGCCAATTATTTTTATTTTTGTATACATGTTTTTAATTCTTTAAAGATAACAAAAAGTTAAAATTAATTTTAATAGTTATTTTTATCCAGTAAAAATAATAAAAAAATAAAAATAAAACCTGTTTAAAAAAATACATGAAAATTAAGACTTTATATTTTACTGATTTATTTAAAATATAACTTTTAAATCCACTAAAATAATAAATATTTTTCATTAAACAAGAAAACAAAAAGAAAATTAAAACAAGATAAGAAAAAGATAAGAAAGATAAGAAAAAGATAATAAAGATAAGAAAGATAAGATAAGATAAGAAAGATAAGAAGGAAAAGAAAGAAAAGAAAGAAAAATATAGAAAATAAAAATTTTTAGATTATTAATGAATCTAAAAATTCTATAACAAAAAGAATTACGAATTAGTAATTAAACTAATAATTAATTCCATAAAAATAAGAATTAAATAATTAACTATAAATTAAATCAACTTACATATCCGGATGATCCGTCAGGATCTGCGGTTTAAAAAAATATCACCCTTTTAATTAAATAAATTAAAAAAAAGATAAAAATCCATATTTACAATATGGATTAAATTATTTAAAAGTTCACCAAATTCCGTGTCCAAATGACTCGGCAGAGTCCATGGTTCGGAATAAAAAATCTTCCGTGTCCAAATGACTCGGCAGAGTCCATGGTTCGGAAGTATAAAATTTCATACAAATTAATTAATTTAAAAATCCACATTTCGACTAATCCAGTTAAAATTTCTAATTTTGAAAATTAACTTAGAATTATTTAAAAGCAAAGCAAAACAAAATTAAAATCAACTAAGGTGCCAATTTTTGGGCGTTTTAACAAAGTTGTTTTAACGTAACCGTACTCCCGATCCCTGAACTCTCGCAGACCAATTTTAAGGTGACCAATCGACCTAAGAAAACTGATTGGTGGCGACTCCCGAAAACCCGACGTTGCCACAGCTTGGCGACTCCGCTGGGGACTCGACGTTAGTGAGTCGAGCCTAAAGTTGATTTGTTTTAATTTACTTTGCTTATTATGTGGATTTTTATATGCTATATTTACTTAGCGAAAACATGCATTATGCATTCACAATATGAAGCTCTATACCCGAGCTTACTTAAATCGAACACGATTCTTTCTAAGCGGAATTGGTGTTGTTGTCCTTGTGAGGCCATGGTCTCCAAGCCTTCACCGGTTTCAAAGTAGCAAAGTAGTGTATTGCCTTCTGAGACGGTTAGTCTCTGCATGGGCCCACGAAAAGCTACGACTCGAATTAATTCATTCCTTACATAAACCCTAGAGGGTAAGGAATCGGGCCGTCACTATAATTTAGTGACGGGATTCGGGAACTATCCCTTGCCTTTTTGATAAGCCACCTTATGCATATAGAACTCCCCACTTAACCATAGAACTGACCATAGTATTCCTCCCATTTACCAACGCCATAAGCATATCATTGTTATGCTGTGTTGTTGCTCTACACTTTTATTTTCGTATTTATGGTTTTAACTCATTTTTCCATAATAGTTCATGAGTTATTAATTGCTATTTAAGTTATTAATAAACTTATCTTTCTTTTGTTATACTTCTGTTTTGTGCAAATATTCTTTATGCATCAAAACCACGCATCAAACTATGCTAACTTTTTGGTCTTTTTAATAACAACTAAAAGTCTTGAAGTTCCATGATAGTGGATAATCAAATTCACTCATCGCATACATCCATTACATTAATCACGTGCATATAAAGTCTGATAAAAACATAATCTCATTGCATACATCCATTACATTAATCACGTGCATATAAAGTCTGATAAAAACATAATCTCATTGCATACATCCATTACATTAATCACGTGCATACAAAGTCTGATAAAAACATAATCTCATTTTTCCTACATGCATCCATTGCATCAATCACATACACATAGGATCTAATAAAATATACCTTACTTTTAAAAGGATAAAATTGGACCTCGACACCGATATTCAACTCGGCTCCAAATAAGATTAATGGCAGAACAAATCGAAGGACGTCTCATAAAGATAGAGTCCAAGATAGAAAGTATGGCCGAACAAATGAGACAATTGATCGAGCTAATCAAGGCGAAAGCAATTCAAGAAGCACAAGTTCAGCCACCCATGACAGAAAGAGAAATGGTCACTTTGTTTGTCCAGACACTGAAATACTTATATTATGACGAACTCATTGGCAATTCGGCAACTAATTTTTCTAACATTGTCATGTCTGGAGAAAGAATCGAGCATGAGATTAGGACTGGGAATATTGCTGAATCCTTTAATAATCCTATGAAAAGAGGAGGACCATCCAGAAGAAAAGATGACGAAGTGCAACAAATAGGACGCGGAAGAAGGATTCCCCTCGTGGATACTGTGGCTATCGGACCTCGCCTATCCTATTTTGCCAATGGGCCCGATAATTACCTTCCAAATAGGCCCAATGATTATCCTCTGAATAGGCCCAATAATTATCCTCCAAATAGGCCCAATGATTATCCTTCCAATAGGCCCAACAATTATCCTTTTAACAGACCTAATCAGTCATGGCCACCTGCTCCTACTCCTCCAGTACCTGCACCAAGACCAAGAGAAGTTTTCACACCAATTTCCATGACTTATACTGAGTTATACCCAAAACTCATCGAAAAACAATTTATCCGTCCAATTCCTACAAAGCCATTCAAACCCCCATATCCAAGGTGGTATGACCCTAACATTACCTGCCCATATCATGATGGCGTTCCAGGCCATGGCTTGGAAAACTGCATGGCATTGAAGCGTATAGTTCAACAATTAATCGAGTCAAAGTGGTTGGACTTTTCCGATGAGCCAAATGTCACCCACAATCCATTGCCGCCTTATCAAGCAAAACCAAGTCCAAGTTGCTAGGCCCGATGTGATTGATAATTGAAAAGTGAAGATTTCGAGCTAGAATTACATTGACTTTGGAAGGCCTCCAAGTCAGATCTGACCTAACAGTCCGCATACATTTTCGAATGACAGGGAATCCTTTGAATAAACTTGTATCTTTGAAAGCTTGCAAAAGTAATCTAATAGTAAAAATCTCCTAGATTTAGTCCAGAATCTAGGGTGTAGTCTTTGTTAGATGAACACCTGGTATTCTTTCTGGTACAACAAAAAGATGTAATGCGTGCATTCTACTACTTTCCATTTTTACACTCTTTGCCATTATACTATCCATTATTGTCATCACACTTTACTTTTTGACAACCGGTAATTCTTTTTGTTCTCCAACAAAAAGATGTTATGTATGCATTCTACCACTTTTTAATTCAATTATTACACCTACACATTCTACCACTTTTTACCAAAAATTTCATTTTTACCTCTATCTCTCAATCTTTGCCATTGCACTAACTATTATTGTCATCATACTTTGCTTTCTAAATGATACTACTCGTGGGTGAAAATAAAAAGTTAAGGGAGATTTGATAGTGGTGATCTGGAAAGTACTACTAAATCTAGCAAGAATGATTTCATATGTTGCACCCCAACTCTTAAAAAAAAAAAATTCACAGTGGTTATCAACATCCTTGCAAGAAGTCCGGGATTAACTTCCAAAGAAGTTAGCTCTCATATTAAATGACTTCAGTGGCCTCACAATTCTCACAAATGCTCAATACAAAAAAAAAATTCTCAGTTTTCCACAACACAAATTCCAACAAAGGAAAGAAGTTCCTCCCTTCCATCAAAAGCCATTAAAGGGAAAATCCAAAACAAAAAAAAAAAAACTGAAAGCAAGCACAAGCAGCTAAGGCCACTTGAATCATTTCACTTCAAGAAGGCTATGTTCTCAGTTCTTTGGCAACACAAACTCCGAAAAGAGAAATTCATCCCTTCCATCAAAAGACAACAAGGGAAAATTCAAAACCAAAAAGGACTGAGAACAAGCACGAGCAAGCAAGGCCACTTGAGTCATCTCACTTCAAGAGAGTTATCAAGTATGTCATCACCATAGCTCACAAAAAAAAAAAGGGAAACAAAAAAAAACAAAAAAAACAAAAAAACAAAAAAAAAAAAAGAAAAAGGGCTCAAACTAGAGCAAAAGAAAAAAAAAAGAAAAAAGTGAGCTATGGATTCTAGACTGAAAACCTGCAAAGGCGGTTTAGAATACAAAAGCAACCCTCAAACCAAGCATGCATAAAGATCACAATAGTTGGGGGGCAACAGATGAGGTCTAACTTTCTGGAAAGAGTGGCAAGTTTGAGGTCATCACTATTGAGTTTTTCACCATAATCAAATTTGCTCACGAGTAGTATTAAAAGACCCTTCTTTCACACCACTCAAACTTAACTTTATTCAGACCTAATATTTACCTCTTAATATCATTCTCATTCAGCTAAAAGACTGCCACAAAAAAAAAAAAAACATTCAAACTTAACTTTCCTCACACCTAACATTTACCTCTCGATATCATCCTCATTCAGTTAAAAGGCTATTATTGTGAATCATGTTTCTACCTTATTGTCTTGCACAGTTTATGTCTTCGAGTTGGAAAGGGAAGAATGGCAGGACATTTTAATTGAAAACAAAGACCGTAAATTACTTTGTCAAGCTTTGAAAATTGATGAAAGTTTTTCTTTAAGGCCAAACCATTATTCATTAATGTATGTAGACTTAAAAGTAAGGAGATAGCTTGAGTCTTTCTTTAATAAGATGTGGTTCTTGTAAGAGAAATTTACGATCAAGTGCCATCACAAAGGTCTAGAAATCCTCAACCTTCTGTTAAATCAAAGGCGAGATGATATCTCTTTCCACATAAACACCATAATCAAGGGGGCAAAGTAGTCTCTACTAAGCGCAAGAAAAGTACTGCCAAGAAAGAAGCTCAATAGACAAGGGGGCAAGTCTTATGGATCAGAACCTGAGTCTAAGGAAGAGCAATCATTCGGACTGTAACATGGGGGTAAACAAGTGTCCGCACGGCCAGAAGAAAATGGGCAAAGCAGACATTGAAAGTAAAGCCTTTGATGGTATCAAATCCATGACAATGGATGAGTACCCAAAAGAGATATAAATTATGAGGCGGGCCAACTTTAAAGAAATTGAGGCCAAAATTCAAGAACAAGTCAAAGAAAGGGGATTTTGAAAAGAGTTGGGCTTTTGAGGCAGTGAACAAAAGCTGGAAAGCATAAAGAGATTCAATGATAGTCCAAGAAGACAATTATAAAGAGGATCCAGTAAAGCAAAGATATGAAGAACTAGATCAATCCAAAAAAAATAAAAAATAAAAAAATAAATATAAAAATAAATAAAAAAAAAAAGAACCATCAATTACACATGCTTTGCATTCATGCATTTCACATCATGCATGCATGATTTTTACACGATAGGAATCAAATGGGAAACACATCCACCGCACCGTTACAGCAGTATAAGCTGAGATCTCAATAATATCAGCTCTTACCAATCTATCACTGGATACACAGCTAATATGCGGGACCAACCCGCATCAGGAATTCAAGGATAAGGTAGACAATATGTCAAAAGCCTGGCAATTGATTCAATAATCGAGACTACACCTGGAAGGACAGGATTGACATCAGCTAGTAGTATCCAAAATAAGAGATAGCTATAGCCAAGGATAAGGCAGATATCAAAAAGGATAAAGTAGACAATATTGTCAAAAGCTTGGCAATTGATTCAATAATCGAGGCTACACCTGGAAGGACAGGATTGATGCCAGCTTAGCAGCATCCAAGATAAGAGATAGCTGTGGTCAAAGATAAGGCAGACATCAAGAAATATTGTCGTTGAAACTTTGTCAAAAGCGGACAATGGATTCAATAATCGAGGACTGGATCAACGGATAAAAAAAAAAATATCTATCAAAATGAAGTAGGATCTACTTTTCCGGTTAAACGGCGGATACGGTACTCCGTGACTCTCAAGTCGGTTCTCTCAGTTGCCCATAATAACTGATTCCTTCACCCCTTCTTTCTTTTACTTCCTCCTAGAAAATGGATCCTACTTTTTCCGCCTTGCGAAAGTATTTCCCTTCTCTCCCAATGAACATCCTCAAAAAGATCTACCAAGTTCGCTGTGAACGATTAAGAGTTCTGATGCACAAAGGAATCCCTGAAGATGTGCGGTGGTTAATCGAAGCCAAGGTTCGTCTGGCAGGTGAAATCCCAGAGGCATTTGTGTCTCACATGCCTGGTATAGGCAAAAGCTCTTATGCCAAAAAGCGAAGAGCGAAAAGGTTACAAGTCTGCCATAAATGTGGACGGTGGACTTGTAATACTAAATGTCGTTCTTTAGGGATGATCTCTGATAATCGAGAAGATAAAATACGATTCATTAAGAATGGCCTGAGTAAAGACTCGTTGGATGATATCCAATTGACTCTTGAGACGCATTCTTGTGGATCTGTGCAACGTGAACTACTTGGTTTGTGGAGCATTTTTCATGAAGAACGAAACCGTTACAGTCCCGGGAATCTAACTGTAAATGACCCTGTTTGCCAGCTTGTAAGAAAACTGGATGGGAAGCACATCCTCGACTCATAGAAGCCGTTAATGCCGTTACTGGACGAAAAACCAGTGGAAGATGTGAGCCACAGTCACAATTACTGTACATACAGTTTGTTATATTTGGAAAAGTTTGCATTTTCTTTTGACAGATGTACACGCTCCCCTAAGTGTAATCGACACGTTATCTCTTTTCATCACTATAAATGCGTGTTCTTCCTTCTGATTAAGCAGCGGATAAGATACCCCGTGACTTCTAAATTCGGTTATTCCAGTCTCCTACAATAACTGATTCATTTCCCTCTTCTCTCAAATTCTTCTCTCATCAATGGATTCTACTCTTTCTGCACTGCGAAAATACTTTCCTTCCCTTCCAATAAAAGTCCTTAAAAAGATCTACCTGGCTAGATGTGAAAGAATCAGAGTTTTTACACGCAAAGGCATTCCCGATAATGTGCAGTGGATAATTGAAGCTAAGGTCCGTTTGGCGGGTGAAGTTCCAGATGCATTTATGCCCCGCATGCCCGGTTTAGGTAAAAGCCGTTATGCCAAAAGGCGAAGAGCAAAGAGACTAGGCGTGTGTTATAAATGTGGGCGATGGAATTGTATTACTAAATGTCGCTCTTTAGGATACATCTCCATAAATCGTGAAGATAAAAGAAAATTCATTAAGAATGGCCTGCGTAAGGAATCTCTGGAAGATATCCGAGAGACTCTTGAAACGCATTCTTGTGGAAAAGTGCAAGGTGAAATTATCAGTTTATGGAGGACTTACCATAAAGAACGAAACCGTTACAGTCTTGGGAATGTGGTTTTAAACGACCCTGTTTGTCAGTTTGTAAGGAAACTGGATGGGAAGCAAATCCCCGACTTATAGAAGGCATTGAAGCCATTACTGGACATAAATCAGTGGAAGATGAGAGCCACGGTCATGATTCCTGTACATATAAGCTGTCATTTGGCTTTTCTTTTGACAATAATGTACTTGCTTCTATAAGTGTAATTAACGCATTATCCCTTTCATCACTATAAATATGTGTTAGTTATTATCGTTTCCTACAATCACTAATTTCTTTCTTTGCCTCCTTCATCAATGGAGTCTTCTCTTTCCGCCCTACGAAAGTATTTTCCTTCCTTCCCAATAAATGTTCTTAAAAAGATTTATCAAGCTAGATGTGAACGATTCCGACTATTTATGCACAAAGGCATTCCTGATAATGTGCGATGGCTAATCGAAGCTAAAGTTCGTTCGGCTGGTGAAGTTCCAGATGCGTTCTTTCCCCGTATGTCCGGCTTTGGTAAAAGCGCTTATGCCAAAAAGAGAAGAGCAAAGAGGCTAGGCGTCTGTCACAATTGTGGATGGTGGATTTGCGGTGCTAAATGTCGTTCTCCAGGAGTGATTACCAGAAATCGTGAAGATAGAATAAAATTCATCAAGAATGGCTTGCGTAAGGAATCTCTGGAAGATATCCGAGAGGTTCTTGAAGCGCATTCTTGCGGAATAGTGCAATTTGAGGTTGTTGGATTATGGATAATTCTCCAAAAAGAACGAGAACGTTACAGTCTTGGGAATCTGACCTTAAACGACCCTGTTTGCCAGTTTGTGAGAAAGCTAGATGAGATGCAAATCACCGATTCATAGAAAGCATTGAAGCCATTACTGGACGCAAAGCCAGTGGAAGACGAGGATCAAAGTCACGATTACTGTACATGCTAGCTGTCGCTTTTGAAATTTTCCTCCCCTTTTGGTAATAATGTATCCACTCCTGACGTGAACCAAAGTCACGATTACTGTACACGCTAGCTGTCGCTTTTGAAATTTTCCTCCCCTTTTGGTAATAATGTATTCACTCCTGACGTGAACCAAAGTCACGATTACTGTACATGCTAGCTGTCGCTTTTGAAATTATCCTCCCAATAATGTACCCACTTCTGACATGAGATACAGTTATGATTACTGTATATAGCTGCCACTTTTTAAAATTTTCCTTCTCTTCCAACAATCACGTACCTACTCCTGACGTAAGCTACAGTAGTGACTACTGTACATGCTAGCAGCTATTTTGAAAATTTTCCTCCTCTTTTAACGATAGTGTACCCATACCTGACCAGAGTCATACTCGTGACTACTGTGAATAGCTGGCAATAATGTCTCCATTCTTGAAAATAAAATTATTGCCTTATCTCTTCATCTCTATAAATATATCCTCTTTTCTCACAAAGGTAAGGATAGGAATGGAGAAAACCCCAACTCGTAAATCCCGAAGTATTTGTGTATTTTCTGGGGCTTTTCCTGGAAAAGATGAAGAGTATTTAAAAGCAGCCAACCATTTGGGAAGAGTATTAGCTGAGCGAAAAATACATTTAGTTTATGGAGGAGGTAGTGTCGGATTAATGGGAGGTGTAGCATCAGCAGCATCTCTAGGAGGAAGTCAAGTTCTGGGTATTATCCCTGGACCTCTGAAATTTATTTCTGGGGGCACGATTGGAGAAGAATTAGTGGTTAAAAATTTGCAAGAGCGTGTGTTACAAATGCTTTTAAATGCTGATGCTTTTATCGCTCTACCAGGTGGTTTTGGCACATTGGGAGAAGTCTTTCAAATTGCTTCCATGGCCCAACTTAATTTGCATAAGAAACCCATTGGGCTTTTGAATGTTAACAATTTCTTTACAGGTATGATAGCTTTTATGGATTATGCTATGCAGAAGAATTTCATATCAAGAGTGGCACGGCGAATCATAATATCCGCAACAACTGCTGAAGAATTGCTAGATAAAATACAAGCTTTTGTTCCTGAACCAGATCCAACAATGATTCAGATAGACTGGACACGACAGTCTTTCCCGACCAGTTCACTCCCATAATGGTCCTCTACTCACCCTGTTGAAGTATTGTGGAAGAAAGAAGCGATCTGATCCATTTTTCTTGTCCTTTAGTTTTATTATCAGCATTTTCTTTCGCGTTTCAGTTTTTCTTTTCAGGAAATTTCTTTTTATAAGATAGTTTCGTCCATGCTGATATTAAAACCATGCGACAATGCCTTTAGGTTGGAATGGCTGAGTAAAGAGTAATTTTTATTACTCTTGAGACGCATCCTATTAGGTCTACTAGGCATAACATTTTGGGGTAGTTAAGCTTTAACCTTATTCGGATGACATATCTCACAAGGGAATCTATATTTACTGAAGAAAATATTAGATGAACCTTGAATATTGATTCCAAACATCCACTCCATTTACATAATTTGTCAGTGTTATTGTCATCATCAAGATTCACTCGTTTTAGCGAAGCCTAATTCTTTGCGCTCGCCAATTATGAAAATTCACACTTTCGAAGAAAATTATTCCAATTTCAATTGCTTTTATATAAATTTCGCTCGAGGTCCTAAGGAAAGCTCCTTAGCCTCAAAATCAATTTTCATCATCGGGGTTTTAAGGATGGAACCTTTGCCTCGAAAATAATCAATTTTCATCATCGGGGTTTTAAGGATGGAACCTTTGCCTCGAAAACAATCAATTTTCATCATCGGGGTTTTAAGGATGGAACCTTTGCCTCGAAAATAATCAATTTTCATCATCGGGGTTTTAAGGATGGAACCTTTGCCTCGAAAACAATCAATTTTCATCATCGGGGTTTTAAGGATGGAACCTTTGCCTCGAAAACAATCAATTTTCATCATCGGGGTTTTAAGGATGGAACCTTTGCCTCGAAAACAATCAATTTTCATCAGGGTTGTAAGGATGGAACCTTTGCCTCGAAAATAATCAATTTTCATCATCAGGGTTTTAAGGATGGAACCTTTGCCTTGAAAAGAATCAATTTTCATCATCGGGGTTTTAAGGATGGAACCTTTGCTTCGAAAACAATCAATTTTCATCAATTCGGGGTTTTAAGGATGGAACCTTTGCCTCGAAAACAATCAATTTTCATCATCGGGGTTGTAAGGATGGAACCTTTGCCTCGAAAATAATCAATTTTCATTATCAGGGTTTTAAGGATGGAACCTTTGCCTTGAAAAGAATCAATTTTCATCATCGGGGTTTTAAGGATGGAACCTTTGCCTCGAAAACAATCAATTTTCATCATCGGGGTTTTAAGGATGGAACCTTTGCCTCGAAAACAATCAATTTTCATCATCGGGGTTTTAAGGATGGAACCTTTGCCTCGAAAATAATCAATTTTCATCATCGGGGTTTTAAGGATGGAACCTTTGACTCGAAAACAATCAATTTTCATCGGGGTTGTAAGGATGGAACCTTTGCCTCGAAAATAATCAATTTTCATCATCGGGGTTTTAAGGATGGAACCTTTGCCTTGAAAAGAATCAATCTTCATCATCGGGGTTTTAAGGATGGAACCTTTGCTTCGAAAACAATCAATTTTCATCAATTCGGGGTTTTAAGGATGGAACCTTTGCCTCGAAAACAATCAATTTTCATCATCGGGGTTGTAAGGATGGAACCTTTGCCTCGAAAATAATCAATTTTCATCATCAGGGTTTTAAGGATGGAACCTTTGCCTTGAAAAGAATCAATTTTCATCATCGGGGTTTTAAGGATGGAACCTTTGCCTCGAAAATAATCAATTTTCATCATCGGGGTTTTAAGGATGGAACCTTTGCCTCGAAAACAATCAATTTTCATCATCGGGGTTTTAAGGATGGAACCTTTGCCTCGAAAATAATCAATTTTCATCATCGGGGTTTTAAGGATGGAACCTTTGACTCGAAAACAATCAATTTTCATCGGGGTTGTAAGGATGGAACCTTTGCCTCGAAAATAATCAATTTTCATCATCGGGGTTTTAAGGATGGAACCTTTGCCTTGAAAAGAATCAATTTTCATCATCGGGGTTTTAAGGATGGAACCTTTGCCTCGAAAACAATCAATTTTCATCAATTCGGGGTTTTAAGGATGGAACCTTTGCCTCGAAAACAATCAATTTTCATCATCGGGGTTTTAAGGATGGAACCTTTGCCTCGAAAATAATCAATTTTCATCATCGGGGTTTTAAGGATGGAACCTTTGACTCGAAAACAATCAATTTTCATCGGGGTTGTAAGGATGGAACCTTTGCCTCGAAAATAATCAATTTTCATCATCGGGGTTTTAAGGATGGAACCTTTGCCTTGAAAAGAATCAATTTTCATCATCGGGGTTTTAAGGATGGAACCTTTGCCTCGAAAACAATCAATTTTCATCAATTCGGGGTTTTAAGGATGGAACCTTTGCCTCGAAAACAATCAATTTTCATCATCGGGGTTTTAAGGATGGAACCTTTGCCTCGAAAATAATCAATTTTCATCATCAAGGTTTTAAGGATGGAACCTTTGCCTCGAAAACAATCAATCAATTCGAGGCTTTAAGGATGGAACCTTTACCTCGACATCAATCAATCAATTCGAGGTTTTAAGGATGGAACCTTTGCCTCGACATCAATCAATCAATCCGGGGTTTTAAGGATGGAACCTTTGCCTCGAGATCAATCAATCAATCCAAGGTTTTAAGGATAGAACCTTTGCCTCGAGATCAATCAATCAATCCGGGGTTTTAAGGATGGAACCTTTGCCTCGATATCAATTATCAATCCGAGGTTTTAAGGATGGAACCTTTGCCTCGACATCAATCAATCAATTCGAGGTTTTAAGGATGGAACCTTTGCCTCGATATCAATCAATCAATCCGGGGTTTTAAGGATGGAACCTTTGCCTCGAGATCAATCAATCAATCCGAGGTTTTAAGGATGGAACCTTTGCCTCGAAAACAAATAATCAATCAATCAGTCCATCTTACAACGATAGGAGCTTTCCTATCGTTAGAGGTTCTAAGGACATTTCCTTAACCTAAAACAAACAATCAATCCATCAGTCCATCTTACAACGATAGGAGCTTTCCTATCGTTAGAGGTTCTAAGGACCTTTCCTTAACCTCAAACAAATAATCAATCAATCAGTCCATCTTACAACAATAGGAGCTTTCCTATCGTTAGAGGTTTTAAGGACCTTTCCTTAAACCTTACTGTTTGGGCGGCGAGAACATTCTCAATGCCTACCTAAGCCGGACGAAATTTGGTAACGACTTTGCATACATCATGTCCCATGAAGCATGCAAAGGGGGGCAGCTGTTGACACCCAATTTCGTCCGGGTGTTTTAAAATTTTGAAAAAAATTTTATTAAAAAAAATTAATTTAAAAAAAATATATTACTATTATTATTAAAAAAAATTTAATTAGTTTAAAATATATTTTTGTTTTGTGAAAATTTGATTTAAAATGATATATGTGTGAATATGTGTATGTTTGAAATAAAATAAAATTTCATGAAAAAAATGACAAAAAATTAAAAGTTTGAGGTAAAAATGACAAAATTGAGAAGTTTCGGAAAAAATTGACAAATTCTAAAAGTTCCAGGAGCATTTGGTAGTTTGTCACATAAAATTTTGAGCCTGCCGACGTTTTTGGCTCAAATTGACAGAAAACGACAAAATTGTCAAAATCAGAAGCTTCAGGAACTTATCCAGAGGCTGAGAGACGTAAAGGACTAAAATTGTCATTTTACCAATTTAAGAGATAAGTTTGAAATTTTTTATTAATTTATCCATCAACAGTTCAGCTAAACTTTCTCTATAAATAGCCCCCCAAATTTTGTGCTGAACACAGAGAAAAATAGAAAGGAAAGCTTAGAGCTCCGTTTTTAAAATAGAAAAAATTACAGCCTTAGTCCCTAGCTCTCCTTCCTTTCCTCTGAAAATCTCAAAACTTTTCATTTTGACGATTAAGCCATCTTCTCAGAATTCAGAATTTAAAATCAAGGGTACAACTCTCATTTAATCCTTCATCTTTTCAATTTCTTTCACTTTGGTCACTAACTTTGTATTTTATTCTTGCAGAATTAATTACTAACCCTTTTAATTTTTACTTGTTTGTTTATTATTTGTTTATTACTAACCCCTTTTTTTATTGTTGTTATTAACTTACTAACAACTAACTTTTAATACTATTATTGTTACTAACCTTTTAATTTTTGCATTATTACTAACTTTTATAATTGTTGTTAACAATTAATTAACTTTTATTATTGTTGTTAATTAATTAATTTAATTAACTTGGCTAACTTTTATTATTGTTGTTAATTAATTAATTTAATTAACTTGGCTACCTTTTTATTATTTTTGTTAATTAATTAATTTAATTAATTTGGCTAACTTTTTATTTATTGTTGTTAATTAATTTAATTAATTTGGCTAACTTTTTATTTATTGTTGTTAATTAATTTAATTAATTTGGCTAACTTTTTATTATTGTTGTTAATTAATTAATTTAATTAACTTGGCTAACTTTTTACTGTTGTTAATTAATTAATTTAATTAACTTGTCTAACTTTTTATTATTGTTGTTAATTAATTAATTTAATTAACTTGTCTAACTTTTTATTATTGTGGTTAATTAATTAATTTAATTAACTTGACTAACTTTTTATTATTGTTGTTTAACAATTAATTTAATTAACTTTGCTAACATTTATTATTATTTTTAAAGTGGATGGCCAAAAAGCCCCACTTTATTATTATTAATTTTTTTTCTTTATATAATTTTTTTATTTAATTCACCTTTACCCTTTACTAATTAATAAATAAATGAAAATTAAAAGAAGATTATTTTGTAATTAATTATTAAGGCTAATAAAAATTATTTTTAAAAAAGCCAATTATTTTTATTTTTGTATACATGTTTTTAATTCTTTAAAGATAACAAAAAGTTAAAATTAATTTTAATAGTTATTTTTATCCAGTAAAAATAATAAAAAAATAAAAATAAAACCTGTTTAAAAAAATACATGAAAATTAAGACTTTATATTTTACTGATTTATTTAAAATATAACTTTTAAATCCACTAAAATAATAAATATTTTTCATTAAACAAGAAAACAAAAAGAAAATTAAAACAAGATAAGAAAAAGATAAGAAAGATAAGAAAAAGATAATAAAGATAAGAAAGATAAGATAAGATAAGAAAGATAAGAAGGAAAAGAAAGAAAAGAAAGAAAAATATAGAAAATAAAAATTTTTAGATTATTAATGAATCTAAAAATTCTATAACAAAAAGAATTACGAATTAGTAATTAAACTAATAATTAATTCCATAAAAATAAGAATTAAATAATTAACTATAAATTAAATCAACTTACATATCCGGATGATCCGTCAGGATCTGCGGTTTAAAAAAATATCACCCTTTTAATTAAATAAATTAAAAAAAAGATAAAAATCCATATTTACAATATGGATTAAATTATTTAAAAGTTCACCAAATTCCGTGTCCAAATGACTCGGCAGAGTCCATGGTTCGGAATCAAAAATCTTCCGTGTCCAAATGACTCGGCAGAGTCCATGGTTCGGAAGTATAAAATTTCATACAAATTAATTAATTTAAAAATCCACATTTCGACTAATCCAGTTAAAATTTCTAATTTTGAAAATTAACTGAGAATTATTTAAAAGCAAAGCAAAACAAAATTAAAATCAACTAAGGTGCCAATTTTTGGGCGTTTTAACAAAGTTGTTTTAACGTAACCGTACTCCCGATCCCTGAACTCTCGCAGACCAATTTTAAGGTGACCAATCGACCTAAGAAAACTGATTGGTGGCGACTCCCGAAAACCCGACGTTGCCACATAAAGTAAGCCAAAGAGTGTGTTTTTTATCTTAAAACAACTTCATGATTTACATAATTAGAACAAACATACTTATCAATTACAAATCATATTACACACATATGTACAATTGCATATACCTACATTTAAGATGAAAATTTGTTCTATAAAAAAATATAAAAAAATTGTCTCACATATATTTGTCCCCTACATGCCAACTCATCTTCGCCAAAAGTAATTACCGTTAGCTGCATATTTTTAAAAATCATGCTATGTCTAATTAAACATGTTTTTTAGATATCACTATTTTGATTTCACATATGACCGGATGTTAGTTGACAATAAAGGCAAAATTTAGCTAAAAAGTTTGTTTTCATCTTAAAACATAACTCATCCATTAAATAATCCACACAATTGCAAAAACTTGCTTGTGTATAGTTTTTTTTAAAAAATTTATCTGAAACTTCTTAGTTTACTTGTAGTTTTTGTTCGTTAACAATAAACAATCTTACTCTTTGTCGGGTATAATCATTAATAGTAGTTGGTATATTATCATCAAGTTTTTATTGTTTTCTATGCATTTTTTAAATTTCAATTGAGTAGTTAAGAAATGATGAATTTCTTTAAATATATGAAAATAAATGTGTTAACTATGCCAAGCTACTAATGAACCAACTTATGAAACATGTTTGACTACAGATCTGAACTTTGGTTCCAAATTCAATTTCAAGCCATTTTAATACTTACTGATCTTCTTTTGGTTATTAAACTTTGTTCACAAGTATAGTTTTAGCTTTGTTGGTACTTAAATTTGGTGTTCTTCATTCAAACCGTTTTTGTTGCTTCACTTGCTGGCAGTTTGATATTCGGTTTAATCTTTAATTCCATGTTTCTTTTCAAACTCTAAGGCTAATTTTTAATCACCATTTTTCATTTAAAACTTGCATACCAAGTACTTTGGATTTATCATAACATTTAATTCATTTTTTAAGCAAATAAAAATTTCTACTGGAAGTTGATTTTTCTACTTACAGAGAATAGCTGTTGTTGTTTTCCTTCCCTGTGCAACCGGCCCATGTAGAAAGATGTATGACCTTAATTTTTTTTAAAAAAAAAACTTCTTCCGGTGACACTTTTACTATTGCAAAGTCTAATGTTCTTAAAGTTTAAATCCTACCGTGAGGTTTTAAATGAATTTTATTAATTACATGCTTTAGCTTTTTTTTGGCAATACTTAGCATGTGACATGAAGTCCTAAAAACTAAAATATTGAACAATTCCACATGGTAAACAACACTACTAAAAGTTAAGCAATATATCTCAATCAATCCGATTCAAACAGGGAAAGGAAACAAGAACAATATAATGAAGTTCGGTTGAAACTGCCTATATCTCTACACATGAAAAATTAAGAATTGTGAAATGAAATGACATCAGTACCATGCCAACAATGATACTCATAGTCACCATAACATGTACAAAGAATCTAATGTAAACCTAAAGACACAAAAATCTATAGTCCTTTCAGGTCCTCTATCAACGCCTTATCTTGAAGCCTTCACAATAACAATTCCAAGGCTTCAATTTCAGCTTTTAAGGTGATTTTGATATAACCAAACTAATCCAAAATTTATATAAGTCTTATAATGAGTCCACCATTGCATAGAAATAGCAAGGAGCTGGACAATGAAAAAGGCCCCGAAAAGTGCGACTGTACCTATGCCCGAAGAGCATGTCATCCTAAAACTCAAGAAACGCTTTAGGTCAATGAAGTTGCACGTAGCCATCCCGACAACAGTCATGAATACCTGAAGCTAGTAGTCAGACAAAATATAATTTGTATTTTTTGTCATTAACTAAGTGTTGTGGTGTTTTAATAAAGGAAAAATACTTTATCAACTTATAGACATAAAAAATTTTCTAAATTGAAATAAAATCAAACAAGATTAATATGACAGATTGATTTAGTTGACATTAAATACTTTATATATATACTCTGACCTCCACCTAACCAAATGTTAGTTGACAACAAAGTCAAGATTCAGCTAAAGAGTGTGTTTTACCTTAAAAATACTATTTTTTTATTAAAAAATCCACACAACTTGGACAAACTTACTTGTGAATAGTCATGTTTTAATTTTGTTTGGAACTTCTTTGTTTACTTATAGTTCTTGTTTATTAACTATAAACAATTTGATGTTTTATCTGGCTAGCTTGTAAACTTTGATCCATAGCTTCGACCTAAGAGTCACCAGCTAGGTAGGACACATTTGAATGAATTAAGGAGCTGGCCATAAGGCACCTCGTAAGGTGTCATTCCCGGTGAACTACAAAAGCTGGTGTTGTACCACTATTCTGCCATAGGTAGGTGCCAAACCCATTATATTGTTTAGGGGTGTTGGCTGCCAAACATTGAAGGTAGGATTCAAGGCATTGATTAAGGGTCTCTTTTTGTCCGTCAGTTTACCGGTGGTAAGCTGTTGATAGCTTTAGTTAGACCTAGAGTCTCACAAACATTTCCTACCAAAAAGAGCTCACAAATACAGGGTCTCGATCGCGTACAATATCTCAAGGCAACCCATACAGCCGATAAACATTGTCCAGGAATGCCTGTGCTACTGTGATGGCCGAGTATGGATGGGATGGAGTGACAAAGTGGGCAAACATGCTTATTCGATATATTATTAAGAGAATGGTGGACTTACCGTAATATGTTGGTAGTCCTTCTATGACATCGATAGAGATGGAGGTCCACACCATCTGCGAGATTAGTAGGGGCTGAAGAAGGCCAAGATTAGCAACATTATCATTTTTATATCTCTAGAAAGTCACACAAGCCCATACGTGCCTGTGAATATCACCCCTCATTTTTTTCCAGTAAAAATGCTGCTTCACTTTCTTTTCTAAGGCTGTCTTTTGAACATATTTGGGTCTTATCCTGATTTGGTGGTGGCCTGAGAGTAGGTCTAGTTTTAGGAAGTATCGTGCATGACAAAGCTCGGTATGGAGATTTTTTCTTTCACAGTATTTTTGTTGAGCAAATGATAATCCAAACAAAACCTCCAAGAATTATCTTTATTACATACCATCACCATGGGAGAGAAGAATTCGCTTTGACTGTTTGATTATGCCTGTCGCCAGCATCTTTTTAATAAGCTTCTAAATCTCGATCTTTTGCACAATTGGGTAAGTGTAGGGTCGAATTCTTACAGGCTCCTGGCCCTCTTCAAGCACAATGTCGCGGTCATGAAATTTAGGTGGGAAGCCCCATTGGCTCCTGGAAGAGATCAGCGTAGCCTTTTGATAGATGGTCCAGTTGTTCCTTTCCCACTTTAGTTGCTAACTCCATGCCGTAAATCCGTATGTGACCATATCTATCCTCGACTACTTGGCACAGGAATTCCATATTTCCTTTCTTGATCTGTTTGTCAACTCGTGCATGATTGACTAGCTTGTTTAAGGGTTCAATTCCTGTCAGCAACATAGGTTGGCCCTCTCAATAAAAAATCAAACTCATATTATCAAAATTGAACTGCACACTGGGCAACTCATGAAGTCGTTGTATTCCCAACACAACATCACAACTAGCTACTGTTAAAATCATTACAAGAGAGCTGAAACTAACTGCTTGCAGTTGTCATTGAACCCTCGGGCACATGATCGCACTGTGATGACTAGTTCTGTCAACTACCTTAAGTACGGCAGGTTTGGTCTCCATAATTTCACATCCAATACATTTAGTTACTTGCAGGGTGATGAAGTTGTGAGTTCTTCCTGTGTCCACCAGCTTGACCACAACCTTCTCTCATATTTTCCCATATAATTGCAACATTTGAAGCCACCTCTGCTCAATCACAAGACCTTAGATATAGCATGAATGGAAACGGTAGCTAGCTCACCATTGTCCCCCTTCATTCCTTCTTCGCAATCTATAAGGTATGCTCTGTCTTTCTCAACTTCCTTAACTTTTACAATATCATAGAGCTGAGGTCGATTACATTTGTGCCCAGGATGAAACTTCTTGTTGCACCGAAAACATAAACCCTTTGCCCTATGTTCCTCAATCCCCTGAGCAGAAAGTCTCCTCTGAGGGGCTTGAATATTTTGACCTCTTTTCGATGACTCTATGGAGGTCCTAATATGGAATTGGTTGGAGCTGGGGGAGGCATTAATAGTTTGGGGTCTCGTGGGCGCCTGAGTACTCCCTGGCCTCGATATGGTGCTGATAGAGGAGAAGCTGGTGCTGGCTTAGCATTTTGAGCCACATCGAGTAGGTGGCCACTAGTTGGCTAGCTAACCCTTGAGCCTGCTGGAGGTTTGTTAGGTGGAACATCCAGACCAGTGTTTGTATGTCCTCTTTAAGGCTGTTGAAGAAGAATATCAACCCTTGTTCCTTTGTAATATTAGCTCCAAGATAAAATAGGCCAAAGGAATTTTGATAGTCTCGCACAGTGCTTATTTGCTTCAGATTAATCAATTCAACAACGGGGTTAGGGCAAAAATTACCAGTGAATAATTCCCTTAAAGCTTGGAAATATTTAGGCCACCCTGCTCCGTAAGGTCCTACGTCCTTCACTGCGCGCAAAACCAACCCATCCAAATGGATTACCACCAGTTTGATTCAATACTCTAGCGGAGTTTTGTTGATGTCAAAAAATTATTGAACTCAATATTCCGATTCCTTTGCATCCACGTAATTAAATCTCAGGAAATCAACTCGCGACAGTCTTACGGTTGTACGATAGTCCTCAATGTCAGCCCGTCGTTCTCCCACATGATGGTCCATGAAAGTCCAGTTCTTGTGTATTAGCTTTGGCAATGCGAATAGAGTTTTGGACCTCAAGGGTCAACTGCTGGAAAGATTGATGCATCTGTCATAGGATCTCATGAATCTCCTCCATCTCTGTTGACTAGTGAGCCTCAACCACCATCACCAGATTAGGATCAGCCTTTGAGGATCATCTGCTCTGGTACCAAGTTGATACATCCCTAAGTCAAAGGAGATAAGAAGAAGAAACAGAGGTATAGAAAGAATAGAGGGGTGAGCAACGAAAGAAAGAAACTAGATAGAGAGGGAGAATGTTGTTCACATTCATCAACAAAGATCAGCTTACAGCAGTTCACCCTTACAAATACAATTCATCTCCTTTCAACAATAGACTAAGACGTACGCAGTTAGAAGGATCGATACCCCTTCACATAAATAAGCAGCTTATTGAATACGATAAATAATAAAAGAGAGTAGATAGGACGGAGTAAGCTAGTGACCATTAGAACGGTTGGTGACCATTGGTGCTGATGTCACCCAATATCGAAACGCGGCATTTTGATTGTTGACCACACTTAGATTAGAAATACAAAGCACTTGTGTGGTGTGTACTGGCAAATTTTTCTAGATAAAGTTGATACCCTAAATTTAGGGTATACGATTTTGTCTATCAATAAAAGGAAAAAAATATTATTCTGTGATCGCATTTTTTTATATTTAGTTTTTTGCTTGGAAGGAGTTCTTATTGCCCAGTTATTTACATAATGTTGTAGCTTCTTTTGTCATTTTTTTGCTTGGATGTTGTAACTATGTTTTGTTGAAAATTGTCTGAATAATTGATTAAGATGGGTTGTAATGGACTATATAATAAGGTAAACAACACTAGCCAGGCATTGGTAATAAAAATTAGATTAGGCCATTGATTACATTGCACTCGGCCCTTTGTTAATTTAAATGCTGCAACCAGGAGTTGAGTAGTGATATCCGAATAATTTGAATGGGAAGCTTGAGACCTTCAAAGATGAGCCTAATGTCTGGAGCCCTGCAAATGAAGACAAAATTAAAGGCCCCCCCAAAGGTGTATGCCTTGGGAAAACCTTTGGATATAGTCGTTAAGTGACCTTGAGAGAGAAAATGAGTGAATAGTAATGGCAAAAATTATTTCATGCTTTTTTCCTCTCTAGTTCCCTCCATATAAAGGCATTTTTTTTTAAATAACCATGGGGGAAGTTCTTCCCCTTTTCTTTAAGATCCCCCTTCTAATCTAGGTGATTTTTTTCTACCCTGGCCTATATTCCTAAAGATTATCAAGGAACTAGCTTATGGGGCTCACGAAGAGGGCCCGCGTCCACTGGTGGTCATACCCAAAAATGGGTTGGAGCCTATTTGGATATAAAAAGCCCGCTAGAGTGGAAATGGGAGGAATAAGTTCCTTGCACTTTTTTAAAGACGAAGACAAGGAGGTAGTCTTACTAAGATATACACACGTCAGGTCAGCATGGGCCAGGGGTATGGTTTCCAAATAGGGTGATGGATAAAAAGCCCAAGAATCTACTTCAAACTCAACTTTTCTACTCTTGGCATCCTTTTATTTCTTCCCATGAAGGATCATCTCTAGTGTTTCTATCCTACTATAAGACCTAGCTTCCCACTAAAATTCTTCTACCCCTATTATTTAAAGGTAAAGGTTTTATTTACACAAAAAATTTTAGACTTTTCCTTCCTTAGGTTTTTTCATCCTACAAGTTTAGGTCACCAACGCTATGTGCCAATGATGAGGCCACTTTCCCCTGCTAACTTGTGAATTCATAATGTTTGTCAAATGCGTCATCTACTAAAAAGATGACTTCCACCAAGACCTTTCAAGAGGCAATGCCCTAAAGTTTCTAAACCTTATGGAAGCTAGCCACTACAAAAGCTCCATAACTAAAAAAACCCTTAATGACCTGTAAAGGATGCCTTTTTTCCTAACTCAGTGGATCCAGTACTTTCTGGAGCTCATGAAAAAACATGCAAGCCTAGAGGTCAACTTATGGCCTTTGCTGACCTGTGTTGCACTGGTCTCAGGTTCCCCTTACACCCTTTGGTGAACCAATTATGAAACCAATTTAGATTTCCCCATTTTCAGTTGGCTCCTATTTTTTTTTTACATCTATCCAAGTTCTTGGTTGCTTACCATTTAGTAGGGGTTGGATATTTTCTGGAATCCCTTTTCTACTTCTACTATTTTACCTTTATTGAGCCTATCTCTTTTTTTTTTTAACTTAAAGCCCAGCTCCTTTGGTCACAACCTCTTTTTCCTTTTTTTTCCTTACCCTCAAGAGTTGGAAAGATTAAAATAAGAAATATTTTTATGTGGCCACTATAGATGATTAGGACTTCCCCCTAGAATGGATGGATGATAATGTTCATGAGAACGTTAGCCCCTTGGAGCGGGTAGCCAAATCCATGGGTTTTGTTGCCACAAAGAAGTTGGTGGAGTATCTCCTGAAGGTGATGGAATGAGCACGACAATAGGTGGAGATTATTCCTTTTTTTCTGAGGGTTACCTAGATGAGGCCACCCTCTGTATCTATAGTAACACCCATAGCTGTGATGGCAAGTCCAACCCTTTTGGCTAAGTTTTAGGGCTTCAGGGTCTCCTTATTACTTCCATGGTCTCTAGATCTCTAACAGAAAGTAAACATTATTATCTTACCTTTTTCCCTGTCATGCTTTATGTAACTAACCTATATTTCTTTGCTGCAGGCATTAATGCTCTAACCAAAGTCTACTCCAGGTAAAGGCAAACCATCTTTGGCACTCTTCAAGTGGCTAACTAAACCTTGGAAAATAAGAAAAAAGAACTCCGTAGGTGATTACTCTAGTGGCCGAGGATGATGACAACATCCTTTTTTCTACGATAATGTGGAAGAGTAAGAGGAAGAAGATCCTAGGCTCTGCCAGGGAACTTGTGGAGATTTTTGAGGATCCATTGTTGAGGTAGTAGGACGTAGCTTCTAAACCCCATATTGCCTAGTATATCCCATTAGTTCCCTACCCTTCCTAAAAGATACCCATAATGTCCCCAGTTATGTTCCTTGGCTTTTTGGGCCATCTTTCTATAAGTAATTAGATTGCCTAGCTCAATTTTTTTTTTTTTGTATTTTCTAACTTTTTATGCTGCCAGGGTGGTTACATTTGTCACCCTTTCCCTATTGAGGGGGTAACTGGTGTGCTGGGTACCGTTAGGGTGATCCTATTTTGCCTAATCCTCTTTACAGTATGGTGGGTGACTAGGGGGTTCCTTTTTCATTTACGGCACAATTGGTGTTCCCAAGCTCAGCTTCTTTTAAGGCACGCAAGAATTCTCGCATTTTTCCTGGGGTATAGTCAAAATTTTGACCCTAAAGCTGGAAGGTCGTTAACTTTCAGTGGCCTAATTTTTAGAGGGCACATTTCCTTTTTTTTTTTTTTTCAAAGAGGGAGTCCATTTTTAAGGACCAGGATTATACGTATAGGATTCTCGAGAGGCTTCCTCTTCCCCAATGTCTTGTGTTATGGCCCTCTTAGCGGGAAGCTTGATTAAGAGAGCTAAAATAAAATAAATCCTAGTTCAGAATCTTATTTTAAGTTCACATAGCAAGATTAAATGAGTTAGTTAAGGTTTACTAACTTCGGAGGAGTCTATGACACTAAAAAAGGCCTTAGGGCAAAATGATAGTTTAATGTCCAAAAGTATCGGGCTGAGTCCTGTGAGCTAGGAATGTGTTTTAAAACCAACCCTTGTACAAAACCCAAACATACAACCTAAGTGCTAGAGATTTCACTAAGTTTAACTTGAGTTACTATTCAGAGAAAGGGGCTTTTTGGCCAACTTATAAAAGTTTGGTAGCTTGTTTGGTTAAGGGCTATAAACTTGTGGAAGAAAGATTGAAGGCCACCATTGTTCACCATTTCCCTTCCAAAACCCAGGCTCCCTCTTGCCCCCTTTATTTTTTCTTGATTTCTTACCCAAAATCAAAGTTTCTTCGTGGAATTTGAAGGCCCAAATGGTATACAAGCATTGGGCATTTGGGTAGCTCATTTCAAGCTTGGTTTATGGTCTTGGAGATGTTTTTCACAATTTTCCTTATGTTGGCCGGGTTTGTGCAAAGGTATACAAGATTTCATGTTGATTTCTTGTTTATTTGATGTTTTGTGGCTTAGGTTTTACTTAGTTTGTGTTAGTTTGGCGTTAGTTACCTTGGTTTACTTGGAACTAATGTAGAACCTTTTCAAAACTTTGTTCTTGGTGAAAGGTTGCTTAATTCTTGCTTGTCACTTGAAATCAAGGTAAGGGATTTAGAATTTCAAACTTAATTGATGCTATTGGAAAGTTGTTGCTTTTTGGAAACAAGTTGTTTTGGCAATAACATTGGCTAAAGGGCAAGGTTGTTCATGGTGCACTAGGTGATTGATTGAGCTTGGCATGATATTTCAATGCATCATAATGGTGTTTATGATAGTTCATTATGGTCTTTGCAACATGTTGTGCAGGTATGAAAGGTGGGAAGCCAATAAAGCATGTTTGGTATGCTTGGGAGGCCTCCCAAGGTGCTTATACCAAAATTTGATATTTTCTGGGCATGAAGAAGTTGGCAATGTGTCACCAGCACTGAAGATGCATTGCCAAATTCTTGAAAATTAGCCAGAGTGTTATGCACTTTGGGGTTGTGTCACCACAATTATAAGGTAGCAAAAACCAACTTTTGCTAAAGGTTCAAAGAGAGGTCCAAGGCGGAACTTACAATACCTAAGGGTTGAGGTGTCACGGTGGTACCCCAAGACTTCCAAAGCTCTTTTGTGTCCTAGGAGTTTTCTTGAGCTTTGTGGTTTTTTATACCATAAACAAGGAAACTAGGTTATAATGGGCCACAATATAGTACCATTAGCTTGGGTGTAAGGTTTAGTACCAACAAGGACCTAGTCGTCCCTTCAAGTATAAGGTTTTGGTGTGGAGACCTTAGTACATCTAGTTGGTTCCTTAGAACCTAGTTGAAATTAGTCCAACTATAGTACCCTTGTACAAAATAAAGGAGGTCAGAACTAGTGATTGATTTCACTAATTAGGCTAGTAAGCAATGTTTGCTAATAGACAAGGCTTTGCCTTATAGTTTAAGGACTAGGTAGAGAACCAGTCCTAAAGGATTGAAACATACACGTATAGGCTTAGCCTTACGTTGTATGAGCTCACAACAGATTACATATGTTTATATATGTGTTTTTCTTAGTAGTTTTCTTACGGGTGAAGATCCCTTACTGAGAATTCTTAAATTCTCACTCCCTTTGTTTTATGTTATATAGATTTTGACACTGTTGAGCCTAATAACCACTGAGGGTTGTTAAGGTAGTCTTTTGTTGTAGGTACCTTGTTATATGAATCTTTGTGATTCTAGTTCTTATGGTTACTTGTTGGTTAAGTCAAGGTCTTAACTATAGTTTTCTTGGCCTTAATGGCTGGTAGAAGACGTGAAGGACTTTTGAGGCTTGTCACCGGGATTGCATCTAAGGTGGGAGTTAGATGGAAAATCTCAGTAAAAAAGCCTTGTGTAGATTGCATACACTAGTTACTTATTTTGTTTATGGATAAAGTAAAAAGGCTTTAGGGTTGCTCTTTGGTGAAGAGCATTAGTCTTCTTTTGTTCAATGCCTTTACATGGTTATTATGTGTAGCTACGATGATACAAATGGTGGATTTATATGCTTTGGCTATTTGAAGTTTGGTTTCCATGAAAAATGCCTAGGCAATGTGAATGTTTCTATGGTTTTCCATTTACTCAAGTCAAAGAAAAATTGCATGCTTGCTTGCATTTCTAGGTTAACCAACTAGTGACATAAAGTTTTAACATGAGCACACATAAATAAATAGCCAATTGCAATCAATGTGAGACTTATTCTCATAGGTACCCTAGGCAGGGCCAAGAGGGGCTACGTCAGTTTGGTATTAAAGCTCGGTTCATAAACATTAAAGGCTAAGATAGAGATCTAGTTTAAATTTCATGTGCTAAGATAATTAGTACTAACTGACACCTGTTGAAGATCATCTGGCTTTGGTTGGAGGTTGCTATGGTCGACACTAGGTTAGGATTTTAAGGGGACCTAAGGAACTTGGTGAAGGTTCAAGTGATCTAGTTATGGCAAGGTTAGATAAGATATCCAAGGTGCTCTAAGGGATGACTCTGACCTTGGTGCAGGTGACATAAGGCATGACTACCATTTTGAATGAATTGTTTCGAGATCAAGAAGATAAAAAAGCTACTTAGGAAGAAAATGACCAAGGAAATGTCCTACGCCATAGTTAAGAAAGGCATGCCAACCACCAGCAAATGATTAAGGCTCGTGAGACACAAGACTACATTTATGAGCATGTGGATAAGCAGGAAGATATAGAGGCTCCAAGGAAGGGGGAAACCTTACATTAGATGAAATTGCTTGAGAAGTTCAAGACAATTGACCTACCAAGTTTCGATGGGTTAGTTGACCCTGATAAGGCAGAAGATTGGTTGGCTTGGATGAATTGGCTTTTCTCTTATGGAGGCTCTGAGTTGGAACAGAGTATGGCCTTAGTACCTTTCTTTTTTCAGATAGAGGGCCAACTTATGGTAGGATGATGTCCTGGAGATGCTAAAGAAAAACAATAGAAATCAGCCAGAGCACAAAAAGAATGTGCTCAAGTGGTTGGACTTCAAGAAAAAGTTCCAGGAATAGCACATTAGCGAATCAGCTCAAGACCAAAGGAGGATTAAGTGTCACAATCTAACTCAATGAGAGATGACTATAAGGGAGTATGAGCAATGCTACAATTCACTCATCCAATATGCTCCATACATGGTTAGAAATGATGAGCTTAAGGCTAAGAAGTTTTTCCAAGGCCTTAAGCCCGTGCTTTAGAGGTATATGGTGATGGTGGATATTTAGAGCTACCGCCAAATGGTATAAAAGGCATTTTCCCTAGAGAGGGAAATCAAGGACTCAATGTCTCAAACTAAGGAAAAGGAGGTTGGGCCATCCAAACTAGGAAAAAGAACTGGGAAGCATCCAACGGTAGGAAAGGTGGTTGAAAGCCAAGGGTTGGTTAAGAGGAAAAATGGGGGTTTGTTCCCTAGGTGTAGAAGATTTCATGGTACGAAGTCATGCACTTTGGGATGAACATTTACAATAATTGTAATAAAAGTGGCCATTGGGTGAGGGAATACTCACAGGCTTGACCCTTGCCAAGCCTGGCTAGGAATCCACCCCTACACCCTTTGTGATAGGAAAATGACTTGGTATGGCTACAATAGCAATTTAGCCGAAGGTTTTTGCTTTCGCTAGTCAGGTGATCAGGGATCTAGCTACTATTGGAGGTAATTATACATTTCAGAATAGTAGCGTTAAAGTATTGTTTGATACTCGTGCTACTCTTTCTATGATATCGATTACTTTGATAGATAAACTAAAATTGCAGCGTGATATTTTTGATGAGTTGAAACTCCTTAGAACTGCGGGGAAGAGTTTTATTGTGACCAATGAGTTGATTACTAAGTATCACTTGTCGCTAGCTAACCATGACTTCACTTGTGAGTTGTGGGTTATAGACCTGAGGTCTTATGACCTAATATTGGGAATTAATTGGCTAAGTAAGCACAATGAGCAAACTGACTGTGTTGGTCACTTAGTCAACATTACAGATACTCAAGGAACTAGAGTGACTTGCATAGGAGGATTGGCAACATCCACTAAGGGTTTGCACCTTATATTCATGGATTCCATCCTCATAGTCAACGAGAAGGAATATTATGCTTTGAATGAGATGGCCATAAAAGAAGAACTTAAGGACATTTCTATAGCCAATCAGTTTCCCGAGTTGTTTCTAGTGGATTTTCCTACGTTACCACTCGAACGGGGCATCTAGTTTTCCATTCACCTCTAAGCTGGAGCAGAACCGATTTCAATACCTCCTTATAGAATGTCAGCTATTGAAATGGATAGGCTGAAGAAAACAATTGGAAAAGCTGCTAGAGAAAGGCTTTATAAGGCCTAATGTATCACCATGGGGAGCCTCGATGTTATTTGTGAAGAAGAATGATAGGACTTTGAGACTATGCATCGACTATAGAAAGTTGAAAGTAGTAACAGTCAAGAATAAGCATCCACTTCATAAGATTGACTATCTATTTGAGAGACTAAAAAGAGCAAAGGTGTTCTTTAGGCTTGACCTTCGGTTTAGATACTACTAGATCAGAGTTAAGGAGGAAGATATCCTAAAGACTACCTTCGGATGCCCAGCAGCATCTTCGTCATGTGACATTGTGACTTCGGGAGGGGCTTCCTGAGAGGGAGAATGCCTGGTGCAAAGGTTTCCTAGAGGAGCGTGCCTGAAATGGTCAGAAAAGAGGGTTAGGAGGTCCCCAGAGTGTTTCTCCAGGAAGGAACCTCCGATGCCCAAGTCAGTGTCCTGAGAGGGGATAGGGGAGGAACACTAGGAGGTTAGATGGCCTTGCCTGTGTGTGTGCTTTTTCAGGGAGAGAGGGTCAGATCCCTTGCCAAGTCCTGTTTCCTGGTATTTATAGAGGTGCCCAGCCCGTTCAGATCGTGACACGTGTTCGGTTGGATGAGATCCGTATTTCCGGGCGTAGGGGGCAGGTAGCCGTTTTGTAGGCTCCTCGGGTCTGAGACCGAGACAGGTCATGATAGGACTTGGACGGCGTCGGCACGTCAGACCGCCGTTCTAGGCAGCGTGTAGCGCCTGTGGGCGACATGTCAGAGGCTTCTTAAATGCTCCTGCCGTATTCCCAAGGTCCTCTTGGCGAGGTCGTCCTTTGGTACGGACGTCCTTCTTCGGGAGACGTACCCGAAGTTCGGGGAGTTCCCTGGTTTGGGGGTACCGCCTTCGGGGGGATTCTTCTCCTGCTTGGGATAGCTAGACCTTCGCCTCCAAAGGCGATCCGTTTGGTCCCCCGAGGGAGCTGGTAACGTCCTTGAAGTCCCTGGGTATTAGCCGAAGTCCCGAGTTCGAGGCGTTTTGACTTCGTTCCTTCCGAGGTCAATGACAGTGCCTCTTTCGGCTGACATCAGGCTCTCCGGCTATATTTTTGGCAGGAGGTGTGTACTGAGAGGGATGGTAGCCATTCGGCTATCACAAGCCCCCCCTCGGGAAGCCGAAGTGGAAACTTCGGCTTGTCGTCTTTCGGAGGGCGGCCTCCAGGCCCTCGGGTGTAATACCTGTACCGAAGATGCACCTTTTGTCCGAAGACACAAGCAGTTTGACCATAGCTTGCCTTTTGGCATCTTCGAGGTAACCCACTTCTTTTTTTCTTTTCTGTAGGTCTGTGACACATCACGTCTCGTGACTGGTCATGTCAGTCCAGAGCGCCACACCCGGGATTTATGGGTGTCAGAAGGTGTGCTCCTCGTTTGGTGCACCGGCTGACACGTGGCATGCTGTCATTGGTGGGAGCCGCATTGGTCATGGCAGGCACGCCTTTTGGGGCGTAGGGAGTTATGGCGACTGTTCGCCTTCGCGGAGCACTTATGGCGTCGGTTTGCCTAAACCCCCTCGGCCTATATATACCCTACTCCGTCATAGTCTTCTTTTGCTTCTGCTTTTGCTTTCCTTCTGCTCTCAGCCGCTTTTGTATTTTCTCTTGTTTGTTCGAGCGGTGCTTTTGACGGAGTGTTTTTCCGGCAACTTTTTCGCGACAGCGACTTCAAACCCAGATTTTGGCAAAACATTCGGTGGGTTTTGATTCCCTTTCTGTGCTTTTTTAAAGCTTTTCCAAACTCATTTTTTCTTCCCCGAAGTCCCCTTTTTTCTTTGAAAATGTCTTCGTCAACTCTTCTTTCACCTGCTTCCCCCGTGCCCGAGAGCTGGCGACCCCTTGCTCAGCACCCTTGCTGTTCTACTTCAGAAAAATTGGAGAAGTGGATCAAAAAAATTTTTCTTCCTTCTTACGCCACCACCAGACTTCCTGGCCCTCAAACACTCTGCTTTATGAATGCCCAGGATGAGGTTATCATTTTTCGTGCCCAACTGAAGGCCGGACTTCGGTATCCTCCTTCGAAAGTGATTTGCGACTTCTGCAAATTTCATGGCATTGCTGTAAATCAACTTCCCCCGAACTCGAACTGCTACTTCAACGCTTTCCTTTGTATGTGTGGCGTTTTCAAAATAAAACCCCACTTCATCTTTTTTATGCAGTACTACAAGCTCTATTCGGTCCCGAAGGGTGGCTTTTACTTTATGCTACCTCAGGGATCGGGGAGCAAAAAGTTTATGTTCACCTTCGCTACCAAGGACAGCTGGCGAGGGTGGCAAAGAAAATTTTTCTTTCTGAAGATGGAGGAGGCCTAGTCGTACGTTCCGACCAAGTGGGCGCAGGGAAAGCTGGAGACCGATGTCGTAGACCCGAAGAGGCTGCTGACCCCTGAGTTGGCGGCCAGATTCGCGGACTTTGACAGACGGATCTGGACTATTTCTGACTGGGATTCCGAGGTCCCTTCGTGCTCCCTCTACCCCTTCCCCATCAAGTGGAGGCTAATGACCGAAGAGGTCCTTCGGGAGCTAGGGGTGGTGAAGGAGCATGAGACGGACCTCGAGATGCCAGCTCCTGCTATCGAAGGGAAGGATTCCTGGCTCGTAAAACTCCTTCGGAAGGAGGTCAGTTACGAGACCTTTTGTGAGCGTAAGTTTCTTCAAAGTTCTTTTTGTTAAAGGCACGCCTTAGACTCACACTGATGTTTTCCTTTTCTTTCAGAGATGGCCGAGGATTCCACCGCTTATTACAAGTCCCTCTTTCTTGGTCAAGCCGAGAAGGGGGAGCAGACAAAAAAGGCCGCCTCCCGAAGGTGCAAAATGACTATTGGCGGGCCATCCTTAGTCAAACGGGCGAAGAAGGACGTGCCCCCTCCTCTTCCGGAAATCCCCGAGGAGGTGCGCGAGGAGCCTGAAGTTCACCCCGCCCAACTGGCCGAGGTTCCTTCTCGGAGTCCTACTTCCTCGGCGGCTCTCCTGGATGCCTCGGCGGCAGTCCCTTCTGCCGCGGAGCTCGAGGAGCATCGTAAGGGCAAAGGCAAAGCGATTTTCGCCGAGGGGGTTCAGGACTCCAGCGACGATGTTGTCGAGGTGCCTCCAGGTTGGTTTTTTCAGGTGCCTTTTTTTGAACTTTTGAGGATTACTTGTGCTGATTAGTTTTCTTGTTTTTGCCATACAGAGGAGATACCACCTTCGGCATAGGTAGCCGAGCACGCCCGAAAACGGGCCCTTCGGGATTCCCATATTCCGAAAGGGAAAATCCCAAGGGAGCCTTTCTGGTCCTTTGTGGAGGACATGGACATGTACTCCGGTGACTGCCCTCGAATGGCCAACCAGATTTCGAGGGGAATCCTTACTGAGGCCTCCTTCAAGTCCATTTCCGAGGCGTGCTCGGACGATGAGTCCCTTGCTGTTAAAGCTTCCGAGCACGCTGCCCAGGTATGCCTCAGGCATTTGCCTTTCCTTTCTGATTTTTTCTAAGTATTTGGCCCGTTTTTTTCCTTTCTTACTTTGTTTTTACTACTTTACAGCTGCTGGGGTATATTGGTTTCCTCAGGGTTCGGGTAGCGAAGCAAGTAGCTTTCCGACCCTGGGCTATGGACTGCATAGAGAAAACCTAGGTCATGTGCACTGACCTGGTTGCTTAGAACGCAGAGATGACCCGAGCTGCAGAGAATGAGGTTGTTACCGTTCAGGAGGAGCTAACAAAGGAGAAAGAGGAAATCTTGAAAGACTCCTCCCAGAACATTTCCGACCTCGGTTCCAAGGTGGCGGAGCTGACTTCGGCAAGCGAAGAATACCAAAAGGAGAAGTCAAAGTCCGAGGCTTTCCTGGCGAAGGTGCTCGCTGAGAAGGCCGCGCTCCAGGCTGAGGTCGAGTCTTTAAAGAAGGAGTCAAAGAAGAAGAAGACGAAGGCATTGAAGAAGGAGATTGCCAATCTAGAGAACGAGCTTGACGACCTAGCGGTCGCTAAGGAAAAGGCCGAGCAAGTGACTAAGGTCGGTTTCCAAAACGGCTTTTGCCTTGCTCGGCATCAAGTTCTGCAGAGGTTCCCAGATTTGGACCTCTCCTTCAGGGTGGCCCTGGACATTCCCGAGGGGCCTCGGTAGACTTGGCCCAAAGTTGAGCACTTCAACTTGCCCTTCCCTCATTCGGCGCCACAGGTGGTTGACAAGGACGCAGGAGTTGGAGGCTCTCAAGATGCCGAGGCTCCTTAGGTTTAGAGCCCTTTGCCTTCTTTTTCTCCTTTTTTGTATTTCTTCTTCTGGCGAACTTCCTTCTTTGTAATCGGATTCCATCTTTGCTTAATAAAGACTAATTCTTTCTTTTGAGAGATTTTCGGCTAAGTTTTTTGCAAGAGTTTTCATTTCCCATTGTCCCGAACACGTTTGCTCAAGGGATTTCGCAAAATTGTACTTAACCCTTACTAAATTCCTTCTGAGTAAATTTCTAACTTCAGAGAAGGTTGATATCCTTCGTGAATGAATTCTCTTAAGCCGTGCTCGGTGACAACTGTTCTGGTGAAAAGAATCCTTTTGTACTTAGAAAAATTTTCTAACTTGTACAATTTTCTCACCAAAATCCTAAGCATAGAATTTTTTCAAGGCATCTGAGTGCCATGTATTCTTTAATTCTACGCCTTCAATATCGCCGAGCTTGTAAACTCTTTTTCGCACTTCGGCAAGCACCAAATAAGGTCCTTCCCAATTTGCGTGAAGTACCCCATGGGATGGTCTTCGGGGTCCAAATTCAGCCTTTCGGAGAACAAGGTCTCCTTTCTTTATTCCCTTTGGCCTGGCGCGTAAGTTTATAGCCGCGGCCACTCTTTGCTGAAAAGCTTTTCTTCTCAACTCAGCTATTTCTCTGTGTTCGCCAACAAGGTCGAGCTTGGTTCTCAGGCCGAGGTCATTACCTCTTTTGTCGACCACTTACACCCGCATCGATGGTTGCACTACCTCAATTGGGATGATGGCCTCTGCACCGAAAACAAGTGAAAAAGGTGTTTCCCCTGTGGCTCTTCGGGGTGTTGTTCAGTAGCTCCATAACACGCTTGGGAGTTGTCCCGGCCATTTCCCTTTCGCTTCCCCCAACCTCTTCTTCAGACCATCTTTTATGGTCCTGTTGGATACCTCTACTTGCCCATTACTTTGGGGGTGAGCTACTGGAGCGAAGTGCATTTGTATTCCGAGGTTTTTAACAAATTCTTGGAACCCCTTGTCTATAAACTGGGACCCGTTGTCGGCTACTAGTACCCTCGGTATGCCAAATCTGCATATGATGTTCTTCCATATGAACTTGTGCACATCTTTTGCCGACATCGTTGCCAAGGGTTCTGCCTCGACCCACTTAGAGAAATAGTCTACTGCGACTACGCAGAACCTCACGCCCCCAGGCGCTGTCGGGAGTGGCCCAATGAGGTCTATGCCCCAAACCGCGAAGGGCCAGGGATAGTCAGCCAAAGTTACCAATTCTGAGGGTGTCCTTTGGATATTCGCGTGCCTTTGGCAATTATCACATTTCTGGACAAACTGCCTAGCATCCTTCCTTAGGGTAGGCCAAAAATATCCTTGGTGAAGTATCACTGCGGCCAGGGCGTCGGTTCCAATGTGTGAACCGCAAGCGCCTTCGTGAACTTCTTCGAGGATCATTTCAGTATCCTCTTCGCCAACACACCTCTGCAACGGATTTGCATATCCCTACCTATACAGTTCTTCCCCGATTAAGAAGAATCGGCCTGCACGTCTTCGCACTTTTGCCGCTTGGTTGGGGTTTTTGGGGAGCTCGCCGTTTGCGAGATATCTTTTGATTGGATCTTTCCAGCCTTCTCCCGAGGTCAATATGTTCAGTACCTCTATGCTCGGGTGATCCAGCACTTCAGTGCAAGTTTTTGACTTTGCTAGGCCATCTGCCTCGGCATTGTCTCGTCGAGGCACATTTTCAATTCGCACAGTATCGAACTCTTGAATAAGTTTCATTACCAGCTCATGATATTTTGCCAAGGTCGGGTCCTTCGCCCCGTAGTCCCCTACCGTTTGTTGAACTACCAGCTGGGAGTCGCTGTGGGCTTTCAAGTTTTTTACACCAATTTTTCTAGCTAGGCGTAGCCCTTCTATGAGAGCTTCGTACTCGGCCATATTGTTGGTGACGTTGAAGCTGAATTTAATGGACTTCATCACCTGTAGTCCTTCGGGACCTCTGATAATTACCCCAGCTCCCTGGTGTTCAGACCCTAAGGCTCCGTCTACATGCAAGGTCCATTCTGGCTCACTTTTGCCAGAATCGGAATGGCTGTCCTCGGTAATGGGTACTTCGGCAATGAAGTCTGCCAGAGCTTGAGCTTTGCTGGCTTTCCGAGGTTCATAAGTAATGTCATGCTCCCCAAGCTCTATGCACCATTTGGAAAGTCTTCCCGAATGATCAACTTTCCTCATGATGTCTCGTAGGGGTAGACTACTTCGGACGATGATCGGGTAAGCTTGAAAATATGGCCGTAGTCTTCTTCCTGCCAGCACCAAGGCATATATAGCTTTTTGTATCAAGGGATACCTGACTTCGGCACCGTGCAGGGACTTGCTTACGTAATAAACCGGCCATTGTTTCGGCCCTTCTTCTTTCACAAGGACCGAGCTCACTGCTTTTTCTGTAACGGCGAGGTACAGCACGAGGGGCTCTCCCTCGCGAGGTTGCCGAAGAGTGGGCAGACGGGCTAGGTAGGTTTTGAGTTCTTCCCAAGCCTTTTGGCAGTCCTCATTCCAAGGATGATCATCACATCCGAGGTGGCCTTCCTTTTTTGCTGCCTTAGTGAATACTTTGAAGAATACTCGACACCGGTCTCCATACCTGGAAATAAACCTGTTAAGAGAGGTTATCCTTCTGGTGAGTCTTTGCACATCTTTTACCGTGACGGGAGTTCGGAATTCAAGCAAGACCTTAATTTTTTCTGGGTTGGCATCAATGCCTCTTTCTGATACCATGTACCCAAGGAACTTTCCCGAAGTTACGCCGAAGATGCACTTCTCGGGATTAAGGCGAATCCCGAAGATTCTGAGCTGGTGAAAAGTTTCCCTCAGATCTGTGACGTGGTCTTTCAGCATCTTTCTTTTGACTATCATGTCGTCGAAATAAACTTCCACGTTCCTCCCTATTTGTTCATTAAAGACCTTGTTCATCAACCTCTGATAGGTAGCTCCTGCATTTTTTAGTCCGAAGGGCATTCTGATGTAATAATACGTTCCGCCCTCGGTGATGAAAGCTGTCTTTTCCTCGTCTTTGGGATCCATTCTTGTTTGATGATACCCACTGAAGGCGTCTAGGAAACTTAGGAGCTTGTATTCGGCAGTTGAATCCACCAATTGGTCTATTGGTGGAAGAGGGTATGAATCTTTTGGGCAAGCATCGTTCAAGTTTCTGAAGTCAATGCACATTCGGAGCTTATTGCTCCCTTCTTTTGTGGCAATAACCATATTGCTTAACCATTCGGGATACTTGACCTCCCTGATTATATCTACGTCCAATAAGCGCTGTACTTCAGTTTTGACAAAGTTATTTTTATGGACTAAGATGCCCCGTTTCTTTTTCCGGACAGGTTTTGCTTCCGGACTTACTTTAAGGCTATGTTGTATTATGCGAGGGTCTACTCCTGGCATATCATTCGGCGAGTAGGCAAATAAGTTTTTATTCATCAATAGAAAGGATACAAGTATTTTTTTGTCACCTTCGGCCAAGTTTTTCCCTATTCGGGTATTTCGGCCTGGGACAAGTTCCACTTCTTCCGCTTCCATTTCTACCTTCGCGGGGTCTTCTGCCTCTCCCTCTTTTGGCTTTCCATCTGGGAAAGCCTCTGCCTCTATGGTTTGTGCAGAGTTGGTTGCTGGAGCTTTTCGCGCCTTGACGAACACCCTCTTTACTTCGCCCTGATCGATGAAGATTTCTGCATCTCTATCCTTGGTAGCAAAAGTGACAATTAGGTACTTTACATCAGGGCGAATGTGCAGCTTTCCTTGTGTTTGTCTTCCAAGGATAGCATTGTATGATGAAGGAACATCCATGACGATGAACCTTGCCATTGTGGAGGCAAACAGTTCATTTGCCCCATCAATCGAGGTCCCTTTCATCATCAAGGGGAGGTCAATCCATCCGAGGACCGGCAGTTCGGATGGTCCTACCCCGAAAGTGGGTGAAGTGATAGGCTTGAGATCGGTGCTGGATATGCCCAAGCTTGACAGCAGATGCGAGAACAGGACGTCGGCGTTTGATCCATCGTCAAGCAACACTCTCTTGACGTCCCAATTTCCTATCATCGCCATGACCAACAGCGGATCATCATGAGGGAAAATGATGGTGGAACCATCTTTGCGGGTCAGCTTCCTCGACGGACTTTGATATTCCATAACTGCTATTTCTCTGGCCTTCCTCTTTCTTTCCAAGGAAGAGAGTCCTGTCGTGATTGTTTGTATTCTTCCCGCCGGAGGTGGCGGACGCCTTTTTGGACTTCGGTTCCTCCGTCTGTCGGAGTCGTAGTCCTCGTCTTCGGCCTTTCCTTCTCCCTCCTTCCTTTCTTTCGGAGAAGACATTCGCAGATACCGCCGAAGTTGGCCCTGCTTTATCAGTGACTCTATATATTTTTTCAATTAGAAACAGTCTTCCGTGTCATGGCCATGGTCGCGATTGGACTGGTAGAACTTTTTGAGGTTCTTTTTATTCTCAGCGGTCATGGCCCTCGGCCGTTGAATCTGGGTCCCCTGTCTCTCCATCGTCATGAGGATGTTGGTCCTCGTGGTATTCAGGGGTGTGAAGGCTGAGGATTTCCTTCCTTTAAACCTTCGAGGTCGTCCTGCCTGTTCGGCCGGATACCTCGTTTGCTAGCTAGACCCTCCAGCACGAATGTGCTCAGACTTCGGTCCGCCCATTGTCAGCTCCTCGGCTGTCATGTGCTATTCAGCCCTTCGGTAGAATTCTCCTAGCGTGTCCAGGGGATCCTTGGAGAACTCGTAGAAGAGCTGTGAGTCCCGCTGAAGGCCCTGCGTCATGGCGAGGATGCGTATTTTAGGCCGAAAGTCTGGGACACTTAGGGCCTCTCTGTTGAACCTTTCGACATAATCGCGAATGGTTTCTCCATTCTTCTGCGCTATGTCGAACATCTGGACGGGTATCTTTGCCGTCGGCCTGCTTCCAATGAATTGTTGGGCGGGAGCCAATGAGTTGTACCACGCTGTTGCTGGCCCTGTGAGGGTGACCTCAAAACACTTGCATAGGGTGGCATCGTCAACACCATGCAACACCATGCTGCATTTGTACTTCGTCAGATGGGCCTGTGGATCAGTTCGGCCATCATAAGTTTCCAGCCGAGGTACCCGGAAGTCACTCGGTATAGCCGCTTCGACCACTGTTCGGGTGAACGGCGATTCATCCCCAACAAAAGTGTCAGATAGCCTAGCCCAAACTGGCTTGCTAGCTACCTGTTTCTCTACTCTCTCCAACCTTGTCAACAATTTCTCCATGAGGAGCGTGGCACTGGGCCCTTCATCCTGGTGCTCTGGGAAGGGTGACTGTCGGTGCCTCTTTGTCGACTGACTTCGGACCCGAGGGGATGGCGACCTCGCCTCGAGTGACGAGCTCCGTTGGTGATGAGTCTTTGGCCGCTCGTACCCCCTTCACCTCGCAGGGCGTGCCCCGAGGGGTATATTTTCTATTGAAGATTCATCACGCGGGTCCCCACTCCCCGAACTACTATAGATTGACTTCAGGCTTTTCTCCCGAGGGCATACTAGCGAGGGGGGCCTTTGGGCCTGAGTCGGTTGCGGCCACCTTCGGTTTATTTGCTGTGTCACCTCAGCTACAATAGAATGCTGGAAGTCGCATAGAAAGCTCATGGTTATGACTAGAGCACGCTCTTCCTCAGGTGAGGAAGTCCCTAGTAGGGTTTGCTTAGTGGCCGTTTGGACTTCAGGCACGGACGGGGACTTCAGAAGTCCCTTGTCCTTAGAACGCCGAGTCTCCACAACAGTGACCTGAGGGTGGTTTCCCACAGACGGTGCCAAATGATGCCCAGCAGCATCTTCGTCATGTGACATTATGACTTCGGGAGGGGCTTCCTGAGAGGGAGAACGCCTGATGCAAAGGTTTCCCAGAGGAGCGTGCTTGAAATGGTCAGAAAAGAGGGTTAGGAGGTCCCCGGAGTGTTTCTCCGGGGAGGAGCCTCCGATGCCCAAGTCAGTGTCCTGAGAGGGGATAGGGGAGGAACACTAGGAGGTTAGATGGCCTTGCCTGTGTGTGTGCTTTTTCAGGGAGAGAGGGTCAGATCCCTTGCCAAGTCCTGTTTCCTGGTATTTATAGAGGTGCCCAGCCCGTTCAGATCGTGACACGTGTTCGGTTGGATGAGATCCGTATTTCCAGGCGTAGGGGGCAGGTAGCCGTTTTGTAGGCTCCTCGGGTCTGAGACCGAGACAGGTCGTGACAGGACTTGGACGGCGTCGGTGCGTCAGACTGCCGTTCCAGGCGGCGCGTAGCGCCTGTGGGTGACATGTCAGAGGCTTCTTAAATGCTCCTGCCGTATTCCCGAGGTCCTCTTGGCGAGGTCGTCCTTTGGTACGGACGTCCTTCTTCGGGAGACATACCCGCAGTTCGGGGAGTTCCCTGGTTCGGGGGTACCGCCTTCGGGGGGATTCTTCTCCAGCTTGGGATAGCTGGACCTTCGCCTCTGAAGGCGATCCGTTTGGTCCCCCGAGGGAGCCAGTGACGTCCTTGAAGTCCCTGGCGTATTAGCCGAAGTCCCGAGTTCGAGGCATTTTGACTTCGCTCCTTCCGAGATCAATGACAGTGCCTCTTTCGGCTGACATCAGGCTCTCCGGCTATATTTTTGGCAGGAGGTGTGTACTGAGAGGGATGGTAGCCCTTCGGCTATCACCTTCAAGACAAGATACAGGCACTAAAAGTATACAGTATGCTATTTAGTGTGACCAACAGCCTGGTAGTATTCATGGAAGCCATGAATAGGATCTTCAAACCCTTCTTAGATGATTTTGTTAAAGTCTTCATCGATGATATCTTAGTATACTCACAGTCTGCCTAGGAGCATAAGAAGCACTTTAGAACAGTTTTGCAAGTACTGAAGGATAATTAGCATTATGAAAAATTGTCTAGGTATGAGTTTTTGGTGTGAAAGGATACAGTTTTTGGGACACATCATAGGTTCTTAAGGTTTATCAGTCAACCTTGAGAAAGTTCAGCAGTGGTAGAGTGCAAGATACCCATTACGGTCATAAAAGTCCAGAGCTTCTTAGGCTTGGAAAGCTATTATAAGAAGGTTATAGAGAAATTCTCTGTGATAGCGACACCATCAACATTCTTGACCAAGAAAGTACAAAAGTTTGATTGGACACTGAAGTGTAAAAAGGCTTACTTGGAGCTTAAGAAGAGGTTGATGAGCGCCTTGATACTTATGTTGCCAAACCCGATCAAGGCTTTCACAGTGTACACAGATGCATCAGGTTCTGGTCTGGGATGTTTATTAATGTAGGACAATTAGGTGATCACCTGTGATTCAAGGTAGTTGAGGCCTAATGCAGGAGGTGCATAGTAGTAGATTAACCCGGTGTAGGTAAAATATATCATGATTTGAAGATGCACTTTTGGTGGTTGGGACTCAAGAGGGATTTAGTCAAGCATGTAGCTAAATGTTTGACATGCCATATGGTTAAGGTGGAGCACCAAAAACTGGTGGGCACATTTCTAAGCTTACCTCTCCCAGAAAGGAAAAAGGGATACATTATGATGGACTTCCTAGCTGGGTTACTAAATACCCTAAGCCAACATGATACAGTATGCATAGTGGTCTATACATTAACCAAGTTGGCATACTTTGTACCCATAAAGATTACCTATATGTTGGCGAGAGGTTGGGTCAGTTTTATATCAAGGAGATTATAAGGTTGTATGGTATACCATATCAAATCATATTTGATAGGGATCTCCTATTTGTAACAAGGTTTTGGAACACTTTCAAAGAGGCGTTTGGATGTAAAGTTTATCTTAGTACTGTCTTCCATCCTCAGAATGACAAACAGTCTGAGAAAGTGATACAAACTTTGAAGAATATGTTATGTATGTGTGCCAAAGACTTCCGAGGTGGTTGGAACCAATACCTACCACTCATCGAGTTTGTTTACAACAACAGTCACCAAACTGTTATAGGTATGGCACCATACGAGGCATTGTTTGGTAGGCGATACATGTTACCTTATTTCAAGAACCAAATTTCAAAAAAATGGGAGAATGTTGTCGCCCTCCTAGTAGAAAGCTCGACTGAAAAAGGCAACATAAATTAAATCCTAGTTTGGAACCTTATACTTTTGTTCACATAGCAAGATTAAGTGAGTTAGTTAAGGTTTACTAGGTCCCGAGAAGTCTATGACACCAAAAGATGTCCAGGGGTAAAATGGTAATTTTATATCTTGAGGTATCAAGCTAAGTCTCAAGAGTTAAAAATGAGTTTTAAAACCTAGCCCTTACTTAAAATCCAAAATTTAGCCGAAGTTCTAGAGATTTGACTAAGTTTGACTTAGGTTACTATTTGGGGAATGAGGCTCTTTGGCCAACTTATGAAAGTTTGTTGGCTTGTTTGGTTAAGGGCTATAAACTTGTGGAAGAAGGGGTGGAGGCTACCATCGTTCACCATTTCCCTTTCAAAACCTAAGCTGCCTCTTGCCCTATCTATTTTCTTGCCCAAAATCAAAGTTTCTTGATTGAAGTTAAAGCCCTAAAGGATATACAAGACTTGGGTAGCTCATTTCAAGCTTGATTTGTGATCTTAGAGGTGTTTTCAAACTTTTGCTCATGTTGGCTGCGTTTGTGTGAAGGTAACCAAGATTTCTTATTGATTTCTTGTTTATTTGATGTTTTGTGGCTTAGGTTTTGGTTTCTTGGTGTTAATTGGTGTCATTTACCTTGGTTTACTTGAAACTTAAGTAGAACCTTGTGGAAACTTTGTTCTTGGTGAAGGGTTGCCTAATTCTTGTTTGTCACTTGAAATCAATGTAAGGGATTTAGAGTTTGAAGCTTAATTCATGCTATTGAAGCGTTGTTGCTTGTTGGAAACAAGTATTTTTGGTGATAATATTGGTTAGAGGGCAAGGTTGTTCTTGGTGGACTAGGTGATTGATTGAGCTTGGCATTATGTTTCAATATATCATACTAGTGTTTATGATGGTTCATTGTGGTCTTTGCAATATGTTCTACATGTGTGAGAAGTGGGAAGCCAATCCAAGCATGTTTGGTATGCCTGGGAGGCCTCCCAAAGTGCTTATAGCAAAAGTTGGCATTTTCTGGACATGAAGAGATTGGCGACGTGTTACCAATGTTGAAGACGCATTGCCAAACTCTTGAAAAATAACCAGAATGTTGTGCGCTGTGGGAACATGTCGCCACAATTTTAAGGTCCAGCAAAAACCAACTTTTGCTAAGGGATTTGCTGAAAGGTTTATGATGCAAACCCCAATGGTATAAAGACCAAGAAACACACCCACGATATTTTTCAAGTTCCACAAGACATCAAAGAGACTGGATTTGAAGACCCCCACCCCTAATCAACCTGTGACTAGAAATGAGAAGTATAAGAACACCAAGAACACAAACACACTTGTGCACCAAGGTAGTCTGCTAAGAACCAAAGAGAAATCTCTCCAAAGTAGCAATATTATTTTGGTTGAAAGCTGTGTTTTATATCCAAAATATTTGCCTATTTATATACCTAAACTAAGGTAAAAGATAGGCAAAAATTCGCAGCCCAAGGCACCTAGGAAACCTAGTTACAAATGACTCAAGAAAACCTAGTCAAACTAGGACTCCTACATCCCTTCAACCTTGTTTTAGGTATGCAGCGTATGCCACTTGTCCTAAATGACCTAAATTAATTCCATAGCCTAAATAACATCCTAAATAATGTAAATAAACAGGAAATTAATGAAAATAAAGTGCAAATATAAGTTTGGCCCCAAAAACCCCCAAATGGTCTTCTCGGGTGCACTTTTGGGCTCTTTAGGGTTTGCACTTGTATCTTTAGCTCCAAGCTTGAATATTTGAGTTCCAAAGGCATGATTCTTCCTTTTAGATGTTGGAAAGAGGTCTTAAAAAGTTAGAGCTTAAAGATCTAGCTTGTAGACACAAAATGCATCAAGAACACTCAAGGGGGCTCAAAAGGTGCACTTTGAGTGGTGTCCTCAGTGTCCTTGCTTTGTGACTTGTCTAGGCACTCTAGAACTAAGTACCAAGCATGTCCATCATCTCCATATGGTTTCATGAAAGTTCCAGTAGCTCCTTGTGAAGTTCCATGTCCATTCTCCATGAAGAAGCTTAAAACAAAGGCTTGTAGTGCACTAATGAGCTCCTTAGCTTTCTTCCTTGTCATTGGCCCACTAGAAACCTTCCTTGACTTCATTGAGTGTGCCTTCCTTGATCATATCAATTTGATAGGGTGCTTAGGGTGCCTAAGGGTTGAGGTGCCATGATGGTACCCCGAGACTTCCAAAGCTTCTCCAAGTCCTAGGATTTTTCTTGAGTTTTGTGGTTGTTTATACCATAAACAAGGAAACTAGGTGGTAAAGGGCCACAATGTAGTACCATTAGCTTGGGTGTAAGGTTTAGTACCATTAAGGACCTAGCCATACCTTCAAGTATAAGGTTATGGTGTAGAGACCTTAGTACACCTAATAGGTTCCTCGAAACCTAGTTGAAATCGGTCCAACCATAAGGCCCCTGTACAACATAAGGCAGGTCAGAACTAGTGATGAATTTCACTAGTCATAATAGTAAGCAATGCTTACTAGTAGACAAGGCTTTGCCTTGTAGTTTAAGGTGTAGGTAGAGGAGAAGTCCCAAAGGACTAAAATATATACGCATAGGCTTGATCTCATGCTGTATGAGCTCACAGTAGATTACATATGTTTATATATGTGTTGTCCTTAGTATTGTTCTTACAATTTTGAAGATCCCTTACTGAGAATTCTCAGATTCTCACTCCCTTAGTTTTATATTGTCCAGATTTTGATGTTGTTAAGCTTAATAATCACTGAGGGTTGTCAAGGTAGTCTCTTTTTTAGATACATTGTTATGAGAATCTTCGTGATTCTAGTTCTTATAGTTACTTGTTGGTTAAGTCAAGGTACTAACTATAGTTTTCTTGGCCATAATGGCTAATAGAGCATGTGAAGGACTTTTGAGGTTCGCCACCAGGATTGCATCTAAGGTGGTAGTTAGATGGAAGATCTCAGTAGAAAAGCCCTGTGTATATTGCAAACACTAGTTACCTTTTTTGTTTATGGATAAAGTAAAAAGGCTCTAGGGTTGCTCTTGGTTAAGGAGCATTAGTCTTCTTTTGTTGAATGCCCTCACATGGTTATTATATGTTGTTATGATGATACAAATGATGGATTGATATGCTTTAGCTATTTGAACTTTGGTTTTTATGAAAAATGCCTAGGCAATGTGAATGATTTACGATTTTCCATTTACTCAAGTCAAAGCGAATTTGAATGCATCCTTGCATTTATAGGTTAACTAACTAGTGACATGAAGTTTTAACATGAGCACACATAAATAACTAGCCAATTGTAACCAACATGAGACCCGTTCTCACAAGTATCCGAGGCAGGGCCAAAAGGAGCCATGTCATCTTGAAAAGACAGAAATGCTCTAAAAGGACTCCGTACAGGAGGAAAAGCTTGTCGCTAAATGGAACATTCAAGTAATTGTTAGTGCACCTTTTTCATTTCATTTTTTTTTCTATGCGTGTTACACGAGTTTTGGCCTTTTTTGTTGTTTTTGTTTGCTTTTGTTCTCAACAAACTACCTAGCTGAGAGGCCAACAGACTCTTTGACTTGGCAAAGAAGGTGCTAGAGAAGTAGGTGCAGGGTTACACCCTCTCAATGAAACAGTTTCCCATTTATAGAAAAGATGAGAGCAGCTGAATGATAGAATTTTTAAGTGAGAGCAGTCTTTCCAAGTCTTGAGGTTCCTGAATGGGGCCATTGAAGAGGCCAAAAAATGTGTAAAAGCATCTGTCCTTTCTATAGAAAAATCTCAGGCAGAAAGTAGAGTCACTCATCTTCTGAATGAAGTGGCCTAGCTTTGTGATGAGACCGAGCGACAGCTTATCCGGGAATCCTTTAATGGATTTACCTGGTTCCATTATCAAGTTAAGCAAGCTAACCCTAATCTAGACCTTTAATCCATGGATGCTATGCTTGACCCTCTGACTGAGCAAAAGCTATAAAATTCATCTAAGAAAGGGGTCTAGAGGCCCTAACTTCCATAGCTGACCCTAAGGTCCCTTCTCTAGAGCTCTTGACAACCAATAAGCAAAAAGGCAGTCCTTCGGAAAACAGGTAGCCCTAGTGACACTAGCTCCTATAATTTTAAGAAACTTTATACTTGAGAAATGATGTGATTGTACTTGTTTAAATGATCTAACATCCTTTTCGTGTGACCATTTTGTTTTAACCCAGCAAACTAAACAAGGTCTTTGGAGGCCATGCCCTGAATGCATCTAATGGGAGGAAGTATATGAAGGTCATGCCCATAATCACACATCTAGTGCCTGGAGTCACTCATCTATAGGCCTAAAACATATGGAGGTTGTGCTCAGAATCATATATCTGAAGCCAAGTAGTTGTATAGGCCATGCTTGGAATCACACATTTAAAGGCCCAATGTTCATGGAGGCTATGCCCAAAATCACACATCCAGGGTTAACCATTTTTTTTTTTTAAGCTGTGCCCAGAATCACACATTTAGAGCTTAAGGCCCTACCCAAAATCACACATACAGAGGCCAAGTGTTTATAGAGGCTATGCCTGGAATTACACATCTAAAGTCCATGCCTAGAATCACACATCTATGGCCAATGCCCTCTTCAAAATCACACATCTTGAAGGCAAGGGTTTGTGGAGGTCGTGCCTAGAATCATACATTTAGATGCCTAACATTCATGAAGGTCTTGCCTAGAATCACACATTTGGAGGTTAACCACTTTCTGAGGATGAGGCCCTCTTCATAATGACACATTCAGAGGGCAACCATTGCTTGGTTAGTCCTTTTGGTTTTGGGGGTTTTGATCGATACTCGAATTGTCACAAATCATATAGGCTAAGCCTTGGAAGTCTTGTTAATTATATAGTCCAAGAGGGTTGGTACAAGGTGATGTTGAGTTTGTAAATGGCAATCTATTATGCTAGGAATAATAAGGCTAGATCTCATTTGAGTGGCACTACCTGGGAAGAACTTTTCCAAAGTCATCTTTGAGCTCAAACACTCATTTTCTATGCTCTTTCACAACCATATAAGGCCTTTCTTAATTCATTCTAACGACTCTATGTCCTGGGTCTCACTTGGAATGTTTTGCTTTCATTAAGACTAGCCCACTAACCTCATATTTTTTTTAGTCAAACCCTCTAATAGTGGATATTAATCATCCTCTACTTGAAAGCCTTCAAGTGCAACCTTGCAATCTTGCAGAGTTCTTCGATAAGATTCAAGTTTTCCTAGAGACTTCCCTCATCTTCATTTTAATCGAAGAGTTGAATGCATAGCATCAATTGGGCCAACTCCACTGGTATGAGAGTTTTTTTCCCATATAGGAGGAAGAAAAGGGTCTCCCATTCCAAGGTGTTGCTTGATAATCCCAGAGGATAGATGGTAGCTCTCTTAGTAATCTTCCTTTGGCTCTATCAATCTCTTCTTAAGGCCATCTTTAATGTTTTGTTAGTGACCTTCACCTGGTAGTTCAACTGTGGGTAGTAAATTGAGACAAAGTATATCTTGGTACCCCACTCTCGGGGCAAATTCCTTAAGTAAAGCATTGTCAAATTACTTTCCATTCCCTGCTACTAAGACTAAGATCATTCGAACCTGCAAATGTTGGATTTCTACACAAAGTTTTGGATATGCAATGTTGTGATGGATGCTAGAGGCTTTACCTCCACCCATTTAGTGAAGTTGTCTGCAGCTATGATACAATACCTTATTCTACCAAAGGCCATCAGTAGTGCTCCAATCAAGCCAAGCCCTCACATTATGAACAAATGGGGGTAATCTGATGGTTCAAACTTTGATGAAGGTGTCATTTGCACTTTTGTGTTTTGTTGGTAGGTGTGGCATTTCTTCATATATTTGCTTGTATCTTGATGCAATATGGGCCAAAAGTATCCCATCTTGAGCACCTTGTGGGCAATAGACTTGATCCCCAGGTGAGATCCACCATATCCCTCATACATCTCTACGAGCACTTATTGTCCCATTTATTTTCGCAGGCATTTTAGTAAAGGAGTTAAGTATCCTCATCGGTACAGCTATCCCCGTATTAAGGTAAAGCAAAAAGCTCTTATCCCTATTAATGAATCTTTACATTGTCCAATCTCTAGGCACTATCTAATGTTCCCCTACTAGTCATCTGCTAACTCATGACTAACCTCCAAAATGCTTATGGATGAGCTTCTAGGGTTTCTTCAGGCACTTTAATCAAATTCTTAAATAGAGCATTTTCCTGTACATTATTGGCTCGAGAACCTTGCAAATCTAAACAACATTAAAGCTAGATGTTAACTTTTTAACCATGGCTAAGAACTTACAGACAATAAGATCCTTGGTACTGTACAGGCCATTAGTCTACAAGACTATAATCTAGTAATTAATGTGTATGACCAAGCCCCAAACCCTTGCTTGTTATGCCATAAGTAGTTCAGCTACTAGAGATTCATATTCCGTTACATTATTGGTTACGAGGAAGTCAAACTTAATTTTTTTTGCTACCTTTATCCTTAAGGGCCCTTCTAGACTATGTCTACCCCTGGTATTTTTTCCTAGATGCCCCATCCATAAATAGCTACCATTCAAACCCTAACTCTAGCAGTTGGTTTATTTAGATCAAGTCTTTTGACATTTCTACTATGAAGTCTACCAATGTCTGGGCCTTAATAGCAATCTGAGGTTTATAATGAATGTTAAATTCACTTAATTTGACGCACCACTTTGCCAATTCTCTAGTGTGATCTGGCCTCGAAAGAATCTCTCACAAGGGCATATTATTATTTACCCTAATGGTGTGCACATGAAAACAGGATCTCAGCCTCCTGTTTGTAATGGCCGATGCTAAGATTGCTTTCTAGATCACGAGGTACAGGGGTTCTGCCACTTGGAGGGTCCTACTTGTATAGTAACTGAGCCATTGTTGGACTACATCTTCTTGAACTATTCTTATATGAATCACTTCTAGGGATACTGCTAAATATAGGAATAAGGGTGTTTCTCTAACTTTGGTTGTTGTAGGATAAGTAGCTCAGTAAGTTAATCCTTGATTTTCTCAAAGGCCTCTAGACACTTGTCATCCCATTCAAAAACCCCATTTTTTTTTAAGATGATTATCCTTCAATTGGGAGACAACATATGTAAGGGCAGTTAGCCATCCTATAAGCATCTAGATGTCCTTTTGACTTGAAGAGGCTAGCAAGTCCAGGATTGCTTTTACCTTATATGGGTTGGCATCAATTCCTTATTAAGAGACCATGTACCATACGAACTTCCCCTCTCTAGCCCTGAAGAAGCACTTGGCTAGGTTGAGGCGCGTATTGTATCACCAAAAATGCTGGAACATTTCCATGAGGTCTTCTACATGTTGTTTCAGAGCTTAACTCTTGACTATCATGTCATCCAAATAAACCTCTACATTCCTCGCCAAATGGTGTTCAAACACCTTATTCATAAGTCATTGGCATATTAGTCCAGTGTTCTTAAACCCAAAGCATTCTCTGGTAGCAATAGAATCCTTGTCCAGTTGTAAAGGTAGTCTTCTCCTTATTATCAAGCTCCATTGAGATTTGGTGGTAGCCATTGAAGCTGTCCATGAAGTTTAGGACACTAAACTCATTTATGGAGTTAACAAACTAATCAATAGATGACAATGGATTTGGGTCGTTAGGATAAGCTTGGTTTACATTTTTGTAATTAACACATATCCTCCAAAAGTCATTCTTATTTTGAACCAACATCACATTGGCCAACCACTCAAGATAAGCCACTTCTTCAATTATCTTCATTTTCAGCAGCCTTTGGACCTTCACTCAGACAAACTCTTCTCGCTCATCTCTCATCACCTGCTTTTTTTATTTTATGGGCCGAGCTTCCAACTTCACCCTCAGTTTGCAGGACGATCCTCTGAGATCTATCCATATCATACCATTTGGGACCACGCAAACCCATCTTTGTTAGCTTTCAAAAAATTGACTAAAAGTGTCTTTACCTCTTTAGGTAGGTCCTTTACTATATGAGTGCTCCACCTAGGAGACAGCTTAATAGTTTTTACTTTAGCTCCTTCATCTCTTGAGGCAAGGTCCACTACCCCTTAAATGGTTTCCTAGTTATCTAAGTCTCTTCAGATCTCTCAGGAATCTCCCTAACTTTCCCTTATTGGGCCAAAACCCTAAAGACTTGCCATATAGGCCTTTTGAAATAGAATTTGTGATACGTTAAGTTTTTCATTTCACTATGGATTGGCAAATATCAAGGTTAGCTGTCATTTTTTAGAACAGATGTGAAATTGTACATGTGTGGGCCTCTCTAACAAGGCATTATATATGGAAGGCACACCTAGGACCTAAAACTCAACCATTTGGGAATGCTAAATCTTTTCTTAGGTCTTTGGGTTAACCCCTGCAAACATCTGTTAGTGTTGTGCCCAAAAGCCAATCATGAGATGATTCTATTTTGCACATTGAGCCATGATATTTTATTGAGCCTTTAATTTAGTAATTGTGTTTGTTGTATTGTTTCTGTGTGACATAATCAAACATAATTATAACCCTAAAATAATAGTATTCTTAAACATCCCTGGTCTAGTATTATTGTGGAGTAGGTTACAATAATACATAAAGACTAGCATATGTGGAAACTAATATGAGATATATAATCTACATATGGGTACAAGTTGGAGAACTTGTGTACTGAACCAACCCACCATGAGAACGTTACATGGCTTGTTATATAAGTGTCATAAGTGATTCTCATAGTGATCATGGTATATGTAGTCATTTGACATAAGGCCATCAAGGTTCCCTACATATGAGTCACATACTTTGATACTTCATTTTGTTGGTCGTAACTAAGTGAACACGAAGGTGGTCATTAGGTATATCACATATTATGTGGAGGGTTTTGTATGATCAAAATAAGATTTATCCCTCATATGTGATGAGAATGATATCTTTGGGCCCCTTGATCTTAAGTGGTCCACATTAAAAATACCGATGAGGATGAGCCATTTAACATGGCTCAATACGACTTGGGGCTGACGATCAAATTTTTGATGATGATATTGAAGAGATGAAGGCAACACCAGTCAAGAATATTGGCAAAGGAGAAGATGCCCAATTGACTCTAATGAACCATCACCCCGAAGTTAAAACACAAGGTAAATTGTCGTGGCTCACCATATGGGTTTGGGAGCATTTCAACCAATTTTTCTAGAAGGATGGTGATGGAAACATTGTGAGGTTTGTAAAATGAAAATATTGCAAAATGAGGTTCATGCATAAGAAGAACTCCGGAACAAGAACGCTCAAATGGCATATAGATCATAAGCATCCAAATCTCTGTCTGGATGCAGCTGCTAGCATTGGAGAACAAACACAGCTGAGGAGTGCTACCAGTGGATCCAATATTTTTAGATTTAACAAGCAACAATGTAGATAAGGCTTGGTAGAATGAATGATGCTTACTGAGAAACCATTTAGACAAGTTGAAGATAGGCATATGCAAAAATTGGATTAAATCACAATTAAACCCGACTTTTAAAAAAAATCTAAAAGTACTACTAAGAGGGAAGCATTCAAAACATATAAAGCCAATAAATCAAACCTATAGGCATATTTTTTTGTTCTCGATCACTATGTTTCATTCATTAATAACATTTGGACTTCACCACTAAGACAAGATTGTTATTCTGTCACTGCACATTAGATTGATGACAATTGGGTCGTTCAAAACCATATCAATGCATTTAAATGGATGGGGGTTACTCATACTAGGTGGAACATCTTTCAAGTTATTTCTGAAAATTTTAAAGATTTTTATTATCATGACAAGGTTTTCAGCATCACATTTGACAATGCAACCAACAACAATGTCACTGCTGAGATAATGAAAGAATCATTGGAACCTGTCATGGATGCCACATTTTTTCACATTAGATGTGTCTGTCATAAACTTGTCTGCCTAAAAAGGCCTTCACATTTTGAGCACTGAAATTGGTCCTTTTCGATGGGCAATCCATTATTTGAAGTCAAAGCTCAAATTTTCCAAAGAGTTTAAAACATATTGTCTTGAAAATGGGCTCAAATTAAGCTAGAAATGTTTTAAACTTCATTGTCCCACCGAATGGAACTCAACATACAAGATGTTTATGGATTCAATTCCATTTGTTGCACACATGACATTTTTTATAAATGTCAAAGAAAATAAAATACTTTTGAATAAGAGATGTGAGATAAACTATCAAAAGTAGCCATGCACTATAGTTTTTTACGAGACAACTATTTTTTGTTCTAGTGCATACTATCCCGCTGCACACAAGGTTTTAATGTATTTCGTCAACATTGCATGGCTTTTCAAATAATACAAGGAAGATGAGTTTTTAAAAGACATGATCAAGTCTATGAAAGATAAATGGACTTTTTATTTTACTAACAAATTCCCATCTATTTAACTGCATCTACACTAGACTCGACTGTTAGAATCATAGGTGCACAGCAGCTCCTTTAGGGTTGCTATAGTTTCTTATAAATGGCACATATAAATGGTCTTTGCTATCACTGTCATACTTGCGGAGCACTTGTGTGAGTATATAAGATTTATGCCAACCGGAATAAGAATAAGGTAGGAAACATTACTTACTTTACTATCGGGTGTTCATAATTGTCCATCTCAGCATCATTCAACCCACACAAACAACTCCTTAAACGGCCCCAGTTTGCATCCTCTAGTCTTAGTGAAGTGGACACATACCACAACTTGGCATGAGAGAACAGTGAGACCGATATTTTGGAATGGTGGAAAACAAGAAGTAACAAATTTTCAGTACTTTCCATCATTACCAAGGAAGTTCTAACTATTCCTGTCTCAACTATTGCATCCGAGTATGCTTTCAGCATAGGAAAATGAGTTATTTTGAATAGACAAACAAAGTTGTCACCAGATACAGTTGAGGTTTGTATTTGCAATCGTGATTGGGGTCTTGCTACATTAAGAATGCAAAACTACAAGAGTTTAGATTATGTGAACCCGAACAAGGTAGATGCATAGATCTTAGATTTGTTTTTTATCTTCATAGTTTGTATTTAATCTGATTATGCTATTGAGCATAAATCCTAAATTTTCTTTTAAGTTCATTTTTTGGAACATTTTGCTATTAACTCTTGTAAGGCCCGTTTCAATTTACGTATATGCCATTTGGCTTTTAAATTAATAAAATTTGCACTGGTGGTGGTGTTTCATTCTTCTAACACTTAATTTTATAAAAATTTTCAAAATAAAACCAAAATTAAAAAAATGAAAAAAAAATATAAAAGAGAGTCACAAGCCTGGCCTAGGCTCGGGGTATGCGTAGCACACTCATACCCGGGCCATGCCCAGTCCTTGCCAACCAAGGCCCAGCCCTGGCCGGGTCAGCTCAACGAACACCTCTAGTAGCAGTAATTTCAATTAGTTTAATACTATGTCTCAATTAATAAATATTTTAAATTATCAATTTTTTTCCTCTATAAATGAGAATTAATATTTTTGAATGTCAATTAGTTGTACAAAAAATATCAAATAACTTAAAATTACTAAAATATAATTACTAGATAGTTTAAGTTAGGATTTTAGAACTTACTATTAAATGGTGTAAAAAACATAGGAAAAAAGTGTATATTTCCAAAGCAAATGAATGCATAGCTGTAATATCAACTTAAATTCAAAGAGATAACTATAAAATGCCATTATTATTATTATAAAGAACATTAATTAACTTGACAATCAAAAATCAACTCAAAATGTCGAGGTGATGACCAAGGACTCTTTTGGAAGTCAAAATTATACACACCTTAGCCATCCATACGCAAGCTCCACTATTAAATTATCAAGGACCTAATCAAACAATTTAAATGCTTCTCTAACTCCAGAAAGGAGTCATAGGCAATAAGCTATGCCATGCACCTGCATTTCGCCGGCATGGGTCCAGCCGTAGTCGCGGTTGCAGGGAACCGACGATGGTCGAGCCTTATCGGTTTGTCAATCATTCGAAAGGTGAGGACCGTCTTGAACCCACATGAGTTCGTGGTGGCGCCTGGTGGGCTTGTCATGAGTGAAGCAAGCAGGACTTTCACGTACAAACACTGTTGTTAACCTAATAGTGTTCCCATTACGAGATCAGGACTTCTTTAAAAACAAAACTTTGTGTATTTTTCATGTGACTTCTCCAATCGCATTCGTTTCCTTCAACTGTCGAACATAAATTTTCGCCACTAATTGGTGATGTAGATGTGCCGTTGACCGTTCAAAGGATTTGTAACTTAGTCCTTGTTTCTTTTGGTCCCTTTCGTGAATAGCGGCTAGCTATAGATGTTAATTAATTTTCCACAAATGTTTCTACTTTTTCCGGCTGGAAATGAGTGAATTTTTGGATTTTTGAAAAAAAAATTGGGGCAAATAAATTGTCCATTCGGCGTCGACAATACCAAATGGCAAATTGTTTTCATGTACCATAGTCAAGATTAGTTCACCGACGAAATTCCTTTGATTGGGAAATTTGAGCATGTGGCTGCCCACTCCAATGCAGCTAGCTAATACTACAAAATGTTATCCTCTTAGATTGACGTAGACATCGTGAATCATCAGGTTTATGTATTTACGTGCTAAGGTAATAAATACAGGTCGATTTTGTAAATTACTAGTGAAAAAGTTTTTACTCCAGATGAGTTCCTGATGAAACAAACATTTTTTAAAAAATGTCTGAATTCATGACAAATATAATGGTCACAAACGAATCATCTGGTGTTCTGTAGGCTCGTGGCAATTTCAAGGATTCTAAATATTTGGATAGATATTACGTTTCCGTAACAGCTAACAATGTTAATAGACCACCTTCAAGAATCCGAGCAGTGAAGTATGATCTCTCCAGCTTGTAACTTAATTTTATTGAAAAATACAAAAATATCATTTTTAGGATCTATGACAAAAAGAAGTCACTACAAGAGAAACTACGGAAAGCAATTAATTGGGGTAATTAATTTTCGGTCGTTATGGTGAGTAAGTAATCCCTTAGTTTCTCTTTTGCGAGGTTCACCTCCTGAGCAACTGAAAAGTGATTAACACACAGTTCAGTCACCAAGTAAATAGTTACCCTTTAGTCGCTCCTACTCAAAATATTTTCTCCATTAATCACTTTTCAATTGCCCTTTAGTTGATCCATGACAAATAGAAGTGAAAGCAATCCAGCTCCTTCTCAATTAACGCAAGTCTTTTCACATCTAGTTTTATTAATTAAATTCGAGCTTGAGCCAAAGTTGAAATATAGGTCAAACTATCTTTCAAGTCATGTTTCTTTAGGATGTTCAAGCTTACATTCTCCACTATAGTAAGGTGGTAATCACTCATGTCAATTTTTTCAATTCACTCTTAACACCGAAACTTTTGTCTTTAATCCTACCTTTTTTCAATGGATGAGCCACACAATTGTAATGCCTGGCAATCATTTGATAAAGTACGAATCTACTAAATTACCATCCTATGGTTGCACATATTTGTGACATCGCAACGTATCACAACTCACAAGTGAGCGATTCATTTACACGGTTAAAGAACTATACACAAAGAGAGTACTTACCCGTCCCCAACAAACCAAAATTCAGTTGGGACTCCACCAGTTTTTCTATAATAGTTAGTCGGGGAACAAAACAATTATAAAGGGCAAAAGTTTTCCTTTCTTGTATGCTAAAAGGGATGAAAGTTGTAACCATCATATCCCATCCAACATAATCTACTTTGTTGTACTCTATCAAGGTTGAAAGTTGGAATCATTACTAAATTATCCACAAAAATTTTAGATAATCACTATTTAACTTGAAGTTGATTCGCCATGTCAATTTGTGGGGCCTTAACTTTTTACAAAGTTAATTAAGCTTTAACAAATAGCTAGCTAGGCCATGAAGTAGTTAATCTTAGACATATCACTTTGTATAGGTACTTTTCTTTAATTACTAGCACCTTTAAACGATATTGGCAATTGTCCAAATATGAGACATGTTAGTCTTCTGTACCTGTGTAGTAACGAAACTACAACGTCATTGTGAGTAAGAACAATTCCATGAACGCCATTTTTTGTATTAATATATTAATGATTAACGTTAGGTTTTAAAAAAGTTATCAAATAATAGTTTTTTACTTCAACAGTTTGACCTTGACAATTAAAAAATTATCTAAAACTATAAGGCGATTCACAAAAGTTATTCCCTAAATAGAGCCGAAAAAGTTATTCCAATCACCAATGCTTTTTCAATTGTCGAGCATCTAAACGCAAAATAATTTTATTTGCCGAGCAGATCCAAGAAACCAATAATCTATCCTACAAATTCCTACATGTGATATATACAATCAAATTTATTGATGATAACTTTCACTTTGCTTACTAACAATTTAATAAGTTATTATCAGTTATGACGCAATTGCATTGGAAGTCCTCATCTCTGAGGAATTGTGTTGTTTCAAACTAGGTGGGGTCATTTGAGGAAGAGGCGTGTGCTGGGAGAAAATTTTGTTTCCTAGAATTGGCTCAAGTCCTATGGATGAGAAATCTGAGTCTTCTAATTAATTAAAAGGATAAGAGGTATCAAATCATACAATAATTTATAAATATTTGCAGCCTCCATTGGCCTCCTTATTCTTCTTTCTATCCTTGTTTTTCTTCTCTAATTTGTGCAGTCTTAAATGTGGGGAGTGTTGATTACTGAATCCCAATTCTTTGGATTAGACAGTTTTGATGGTGATTCTTATTTTTTTTTTATTTTTAATCTCCATTGAAATGAAGAACTTCGTAGATACCTCAATGATTCAAATATTAATCACCATGAGTGGCGGACATAGCGGCATTACTGATCAGGGTTATTTGAGTATATAGTTTTTTTTGCGGGGGGAAATAGAATCGGTAATTTGCTTTAAAATTAAAAAAAAAAAAAAACCTATCTGTTGTAATTTTTATTTTTAACAATTTAAAATATAACTTTAAATTGGCCAGTCCCAACTTGAGCTCATTAGTCTCAAACTCAGCTTGATTAGTTAACAATGCTACCCGAGATCAAATTCACAATAAAAAATGTTGTCATAATTCAAGCTCGAGCTCGGCTCGAAGAAAACTCAAGCTTGACTCAAAAGGTTAGTAGACCTGACAAAATCAAGAGTTAAGTGCAACTTTTCAAACATTAGGGGCTTATATGTAAGTATGACTTGACTTTAGGGGTATAGTGTTATTCTTGTTTATAATGGTAGTTTTTCAACAATGGGGTAATTGAAAGATGTGAAACCTCAGAGGATATGTCTCATGTTCAGTTTTTATGAGTATTGGTGTAACTGACCATATCTTCTATAAGTCTCATTACATATGATAAGTCCAAGACTTGAGCATCCTTGAACTCAAGTTCAACTCATGAAGGTATCAAGCCCATTTTTTACCACGGGGTTAGATAACACTCAATGTAAAAAAGGTCAGAGTATCTTTATTAATTTGAACGCAAACAACCAAAACTTTTATTACAAATTAAACATATTACAACATAAACGGCACCAACCAGTAGCTGGAGCCTGGAACAGTCAACTAAGCACAAAACCCACCCAAAAGACTCCGTCAAATGCAATTATTTACAGCCTACAGAGAATCCAATTACACCAGTCTCTCCATGAACATTTCAAATTTTGGACATCCACACCTCAACCACAGATACGATAACATTTGAATCTCAGAAAACACCCTATATCAAGCTTTAATTTTCAGCTGGTACGGTCAAAAGGACATCTTATACATATGTAAAAATTATGAAAATTATTCTATCAAAATGAAAAATATATAGTAATTATATACGGTGGCGGTTCTTAGACTATCAGATTTAATTTTCGGGTGCAATATTGTGTGTCTTTGAAACTTAAGTTCCTATTTTATTTGGACGTAGGTTCAAACTTTTAAATTAGAAATCTTGATTCATTTCATTGGCATGAAAACAATTAGAATACATAAATTAATACACAAATTGGTGGAGACCTAAAATATTTATAAATTATTTTTTTTAAGTGCAAACAATATTTTTATCTCAAAACGTTCTCTTTATAAACCATCGGAAAATTGATATTAAAAAATTAAGTTTATAATTAATGAGAATTATAACTACACTGTTTCTGTGAAGTGGATTGAGGAAGATACAAAGAAATTGTCTGTTCTATTCACTACGCCGTATCTAGACCGTAGGGACTACGGGAAGGGAACGCCAGAGCTAGCTAGCCTGCTCCCTGATATAACTCAAAATTGCCGATTGAGTCCCCAAAGTTCCTCTGCATTATTATTGATCCAAAGGCTATCACACATGTCCTGATTAACCCAATCGCTCTCGTACACGCAGCAGTCGGCTACTGGAGCGAAGAAATCCCCCGTCGCTGACATGGGTGCCAGGTTGGCAGTATCCACGTCATAGCATGTACGGACGTCAATGGCTAGGTTGCCAGGTGGGAAGAGATTTGTTTGCTGACACATGTGCGAAACATCAACTGTAGCGCTGTAATTCGCAGAGCTTGAGCCATTGGTTTCCTGAGTAGCCAAACGCGGCATAAAATCATTACTAATACCAGCTGCCTCTAGTTGTTGCAAGGAGGAGGAGGAGGAGGAGGAGGAGGGGTTTCGGGAAGCGAAGTCCTGATGAGTTTGAGGGCTAATGTTGTTATTGTTCGGTAAGGAAGAAGATCCTTCCATCTTCTGAATCAACCTGGGGATCCAAAGAAGCCTGATCACATCTTGAAATGCTGCGCTGTTGGCATCCACGTTGAGATGGCGAGCTTGTTTTTGCACTCGAGTCCTCCAGTAGTTCTTTATCTCGTTGTCTGTCCTTCCTGGTAAATGTTGCGCGATCTTCGACCACCTGTTTAAATATAACGTTCAGACAATATCTTTTCATCTCTTTATCGGTAATGAAGATTTTATTAAAACGACAAAAGAACATGCTTCATTGTTAAGAAGGAGATGAAGGCTATTCTTTTGATCAAATTTTATTAAAACGATAAAAGTTCATGCCTCATATCTTCTATATGTCCTTACCCAAGAAAGTCTATGCCTTGTTTTAGCCGGTTTTAAAAAAGCAGAACATAATTAAGGCATGATTAAGACAAGAGACGAAGACTAATTACCTATTGCCCCACTTTGAATGTAGCTCAAGGATCAGCAGTTGCTCTTGTGTGGTGAAGTTTCCCCTCTTAATATCCGGTTTTAGATAGTTTAGCCATCTTAGCCTGCAACTCTTACCACTTCTCCTCAACCCTACAGGAAAAAGCACGTACATGATATGACATCACTAGTAATGATAATCAACACATGAAGATCATAGCAAAGGGATGACGGAACAAATTAATGTCACGTTATACATTCTTTTTGGGATAGAGGAAGTATTGTTTACCTGCCCGTTTCGCGAGCAAGTTCCATCGGCCTTCCCCATGTCGGGAAATGTAATGAACTAAGAGAGTGTCTTCCTCAAGGGTCCATGGCCCTCTCCGCAGCTCAGAATCCTCCTGATCACTAGAACAAGTAGAGTTGGACTTACTAATTTGCTTTGACATATCTTCCTAGCTAGCTATGTGGCTCTCTAATTTGTTGAGTAAAACTCTTAGAAAAGCATATACATATATATATGCTGAAAAGGGAGCATCAAATTCGGCCGAAAGAGCCTTGAGGGAGAAGAGGAGATCGCAAATTAAAGTTTGGTCAAGATTTATATAATATTCACATCATAAATGTTCAAAGCTTTCCACCTACCTCTCACTGTGCTTATTTAACAAATTTTCAAATAGAGGCTCATGGAAGAAAAACCCCATATGGAAATTTTCATATCATCTTCCACATGACCTCTAACAGTACCAGCTTCCTTTTTTTCTGTTTTTTTTTTTTTTTTGGTCCTTTGAATTTTTTGAATGTGTTAGAAACTTAGAATTATTATTCATATTATTCCAATTATAAAGAAACCGTACCGATTTGATGCTGGGTGGCTATATATGCCTTTTGGGTCAAAAAATGGAAAAGAACCTTGAAAATTTTTATTTTGAGGCCATGAATCTGTTCAAGAAACCTTTAGCCACGACAAAAGTGAGAGAGGAGGATCAAACAGTCCTTTAAGTTTTCCATAGAAGAGCAACAATATTTTTGGTAAATTTTCCATAGAAAAGCAACAATATTTTGGAAGATCCCATGCATGAATATATACCATGTTAGATTAATTTCCAAGAAATTTTTATCGATTAAACTTTATTTGTGTAATGTCCTCTGTGCAAGTAGCAGAAAATTATTTTCTTTTATTTCAGTGACATTTCCAGCCGTCCAATGAGAAAATGTTCAGATGGAATTTGAAGAAAACGGTTAAAAAGAAGGAATCGTCTTCCTTGAAAACGAAATGGAAATATTTAGTTTACGTGGCCGCTGATTAACCTCTCCCCGAGGTCTGCTCTTCTTCAGTCGGTTCAAAGTGTGTAGCGTGAAACGTGCTTGGCTAAACAAAACAAATCATATTATATTATTACAGTGGGAAGATACTACAAAATCACTCTAATTTATTAATTTAAGTTAATTTAATTTAAAATAACTTATTCTTATTTTTATATTTTTTATCTAGAACTAATTTCATTTAAAAGTTAATATTATTTAAGTGTAATAATTTATTGATTGTAAAGTTTTTACGAAATTACTCCTTCTATTTCTAAAAAGATGAAAAGTATTTTTTTTTGTTGTACAAAAAATGACAAGTATTTCTTTTTTTTCTTTACTGAAAAGGATGAGTTGTTTCTCTTTCTAAAAATTTTTCAACATCTATTTTACCTTACTACTTTCATTTAAACTTTCTCTGCACAAAACCCAAAAAAAAATATTCTTTTAATGCTCATTTAAACTCTCATTACATAAAACACAAAGTAGATTTTTTTCCATTATTTTAAATTTAAGAGTAAAAAAATAAAGAATAACATAAATTATACATATCTTAACCTCCCTGTGCAAAAAAGCACATAATTTATTTTGAGATTGAGGGAATATTAAATTTTTATAAATTATTTTGTTCAGAAATTAAAAAATATAAAAATTTAATAATATCATAAAATTTTATTTTGAGTTGATTAGTACATCTACATAATATAGAATTTCAAAAAAAATTATAAAAATAAAAATAAGTCATTTTAATTTAAAATGACTTAAGTTTAAACCAATTGACTCTAAATTTAACTGGTAAAAGACTCTATTCTAAACGATCTTATTTATCTTAAATTGAATTTTGTGCTCATCTAAAAAAATGAAAAAAAAAAAGGATAAAAAATGTGAGAAATAAACCTAGTGCGTGGCATGTAAATCAATTAAATTTATTAAGTCTGCTATGAATTAAAAAAGAGAGTTAATAAGATGTATTATTATTTTAAAGTAGTGTCGAAAACGTGGGATTATAATCATGTGTCGGAATGTTGACCTGATGCAAGCTGGGGCGGCACCTTTGGTTGTCGTCTGCTTTGCTAGGACGCTGAGGACAGCATTTGGTGCATGCCGTGTGGTAACAAAACTAGGCATAATGTGGAATCGGCTGTATATAATTAATAAAATAAAAAATAAAAATAAAAATAATAGGTTTTGGAGAAAGCAAAAGTCATACGTAGATCTTCACTTTTCCTATTGCCATGTTCCGCCCCTTTGGATGGCATTTTAAACAGTAGATTTTGTATATTGATCAGAGTATTTAAGGTCCTCTACTTAAGCGTTAAATATTGTTTTAAGAAAATTAGTCTCCACAAAGCAAATTAATAATACTGATCAGGAAATAACAAATGATAATTGGATATGGGGCATAATGATTGGAACATAAAATTAGAGGTAAAGATCATAAGAGTATATGTACTGGAACCTCTGCACGAACAAAATCAGATTTGTAAATTAACCGATCAATTGGTCAGTGCCGTTTATTGTTGACATGTGCATATTAGAGACAAAAAAGTTTCACCCCTCAACTTGTTCTAGTCAACGGTCAGCACCATCTAGTCCGACGAGAAAGCCGAATTCACTATTTGTAGAGCCCGTTTGAATTCAATTAATAAAGAAATGAGAAAAAAAATAAAGAGGCGTGCGAAGGGGATAAGTTTTCCCCTCTAATTTGAACTGGCGAGAAAAACTTACAAAGATAAAAAAAGGAGAGAATAACGACTCTCCCTTCCTTTCTGTTTTCTCCTATCCAAACAAAGGGTCATATTAATTTTTCTGTCCCTTACATTTTCCTCAATCCAAACAAATTTTAGTATTCTAGTAGTTCATATAAAAAATACTGGGGGTAGATGTAGCTCCAAAATTGGTTATTTGGCCCGTATAAATGTTTATTATTCACTGAAAACAACAAATGTTCACAGCTTAACTCCCTTAATTCCTTTTATAAGAGACTGGTAGACATCTTGTAAAATTGAATATAGTGTATTTTAGTCGCACTCTTGTCTGCCTTTTATAAGCTCTCAAGATTTGATAAATAAAGAAATGAAGTAACATACTTGATGGGAAGGTTTGAATCTCACCTCAATTGACTTACAAGAATCTTGCGGGAGCTAGGGTCATACAATAAACTTAGTCCTTTGTGGCAAGGGCCTATTTGGTTAAGATCTGCTATCATGTCCTTTTGGCTAGTTTTCCAGGCCTGGTATGATATTAATTATAAACTTTATTTTTAGAGAAAAATATTTTTTTATTTTTTTTATATTAAAAAATATTACAAATACATGGAGTTAGATAATATATTACAAAAATTATGGGGAAAGTGACTGAGCATAAAAGTTAGAAGACCTCTAATGCATTTTACTACTGCTAGGAAACCTTAACTGAGGGAAAGTGTGATGCTTGCTACTCAAACCCATGTTGTTCTGTGATGTTCTTTACATTTTACCAACTAGGTTCACTAGACTGAACTTGAGAAAATACCTCTAAGCTTATATTTTGCTAACAAGAATTTTAAAAACAACTTATGCTTGACTCATTGTTGAAAGTCCTAAAATTGTTAACAGTTTGAGATCGAAAGCTCAACTTTCCTGTTTATCCTTGTCCTTTCATATGTACAAAAAATGTGAACTAATTGTTCTGTGTTTGTTGGCCGAATAGCAATAACGCAAAGGGATGCAACTTTTTCACCCATAACCCGGATTCAAGCCTCCCTTTCTCTCTTTCCCTTAACCCTTAACACCATTTACTTGTAATATCTAATTCTGTATGCTACAAAAAAATATGAATTAATTTCACCAAAAATTTTTATTGTAAAAATGAAAACAGAATTTTACTGGTATTAAAAAACTCAAAATTTTAGACTTTTACAAAAAAAAAAATGAAATATTTGGAAAAGTTCAGCCCAATTTTCCCGCGAGTAATGAGTCATGACTCATGATAGGCTAAAAGCCCATCCACCCCCACAATGGTCTTTCCAGGCCCGCTTTTGTCATTGAAAAATTACTGCTTTTGTCGCTGATTTTAGTGAAGAGTACTCTTTTGCGCACAAGCTTTAAAACTTTACGTTTTTCCCTTGTTGTTTTTCCAGCACAGTTACTGATCCCTTCTAAAAACAAATGCTAACTCCTTTTCAGGAAAATTGTTTGACCAACGATCTCCAAATTCTAACCGGAAGGAACAAGCCAAGCCAACTACAGGAGTAGGGCGTGTTTATTTTTTGTGGGGGGGGTTGGTTGGGCGGGTCGCTTCTTCTCCATTTCAGGGCTTGAGGTTCCCAACCAATGGAACTTATCTTCTCAATTCTTAGAAACCAATAGACCTCAAAAAGTGTCAATTTTTGTGTATCAGAATGTTTCATCAGAGGAATTACTTATATAATTACAGAAGTAATTCTTAGAATCGTAGTTGCTGTGACCTCTACTTTCTTGCTAGTTGCTTCAACACATTCAGTTCAATTTGTGCAAATGTCACAATCTGTCATCTCCAGTTTTAACAGGTGAGTGTTAGTGGTGGAAGCAAGAAAAAAGAAAACAAAGATCAACACACAGATTTACGTGTTTCGGTCGATGTGACCTACATCCACGGGCAGAGGCGGAGAGTTATTTCACTATGTCAAGGAATGTTACAGCAGGGTTATTTCGCCATGACAAAGACTGTTGCAACAGAAGCTAATCCATGTAGCTCCGCACCCTTCTTGCTGTTTGCTGATCAATCCAGGCAGTTAACGTGCGAGAGGGGCAGTCGTCTTCCTCCCCTTCTTGTGCTGCAGGGTACGCTTTCCGCTTTCTTGATGGAGGGGATCATGTTTCTCTGCAACTCAACCATATGAATCCTTCTCTCAGTAACTTGTGCTGTCAGTTTTTTGCTGGAGCAGATCATATTCTTCTGGAAATCCACTTTCTGAATCTTTCCTTTGTTCAGTTTCTTGCTGGAGGGGATCATATTCTTGTGGAACTCGACCATCTGAACCTTCCTCTTGTTAACTTGTGCCGCACGGTACTCTTCGTTCAGTTTCTTGATGCTCCCTTCCAACTTGTCTTATATTGAAACAGGTGTAGCTTTCTCAACGTTGTCCGCTTCTCTCTTCTGCGAAACCGGCCTCATCATCTGGATGATACCCATTGCCTTCTCTGCCTTCTCTTCTTCGTTCTTCACCAACTCCTTCTGGACTTTCTCAGACTCGACAGGTTTTGCTTCCTTGTCACGCAAGCCAGGGAACTTCAGCCTGATGACGCATCTCTTCTTTTCAGGATTCTCTTCTTTCTCCACCGCTTCTTGGGGGCAATACTCAGTGATCCGCTCTGGCTGGGATGTTGCTTTGATGATTCTAGTAGAGCTTCTCCAGGATTTGAGGCCTTCGTTGCTTCAACTCTTGGGGCCACATCGTCATGGCTACGGAAAAGATGGTGTCGATGAACCAGAAAGCATCCTCCTCGTTGCTTTGGAGGAGTTGCTTCTCCCACTGCTCGCTCAAGCTGATCGGGGAAGCCATGGATAGGCAAGCAAGCGATGTGAAGAACAAGAAAACAATTGCAGGCGGCTTGGAATTGGGTCCTATTTTTAAGGGTCGTAGGGCAAGCCACATAGCGTCATCTTCAATCAATCGAATCCCAGCCTTAAAGGATTCAAAGGTTTTGATATTGTGAACGGAATAGGCACTTAAAATACTTTAAACATTTATTCTATAATAAGTATATATTAATCATGTACAAACATTATAACTGTGATTTTACATGTGACATTTTCCCAAAAAGAAATGATATATGGGACGTTAAAATAGGATGCATCTTCACAAAAAGTTTAAATCTTATAGATTGTATACTTTCTCATACAAAGTTAATTCAAATGCGACATAAAAAGATAATGGTAGAGCTAAAAAAGAATCTGCACAAATAGTTCTACAAAATTTATGTAAGAGCTAATAGTTAGCTTTAATACCCAATGCTGCCTTGGGATCAAATTGTGAAGAAAATATGATTGAATTTCAAATGCTATGTGTATGGATCAAAAAGAAAATTCAATAATCAGTATTGTCATGAAATAAAAAATGTTAGAAATAAAAAAAAAATGTAATCACAATTTTAAACAAAATAATATGTAAAAATATTATTCACCAACACAAATATTTTACAAGTAAAATAAAGTAGTGGTAATACATGTCTTGATAGTATATGCAATAGTTGAAACAAAAATACATGATTATATAATTAATAATCATGTGTTACCAGATAAATTAGTAAGAAATCATATTCAAAATGAACACAATATTCTACTAATACTACTTATTATTTTAATTTTTATATAGGTCATGGTAGAAATAAAACATAAATTAGATAGGAATTATAGATTGTCTAGATTAAGATAATTATATAAGACATTGCAAAAAAATTTAACAATTAAAAAATCCTTGAGTATATTTTAGATGTTGGAATGAAGTGATACAAAATTTTATCCTTATGCACCCTTTACAAAATTTTGGATTGGAGAGTGAGAAAAATATATACACAAGAAAAACAAATTGATTATGGTTTATCAAGCAACTAAAACATGTACTGGAAAAATAAAAAAAAAATGAGTGTCAATATTTTAAATATTAGTTCTAAGAACATAGTCTCAACTCCCTAACACCATCAGGGGACACCGACCTCAACTACTCCCCAAAACTCCCTCAAACTGTCAATTGTATCTCCTGTTCCTATATGTTTTAAGAAATAGGCAAGTTACCCATAACGACCCAGTTCTAGAATCGATTACCGAAACACCTGCCCATACCATATGGGTTTTCCTTTAGAAAAATATAAACACCAAGTATTGGTGCTCTGAAACTTGAATCTATATATCCATATAAGGATTCCCATATTTCTCTTATGTGAGATATTGAGGTGTTACAAACTCTCCATCTTATGTATCCAACGTCCTCATTGAGGTCACTCGGATTACTTGGTTCCCCAAACTAGTAACCTCTCTAATCCAGGATCAGCCCGGTAGATAATATATGTGCACACCTACTATGCCACATTATCACAGTCCTGGGTCAGCTCTGATACCATCTGCAACAAGCCAAGTCCAGAACCGGTTAACGGAACACCTGCCCATAATACATATGCTATCCTTTATGAAAATGATAAGCGCTAGACACTTGTGCTCTGAAACTTAAGCCTATATATCCACATAAGGCTTCCCACATTTCTCCCATATGGAATATGGGGGTGTTACATTACCCCCACGTACTTTACAACAACTTATTAAAACAATTATTATAGCTACATCAAATGTTCAAATAGCAAAACATGTATGAGAAAAATAAGAAAAATAAAAAGATGAGTATGAGTATTTTAAGTGTTAGTTTCATGAACATAGTCTAGGCTCTCTAGCGTACCTACCGCTAAGGGATACGAACCCGATTGCCACTCTCCCAAGTTACCAATTTTATCTTATATGCCCTTTAGTTTATGAGAAATCGACAAGTTACCCCACATATTTCACAACAATTTATTAAGAAAAGGAACATAATTACATCAAGACATTCAAAATGGTAGGATTTGGGATAAAATAAATCAAATATAATATTAAATATAATTGGCCAAGCTTGGCCCCTTCCAATAAGGATGAAAAAATTACTTTATTGCCTCTACTCTTCTAGAACTAGGCCACCCTAACTCGACCATGCTCGCAAAGCTTTAGGGAGATTAAAGGTTTAACTAATTCTGCCGCATCTTACCCCATATAAATTAGTATATTTATTTCTAAAAATTTACTTTTTATCTTTAAAAAAAGTCATAACCTAGTATAAATTTTTATCTTTACATTTTTTTTGCCTTAAACCAATTTCATTTGAAAGCCAATAGTATATAAATACAATAATTCACTTGAAAGTAAATTTTCATAGTGTTTTAAATTTTTATGAATTTTAATTTTTCTTTTTTAATGCCTAAAGCTAGAAATTTTCATAAAATTTAGTAAGATTATAAAAATTATATTTTCAATGGATTATTTCACTTGCATAATATTTACTTTTAAATAAAATTATTTTTAGGTAAAAAAGATATAAAAATAAAAATAAAGCTATTTTGGATTAAGTTTAAATGAATTGGCCCTAAATTTTTATTTATTAATTATTTATGGACGTACATATTTTTTAAAACATACATAAAATATATAGAAAAGTAATGTTATATATATATATATATATATATATATATATATATATATCAAATGAGTAAGTGCGTGTTACCCATGGGGGCTGGATACGAACTCACTTACGTGTTGAAAGGGTTTAGATTTAGCAATACCCTCCCTAAACTTCCCTGTTCACATCTCTAGCAACCAAAGAAGGCCATTATCCATGATCAGCCTAACTCACCCCCCCCCCCGGGGGGCAACGAACACTTAAAAAACTTTCTATCGAATAAATATATACTTTATATCAAAATATTTGTAGTCTAATGAAAATGTCGTTATTTTTAACAAATAAAAAATGTTAATTAATTTTCAAGTTGATTGTTTAAAAAAATTATTCATTACATAGATTAGGGTTCTAGTTGATCCAAGCTAAACCCAAACACCCTTAGCTCGAGCTCAACTAAAACTTTCATCAAAATCACAATATGATAACAATCATATATTAGGTGAATCCAAACTGTTGGAAAATTTATATTTCAAAAAGTTATTAATGATAACAATTAATAAGCACATGAAAAAATAAATAGGAAGTTAATTTCCAACTCTATGGTTAAGAGTATAAATACCTAACTAGGCATTGAGTATTAATAATTAAGTTATGAACTAATAATATTTATAGTGAAATTAATCAAATTTAGATCATTATAATTAACAAATAGAAATAAAAATATTTGACATATTCACCAAAGAAAATGACTTCACCTTAAAAATTTAACCTAACCATAATTTTTTTACTACATTTTATTTTTTACCATCTTCCTAATATAGTGTTAGCTAATATTAATTAACCTAATATAGTGCTAGATTATTTCTTTAATTAATAATATTAAAAAATTAAAGAAAAAATATTCATGGTAATGGAGGAAAGTTATAATTTGAAGTTAACATAGAAAAAGCTCCAACTGAGTGTCATGAATTTTTGGTAAATAAATGTGATTAGGTGAAGAAAATAATAATAAAACCATCTATTTTAAAACATTTTTATAAATTTAAAACAATACAATAACATTAACAAAATAAATGACAAGAAAAAGAAATTTAATAGTAACAAACCACACCACAAAAAACAACATCAAAACAATGAATGAAAAGAAAAGAATGGTATAAAGAACACATCTATTATTATCTATTAGTTTATATTTGTGTATTCATCTATATAGGAAAATTTATAATAGGAATGAGAAAAGTCTAAGATGTAATAAAAGTAATAATATTAACATACATCATAATGCATTTTAATTTTTTTTAGTATATTACATAGTTGACCAAACTAATTTAAAACAAAAAAACGTTAATCTTAGTTTGATGCATTGGTTCAGCAAAAAAAAATTGAAAACCATACAAAAATTTTAGATTGAATTCAAGACTTTAAAACACTGAATAAAAAACTAATGCATTTTACCATTGAGAACAATAAAAATATTTTTTATAAGTGTTAAATTATTTTCTGCATTTTTCTAAAATGAATTAAATTTTAATAAATGTCAATTTGATTTTAGATTGGAAATAATTAATTTTGGGATTCCAATTTATTTTAGAAAGTAATTCAAATTTACAATTATTTAAAAAACTAATTATTTCCTTTTTATGTAAATAGGCACCAATTAATGTGACCCTTTTATTTCATATAATAAAATGTTTCATCATGAACAAATTATTCTTGTTATGTAAAATATCTTACCTATTAAATATAATAAAGTAGTGGTATAAAGGTTTTAGAATAAATATTAAATATTATGATAGTGCTGCCTAATTTAATGTTTTCATACTAATTGCATTAAATGTACAGGATTTTAAAGAGCTTTTCTTTTTTGTACGAAGTTGATGTGCTAATTTAATTGAGAAAATATGCTATAAAATCTATTTAAAATATGTTAATGTGTGAGAGATCACAACAAAGGCAAAGGAATAATGAAAATTTTGTTACCAAAAAAATTAAGATGGATATTTTTTGTACCAAAATTATAAAATCTTGTTATTCATTAGTAAAAGAAAAAGTGTGCAAGAAAAATACCTTTTACAATGACAACATGACCATTACATATTTTTGGGCTTTACATAATTATATTTATCATAGGTCAAACTTACTAAATAGTATAATTGCAATAAGATGAATTTATGTGTTTTACATAATGAAAATGACATACTTAGAAGATGTAAAAAAAAAAAAAGAAAAAGGAAAAGTAGCATATTATCAAATATAATAAGAAGTTAACATAAATTATACAACATAAAGTTGTTTTGCCTTTTTCTCATCTCTCATTAAGTCATCTCTATATCTCTATCTCATCTTTGCATCTTCCATGATATAGGTTCTAAGTTTTTCCCTAAAAATGAAAATGTTGAAAAATTAATATTTTTTTAAAGCAGATCCAACAATATATATAGAATTTAGTTAGAATTGTAATCTAAAAAAAATGTTATAATTCAATTTTTGAAAACATGCAAAAAAAGAACTTCATAGGACTGAAACATATCACTACACAATAATATTGTGTCAATTAAAATAGATTTTCAAAAATAGGTTTTAGAGAGAATTAGAAGAAGAAAAAGAAAAACAAGACAACTTACATTTGAGTATGTTTTCTAAGATTATGATGTGTTAGTATATATAGAGAAAAAATGTGAAAGGAAAGACATTAATTTTCCCAAATAGGTTACATAATATATGGCTAATAAAATAAATAGAGTATTTATTTATGAAATTTATACATTTAAAATGAACAAATTCAATTGATATGTATAAATTTCAAATTAATGCATAGTTAACTTTCCTTTTAAATATCATAGTAGTTGAAAAAGTCAACGGTTCAAGTAAATCTAAAAGAGAACAAACGTAATTTTACAACAAACGGAATGATAAAATTGGAACATCAGTGCAAAAGCTGAAAAGTGGCGGCTTGAGAATAAAAACATATTAGCAAAAGTTAATGGAAATATATTTCTAGACATAAAAATGATCCTGTTTTAGTATACAACTAGTTTACATGTTTGGCGTTACATCAGGATTTCTTTTCTTTTCAAAATTTAGAAATGAATATGTACTTAAAGGGATAAGATATTAGTTAGTCCTAAAAATTTTCATGTTTCACCAATTTAGTTCTAAACTCATCGATTTACCAAATTAGTCCTAAAACTATGAAATCGTTAGCTTTGTTAGTCCTAATTTGGATGTCTCGCTAGGTGGCAGGCGAAAAAGCTGATATGGTACATAATGGCCGTTAAATGTTGACTTTTGATCACTTTTTCTATTCTAAGGGTAATTTTGCAATCACACATATAGTTTAAGAACCTAACCCACAATTCTAAAACCCTAAGCTCATAGCAAAGAAAAAGGAAAACAACATCTTTGGCATCTAATTCTTCACTCCCTACCCCCCAAAACCCTTACCTCCTCTCTTTGCCATAGCCACCCTTGAAAGACCACCTGAGCTTCGCTACCATCGCTCTACTAATGCTAGCCACTCTAGTCCATTGATCAAATATCTCCTCACTAGATGCCAGAAATACCAGGCTTTGCCAACCATCGGTGACGTCCGTTGAGTTGAAAGATAGGAGTTTCATTAACATAAATGATATCATTAAACCAAGAATAATAATATTAATAATAATAACAATAATACCAAAACAAGCTCCATCATATTACATAGTTTCAACACATATATCCATTCACCTGAAATATTTGTGGTAGAAATCACAACAACATATGCAGATATGTCTTCATCTTCTACTTGGTTTGCTTCTCATTTGTCTTGGATTAGCTCACTATAACAAAACCCTAAACAATTAAATGTAACATTGAAATATTTTTATCCACTAAATGTTACTAATTTTTGTTTTTTTCTTTTTCATGAAATTTTTAGTACTAAATGGGAAAAATATTATATTAAAAATTTAAAAATTATTATATGATTTACCTAAATTTTGGTAATTACTAAGAAAAATAAAGGATTGGGCCCATACCCTTACCTCCTCTCTTTGCCATAGCCACCCTTGAAAGACCACCTGAGCTTCGCTACCATCGCTCTACTAATGCTAGCCACTCTAGTCCATTGATCAAATATCTCCTCACTAGATGCCAGCAATACCAGGCTTTGCCAACCATCGGTGACGTCCGTTGAGTTGAAAGATAGGAGTTTCATTAACATAAATGATATCATTAAACCAAGAATAATAATATTAATAATAATAACAATAATACCAAAACAAGCTCCATCATATTACATAGTTTCAACACATATATCCATTCACCTGAAATATTTGTGGTAGAAATCACAACAACATATGCAGATATGTCTTCATCTTCTACTTGGTTTGCTTCTCATTTGTCTTGGATTAGCTCACTATAACAAAACCCTAAACAATTAAATGTAACATTGAAATATTTTTATCCACTAAATGTTACTAATTTTTGTTTTTTTCTTTTTCATGAAATTTTTAGTACTAAATGGGAAAAATATTATATTAAAAATTTAAAAATTATTATATGATTTACCTAAATTTTGGTAATTACTAAGAAAAATAAAGGATTGGGCCTATATGGGCCCAAGCTAAAAATGTAAAAATAAAATACTGGTGGAACATTTTTAAAATGAAAAATTATAATTAGGCTACTAATTGGTCCAAACTCATAAATGATAAATTAGATGGGCCCATACAGGCTCAATGCAAAAAGGAAAAATATTTCATAACCTAATGCAACTTGCATGTAATTTTATACGTAGTTGTAAATAGAAAAAAATTTAAGCAAATAATTATATACCAAAGTACAAAATTACACACCACAATAGACAAATGTCACAAAGTGTCATGCATCAAATTATTTGGGATGCGAATTGTGCTTCTTGATGTGTACAATTTAGAAGTTGGATATTGAAGCAATTATTTAGCAACTTTGTTGAAATTAACAAAATATCCTTCAAAAGAACTCTTCGAAACCTGCATGTCTACTTTATACCCATATAATAACCAACCAGGGGCATAGATAGGGGACCAGGGGGTGTCCCCCCCCCCCCTTAACCCCTAATATTGTTGCATGATTATACACACACACACACACATGTGTGTGTGTGTGTGTGTGTATGTGTTATGAATTATTTTAAAAAATTAAATAGTAAAAAAAATATAAATAACAAGGCAAATAGCAAAGGAAGTAAAAATGTAATAACCCTATAAATTAAGAAAAAAAATAACCAAATTACCCTAAATGAATTACAATTTTTCCCTCAAGGGGACTTTTGTAATTTTACCTATCAATTTAGAAATCAATGTAAAACTAAAAATCTTGATCCTCAAATAATTCCTTTGATGGTCACTGAGTTAAATTCCAAGCCGAAAGCTCAAAGTCATCTTCTTTAGGCAAGGGGCATTTTTGTCCATTTCTAATCAAGCATCGAACTAAAAATCTAAGAGCCCCATTGAAATTTCCTTGTGAAAACAAGTTAAAAGAACTTTATCTTACTCAATTTTGAATTTGTTTGCTTAGGTTTCCAAAAATTAAGTCAACTCGAATGCACGATTTATATTGACTTTGTGCTATTATTGCATGGAATACTTTCTCAACTAACCCTAATTTATATTCTAGAAAGTTTTAGCCGCATATATCCCCTCCCCTAAAATATTGAAGTTTAAAGCTAATTTCCTATTTTACTCACCTATATTCATATTCAAATCACATTCTTCTTTATCTTACTAATTGATGCCCCGAGGCATCCTCGTTAAGTGACATTGTGACTTCTGGAGGGACTTCCTGAGGGGGAGAACACCTAGAGCCCAAATTTCCCAGAGGAGCGTGCCTGAAAAGCTCAGAAGAGAGGGTTAGGAGGTCCCCGGAGTGTTTTTCCAGGGAGGAGCCTCCGACGCCCAAGTCAGTGTCTTGAGAAGGTGAAGGGGGAGCACTAAAGGTTTTAGTGGCCTTGCCTGTTTGTGTCTTCTCAAGAAGGAGGAGTCGAACCGTTTGCTAGGGTATGTTCCCTGATATTTATAGAAATGCCTAGCCCGTTTAGATGACGACACGTGTTCGGTCGGATGTTCTCTGAGTTTCTGGGCATAGGGGACAAGTAGCCGGTGGCAGGCTCCTTGAGCCTTGAACCGAGACAGGTCGTGACAAGACCTGGACGGCATCGGTGTGTCAAACCGCCGTTTGGGGCGGCATGTAATGCCTGTGGGCGACATGTCAGAGGCTCCTTAAATGCTCATGTCGTACTCCCTAGGTCCTCTGGGCGAGGTCGTCCTTTGGTATGGACGCCCTTCTTTGGGAGTTATGCTCGTAGTTCGGGGGAGTCCTTTAGTTCGATGGTTCTGCCTTCAGAGGATTCTCTCCTGCTTGTAAGGGCCTCTATCCCGAAGGCGATCTGTTTGGTCCCCCGAAGGAGCTGGTAACGTTTTTGGAGTTCCTGAGGTATTAGCCGAAGTCTCGAGTTCAACACGTCTTGACTTTGCTCCTTCCGAGGTCAGTGATAGTGCCTCTTTCGGGTGACATTAAGCTCTCCGGTTACCTTGTTTTCGGCAGGAGGCACGGGGTAAGAAAGGCGATAGTCCTTCGGCTATCACAAGCCCCCCTTTGGCAAGCCGAAGTAGATACTTCGGTTTATCAGTTTTTGAATGCAGTCTTTCAGGGCCTTGGTTATAACAATTTTGCCGAGGATGGACCTCTTGTCTGAAGACACCGGCTTGTTCGGTCATAATCTGTCTCTTGGTGTCTACGAGGTAACCTACCTCTCTCTTTTTGTAGATCTGCACCACGTCGCGTCTCGTAACTAGGCGTGTCAATCTAGAACTGCGCGCCTAGGTGTAGGAGTGTCAGAAGACGTGACCCCCCTTTGGCGCAATGGCTGACACGTGGCAGCCTGCTATTGGCAGGAACTGTATCGGATAAAGCAGGCGCGTCTTTTCATGCGCTCTGAGCATTTATGGTGACTGTTCGCCTTCGCAGAGTAGTTATGACGCCGGTTCGCCTTCGCCTCTCGGCCTATATATACTCCTGTTCCGTCATAACCCTCTTTTGCTTCTGTTTTCGCTCTCAACTGCTTTCACATTTTCTCCCGCTTTTTCCGGCAATCCTTTTTAATGGGGTGTTTTCTGGCAACCTTTCACGACGGCGTCTTCAAATCCAGATTTTGGCAAAACATTTGGTGGGTTTTAACTTTCAGAGCCTTTTTCTTTTTAAGCTTTCCTGAAGTTGTTTTTGGCCTTTTTCCGAAATCGCTTTTCAGCGAACCATGCCTATTCCTGAGAGCTGGCAACCCCTTTTGTCTCATCCTTGCTGCACCACTCCTAAAAAATTAGAAAAATGGAAGACCAAGTTCTTCCTTCCCTCGTACGCCGTTACTCGGTTGCCACGTTTGGACCAATTTAGCTTTTCGAACCATGGCGACGAGGTTACCGTTTTCCGAGCTCAACTGAAGGTCAGACTTCGGTATCCTCCTCCGAAGATGATTTGCAACTTTTGCCAATTCCATGCCATTGCCGTAAATCAGCTTCCACCGAACTCGTACTACTATTTTAACGCCTTCCTCTGCATATGTGGCATTTTCAAAATAGAACCCCACTTCATCATCTTTATGCAGTACTATAAGCTCTTCGTGGTCCCGAAGGGAGGCTTTTACTTCATGCTACCTTGGGGATCAAGGAGTAAAAAGTATATGTTTGCTTTTGCACAGCTGGCGAGGGTGGCAACAAAAATTTTTCTTTCTGAAGATGGAGGAGGCCTGGTCGCACGTTCCGACCAAGTGGGCTCGGGGAAGGCTGGAGATGGACGTCGTAGATCCGAGGATAATGCTGACTCCCGAGTTGGCTCCCATATTCGCGGATTTCGACAAACGTATCCGCGCGGTCTCCGACTGGGGTCCCGAGGTCCCTTCGCGCTCCCTCTACCCCTCCCCCATCAATTGGAGGCTGATGACCGAGGAGGTTCTTCGGGAGTTAAGGGTAGTGAAGGAGCACAAGACCGACCTCAGAATGCTGGCTCCTGACATCGCTGGGAAGGATTCCTGGCTGGTGCAACTCCTTCGGGAGGAAACTACTTACGAAACTTTTTACGAGCGTAAGTTATCTCCAAATCCCTCTGTTATAATTTCACCTTGGACTCACGCTGATGTCTTCTTTCTTTTTCAGAGATGGGCGACGACACTGCTACCTATTACAAGTCCCTTTTTCTCGGTCAAGCCGAGAAGGGCGAACAGACGAAGAAGGCCGTCTCCCGAAGGCGGAAATCGTCTGGGGCTGGGCCATTTGTGGCCAAACGGGCGAAGAAGGATACGCCTCCTCCTCTTCCAGAGATTTCCGAGGAGGCGGACGAAGAGCCTGAGGCTGCTACTGTCCCGCCGGCCGAGGTCCCTGCCGACCTCACTGCTTAGAGTCCCACTCGTTCGGCGACTCTTCTGGATGTTTTGGTAGAAGCCCCTTCTGCCGAGGAGCGCCGTAGAAGCAAAGGTAAGGAAATTTTTGCCGAGGGGACTCAGGGCTCGGACGACGATGTCACCGAGGTGCCTCCAGGTTTGCTTTCTCAGACAAACTGTGATGCCTTTACTTTTTTGAACTTTGAAATTTACTTGCCTTGACCAACTTCTTGTTTTGCCGTGCAAGGGAGTCACTTACTCCGGGTTGGGCAGCCGAGCACGCCCGAAAGCGAGCCCTTCGGGATGCCCGTATCCTGAAGGGGAAGATCCCGAAAGAGCCTTTCTGGTCGTTTACGGAGGACATGAATTTGTACTCCGAAGACTGCCAGCAAATGGCTAAAGAGATCTCGAAGGAGATGCTTACTCAAGCCTCCTTCAGAGCTATCGCGGAGGCTCACCCGGGCGATGATTCCCTGGCCGCGAAACTTTCCGAGCACGCTACCCAGGTATGTTTTGCGCCTTTCTTTCTTTTTTCCTTTGGATTTTTTCCAAGTGTTTGGCTCTCTCTTTTCTCTTTTACCTCACTGACTTTGCCTCTTTTTTTTGCAGCTGCTGGGGTACGCTGGTTTCCTCAGAGTTCGGGTGGCGAGGCAAACAGCGTTCCGAGCCTTGGCCCTAGAGGTTATAGAAAAAACTAAGGCCACGTGCTCGAAATTAGCTGCCCAGAACACGCAGCTGGCTCAAGCTGCAGAGAAGGAGATTGCCACCGTTCGGGAGGGGTTCCTGAAGGAAAAAGAATAACTTGTGAAGGAATCCTCCCAGAAGATTTCTGACCTCGGCTCCCAGGTGGCGGAGCTGATTTCAGCGAATGAAGCCTATCAAAAGGAGAAGTCATAGTCTGAGGTTCTCCTGGCGAAGGCGCTTGCTGAGAAGGCCGCACTTTAAGCCGAGGTCGATGCTTTGAAGAAGGAGCCGGAGAAGAAGAAGATGAAGGCATTGAAAAAGAAGGTCGCGGATCTGAAGAAGGACCTTGACACCCTTGGTGTCAAGAAGGATAAGTCTGACCAGATGACCAAAGTCGGTTTTCAGGACGGCTTCTGCCTTTTTCGGCACCAGGTCCTGCAGAAGTTTCCAGATCTGGACCTTTCTTTCTTGAAGGCCTTAAACATTCCCGAGGGACCTTGGTGGGCTTGGTCAAAGATTGAACACTTGAACTTGCCCCTTTCGCTCCTGGCGCCGAAGGTAGTGGAGAAGGACGCCGGAGCTGATGGCTCCCTGGACGCCGAGACCCCTTAGTTTGTTTTAGGGCCCTTTGCCTTCTTTTCCTTCTTTTTTGTACTTTTTCTTTTGGCGATCTTTCTTCTCTGTAAGCAGATTCGTCCTTAATAAAGATTCTTTTTTGGCTAAGTCTTTTTGTGAGATTTTTCATTTCCCGTTGTCCCGAACATGTTTGCTCAAGAGACTTCGGAAAATCAAATCTGCGCTTATTACGGCGATCGCCTTCGCGGAATTCTGGCTTGTATAATTTATACTTAAGAATTTTTCTAAGAAACTTTTGTACTTAGAATATTTTTCTAATTTGTACAATACAACTCTCCCACGAGATCCTAAGCGTAGAATTTTTTCAAGGCATCCGAATGCCAAGTATTTTTTTAATTCTACGCCTTCGGCATCGCCAAGTTTGTACACCCCTTTTCGTACTTAGGCACGAACCAGATAAGGACCTTCCCACTTTGAACGAAATACCCCGTGGGATGCCCTTCGAGGTCCGAATTCAGCATTTCGGAGAACGAGGTCTCCTTTCTTTATTCCCTTTGGCCTAGCGCGCAAGTTTATAGCCGCGGCCATTCTTTGCTGAAAAGCTTTTCTTCTCAGCTCGGCTATTTCCCTGTGTTTGCCGACGAGGTCGAGCTTAGTTATTAGTTCGAGTTCATTTCCACTTTCATCAAATACTTTCACTCGTACCGATGGTCGCACTACCTCGATTGGGATGATGGCCTCTGTACCGAAAACGAGTGAAAAAGGCGTTTCCCCTGTGGCTCTTCGGGGTGTTGTTCGGTAGCTCCATAATACGCTTTGGAGCTCTCCTGGCCATTTCCCTTTTGCTTCCCCCAGTCTCTTTTTCAGACCATCTTTTATGGTCTTGTTAGATACTTCTACCTGCTCATTGCTTTGGGGGTGAGCTACTGGGGCGAAGTACATTTTTGTCCCGAGGTCGCTGATAAATTCCTGGAATCCTTTGTCTATAAACTGGGATCCGTTATCAGCTGCTAGTACCCTTGGTATGCCAAATCTGCACACGATATTATTCCATACGAACTTCTGCACTTCTTTTGCCGAGATAGTAGCCAAGGGTTTTGCCTCGACCCATTTGGAGAAATAATCTATCGCTACCACGCAGAACTTCATGCCCCCAGGTGCCGTTGGGAGCGGTCCTATGAGGTCTATGCCCCAAACTGCGAAGGGCCAGGGATAGTCAGCCGAAGTCACCATTTCCGAGGGTGTCCTCTGGATATTCGCGTGTCTTTGGCAACTACCACATTTCTGGACGAATTGCCTAGCATCCTTTCTTAGGGTAGGCCAAAAGTACCCTTGGCGAAGTATTACTACTGCCAGGGCGTCAGTTCCAATGTGTGAACCACAAGCGCTTTCGTGAACTTCTTCGAGGATCATTTCAGTATCCTCTTCGCTAACGCATCTCTGTAATGGATTCGCATATCCCTGCCGATACAACTCTTCGCCAATTTAGGAACAATCGACCGGAGTGCCTTCGCACTTTCGCGGCTTCGCCAGGGTCTTCGGGGAGTACATTGTCTGCGATATACCTCTTTATTGGGTTCTTCCAGCTTTTTCCCGAAGTTGCTATGCTCAGTATTGCAATGCTCGGGCTATTTAGTACTTCGGTGTATGTTTTCGACTTTGCCAAGCAGTCTGCTTCGGCATTATCCCGTCGAGGTATGTTTTTTATTTTTACGGTGTCGAACTCCCGAATGAGCTTTGCTACCAATTCATGGTATTTTGCTAAGGTTGGATCCTTCATCCCATAGTCCCCTGCTGTTTGCCGAACTATCACTTGGGAATCGCTGTGGGCCTTTAGATTTCTCATGCCAATTTTTCTGGCTAGGCGCAATCCTGCTATGAGGGCTTCATACTCAGCCACATTGTTGGTGGCGTGAAAGCTGAACTTGATAGCCTTTATTACCTCTAGGCCTTCGGGACCTCTGATAACTACCCCCGCTCCCTGGTGTTCGGACCCCGAGGCTCCGTCAACATACAAAGTCCACTCTGGCTCACCTTCGTTTGGATCCGAATGGCTGTCCTCGATGGTGGGTACTTCGGCAATGAAGTCTGCCAGAGCTTGAGCTTTTATGGCTCTTCGAGGTTCATAAGTGATGTCGTGTTCGCCAAGCTCTATACACCATTTGGAAAGCCTTCTCGAATGATCAACCTTTCTCATGACATCGCGCAGGGGTAGACTGCTTCGGACGATGATAGGGTGAGCCTGAAAGTATGGTCGCAGCCTTCTTCCTGCTAGTACCAAGGCATATATAGCTTTTTGAAACAAAGGATATCTGACTTCGGCGCCATGCAGAGACTTGCTTACATAATAGACCGGCCATTGCTTCGGCCCTTCCTGTTTTACAAGGACCGAATTCACTGCTTTTTCTGTGACGGCGAGGTATAACACAAGGGGCTCTCCATCGCGGGGTTGCCGCAAAGTGGGCAGGCAGGCTAGACAGAATTTGAGTTCTTCCCAGGCCTTTTGGCAGTCCTCATTCCAAGGGCGATCACCACTACCGAGGTTGCCTTCCTTTTTTGCGGCCTTTGTGGGCACTTTGAAGAATGCTCGACATCGGTCTCCATACCTGGAAATAAACCTACTAAGAGAGGTTATCCTTCCAGTGAGTCTTTGTACATCTTTTATTGTGATGGGAGTTCGAAATTCAAGTAGAGCCTTAATCTTTTCTGGGTTAGCATCAATGCCTCTTTCTGACACCATGTACCCAAGAAACTTTCCCGAGGTTACGCCAAAGATGCACTTCTCGGGGTTAAGGCGGATCCCAAAGGTTCTGAGCTGGTGGAGAGTTTCCTTTAGGTCTGCGACATGGTCGCTTGGCAGCTTGCTTTTGACTATCATGTCATCGACGTAGACTTCCATATTCCTCCCTATTTGGTCGTTAAAGACCTTGCTCATCAACCTCTGGTAGGTAGCTCCTGCATTCTTGAGCCCGAAGGGCATTCTGACGTAACAGTAAGTTCCTCCCTCGGTGATGAAGGCAGTTTTCTCCTCATCTTCGGGGTCCATTCTTATTTGATGATATCCGCTGAAGGCGCCTAAGAAACTTAGGAGCCCGAATTCGGCGGTTGAGTCTAACAATTGGTCTATCGGTGGGAGAGGATATGAGTCTTTCGGGCAAGCATCGTTCAAGTTTCTGAAGTCGATGCACATCTGGAGCTTACTGCTTCCTTCTTTTGTGGAAATAACCACGTTGCTTAACCATTCGAGGTACTTGACCTCTCTGATGACATCAGCGTTCAACAGGCGTTGGACTTCCATTTTGACAAAGTCACTTTTATGGGCTAAGATGCCTCGTTTCTTTTGCCGGACAGGTTTTGCTTCCGGACTTACTCTAAGGCTATGTTGTATTATGCTAGGGTTTACCCCTGGCATATCTTTCGGCGAGTAGGAAAACAGGTCTTTATTTACCAGCAGAAAATATACAAGTTTTTTCTTGTCACCTTCGGCCAAGTTCTTCCCTATTCGGGTACTTTGGCCTGGGACAAGTTCTACTTTTTCCATTTCCACTTTCACGAGATCTTCTGCCTCGTCCTCTTTTGGTGCCTTTGCCTCTATTGTTTGTGCGAAGTTGTTTTCCGGAGCTTTTCGTGCCCTGACGAACACCTTCCTCACTTCGCCCTGATCTATGAAGATTTTCGCATCTCCATCCTTGGTGGCAAAAGTGACAGTTAAGTACTTCACATTAGGACGAATGTGCAGATTTCCCTGTGTCTGTCTTCCAAGGATGACGTTGTACGATGAAGGGACATCCATGACAATGAACCTCACCATTGTGGAGGCAAATAATTCGATAGTCCCATCTACCGAAGTCCCTTTCAGCATTAAGGTGAGATCGATCCATCCGAGGACAGGCAGTTCGGATGGTCCTACCCCGAAAGTAGGCGAGGTAACGGGCTTTAGGTCACTGCTGGATATGCCCAAGTTCGGCAGTAAGTGTGAAAACAGGACGTCGGTGTTTGATCCATCGTCAAGCAACACTCTCTTGACGTCCCAATTTCCTATCCTCGCCATGATCAACAGCAGATCGCCATGGGGAAAGATGACGGCGGAACCATCCTTGCAGGCCAGTTTTTTTGTCGGACTCTGATATTCCATGACTGCTATTTCTCTGGCCTTCCTCTTTCTTTCCGAGGATGGGAGCCCCGTCGTGATGTTTGTATTATTCCTGCCGGAGGTGGAGGGCTCCTTTTCGGGCTTCGGTTCCTCCGCCTGTCGGAGTCGTAGTCCTCATCCTCCGCCTTTCCTTCCTCATCCTTTTTCCCTTTCGGGGAGGGCATCCGCAGATAACGCCGAAGTTGGCCCGGTTTTATTAGCGACTCTATATACTTCTTCAATTGAAAGCAGTCTTCGGTGTCGTGGCCGTGGTCACGGTGAAACTGGCAGAACTTCTTCATGTTCTTCTTATTATCAGTGGTCATGGCTCTTGGCCGCTGAATCTGAGTCCCCTGCCTTTCCATTGTCATGAGGATGTTAGTCCTTGTGGTGTTCAGAGGTGTGAAAATTGGGGGTTTCCTTCCCCTCATCCTCCGAGGTCGGCTTGCCTGTTCGGTTGGGTACCGGGTTTGCTGGTTGGACCCTTCGACCTGGGTGTGATCGGACTTCGGTCCACCTATTCTCAGTTCTTCGGCCGTCATATGCTATTCGGCCCTTCGGTAAAATTCACCAAGCTTGTCCGGGGGGTCTTTGGAGAACTTGTAAAATAGCTGTGAGTCTCTCCGAAGGCCCCGCGTCATAGCGAGAATGCGTATTTCGGGCCGAAAGTCTGGGACACTCAAGGCTTCTCTGTTGAACCTCTCGACATAGTCACGGATGGTTTATCCATTTCTTTGTGCTATGTCGAACATTGGGACAGGCATCTTCGCCGTTGGCCGACTTCCAATAAATTGCTGCGTGAAGGCCGTGGATAACTCCTGGAATTCTGTGATGGTTCCTGGAGCTAATGAATTATACCACGCAGTGCTGGTCCTGTGAGGGTGACCTTGAAACATTTGCACAAGGTAGCGTCGTCGGCACCGTGCATCATCATGCTGCGTCTGTACTTAGTCAGATGGGCCTGTGGATCAGTACGGCCATCATAAGTTTCGAGCCGAGGTACTCTGAAGTCGCCAAGCATGACAGCCTCAACTATGGCTTGAGTGAACGGGGACTCATCCCCACAAAAGGTTTCAGACAGCCTGGCCCAGACGGGCTTGCGGGCTACCTGTTTTTCTACCCTGTCTAGTCTTGCTAGTGTCCTCTCCATAAGGATCGTGGCACTAGGTTCTTCCTCTGGGAAGGGAGATTGCCGGCGTCTCTTGGGGGAGCGAGTTCGGCGTTGAGGGGACAGAGACCTTGCCTCAGGCGGCGAGCTCCTTCGGTGTGGGACTTCGGGTCGCCTAGACTTAGCTCGTTCTGCAAGTCGTGCCCCGAGGGGCATATTTTCCGTTGAAGACTCCTCACGCGGATCTCCGCTTCCCGAACTACGGTGGGTTGGTTTGGGGCTTCTCTCTCGAGGGCGTGCTGGCGAGGGAGGTCTTTGGGCCTGAGTCTATTGCGGCCACCTTCGGTCTATCTGCTGTGTCATTTCAGCCACAACAGAATGTTGAAAGTCGCGCAGGAAACTCATGGTTATGACCAGAGGACGCTCTTCCTCCGGCGTGGAAGTCCCTGGAAGGGTTTGCTCAGTGGCCAGTTGAGTTTCAGGCGCGAACAGGGACTTCGGGAATCCCTTGTCCTTTGAACGCCGAGTTTCAACAACGGCGACCTCAGAATGCCTTCCCACAGACGGCGCCAAATGATGCCCCGAGGCATCCTCGTTAAGTGACATTGTGACTTCTGGAGGGACTTCCTGAGGGGGAGAACGCCTGGAGCTCAGATTTCCCAGAGGAGCGTGCCTGAAAAGCTCAGAAGAGAGGATTAGGAGGTCCTCGGAGTGTTTTTCCGGGGAGGAGCCTCCGACGCCCAAGTCAGTGTCTTGAGAAGGTGAAGAGGGAGCACTAAAGGTTTTAGTGGCCTTGCCTGTTTGTGTCTTCTCAAGGAGGAGGAGTCGAACCGTTTGCCAGGGTCTGTTCCCTGGTATTTATAGAAATGCCCAGCCCGTTCAGATGACGACACGTGTTCGGTCGGATGTTCTCTGAGTTTCTGGGCATAGGGGACAAGTAGCCGGTGGCAGGCTCCTTGAGCCTTGAACCGAGACAGGTCGTGATAAGACCTGGACGGCGTCGGCGTGTCAGACCGCCGTTTGGGGCGGCATGTAATGCCTGTGGGTGACATGTCAGAGGCTCCTTAAATGCTCATGCCGTACTCCCGAGGTCCTCTGGGTGAGGTCGTCCTTTGGTATGGACGCCCTTCTTCGGGAGTTATGCTCGTAGTTCGGGGGAGTCCTTTAGTTCGGTGGTTCTGCCTTCGGAGGATTCTCTCCTACTTGTAAGGGCCTCTGTCCCGAAGGCGATCTGTTTGGTCCCCCGAAGGAGCTGGTAACGTTTTTGGAGTTCCTGAGGTATTAGCCGAAGTCCCGAGTTCGACACGTCTTGACTTTGCTCCTTCCGAGGTCAGTGATAGTGCCTCCTTCGGGTGACATTAAGCTCTCCGGTTACCTTGTTTTCGGCAGGAGGCACGGGGTGAGAGAGGCGATAGTCCTTTGGCTATCACTAATTATCCTATTATAGTACTATTATTTATTTCTTTTTTCCCCATATTCCTAGTCAGCTTAGAGTCTAATAATGTGACGATCTAAGTCCAAAACTAGTCCATGGAATACTTGCCCACACCATATGGGCTATCCCTTTTGAAAAGGATAAACGCTAGGTGGCATTCTAGGAAACTCCTCCAGAAATACTTTTGGAAATTCTTCCACAATAGGAATATTAGCTATTGATTCAGGCTTCTCTAACTTTGTATGAACATAAGCTAAATAGCCAACACAGCCCTAACAGAAATATTTGTCAACTTGAAAACAAGAGATTAAGATCAGAGTAAAACTCTTTCTATCCCTAACAAACTGTACTTCTGACCCATCAGGCAAGAAGAAGGTAACTAGCTTCTAGTAGCAATCCACCTTAGCATGGTTTCGATGTAGCCAATCCATGTCCAAGATACAATCAAATTTAGATAACCCAAGCATAAAGAAGTCAATGTCTAGATCATGTCCTTCGATAGAAATCGAGCAAGATTAAAGCACACGAGTATAACTCATACTAGTGTCCAATGGTGTATAAACCAATAGTATGAAATGAAGCTCTTTAACAACTATGCCTAACTGGTCAACTAGTTTAAGAGATATAAAAGAATGTATAGATCATAAGTCTACAAAAACTCTAATAGGAAACCTAGAAATAGAAAAAGTACTTATGATCGATTCAAACAATTACTAGCCTAAGCATGCCACTACCATGAACTTGAAATTAAAGGCTATCAATAACAACGTACCTTGCACTACACCTAAAGCATCCTCTGCCTCCTTAATTTTCACTGCATAAACATGTCCCACCACACGAGGTTTTTTTGTTAGTGGTATTATCGGTACTGCTGGTAGAGCGGTGCTGCTAGTGGAGCAACCCTCTTAGGACATTGTTTGGATAGATGTCCTACCTCTTGGCAGTAGAAGCAGGTCATACACTGATTTCCTACTAGGTGAAAGAAATGACAAGTCTGGCATCTAGGGTCTCCCTAGCCTTGAATAACTGGTCTTACTATAGGCCTTCCTACCCCATTAAGCAATTGTTGGGTAGCTCTGTTATCGATTGGCTATCCTTGTGCAAATTGTCCTCATGCCTGACTAGGCATTGGTCATGCTACAGGGCAAAAACTGCCTGCATGTGTAGGTTGTAATGGCATACGACCACGGCTAGAGTCAATAAGTCTAACTAACTGCTTGTCTCTCATCCTTGCCTTACCCATAGAGCTAAGGATACTGCCTTCTCTAAGGTATCAATCTCCTACATAATTAGTCTATTTGCCTACTCATCATGTAAACCATTAACATACCTCTTGATTTTTCTTGGTTCATTTGCCACAATGTGCTTAGCAAAGTGGGCCATGGCATTAAACTTAGTTGTGTACTGATTTACTATCATGCTCCCTTATACTAGTGTAAGAAACTCATATTTATTCTTGTCCCTTATGGCCTTAAAGAAATATTGACCATAGAAAGTCTGCATGAAAGTCTTCTAAATGATATATCCACCCTCAGTCCTCAAAACCCCTGGTCGAGTGGCCTTCCACCATGTTTGTGCCTCCTCAACCAAGCTAAAGGTGGCTAAATCCATCTTGTCTTCATCTAGAATTCTCAAAGCTGAAAGTGTCATCTCGGAAGCCCTGATCAACTCCTCGACTTTGGTAAGGTTAACCCCACCAGCATTCTCACTAGTTAGCCTCTTGAACCACTCCAATAAATTGGCCCTATGTTAACATCTAGCTGGGCTTGAGGCTGCTGCTCCCACTCATTCAAATTCTGAAAATAATAGCCTAAAGCAATAACTATCTGAGTGTGGGGCTGCTGATCAATCGATCATCATTGGCCTGTTGACCAAGATTTTGGGCTTGTTGCCCATGATTCAACATGCCCTATCCATGCACTTGATCATGCGAACCTTGACCCTGTGGAGGTCATCTTCAACCACAAGCTTGCAGCTCATCTTGTGCACGTTGTCCAAAACCCAAAACAGGATACTCATGTTGGTCCATGACCTAAAAAAGGAAAGGTTTAGTCTAGCCTAGGCAAATTCTTTTTCATGTTGCTTTTAATTTATAACACTATGTAGGGCTCTATGTAGCTCCTATAACACCATGTGGGGCTCTAGGTAGCTCTTATCTTATTTTAGTTGTTGAATTATTTGGTGTATTGTATTATGAGCCCTTTTATGAAAAGCCAAGTTATTAACTTTTGTTTCCAACCTTGCTAATATATTATGCTTGATTATGGAAACTTTTCAAAAACCTATCCATGGTCTCTAACTTAGGCAATAAGCAAGAAGCATACTTACTGAGTGTGGTCACTGGCTTCCTTAAATCTAGAACTGATACTAAACTGTAACACCCATAAATTTATAAATCTTAATTTCAGAAAATATTTTAATTTCTCATATTTACTAAGTAATTAATTAAAAATAACTTAAGAAATATGAGGTAAAAATCCTTTTTTAAAAATTTATTTCTTTTTCCAATTAATAAAAATGTCAAGCCAAATCAGAATAATTAAACAATAATCCTGAGAAACCAAAATATGAATAAAGATCCAAATTTAATGATCCATATTATTTTTAAAAAAACACACATGAACTAAAATCCAATCCTGACCAGTTTTTAAGGGGCTACAGTGTGCCCCCACTTAATTTGCTCCTTATCCTGAACCTCATCACATCCTTCAGCACACTCAATCTCTTCATAGTACTCACCTAAAGAAAATAATTTAGAAGGTGGGTGAGCACCACTTGCTTAGTAAGGGGGAAGTATCAAGCCTATCATGTGGGTCCTAATATTCCCTCAATAAACAATAATTGAATAATAAACTTTAGGTTATAGTAATTTAATCAAAGAACAATTTCATGCAACATCATAATAATAACACTAAAGTCCTACTAGGATGCTTGAACTAATATGCATATGCATAATTCCTTTTATTAATTAAATCTTATCACTTTGATCAATTCGTTTAATCTAATACTTGAATGCCGTCGGATGAACCTATAGTGGTGAGTGTGTACATCACCCACTCTCGGGATAACTCTTAAGCAGTGCCACTGGGTATGTCACCAAGTCATACCCTTTCAAGACATAGAGCCGCTCTAATACTAGCCATTAGCATAGACCCCCGCCAGCTATGGTTTGGCAGCGCATAGATCATATATCCAAACTCCATATAAATACCAAGTCAAGGCTAAGGATGGTTTTTCACTAGCCTAACATGTCTCTTGAGTTCGAATCATCCGTTCCAAACCTCTCTTCTAAATTTACGGCTCATCAGGTTATGCATATATGGTCTACTGCCAACCATGCATTCCTCATGTTGTCTTACTCCTCAAATCATTTACTTAATGCAATCTTGTGTATGGAAACTATCAATCATCTGCAACAAGTAAATGATGCATAATCGTAACTCATTTCATTTCAGATCCTTTTTAATAGAGTGCAATAATTTTAATGCATCCTACTTTGTTTTATCTTGGTTTAGTTTTTCATGATGACATGACAATCGATGATATCTTTTTAAGTATATTTATGCTAAATGTCTATATCTTCTCTCATGAATTCTTTCTAAGTTAGTCATTTAGCATTTATGCACCTAATCCCTTATCTACCGGCTTATAGTAGTTTATTGCGGTCTTAGTATACCACAAATGGTTGCTCTTGGCCTTAATCATGTTGCTATCGAGTTGTCTGCCCTGAATATAGTACTAGCAGTATTCGTCATACTAGCCCTAAATATTGCACTAGCGGGGTTTATTCAAACAGACCTAGCATTTTTCTTACTTAATTTTTGTTGTAAACGGTCCCAGCATGATATTAGCACTAAATAAATATTATCTATTACATTATTACAACCATGCAACCAACTGATCAAAATTACATCCTAATAGGAAAGAAGAACTAAATAAAATAAAATAAAATAAAATTCTTGAAAAATTAATTTAATTAATTTACCCATCTTGCCCACACTTTAAAAGATTTTATTTAGCCCAATTGTTTACTTAAAATTTATTATTCAAGCTAATGCTTATTTTTGGCCTAAGAGAGCCCATGAGAGCTAACACGCTCTTCTCCCTTACCTAATGTGAAATAACCCGACAAAAAGAGGCATTTTCCTAGAACAGTCCTACAAAATATTAGTAAGTTAGAAAATTATAAAAAATGCTAAAAATTTATAAATTTCCTAATTGGTATTTAAAAGGTTCACAATTTTGATACCTAAGCCGAAATTTTACCTAATTGCGTCAAGGGCCTTTCTTGATAATGATCCTAGAATTTCAGCAACTCACACAATGAGTTATATACTCATTTTATTGCTGTAAGAATTGAACTTGGAAGGACAAAATTCAATTTCGATTGCCGATGGGTTTTCAAGATCTCTAGCACTCCGGAAGTCCAAAAAAGCGATAAACCTTTCAGTAAGGAGCTCCTAAGCCTTTGTAACAACATGGACAACAAAAGAAAAAAACTTAACATGGCTGTAAAGTTTAAAATCAATATCCAAAAGAAGTTCAAAGAGACTATGGTGGCTTACAGGGGATCAGGTGCTGCAAGTAGGGGTATGATTGTACCAGGAACAAGTGCACAGGCCTAAAATTTTCAATAGGAAAAACCTACCAACAAAATATATCACAAATTTAATGAATTTAGGTGCTAGAAAAAAAAAGAAAGAAAGAAAAATAAAAGAGCGATATTGAATGATTTACACCTACACAAACAAATTTGGAATAGCCGGGGTGCGTAGGATGACTTTCGGTGCCCGGATGGGATTTTCCTCCAAATTAATGAACCTAGGAAAGAATAAGGAATTAAATAACAATCAAAATTACTTGGATGATGGGACGATCCTTTAGTGTGATGCCTTCTTTCTCCACTTTAGTGAGCAATACCAGGAACAATGAAGGAATAATGAACTCAACTCAAAGAATATGAGAGTAAGGTATAGTCAATGCAATAAGAAGGTAGTCAAGATGTCAAGAAAAGAGAACAACGATGATGGGTGGCTTAACTACAAGTAATGGGGGAATTAATGATTGATAAGGAATAAGGGAATAGAAGCATGGAAAATGCGAAACTCTGGTCAGTAGGAACAATTTAAGTCTTAATTAGATAAAAGCACCCAAAAACAAAAAGAAGGATAAAGAAATAATAATGATAATAATAGTAGGATAAATAGTAAGATAAAGATGAATTTGATTTGAATAGAAATGTAGGTAAATAGATAAAAGAAATTAAATTTAACTTCAAATAGTTTGGGAGGTATATGCGGTTGAGGTTTTCTAAATAGGAGTTAGGGTTAGGTGGGAAATTATATCATGTAACAGTAGCACAAACCCAATATAAACCATATACTTATGTAGGCTAAATTTTAGGAAATCTAGGCAAATGAATTCAAAATTGTGTGAGGCAAATTTCTTTTGACTCATTTTTGCGAGAAAAATCCATGGTGCTCTTAGATTTTTCATTCGATCCTCAGTTAGAAAAAGAACAAAAATGCCCTTAGCCTAAAGAAAATCACTTTGAGCTTTCGGGTTGAAATTTGACTTAATGACCACCAAAGGAATTATCTAAGGATCAAGATTCCTAGTTTAACATTAATTTTCTAATTTGAAAGGTAAAATTATGCAAATACCCTTGTGGGAAAAAATGGCAATTTTTGCATTTAAGGCAATTTGGTAATTTTTTTTTTCTTAATTTCTACCATCGCCAACCTTGCATGCCTTGTGTTTTATCTTACTCCTTAAATTGTTTACTTAATGCAGTTTTGTATATAAAAACCATGAATCATATGCAACAATCAAATGATGCATGACTGTAACTCATTTCATTTCAAAACCTTTTTAATAGAGTGTCATGATTCTAGTGCATCCTACTTTATTTTATTTTGTTATCTTGGTTTAGTTTAGCATGATGACATGACAATCGATGATAGCTTTTTAAGTATATTTATGCTAAATGTCCATCTTTTCTTTCATGAATTATTTCTAAGTTAGTCATTTAGCATTTACGCACCTAATCTCTTATCTACCGGCTTATAATAGTTTATTATGGTCCTAGCATACCACCAATGGTTGCTTTCGGCCTTAATCATGTTGTTAGTAAGTTGTCAACTCCAAATATAGCATTGGCAGTGTTTGTTTTGCTGGCCCTAAACATGGTACTAGTGGGGTATATTCAAACAGTCCTAGCATATTTCTAACTAAATTCTTATTGCAAACGGTCCTAGCATAATACTAGTGCCAAACAAACATCATATATCACATCATTACAATCATGCAACCAACCAATCAAATTTACATCTTAATGGGAAAGAAAAACTAAATAATATAAAATAAAGTTTTGGAAGAATTAATTTAATTAATCTACCTTGTTGCCCACACTTTTAAAGATTGTATCTAGCCAAATTGTTTACTTAAAATTTATTATTTGAGTTTATGCTTATTTTGGGCTTAAGAGGGCCCATGAGAAGTAACCCACTCTTCCCCCTTACCTAATGTGAAATAGCCCGACGAAAAAGGGAGTTTTCCTAGAATGATCCTACAAAATATTAGTAAGGTAGAAAATTAGAAAAAAAAATGCTAAAAATTTAGAAATTTCTTAAATGGTACTTGGAAGGTTGACAATTTTGATATCTAAGGCAAAATTTTACCTAGTGGGCAAAGAGGTCTTGGGGAGTCTTGAGTGGCCTCTTGCCTACTCAGAATTGCATCAAGAGCCTTTCTTGATAATGATCCTAAAATTTCAGCAACTCACACAATGAGTTATATACACATTTTATGACTGTAAGAATTGAACTTGGAAGGACAAAATTCAATTTCGATTACCAATGGGTTTTCAGGATCTCTGGCACTTTAGGCAGTCCAAAGAAGTGTTAAACCTTTTAGTAAGGATTTCTTAGGCCTTTGTAACAATATGGTAGCAAAGAGAAAAGACTTATTAGGGGTTGTAAGGTTTAAAATTGGTAGCCAAAAGAATTTTGAAAAGGCTATGGTGGCTTACCATGGCTCGAGTCTAAGTAGAGGTTCGATAGCACTGGAAACGAGTGCACAAGCGTAGAATTTTAGATAAGGAAGAACCTACCAATGAAGTATGTCACATATTTAATGAATTTAGGTTCCTTTTATTGAGTTTGTAACATCCTCATATCCCACATAGGAGAAATATAGGATATCTTATGTGGATATATAGGATATCTTATGTGGATATATAGGCTTAAGTTCCAAAGTACAAGCACCTAGCGCTTATCATTTTCTAAAGGAAAGCTCATATGGTGTGGGCAGGTATTACGTTGACCAATTTTAAACTTGGCTCATTACAGATAATATCATATTCGACCCGGGATCACGATGATGTGGCATAGTATATGTGCACATGCATCATTTACCGAGTTGATTCTGGATTGGAGAGGTTACTTGGCCCCTAATCTGATTAGAAGGGTTACTGGTTTAGGGGACCAAGTAATCTGGTGACCTTAATGAGGACTTTGGGTACATAGGAAGGGGAGTTTGTAACAACCCCATATTCCATATGGGAGAATTGTGGGGTGTCTTATGTGGATATATAGCCCTAAGTTCCTAAGTACAAACACCTAACGTGTATCCTTTTCTAAAGGATAGCCCATGTAGTGTTGGTAGGTGTTCTGTTGACAAGTTCTGGACTTGAGTCGTTACAAATATTCCTTACAGAATTTTCAAACAAGTTTACTCCTCCCCTATTCATGCTTTCAACCACCTACTGACATAATTTTCTCCATTTAAATGAAGAAGGCTGCTGCCAACCATTTGGTCCTCTTTACACGGGTTGTTGCCTTCGCTTATTCCTCCATCAAAATAATGTAAGTCCACCCCTTCATGCTTTGATTACTGGTTACTTTAGAATATTAGAACATTAATTTATGCGCTAATCTTGCCTAGGTTCATTAGATTGAAGGGAAATCACATTAGGATAAAAAAACGATCCTACGCGTACCGGTGAGTCTAAATTCGTTTATGTGAGTTTAAATCCTTCTATAACTCTTTTTTATTTTTATCTCTAGCACCTAAATACCTTATATTTTGCTTTATATCTCTAGTAGAATATCCTTATTCAAAATTTTGGGTTTGTGCACTCATTCCCGGTGCAATCTAACCCCTATTTGCAATCAAGCCCCGATAAGCCATTGTAGTCTTTTTGGAATTCTTTTGGTTGCAGATTTCAAACCTTACTACCCCTGTTAAGTTTTTCTCCCTACTGTCCATGTTGTTACAGAGGTCTAGGAAATCCTTACTAAAAGGTTTAGCCCTTCTTTGGACTCCCAGAGTGCTAGAGATCCCGAAAACACATCAATAATCAAAATAAAATTTTGTCCTTCCAAGTCTGGTTTTTATAACCATTAAATGAGTATATAACTCAATGTATTGGCCACTGTAATTTTAGGATCAATACCAAGCAGATCCTTTACTTATCCCTGCATCAAAATAATGTAAGTCCATCCTTTCATGCTTTGATTACTGGTTACTTTAGAATATTAGAACATTAATTTATGCCCTAATCTTGCCTAGGTTCATTAGATTGAAAGGAAATCCCATTAGGATACAAAAATGATCCTACGCGTACCGATGATTTCGAATTCGTTTGTGTGAGTGTAAATCCTTATATAACTCTCTTTTATTTTTTATTTTTTATTTCTAGCACCTAAATACCCTATATTTTTCTTTATATCCCTAGTAGAACATCCTTATTCAAAATTTTGGATTTGTGAACTCATTCCTGGTGTAATAGAACCCCTATCTGCAGTTGCGCCCTGATAAGCCATTATAGTCTTTTTGAAATTCTTTTGGCTACCAATTTCAAACCTTACTGCCCCTGTTAAGTTTTTCTCCCTATTGTCGATGTTGTTACATAGGTCTAGGAAATCTTTACTAAAAGGTTTAGCCCTTCTTTGGACTCCCAAAGTGCTAGATATCCCAAAAACACATTGAGAATCAAAATCAAATTTTTCCCTTCCAAGTTTGGTTTTTACAACCATTAAATGAGCATATAACTCAGTGTGTTGGCCACTGTAATTTTAGGATCAATATCCAAAAAGGCTCCCGATGCAATTCCGAGTAAGCACAAAGCCCTTTTTGCCTACTAGGTAAAATTTCAGCCTAGATACCAAGAATGTGAACCTTTCAAGTACCATTTAGAAAAATTTTGAATTTTAGAATATTTTCTAATTTTCTACATTCTTAATCTTTTTGTAGTACCTGTTCGAAGACACCACCTCTTTCGCCAGGTTTTTTGGCAATAGGCAAGGGAGAATAGCTGGTTAGTTCTCATGGGCCTTCTTAGGCCCAAAATAAGCATAAACTCGAATAATAAATTATAAGTAAACAATTAGACTAAATAAAACCTTTAAAAATGTGGGCAACATAGGTAGATTAATTAAAGTAATTTTTCTAGAATTTTATTTTATTTTATTCAGTTTTTTTTTCCATTGAGATGTAATTTTGTTTGGTTGGTTGCATGGTTGTAACGATGTGATATATGATATATGTTTGGCACTAGCATCATGCTAGGACCATTTATAACAAGAATTAAGTTAGAAGTATGCTAGGACAGTTTAAATAAACCCGAGTAGTACTATATTTAAGGTCGATAAGACAAACACCGCTAGGACTATATTTAGGGCCGACAAATTCTCTAGCAGCATGATTAAGGCCGAAAGCAACCATTAGTAGCATCCTAGCACTACTAAAAAACTTGCATTTACCAACTGCTAGTTACCAACTACTGTGCGTTGGTAAATTCAATTTACCAACGCGGAGCCGTTGGTAAACGCAAGTTGGTATTTGATTCGTTGGAAATTTTTTTTCCAACGCGCAAGTAATAACACGTTGGTAAATTCTAACGCGTACACGTTGGTAAAATTCAAGTTGGTAATTACCAATGGTTAGGAACCGGGGTTGGTTTCCAACGCGTATTTCTAGTTACCAACTGCCATACGCATTGGTAATAACCAACTGCCTGACAGTTAATTACCAACTGCCAGGCAATTGGTAATTACCAATGCGTACGGCAATTGGTAGTTACCAACTGCCTAGCAGTTGGTAATTACCAACGTCTATGGCAGTTGGTAATTACCAACTACCATACGCATTGGTAATTACCAACTGTCACGGCAGTTGGTAAATTACCAACTGCCATACGCGTTGGTAATTACCAACTGCCATGACAATTGGTAGGAGACACCGTTGGTAATTACCAACTTACAGCAGTTGGTAAGGGGGTTGATAATTACCAACGCGCATGGCAGTTGGTAATTACCAACGCATGCGAGTTGGTAGCAAGCCGGTGGTAATTACCAACTTGCATACGCGTTGGTAACAGTGTCAGGTATAAACGCGGATGACAGTTGGTAATTACCAACGCGCACGAGTTGGTAAACCCCGGTTGCACGTTGGTAATGTACATTAAGCGTTCCAGGTTTCGATTGTTTCGTATTTTTCCCAGTTTGAAACAAGTTCGAAATTAACATACCAATTCAAAAGTTCCCCCAGCTTTACTCAGCAATCAATATTACACAGCTATGCAAACGTAATTTCCATAAAATATTCTCAAATACAGCATAATTAAAACAAGAACATATATGTCTGGAATAAAGCATACAACATTCAACGGATTACACATTTCAGCAATTTCAACTGAGTCTTAATTAAGTCTAATAATTATTATGTAAGTCTGATAACACAAGAACTTTGGAAATGATTTACCTGTTGATGACGACCATCACGGAGTACCGACTATCTCCTCATCCTCCGAGTCCGAGTCATCAGGATACTGTGGAACTGGTTGAGCCGGCGGGCATGGAAGGTTTAGCGAACGACAAATAATCTCCAACTGAGCCCAGTTCGCCTCCAATGTGGCTCTCTGAGCCTCCATCTCTGCTCTCTATCTCCTCTTAATTCTCTCGAGCTTCCTCTCGTGTCATTGTCATCGGATATAAAGTCCTCCTCATCATCTATATCGTCATTAGATCCCCCCTTGTCAAGTACATCTTCTTCAATATCATCACCGACACCCGGGTCAGCTAACTCCTCAACTAGGTCATCTTCAATTCTTTGACAACTCACGGATCCACTGTCTTGATAAACGTCATCCTTGTCAGCAATTGCTCCCTGGATTATCCATCTAGGTTTTATTTTTATAACAGCTGACCACCCGTTTTTATCACGTGACTTTGTCGGATATGGTGTGTAGTAAACTTGGTCAGCCTGTGATGCTAGAATGAAAGGATCAAACTTTTGATATCTACGGCTATCCCGGATCTCAACTATCCCAAACTGTTTATGCATTCGAGTTCCGCGTTCAGGTGTTGGGTTAACTCAGTTGCAACTAAATAAGACAACATTCTTATGTGGATATCCAGGATATTCGAGTTGAATGACTTCTTCTAATATACCATAAAAATCACATTCAACTTCACTTGAACCTGTGCTTCGTATGCAGATTCCACTATTAAATGTTGATTTGTCCTTGCCCCATTCACTTATGTGAAACTTGTACCCATTTGTGAAATAAACCGGCCATGTCTCTACCCGACGTGAGGGTCCACATGCAACATCCCACAAGATGTTATTCACAATATTGTTACCTGGGACATCAACCTATGTAACACATTTTCATTTTAGGAAAACATATTTGGAAGTTTATAACTTAACATATTGCAATACATAGTGAGTAAAATCACACGTACATAGTGTCGGAGCCAGCTGGAGAAATTGTTTTTAATGTGTATGACCATCTCAGACATGGTTATATCGGGAGCAGTTTCCCTTACCATGTCCACAAACATACTGTGAGGAAATACATAAATTATTAACATATGTTAGATTCGTCAGATGATTAGTCGTAAACTTTAAAATAATCACAGTACTAGATGATAATGAACGATGACTTACTTTAGATATGGCCTGATCTCAGCACAGTTTAGAAGAACGTATGTGGTTGCAAGTCTGAGTTCATCGTCCATGAGGAATCTATATCTACATGCACCATATGGACGTCCCGGAAATGTGAATATGGACCACAACTCACCATTACATGGGACAGGACCACCATCATCATTTCACGGTACACGGTTCATCATGGAGGGAACATGGGATTCAAAGTAATGAGAGCAAAAGATGGAAGTCTCCTTTATAAGGTATGCTTCACATATCAATCCCTCAACATGAGCAATATTAGAAACCTTCATTTTTAGGTCATGCATGCACCGCTCAAATTTATACATCCATCGGTACTGAACAAGTCCTCCAACCCTTGCTTCATATGGCAAGTGAACTGGGAGATGCTCCATGACATCAAAAAACCCGGGAGGAAAAATTCTCTCAAGCTTATAAATTATAATTACAATGTTGGCCTCCAACGCGAACAAGTGAGACTCATACAGCTCTGGAGAGCACAAATCTCTAAAGAATAGACTTAACTCCGTTAGTGGCTTCCATATATTCTCGGGAAGCGCTTCAAGGGCAATTGGGAGAAGCTTTTGCATCATAACATGGCAATCATGACTCTTCATGCCAAACATATTGCAACCAGAGGTATCAACACATCTCCCCAGATTCGAGGCATACCCATCAGGGAGTCGTAGAGATTTGACCCAAGCGATAACATCTTACCTTTGGTTAACATCAAAGGTGAACCGAGCCTTTGGTTTGAATGAACGACCATCATCAAGAGGAACCATGTTTAACTCCGGCCGATTACAATAAATTTCGAGGTCCTTCCGTGCTTTAACATTATCTTTCGTTTTGTTCTTAACATCCATCACAGTATTCCATATATTTTCAAACACGTTCTTCTCAATATGCATGACATCAAGATTATGTTGGATTAAGTTCGTGGCCCAATTTGGTAACTCCAAAAAAATGCTTCGTTTCGTCCAATTATGTGATTTCCCATAATCGCACGGGCGCTGTTGTGGACCATCGTTAGCAATTGATGGAATCCAGGAGATTGTTTCAAATATAGCCTCACCTGATAATCGATCGGGAGGCAATGACTTCTCTAATTTCCCCTTTTTGAAACAAGTACAATTTTTTCTATATGGGTGGTTTCGGCCAAGAAATTGCCAGTGATAGTCGAAAAATGAAAATTTTCCTCCATACTTAAGTTGGAACGCCTTACTTTCGTCTATACAAATGGGGCAAGACAATCGCCCATGTGTCATCCATCCTGAAAGCATGCCATAAGCCGGAAAGTCATTTATGGTCCACATTAATGCTGCTCGCATAATAAAATTTTCTTTTAATGACACATCCCATGTTTCAACGCCATCAAACCACAGATGTCGTAGTTCTTCTATTAGAGGTTGTAGATAAACATCAATCTTATGATTTGGGCTACATGGAACTAGAATCAACAACGAAAGGAACATATAAGGTTTTTTCATGCACATCCAAGGGGGCAAATTATACGGAGTCACGATAACAGGCCAACAAGAGTATTGTTTTCCAGATGGTCCAAAAGGGGTAAATCCATCAGCACACAACCCCAATCAGACATTACGTGCTTCCGAAGCAAACCATGGGTACGTCCGATCAAAATGTTTCCAAGCTTCACCATCTGATGGATGTTTTATAACACCTGGGATTTGTTTTTGCTCCTTATGCCATCTCATCTACTCTGCTGTTAACATTGACGCATGTAACGCCCCCAATTTTATAAACCTTAATTTTAAAAGATATCTTAAATTCCCAGAATTATAAAGCATTTAATTAAAAATAATTTAAGAAATATGAGGTAAAACATTTTATTTAAATCATTTTCCAAACAATGAGAGTATTAAATGAAATCAAAGTAGTTAAGTGACAATCCCAGGAAAACTAATATACGCATAATGTGTCAATTTAAACAAGTCATATGTTTCTTTAGAAATCAAATAACACAAAGTTAAAACCTAGTCCCAGCCAGTTCTACTTTCGAGGGGCTACAGCGTACCATCACTCAGTCTACTCCACATCTTAAACCTCGTTATATGGTTCAGTGTACTCTATCTCCTCATAGTACTCACCTAGAAAAACATATTAAGAGAAGGGATGAGCACAACTTACTCAGTAAAGGGGAAGTATCAGGCCCATCACGTGGGTCCTAATATTCCCATAACAAACAACAACGAATAATAAACTTTAATTTGTAGCAATTTAATTAAAGAAAAATTCCATACAACATCATAACAACAAAATCAAAATCCTACTAGCATGCTTGAACTACTATGCATATGCATAATTCTTTTTACCGATTAAATAATATCTTCTTGATCGATCACTTAATCCAATACTTAATTGCCGTCGGACGAACCTAGGGTGGTAAGTGTGTACATCACCCACTCTCGGGATAACTCTTAGGCAGTGCCACTAGGGATGCCACCAAGCCAGAGCCTCTCGGGATACCTACGTCGAGGTAGAGCCTCTCGTGATAACAGCCATAAGCATGGTCCCTCGCCAGCTATGGTCTGACAGCGCACAAATCATATCTCCATACTCCGTGTCAATATCGGGTCATGACTAGGGACGGTCCACCGCCACCCTAACATGCCTCTCGGGTTCGAATCGTCCGTTCCGAACCTCTCGTCTAAATTTACGGCTTGTTAGGTCATGTAGATATGGTTTGTCACCAACCTTGCATGCCTCGTATTTTATCTTACTCTTCAAATCTTTTACTTAATGCAATCTTGTGTATGACAAACATCAATCATATGCAACAACCAATTGATGCATGACCGTAGCTCATTTTATTTTAGCTCTTTTTAGTAGAATGCCATGATTCTAGTGCATCCTATTTCTTTTATCATGTTATCTTAGTTTAGTGTTACATGATGTCATGACAATCAATGATATCTTTTAAGTGTATTTGTGATAAATGTTCATCTCATTTCTCGTGAATTCTTTCTAAATTGGTCATTTAGTATTTACACTCCTAATCCTTTATCTATCGGCTTATAATAATTTATTACGACCCTAACATGCCACTAACGGTTCCTTCCAATCTCATCATGTTGCTAATGTGCTTGTCGGCCCTAAACATGGTACTAGCGGTGTTTGTCTCGCCGGCCCAAAACATGCTACTAGCGGTGTTTATTTAGGCGGTCCTAACATATTTCTAATTTAATTCTTGTTATAAGCGGTCATAGTATGATACTAGCACCAAACATACATCATACATCACATCATTACAACCATACAACCAACCAACCAAAATTACATCTCAAAGGAAGAGAACTAAAATAAAATATAATAAAATAAAATAAAATAAAATTCTAGAAAAACTAATTAATTACCCTACCCATGTTGCCCACGCGTTTAAAGATTTTGTTTAGCCCAATTGTTTACTTAAAATTTATTATTCGGGTTGATGCTTATTTTGGGCCTAAGAGGGCCCATGAGAACTAACCCACTCTTCCCCCTTACCTAGTTCGGAATAATACGGCGAAAGAGGGCGATTTCCTAGGACGGTCCTACAAAATGTTAGTAAGGTAGAAAATTAGAAAATATGCTAAAATTTAGAAATTTTCCTAAATGGTACTTGGAAGGTTCATGTTCTTAACATTTAGGCCGAAATTTTACCTAGTGGGCAAAAAAAAGGTCTCGGGGTGTCTTCGGTGGTCTCGTGCCTACTCGGGATCGTGCCGGGAGCCTTCTTGATATTGATCCTAAAAATTATAGTGGCCATACACTAACTTATAAGCTCATTTAATGGCTGTAAAAACTAATCTTGGAAGGAAAAAAATTTTTATTTCGGTTACCGATGTGTTTTCGGGATCTCTGACGCTCCCGGAGTCCAACGAAGCGCCAAACCTTCAAGTAAGGATTTTCTAACCCTTTATAAAAACATGGACAGCAAAGATAAGATAATTTTTAGGGCTGTAAGATTTGAAATTGGCAGCCGAAAGAATTTTAAAAAGACTATGGTGGCTTACCGGGGTTTAGGAGCAAGTATGGATCCGATTGCACCGGAAACAAATGCAAAACCCAAAACTTGGATTAATGATAATCTACCAAATATTTACAGCAAAGATATAAGGCCTTTAGGTGCTGAAAAGAAGAGAAAAAAATAATAATAATAATTAAAAGAGAGATACAAAATAATTTAGACTTACACAAATGAATTCGGAATCGCCGGTGCGTGTAGGATCATTTTTGTGTCCCCGACGGGGTTTCTCTTCAATCTAATGAATCTAAGAAAAATATAAAATTAAAATAATATTCCAATACTCTAGAATAACTAAGAATCAAAGCATGGAGGGCTGACTTACATAGGTTTGTTGGAAAGATAAGGGGAGATAGAAGATGATCGGGTGTTTGTCCGCGGCTTTGTTGTGGTTTAAGCAATAAAATACTCGCTAGCAGTTGCTCGCACTCATGAACGGAATAGAACAATATTGTCTAGGCTAGAAAGAAAAGAAAAATTGATGACGGATTTTGAAGGTGGCGGCCGAAATTCTCTTTTCCTTGGAAAATGTTGCTTTACGGCTTATTGGGTGATAAAAGACCAAGATTCTAGTTTGCCTAGGATTTTTAATTGCTGGAGGCGCACCAGCCTTTTTGACCTAGGAGAGATACGGGAAAAGAATATTAAATTAAAGGAAAGAGTTATAGTTATATTAGGATAATAATGAAGGTTTTTAAAATAAGGAAAATATAGATAAGTAGGTAAATTAAATTAAATTATTTTTTTATTTTAAACAAACAAAATTTCAAGGAGGCATGCGGCTGAAACTTTTTAGAATAAAAAATAGGGTTAGTTGGGAAATTATTATATACAACAAAAGCACGAACCCGGTTTAAACCCTACACACACGTAGGCTAAATTTTTTGAAATCTAAGCAAACGAATTCAGAATTGAGTGAGATAAATTTCTCTTGACTCATTTTTGCGAGAAGAATCCAATGGTGCTCCCAGATTTTCCATCCGATGCTCAGTTGGAAATGACAAAAATGCCCATAACCTAAAGAAAATAACTTTAAGCTTCTGGTTTGGAATTTTGACTTAATAAGTACTAAAGGAATTATCTAAGGATTAAGATTCTTAATTTTATATTGACTTTCTAAATTGGTAGGTAAAAATTACAAAAATACTCTTGAGGACAAAATGTTAATTAATTTATTTTTATTTTTATTTTTATTTTTATTTTTATTTTATTTAGGGCAATTTGATAATTTTCTTTTCCTTAATTTCTAGGGTTGTTACAACGCAAATAAGCGTTGAAGTCGAGGGCTTAGTGGCAAGTAATGCATGGTTTTTCTAAGTTGATCTTTACCTCCACCACCCTTTTTTGGCTTATATCTCTCACTTCCACAGTACGTACACACAGAAAGATTACTTTCATCTTTCCAGAACAACATGCAATCATTAACATAGACGTCAATCTTCTGGTGAGACAAGCCAAACTGGGAAACTAATTTCTTCGTTTCAAACCAATTTGATGGCATTTTACTATCTGTAGGTTGAGTCTCTTTCATCAACCCGGCAATGCCATTAAAACATGCTCGTGACATGTGATACTCAGACTTAAGGTTAAGAAGACGGACAGCAGCAGATAACTCAGAATGATTTTCACACTCATCTCATAGCGGGGTTGATGCTGAATTTCATAGATTGAAAATTTTTTGTGCACTTTCATTCGGCTGCGCAACATGGTCTTCCGAAAATTGTGAGAAATTAGGCCCAACGGCATCTAATACCATCCTTTCATATGGATTCGTCGAAGACCCCTGGTCAAACTGATCAAAGGCACAGACACCTGGGGCATGCAAATAACTATAATAATTATGATATAATAATTATTCTAATATGCATAACGAGTAGCAGTATTATTATGGATATTATTATTACTCAAATTTAAGTTCTATGGGTATTATTGAACTTTGTTTAATAATTAATTTAATTATTATGTATTATTACTATTTGTCTATTTTTAAGTATTATAAATATTATTCTTATATAATCATAATAATAATTATTATTGCTATTATTATTATGCATGTCCCATGCATAGAACTATAATTATTATGATATAATAATTATAATTACATACATTATTACTATCAGTATTATTATGATGTAAGTAATATTACTTATATTTAAGTACTATGGGTATTATTGTACTTTTTTTTATAATTAATTTAATTATTATGTATTAGAACTTTTTGTATTTCTTTAAGTAGTATAAATATTATTCTTCTATAATAATAAAAGTAATTATAATTATTATTATTATTATGACTGTCACATGCATATAAGTATAATTTATTCTGATGTAATAATAATAATTTATTAAATGCATAATTTTTATCATTATTATTATGGGTATTAAAATTACTGAAATTTCATTTTTTTGGGTATTATTGTACATGCTTCAACAATTATAATAATTATTATGTATAATTAGTATTTGTAATTTTTTGAGTCTGATTCATAATAATATTGTTATAATAATAATTATTATACTTATTATTATTATAATTATTATTACAATAATATTATTAGTAATATTATTGTTATGACTGTCCCGTGCTTATAAGTAAAATTATTATGATGTTCCATGCATATAAGTAAAATTAGTTTTAGTATGTTAATCATTATAATGACCGTTGGTAAAATTATTTTTATTAACATTATTATTATTCTTCATATTATTGTTATTAATAAACGTACTATTACATTATTATTATTAACAGTTATTGTTCTTAGTATTCACGTTATAACATTGAACATATCATACTTAATTAATATTACTTAGGTTCATTACTATTATTTTGTAAGTTCCTAGTACTCCTCTCGTACACGTATTAATTAATTATTATTGTTACTCTTATTATTTTCATATTATTGCTACATCTTTTTATTATAATAATTATTATTATTATTAGACCATGACATAATATAACCATTTACACTAAATCACTCCAACTAAACCATAACTAAACCTATTACCATCAACTTATACTAATAATCATTCCGTAAAATAATTTATACAACGCACAAAGAAATTGCATATTCACTCTAATCCATCAGAAAAAATATCCACAGATAACAAATAATTAACATGAATTGCATATTCAAATACCAACAACTATGTTCAAACCACAGTGACAATACATAAGTTTTATTATCAATATTAATAATTAAAAATAATTTCCCTTCAGAAATTCCGTTTTCATTTCGAAAGGAAAAAAAAAAAGAAACTTACCTCGAACGACTTCGAACGGAGAGGAAAAATAATGGGTATGTCTTCAGGCTCATAGATGCAGGGAGGAACTGAAAAAAGAGGGGAAAAAACTTAATATCCTGGTAATATAAGGAATTTCTGAAAATGAAACAAAAAAACATTAATCTACACGCGTATTTTAAACAAAATACGTTAAAAAGATTATTATTTTTGTTACTATTATTATTATTATAATTATTAGTATTATTATTATTATTTTATTATTATTTGGACGTGATATTATTATGAATATTATTACAACTATCACTATTATTATAAAAATTTGGTACAAATGAATTTTGTCTTGTATTATTATTATAGTAATCATTATCATTATTATTATTATTGTTGTTGTTATATTTTTCATATTATTCTTATTATTAAGCATATTATTACATTATTATTTTCTTCATTCTTATTGTTCTTATGATTAAGGTAATTATTATAACTTAATTTCATTATTATTATTCTCTAACTTACTTCTACTACTATCTACTATTATTAATTATTATTATTATTACTGTTATTATGTGCATATTATTGGGTACATATTATAATAATAATTATTACTATTGTTATTATTATTTTATTATTGTTACTATTACCCAACACTAAATCACTCATACTAAACCTTAAGTCAACTAATTACGATCTAAAGAATATAGAAAAAAATAAATGAAATAAACAATCTATATGGAAATTGAAAATACCTATCATTATGGTTCTATTACTGACAAATATTTTTATTTTCTTTTACTCAGTTGATGGCTAAACCATTAATAATACCAATAATGTTTTCATTTGCTCCCTTGGTTTGAAGACATTTTTTTTTGTTACTTTTTTTTATGTGTTGATCATTAAATCTCATTTTTTGGCACTGAAATCCCACTTTTTTCCCTTATTTTATTAATTATGTGTTAATCATTAAAACTCATTTTTTGTCACTGAAATCCCACTTCCCCCCCCCTATTTTATTAAATTGTCCATATTATTTCTCTTTCCTAAAATAAAAATTTATTAGGCACAATAGTTTGTTTGCTTTTTTGCATGATTTTCACTGACAAATTTTTGGCTGATTTTACTTTTTTTTTCTTTTTTTCCTTAGCCTTTATTAAGTTAATGGTTAAACTCTTAGTACCTATTCTTTCTATTTGCTTTCTTAGTTTCCAAACTTTAATTTGATTTTTTGTACTTGATTTTTATTTTTTTTTGTTGGTTTTTTATTTTTATGTATAAATGGTTAAACACCACTGTTAGTCATTAAACTCTTTACTGTATAAAAATTGGATCCTAATTATGTAATAATGACCTCTAATTATGATTATATCTTTTGGTCTTCGAACTTTGAGATCAGCCAATCAGGTATTTTTATTATTGTCTTCCAATAAATACAAAAATATAAAAACTTTAAGTTTTTGTATTTTAAGTCCTCAAACTTTTAACGGTTATAGTCAAGGCCTGAATTTGGGTTGGAATATTAATCCCAAATGAACCGCCTTAGTCTTATGTCATGTGTATTTTATTTACCGAATTGGTTACTAACAACTTTGAAACATTTCATTTTTTTAAAATATTTGAATTAATCATAACTTAATTTTACAGTCATAAGTTTTTTTAACACAGTTTTTTCTATAAATATAATTTTTATGAAAAATTATTTGAACAAATGTGTGTTTTGGAATCGTACAAATACTACATGTATTATAGTTTTGGTCCACAATACAAAAGAAGTCTTGCTTAAAACTTTAAAAGCCCTTATTAACCCAAAATTTATGTATTTCTTACTCCATAACAAAAAAAAAAATTTGAATATAAAATCTTTGAAATACTTACAGATTTAGTAAATTTTTTTATCATATCATCATTCAAACTATCATTTTAATATTAACTTTCTCTGAATTTCTTCGTTTACATGTAAAAAATTATGGGTAAAAGTGAAAACAATATAAAAATACTTTTCTATTTCTTAATCTTTGTATGAAAACAAATGTTTCAAAAGTTTTAGGAGGGAGACGAAATATTTTCAAACAAACTCAAACTCTAATAAAGAGCATCTTTGATTTTGTGTGGAGAAAGGCTAATTTAATACTTTCACAATATTTTTATTTAAGTCAAGTTTAAGTTTTTCTAAAATTTTACAACCATATAAATAATAAATTCTAAAACTATTCCGTTATATGATTGACTAAAAGGGAAAAAAATAAATTGTAATTGCTTTTTGATATCTTCAACATAATTAAATAACCCATAATTAAAAAATAATTAACACTAAATCACTCAAACTAAACATTTTAATTACATCACTAAAATTACCCATAATTAAAAAAAATTAACACAAAATAAATGGGAAAAACCCAACTAAATAACCAGAAAAATGTCGAACCACAGTCATAATACATAAATTTTAATTACAACATAAATAATAAAATACAATTTTTTTCCCTTAAAAAAATTCGGATAATCCAAAAAAATTAAGAACGTACCTCTACCAACTTCAGAAGCTACGGAATCACAACAATGACAAGCTATGAAACCTCAAATAAGAGCTGAAACTGAAAGAATAATGCATCAAAACCAACTTCCATGATTTTTCCCAAGTATACACATAATATTAGAAAATATCTACAAAAAAAACACATACCCGAGCTGAGGACGACCTGATCTATGAAATGAACCCAAGAACAGCGGAAAATGGCCGGACGTTGGCCGGCATTCGACAGCGTCATTGTCACGGAGAAACCAGACGTTCTTTCTCCCCGAACCTCGCCTGAACTCACGTCTGAATCTGGAAAACGAAGAAGACAATTTAAAAATGTTTCCGTTGGTAAAGTACCCTTAAAAAAAAAATTCCACCAACGCTGGGAAGTTGGAATATTACCAACGGTCTTGACCGTTGGTAGTTACCAACGGCTAGCCCGTTGGAAAAAAAAACCTGCAAAAAAAAGTTTACACCCTCACCAACACGTGCACGTTGGAAATAATTACCAACGATTCTACGCGTTGGTAACTACCAACGGCGTAGCCATTGGTAAAGAAGCCGTTGGAAAAGCAACCAAAGTTAGTAGTGTGGGGCCATAATAAACTACTATATAGTTGGTCAATAAAGGATTACGTTTGTAAATGCCAATTGACAAACTTGAAAAGAATTCATAAGAGAGAAAGTGGACATTTATCATAACTATACTTAAAAAGATATCATTGATGGTCATATCATCATGCAAAACTAAACTAAGATAAAGAGATAAAAGAAATAGGATTTACTAGAATCATGACACTCTACTAAGAAGATGTTAAAATAAATTGAGCTACGGTCATGCATTAATTGGTCGTTACATATGACTAATGTTTGTCATACACAAGACTGGATTAAGTGAGATTTTAGGATTAAGCTAAAACACGAGGCATGTAAGGTTGGCGGTGAACCACATCTGCATGATCTGATAACCTGTAAATTTATAAGAGAGGTTCGGAAAAGACGATTCCAAACCAAGAAGCATGTCAAGGTAAAGACAGACTCGAGTCATGACCTAAGTCAAAAAAGAAAATGTTTTACCTCATATTTCTTAAATTATTTTAATTAATTGCTTAATAACTCTGAGGAATTAAGATATTTTTCAAAATTAAGATTTATAAAATTAGGGGAGTTACAAAAAAAATATACTAATTTTTAACTTTTTATGTAAACATTATACCAATATTGATATATTAGCATTTGTTTTTTACTTACAATTGAATTAATTTTTGGATATTCTTATTTCCACATGAATCAAATGGCTTGTTAAAGCCAAATTGGAATTGGCATAAGATGTGAAGAAAAGACAAGCAGTCATATTAGCTCATATATAAAAGCTACATAGTTTATTTTTGGGGCATATGAAATCGAGGCAGAGAAATGTAACAAAAAAGTGGAACAAAAATATCATGCAATAGTAGAGAGTCATGAAGCATCAGGTAGGAATTTTTATTTTATTTTTTGACTTATATGTTATCGATTTTATCTGGTGGGATTGACTATAATTTTTTTATTCATTCAAACAATTCATAATTCCTACTGTCATGCTTTGATTAAAAAAGTTCCACTGCTATGACAATACTTTTTGCAAATTAGAACTTGTAATTACAACTTTTCTATTCTCCATGGTGTCCACCACCAATTTATGTGCCTTACTTATTTAATTTTTCTTATTTCTCTATCTTTTTTTATTTTATTATTGATTTTAGTGAATTTCATACTAAAATCACTGCATGATTGTGTAAAATAAAATTAGTAAGTTCATTATTATTTATAATCGAAAAGGCTATAACTATAATTTTCATATTTTTTATTATACCAAAAGAAGTATATTTTTATGTAATTTGAATATATATATATATATATATATAAGTTTCTTAATCTTGCCCCCTAACTTGAAATTCTGGTTCCACCACTGTAACCAATTAACCATAACGGTTTAAGCTAAAACTCTAATTCATTAAAGACCACATCTAGATGTTACAAATAAAAAAAAATTAATAGTTAGATATGAGAACCTAACGACACGGTTAGGAGTCATCATAAGAAAACACAAATTTTTCATTGTTTGCAATAATCAAAATAATTTAATCATTACAAAAGAGAGATCAAAAAATTAAAATTGGATCACCAAAAAATAATAATTATAGTTTATTTTTTTAGTGTTATATTTTTTTAGTATATATGGATTTTTTTTTAAAAAAAAGAAAGTAAGAATAAAAGACTATTTTAATTAAAGATAAATTATTATTTTGTGTTTTACTTTAATTGGCGAATATGTCCATCCTATCTTTTTTTTCTCATACAATGTATGGTTTATTTTTTTATATATTTTAATTGTATATATAATTATATAATTATTATTTATAATAATAACATAATCATATAAGAGATTGAAAATAAAACCATATTTCATAAATTTTAATAAAATTTAGCTATTTTAATATTTATTTTTTAAAAAAAGCAATAAATACAACAATTATAAAAATATATAATGATCTATTTAAAATATAAAAGTGAGTTCGATCTACAACATTTTTCTTTCTTAAATTCCTCCATAACCAAACAAAGAAAAGAACATCCCTAATCATTAGACTTGGAAGTACAAATTTCAATTAATTCTTCAAATTTAACTGATAAAAATAAAATATCTACAATTAAGATGATATTTTATTTTTTTATTTTTATATTAATAAATTTTTATTAAAAATCACTTGAATTAGTTGTTAGAAGGCAAAGAGAATAAAAGAGAAATGGAAATGTTAAAAATAGATTAATTTGTTTTTAGCTAAACAAAGGAGAAAATGTCAATTTAGTGAAATTAAAAATAACACAATTAATTGCACCTATTCTTATCTCAAATAAATTTATGAAACAACTGAAACTATTATTTAGAAAAAGTACAAATCCATCAACATTAATGCATAAATTGTAGAAATATTAGATAGTATGAGAAATTTTTTGTTTAAAAACTAAATAAAATGAGAGAAACAAATGATTAAAATAATTATTGATAGAGTAAGAATTACCTAAAGTTATATATCGAAGGCCTTGTAATTTTGGTACCTTAACTTGAAATTTTTTTATTCCTTCCTCTAACTAACAAGGTTAGGCTAGTTTATACTAATAGTTTTCTTTCTAATTAACACGTAATTATTTTTTGTTTAAATAATTAAATTGTGCAATAAATATGTAAATTTGACATAATTAGTGCATTAAATTTATTGCCTAATAAATGTTAATAACTAAAATATTAAATAAAATAATAAATAAGTTTAATAGCACTTTAACATAACACTTTAATTTGTAACAATAACTCTAAAAGACTCATAAAGAATCTAATTATATCAATCGTTAAATTGATATACTATGTGAGTAAATGATTAACTATAAATCTGTTAGTGTACTTTAATTGCTAGAATTATGTTCAAAATAAGTATAAATAGAATACCAGTACTAAATTATAATTCAAAAAAAATTCATGCAAATAGAATAAAAATCCAAATAATAGAGTGTGGTTAAAAGGACCCTAAAATATTTTGACATTGTAACACCCCCATGTCCCACATGGGTGAATTGTGGGAAGCCTTATGTGGATATATAGCCTCCAATTCCAGAACATAAGCACCTAGCGCTTATCCTTTTCCAAAGGATAGCCCATGTGGTGTGGGCATGTGTTCCGTTGACCAGTTCTGGACTTGGGTCGTTACAGTTGGTATCAGAGCCAGATTCGAGGAAGGCAGTGACCTCACTCAGTAAGTATGCTTCTTGTTTGTTTGCTAAGTTAGAGACCTTTGCTTGTTGTTTGTTTGCTAAGTTAGAGACCTTGGATAGGTTTTAAAAAGTTTCCATAATTGAGCATAATATATTAGCAATGTTTCAAACAAAAGTTAACAACTCGGCTTTTTGTAAAGGGACTCGTAAAACAATACACCAATTAATTTAGTGACAAATGATATAGGAGATACCTAGAGCCCACCTAATGCTATAATTTAAAAGTTACTTTCAAAATTAGTTGCCTGCTCCAGACTAAACCTTTTCCTTTTTAGGTTATGGACTTACATGAACATCCTACTCTTTGGGCTAATGAATGCACCCAAAGGTTTTATAGATTTTATGAATAGGGTGTTCCAACAATACCTAGATTATTTTGTCATTGTTCTCTTAAAAAATATTCTGATTTACTCACAAAATGCTGAAAGTCATAGAGAACATTTAAAGTTTATGCTCCAAACATTGAAGGAACATTAGTTGTATTCTAAGCTAAGGAAGTGCGAGTTTTGGTTGAACAGTGTCACCTTTTATGGGTCACATGATAATTACGGATGGAATTTCAATGGATCCTAGCAAGGTTGAAGCTGTAATGATTGGCAACAACTGAAGACTGTATCTGAGATTCGGAGTTTCTTTGGCTTGGAAGGTTATTATAGATGTTTTTGTATAGGGTTATCCAAATTTTGCATGTCTCTTAACCCAACTAACTAAGAAAGATCAACCATTCCAGTAGACCAAAGAGCACAAAAATAGTTTCTAGGACTTAAAGAAACAATTAGTCTCTACACTTGTTCTTACTCTCCCTGATGGCCGAAGTCGCTTTGTAGTTTATACAGATGCATCACATCAGGGGCTCGGTTGTGTATTGATGTAGGTGGGGAAGGTGATTATGGATCCAGGTAGTTGAAGCCTCATGAGCTAATTACTTAACTCATGATCTGGAGTTAGCAGCTATCATACATGCGTTAAATCTTTGGCGACATTATTTTTATGGAAAAGAGTTTAAGGTCTTCACCGACCATAAAAGCCTACATTATCTATTGCCAAAAAAAAAAAAAAAGAACTCAATAATCGATAGCGTCGTTGGGTTGAATATCTCTCTAATTATAATTGCACTATTCAGTATCACCCAAGCAAGGCTAATCTGGTCGCTGATGCTTTCAGTAGAAAAGTAAGTGCTAAACTGGGTGCTATGGTGGTTTCTGAGTGGAAACTACTAGAAGAGTTCAGACACATGAACTTAGGCATTCAAGTAAAAGGAGACCCCAGGTTCTCATGGCCAGTTTTCATATGGAGCCTACACTTGTGCAAGGGTCAAAGAGGCTTAAATGGAGGATCCACAATGCCAAGTGATGGCCCAAGGCCTCATCGTTGTGAGTCATGATGACTGTTGAGGAGACTTCTAGAAGGAAGAACGCCTGGAAGGTGGATCGCCCCAAGGAGAGTACCTGAAAAGCTGGTAAACAGGGTTAGGAGGCCCCCGGAGTGTTTTTCCGGGGGGGAGCCTCCGACGCCCAAGTCAGTGGTGGCCGGAAGAAGGAGAAAGTCACTAGCTCAAAGAGAAAGGCGGAAAAGTCTCGCCTGGTATTTTCTCAGAGTGTGGGAGCTGTATATCCGGCCTGCCAACCTCCTGTCAAGTATTTATTTCCTGTATATATAGGAATACCTAGCCCGTTCAGATCATGACACGTGTGCGGTCGGATGCTCCTGAACGTCTGGGCATAGGGGACAGATAGTTGGTAACTAGATGGCCTCGAGCCTTGTGCTGAGACGGGCCATGATATGATTCTGATGGCGTCTGCGCGTCAGGGCGACTTTTTACGTCTGTGGTGGGACGTGTCAGAGGCTTCCTTAAATGCTTCCTTAAATGCGCCTGCCGTACTCCCGAGGTCCCTGGGCGAGGTCGTCCTCTAGTTCGGACAGAGCCTCTTCGGGAAGCCTACCCTCAGTTCGGGGGTTCCCAGTTCCAGGGGGTTCCGCCTTCGGGGATATCATATTCGGGCAGCAATGTCTGGTGCCACTTTTCCGAAGGCGCGTTGTTCACCACCTTGGGGGGCGAATGGAGTCCTCAAGTTTTACTGGCGTGCCGAGGCTCGGAGCTCTCAGGCTATCTCCCGAGGTGCATGATTCCACCTATTCCCGGGAAGCGCCAGTTCTTCTGGCCGTTGTTGTGGCAGGGTATTCGGCCAGATTGAGGCGACAACCTTTGGCTATCACCAAGAATGGTTAGTTTTAGGGCAGAAAGGATTCAGTGTGGATGTGCATGGTACCTTAAAATTTCAAAACAGATTTGTTGTTCCCTAAGGTAGTGAGATGAAGTATGATGTTTTATTGGCGGCACATGCATCTCGGTTGACCATCCACCCGGGGGCACCAAGATGTACCATGATTTGTAGAAAATCTTTTGGTGGGGTGGCATGAAGAAGGATATTGAAGAGTTTGTATCTAGATGTCTGACTTGTCAGAAGGTCAAAGTAAAACACCAGAGACCTGGAGGACTGCTACAGCCATTAGAGATTCCTCAATGGAAGTGGGCTGACATTGCAATAGATTTCATAGTTGGGCTACCTGCTACTCGTCATCGACATGATGCAATATGGGTTATAGTTGATCGGTTAACCAAGTCAGCCTACTTTTTGGTAATCCAAAAGACTTGGCCTGTAGCTAGATTAGCTTAATTATACATATCTGAGATAGTTCATCTTCAAGGAGTACCGAGGAGCATTGTTTCTGATAAGGATCCATGATTCACATAACAGTTTTGACAGGCTTTACAAGAACAGTAGGGTACTATGACATTAATGAGCACTGCTTATCATCCACAGACAGATGGACAGTCGGAGAGGACTATACAAACTATTGAGGATATGCTTAGAGCTTGTGCACTAGATTACAAGAACTCCTGGGATAATGACCTGCCACTAGTGGAGTTTGCTTATAATAATAGCTATCACTCCAGCATTCAGATGGCCCCATATGAGGCTTTGTATGGACGCAGTTGTCGTACTCCGGTGTGTTGGGAAGAAGTGGGCGACAGGCCTTTGTTAGGGCCAGATTTAGTACAACAAACTTCAGATAAGGTTAAAATAATCAAACAACGATTGGTAGCGGCTCAAGATAGGCAGCGAAGTTATGCAAACCAGAGGCGTCGTCCCTTGGAGTTTTCTGTTGGTGATCATGTGTTCCTAAAGGTGTCACCGACCAAGGGAGTTCAACGCTTTGGAGTGAGAAGAAAGTTAGCCCCGCGCTTTGTTGGACCTTTTGAAGTCTTAGAACGGGTTGGAGAGGTGGCTTATAGAGTAGCTTTACCACCTAACTTGGCTAGAATTCATAATGTGTTCCATGTGAGTAATATTCGAAAGTATCAGCCAGATCCAGCACATGTTATTCCGTGGGAGCCGTTGCAGTTACGCGAGGATTTGACTTACGTCGAAGAGCCTTTGGCCATTGTGGATCGTAGAGAAAAGGTTTTGCGCAACAAAGTCATTCAACTGGTAAAGGTCATTTGGAATAATCATGGAGAGCAAGAAGCAACTTGGGAAGTTGAGGATGAGCTTCGGAAGAAGTATCCATAGCTTTGAGGTACTTCTTAACACCCTCTTTCAAAATTTGGGGACAAATTTCTTTTAAGGGGAGGAGGCTGTAATGACCCTAGAAATTAAGGAAAATAAAATTACTAAATTACCCTATTTAAAAAAAATAAAAATTAATTAATTAGCATTTTGTCCTTAAAGGTAGTTTTGTAATTTTACCTATGAATTTAGAAAATCAATATAAAATTAAGAATCTTGATCCTTAGATGATTCCTTTAGTAATTATTAAGTCAAATTCCAAACCAGAAGCTCAAAGTCATTTTCTTTAGGCTAGGGGCATTTTTGTCATTTACAACCGAGCATCGGATGAAAAATCTGGGATCACCATTGGATTCTTCTAAAAAAAATGAGTCAAGAGAAATTTACCTCACTTAATTCTGAATCCGTTTGCTTAGATTTCCAAAAATTTAGCCTACGCGTGTGTAAGGTTTAAATCGGGTTCGTGCTACTGCTACATAGGATTATTATTTATTTATTTTCCCCTAACCCTAATTTCTCTCTTCTAAAACTATCCAGCCGCAACACCTCCTGGAGTTAAAAAAAAAAAAAAAACTAATTATTTCCTTATCTCCATTTTTCCTTAATTAAACACGCACACTAATACGTTTTTCCTTCCATTTTTTTTTTATTCCTTGTTTCTATGCGATCAAGCATCTGAAGTGGGTTAGAAATTAAACCTATTTTTTTTCCTCTCACAAACAGCTGCCGCTTATTATTCTCTCCTCCTTCAACAGCACACCACCATAAGAAAAAAAAAATCAGATTTTGGGAAAAAGGCAGCCCAGCATCCTTTGGTCCTCTTCACGCCGGTTATTGTCTCGTTTATTCCTCCATCAAAACAGTGTAAGTACAGCCCTTTATGCTACGATTAAATTTTATTCTGGATTATTAGAACAATAATTTTGCCTAATCTTACCTAGGTTCATTAGGTTGAAGAGAAATCTCATCCGGACAGTAAAATCGACCCTGCGCGTACCGACGATCCCAGATTCATTTGTGTGAGCCCAAATCCTTCTATATCACTCTTTTAATTTTTTTTCCAGCACCTAAAGGCCTTATATTTTTGCTGTAAATTCTTGGTAGATTACCATTAATCCAAGGTTTGGGTTTTTCCACTCGTTTCCGGTGCAATCTTGTCCATACTTGGTTCTAAGCCCGGTAAGCCACCGTAGCCTCTTTTAAAAATTATCTTGGCTGCCAATTTCGAATATTACAGCCCTAATAATTCTCTTTTCCTTGCTGTCCATGTTGTTACAAAGGGTTAGAAAATCCTTACCTGAAGGTTTGGTGTTTCTTTGGACTCCTGGAGCGTCAGAGATCCCGAAAACACATCGGTAACCGAAATAAAATTTTTTTTCCTTCCAAGATCAGTTTTTACAGCCATTAAATAAGCTTATAAGTTAGTGTATAGCCGCTGTAATTTTTAGGATCAATATCAAGAAGGCTTCCGGCACGATCCCGAATAGGCACAAGGCCACCGAAGGCACCCCGAGACCCTTTTTGCCCACTAGGTAAAATTTCGGTCTAAATGCCAAAAACATGAACCTTCCAAGTACCATTTAGGAAAATTTCTAAATTTTAGCACATTTTCTAATTTTCTACCTTACTAACATTTTGTAGGACCGTCCTAGGAAGCCGCCCCTTTCGCCGTATTATTCCAAACTAGGTAAGGGGGAAGAGCGGGTTAGTTCTCGTGGGCTCTCTTAGGCCCAAAATAAGCATCAACCCGAATAATAAATTTTAAGTAACAATTGGGCTAAACAAAATCTTTAAACGCGTGGGTAACATGGGTAGGGTAATTATTTAGTTTTTCTAGAATTTTATTTTATTTTATTATATTTTATTTTAGTTCTCTTCCTTTGAGATGTAATTTTGGTTGGTTGGTTGTATGGTTGTAATGATGTGATGTATGATGTATGTTTGGCGCTAGTATCATACTAGGACCGCTTATAACAAGAATTAAATTAGAAATATGTTAGGACCGCCTAAATAAACACCGCTAGTAGCATGTTTAGGGCCGGCGAGACAAACACCGCTAGTACCATGTTTAGGGCCGACAAGCTCATTAGCAACATGATGAGATTGGAAGGAACCGTTAGTGGCATGTTAGAGCCGTAATAAATTATTACAAGCCGATAGATAAAGGACTAGGAGCGTAAATACTAAATGACCAATTTAGAAAGAATTCACGAGAAATGAGATGAACATTTATCACAAATACACTTAAAAGATATCATTGATTGTCATGACATCATGTAACACTAAACTAAGATAACTTGATAAAAGAAATAGGATGCACTAGAATCATGGCATTATACTAAAAAGAGCTAAATAAAATGAGCTACGGTCATGCATCAATTGGTTGTTGCATATGATTGATGTTTGTCATACACAAGATTGCATTAAGTAAAAGATTTGAAGAGTAAGATAAAATACGACGCATGCAAGGTTGGTGACAAACTATATCTACATGACTTAACAAGCCGTAAATTTAGACGAGAGGTTCGGAACGGACGATTCGAACCCGAGAGGCATGTTAGGGTGGCGGCGGACCGTCCCTAGTCATGACCCGATATTGACACGGAGTATGGAGATATGATTTGTGCGCTGTCAGACCATAGCTGGCGAGGGACCATGCTTATGGCTGTTATCACGAGAGGCTCTACCTCGGCGTAGGTATCCCGAGAGGCTCTGGCTTGGTGGCATCCCTAGTGGCACTGCCTAAGAGTTATCCCGAGAGTGGGTGATGTACACACTCACCACTCTAGGTTCGTCCGACGGCAATTAAGTATTGGATTAAGTGATCGATCAAGAAGATATTATTTAATCGGTAAAAAGAATTATGCATATGCATGGTAGTTCAAGCATGCTAGTAGGATTTTGATTTTGTTGTTATGATGTTGTATGGAATTGTTCTTTAAGTAAATTGCTACAGCTTAAAGTTTATTATTCGTTGTTGTTTGTTACGGGAATATTAGGACCCACGTGATGGGCCTGATACTTCCCTCTTACTGAGCAAGTTGTGCTCATCCCTCCTCTTAACATGTTTTTCTAGGTGAGTACTATGAGGAGACAGAGTACACTGAACCATATAACGAGGTTCAAGATGTGGAGCAGACTGAGTGAGAGTACGCTGTAGCCCCTCGAAAGTAGAACTGGCTGGGACTGAGTTTTAACTTTGTGTTATTTGATTTCTAAAGAAACATATGGTTTGTTTAAATTGGCACCTTATCCGCATATTAGTTTTCTTGGGATTGTCACTTAACTACTCTGATTTCGTTTAATACTCTTATTGTTTGGAAAATAATTTAAAATAAAATGTTTTACCTCACATTTCTTAAATTATTTTAATTAAATGCTTTATTATTCTGGGAATTTAAGATATCTTTTAAAATTAAGGTTTATAAAATTGGGGGCGTAACAGTGTGGTATCAGAGCCAGGTTTGGTTCAAAGTATGTGGTTGAGTCCGCTGGTATGGGACGGGGGAACTTCCATATACTAAGAGTCCATTCCTAAATACCTAGCGCTTATCCTTTTCCAAAGGATAGCCCATGTGGTGTGGGCATGTGTTCCGTTGACCAGTTCTGGACTTGGGTCGTTACAGATGGTATCAGAGCCGACCCGGGACCACGATGGTGTGACATAGTGGGTACGCACATGCATCGTCTACCGGGATTGATCCTGGATTCGAGATGCTACTTGGCCAGGGGCTAAGTAGTCCGATTAGAGAGGTTACTTGGTTCGGGGAACCAAGTAATCCGATTGACCCCAACGGGGACGTTGGGAACATAAGGGGGGGAGTTTGTAACACCCCCATGTCCCACATGGGTGAATTGTGGGAAGCCTTATGTGGATATATAGCCTCCAATTCCAGAACATAAGCACCTAGCGCTTATCCTTTTCCAAAGGATAGCCCATGTGGTGTGGGCATGTGTTCCGTTGACCAGTTCTGGACTTGGGTCGTTACAGACATTGAAGAATAAGTCAAAAAATTTTAAAAGATCAAAGAAGCTCCATAATTAACGGTTCCAACCTATTGTCTAAGTTTATACACACACACACGAGGCCAGCGTTATACTTCCACTTTTTGAAACAAATTTAATGTAAATAATTTATATTTTTCAATTAAAACTTATTGAGTATACGTACCTACTCACACCCACCGTCAAAAGCAGTGGTACAAACCACATAAACGATCAACTCTGTAGCTCTACTCACACCCAATACTAACACATTTATTCATAATTCTCATTTCACACCAAAGTCTAGCTAATGCTACTGATAACAAACTGTATATCGTAACTTCTTTGATTTTGTCCAAGATAGCTACAATCCCATTCTTTTGCTGTTTGTGGAACCACTAGCATATATCAAGAAAACAGAGCAACCAAAATTTCAACTCCATCAACTCGTCTATCAAATTAATTTTATATCTTAGTTTTCTTTATTGTAATCAGGTAGATAAATATTTATAAAGTTTTCTGCTTTTTAATTTGATATCTATCTTTAATTTGAATGCTAATTCTATCCTTATCTTTAATTTTAAATTTGAATGAAAGCCAACAATTGTAAGCTTTTACTTTCATATGTCACTATAGTGTTTCTTCATTAAGTTGAGGGTATACTTGTAAAAAATTGTACTTATCTTACTAAAAAATGAAAGTCTCGTTATGTGAAAAGTCCATTTTATCCTTCCGCGATGCTTCTGCTTTATATATATATATATATAAGATAGTAGATTAAGATTGAATTGTGTGCAAAATAACTTTGCAGAGATTGAATATTTTTCTGCCACAACATTGCTTCATTGAAAAGTTCATAGTAGAACGCATTAGGGATTGAAAACAATTTATGCTTGGCCATCACCAAATTTTGAAAACTATGTAAATGATATATGTTCATTTAAAAAATATTCATTATGCCCTCAAATAATTTTAGATGACGATCCCACTCATTATAAAATGAGGAAAAATACAAAAGCCCCCTATGATTTGGTTTAACCTACACTTTGTCCTTCTATTTTAAAAAACCTACATTTTACCCGTTGTTTCCTTTATAGTGTCTGATAAAAACTTCTGAAACCCTTATTTAAATTGTCTACTTAACATATTCTAATGTTGAGATTTTTGACATTTTTTTCACAATCAACTAACTATTAAGAAATATTGATATATATTTATACAGAGAAAAATGCATTTATAGAAAAAAAACTGATAATTTAAAATATCTATTAACTATAAAAAAATATTGAAGAGATTAAAATTACTAAAAGATGACCATTGTACAATTTAAATATAATATTAAAAATTATTACCAGACAATATAAAAAATATAGGGGCAAAGTGTAAATTTCTAGAAATAGAGGGGCAAATCATACGTTAGGGCATATATCATGGCTAATTGTAAGTTTCTCTTACAAAATGTATGATTCTAGTTTTAATATCTCATATTAACATAATTTCCTGGCTCCCCATCAAATTCAACATTCCTTGGGTCGATTCACAAGTCTTAATACACTAAAACGATATGTGTGTGTGTTTTTTATGTTTTTATGGACGCTTTTCATGACTTTAGTTTGGTTTTTTCTCCAATAATCATTTGAAATGGTTATCTGCCAACATATAGTCGACAAAATGGAAATACAAATATAAAGAAACGGTGATATGCATTGTAAAAAAAAACTAAAAAAAAATGCTTATATGTCATTGTACAATAGTGAAAATGAACAAAAACTATGAAAATGAACAAAAACTATAAGCAAATTATTGAGGGTACTTATATGTTGACACCCAATTTCATCCGGCCTTTTTTTTAAATTTTAAAAATTTTATTAAAAAAAAACTAATTAAAAAATTATTATTATTATTATTATTATTGCTAAAAAATTTAATTATGTTAATTAGTTTAAAATATATTTTTATTTTGAGAAGATTTGATTTAAAATAATATATGTGTGAATATGTATGTGTTTGAAATAAAAATAAAATTTCAGAAAAAAATGACAAAAAATTAAAAGTTTGAGGTAAAAATGACAAAATTGAGAAGTTTCGGACAAAATTGACAAATTCTGAAAGTTTCAGGAGCTTTGGGTAATTTTTCGCGTCAATTTTGGGCCTAAACGGACGTTTCTGGCCCAAATTGACAGAAAACGTTAAAATTGTCAAAATCAGAAGCTTCTGAGCTTATCCAGAGCTGGAGTAACGTAAAGGACTGAAACTGTCATTTTACCAATTTAAAAGATAAGTTTGAGATTTTTTATTAATTTATCCGTCCACGGTTCAGCTAAGCTCCTTCTATAAATACCCCCCCAAATTCAGTGCTGAACACAGAGAAAATCAGAGAAAAAAGTTCAGAGCTCCGTTTTAAAAATAGAGAAAATTACAGCCTTATTCCCTAGTCTCTCCTCCTTCTGCCAGAAAGTCTCAAAATTTTATTTTTTTTACGATTTGACCATCTCTTTCGTTTGATCTCCTTCGTTGTTCTCTCTCTCTCTCCTCTCGTTTTCTCTCTCTTTCTCCTCCTGCCGCCGTGCTGCCTCGCCCGTTGCCGTCCCGCCGCCGTGCCGCCTCGCCGGTCGCCGTCCTGCCACCATACCGCCTCGCCGCGCCGCCCTCGCCGCGTCACCCTACCCTCGCCGCGTCGTCCCGCCGCTGTGCTGCCTCGCCCGTTGCCGTCCCGCCGCCGTGCCGCCTCGCCCGTCGCCGTCCTGCCGCCGTACCGCCTCGCCTGGCACGCCGCCCTCGCGTCAGCCTCCCTCCCCTCCTCCCTTGCTCCCCTGCACGCCCAGCCACGCCTGCGTTCGTCGTCGTTTCCCTGTTTCCATAAAATTCAAAAATTGATTTTAAAAGGGTAAACTCTCATTTAATCATTCAACTTTTCAATTTCTTTCTATTGAGTCACTAACTTTTTTATTTTGTTCTTGCAGAATTAATTACTAACCTTTTTAATTTTTACTTGTTTGTTTATTATTTGTTTATTACTAACCCTTCTTTTATTGTTGTTATTAACAACTAACAACTAACAACTAACTTACTAACTTTTTTATTGTTGTTAATTAATTAATTTAATTAACTTGGTTAATTAACTTAATTAACTTGGCTAACTCTTTTATTATTGTTGTTAATTAATTAACTTAATTAAACTTGGCTAACTTTTATTATTGTTGTTAACAATTAATTTAATTAAACTTGACTAATTTTTATTATTGTTGTTAATTAATTTAATCTAACTTTTACTAACCTTTTTTTTTTATTGTTATTAACTAACTAATCCAACTAATCTAACTATATTAATTGTGCTAACTTTTATTATTATTGTGTTATTAAAGTGGATGGCCAAAAAGCCCCACTTTATTAATTGAATTTTTTTATGATTAAAAGATAAAAAAAGGAATTTTATGTGAATAATTTTCTAAAGGCTAATAAAAATTACTTTTTTTTTATTTTGAAACAAAGTTTTTATTCCTTTTAATAAACAAACATAATGAAATAATTCAAAAATAAAATAAATAAATAAATAAACATAAAATCATTATTTTAATACATCTTTAAAATTAATAATTAATGAAATAAAAAAAAATTAAAACTCCATGACCAAATGATCCGCCAGGATCCATGGCTCGGAAATATTTTTAAATAAAATATATAAATAAATTTTTTCTTTATAAAAAATAAAAAAAATTTTAGACTCATATATTAATTATCTATTAATATATAATTTTTTTAGATTTCTTTATTAATAAAAAGAATAAAAAGCGTAAAATTTTTGGGTTAATATTTTTCAGTAATATTTTATTTATTTCTTTTAAAATAATAAAATATAAATTTTTTAGTAAAAAGAATAAAAAAAGTAATTTTTTTGGGTTAATATTTTTCAGTAAAATTTATTTCTTTTAAAATAATAAAATATAACTTTTTTTTAGTTTTCTTTATTAAAAAGAATAAAAAGAGTAAATTTTGGGTTAATATTTTTCAGTAATATTTTATTTATTTCTTTTAAAATATAACTTTTTTTTAGTTTTCTTTATTAATAAAAAGAATAAAAAGAGTAAATTTTGAGTTAATATTTTTCAATAATATTTTATTTATTTCTTTTAAAATATAATTTTTTTTAGTTTTCTTTATTAATAAAAAGAATGAAAAGAATAAAAATTTTGGGTTAATATTTTATTCAGTAATATTTTACTTATTAAAAGATATAACTTTTTGTTTCCTTTATAAAAATCTTAATCAAATAATTTCAAAATAATACAAAATAAAACAAAAATAATTGAATTTTCTCTTAAATATTTTTGACTTATTGATTAGATATATTTTCAGAAATATAAATTAAAATTAAAAAAAAAAATCTTTCATCAAACAAAGAAGAATATAAAAATAAAAATATCAAGACTTTTGTTTTAAAATACATATAAGTTTTTGGTTAAATAATCTTTTATTCCAAAATAAATTAAATAAATATCAAAACTTTTCTTCTTTTGTTTAAAATATACATATAAATTTTTGATTCTCTTAATAAAACAATTACTTTTGGTTAATCTTTTATAAAAAAAAAATAATAATAATAAAAAATAATAAAAATAATAAAAAAAATAATAAAAAATTTTTAGTTCATGGTATATTGGCTGGAAACTGTCTCGTGCCCGCTTTTGAGCTGCTTCACCTGGTGAAGAGGGTCTGGCTGAGTAACAACGCCCCGTACCATGATCAAAATTTTTATTTTTAAACTCTTTAATTCTTTTAAATTAACTTCTTATTAAATAAAAATTAATTATTATTTTTTTTTAATTCTTTTATAAATTGAGTAATCCTTTAAAATAATAAATATCCTTCATTAAACAAGAAAAATCAAATAAAAATAAAAGAAAGAAATAAAAGATAAAAAAAGAAAGAAATAAAAGAAAAGATAAGAAAAATAAAAGAAAAGATAAGAAAAATAAAAGAAAAGATAAAGAAAGATAAAAGAAAAAAAAAGAAAAGAAAAAAAAAAAGAAAGATAAGATAAAGATAAAGAAAGATAAAAGAAAGAAAATTAAAAAAAAAAGAAAAGTAAAAATAAGTAAAAAAAAGAAAAAGAAAGAAAGTTAAAAAAAAAAGATAAATTTTTAGTTAGTATTAAAAATCATTCATAAACAAAAAGAATTACCATTTAAAAATTAATTTCATAATAATAAGAATTAAATAATTACGATAAATCAATTTCCATATCCGGATGATCCGGCAGGATCTACGGTTTGGAAAATATCAAACTTTTTAAAATAAATAAATTAAATAAAAAGATAAAAATCCATATTTTTTACAATATGGATAAAATTGTTTAAAATTTCACCAAATTCCATGTCCAAATGACTCGGCAGAGTCCATGGTTCGGAATCAAAATCTTCCGTGTCCAAATGACTCGGCAGAGTCCATGGTTCGGAAGTATCAAATTTTATATAAATTAATTTAAAAATCCGCATCCGATTAATTCAGTTAAAATTTCTAGTTTGAAAATTAACTGAATATTTTCTAAAAGCAAAGCAAAACAAAATTAAAATCAACTAAGGTGCCAATTTTGGGCGCTATAACAAAGTTGTTTTAGCGTAACCGTACTCCCGATCCCCGAACTCTCGCAGACCAATTTTAAGGTGTCCAATCGACCTAGGTGAAACCGATTGGTGGCGACTCCAGAAAACCCGACGTTACCACAGCTTGGCGACTCCGCTGGGGACTCGACGTTAGTGAGTCGAGCCTAAAGTTGATTTGTTTTGATTTACTTTGCTTTACTATTATGTGGATTTATATATTATATTTACTTAAGTAAACATGCATAATGCATTCACAAAATGAAGCTCTATACCCGAGCTTCCTTAAATCAAACACGATTCTTTCTAAGCGGAATTGGTGTTGCTGTCCTTGTGAGGCCACGGTCTCCAAGCCTTCACCGATTTCAAAGTAGCAAAGTAGTGTATTGCCTTCTGAGACGGTTAGTCTCTGCATGGGCCCACGAAAAGCTACTACTCGAATTAATCCATTCCTTACATAAACCCTAGAGGGTAAGGAATCGGGCCGTCACTATGATTCAGTGACGGGATTCGGGAACTATCCCTTGCCTTTTTGATAAACCACCTTCTACATGTAGAATTCCTTACTCTACCTTAGAACCAGCCATTAAGAATTTCCCATACCTCGGTTCCCATTTCCATAGGTTTTGTTTTATCTATATGTTTGATCCTATGTGTTATTTTTTTTACTAACTCTATTTTTCCTTATTTTTCCGGCATATACATTTCATCATTAAAGATAAGTATTTGGTGAAAGAACTATTATCATGGATATTCTCGATTATCTTCCCATGGCTGTTACTGGATCATGGAATGACACGGTAATCGAAACTCAGCCTGAAGCTATGGAATATTCCGAAACGGCTCAAAAGTTTCACGGAGATGCTCTGACATCCCACTCTCACGTACAGCTTAAGGACCAGGTATCGGTCCGGATAAATCAGAACGACACCACGGAATTATTGCAAGTCTGGAATAGTTGGAACTCTGCTGATCGGGAAGCTTTTACGGCAAAATATGGTCACATCGCTTGCCTACTAAAAGTTACCGTTGATGCATCACTTGTCCGGGCTTTAATACAATTTTGGGATCCATTTTATCGATGCTTTTCTTTCGACAAGATGGATCTGGTTCCAACCATTGAAGAATACAACAGCCTCTTGGGTTGGTCCTCCGACTATCCAATCGAGACTTATCAACACGACAGAAGAACGGAGCCTCATCGAGCCCTGGCAAAATTACTGGATATGCCAGCTTCCAGTCTTCAAACCAAGTTTGCAACAAAAAGATCTCGAAAATTTATCAGTTAGATCGACTTAAAACAATTAAGTCACGTTCTCCCTCAGAAAAATCAACGACGCAAACTTTTCGCCTTGGCAATATATGGCCTGGTAGTCTTCCCAAGAATCGTCGGATTCATTGAAGGAGACATCATTACACTATTTGAGCAAATCTGCAATGCTCAAATAAATCCGACCTCAGTAATATTATGTGAAACCATCAGGGCATTAAACTTCTGTCGCCAAAGAGGGGGCAAATTCATGGGATGTTCGCATCTTCTCTACATTTGGATCAAAAGTCACCTTCCTTGTGATAAGCAACACTTCGGAAATCGCTTTTCAAAGGACTTCATCCCAATCGAAGCCTTGTTGAAAAGTGAAACCATTCATCACGACAGCAAGGAAGCATGGGTTGACTACTTCAGGAACATCACTGAATTACAAGTTGAATGGAGAGCCCCCTGGTCCATCTCCACTCGCGTTGTCTACCGTTGCGGTAATTGCCCGTGGGTTCCTCTCCTAGGTATATGGGGAGGGACAAGTTATGCCCCAGCTCAAGTTCGAAAACAATTCGGGTCCATGCAATTTATACCCATGACTCATAACCTGAGTAAGTTGGAATTTTCACATGAAGATCCAAATTCAAATAAGCTCGCAATGGGTATTTCAGTTGCTTGGAAAAGACTCTTTATATTGAAGTCGGGCCCTATTATTTCTCCCACTGCTTATTATGAATGGAGAAATAACCGAAAAGAAGGAATAATTCTACCCGAAGAGGTCATCAGAAAATTGGCGAAAAGAGAGTTGGAGAAAGAACTAGAGGAAGAAAAGAAGAAGAACAAGAGGCTGCTCCTTGACATGCAACAGCTCGGTCACAAAACACAACTCCTCGAAGAGAAAGTTGAATACCAAAAACAAGTCATCTCCCAATTGGTTGATGAAACCGATCAAAAAGAGATGAGAGCCAGATACTGGGAAGATCAATACAGATTTTCTCAAGATCAATTACAAACATTTTTTGTAGAAGTCAGAAAAGTTACAGAACAAGCCCAACTAATGGGCGAAGAAGCCAAGAAGTTAGAAGAACTGAGCTGTCCTACTCCATCAGTAAATGTTCAAAGAATGATGGAGTTCATATCTAAGGCCAGAAAGCAGTATTGTACTTTGGGTCGTTTCTTTTAAACAAACCTTTGCTGAATGTAATTGAGAAATTCCATTATAGTTCTTCTTTCACCAAGTATTTACAATATTCATGCATGCATCCATCACATCAATAATACACACATAGAATCTAATAAAATAAATATTTCTTTAAAAGGGTAAAATTGGACCTCAACACCGATATTCAACTCGACTCCAAACAAGATTAATGGCAGAACAAGCCGAAGGACGTCTCATGGAGATGGAGTCCAAGATTGAAAGTATGTCAGAACAGATGAGACAATTGATGGAATTAATCAAAGGGAAAGCAACTCAAGTCCCCATCAAAGAAGTACAAGATCCCACTTATCCCCCGGGATTCACCCCACAACGAGTCTCAGTCCAAGAAAACCTGTTTCAAGAATCAGGACCGTCTGCTAGTGTTCACCTGAAACAAGACACTGTACAGGAAGAGAAGAAGACATTACCAAAAGAAGAAGCAGAATCTCAAAAACTCGAAACAATAGAAAAGCGACTGCGAGCCATTGAAGGAGGCACTATATTCGGATCTCTCTCGGTGGATGACCTCTGCTTAGTGCCAGACGTCGTAATCCCTTCAGATTTTAAGGTGCCAGATTTTGTGAAATACGATGGAACGAGTGATCCCATCACTCACATCACATTGTTCCTAAGGAGACTACAACCACTCACAAAAGATGAAAAGGTGTGGATCGCACTTTTTCAGGAAAGTCTCACAAAATCAGCATTACAGTGGTATCTAAGCCAAGGTCCAAGGAACATAAAAACTTGGAATGACCTTGCTCAGGTCTTCATTGGCAACTATAAACATGTTATGGACTTGGCTCCGGATCGCCAAACTCTCCAAAACATGGAGAAGAAAAAGCCAGAAACTTTCAAGGAATATGCGCAGCGGTGGAGGGACTTAGCTGCACAGGTTCAGCCACCCATGACAGAAAGAGAAATTGTCACTTTGTTTGTCCAGACACTAAAATACCCATATTATGACAAACTCATTGGCAATTCGGCAACCAATTTCTCCGACGTAGTAATGTCTGGAGAAAGGATCGAGCATGGTATCAGGACCGGGAAGATTACTGAATCCTTTAGTGATCCTATGAAAAGAGGAGGACCTTCCAGAAGAAAAGATGAAGAAATACAACAAATAGGAAGAGGAAGAGGGATTCCCTTCGTGGGCACTGTGGCCACCGGACCTCGCCTATCCTATTCTGCCAATAAGCCCAATTATTATCCTACCAATAGGCCCAATGATTATCCTCCAAATAGGCCCAGTGATTATCTTCCCAATAGACCCAACAATTATCCTCTCAACAGGCCTAATCAGTTACGGCCACCTGTTCCGACTCCTCCAATGCCTGCACCAAGACCAAGAGAAATTTTCGCACCGATTCCCATGACTTATACTGAGTTGTATCCAAAACTCATCCAGAGCCAACTCATTCGCCCAATTCCCACAAGGCCATTCGAACCCCCATATCCAACATGGTATGACCCTAAACTAAATTGCCCATATCATGATGGTGCCGTGGGCCACGGACTCGAAAATTGTATAGCATTGAAGCGTATAGTCCAACAATTAATTGAGTCAAAGTGGTTGGACTTTTCCGATGAACCAAACGTCACTCATAATCCATTGCCTCCTCATCAAGCCAAACCAGTAAATATGATGGAAGAATACTGGCCGATGAAGAAAACAGTCAATGATATCATAACCCCTCTTAAGCATGTATATTCATGCCTTGTGAAAGAAGGGATTATCATAGGAAAGTCTTCTGGAAATAAAGAAGTCGAGGATGAGGAGTGGTGCAACTTTCATAACAGTAAGAGTCATTCTATCCAAGAATGCCCAGAATTCCGTAAAAGTCTACAAAGTCTCATGGACTCCTCCCAAATCATCATTTTTATGTCAGATAAAGAGGATGACGTGAATGTGATAATTAAAGAACAAGAAGTCAATATCATGCCAAGACCACTAGTCATTCCAATCTCAAAATCTGCTCTCAAGCCTTTAAGAATTCAAGTTCCAAAGCCATTCCCGTACAAATCAGACAAAACTGTTCCATGGAACTATGGCTATACTTCTAACATCACATCAACTCCGTTAGAAGTTGGGGGCATGACTAGAAGCGGTCGGTGTTATTCTCCCGAGCAAATGAACAAGCTCCAACAAGAGAAGAATGTTACGGATCCAGCAAATGGACCTATTAACACATCTAAAGAGCAAGAGATGCCTCGAGCAGTAACAGATGAACAAGCTACTGAGTTTCTCAAACTCATAAAGCAAAGTGAATACAGTATCATGGAGCAGTTGAACCGTCTGCCAGCAAAGATCTCCATACTTTCATTACTCTTAAGTTCTGATGCCCATCGAGAAGCTCTTCTCAAAGTCCTGAATAAGGCTTATGTTGAACAAGATATCTCCGTGAACAACTTTGACCACCTTGTCAACAACATCACGGCACAAAATCTCATCACATTCACTGACGATGAGATACCAGCAGAAGGAAGGGGTCACTCTAAGGCTCTACATATTTCGATTAAATACAAAGATCGGATTATGGCTAGAGTTCTGATCGACAATGGATCAGCTCTAAATGTAATGCCATTAGAAACTTTACATAAGATCGGTTTAGACCCATCACACCTCAACAACAGTCATATTGTTGTTCGAGCATTTGACGGAACAAAGAGAGATGTGGTTGGAGAAATAGAGCTACCAATTGGGATTGGTCCCTGTCTTTTCCATATCACATTCCAAGTCATGGACATTTCTCCATCTTATACTTGTCTGCTGGGAAGACCATGGATCCATATGGCTGGAGCAATTCCTTCCTCATTACATCAAAAAATGAAATTCATCATTGAAGGAAAGATAATCACAGTCTTTGCTGAAGAAGACATTCTGCTATCTAGACCTGCGGATGCTCAATATGTTGAGGTCAATGAAAATATACCTGATTGCTCCTTCAGGTCTTTTGAGATTGTCAATGCTGCTTATGTCAGTGAATATGGAGAAGAACCCGTTCCTAACATTTCTAAAACAAGTCGCATGGTCGCCAAACTCATGATAAAAGGAGGATACTCACCGGGGTTAGGTTTGGGACAAGATTTACAAGGAATCCCAGAGCCATTGAAAATATCCGCAAATGAAGGGAAATACGGCCTAGGCTTCACACCGACAAGACATGATAAAATGAAGGCAATAGCTGAAAAGAGAGAAAAGAGGATTGCACGATTAACAGGGCATCCTCTCCAGGAAAGAAATCTGGATATCCCTGAAATCACCGAAACGTTCGTGAGTGGTGGTCTCATTCCGAAAAATGACAATGAAGGCAAGCTGACTATCAACATCAACAAGTCTTTTGAAAGTCTTTCTATTCAGGCAATCATCAGCGATTCACCTGAAGAGGAGGAGCTCGTTCAACCTTGTGGCCCACGAGATGTGCTGAACAATTGGGAGGCGATAGAACTGCCTGTTATAATCGAAAGCTTTCCAAAGTAATCTAATAGTAAAAACCTCCTAAAGAAAGGTTCAATCAATAGGGTGTAGTCTTTGTTTAAGTGAACCTTTTAGTTATTGCTTTTTATTCCAATAAAGTTGTGATTTATGCACATTGTAAATAAAGTACCAGTTTGCATCCATCTCATTCGTGCCATTTTTTTCTCTTCTCTTTCTTTTCTCTCTGGATAATGCAGACCCAAAACTCTCTTTGATGACAATGAAAGAATGAACTTTGATAATCCTGTAAACACTACCGACTCGGATGACGAAGATCTTCAAGTATCTCCTGAGCTATTAAAAATGATTGAGCGAGATGAAAAAGAAAGAGCAACAAGTCAAGAACCAACTGAGGTATTCAACCTGGGAGACAGTCAGGATGTAAAAGAAGTCAAGATTGGCACTTTATTCCCTCCTGAAGAAAAAGAAGAATTAGTCCATTTATTGAAAAAATATGTGGATGTATTCGCTTGGTCATACCAAGATATGCCCGGCTTAAGCTCAGACATAGTACTACACAAAATACCCTTGAAACCTGGGGCGAAGCCTGTCAGATAGAAGTTACGAAGATTAAAGCCGGAGTTAATCTTAAGAGTAAAAGACGAGATTCGAAAGCTGTGGGATGCAGGATTCCTGGGGGTTGCTGAATATACAGAATGGGTGGTTAACATTGTCCCAGTCGAAAAGAAAGAAAGTGGGAAACGAAGAGTTTGTCAGGACTACCGGCCTTTGAACGAAGCCAGTCCTAAAGATAACTTCCCACTTCCTCATATTGATACACTGGTGGATAATACCGCAGGAAACTCCTACTTTTCCTTCATGGATGGTTTTTCTGGATACAATCAAATCAAACTTGATCCAGATGACATGATAAAAACTGCTTTTATTACCCTTTGGGGTACCTTCTACTATAAGGTGATGCCTTTCGGGTTAAAGAATGCTGGTGCTACATATCAAAGAGCCATGGTCACGTTGTTCCATGACATGATGCATAAAGAAATTGAAGTATATGTGGACGACATGATCGCCAAAACTTTCACTGCTCGGGGGCATCTAAAAGTGCTAAGAAAACTATTCGATAGACTTCGCAAATATCAATTGAAGTTGAATCCTGCCAAATGTACTTTTGGAGCCTCTTCAGGAAAGTTATTGGGTTTCATAGTCAGCAAGGACGGGATTCGAGTTGACCCGAGTAAAGTCAAAGCGATACAAGAAATCTAACCCCCGATGACTCCAAAACAAGTAAGAAGTTTTCTGGGTAGAATCAACTTCATAGCAAGGTTCATATCACAATTGACGTCCAAGTGTGAACCGCTTTTCAAATCACTAAAGAAGAACAATCCGATTGAGTGGAATAACGAATGCCAAGAAGCGTTCGAGAAAATCAAACGATATCTATCAAATCCACCAGTCTTGATACCACCTCGATCCGGAGAACCGTTGATTCTATATTTATCCATACAAGATTCTTCATTAGGATCCGTATTGGGTCAACGTGATGAGACAAGCAAGAAGGAGCATGCAATTTACTATTTGAGCAAAAAGCTTACCACATATGAAGCTAAATACTCAATAGTAGAAAAGTCCTGTTGTGCCCTTGCATGGGTAGCACATCGACTACGACACTACATGCTCAACAACACAACATTGCTGATCTCCAAGACTGACCCCATTAAGTACATTTTCGAGAAACCTGCTTTATCAGGCAGGATTGCAAAATGGCAAATGCTGTTATCTGAATACGACATACAGTATGTCACCCAAAAGGCCGTAAAAGGAAGTGTGATCGCTGAATATCTGGCTGATAGAGCATTGGAGGATTATGAGCCCATGAGAATGGACTTTCCTGATGGAGATATAATGATGATAGAACAGGAAGTCGATGAAGAAAATGAAACATGGAAAATGGCATTCGATGGAGCATCTAATGCTTTGGGACAAGGGATCGGAGCTATACTCATCTCTCCAAGCGGAGAGCAGTTTCCCCTCACAGCAAAAATTACATTTCCTTGTACCAACAATATAGTAGAGTATGAAGCATGTGCTATGGGACTCCAAATGGCACTGGATTTGAAAGTGCGAGATCTCCGAGTCTATGGGGATTCCGCATTAGTCATATATCAAATCAATGGAGAATGGGAGACAAGAGATTCAAAATTAATCCCTTACCAAAAGCTTATACTAGACATGACTCGAAGATTTAACAGTATAAGTTTCCATCATCTTCCAAGGGAAGATAATCAAATCCCAGACGCTTTAGCTACTTTGGCTGCTATGTACAAGATAAGCGACCCTGAGCATACTCCTGTGTTCGAGATGAAAATAATAGATTCTCCAGCTTATTGCATGAGCATCGAAGAAGAATTGGATGGAAAGCCTTGGTATCATGATATCAAGAAATACCTCCAAGAACGAACATATCCACTAGAAGCATCAGAAAATGACAAGAAATTTCTACGAAGATTGTCAATGGGTTTTCTTTTAAACCTAGACATACTCTACAAGAAAACCCCAGACTCGATGCTACTTCGCTGTGTAGATACTCATGAAGCACGAAAGATCATGGAAGAAGTTCATTCTGGAATATGTGGAGCACACACTAGTGGTCATACCATGGCAAGACAAATAATGAGGGCTGGCTACTATTGGCTCACATTGGAAAGTGATTGTATTAATCACGTGAGAAAATGTCACAAATGTCAAATATATGCCAACAAGATCCAAGCTCCACCCACCCCTCTTAATGTAACAGCAATACCTTGGCCTTTTGCCATGTGGGGAATTGACGTCATTGGAGCCATTACCCCTAAAGCTTCCAATGGTCACAAATTCATCCTAGTGGCAATTGACTACTTCACTAAATGGGTAGAAGCTATGTCATATGCAAGTGTGACTCAAAAGGTGGTATGCCGGTTCATTAAGAAAGAAATCATTTGTCGTTATGGGCCGCCGGAATGTATCATCTCAGACAATGCCACGAACCTGAACAATGCAATGATGCAGACTTTGTGCCGGCAGTTCAAAATCAAACATCTCAATTCGGCACCTTATCGACCAATGATGAATGGTGCAGTAGAAGCGGCCAATAAAAATATCAAGAGAATTGTTGAAAAGATGATCGTCACTTATAAGGACTGGCATGAGATGTTACCTTTCGCACTACATGCTTATAGAACTTCTACCCGTACTTCTACTGGAGCAACACCTTTTTCTCTGGTATATGGTATGGAGGCTGTATTGCCCATTGAAGTTCAAATTCCATCATTAAGAGTACTAATGGATACTCAATTAAAAGAAGCAGAATGGGTCAAGGCTAGATACGAGCAACTAAACCTAATTGATGAAAAAAGAATGATAGCCCTCTGCCATGGGCAACTTTATCAAAGGAGGATGATTCGCGCTTACAATAAAAAGGTTCGCCCACGACAATTTCACGAGGGTGATATAGTGCTCAAGAAAATTTTACCCATGCAGCATGATTCCAGAGGAAAATGGACACCAAATTATGACGGGCCATATGTTGTGAAGAAAGCATTTTCAGGAGGGGCACTAATTCTGACAGAAATGGATGGACGAGAGTTACCAAAGCCAGTAAATTCAGATTCAGTAAAGAAATACTTTGCATAATGAAGACATTTTCGGACAGAAAGGAAGAAGTGGATACAGAGTTACCAAAGTTTATTTGATCAAAGTTGTCAAAGAGAGCTTTCTTCCCTTACACTTTCATTATCTATCTGTACCCAAGATTTTTATATTCTCTTACACATAAATAAAAAGCCAATTCTCTTTAGCTTGCCTTTGATTCTCACGTTCAAAATGCTAAAGTCGCTTCTATCCAGTTCTTTTCCTTCAAATCTCACATTCCTACTAGCCTTAAGTGTGCAATAAATTGTGAGTTTTGAAGGAAGAATAGTAATAATTAAAACTTAGAAAAAAAAAAGACCGTAGATTACTTTGATAAGCTTTATGAATTAAAACAGATAAGATTGAGGTCCTGCTTTGCGAGCGGCACAGAACATAGGCTAACAAAGAAGAAGGAGTAACAAATTTTTGGGAGATAGCCTTGGTGGTAGCCTGAATGATCGCTTCAAAAGTCTTAACATGTCCATGTCAGCAAGAAAGAATCATACTCACGAATATCTCAACAGGGACAATTATCCAGAGAGACATAAAGTACGAGGCGGACATTAAGGAAATTGAAGCCAAAATTTAAGAACAAATCAAGGAAAGAAGATTTTTGAAAAGAGTTAGGCTTTTGAGACAATGGACAATAGCTGGAAAGCGAGACAATGAACAACAGCTGGAAAGCGAAACAATGGACAACAGTTGGAAAGCATAAAGAGATTCAACGATAGAAGGCAATTACAAAGAGGATCCAGTAAAGCAAAGATATAAAAAAATAAATCCATCAGTTACACATGCTCTGCATTCATGCATTTCACATCATGCATGCATGGCATACAGAACAAGGATAAAATGGGAAGCGTATCCACCGCACAGTCACAGCAGTATAAGCTGACGTCTCAGTAACATCCGCTTTTACCAATCTACCGTTGGATGCACAGCTGATATAGTGGACCCAGCCCCATCAGCAATTCAAAGATAAAGTAGACAATATTGTCAAAATCCTGGTAATCAATTCAATAATCGAGGCTACACCGGGATGGACAGAATTGACGCCAGCTTAGCGGTATTCAAGATAAGAAATAGCTATGGTCAAAGATAAGCGCGGATATCGAGAAATATTGTCGTCGAAAGCAGACAATGGATTCAATAATCAAGGACTGGATCAATGTCATGCCTGATGAGATATCAAAGATAAGAAATATCTATGATACTAAAATAAAGTAGGATCCACTTTTCCGGTTAAACGGCGGATACGGTACTCCGTGACTCTCAAGTCGGTTCTCTCAGTTGCCCATAATAACTGATTCCTTCACCCCTTCTTTCTTTTACTTCCTCCTAGAAAATGGATCCTACTTTTTCCGCCTTGCGAAAGTATTTCCATTCTCTCCCAATGAACATCCTAAAAAAGATCTACCGAGTTCGCTGTGAACGATTAAGAGCTCTGATGCACAAAGGAATACCTGAAGATGTACGGTGGTTAATCGAAGCCAAGGTTCGTCTGGCAGGTGAAATCCCAGACATTTGCATCTTACATGCCTGGTGTTGGCAAAAGTTCTTATGCCAGAAAAAGAAGAGCGAAAAGATTACAAGTCTGCCATAAATGTGGTAGGTGGACTTGTAAGACTAGGTGTCGTTCTTTAGGAATGATCTCCAATAATCGAGAAGATAAAATACGGTTCATCAAGAATGGCTTGAGTAAGGACTCATTGGATGATATCCAATTGACTCTTGAGACGCATTCTTGTGGATCTGTGCAATGTGAAATTCTTGATTTATGGAGTATTTTTCATGAAGAACGAGACCGTTACAGTCCCGGGAATCTGACTTTAAACGACCCTGTTTGCCGGCTTGTAAGAAAGCTAGATGGGAAGCAGATCCTCGACTCATAGAAGCCGTTAATGCCGTTACTGGACGTAAAACCAGTGGAAGATGTGAGCCACAGTCACAATTACTGTACATACAGTTTGTTATATTTGGAAAAATTTGCATTTTCTTTTGACAGATGTACATGCTCCCCTAAGTGTAATCGACACGTTATCCCTTTTCATCACTATAAATGCGTGTTCTTCCTTCTGATTAAACAGCAGATAAGATATCCCGTGACTTCTAAAGTCGGTTATTCCAGTTTCCTGCAATAACTGATTCATTTCCCTCTTCTCTCAAATTCTTCTCTCATCAATGGATTCTACTCTTTCTGTACTGCGAAAATACTTTCCTTCCCTCCCACTAAAAGTTCTTAAAAAGATCTACCTTGCTAGATGTGAAAGAATCAGAGTTTTTACACGCAAAGGCATTCCCGACAATGTGCAGTGGATAATTGAAGCTAAGGTCCGTTTGGCTGGTGAAGTTCCAGATGCATTTAAGCCTCGTATGCCCGGCCTAGGTAAGAGTGCTTATGCCAAAAAGCGAAGAGCAAAGAGGCTAGATGTCTGTTATAAATGCGGACGATGGAATTGTAATACTAAATGCCGCTCTTTAGGATACATCTCCAGAAATCGTGAAGATAAAAGAAAATTCATTAAGAATGGCCTGCGTAAAGAATCTCTGGAGGATATACGAGGGACTCTTGAAACGCATTCTTGTGGAATAGTACAACGCGAAATAGTCAGTTTATGGAGAACTTACCATAAAGAACGAGACCGTTACAGTCCCCAAAATCTAATTGTAAACGATCCTGTTTGCCAGCTTGTAAGAAAACTAGATGGGAAGTAAATCCCCGACTTATGAAGGCATTAAAGCCATTACTGGACATAAACTAGTGGAAGATGAAAGCCACAGACATTATTGCTGTGCATATAAGCTGTCATTTGTCTTTTCTATTGATAATAATGTACTTGCCTCTGTAAGCGTAATAAACACGTTATCCTTTCACCGTATAAATGTGTGTTCTTCTTTCTGGATACGGTATCCCGTGACTCTCACAGTCAGTTATTTCCGTTTCTTACAATAACTAATTTCTTCCTTTCTTCTCAAATTCCTCTTTCATCAATGGAATCTTTTCTTTCCACCCTGCGAAAGCATTTTCCTTCCCTCCCAAAAAATGTTCTTAAAAGGATTTATCAAGCTAGATGTGAACGATTCAGAGTATTTATGCACAAAGGCATTCCTGATAATGTGCGGTGGCTAATTGAAGCTAAGGTTCGTTCAGCTGGTGAAGTTCCAGAAGCGTTCTTTCCCCGTATGCCCGGCTTTGGTAAAAGCGCTTATGCCAAAAAGCGAAGAGCAAAGAGGCTAGGTGTCTGTCATAAATGTGGACGATGGAATTGCGATACTAAATGTCGTTCTTTAGGGATGATCACCAGAAATCATGAAGATAAAAGAAAAATCATCAAGAATGGCCTGCGTAAGGAATCTTTGGATGATATCCTATTAACTTTTGAAACACATTCTTGTGAAATAGTGCAATGGGAAATTATGGATTTATGGTGGACTTTCCGTAAAAAGCAGGATCGTTACAGTCTTGGAAATCTAACTTTTAATGACCCTGTTTGCCAGTTTGTGAGAAAACTGGATGGGAAGCAAATCCCCGACTTATGAAGGCATTAAAGCCATTACTAGACATAAACTAGTGGAAGATGAGAGCCACAGTCATGATTGCTGTACATATAAGCTGTCATTTGTCTTTTCTTTTGGCAATAATGTACTTACTTTCGTAAGTGTAATAAACGCATTATCCTTTCATCACTATAAATGCGTGTTCTTCCTTCTGGATACGGTACTCCATAACTCCCAAAGTCAGTTATTTCGTTTCCTACAATCACTAATTTCTTTCTTTGCCTCCTTTATCAATGGAGTCTTCTCTTTCCGCTCTACGAAAATATTTCCCTTCTTTCCCAATAAATGTTCTTAAAAAGGTTTATCAAGCTAGATGTGAACGATTCAGAGTATTTATGCACAAAGGCATTCCTGATAATGTGCGGTGGCTAATTGAAGCTAAGGTTCGTTCAGCTGGTGAAGTTTCAGAAGCGTTCTTTCCCCGTATGCTTGGCTTTGGTAAAAGCGCTTATGCCAAAAAAAGAAGAGCAAAGAGGCTAGGCGTTTGTCATAATTGTGGATGGTGGATTTGCGGCAATAAATGTCGTTCTCCAGGAGTGATCACCAGAAATCGTAATGATAGAATAAAATTCATCAAGAATGGCTTGCGTAAGGAATCTCTGGAAGATATCCGAGAGGTTCTTGAAGCGCATTCTTGCGGAATAGTGCAATTTGAGGTTGTTGGATTATGGATAATTCTCCAAAAAGAACGAGAACGTTACAGTCTTGGGAATCTGACCCTAAACGACCCTGTTTGCCAGTTTGTGAAAAAGCTAGACGAGATGCAAATCACTGATTCATAGAAAGCATTGAAGCCGTTACTGGACGCAAAGCCAGTAGAAGACGGAACAAGGTCACGATTACTGTACGTGCTAGCTGTCGCTTTTGAAATTTTCCTCCCCTTTTGGTAATAATGTATCCACTCCTGACATGAACCAAAGTCACGATTACTGTACGTGCTAGCTGTCGCCTTTGAAATTTTCCTCCTCTTTCAGCAATAATGTATCCACTCTTGACATAAGCCATAGTCACGATACTGTACATGCTAGCTGACGCTTTTGAAATTTTCCTCCCATAATGTACCCACTCCTGACATGAGCTATAATTATGACTACTGTATATACCTGCCACTTTTGAAATTTTCCTTCTCATCCGACAATCATGTACCTACTCCTGACATAAGCTACAGTCGCGACTACTGTACATGCTAGCAGCTATTTTGAAAATTTTCCTCCTCTTTTAACGATAGTGTACCCATACCTGACCAGAGTCATACCCGTGACTACTATGAATAGCTGGCAATAATGTATCCATTCTTGAAAAATAAAATTATTGCCTTATCTCTTCATCTCTATAAATATATCCTCTTTTCTCACAAGGGTAAGGATAGGAATGGAGAAAACCCCAACTCGTAAATCCCGAAGTATTTGTGTATTTTCTGGGGCTTTTCCTGGAAAAGATGAAGAGTATTTAAAAGCAGCCAACCATTTGGGTAGAGTATTAGCTGAGCGAAAAATACATTTAGTTTATGGAGGAGGTAGTGTCGGATTAATGGGAGGTGTAGCATCAGCAGCATCTCTAGGAGGAAGTCAAGTTCTGGGCATTATCCCTGGACCTCTGAAATTTATTTCCGGCGGCACGATTGGAGAAGAATTAGTGGTCAAAAATCTACAAGAGCATGTGCTACAAATGCTTTTAAATGCTGATGCTTTCATCGCTCTACCCGGCGGTTTTGGTACATTGGGAGAAGTCTTTCAAATTGCTTCCATGGCCCAACTTAATTTGCATAAGAAACCCATTGGGCTTTTAAATGTTAACAATTTCTTTACAGGTCTGATAGCTTTTATGGATTATGCTATGCAGAAGAATTTCATATCAAGAGTGGCACGGCGAATCATAATATCCGCAACAACTGCTGAAGAATTGCTAGATAAAATACAAGTTTTTGTTCCTGAACCAGATCCAGCAATGATTCAGATAGACTGGACACGACAGTCTTTCCCGACCAGTTCACTCCCATAATGGTCCCCTACTCACCCTATTGAAGTATTGTGGAAGAAGAAGTGATCCGATCCGTTTTGCTTGTCCTTTAGTTTTATTATCAGCATTTTCTTTCGTGTTTTAGTTTTTCTTTCAGGGAATTTCTTTTTTTTTTATCTTATAAGATAGTTTCGTCCATGCTGATATTAAAACCATAGGACAATGCCTTTAGGTTGGAATGGCTGAGTAAAGAGTAATTTTTATTGCTCTTGAGACGCATCCTATTAGGTCTACTAGGCATAACATTTTGGGATAGTTAAGCTTCAACCTTATTTGGATGACATATCTCTCAAGCGAATCTATATTTACTAAAGAAAATATTAGATGAACCTTGGATATTGATTCCAAACATCCGTTCCCTTTACATAATTTGTTAGCGATATTGTCATCATTAAGATTCACTCATTTTATCGAAGTCTAAAGTTTCGCACTCGCCTATTATGCAAATTCACACTTTCGAAGAAAATTATTCCAATTCTAATTGCTTTCATATAAATTTCGCTCGAGGTTCAAGGAGAGTTCCTTAACCTCATTCAATCAAATTTTCAAACGATAGGAAAGTTCCTATCGTCGAGGTTAAAAGAATTTTCCTTAACCTCAAAATCATCGATTTTCCTTCAAACGATAGGAGAGTTCCTATCGTCGAGGTTCTAAGGTAGGACCCTTAACCTCATTCAAAACAATTAATTTTCCTTCAAACGATAGGAGAGTTCCTGTAATGCCCGGACTATCCGAAGTGATTAGGTCCCGGGGTAAGTGAATTGGAGCAAAGAATTTTTTTTATTTGGGAATTAAGTGTAATTAATGTGAGGGGACATTAAATTAAGTGTTGGACATTCATAAAAATTAAGCTTGGCCTTGGCCAAGAAAATTAGTGGTGAAAATGAAGTACTTCAAAAGTGAGGGACTCAATTGAACAAGGGAATTTTTGTAGGTTGGGCTCAATTGCCCAAATTCAAATAATTGGAGGACCTAATTTCTTAAGGTGGGGAGTATTGTTATACCCGGAAAATCATAAAAGATTAATTCCCGGGTTAAGCGGATTAGTGACAGAAAATGTTTCCTAATCTGGAAACTTGGAAATTTAATCGTGGAGACTTGGAATTTATCTATGGAATGGGCATTAATGAGTGTTGGACACTCTGAGAATAATGCTTGGTTTAGACCAAGAGTGTTAGTGATGAAAATTGTGGAATATAAAGTTGAGGGACTCAATTGCACAAAGGAAAAATTTGTGGGAGGACTCAATTGAAAGGATTGAAGAAAGATGGAGGACTAAGAGTGGAATTTCACCACTTTTCATGGCAATACAAGCCATGGCTGCCACCCTTGCATATTGGCAATAAAAAAATGCCACATCATCCCTCCACTCACCAATTTAAATCCTCCTACATCCTCCACTCACCAATATTTTATTCCCTCCACTATACATGTCTCCCACTCACACATATAATACATTACCTTGGCCCATGCTTGTCTCCACTCACACTATTTTAAAACCCTCCTACATCCCCCACTCAACCTTGTCCCCCACCTTACCCCTTCCACTATTCTTTTACCTTTACTATGTCTCCCACTACACATTCCACTATGAATAAATTATTCCCCCACTAGCTTTTGTCCATGGACTATTTTATATGGCAATTTGACTATTTCTCCCCCATTTTGAAATCAAAGGCCGGCCATCCTCCTAAAATATGCATTTGATATGCATTTTGATTTCATTTCCCCTTCATTTATGAGCAATTGGCTGCCACATCATGGAAATGCATTTGACATGCATTTGGATGGCATTTGAATGCCATTTCCCCTCATTTAGCAAGGCATAACCGGCCATATGCTCTCCATTTCATTTCATTTTCATTTCACACATATCTTTCTCTCTTTCTAAAGCCAAAATGCTATCCCTTCTCTCTAGAACACAAACCATTCGGCCATGGCATTTCTTCAAGCTCATCATCTTCTTCCTCCCTTCTAACTTTCGGCCATGGCTAAAATCACACTCCCTTACACATGTAAACACATTTTCTTGAAGCTTTCAAGCTCTTAAACACATCTAGACCACGAACCAAGTGAGAAATCAAAGAAAACCCATGAAGAAATGCTTGTGAAGTTTCGGCCTTGGTGAGAAAATGGTGTTCTTGAGCTTCATTCAAGAGCTCCTTACAAGCATGGCATTTCTAAGCCATGAGAAGCAAGAAAATCAAGGAAGAACAAGCTTAAATTTCGGCCAATTGAATGTTGTAAGTAATCCAAGCTTTCTTGGTGTTTTGATGTATTTTTGAGCTTAGAAAAGTAAGATCTTGCTCACTAATATATTCGGCCATCTTGTGTTCTTGATGTTCTTGAGCTTTACACAAGGATTTCATGGCATGCATGGAGATTTTAAGCCATGGAAAGCAAGAAATCAAGCAAAGATTGAAGAAAAATCATGTTTCTTGAATATTCGGCCATGTTCATATCTTGAGCTTTATGGATGTTTAACCAAGTGTTCTTGGTGTTTATGAGGTGTTGGAAGCCAACAAAGCAAAGATCAAATGAAGGCTTCAAGCATGAAGAAAGTTTCGGCCATGAACATTCTTGGCATTTCAAAGCTCTAAACCAAGTGTTCTTGGTACTTGTGAGCTTTTGTGGTCATTTTAAGCAAGAAAAACAAGTGAAGGATGGAAAGAAAACAAGGTGAAGATTCGGCCATGTATGTATCTTGGCATGTTTGAGCTTAAACCAAGTGTTCTTGGTACTAAACAAGCTCTTATGTATGTTTAAGACAAGTTCCAAAAGATGGATGTAAAAAGAAGAGTTTTGAAAGCAATGGAATTTTCGGCCTTGTTGTTGTTTTGATGCCTTGGCATGTTAGCCATGTGGAGCCAAGTGTTCTTGGCATATTTTGAGCTCCTAGAAGACTTGTGAAGCAAAAACCATAAAGAAGAAATGGAAAGCATATTCGGCCATAAGTGCCATTTTGGTGGATGTGTGTTAACCAAGTGTTCTTGGCATAAATGGTCCTAAGTCATTTTGGGCCTAAGTGGACATAAGTTAATTTGGGCTTATGTGGCTCCTAAGTTCATTTTGGGCCTAAGTGGTCCTAAGTTCATTTTGGGCCTAAGTGGTCCTAAGTTCATTTTGGGCCTAAGTGGTCCTAAGTCATTTTGGGCCTAAGTACTAAGAAAGCTAAGTTGGGCCTAAGTTATTAAAAGGCCAAATGGGCCTAAGTTATTAAGAGGCCAAGTTGGGCCAAAATTCCAGAACAGGCCAAGTGGGCCTGAATCCTGGAAAGGATTAAGTTGGGCCTGGATTTCCAGGAAAAAGGCCAATGTAGGCCTGAGTTCACAGAAAATTGGGCCTAAGTCAAAGAAAGGCTAAAATGGGCCTTACCTCCTTAAGTTGAGGTCCATTAAGGAAAAGACAAGTTCTACCAAAAACAAGCAAGGAAAGGCAAAGGAATTAAGCATTACACGGTTACAAAAATTATGGTAAGGATTCCTATACTCACTTTATTGCATGGTGTATCTCCATGATCTTGTTTGTGAGTATTAGTGCCCCTAGGTGATGGTCAAAGAACCATGTGATCCTAGGTGTGCATGCAGGGCTATGTTGTTTTGTTGCTTCGGCAACTCTGTGTGAGGATTTTCTCATACTCACTTTGTGAGTATTCGGGCACATAGTGCATAGTGGGCTAAGTATCGTTGTTTCGGCAACTATGGTTACTCATGAGTTAAGTGCAAGCATTTAGGTCTTGGCATCGAGTTTGGCCAACTCGATTCCCAAGCTAAGGAGTACTCAGTATGGTATAAGAAATGGTCGACCGATATTGTGTGATATGGAATATGCTAATGCTTGCTTTGCCCATACAGAATTGTGTTATGTGGTGTGTTGTGTTGTGTGCTTCTATGAATTGATTGTGCATGCTGACCCCAATTATTATTATTATTGTTATTTGTACATGCTTTGTGTTTTCTTTGTCTTAGTGTTTTCTTTGCAGGTTTATGGAATAATTGCCATTACGTTCTTGGCATAAGTTAGGCTTTGGAAGCCATATGTTAGGCCTTGGAGGCCATAAGTTGGCTTTGAAAGCCATAAGAAAATACCTCACTAAGTTAGGCATTGGATGCCATTGGATTCCTTATTGAGTTTTATAACTCACCCGCCCTACTCTACTTTTGTAGGTAAAGCAGCTATAGAAAAGCATTACGGTCAAGAGTAATAAATACTCTTTCACATAGTAGAGGTTTGTACATATGTTGCTCAATATTCTAAGTGTCTTAAGTGTTACGGATTGCTTGTGAAACAAGCTAATGTTGTGGACTTCCTTGTGCAGGCTTGAGGAGTCTAGAAATTTGTGGGAACAAGGTCTATTAAGGTGGAATGTGTTCTATGGACTTATGAATTATTTGCCATGTATCATGCTTTTGGGTATCCTGGCTATTTAAGTGATTATGTTTATTTTCAGTATAACACCATTTTTTATGACTTGTAAATATGAATATGGTGTTTTGGTTGCCATGCATGTACTTGGCTAAGCATGATAAAGATCATGAAATGAACACTAAATTCCACATAGGTGTGCTAGCTTGTTTCTGAGAGCAATAAAACCCTAAAAGTAAATAGTTAACGAGCTAGTACCGGTAAGTATCCTGGGGTTCGTGCCCTTAAGTTGCAATAATAATAATAATAATTTTAAATGCCCCTTTTGTGAAATAAGACTTCCGCTGTATTGTTTAAGTAATCGGGCCCGAATGGGCCAGGGGCAAGTGTGGGCATGACAGTTCCTATCGTCGAGGTTCTAAGGTAGGACCCTTAACCTCAAAACAATTAATTTTCCTTCAAACGATAGGAGAGTTCCTATCGTCGAGGTTCTAAGGTAGGACCCTTAACCTCAAAAATCATCAATTTTACTTCAAACGATAGGAGAGTTCCTATCGTCAAGGTTCTAAGGTAGGGCCCTTAACCTCAAAATCATCAATTTTCCTTCAAACGATAGGAGAGTTCCTATCGTCGAGGTTCTAAGGTAGGACCCTTAACCTCAAAATCATCAATTTTCCTTCAAACGATAGGAGAGTTCCTATCGTCGAGGTTCTAAGGTAGGGCCCTTAACCTCAAAATCATCAATTTTCCTTCAAACGATAGGAGAGTTCCTATCATCGAGGTTCTAAGGTAGGACCCTTAACCTCAAAATCATCAATTTTACTTCAAACGATAGGAGAGTTCCTATCGTCGAGGTTCTAAGGTAGGACCCTTAACCTCATTCAAACAATTTTCCTTCAAACAATAGGAGAGTTCCTATCGTCGAGGTTCTAAGGTAGGACCCTTAACCTCAAAACAATCAATTTTACTTCAAACGATAGGAGAGTTCCTATCGTCAAGGTTCTAAGGTAGGGCCCTTAACCTCAAAATCATCAATTTTCCTTCAAACGATAGGAGAGTTCCTATCGTCGAGGTTTTAAGGTAGGGCCCTTAACCTCAAAATCATCAATTTTCCTTCAAACGATAGGAGAGTTCCTATCATCGAGGTTCTAAGGTAGGACCCTTAACCTCAAAATCATCAATTTTCCTTCAAACGATAGGAGAGTTCCTATCGTCGAGGTTCTAAGGTAGGACCCTTAACCTCAAAACAATCAATTTTACTTCAAACGATAGGAGAGTTCCTATTGTCGAGGTTCTAAGGTAGGACCCTTAACCTCAAAACAATCAATTTTACTTCAAACGATAGGAGAGTTCCTATCGTCGAGGTTCTAAGGTAGGACCCTTAACCTCAAAATCATCAATTTTCCTTCAAACGATAAGAGAGTTCCTATCGTCGAGGTTCTAAAGTAGGACCCTTAACCTCATTCAAACAATTTTCCTTTAAACGATAGGAGAGTTCCTATCGTCGAGGTTCTAAGGTAGGACCCTTAACCTCAAAACAATCATTTTTCCTTCAAACGATAGGAGAGTTCCTATTGTCGAGGTTCTAAGGTAGGACCCTTAACCTCAAAATTATCAAATTTTCCCTTCAACGATAGGAGAGTTCTTATCGCAGAGGCTCTAAAAGAATTTTCCTTAACCACATAGTTTAGGCAGCGAGAAGGTTCTCAATGGGTAGCTAAGACGGACGAAATTTGGTAACTACTTTGCATACATCATGTCCCATGAAGCATGCAAATGGGGGCAGCTGTTGACACCCAATTTCTTCCGGCCTTTTTTTTAAATTTTAAAAATTTTATTATAAAAAAACTAATTAAAAAATTATTATTATTATTATTATTATTGCTAAAAAATTTAATTATGTTAATTAGTTTAAAATATATTTTTATTTTGAGAAGATTTGATTTAAAATAATATATGTGTGAATATGTATGTGTTTGAAATAAAAATAAAATTTCAGAAAAAAATGACAAAAAATTAAAAGTTTGAGGTAAAAATGACAAAATTGAGAAGTTTCGGACAAAATTGACAAATTCTGAAAGTTTCAGGAGCTTTGGGTAATTTTTCGCGTCAATTTTGGGCCTAAACGGACGTTTCTGGCCCAAATTGACAGAAAACGTTAAAATTGTCAAAATCAGAAGCTTCTGAGCTTATCCAGAGCTGGAGTAACGTAAAGGACTGAAACTGTCATTTTACCAATTTAAAAGATAAGTTTGAGATTTTTTATTAATTTATCCGTCCACGGTTCAGCTAAGCTCCTTCTATAAATACCCCCCCAAATTCAGTGCTGAACACAGAGAAAATCAGAGAAAAAAGTTCAGAGCTCCGTTTTAAAAATAGAAAAAATTACAGCCTTATTCCCTACCCTCTCCTCCTTCTGCCAGAAAGTCTCAAAATTTTATTTTTTTTACGATTTGACCATCTCTTTCGTTTGATCTCCTTCGTTGTTCTCTCTCTCTCTCCTCTCGTTTTCTCTCTCTTTCTCCTCCTGCCGCCGTGCTGCCTCGCCCGTTGCCGTCCCGCCGCCGTGCCGCCTCGCCGGTCGCCGTCCTGCCACCATACCGCCTCGCCGCGCCGCCCTCGCCGCGTCACCCTACCCTCGCCGCGTCGTCCCGCCGCTGTGCTGCCTCGCCCGTTGCCGTCCCGCCGCCGTGCCGCCTCGCCCGTCGCCGTCCTGCCGCCGTACCGCCTCGCCTGGCACGCCGCCCTCGCGTCAGCCTCCCTCCCCTCCTCCCTTGCTCCCCTGCACGCCCAGCCACGCCTGCGTTCGTCGTCGTTTCCCTGTTTCCATAAAATTCAAAAATTGATTTTAAAAGGGTAAACTCTCATTTAATCATTCAACTTTTCAATTTATTTCTATTGAGTCACTAACTTTTTTATTTTGTTCTTGCAGAATTAATTACTAACCTTTTTAATTTTTACTTGTTTGTTTATTATTTGTTTATTACTAACCCTTCTTTTATTGTTGTTATTAACAACTAACAACTAACAACTAACTTACTAACTTTTTTATTGTTGTTAATTAATTAATTTAATTAACTTGGTTAATTAACTTAATTAACTTTGCTAACTCTTTTATTATTGTTGTTAATTAATTAACTTAATTAAACTTGGCTAACTTTTATTATTGTTGTTAACAATTAATTTAATTAAACTTGGCTAATTTTTATTATTGTTGTTAATTAATTTAATCTAACTTTTACTAACCTTTTTTTTTTATTGTTATTAACTAACTAATCCAACTAATCTAACTATATTAATTGTGCTAACTTTTATTATTATTGTGTTATTAAAGTGGATGGCCAAAAAACCCCACTTTATTAATTGAATTTTTTTATGATTAAAAGATAAAAAAAGGAATTTTATGTGAATAATTTTCTAAAGGCTAATAAAAATTACTTTTTTTTTATTTTGAAACAAAGTTTTTATTCCTTTTAATAAACAAACATAATGAAATAATTCAAAAATAAAATAAATAAATAAATAAACATAAAATCATTATTTTAATACATCTTTAAAATTAATAATTAATGAAATAAAAAAAAATTAAAACTCCATGACCAAATGATCCGCCAGGATCCATGGCTCGAAAATATTTTTAAATAAAATATATAAATAAATTTTTTCTTTATAAAAAATAAAAAAAATTTTAGACTCATATATTAATTATCTATTAATATATAATTTTTTTAGATTTCTTTATTAATAAAAAGAATAAAAAGCGTAAAATTTTTGGGTTAATATTTTTCAGTAATATTTTATTTATTTCTTTTAAAATAATAAAATATAAATTTTTTAGTAAAAAGAATAAAAAAAGTAATTTTTTTGGGTTAATATTTTTCAGTAAAATTTATTTCTTTTAAAATAATAAAATATAACTTTTTTTTAGTTTTCTTTATTAAAAAGAATAAAAAGAGTAAATTTTGGGTTAATATTTTTCAGTAATATTTTATTTATTTCTTTTAAAATATAACTTTTTTTTAGTTTTCTTTATTAATAAAAAGAATAAAAAGAGTAAATTTTGAGTTAATATTTTTCAATAATATTTTATTTATTTCTTTTAAAATATAATTTTTTTTAGTTTTCTTTATTAATAAAAAGAATGAAAAGAATAAAAATTTTGGGTTAATATTTTATTCAGTAATATTTTACTTATTAAAAGATATAACTTTTTGTTTCCTTTATAAAAATCTTAATCAAATAATTTCAAAATAATACAAAATAAAACAAAAATAATTGAATTTTCTCTTAAATATTTTTGACTTATTGATTAGATATATTTTCAGAAATATAAATTAAAATTAAAAAAAAAAATCTTTCATCAAACAAAGAAGAATATAAAAATAAAAATATCAAGACTTTTGTTTTAAAATACATATAAGTTTTTGGTTAAATAATCTTTTATTCCAAAATAAATTAAATAAATATCAAAACTTTTCTTCTTTTGTTTAAAATATACATATAAATTTTTGATTCTCTTAATAAAACAATTACTTTTGGTTCATCTTTTATAAAAAGAAAAATAATAATAATAAAAAATAATAAAAATAATAAAAAAAATAATAAAAAATTTTTAGTTCATGGTATATTGGCTGGAAACTGTCTCGTGCCCGCTTTTGAGCTGCTTCACCTGGTGAAGAGGGTCTGGCTGAGTAACAACGCCCCGTACCATGATCAAAATTTTTATTTTTAAACTCTTTAATTCTTTTAAATTAACTTCTTATTAAATAAAAATTAATTATTATTTTTTTTTAATTCTTTTATAAATTGAGTAATCCTTTAAAATAATAAATATCCTTCATTAAACAAGAAAAATCAAATAAAAATAAAAGAAAGAAATAAAAGATAAAAAAAGAAAGAAATAAAAGAAAAGATAAGAAAAATAAAAGAAAAGATAAGAAAAATAAAAGAAAAGATAAAGAAAGATAAAAGAAAAAAAAAAGAAAAGAAAAAAAAAAGAAAGATAAGATAAAGATAAAGAAAGATAAAAGAAAGAAAATTAAAAAAAAAAAGAAAAGTAAAAATAAGTAAAAAAAAGAAAAAGAAAGAAAGTTAAAAAAAAAAGATAAATTTTTAGTTAGTATTAAAAATCATTCATAAACAAAAAGAATTACCATTTAAAAATTAATTTCATAATAATAAGAATTAAATAATTACGATAAATCAATTTCCATATCCGGATGATCCGGCAGGATCTACGGTTTGGAAAATATCAAACTTTTTAAAATAAATAAATTAAATAAAAAGATAAAAATCCATATTTTTTACAATATGGATAAAATTGTTTAAAATTTCACCAAATTCCGTGTCCAAATGACTCGGCAGAGTCCATGGTTCGGAATCAAAATCTTCCGTGTCCAAATGACTCGGCAGAGTCCATGGTTCGGAAGTATCAAATTTTATATAAATTAATTTAAAAATCCGCATCCGATTAATTCAGTTAAAATTTCTAGTTTGAAAATTAACTGAATATTTTCTAAAAGCAAAGCAAAACAAAATTAAAATCAACTAAGGTGCCAATTTTGGGCGCTATAACAAAGTTGTTTTAGCGTAACCGTACTCCCAATCCCCGAACTCTCGCAGACCAATTTTAAGGTGTCCAATCGACCTAGGTGAAACCGATTGGTGGCGACTCCAGAAAACCCGACGTTACCACAGCTTGGCGACTCCGCTGGGGACTCGACGTTAGTGAGTCGAGCCTAAAGTTGATTTGTTTTGATTTACTTTGCTTTACTATTATGTGGATTTATATATTATATTTACTTAAGTAAACATGCATAATGCATTCACAAAATGAAGCTCTATACCCGAGCTTCCTTAAATCAAACACGATTCTTTCTAAGCGGAATTGGTGTTGCTGTCCTTGTGAGGCCACGGTCTCCAAGCCTTCACCGATTTCAAAGTAGCAAAGTAGTGTATTGCCTTCTGAGACGGTTAGTCTCTGCATGGGCCCACGAAAAGCTACTACTCGAATTAATCCATTCCTTACATAAACCCTAGAGGGTAAGGAATCGGGCCGTCACTATGATTCAGTGACGGGATTCGGGAACTATCCCTTGCCTTTTTGATAAACCACCTTCTACATGTAGAATTCCTTACTCTACCTTAGAACCAGCCATTAAGAATTTCCCATACCTCGGTTCCCATTTCCATAGGTTTTGTTTTATCTATATGTTTGATCCTATGTGTTATTTTTTTTACTAACTCTATTTTTCCTTATTTTTCCGGCATATACATTTCATCATTAAAGATAAGTATTTGGTGAAAGAACTATTATCATGGATATTCTCGATTATCTTCCCACGGCTGTTACTGGATCATGGAATGACACGGTAATCGAAACTCAGCCTGAAGCTATGGAATATTCCGAAACGGCTCAAAAGTTTCACGGAGATGCTCTGACATCCCACTCTCACGTACAGCTTAAGGACCAGGTATCGGTCCGGATAAATCAGAACGACACCACGGAATTATTGCAAGTCTGGAATAGTTGGAACTCTGCTGATCGGGAAGCTTTTACGGCAAAATATGGTCACATCGCTTGCCTACTAAAAGTTACCGTTGATGCATCACTTGTCCGGGCTTTAATACAATTTTGGGATCCATTTTATCGATGCTTTTCTTTCGACAAGATGGATCTGGTTCCAACCATTGAAGAATACAACAGCCTCTTGGGTTGGTCCTCCGACTATCCAATCGAGACTTATCAACACGACAGAAGAACGGAGCCTCATCGAGCCCTGGCAAAATTACTGGATATGCCAGCTTCCAGTCTTCAAACCAAGTTTGCAACAAAAAGATCTCGAAAATTTATCAGTTAGATCGACTTAAAACAATTAAGTCACGTTCTCCCTCAGAAAAATCAACGACGCAAACTTTTCGCCTTGGCAATATATGGCCTGGTAGTCTTCCCAAGAATCGTCGGATTCATTGAAGGAGACATCATTACACTATTTGAGCAAATCTGCAATGCTCAAATAAATCCGACCTTAGTAATATTATGTGAAACCATCAGGGCATTAAACTTCTGTCGCCAAAGAGGGGGCAAATTCATGGGATGTTCGCATCTTCTCTACATTTGGATCAAAAGTCACCTTCCTTGTGATAAGCAACACTTCGGAAATCGCTTTTCAAAGGACTTCATCCCAATCGAAGCCTTTTTGAAAAGTGAAACCATTCATCACGACAGCAAGGAAGCATGGGTTGACTACTTCAGGAACATCACTGAATTACAAGTTGAATGGAGAGCCCCCTGGTCCATCTCCACTCGCGTTGTCTACCGTTGCGGTAATTGCCCGTGGGTTCCTCTCCTAGGTATATGGGGAGGGACAAGTTATGCCCCAGCTCAAGTTCGAAAACAATTCGGGTCCATGCAATTTATACCCATGACTCATAACCTGAGTAAGTTGGAATTTTCACATGAAGATCCAAATTCAAATAAGCTCGCAATGGGTATTTCAGTTGCTTGGAAAAGACTCTTTATATTGAAGTCGGGCCCTATTATTTCTCCCACTGCTTATTATGAATGGAGAAATAACCGAAAAGAAGGAATAATTCTACCCGAAGAGGTCATCAGAAAATTGGCGAAAAGAGAGTTGGAGAAAGAACTAGAGGAAGAAAAGAAGAAGAACAAGAGGATGCTCCTTGACATGCAACAGCTCGGTCACAAAACACAACTCCTCGAAGAGAAAGTTGAATACCAAAAACAAGTCATCTCCCAATTGGTTGATGAAACCGATCAAAAAGAGATGAGAGCCAGATACTGGGAAGATCAATACAGATTTTCTCAAGATCAATTACAAACATTTTTTGTAGAAGTCAGAAAAGTTACAGAACAAGCCCAACTAATGGGCGAAGAAGCCAAGGAGTTAGAAGAACTGAGCTGTCCTACTCCATCAGTAAATGTTCAAAGAATGATGGAGTTCATATCTAAGGCCAGAAAGCAGTATTGTACTTTGGGTCGTTTCTTTTAAACAAACCTTTGCTGAATGTAATTGAGAAATTCCATTATAGTTCTTCTTTCACCAAGTATTTACAATATTCATGCATGCATCCATCACATCAATAATACACACATAGAATCTAATAAAATAAATATTTCTTTAAAAGGGTAAAATTGGACCTCAACACCGATATTCAACTCGACTCCAAACAAGATTAATGGCAGAACAAGCCGAAGGACGTCTCATGGAGATGGAGTCCAAGATTGAAAGTATGTCAGAACAGATGAGACAATTGATGGAATTAATCAAAGGGAAAGCAACTCAAGTCCCCATCAAAGAAGTACAAGATCCCACTTATCCCCCGGGATTCACCCCACAACGAGTCTCAGTCCAAGAAAACCTGTTTCAAGAATCAGGACCGTCTGCTAGTGTTCACCTGAAACAAGACACTGTACAGGAAGAGAAGAAGACATTACCAAAAGAAGAAGCAGAATCTCAAAAACTCGAAACAATAGAAAAGCGACTGCGAGCCATTGAAGGAGGCACTATATTCGGATCTCTCTCGGTGGATGACCTCTGCTTAGTGCCAGACGTCGTAATCCCTTCAGATTTTAAGGTGCCAGATTTTGTGAAATACGATGGAACGAGTGATCCCATCACTCACATCACATTGTTCCTAAGGAGACTACAACCACTCACAAAAGATGAAAAGGTGTGGATCGCACTTTTTCAGGAAAGTCTCACAAAATCAGCATTACAGTGGTATCTAAGCCAAGGTCCAAGGAACATAAAAACTTGGAATGACCTTGCTCAGGTCTTCATTGGCAACTATAAACATGTTATGGACTTGGCTCCGGATCGCCAAACTCTCCAAAACATGGAGAAGAAAAAGCCAGAAACTTTCAAGGAATATGCGCAGCGGTGGAGGGACTTAGCTGCACAGGTTCAGCCACCCATGACAGAAAGAGAAATGGTCACTTTGTTTGTCCAGACACTAAAATACCCATATTATGACAAACTCATTGGCAATTCGGCAACCAATTTCTCCGACGTAGTAATGTCTGGAGAAAGGATCGAGCATGGTATCAGGACCGGGAAGATTACTGAATCCTTTAGCGATCCTATGAAAAGAGGAGGACCTTCCAGAAGAAAAGATGAAGAAATACAACAAATAGGAAGAGGAAGAGGGATTCCCTTCGTGGGCACTGTGGCCACCGGACCTCGCCTATCCTATTCTGCCAATAAGCCCAATTATTATCCTACCAATAGGCCCAATGATTATCCTCCAAATAGGCCCAGTGATTATCTTCCCAATAGACCCAACAATTATCCTCTCAACAGGCCTAATCAGTTACGGCCACCTGTTCCGACTCCTCCAATGCCTGCACCAAGACCAAGAGAAATTTTCGCACCGATTCCCATGACTTATACTGAGTTGTATCCAAAACTCATCCAAAGCCAACTCATTCGCCCAATTCCCACAAGGCCATTCGAACCCCCATATCCAACATGGTATGACCCTAAACTAAATTGCCCATATCATGATGGTGCCGTGGGCCACGGACTCAAAAATTGTATAGCATTGAAGCGTATAGTCCAACAATTAATTGAGTCAAAGTGGTTGGACTTTTCCGATGAACCAAACGTCACTCATAATCCATTGCCTCCTCATCAAGCCAAACCAGTAAATATGATGGAAGAATACTGGCCGATGAAGAAAACAGTCAATGATATCATAACCCCTCTTAAGCATGTATATTCATGCCTTGTGAAAGAAGGGATTATCATAGGAAAGTCTTCTGGAAATAAAGAAGTCGAGGATGAGGAGTGGTGCAACTTTCATAACAGTAAGAGTCATTCTATCCAAGAATGCCCAGAATTCCGTAAAAGTCTACAAAGTCTCATGGACTCCTCCCAAATCATCATTTTTATGTCAGATAAAGAGGATGACGTGAATGTGATAATTAAAGAACAAGAAGTCAATATCATGCCAAGACCACTAGTCATTCCAATCTCAAAATCTGCTCTCAAGCCTTTAAGAATTCAAGTTCCAAAGCCATTCCCGTACAAATCAGACAAAACTGTTCCATGGAACTATGGCTATACTTCTAACATCACATCAACTCCGTTAGAAGTTGGGGGCATGACTAGAAGCGGTCGGTGTTATTCTCCCGAGCAAATGAACAAGCTCCAACAAGAGAAGAATGTTACGGATCCAGCAAATGGACCTATTAACACATCTAAAGAGCAAGAGATGCCTCAAGCAGTAACAGATGAACAAGCTACTGAGTTTCTCAAACTCATAAAGCAAAGTGAATACAGTATCGTGGAGCAGTTGAACCGTCTGCCAGCAAAGATCTCCATACTTTCATTACTCTTAAGTTCTGATGCCCATCGAGAAGCTCTTCTCAAAGTCCTGAATAAGGCTTATGTTGAACAAGATATCTCCGTGAACAACTTTGACCACCTTGTCAACAACATCACGGCACAAAATCTCATCACATTCACTGACGATGAGATACCAGCAGAAGGAAGGGGTCACTCTAAGGCTCTACATATTTCGATTAAATACAAAGATCGGATTATGGCTAGAGTTCTGATCGACAATGGATCAGCTCTAAATGTAATGCCATTAGAAACTTTACATAAGATCGGTTTAGACCCATCACACCTCAACAACAGTCATATTGTTGTTCGAGCATTTGACGGAACAAAGAGAGATGTGGTTGGAGAAATAGAGCTACCAATTGGGATTGGTCCCTGTCTTTTCCATATCACATTCCAAGTCATGGACATTTCTCCATCTTATACTTGTCTGCTGGGAAGACCATGGATCCATATGGCTGGAGCAATTCCTTCCTCATTACATCAAAAAATGAAATTCATCATTGAAGGAAAGATAATCACAGTCTTTGCTGAAGAAGACATTCTGCTATCTAGACCTGCGGATGCTCAATATGTTGAGGTCAATGAAAATATACCTGATTGCTCCTTCAGGTCTTTTGAGATTGTCAATGCTGCTTATGTCAGTGAATATGGAGAAGAACCCGTTCCTAACATTTCTAAAACAAGTCGCATGGTCGCCAAACTCATGATAAAAGGAGGATACTCATCGGGGTTAGGTTTGGGACAAGATTTACAAGGAATCCCAGAGCCATTGAAAATATCCGCAAATGAAGGGAAATACGGCCTAGGCTTCACACCGACAAGACATGATAAAATGAAGGCAATAGCTGAAAAGAGAGAAAAGAGGATTGCACGATTAACAGGGCATCCTCTCCAGGAAAGAAATCTGGATATCCCTGAAATCACCGAAACGTTCGTGAGTGGTGGTCTCATTCCGAAAAATGACAATGAAGGCAAGCTGACTATCAACATCAACAAGTCTTTTGAAAGTCTTTCTATTCAGGCAATCATCAGCGATTCACCTGAAGAGGAGGAGCTCGTTCAACCTTGTGGCCCACGAGATGTGCTGAACAATTGGGAGGCGATAGAACTGCCTGTTATAATCGAAAGCTTTCCAAAGTAATCTAATAGTAAAAACCTCCTAAAGAAAGGTTCAATCAATAGGGTGTAGTCTTTGTTTAAGTGAACCTTTTAGTTATTGCTTTTTATTCCAATAAAGTTGTGATTTATGCACATTGTAAATAAAGTACCAGTTTGCATCCATCTCATTCGTGCCATTTTTTTCTCTTCTCTTTCTTTTCTCTCTGGATAATGCAGACCCAAAACTCTCTTTGATGACAATGAAAGAATGAACTTTGATAATCCTGTAAACACTACCGACTCGGATGACGAAGATCTTCAAGTATCTCCTGAGCTATTAAAAATGATTGAGCGAGATGAAAAAGAAAGAGCAACAAGTCAAGAACCAACTGAGGTATTCAACCTGGGAGACAGTCAGGATGTAAAAGAAGTCAAGATTGGCACTTTATTCCCTCCTGAAGAAAAAGAAGAATTAGTCCATTTATTGAAAGAATATGTGGATGTATTCGCTTGGTCATACCAAGATATGCCCGGCTTAAGCTCAGACATAGTACTACACAAAATACCCTTGAAACCTGGGGCGAAGCCTGTCAGATAGAAGTTACGAAGATTAAAGCCGGAGTTAATCTTAAGAGTAAAAGACGAGATTCGAAAGCTGTGGGATGCAGGATTCCTGGGGGTTGCTGAATATACAGAATGGGTGGTTAACATTGTCCCAGTCGAAAAGAAAGAAAGTGGGAAACTAAGAGTTTGTCAGGACTACCGGCCTTTGAACGAAGCCAGTCCTAAAGATAACTTCCCACTTCCTCATATTGATACACTGGTGGATAATACTGCAGGAAACTCCTACTTTTCCTTCATGGATGGTTTTTCTGGATACAATCAAATCAAACTTGATCCAGATGACATGATAAAAACTGCTTTTATTACCCTTTGGGGTACCTTCTACTATAAGGTGATGCCTTTCGGGTTAAAGAATGCTGGTGCTACATATCAAAGAGCCATGGTCACGTTGTTCCATGACATGATGCATAAAGAAATTGAAGTATATGTGGACGACATGATCGCCAAAACTTTCACTGCTCGGGGGCATCTAAAAGTGCTAAGAAAACTATTCGATAGACTTCGCAAATATCAATTGAAGTTGAATCCTGCCAAATGTACTTTTGGAGCCTCTTCAGGAAAGTTATTGGGTTTCATAGTCAGCAAGGACGGGATTCGAGTTGACCCGAGTAAAGTCAAAGCGATACAAGAAATGCAACCCCCGAAGACTCCAAAACAAGTAAGAAGTTTTCTGGGTAGAATCAACTTCATAGCAAGGTTCATATCACAATTGACGTCCAAGTGTGAACCGCTTTTCAAATCACTAAAGAAGAACAATCCGATTGAGTGGAATAACGAATGCCAAGAAGCGTTCGAGAAAATCAAACGATATCTATCAAATCCACCAGTCTTGATACCACCTCGATCCGGAGAACCGTTGATTCTATATTTATCCATACAAGATTCTTCATTAGGATCCGTATTGGGTCAACGTGATGAGACAAGCAAGAAGGAGCATGCAATTTACTATTTGAGCAAAAAGCTTACCACATATGAAGCTAAATACTCAATAGTAGAAAAGTCCTGTTGTGCCCTTGCATGGGTAGCACATCGACTACGACACTACATGCTCAACAACACAACATTGCTGATCTCCAAGACTGACCCCATTAAGTACATTTTCGAGAAACCCGCTTTATCAGGCAGGATTGCAAAATGGCAAATGCTGTTATCTGAATACGACATACAGTATGTCACCCAAAAGGCCGTAAAAGGAAGTGTGATCGCTGAATATCTGGCTGATAGAGCATTGGAGGATTATGAGCCCATGAGAATGGACTTTCCTGATGGAGATATAATGATGATAGAACAGGAAGTCGATGAAGAAAATGAAACATGGAAAATGGCATTCGATGGAGCATCTAATGCTTTGGGACAAGGGATCGGAGCTATACTCATCTCTCCAAGCGGAGAGCAGTTTCCCCTCACAGCAAAAATTACATTTCCTTGTACCAACAATATAGTAGAGTATGAAGCATGTGCTATGGGACTCCAAATGGCACTGGATTTGAAAGTGCGAGATCTCCGAGTCTATGGGGATTCCGCATTAGTCATATATCAAATCAATGGAGAATGGGAGACAAGAGATTCAAAATTAATCCCTTACCAAAAGCTTATACTAGACATGACTCGAAGATTTAACAGTATAAGTTTCCATCATCTTCCAAGGGAAGATAATCAAATCCCAGACGCTTTAGCTACTTTGGCTGCTATGTACAAGATAAGCGACCCTGAGCATACTCCTGTGTTCGAGATGAAAATAATAGATTCTCCAGCTTATTGCATGAGCATCGAAGAACAATTGGATGGAAAGCCTTGGTATCATGATATCAAGAAATACCTCCAAGAACGAACATATCCACTAGAAGCATCAGAAAATGACAAGAAATTTCTACGAAGATTGTCAATGGGTTTTCTTTTAAACCTAGACATACTCTACAAGAAAACCCCAGACTCGATGCTACTTCGCTGTGTAGATACTCATGAAGCACGAAAGATCATGGAAGAAGTTCATTCTGGAATATGTGGAGCACACACTAGTGGTCATACCATGGCAAGACAAATAATGAGGGCTGGCTACTATTGGCTCACATTGGAAAGTGATTGTATTAATCACGTGAGAAAATGTCACAAATGTCAAATATATGCCAACAAGATCCAAGCTCCACCCACCCCTCTTAATGTAACAGCAATACCTTGGCCTTTTGCCATGTGGGGAATTGACGTCATTGGAGCCATTACCCCTAAAGCTTCCAATGGTCACAAATTCATCCTAGTGGCAATTGACTACTTCACTAAATGGGTAGAAGCTATGTCATATGCAAGTGTGACTCAAAAGGTGGTATGCCGGTTCATTAAGAAAGAAATCATTTGTCGTTATGGGCCGCCGGAATGTATCATCTCAGACAATGCCACGAACCTGAACAATGCAATGATGCAGACTTTGTGCCGGCAGTTCAAAATCAAACATCTCAATTCGGCACCTTATCGACCAATGATGAATGGTGCAGTAGAAGCGGCCAATAAAAATATCAAGAGAATTGTTGAAAAGATGATCGTCACTTATAAGGACTGGCATGAGATGTTACCTTTCGCACTACATGCTTATAGAACTTCTACCCGTACTTCTACTGGAGCAACACCTTTTTCTCTGGTATATGGTATGGAGGCTGTATTGCCCATTGAAGTTCAAATTCCATCATTAAGAGTACTAATGGATACTCAATTAAAAGAAGCAGAATGGGTCAAGGCTAGATACGAGCAACTAAACCTAATTGATGAAAAAAGAATGATAGCCCTCTGCCATGGGCAGCTTTATCAAAGGAGGATGATTCGCGCTTACAATAAAAAGGTTCGCCCACGACAATTTCACGAGGGTGATATAGTGCTCAAGAAAATTTTACCCATGCAGCATGATTCCAGAGGAAAATGGACACCAAATTATGACGGGCCATATGTTGTGAAGAAAGCATTTTCAGGAGGGGCACTAATTCTGACAGAAATGGATGGACGAGAGTTACCAAAGCCAGTAAATTCAGATTCAGTAAAGAAATACTTTGCATAATGAAGACATTTTCGGACAGAAGGGAAGAAGTGGATACAGAGTTACCAAAGTTTATTTGATCAAAGTTGTCAAAGAGAGCTTTCTTCCCTTACACTTTCATTATCTATCTGTACCCAAGATTTTTATATTCTCTTACACATAAATAAAAAGCCAATTCTCTTTAGCTTGCCTTTGATTCTCACGTTCAAAATGCTAAAGTCGCTTCTATCCAGTTCTTTTCCTTCAAATCTCACATTCCTACTAGCCTTAAGTGTGCAATAAATTGTGAGTTTTGAAGGAAGAATAGTAATAATTAAAACTTAGAAAAAAAAAAGACCGTAGATTACTTTGATAAGCTTTATGAATTAAAACAGATAAGATTGAGGTCCTGCTTTGCGAGCGGCACAGAACATAGGCTAACAAAGAAGAAGGAGTAACAAATTTTTGGGAGATAGCCTTGGTGGTAGCCTGAATGATCGCTTCAAAAGTCTTAACATGTCCATGTCAGCAAGAAAGAATCATACTCACGAATATCTCAACAGGGACAATTATCCAGAGAGACATAAAGTACGAGGCGGACATTAAGGAAATTGAAGCCAAAATTTAAGAACAAATCAAGGAAAGAAGATTTTTGAAAAGAGTTAGGCTTTTGAGACAATGGACAATAGCTGGAAAGCGAGACAATGAACAACAGCTGGAAAGCGAAACAATGGACAACAGTTGGAAAGCATAAAGAGATTCAACGATAGAAGGCAATTACAAAGAGGATCCAGTAAAGCAAAGATATAAAAAAATAAATCCATCAGTTACACATGCTCTGCATTCATGCATTTCACATCATGCATGCATGGCATACAGAACAAGGATAAAATGGGAAGCGTATCCACCGCACAGTCACAGCAGTATAAGCTGACGTCTCAGTAACATCCGCTTTTACCAATCTACCGCTGGATGCACAGCTGATATAGTGGACCCAGCCCCATCAGCAATTCAAAGATAAAGTAGACAATATTGTCAAAATCCTGGTAATCAATTCAATAATCGAGGCTACACCGGGATGGACAGAATTGACGCCAGCTTAGCGGTATTCAAGATAAGAAATAGCTATGGTCAAAGATAAGCGCGGATATCGAGAAATATTGTCGTCGAAAGCAGACAATGGATTCAATAATCAAGGACTGGATCAATGTCATGCCTGATGAGATATCAAAGATAAGAAATATCTATGATACTAAAATAAAGTAGGATCCACTTTTCCGGTTAAACGGCGGATACGGTACTCCGTGACTCTCAAGTCGGTTCTCTCAGTTGCCCATAATAACTGATTCCTTCACCCCTTCTTTCTTTTACTTCCTCCTATAAAATGGATCCTACTTTTTCCGCCTTGCGAAAGTATTTCCATTCTCTCCCAATGAACATCCTAAAAAAGATCTACCGAGTTCGCTGTGAACGATTAAGAGCTCTGATGCACAAAGGAATACCTGAAGATGTACGGTGGTTAATCGAAGCCAAGGTTCGTCTGGCAGGTGAAATCCCAGAGACATTTGCATCTTACATGCCTGGTGTTGGCAAAAGTTCTTATGCCAGAAAAAGAAGAGCGAAAAGATTACAAGTCTGCCATAAATGTGGTAGGTGGACTTGTAAGACTAGGTGTCGTTCTTTAGGAATGATCTCCAATAATCGAGAAGATAAAATACGGTTCATCAAGAATGGCTTGAGTAAGGACTCATTGGATGATATCCAATTGACTCTTGAGACGCATTCTTGTGGATCTGTGCAACGTGAAATTCTTGATTTATGGAGTATTTTTCATGAAGAACGAGACCGTTACAGTCCCGGGAATCTGACTTTAAACGACCCTGTTTGCCGGCTTGTAAGAAAGCTAGATGGGAAGCAGATCCTCGACTCATAGAAGCCGTTAATGCCGTTACTGGACGTAAAACCAGTGGAAGATGTGAGCCACAGTCACAATTACTGTACATACAGTTTGTTATATTTGGAAAAATTTGCATTTTCTTTTGACAGATGTACATGCTCCCCTAAGTGTAATCGACACGTTATCCCTTTTCATCACTATAAATGCGTGTTCTTCCTTCTGATTAAACAGCAGATAAGATATCCCGTGACTTCTAAAGTCGGTTATTCCAGTTTCCTGCAATAACTGATTCATTTCCCTCTTCTCTCAAATTCTTCTCTCATCAATGGATTCTACTCTTTCTGTACTGCGAAAATACTTTCCTTCCCTCCCACTAAAAGTTCTTAAAAAGATCTACCTTGCTAGATGTGAAAGAATCAGAGTTTTTACACGCAAAGGCATTCCCGACAATGTGCAGTGGATAATTGAAGCTAAGGTCCGTTTGGCTGGTGAAGTTCCAGATGCATTTAAGCCTCGTATGCCCGGCCTAGGTAAGAGTGCTTATGCCAAAAAGTGAAGAGCAAAGAGGCTAGATGTCTGTTATAAATGCGGACGATGGAATTGTAATACTAAATGCCGCTCTTTAGGATACATCTCCAGAAATCGTGAAGATAAAAGAAAATTCATTAAGAATGGCCTGCGTAAAGAATCTCTGGAGGATATACGAGGGACTCTTGAAACGCATTCTTGTGGAATAGTACAACGCGAAATAGTCAGTTTATGGAGAACTTACCATAAAGAACGAGACCGTTACAGTCCCCAAAATCTAATTGTAAACGATCCTGTTTGCCAGCTTGTAAGAAAACTAGATGGGAAGTAAATCCCCGACTTATGAAGGCATTAAAGCCATTACTGGACATAAACTAGTGGAAGATGAAAGCCACAGACATTATTGCTGTGCATATAAGCTGTCATTTGTCTTTTCTATTGATAATAATGTACTTGCCTCTGTAAGCGTAATAAACACGTTATCCTTTCACCGTATAAATGTGTGTTCTTCTTTCTGGATACGGTATCCCGTGACTCTCACAGTCAGTTATTTCCGTTTCTTACAATAACTAATTTCTTCCTTTCTTCTCAAATTCCTCTTTCATCAATGGAATCTTTTCTTTCCACCCTGCGAAAGCATTTTCCTTCCCTCCCAAAAAATGTTCTTAAAAGGATTTATCAAGCTAGATGTGAACGATTCAGAGTATTTATGCACAAAGGCATTCCTGATAATGTGCGGTGGCTAATTGAAGCTAAGGTTCATTCAGCTGGTGAAGTTCCAGAAGCGTTCTTTCCCCGTATGCCCGGCTTTGGTAAAAGCGCTTATGCCAAAAAGCGAAGAGCAAAGAGGCTAGGTGTCTGTCATAAATGTGGACGATGGAATTGCAATACTAAATGTCGTTCTTTAGGGATGATCACCAGAAATCATGAAGATAAAAGAAAATTCATCAAGAATGGCCTGCGTAAGGAATCTTTGGATGATATCCTATTAACTTTTGAAACACATTCTTGTGAAATAGTGCAATGGGAAATTATGGATTTATGGTGGACTTTCCGTAAAAAGCAGGATCGTTACAGTCTTGGAAATCTAACTTTTAATGACCCTGTTTGCCAGTTTGTGAGAAAACTGGATGGGAAGCAAATCCCCGACTTATGAAGGCATTAAAGCCATTACTAGACATAAACTAGTGGAAGATGAGAGCCACAGTCATGATTGCTGTACATATAAGCTGTCATTTGTCTTTTCTTTTGGCAATAATGTACTTACTTTCGTAAGTGTAATAAACGCATTATCCTTTCATCACTATAAATGCGTGTTCTTCCTTCTGGATACGGTACTCCATAACTCCCAAAGTCAGTTATTTCATTTCCTACAATCACTAATTTCTTTCTTTGCCTCCTTTATCAATGGAGTCTTCTCTTTCCGCTCTATGAAAATATTTCCCTTCTTTCCCAATAAACGTTCTTAAAAAGGTTTATCAAGCTAGATGTGAACGATTCAGAGTATTTATGCACAAAGGCATTCCTGATAATGTGCGGTGGCTAATTGAAGCTAAGGTTCGTTCAGCTGGTGAAGTTCCAGAAGCGTTCTTTCCCCGTATGCCTGGCTTTGGTAAAAGCGCTTATGCCAAAAAAAGAAGAGCAAAGAGGCTAGGCGTTTGTCATAATTGTGGATGGTGGATTTGCGGCAATAAATGTCGTTCTCCAGGAGTGATCACCAGAAATCATAATGATAGAATAAAATTCATCAAGAATGGCTTGCGTAAGGAATCTCTGGAAGATATCCGAGAGGTTCTTGAAGCGCATTCTTGCGGAATAGTGCAATTTGAGGTTGTTGGATTATGGATAATTCTCCAAAAAGAACGAGAACGTTACAGTCTTGGGAATCTGACCCTAAACGACCCTGTTTGCTAGTTTGTGAAAAAGCTAGACGAGATGCAAATCACTGATTCATAGAAAGCATTGAAGCCGTTACTGGACGCAAAGCCAGTAGAAGACGGAACAAGGTCACGATTACTGTACGTGCTAGCTGTCGCTTTTGAAATTTTCCTCCCCTTTTGGTAATAATGTATCCACTCCTGACATGAACCAAAGTCACGATTACTGTACGTGCTAGCTGTCGCCTTTGAAATTTTCCTCCTCTTTCAGCAATAATGTATCCACTCTTGACATAAGCCATAGTCACGATACTGTACATGCTAGCTGACGCTTTTGAAATTTTCCTCCCATAATGTACCCACTCCTGACATGAGCTATAATTATGACTACTGTATATACCTGCCACTTTTGAAATTTTCCTTCTCATCCGACAATCATGTACCTACTCCTGACATAAGCTACAGTCGTGACTACTGTACATGCTAGCAGCTATTTTGAAAATTTTCCTCCTCTTTTAACGATAGTGTACCCATACCTGACCAGAGTCATACCCGTGACTACTATGAATAGCTGGCAATAATGTATCCATTCTTGAAAAATAAAATTATTGCCTTATCTCTTCATCTCTATAAATATATCCTCTTTTCTCACAAGGGTAAGGATAGGAATGGAGAAAACCCCAACTCGTAAATCCCGAAGTATTTGTGTATTTTCTGGGGCTTTTCCTGGAAAAGATGAAGAGTATTTAAAAGCAGCCAACCATTTGGGTAGAGTATTAGCTGAGCGAAAAATACATTTAGTTTATGGAGGAGGTAGTGTCGGATTAATGGGAGGTGTAGCATCAGCAGCATCTCTAGGAGGAAGTCAAGTTCTGGGCATTATCCCTGGACCTCTGAAATTTATTTCCGGCGGCACGATTGGAGAAGAATTAGTGGTCAAAAATCTACAAGAGCATGTGCTACAAATGCTTTTAAATGCTGATGCTTTCATCGCTCTACCCGGCGGTTTTGGTACATTGGGAGAAGTCTTTCAAATTGCTTCCATGGCCCAACTTAATTTGCATAAGAAACCCATTGGGCTTTTAAATGTTAACAATTTCTTTACAGGTCTGATAGCTTTTATGGATTATGCTATGCAGAAGAATTTCATATCAAGAGTGGCACGGCGAATCATAATATCCGCAACAACTGCTGAAGAATTGCTAGATAAAATACAAGTTTTTGTTCCTGAACCAGATCCAGCAATGATTCAGATAGACTGGACACGACAGTCTTTCCCGACCAGTTCACTCCCATAATGGTCCCCTACTCACCCTATTGAAGTATTGTGGAAGAAGAAGTGATCCGATCCGTTTTGCTTGTCCTTTAGTTTTATTATCAGCATTTTCTTTCGTGTTTTAGTTTTTCTTTCAGGGAATTTCTTTTTTTTTTATCTTATAAGATAGTTTCGTCCATGCTGATATTAAAACCATAGGACAATGCCTTTAGGTTGGAATGGCTGAGTAAAGAGTAATTTTTATTGCTCTTGAGACGCATCCTATTAGGTCTACTAGGCATAACATTTTGGGATAGTTAAGCTTCAACCTTATTTGGATGACATATCTCTCAAGCGAATCTATATTTACTAAAGAAAATATTAGATGAACCTTGGATATTGATTCCAAACATCCGTTCCCTTTACATAATTTGTTAGCGATATTGTCATCATTAAGATTCACTCATTTTATCGAAGTCTAAAGTTTCGCACTCGCCTATTATGCAAATTCACACTTTCGAAGAAAATTATTCCAATTCTAATTGCTTTCATATAAATTTCGCTCGAGGTTCAAGGAGAGTTCCTTAACCTCATTCAATCAAATTTTCAAACGATAGGAAAGTTCCTATCGTCGAGGTTAAAAGAATTTTCCTTAACCTCAAAATCATCGATTTTCCTTCAAACGATAGGAGAGTTCCTATCGTCGAGGTTCTAAGGTAGGACCCTTAACCTCATTCAAAACAATTAATTTTCCTTCAAACGATAGGAGAGTTCCTATCGTCGAGGTTCTAAGGTAGGACCCTTAACCTCAAAACAATTAATTTTCCTTCAAACGATAGGAGAGTTCCTATCGTCGAGGTTCTAAGGTAGGACCCTTAACCTCAAAAATCATCAATTTTACTTCAAACGATAGGAGAGTTCCTATCGTCAAGGTTCTAAGGTAGGGCCCTTAACCTCAAAATCATCAATTTTCCTTCAAACGATAGGAGAGTTCCTATCGTCGAGGTTCTAAGGTAGGACCCTTAACCTCAAAATCATCAATTTTCCTTCAAACGATAGGAGAGTTCCTATCGTCGAGGTTCTAAGGTAGGGCCCTTAACCTCAAAATCATCAATTTTCCTTCAAACGATAGGAGAGTTCCTATCATCGAGGTTCTAAGGTAGGACCCTTAACCTCAAAATCATCAATTTTACTTCAAACGATAGGAGAGTTCCTATCGTCGAGGTTCTAAGGTAGGACCCTTAACCTCATTCAAACAATTTTCCTTCAAACAATAGGAGAGTTCCTATCGTCGAGGTTCTAAGGTAGGACCCTTAACCTCAAAACAATCAATTTTACTTCAAACGATAGGAGAGTTCCTATCGTCAAGGTTCTAAGGTAGGGCCCTTAACCTCAAAATCATCAATTTTCCTTCAAACGATAGGAGAGTTCCTATCGTCGAGGTTTTAAGGTAGGGCCCTTAACCTCAAAATCATCAATTTTCCTTCAAACGATAGGAGAGTTCCTATCATCGAGGTTCTAAGGTAGGACCCTTAACCTCAAAATCATCAATTTTCCTTCAAACGATAGGAGAGTTCCTATCGTCGAGGTTCTAAGGTAGGACCCTTAACCTCAAAACAATCAATTTTACTTCAAACGATAGGAGAGTTCCTATCGTCGAGGTTCTAAGGTAGGACCCTTAACCTCAAAACAATCAATTTTACTTCAAACGATAGGAGAGTTCCTATCGTCGAGGTTCTAAGGTAGGACCCTTAACCTCAAAATCATCAATTTTCCTTCAAACGATAAGAGAGTTCCTATCGTCGAGGTTCTAAAGTAGGACCCTTAACCTCATTCAAACAATTTTCCTTTAAACGATAGGAGAGTTCCTATCGTCGAGGTTCTAAGGTAGGACCCTTAACCTCAAAACAATCATTTTTCCTTCAAACGATAGGAGAGTTCCTATTGTCGAGGTTCTAAGGTAGGACCCTTAACCTCAAAATTATCAAATTTTCCCTTCAACGATAGGAGAGTTCTTATCGCAGAGGCTCTAAAAGAATTTTCCTTAACCACATAGTTTAGGCAGCGAGAAGGTTCTCAATGGGTAGCTAAGACGGACGAAATTTGGTAACTACTTTGCATACATCATGTCCCATGAAGCATGCAAATGGGGGCAGCTGTTGACACCCAATTTCTTCCGGCCTTTTTTTTAAATTTTAAAAATTTTATTATAAAAAAACTAATTAAAAAATTATTATTATTATTATTATTATTGCTAAAAAATTTAATTATGTTAATTAGTTTAAAATATATTTTTATTTTGAGAAGATTTGATTTAAAATAATATATGTGTGAATATGTATGTGTTTGAAATAAAAATAAAATTTCAGAAAAAAATGACAAAAAATTAAAAGTTTGAGGTAAAAATGACAAAATTGAGAAGTTTCGGACAAAATTGACAAATTCTGAAAGTTTCAGGAGCTTTGGGTAATTTTTCGCGTCAATTTTGGGCCTAAACGGACGTTTCTGGCCCAAATTGACAGAAAACGTTAAAATTGTCAAAATCAGAAGCTTCTGAGCTTATCCAGAGCTGGAGTAACGTAAAGGACTGAAACTGTCATTTTACCAATTTAAAAGATAAGTTTGAGATTTTTTATTAATTTATCCGTCCACGGTTCAGCTAAGCTCCTTCTATAAATACCCCCCCAAATTCAGTGCTGAACACAGAGAAAATCAGAGAAAAAAGTTCAGAGCTCCGTTTTAAAAATAGAAAAAATTACAGCCTTATTCCCTAGCCTCTCCTCCTTCTGCCAGAAAGTCTCAAAATTTTATTTTTTTTACGATTTGACCATCTCTTTCGTTTGATCTCCTTCGTTGTTCTCTCTCTCTCTCTCCTCTCGTTTTCTCTCTCTTTCTCCTCCTGCCGCCGTGCTGCCTCGGCCGTTGCCGTCCCGCCGCCGTGCCGCCTCGCCGGTCGCTGTCCTGCCACCATACCGCCTCGCCGCGCCGCCCTCGCCGCGTCACCCTACCCTCGCCGCGTCATCCCGCCGCCGTGCTGCCTCGCCCGTTGCCGTCCCGCTGCCGTGCCGCCTCGCCCGTCGCCGTCCTGCCGCCGTACCGCCTCGCCTGGCACGCCGCCCTCGCGTCAGCCTCCCTCCCCTCCTCCCTTGCTCCCCTGCACGCCCAGCCACGCCTGCGTTCGTCGTCGTTTCCCTGTTTCCATAAAATTCAAAAATTGATTTTAAAAGGGTAAACTCTCATTTAATCATTCAACTTTTCAATTTCTTTCTATTGAGTCACTAACTTTTTTATTTTGTTCTTGCAGAATTAATTACTAACCTTTTTAATTTTTACTTGTTTGTTTATTATTTGTTTATTACTAACCCTTCTTTTATTGTTGTTATTAACAACTAACAACTAACAACTAACTTACTAACTTTTTTATTGTTGTTAATTAATTAATTTAATTAACTTGGTTAATTAACTTAATTAACTTGGCTAACTCTTTTATTATTGTTGTTAATTAATTAACTTAATTAAACTTGGCTAACTTTTATTATTGTTGTTAACAATTAATTTAATTAAACTTGGCTAATTTTTATTATTGTTGTTAATTAATTTAATCTAACTTTTACTAACCTTTTTTTTTTATTGTTATTAACTAACTAATCCAACTAATCTAACTATATTAATTGTGCTAACTTTTATTATTATTGTGTTATTAAAGTGGATGGCCAAAAAGCCCCACTTTATTAATTGAATTTTTTTATGATTAAAAGATAAAAAAAGGAATTTTATGTGAATAATTTTCTAAAGGCTAATAAAAATTACTTTTTTTTTATTTTGAAACAAAGTTTTTATTCCTTTTAATAAACAAACATAATGAAATAATTCAAAAATAAAATAAATAAATAAATAAACATAAAATCATTATTTTAATACATCTTTAAAATTAATAATTAATGAAATAAAAAAAAATTAAAACTCCATGACCAAATGATCCGCCAGGATCCATGGCTCGGAAATATTTTTAAATAAAATATATAAATAAATTTTTTCTTTATAAAAAATAAAAAAAAATTTAGACTAATATATTAATTATCTATTAATATATAATTTTTTTAGATTTCTTTATTAATAAAAAGAATAAAAAGCGTAAAATTTTTGGGTTAATATTTTTCAGTAACATTTTATTTATTTCTTTTAAAATAATAAAATATAAATTTTTTAGTAAAAAGAATAAAAAAAGTAATTTTTTTGGGTTAATATTTTTCAGTAAAATTTATTTCTTTTAAAATAATAAAATATAACTTTTTTTTAGTTTTCTTTATTAAAAAGAATAAAAAGAGTAAATTTTGGGTTAATATTTTTCAGTAATATTTTATTTATTTCTTTTAAAATATAACTTTTTTTTAGTTTTCTTTATTAATAAAAAGAATAAAAAGAGTAAATTTTGAGTTAATATTTTTCAATAATATTTTATTTATTTCTTTTAAAATATAATTTTTTTTAGTTTTCTTTATTAATAAAAAGAATGAAAAGAATAAAAATTTTGGGTTAATATTTTATTCAGTAATATTTTACTTATTAAAAGATATAACTTTTTGTTTCCTTTATAAAAATCTTAATCAAATAATTTCAAAATAATACAAAATAAAACAAAAATAATTGAATTTTCTCTTAAATATTTTTGACTTATTGATTAGATATATTTTCAGAAATATAAATTAAAATTAAAAAAAAAATCTTTCATCAAACAAAGAAGAATATAAAAATAAAAATATCAAGACTTTTGTTTTAAAATACATATAAGTTTTTGGTTAAATAATCTTTTATTCCAAAATAAATTAAATAAATATCAAAAATTTTCTTCTTTTGTTTAAAATATACATATAAATTTTTGATTCTCTTAATAAAACAATTACTTTTGGTTAATCTTTTATAAAAAAAAAATAATAATAATAATAAAAAATAATAAAAATAATAATAAAAAATTTTTAGTTCATGGTATATTGGCTGGAAACTGTCTCGTGCCCGCTTTTGAGCTACTTCACCTGGTGAAGAGGGTCTGGCTGAGTAACAACGCCCCGTACCATGATCAAAATTTTTATTTTTAAACTCTTTAATTCTTTTAAATTAACTTCTTATTAAATAAAAATTAATTATTATTTTTTTTTAATTCTTTTATAAATTGAGTAATCCTTTAAAATAATAAATATCCTTCATTAAACAAGAAAAATCAGATAAAAATAAAAGAAAGAAATAAAAGATAAAAAAAGAAAGAAATAAAAGAAAAGATAAGAAAAATAAAAGAAAAGATAAAGAAAGATAAAAGAAAAAAAAAGAAAAGAAAAAAAAAAGAAAGATAAGATAAAGATAAAGAAAGATAAAAGAAAGAAAATTAAAAAAAAAAGAAAAGTAAAAATAAGTAAAAAAAAAGAAAAAAGAAAGAAAGTTAAAAAAAAAAGATAAATTTTTAGTTAGTATTAAAAATCATTCATAAACAAAAAGAATTACCATTTAAAAATTAATTTCATAATAATAAGAATTAAATAATTACGATAAATCAATTTCCATATCCGGATGATCCGGCAGGATCTACGGTTTGGAAAATATCAAACTTTTTAAAATAAATAAATTAAATAAAAAGATAAAAATCCATATTTTTTACAATATGGATAAAATTGTTTAAAATTTCACCAAATTCCGTGTCCAAATGACTCGGCAGAGTCCATGGTTCGGAATCAAAATCTTCCGTGTCCAAATGACTCGGCAGAGTCCATGGTTCGGAAGTATCAAATTTTATATAAATTAATTTAAAAATCCGCATCCGATTAATTCAGTTAAAATTTCTAGTTTGAAAATTAACTGAATATTTTCTAAAAGCAAAGCAAAACAAAATTAAAATCAACTAAGGTGCCAATTTTGGGCGCTATAACAAAGTTGTTTTAGCGTAACCGTACTCCCGATCCCCGAACTCTCGCAGACCAATTTTAAGGTGTCCAATCGACCTAGGTGAAACCGATTGGTGGCGACTCCAGAAAACCCGACGTTGCCACACTATAAAAAAAAAATGATCCAAACTGAACCGTGTATATATAATGCCAAACTAAAACGAATCCTTACGAAGAGAGTCATATCTCTTCCAGTTATTGCCCTTCTTATTTGCCAAAAGTATAAATTAATTTTACCATAAAGTGTTAACTATAGAAATAAAAACCCATTTTTACTATAAAACCCCCAAAATTTAAAAATTTTACTTTATTTCACATTAATAAAAATCTTTTTGCCTTGCCGAGAAAAAGAATCAATACTTTCACATGGAATTTGAGCACAAATTTGAACATCTGGAAAAGTTCAGCGAAATGTCCCCACAACCAGTGATTGATGGGGGCCTAAAGCCCCTATATTTGCGCAATGGTCTTTATAGGCCTACTTCCGTATGGACTGATTCCATGGCGTCCAATCCAACTAATGAAATATATAACCCAACTGATGAGAATTATATCCGGGAAATTAAATAAGAACACCTTTAATAACAGAAAGCTTACGTCAAAAAAATAATTAATTTTTTTAATATGCATCTTCTTCGGGAATCCTTTGAAAGTATACAAATTTAATTTCCATTTTTTAAATGTCTAATTTTGATTCTTCTTTAACATAATCTATTAAAAAATAAAAAAAAATGCTCTGAATAGTTAACGATCAACAATCATACTGTCATCAACATCTTTGTTATGAAAACTATATATATATATATATATATATATAGAAAACGGTAAACAAATAGATTCTGGAACAAGTCATCCAAAAACAAATTCCAAAAGGTCAACTATCCCAAAAAATAGAACCCAACTCTCCCTTAATCAAACAGTTCATAGACTTAGAAATTACAGAAATACTAATTAGGAGTTGAGAGTACTGTACATGTGCAATAATAATAAAGTTGGAAGGCAAATGAACAGTAACATAAATGCACTCAATTTAAAAATGGTATAATATCAAAGTCGGTCCTTGATATATGATATTATGACGTTTTAGTCCTTCAACGTTGTTTTATGACAATTAACCCCCTTAATTCTCTATAAAAGTTTCGGCTGCACATCAATTGGTCTGACACAGAAAAAAGGTACATTTCTGAAATACATCCATATGATACCATGGTTTGGTTTTTTGGTCTTCAAACTTTTCTATTTGCAAGTCTTTGTCCTCTCAGTCGGCAAAAATTGCTTCCCTTACAGTTGGGCCTCTGAATGATGAATTGTTAAATAGGGGTCTTGATCTTTTTCACATATATCGAATGGTTGAGTGTAAATTATAGGAAGGCCTAAGGGTACTTTTGTTGAAATAATTAGCATTAATAGCTTGAGTCATGCTTTTCTCAACTTTTTCCCATTAAGTTTGACAAATAAAAAAAAATCCACAAAAGTTTATAACCCTGAGCTTTCAAGAAATTATTATTCTACAGCTTAAGTTAAAGTTTTATGTTATTAACTTTTCACTATTTGATATATCGAAATCACCTAAACGTTCATGAACCAATAGTTGACTGACACAATTAGAAAAACAAACTATAAAAGATGTGAGTTTTGAAACTTTGTCGAGGAAAGTGTAATTCTACTAGTGCCTATTATAGAGGTGTTCATTGGGCTGACTCAGCCAGACCTGAGCCTGGGTTGGAAGGGACCGGCCCGAGTACAAGGGGATTGGGCCTATGCTAGTCCTTAATTGGCCCTGAGCCTGGGCCTAAGCCCACTTTTTCTAATTTTTACAATTTTTTACTTTTTATTTTAGAAAATATTTGCAAAACTAAGTTTTTTATAGGGAAATAATATTTCCAGTGTAAATTTTATTAATTGAAAAGTCAAGTGACACTTACAACAACTAGAACGGGCCTTACATAAATCAATGACAGAACGTTCCAAAAATAACTAGAAAAGAAACCTAGGATCTATACTTAACAACATAATCAAATCAAATACAAACTAGAAACATAAAGTGGGCACCTAAGATCTATGCATCCACCTTGTATAGGTTCTTATCATCGGAACTCTTATAGTCTTGCATTCATAATGCAGCAAGACCTTAATCATAGTTGTAGATGCAAACCTCCACTACTTTCAGTGAAAACCTTGTTCATCTATCTGAAATCACTAGTTTACCTGTGTTGAAAGCCGGCTCAACTTCATTATTCTCTCATACCAAGTTGAGCTATGCATCCATTTCTCCAAGACCTAAAGATGTAGGCTGGGGTCATTTGAGAAGTTGTTTGGTCGGGTTAAATGGTTTTGAGATGGACGATGATGAATACCCAATGGTAGAAAAAGTAAGCAACATCCATTCTACCATCCCTTGTCTATATTGTTGCTAGTTAAATATAAACATTACCTACCCTACTGGCAATATTCCTTAGTTGTGTTTGTCCTTGAGAACCAACGACCGCATTAGTACAGAGATTTGGATGTTTATGATCCATATGTCGTCTGAGCGTTCCTATATCAAAGTTCCTCTTGTGCGCCAAACTTGTTTTGCAATGTTTGCATTTTGCAAACCTCGCATTATTGTCATCCACATCTTTTTGAAAAATTTGGTTGAAATGCCCCCAAACCTATGTCATGAGCCTCAAGGATTTACCTTGTGTACCAACTTCAAGCTGATGGCTCGTCGGGGTCGACTAAATGCCATCTCCTCCACCCATATTTTTCACAAGTGTTGCATCCACCTTTTCAACATCATTATCAGAGAATTGATTGTTGAGCTCCAAGTCATATTCCACATGTCGAATTGCCTGTCATCATTCACATTTCGAATGTTGACCCCTCAACTTGCCAGCCATTTTTTGGACCAAAATGCCCTTAAATTCTAGTTGTTGGGATGGGTAAAAGTGGAATTATGGGGGTCAAAAAGTAGCTGTAGACCGTAGGAGGGACTTAGGCTATCATTTAGCCTCTTTTTTTTTTTTTTTGAAGTTTTGGAAGTAGTCATTGCATACAGTTGCTGTTTTTCTATTGAGACCAGATCGGCACGAGACCGGCAGGCTTAGGCTGAGCCATGCTTAGTATAGGCCCTTTTGCGTGCTTGGCCATGTCAATCTGCAGTCCACTCCCTTCCTTTCCCTAGCCCACACCCGCCCTTACTCTACTCATGCCTAACTTGAGCTTGTGCCAAGCCAGCTGTGGCAACGTCGGGTTTTCTGGAGTCGCCACCAATCTGTTTCACCTAGGTCGATTGGTCACCTTAAAATTGGTCTGCGAGAGTTCGGGGATCGGGAGTACGGTTACGCTAAAACAACTTTGTTATAGCGCCCAAAATTGGCACCTTAGTTGATTTTAATTTTGTTTTGCTTTGCTTTTAGAAAATATTCAGTTAATTTTCAAACTAGAAATTTTAACTGAATTAATCGGATGTGGATTTTTAAATTAATTTATATAAAATTTGATACTTCCGAACCATGGACTCTGCCGAGTCATTTGGACACGGAAGATTTAATTCCGAACCATGGACTCTGCCGAGTAACCCGGACACGGAATTTGATAAAATTTTAAATAAATTAATCCATATCGTAAATATGGATTTTTATCTTTGTATTTATTTAATTTAATTAAAAAGTAGATGTTTTCCAAACCATAGATCCTGACGGATCATCCGGATATGGAAATTATTTTTAAAAAAGGTGAGCCAAAAAATAATTATTTAATCAAAATTTCATTTATTTAATAATGAAACCAAAAATTTATGTATATTTAAAAAAATAAAAGAAAAGTCTTAATACTTTATTTGATAAAAGGTGAACAAAAAAAATAATTATTTAATCAAAGTTTTATTTAATAAAGGAAACAAAAATTGATATGTATATTTCAAAAATAAAAGAAAAGTTTTAATATTTTTATTTGTTTTATTTTGTTTTAATGAAAGATTAACCAAAATTAATTATTTAATTAAGAAACCAAAAGTAATTATTTAATTAAGAAACCAAAAATTTATATGCATATTTTAAAAATAAATAAAAGTTTTTGATATTTATATATTTTATTTTTTTGTGTTCTTTTTTATTGATAAAATAATTTTCTAATTTATAAGTCTAAAAATACATCTAATTAATAAGTCTAAAATATTTAAAAAAAAATTTAATTCTTTTTTTCTTGTTTATTTTTATTACCTTTATTTGAAATTATTTGGGTAAAATTTTATTTTGTTTAATAAAGGAAACAAAAAGTTATATCTTTTTATTATTTTGAAAGAAATAAGTAAAATATTACTGGATAAAAAATAAGTAAAATATTATCCCAAAGTTTTTATTTTTTTAATAATAAAAGAAAATTTATTTATATACTTTATGTAAAAAAAAATATATTTTATATACTTTATTTAAAAAATATTTTCCAAGCCATGGATCCTGGCGGATCATTTGGACATGGAGTTTAATTTTTATTAATTATTTATTTAATTAATTATTAATTAAATCATAATTTTTATTGGATTTTTATTATTGTTTTCCTTGAATTTTTAATTATTATTACTATAGAAATATATTTAAAAACAGAATTGATTTTTGTTGTATTTTTAGAATTATTTAATTATGTTTGTTAAATAATTTTTAATAAAAAGAATAAAAAGTTTAACTTTTTGTTCTCTTTAAAGAAATAATTAAAACATATGTTTCAAAATAATAAAAGATAATTGTCTTTAAAAAAACGATTTTTAAATAGAATAAAGTTAATTATTCACATAAAAGAATCTTCTTTTAATTAGTTACTGTTTACTTATTTATTTATTTTTTATTATTAAATAAGTAAAATAAATTTTATCATAAAATAAAGTTTTGGCATAAAGGAAAATTAAATAAAGTAAAGTAAAGGGGAGGTTTTATTTTAGTTTAGACATAAAAAAATGCATAAAATAACACATGTAAACATATAAAGGAATATTAAAAGATAATAAATAAATAAATACAGTGGGGCTTTTTGACCATCCACTTAAAAAATAAATAAATATAAGGCATAACCTTCCATGAATTATAAAAGTTAGCAAGAGTTAGTAAAGTTAGATGTTAATATTAATGACAATAATAATAAAAGTTAGTAAAGTTAGTAAATTAGTAACAATAATAATAATAAAAGGTTAGTAAAGTTAGTAAGTTAATAACAATAATAGCAATAAAAAAAGGTTAGTAAGGTTAGTAAGTTAGTGAGTTAATAACAATTATAACAATAATAAAAGGTTAGTAAGGTTAGTAAGTTAGTAAGTTAATAACAACAGTAATAAAAGTTAATAATGATAATAATAATAAACAAGTAAAATATAAAAGGAAAGTTAGTAATTAATTCTCTGCAAGAATAAAATAAAAGGTTAGTGACTCAATAGAAATAAATTGAAAAGATGAAGGGCGAAAGCTGAATTTTACCTAGGAACTAAAATTTCTAATTCTCCAGGAAACGCAGACGCGCGCGAGGAAAAAAAAAAACAGTGAGAGAAGGTTTAGGTTTTCTGGAGAGGAAGAGAAGAGGGCCAGGGACCTAGGCTAATTTTTTCCCTTTTTCTTAAACGGAGCTCTAAGCTTTCTCTCTATTTTTTTCTGTATTCAGCACTAAATTTGGAGGCCTATTTATAGAGGAAGTTTGGCCGAACTGTTGATGGATAAATTAATAAAAAATTTCAAACTTATCTTTTAAATTGGTAAAATGACAATTTCAATCCTTTACGTTTCTCAGCCTCTGGATAAGTTCCTGAAGCTTCTGATTTTGACAATTTTGTCGTTTTCTGTCAATTTGGGCCAGAAACGTCGGTCGACCCAAAAATTCATGTGACAAACTACCAAATGCTCCTGGAACTTTCAGAATTTGTCAATTTTTCCCAAAACTTCTTAATTTTGTCATTTTTACCTCAAACTTTTAAATTTTGCCATTTTTTGGAGTTTTCTTTTTTTCTTTCAAATACACACATATATCATTTTAAATCAAATATTCACAAAACAAAAATGTATTTTAAGCTAATTAAAATTTTTAGTAATAATAATAATAATAAAAATAATAATTTTTTTTATTTAATTTCTTTTAAAATTTTTTTTATGATCGGACGAAATTGGGTGTCAACACCGGCCATCTTGGTTTGGGTCTAGTCATTTTGCCCCATTGAACACCTCTAGTGCCTAAGCTATGAGTGAGTATTAGTTGGGTAAACCTGAAACTTAACTCAAACTATCCCAATTGGTTTGGGTTGAGTAATAATGGATCATGATTTGCTGGTTAGTTCAATGATAAGCTTATATTTATTATATTTATTTCTCTCATATTTAGTATATTTTAAGATGTTTTGAACCTTAAAGATATATTTTGAGTACGTTTTGTAGCATAGAACATATCTGAACTCAATTGATTGAAAGTGGATTTGATTTGCCATTTTACAAGTTTTAATTTACTTGTGTTCTTTTAGGATTCTGACAGATTTGTGATATTCCGGTAGAAAACTCATATCTTGAGCTAAAGAGATCGGAATGGAGTAATTCTTGATTCATTGGAAAGCTAACATCTGGAGCTACAATTCAGACCATGAATCCAAGTTTGTAGCTTAAAAGGGTCAAATTCAGCTACAAAGTTGCGATTTACGAGTCACCGCCGGTTCAGAAGCAATTGCGGTATTTTGGGCATATCTTTGGCTGTAGATATCCGTTTTATGTGATTCAGGTGTCGTTTCGAAGCTAAGAAATAGATATGCAACTTTTATGCTTTGAGTTTTAAGAAATAATAGCTTCATCAAGGTCGAATATCAGCTTGAAGTTTCTGTTGCTGTTTTGGAGCATTGCTTGGCTGACAACTTTGAAACTTTATAGTTATTTTAAATTTTTTTATTTGTTTGGGGTACTTTTGTAACAATATAGAAAGTTTAGGGAGTTTTTTTGAGTTTAGCCATAGGTTTTTGGTCTTTTGGTTTAAAAGCTCGCGGTCGCCGGAGGCTCCTGGATCCATCTCTCCTTTTCGCTTTTTAGTTCTTTTTTTTCATTATTATTGTTCGTTGTTTTTTTTCTTTCAATCATGTTTGAGTAATTTTCTGGTTCAGTTATAGGGACAATTTTCATCACCAACACCGGTTGTGAGGATCAATTTTACTTGTTTAAATGCTCTTTAAATTCAAGTATTTACTTCTTTGTTGTTCAGATTTATTGCAATTAATTTTCCTATTTTTGCTTGTTGGATTGGTTATGTGATTGTAAATTTGCTTGATTTTCTTTCAACCGCTTAGGTGAAGAATTCAATTAGAAGCAAATGAATTGATTGAAGATTACTTTTATTTCTGGTTAGTTCATACGAAGAAGTAAAATAGGTTAAAATTTTCAAGCTTTTGGATTATTGTCTGGAATAAACTTTTGTTCATTGTTCTTAATGCTAATTTTGGGTTTATTAGAAACTGTTTTTCAATATCTTGTTACTCAAAATTAAGAAATTAATCTAAAGCTTTTTCTGGTTAATTTTACTGCTGAATTCTTAGAGTTCTTTTTAGCTTTAAAGAGAGTCATGTTTATTTGCTTGAATTAAAGAAATATTTTCTTTTGATGATCGACTGCGTGATTGGAATGGATAATCAATCCTAAACTGAGCGTTTTTAGTATTGGTTAATTTCGATTTAATTGTACAGTTAATTTATTTCAGCTCTTAATTGAAGAAAATCCCCCAACATTTTATTTCAGTTTTCTGACAGGAAGCTTTCAGTAAAAAAATTTCCTTTGAGATTCGACCTGGTTTTCACTGCTAGACTACAAATTTATTTATTCTGAGTTGTTAGGGATACCAGAATTATTTTTTGTGGTTTCGACGAACGACAAAAAATTTAGCGCCGTTGCCAGGGAGATTTCTTTTTCTGTTAAAATTTCCTTTTCATTTATTTATTTATTTATTTATTTTCTTTTCTTTCTTTCTCAGTTAACTGACTTATGCCCAGATCTTTTCGTACAGGTGAATTAGTGATTGATCCAGAGATTGAGAAGACAGCAAAGGCAAACAGGAAAGCGAAAAGACAAGCAGTCAATTTTTCAGCTTCGACTTCTGCGAACAACAACTCAGAAAGCGAAGAAGAACCAGTTGTTATTGTAGAGATGGTAGCCCAAAGAACACTAAGGGAGTTGGCAACTCCTGATGTTGTCCAGCAACCCCTGTGCATCGATTTTCCTGATATTGAAGTTGCATTTGAATTAAAATCTGGATTAATTCATTTATTACCTACTTTTCGTGGTCTTGTAGGTGAGGACCCCCACAAACACTTGAAGGAATTTCATGTTGTCTACTCAACCATGAAACCACAAAGGGTTACAGAAGAACAGATTAAGCTGAGAGCTTTTCCATTTTCGTTGGCGGACAAGGCGAAAGATTGGTTGTACTACCTTCCTTTTGGTTCTATCAGAACCTGGAATGATTTAAAAAGAAAATTTTTGGAGAAATTCTTTCCAGCTTCAAGGGTTGGGACAATTCAGAAGGAAATCAACGGGATTCGTTAGTACAGCAGAGAAAGTCTTTACGAGTACTGGGAGAGATTTAACCAGCTTTGTGCAAGCTGGCCATATCACCAGATTTCTGATCAGCTGCTGCTGTAGTACTTCTACGAAGAGCTGTTGTTCATGGATCGGAGTATGTTGGATGCTGCAAGTGGATGAGCACTTATAGAAAAGATGCCCGAAGAAGCAAAAGACTTGATTTCCAAATTGGCAACCAACTCACAACAATTTGGGACAAGGGTAGACCACGCACCGAAGAAGGTAAATGAGGTAGGAACATATAGTCTTGAAGCTCAACTTTCTGAACTAACCTCTCTTGTTAGACAAGTGGCTTTGGGACAGGTCCAAAATTCTAAAGTTTGTGGCATTTGCTCTACTCAAGGACACCTTACTGACTCGTGCCCACAATTGCAAGAGGATGCAACACCTCAAGTAAATGCGGTAAGTGGGTTTGTTAACCAACCAAGAATGTATGATCCCTATGCCAATCAATACAACCCTGGTTGGAGAGATCACTCGAATTTGAGATATGGGCAGCCAAGTAATCAACAGCAGTACCCATATGCTAGCTACAACAAACCAGTACCTCCACCACAAAATCAAGCACCTAGCTCAGGTATGGCTTTAGAAAATATTGTAAAAGCTTTAGCCACTAACACTCAAATGTTTCAGCAGGAAACAAGGGCTAGCATCAAAGACTTGGGGAATCAAATTTCACAACTGGTAGCCTCGTTGAGTAAAATTGAAGCTGAAAAAGGGATGCTGCCATCTCAATCTGAAATCAACCCAAGAGAGCACGCTAATGCCATAACCCTTAGAAGTGGCAAGGAAGTACAAACTACCACGTCAAAGGTGGCAGCACCTGAAAAGGAAAAAGATGGCTTGAAACCAACAACTTTTGATACACCAACTGAATAAGTAAGTAACAAGCCAATTTTTCCAAAATCAAAAAATCTGATTCCATCACCTTTTCCTGGCAAGTTGGCAAAATCAAAGAAAGAGGAGACCGAGCAAGAAATTCTGGAGACTTTTAGGAAAGTCAAAATCAACATACCCATACTGGATGCAATCAAGCAAGTTCCTCAGTATGCCAAATTTCTAAAGGAGCTGTGCACCAACAAAAAGAAGCTGCAGGCTGATGAGACAATTAAAGTTGGGGAGAATGTGTCAGCAGTAATCCAAAGGAAGTTGCCCCAGAAGTGTAAGGATCTTGGTATGTTTACTATACCATGTGTAATCGGTAATTTCAAGTTGGAAAAAGCTATGCTAGATCTAGGAGCATCGATTAACGTTATGCCCCTGTCAGTTTACAAGGCTTTGAACTTAGGACCTTTAAAAAGCACAAGAGTAGTCATTCAACTAGCTGATAGGTCTAATTCATCCTGAAGGGGTAGTTGAGGATGTTCTGGTTCGAGTAAATGAGCTAATTTTTCCTGCTGATTTCTTTATTATTGATATGGATGATAAGTTTGCTTCGAATTCAGCTCACATTTTGCTAGGTAGACCGTTTATGAAAACAGCCAGAACTAAAATTGATGTGCATGAAGGGACTTTATCTTTTGAATTTGATGGGGAAATAGTAACTTTCAATATTTTTGAAGCTATGAAATATTTGAAAAATTCTGAATCTGTTTGTCTCACCTGATTGCCCAAGATAGTTTTGAGCTGAATTTTGTAGTAGATGAGTTGGATTTTGTGTTGACGAACAGCAAAACTAAAAGGATGCACAGTTGGAAATTAGTGATGACTTGAAGGAGGCCATTATGTCATTACAGTCGCTGCCAGTATTGCCCAACAGGTTAGTTGATCCATTTCTGCAACTACCGAGTACTTATGAAAGAGTTTTGCCCTCTGTTGAACAGGCCCCAAAGTTGGAGTTAAAGTCTTTGCCTGAAAACCTGAAGTATGCCTACTTGGGAAAGGCTGAAACTTTACCGGTGATTATTGCAAGTGATTTGACCAGAGATCAGGAAGAGAAGCTGTTGCAAGTATTAAAGGAACACAAGACAGCAATTGGTTGGACGTCGGCGGACATTAAGGGAATCATTCCTTCAATTTGTATGCACCGTATTCTCCTTGAAAACGATGCTAAACCGGTAAGAGAGCCACAACAGAAACTAAACCTAGCAATGAAGGAGGTTGTTTTAAAGGAGATTCTAAAACTTTTGGACCATGGGATCATATATCCCATCTCTGACAGTTAATGGGTAAGTCCAGTACATATTGTTCCTAAGAAAACTGGTCTAACCCTTGTTCCTAATGCGCAGGATGAACTTATCCCTATGAAAGTCCAAAACGGGTGGAGAATGTGTATTGATTTTAGGAGGCTGAATTTAGCTACAATGAAGGATCACTTCCCACTTCCGTTTATCGACCAGATGCTTGAAAGGTTGGCAGGTAAGTCATTTTTCTGTTTCTTGGATGGATTTTTTGGATACTACCAAATAGCTGTAGCTTCTGAGGACCAAGAGAAAACAACCTTTACCTGTCCCTATGGAACTTTTGCTTATTGTAGAATGCCCTTTGGATTGTGTAATGCCCCTGGAACATTTCAAAGATGCATGATGACTATTTTTTCTGATTTGCTGGAAAATTGCATTGAGATCTTCATGGATGACTTTACTGTTTATGGCAATTTTTTTGATCATTGATCCTGATTTTGAAACGTTGCTGTAGCAACGTGTTTTTTGGAGTCGCCACCAATCGGTTTCACCTAGGTCGATTGGACATCTAAAAATGGTCTACGAGAGTTCGAGGGGTTCGGGAGTACAGTTACGCTAAAATAACTTTAGTTTAGCGCCCAAAATTGGTACCTAGTTTGATTTTTAATTTTTGTTTTGCTTGCTTTAAATAACTTCAATTAATATCCAAACCATGGATTCTAACCGAACCACCTGAATATGGACTTTTAAACCTTCCTATTTGATTTTATTTATTTTTATGAAATTTTAATATTTCCAAATCATAGATCTTATCGGACCACCCCGGATATGGATATTAAACTTAATATATTTATTGAAAATTTTAGATAATTGTTCATCCAAACCATGGATCCTGTCGAATTAGCCGGATATGGATCTTGTAATTTATTACCATCCTAAATTCATCCTAGAGTTTTATTAAACCCATGCGGAATGAATTTTCCTAAGTATGATTTTTAGATGCATTGTGAGCATTAAATAAAGAAAACAAAATTGAACTATCCTAAAATTAAAAAGAAGATATAAAAATAAATAAACATTCCAAATTATATTCCTACGTGGATTTTATGGCTAAATTTAATGAATGGCCAAAATAGACAGATAAACAAAAGAAAATAAAAAAAAAGAAAACAATAAAAGCTTGCTGTCAGTGGCTAATCTGCAAAAGAGAAAACATGTTAGTGACTTAATGGATGAAATAAAAAGTAAGAGGGCTAAAGTGGGGTTATACCGAAAAAGGTGAAAGTGGTGGGTCAGGAACCGGATGGGTCGCGGGTTTGAAAGCGGTTGCGTTTGGGTTCCGCCTCAATTCTTCATTCACCGGCGATGAGAGACGGAGAGGCGGCCTGGCTTTGCTCGACGGGGTTGCGGCAACCAGCAAGAGGGATGACCCGCGAAGGGTGGCAACGAACTGTTGCGGAGCGGGAAGAGACGCGCTTCGGCCTTCCTCGTCTTCTCTCCGATTTGTGTCGCCGGCTCTGAGGTGACGTCTGGGATGGTGGTGTGGCGTGGAACAGAGCACGGACGGCTGGCTGGGGGGCTGACGGCGATGGATTGGCGATGGGATGACATCGGGCAGAGGAATGGGAATGACGAGCAGAGAGAAGCTACTCCGGGGATGGCGGCAGCGGTGGGGAAGAAGTTTAGGGTTCTAAAAAGGGACTGCAGAGAACCAGGGACTGAGGCTGCAGTTTGACCTTTTTCTGGGAGAGCTTAGGGTTTTCAAATTTTTCTTCCCTTTTTCTCGAAATATGGACCCATATTTATACTAGTGGGACTTTAAAACGTGAGTAACACTGTTTTTAGAGTTTAAACTTCATCCAAATCAAATTTGAAGAAGTTTAAATCAATTAGGATGCAATCTGGTAAAATTACTAATTTCAGTACAATAAAACTGTCAATCTGCCTATTCTGCCCTAAATTCTGTGCGAATTTCAATTTGACCAAAAAATTTCAGGAATTGTCAGATTAGCCCAAAACTTTGCAAAAACCCCAGATTTTTCCTGAAATTCCATAAAATCACCAGATTTGGCTCAAACTCTCTAAAATTGACATATTTGCCCCAAACTTTCGAATTTTGCTCAAAACTTTCTAAAAATCCCCAGTTTCCTCCCAAACTTTTTTCTTTTTACCCAAATTGACCCTAAAAGACTTTAAGACTCCAGATTAGTACCTAAACTAAATTAACTCCTATTTCTACCCTAGATGATCACTGTAACAAAAAAATAACAATGTAACCTAAATGTGACTAGGCCAACTAACTATGCAAAACCCTAAAATGACAAAAATGACCCAAACTCCTAACAAATGACCAACTAATCCATAAAAATGAAAAATACCCCCTAAATTATTTTTTCTAATCTAAAACTTAAGTAAAAGTCAATGCCTGGATAAAATTAAGTGTCAACAGCTGCATTGACACAAACTTGGTCCTGAATTATGGAAAATGTCATTTTATGGTTCAGCAGAGAATAGTTTTGGGTCATGTAGTTTCCTCCAGAGGTATTGAAGTTGACAAAGCCAAGGTGGACCTAATTGCCAACTTACCCTATCCTACTAATGAGCGAGAGATTCGTAGTTTTCTTGGTCATGCAGGTTTTCACAGGCGTTTCATAAAGGATTTCTCAAAGATTGCACAACCTTTAACTAGGCTATTACAAAAGGATGTGTCTTTCAACTTTGGAGAGAATTGCAAAGTTGCCTTTGACAAGCTGATGGGGTTGCTCATATTTGCACCAATTATACAGCCCCCTAATTGGGATATTCCTTTTGAAATCATGTGTGACGCCAGTAAATATGCTGTAGGAGCTGTACTTGGCCAAAGAATTGGGAGGAACAGCTATGTCATTTACTATGCATCAAGGACATTGAATCCTACCCAATGCAACTATTCAACCACAGAAAAGGAGCTTTTAGCTATTGTTTTTGCTTTAGATAAATTTTGATCATATTTACTGGGGTTTAAAGTAATTGTTTTTTCTGATCATGCAGCCTTCAAGTACTTACTAGCAAAGAAGGAATCTAAGCCGAGACTGATACGCTAGGTTTTGTTACTACAAGAGTTTAACTTAGAGATCAAAGATAAGAAAGGAGCTGATAATTCTGTGGCTGACCACTTGAGTCGACTGGTGCATGATGAAGAGGCTTTGCCAATTTCAGAATTATTTCCCAATGAGCAGCTACTACAAGTGCGAGGTAAGGAGCCTTGGTTTGCTGATATTGTGAATTTTCTAGCTGCTGGAATTTTGTCGACAAACTTGAACAAAGCAAAGAGGAACAAAATTAAAAATGACTCTAAGTATTATATATGGGATGAACCATATCTGGGGAAAATTGATTCTGATCAGATTATTCATAGGTGTGTGCTTGATTATGAAATTCATTCCATTCTTACTTATTGTCATTGTTATGCTTGTGGAGGACACTTTGGTCCTAAAAGGACAGCTAGGAAAATTTTGGACTGTGGGTTTTATTGGGAAACATTGTTTAAGGATTCCTACCAATTTTGTAAGACTTGTGAAAAATGTTAAAGGGTTGGAAATTTATCCCACCGAAATGAGATACCCCAAACCCCTATGTTATACTGTGAGCTTTTTGATGTATGGGGAATGGATTTTATGGGACCTTTTCCTAACTCTTTTGGATTTGTTTACATATTACTTGCTGTGGATTATGTTTCAAAATGGGTAAAAGCAAAGGCTACCCGTACTAACGATTCTAAAGTTGTTGTAGGATTTCTCAAGTCTAACATTTTCAGTAGGTTTAGGATTCCTGGAGCAATTATTAGTGATCAGGGTACACACTTCTGTAACCGAACTGTTGAAGCATTAATGAGAAAATATGGGGTGCACCATCGAGTAACTACTACTTACCACCCGCAAACCAACGGCCAAGCTGAAGTTTCAAATAGAAAGATAAAGAGCATCTTGGAGAAAACAATCAATCCTAACAGGAAAGATTGGAGCCTGCGCTTGGAGAATGGATTATGGGCATATCGGACAGCATATAAAATGCCAATTGGGATGTCACCGTATCAGTTAATTTTTGGTAAGTTGTGTCATTTACCTGTGGATATTGAACATCGTTCTTTTTGGGCTGTTAAGTAGTGCAACTTGGATCTGAAAGAAGCGGAAAAAGAAAAAAAGTTGCAACTTCAGGAGTTGGAAGAAATTAGGTTGGAAGCATATGACAATGCTAGCATGTATAAGGAGCACATAAAGTACCTCCATGACAAGCGGCTGAATCGTAAACAATTTTTTAAAGGTGAAAAAGTATTGCTTTTTAATTCAAGGTTGAAGCTCATGCCAGGTAAGTTGAAATCTAGATGGATTGGTCCGTTTGTTGTAGTGAATACTTTTCCGTATGGTGCTGTTGAAATTGAAAGTTTGGAGACTAACAAAGTTTTTAAAGTGAATGGTCACAGGTTGAAACCTTTTCTTGAAAATATTGTTGTCTCTTATATGGAGGAAATTCACTTGGTTGCTCCTACCTACGAGTCAGGCTGATGCAGAAAGCAGGTTGTTTAGCCAAAGACAATAAAGAAAGGCGCTTTTGGGAGGCAACCCAAGCATGGTTTTGTGCCACGAACAATTAGGATTTTTTTTCTTCTTTTCTTTCTTTCCTTTATTTTTATTTATATTTTCCAAATTTTCCTTTTCAGATTTGTTTATTCTCACAACTAATTTTCTTGGTCAGGCAATATCTCTTTCAAGCTGGAAGTGAACTGAACCATATGAGGCAACAAGCTGAAGTCAAATTCTGGGCTATAGATCATTGTATAATCACCTTTCAGGGCGGTACCTTTTCTTTTCTCCATCTGTGCTTTTATTGTAAATATTGAGGACAATGTTTGATTTAAGTGTGGGGGAGTGGATAGCTTGAGCCATAATTTTCTGGTTTCAAAATTTTTGAACTAATGTTTTTTATTCATACTTTTGAGCATTGATCTGAATTGTTAGATGATTTCACCTTTTTGGTTCTTAAATGTTTAGCTTGAGTGTTGAGTTAGTAATTTATTAGTCTTTATACAACTCTCAAATTTTATTTTTAAATTATTTTTACAATTTTTGATCAAGTTAGTTGATGATTATCTTGAAAAGCTGATTTTTTCATCAAATTTGTGTACTTAGTTCATTGATTTAAACCTTGTGAGATTATGAGCTTATTAAGTTGAATATGTGGTTTGTTCTGTTGATAGATGATTTGAATCACTTGAGAAAAAAATAAAAATTGTTTGACTTGTTGCATTCAGCTGAAAAAAAAAAATTGCTACTCCGCTGTTCTGGGTATTGAAATAGGTTGGGGTCTTCTCTTAAGACAAGAGTCGATCACTGCTCGAAAAGGTACTAGGAACATGAGTATGGCAAAGACCACTTTGGAGTTGTGTCAAGTTAGTAGCTTGGGTATGGTAGAGCCCCTATTATACACTCACTAAACGGCGGAACACAAGAAAAAGACAAAACAAGAAAAAAAAAAGTGAAAAAATCAAGTCAAATAAAAAAAAAAATTCTCAACTGATTTCTTATTTTCCATGGGTTTGTGGTAAGACCGGTTGTGCTTTTTAAGTTTTTATCTACATAGTTTGTTCTTTTTACTTAGTACAAAAGTTTGATGTTTTTATTAAATTTTCAATGGTGATTGTTGCTAGCTTGAGAAGAAATTGTTTTCAAGGACTTATTTAATTTTGAGTTGTTATTGCTGATTAGATTGCGTACTTAATTCCTCTTGTTAAGTTTTTCAAGACCCTTGGATGTGAAATTATCTTACTTGGTTTAGCTCAAAAGTATGTTTCTATTTTGAGTTTGCCTGGGGACGAGCAAAAGCTAAGTGTGGGGGAATTTGATAAGCTTATATTTATTATATTTATTTCCCTCATATTTAGTATGTTTTAATATATTTTGAATCTTAAAGATATATTTTGAGTATGTTTTGTAGCATAGAACATATCTGAACTCAATTGATTGAAAGTGGATTTGATTTGCCATTTTACAAGTTTTAATTTACTTGTGTTCTTTTAGGATTCTGACAGATTGGCAATATTTCAGTAGAAAACTCATATCTTGAGCTACAGAGATCAGAATAGAGTAATTCTTAATTCATTGGAAAGCTAACATCTGGAGCTACAATTCATATGCAGACCATGAAACCCAGTTTGTATGTTAAAAGGGTCAAATTCAGCTTGAAAGTCACGATTTACGAGTCACCGCCGGTTTAGAAGCAGTTACGGTATTTTGGGCATATCTTTGGCTGTAGATGTCCGTTTTATGTGATTCAAGTATCGTTTCGAAGTTAAGAAATAGATATGAAACTTTTATGCTTTGAGTTTTGAGAAATAGTGGCTGAATCAAGGTCGAATATCAGCTTGAAGTTGCTGTTGCTGTTCTTAAGTATTGCTTAGCTGACAATTTTGAAGCCTTACAGTTATTTAAAAATTTTTTATTTGTTTGGAGTACTTTTGTAACAATATAGAAAGTTTAAGGAGTTTTTATGAGTTTAGCCATAAGTTTTTTGTCTTTTGGTTTAAAAGGTCACGGCCGCTAGAGGCTCCTGGACCCATCTCTCCTTTTCGCTTTTTAGTTCTTTTTTTTTTTCCATTATTATTGTTTATTATTTTTTTTTCTTTCAATTATGTCTGAGTAATTTTCTGTCTCAGTTCTAGAGACGATTTCCATCGTCAACATCGGTTGTGAGGATCAATTTTACTTACTTAAATACTCTTTAAATTCAAATATTTACTTCTTTGTTGTTCAGATTTATTACAATTAATTTTCCTGTTCTCGCTTGTTGAATTGGTTATGTGATTATAAATTTGCTTGATTTTCTTTCAACCGTTTAGGTGAAGAATTCAATTAGAAGCAAATGAATTGATTGGAGATTACTTTTATTTCTGATTAGTTCATACGAAAAAGTAAGATAGGTTAAACACTACTAAAATTCAGGTGTTTACCAACTGCCATTTACCAACTGCTGCGCATTGGTAAACGCAAGTTGGTATTCGATATGTTGGAAATTTTTTTACCAACGCGCAATTAATAACACGTTGGTAAATTCCAACGTGTACACGTTAGTAAAATTCACGTTGGTAATTACCAACGGTCAGGAACCGGGCTTGGTTTACATCGCGTAGTTTGTAGTTACCAACGCGTGCGAGTTGGTAGGAAGCCGTTGGTAATTACCAACTTGCATACGCGTTGGTAACAGGATGACAGTCGGTAATTACCAACGTGCACGAGTTGGTAAACCCCGGTTGCACGTTGGTAATGTATACTAAGCGTTCCAGGTTTCGGTTGTTTCATATTTTTTCCAGTTTAAAACAAGTTCGAAATTAACATACCAATTCAAAAGTTCCCCCAGCTTTACACAGGAATAAATATTACACAGCTATGCAAACGTAATTTTTTCATAAAATATTCTCAAATATAGCATAATTAAAACAAGAACATATATGTCCGGAAGAAAGCATATAACATTCAACTGATTACACATTTCAGTAATTTCAACTGAGTCTTAATTAGGTCTAACAATTATTATGTAAGTCTGATAACATAAGAACTTTGGAAATGATTTACTTGTTGATGACGACCATCACGGAGTCCCGACTATCTTCTCATCCTCCGAGTCCGAGTCTTCAGGATACTGTGGAACTAGTTGAGCCGGCGGGCACGGAAGGTTTAGCGAACGACAAATAATCTCCAACTGAGCCCGGTTCGCCTCCAATGCGGCTCTCTGAGCCTCCATTTCTGCTCTCTGTCTCCTCTTAATTCTCTCGAGCTTTCTCTTGTACTCTACATCCCTTCGCGCATTCTCCTCCGCCATCATCTTCTGTACTTGCTCGTTGAATTGCGGTGTCTGTGTTAATGGCTTTACTATATTCTCGGGAAGTGCTTCAAGGGCAATTGGGAGAAGCTTTTGCATCATAACATGGCAATCATGACTCTTCATGCCAAACATATTGCAACCAGAGGTATCAACACATCTCCCCAGATTCGAGGCATACCCATCAGGGAGTCGTAGAGATTTGACCCAAGCGATAACATCTTGCCTTTAGTTAACATCAAAGGTGAACCGAGCCTTTGGTTTGAATGAACGACCATCATCAAGAGGAACCATGTTTAACTCCGGCCGATTATAATAAATTTCGAGGTTCTTCCGTGCTTTAACATTATCTTTCGTTTTGTTCTTAACATTCATCACAGTATTCCATATATTTTCAAACACGTTCTTCTCAATATGCATGACATTAAGATTATGTTGGATTAAGTTCATGGCCCAATATGGTAACTCCCAAAAAATGCTTCACTTCGTCCAATTATGTGATTTCCCATAATCGCACGGGCGCTGTTGTGGACCATCATTAGCAATTGATGGAATCCAGGAGATTGTTTCAAATATAGCCTCACCTGATAATCGATCGGGAGGCAATGACTTCTCTGATTTCCCCTTTTTGAAACAAGTACAATTTTTTCTATATGGGTGGTTCTGGCCAAGAAATTGTCGGTGATAGTTGAAAAATGAAAATTTTCCTCCATACTTAAGTTGGAATGCCTTACTTTCGTCCATACAAATGGGGCAAGACAATCGCCCATGTGTCATCCATCCTGAAAGCATGCCATAAGCCAGAAAGTCATTTATGGTCCACATTAATGCTGCTCGCATAATAAAATTTTCTTTCAATGACACATCCCATGTTTCAACGCCATCAAACCACCGATGTCGTAGCTCTTCTATTAGAGGTTGTAAATAAACATCAATCTTATGATTTGGGCTACGTGGACCTGGAATCAACAACGAAAGGAACATATACGGTTTTTTCATGCACATCCAAAGGGGTAAATTATACGGAGTCACGATAACAGGCCAACAAGAGTATTGTTTTCCAGATGGTCCAAAAGGGGTAAATCCATGGCACACAACCCCAATCGGACATTTCGTGCTTCCAAAGCAAACCATGGGTACGTCTGATCAAAATGTTTCCAAGCTTCACCATCGGATGGATGTTTTATAACACCTGAGATTTATTTTTGCTCCTTATGCCACCTCATCTGCGTTGCTGTTGACATTGAGGCAAATAAGCGTTGCAGCCGAAGGCTTAGTGGTAAGTAATGCATGGTTTTTCTAGGTGGATCTTTACCTCCACCGCCCTTTTTTGGCTTATATCTCTCACTTCCACAGTACGTACAAACACAAAGATTACTTTCATCTTTCCAGAACAACATGCAATCATTAACACAAACGTCAATCTTCTGGTGAGACAGGCCCAACTGGGAAACTAATTTCTTCGTTTCAAACCAATTTGATGGCATCTTACTATCTGTAGGTTGAGTCTCTTTCATCAGCCCGGCAATGCCATTAAAACAAGCTCGTGACATGTGATACTCAGACTTAAGGTTAAGAAGACGGACAGCAGCAGATAACTCAGAATGATTTTCACACCCATCCCATAGCGGGGTTGATGCTAAATTCAATAGATTGAAAAATTTTTGTGCACTTTCATTCGGCTGCTCAACATGGTCTTCCAGAAATTGTGAGAAATTAGGCCTAACGGCATACCATCCTTTCATATGGATTCGTCGAAGACGCCTGGTCAAACTGATCAAAGCCACAGACACCTGGGTCAGTATCTGATGGTACATTAAATGGCTCTCCATGAGCCGCCCAATTCAAGTAAAATGGCTTAAACCCCCATTTGTACAAATGAACTCTAACCTCGTTACACTGTTTAAATCGCAAATTCTTACACTTCCGACAAGGACAGCGAATGCATAACCCGCTTATGGTTTCAGGATGAGAGACAACAAATGATATAAATTCATCAACCCCATCCTCCCACTCTTGTGTGTACCCCTTTCGGCCAGGCAAGGAACGGTTACTGTACATCCAACTACGGCCCGACTCCATTACAAACTAAATCTGTTCCTATTCGTATAAAAGAGTCATGTTGTCATCAAATAACACAATCATGAAACTATTAATAATCAGGCGTACCCTTCCCAGATATGCATGCATGCATATAAACCCATTACTAAAAACAGTATTATTATGGGTGTTATTATTAGTCAAATTTAAGTACTATGGGTATTATCGTACTTGGTTCTATAATTATTGTAATTATTATGTATAATTACAGTTTCAATTTTTTTAAGTATTGTCAAAGTTATTATTATTTATATAATAATAATAATAATAATAATAATAATAATAATAATAATAATAATAATAATAATAATAATAATAATAATATTATTATTATTATTATTATTATTATTATTATTATTATGACTGTGGCATGCAAATAACTATAATTATTATGATATAATAATAATAATTACATTCTTTATTACTATCAGTATTATTATGATGTAAGTAATATTACTCAAATTTAAGTACTATGGGTATTATTGTACTTTTTTTATAATTAATTTAATTATTATGTACTTTAACGTATAGTATTTCTTTGAGTAGTATAAATATTATTCTTCTATAATAATAAAAATAATTATAATAATTATTATTATTATGACTGTCACATGCATATAAGTATAATTTATTCTGATGTAATAATAATAATTTATTAAATACATAATTTTTATCATTATTATTATGGGTTTTATAATTATTGAAATTTATTTACTATGGGTATTATTGTACATGATTCAACAATGATAATAATTATTATGTATAATTAGTATTTGTAATTTTGTAAGTCTGATTCATAATAATATTGTTATAATAATAATTATTATACTTATTATTATTATAATTATTATTACAATAATATTATTAGTAATATTATTGTTATGATTGTCCCGTGCTTATAAGTAAAATTAATTTGTAGTGTTCCATGCATGCATATAAGTAAAATTAGTTTTAGTATGTTAATCATTATAATGACCGTTGGTAAAATTATTTTTATTAACATTATTATTATTCTTCATATTATTTTTATTATTAAACTTATTATTACATTATTATTATTAACATTGTTATTGTTCTTAGTATTCACGTTATAACATTGAACATATCATACTTACTTAATATTACTTAGGTTCATTACTATTATTTTATATGTTCCTACTACTCCTCTCGTACACATATTAATTAATTATTATTGTTACTCTTATTATTTTCATATTATTGCAATATTTTTTATTATAATAATAATTATTATTATTAGACCATGACATAATATAACCATTTACACTAAATCACTCCAACTAAACCATAACTATACCTATTAGAATCAACTTATACTAATAATCATTCCATAAAATAATCTATACAACGCACAAAGAAATTACATATTCACTCTAATCCATCAGAAAAAATATCCACAGATAACAAATAATTAACATAAATTGCACATTCAAATACCAACAACTATGTTCAAACCACAGTGACAACACATAAGTTTTATTATCAATATTAATAATTAAAAACAATTTCCCTTCCGAAATCCCGTTTTCAATTCGAAAGGAAAAAAAATAGAAACTTACCTCGAACGACTTCGAACAGAGAGGAAAAACAATTGGTACGTCTTCAGGCTCACAGATGTAGGGAGGAACTGAAAAAATGGGGGGAAAAACTTAATATCCTTTTAATATAAGAAATTTCTGAAAATGAAACAAAGAAACGTTAATCTACACGCGTATTTTAAACAAAATACGTAAAAAAGATTATTATTTTTATTATTGTTATTATTATTATAATTATTATTATTATTATTATTAGTATTATTATTATTTTTATTATTATTATTTGGACGTGATATTATTATGAATATTATTTCAACTATCACTATTATTATAAAAATTTGGTACAAATGAATTTTTTTTTGTATTATTATTATAATAATCATTATTATTATTATTATTATTATTGTTGTTGTTGTTATATTTTTCATATTATTCTTATTATATAGCGTATTATTACATTATTATTTTCATCATTCTTATTGTTCTTATGATTAACGTAATTATTATAACATAATTTCTTTATTATTATTATTTTCTAACTTACTTCTACTACTATGTACTATTATTAATTATTATTATTACTGTTATTATGTTTATATTATTGGGTACAAATTATAATAATAATTATTAGTATTATTATTATTATTTTATTATTGTTACTATTACCCAACACTAAATCACTCAAACTAAAATTAAGTCAACTAATTACGATCTAAAAAATATAGTAAAAAATAAATGAAATAAACAATCAATATGGAAATTGAAAATACCTATCATTATGGTTCTTTTACTGACAAATATCTTTGTTTTCTTTTACTCAGTTGATGGCTAAACCATTAATACCAAGAATGTTTTCATTTGCTCCCTTGGTTTCAAGACAATTATTATATTTGTTACTTTTTTTTATGTGTTGATCATTAAATCTCATTTTTTGGCACTGAAATCCCACTTTTTCCCTTATTTTATTAATTATGTGTTGATCATTAAATCTCATTTTTTGTCACTGAAATCCCACTTTTCCCCCCTATTTTATTAAATTTTCAATTTTATTTCTCTTTCATAAAATAAAACTTTAGTCACAATAGTTTGTTTGCTTTTTTGCATGATTTGCACTGACAAATTTTTGGCTAATTTTACTTTTTTTTTTCCTTAGCCTTTATTAAGTTAATGGTTAAACTCTTAGTACCTATTCTTTCTATTTACTCTCTTCGTTTCCAAACTTTACTTTGATTTTTTGTACATGATTTTTTTTTTTGGTTTTTTTATTTTTATTTTCATTTTTATGTATAAATGGTTAAACGCCACTGTTAGTCATTAAACACTTTACTGTATAAAAATTGGATTCTAATTACGTAATAATGTCCTCTAATTATGATTATATCTTTTGGTCTTCCAACTTTGAGATCAGCCAATCAGGTATTTTTATTATTGTCTTCCAATAAATACAAAAATATAAAAACTTCAAGTTTTTGTATTTTAAGAAATGAAACTTTTATCGGTTATAGTCAATGGATGAATTTGGGTTGGAATATTAATCCCAAATGAACCGCCTTAGTCTTATGTCATGTGTATTTTATTTACCGAATTGGTTATTAACAACTCCTTGACATTTCATTTTTTAAAAATATTTGAATTAATCATAACTTAATTTTAAAGTCATAAGTTTTTTTAACACAGTTTTTTCTATAAATATAATTTGTATGAAAAATTATTTGAACAAATGTGTCTTTTGGAATCGCACAAATACTTCATGTATTATAGTTTTGGTCCACAATACAAAAGAAGTCTTGGTTAAAACTTTAAAAGCCCTTATTAACCCAAAATTTATGTATTTCTTACTCCATAACATTTTTTTTTTCGAATATAAAATCTTTGAAATACTTTCAGATTTAGTAAATTGTTTTATCATATCATCATTCAAACTATCATTTTAATATTAACTTTCTCTGAATTTCTTCGTTTACATGTAAAAAATTATGGGTAAAAGTGAAAATAATATAAAAATACTTTTCTATTTCTTAATGTTTGTATGAAAAAAAAATTTTCAAAAGTTTTTGGAGGGAGAAGAAATGTAACACCCCCATATCCCACATGGGTGAATTGTGGGAAGCCTTATGTGGTTATATAGGCTCCAACTCCAGAACATAAACACCTAGCGCTTATCCTTTTCTAAAGGATAGCCCATGTGGTGTGGGCAGGTGTTCCGTTGACCGGTTCTGGACTTGGGTCGTTACAGATGGTATCAGAGCCAGGTTTGGTTCAAAGTATGTGGTTGAGTCCGCTGGTATGGGACGGGGGAACTTCCATATACTAAGAGTCCATTCCTAACTACCTAGCGCTTATCCTTTTCCAAAGGATAGCCCATGTGGTGTGGGCAGGTGTTCTGTTGACCGGTTCTGGACTTGGGTCGTTACAGATGGTATCAGAGCCAGGTTTGGTTCAAAGTATGTGGTTGAGTCCGCCGGTACGGGACGGGGGAACTTCCTTATACTGAGAGTCCATTCTAAGTACCTAGCGCTTATCCTTTTCATAAAGGATAGCCCATGTGGTGTGGGCAGGTGTTCCGTTGACCGGTTCTGGACTTGGGTCGTTACAGATGGTATCAGAGCCAACCCGGGACCACGATGATGTGGCATGGTGGGTATGCACATGCATCGTCTACCGGGACTGATCCTAAATTCGAGAGGCTACTTGGTCAAGGGCTAAGTAGTCCGATTAGAGAGGTTACTTGGTCCAGGGAACCAAGTAATCTGATTGACCCCAACGAGGACATTGGGTACATAAGGGGGGGAGTTTGTAACACCCCCATATCCCACATGGGTGAATTGTGGGAAGCCTTATGTGGTTATATATGCTCCAACTCCAGAACATAAACACCTAGCGCTTATCCTTTTCTAAAGGATAGCCCATGTGGTGTGGGCAGGTGTTCCGTTGACCGGTTCTGGACTTAGGTCGTCCAGGTTTGGTTCAAAGTATGTGGTTGAGTCCGCTGGTATGGGACGGGGGAACTTCCATATACTAAGAGTCCATTCCTAAGTACCTAGCGCTTATCCTTTTCCAAAGGATAGCCCATGTGGTGTGGGCAGGTGTTCTGTTGACCGGTTCTGGACTTGGGTCGTTACAGATGGTATCAGAGCCAGGTTTGGTTCAAAGTATGTGGTTGAGTCCGCCGGTATGGGACGGGGGAACTTCCTTATACTGAGAGTCCATTCTAAGTACCTAGCGCTTATCCTTTTCATAAAGGATAGCCCATGTGGTGTGGGCAGGTGTTCCGTTGACCGGTTCTGGACTTGGGTCGTTACAGGAAATATTTCCAAACAAACTCACACTCTAATAAAGAGCTTCTTTGATTTTGTGTGGAGAAAGGCTAATTATATACATTCACAATATTTTTATTTAAGTCAAGTTTAAGTTTTTCTAAAATTTTACAACCATATAAATAATAAATTATAAAAGTTTCCATTATATGATTGACTAAAAGGGAAAAAAATAAATTGTAATAGATTTCTGATTCTTCAACATAATTAAATAACCAATAATTAAAAAATAATTAACACTTAGAATTAAAGTTGACCAAATCCTTGCTTGCCCTGTCGCTCTCACTTTCTTCCCAAATTTGACTTTGCGAAATCAAACCAAATGCATCTTCTAAAATGTATGACTCTGAAATTTTTCTACTCTCTTCCAAGAAGTTGGATTCAGTCTCATTCACAAACACGACATAAATCACTCAAACTAAACATTTTAATTACATCACTAAAATTAACCATAATTAAAAATTAATTAACACAAAATAAATGGGAAAACCCAACTAAATAACCAGAAAAATGTAGAACCACAGTCATAATACATAAATTTTAATTACAACATAAATAATAAAATATAATTTTTTTTGCAAAAAAAAAATTTCAGATAATCCACAAAAATTAAGAACGTACCTCTACCAACTTCAGAAGCTACGGAATCACAACAATGAGAAGCTATGAAACCTCAAATAAGAGCTGAAATTGAAAGAATAATACATCAAAACCAACTTCCACGATTTTTCCCAAGTATATACCTAAAAGTAGAAAATATCTACAAAAAAAACACATACTCGAGCTGAGGACGACCGGATCTATGAAATGAAGCCAAGAACGGCGGAAAACGGCCGGACGTTGGCTGGCACTCGACGCGTCGCCGAAACGGAGAAACCAGACCTTTTCTCTCCCCGAATCTCGCCTGAACTCGCGTCTGAAGCTGCAAAATGAAGAAGACGATTTAAAAAGTACTTTATCAACGGCTAGCCGTTGGTAAAGTACCTTAAAAAAAAAATTTTCTGCCAACTGCTGGGAAGTTGGAATGTTACCAACGGCTAGCACGTTGGAAACAAAAAAAAACCTACAAAAAAAAGTTTACATCCTCACCAACGCGTGCACGTTGGAAATAATTACCAACGGTTCTACGCGTTGGTAACTACCAACGTTGGTAAACAAGCCGTTGGACAAGCCACGAAAATTAGTAGTGAAAATTTTCAAGCTTTTGGATTATTGCCTGAAATAAACTTTTGTTCATTGTTCTTAATGCTAATTTTGGGTTTATTAGAAATTGCTTTTCAATATCTTATTACTCAAAATTAAGAAATTAATCTGAAGTTTTTTTTGGTTAATTTTATTGCTGAATTCTTAGGGTTCTTTTTAGCTTTAAAGAGAGTCCTGTTTATTTGCTTGAATTGAAAAAATATTTTCTTTCGATGATCGACTGTGTGATTGGAATGGATAATCAACCCTGAACTGAGTGTTTTTAGTATTGGTTAATTTTGATTTGATTCTACAGTTAATTTATTTCAGCTTTTAATTCAAGAAAATCCCCCAACATTTTATTTCAGTTTTCTGACAGGAAACTTTCAATAAAAAAATTTTCTTTGGGATTCGACTTGATTTTCACTGCTAGACTACAAATTTATTTATTTTGAGTTGTTGGGGATATCAGAATTATTTTTTTGTGATTTCGACGAATAACCATTCAACATCTGGAAGAACATCAAATTTAGATTGGCTTTGGTTTCATATGGAACTAATCCAGGTGGAATTGAACCCGAAGCATATGTATAAGTATATAATAAAAATTATGAAATTACTTAATTGCTCACATATTTATATATGAACATGTATATTAAAAATTATGATATTACTAAATTACTTATAAACTAAGAACATGTACATGTAAACATGCAACAAATTGTGTAGTATGTTGAATATTTATTAATTATTATATCTATATGATATAAACAAGAAAAAAAAATCAAGAACCAGAGCCAATAATACCATATCCAAGGTTTTGGTTATATTCAGTTCTCAATTTTTAGGTCAGGTAGGCTTTTTTTGTACCATTACTATTTCATGTTGATTTAATTCTACTAAAAATATGAGCTACCCGACCTATACTTAGCCCTAACCTTTGAAAGTAAATGCAAATAAACCACATATAAAAAAAAAAAAAATCAATGAAGCCCGTTTGCAGCTTCACCCATCAACATGTGTCTAGGTAGGCGTTCCATACCCTAAGTTGTATATAGCATATTATAGATCGTTGCTAGTGACAACAAATAATCTTTTTTTATAATTTGCCTTGCCAAATATTTGGCAAGCAATGACAAATTAGGGTTACGACTTATGAACCAAAAAATCGATTAAAATTCCAGCAAGTACGTGGACGGGATGGAGTTAGGTTCCTGTAGACTCTACAGCCATTGTAAAAAAGGAGCCTTTATTTTGGATTCTAACTGTTCTCACAAAAATGGGTGCTCTTAATCCATGACCATTTACCAAAACAAAACCTTCTTCACCAGACCAAACTCAAGAATTTGTCAAACTGGGCCTCTTTTTGGGCAATCCTCTGCATTGATGGCATTTAAGAAACAGGAGACTTTGTTTTTGGTGGGATTCGAAAATACGTAATTGTCACGTGCCAAACACATCTTCATGTAGTTAACTATAATCACTTTCCCGATTAGCATCCGGACCATAATTTCATGTGATTGGCGAGGATTGAAATCTTAATGTGTGTATGACATTGCTTCTTTTTATAGTCATTTGGTAGGTTTAGGGTTAGTAAGGTAGGATCTAGGATATACTAGGTTGTAAAATATCTTTTTTATTCCTTTTTTTGTAATTTCTAAATAAAAAATAAAATTTTTTTATCTCTTTATGAATAGAATTTTCTTACAGCATCAAGTAGAGGTAAGCACTAGTCGGATAAAACCAAAAAAATCATATGGATAAAACCAAAAAAATCATATGAAGTGATTGAATTTTAATAAAATGATTTGATTATTTAGTTTCTCCATCTAAATTGGTCCAAATTCAAATTTTTATGTTCGTTATTGGTTGATTAACCAGAACTGAACAAAGTACGAACATAATAAGTATTTCACCATTATTTCTTTATGTTAAACCTACATATATAAGGGAATTTCTCTCTACTTTTGGAATGTATATTGTTAAACCCATTTAACCTTGGGTTTGAAATGTAAAATTCTGACCTTCTATTTTATTTTTTTTCCGGTTGTCATCAAATGTGGAATTAAATGGGGGTTAGCAGAGGCTCTGGTCTCCCTAAAATTGTAAAATGTTTGTAACTTTTTTTAAAATTTAAAGATAAATATATTTTAATCTATTCTTAAAATTGTTTCAATTCCCTTGTAAAGACTTAGTTTAGGGAAAAAAATTGTTTTGGCTCATCCTTTATACAAAAAACCTAGGTCTACCCTAGGTTGTCATGTATTAAGATGGACAATGTCTGACATGCACCCTACCTTATGTGTGTGCTACCTATACAAATACTCTTCTGCCATCATGTCAATTTGGTAATTCTTCTCATACCCCTTCCCCCTCCCACCCACAACATGATCAACACAATCATCGTCGTCCTTTATGGTGATCTCCTTTTTCATTGCCAACATCCTATGTCGACGCACGCCATTGTTTTCGAGCATCATCAACTAGCACCCATTTGCGTCGATGATCATTGATTGGGTCGCAATTGGGACGATGGGATCAATGCCAGAAACAACCAACCGCTCTTCTTCCCAATGGACGCAGTGAAATTGAGAAAAGAGGTTGAGCAACTGCATATGAACGACAAGGTACAACAATGGCAGTGTCTGATTTGCAATCCATTGCTATGGTTTATGATGGGCAATAAAGAATTGAAATAACTACAGCAGATGATCTATTTGTAGATGCAAGCGGTCTTTTTCTTTTTTTGTTTTTTTGGCAACTATGTAAATGAACTTAATTTTGTTTAAAACTTGCAATATCGCCCTATGACTCAAAAAGGTACTTCTTATCTTTGTATTAGAATATATAAACAAATGTAACATATGTGTAATATCTCTTTAACACATCTCTGATCTCATTTATACATACGTGTCACACGTTTTATACATATCCAGCACTTACTTTATACATAAAATTCTATATATATCTGTCATCCGATTTATACATATCTCCAATTCTGATAAGAAGCAAAATTTGATGTGTTCATACCTTTTTTTTTTTATGAGAGTTTGAACCTATACACACTATTAAATATATGGATAACACATCCATGATTTTGTTTATACATACGTGAGACATTATTTGTACAGATCTCTCACTTTCTTTATACATCTAGTTTATACATATTTCCAATTCTAGGGGAAACAAGGAATTTAATATATTCATATTTTTTTATACTATAAAGGACAATATTGAAATACATATATATATAAATATAAAGCATAGGTTGCACATTAAACTTACTCCCTAAGATCTGAAAAAGAAAAACTAAAATTTAGAAACAGAATAAATTAAATTGTACTTATGTTTTTTTTTTTTCAATCTGTGCAGTATGTGCTAATCTTTTTCTACCTGAATGGATTCCTTCCATTGGGAGACTAAAATAAAGATTCTATTTTCGAACACGGGGTTTTCAAAAGTTTAGAATCAAAAGGTAAAAGTTAATAGTTTTATGACATAAACTTAAACAGAGCATAAAATAAAGGTTAGGCACAATGAAATTCAACATTTGAAATTGAGTTTTTCTTGCGATAAAATAGCTTTTTTCTTTGTTGATTTAATTACCGTGATAGGAAATTAGAGGAGATATCAAACCATAGAAGAAAAAGTATAATATGAACAAATTTGATCATACAAATGTAATTTACAATGAAAAAAGCTCACAAGAGTAGTTAAGAAAAATCAACTTGTCCCACCTCTCATAGCAGAGTAGCAAAAGGGGTACCTGAAGTGAGGTGAGGTTGGGGTTTTACTCACACCTCCCCTACTTCTCTATATGGTGGCACTGTAATACTGGTTCAATTTTTTTTTCATATTTACAAAAAAAAAAAAAAAAAGCAGATACTTTTCAGTATCTATACTATAAGATTTCTCTAATTCTTTTATGTTTGTGGTAACATTTCTATGTACCAAAAAAAAAAAAAAAACCAACTCACGCATATGAAACACGCTTAACTCTAATAGAAGCCCTCAAACTTGTGAAGATTTGACATTGAAGCATCTTGAAGTCTTCATTTTAACTTCATATGTGCAAACCAAAAACAAAAAACTTGATACGTAAAATTTAGTCCTCCAAAGTCCAAACCTTCCTCTGAAACAAGTACAAGAGGCAGAGTCGTGAAAACTGAATAGTAAACATGAAATCCATAATTTTTTTGTGATTGATTAAAGTTTAAGTCCTTAGTTGTACAAAATATTTCTTTTTATTCCCAACAAATAGACTTATGTACAAAATATTTCTTTTTATTCCTCACAAATAGACTTAGATGGTGTGGAATGAGGCGTAACATAGACAATATATTAATTTTTTTTGCAATCTTTCCCTAGATTATAATTCGTGAATTATAATCGTAAGTAAGAAAAATTTATGTCGGACATGTTTATAATTAGGTGGTGGAATAGTTTCTAGTACAATTTATCAATTTGTGGCCAAGTGTTTAGAAGTGCACATCTCACAAAGTGTTTAAAATTGCGGATCAAATGCTTTGCATCTGCATATGATATTATATCCACTAAAACCTCTATCTCCTTTTAAGGAATTGCTTGAGATATCTATTTTATGTCTAAATTCACTTAAAAGGGAGGAAATGATGGTTGTATGACTCAAGATTCACTCCTCATTTTTGGGCATCACCACTATTTTTCTTCTGTCCTTCTAAGGCTACCCCCCCCCCCCCCCCCGGGGGCCCCTCCCCCACGGAAAAAAAAATAAAAAAAAATTGAATCTACAAGAAATAATAAGCCATAACCCTACAAAATCAATTTTAGGACCCAATTTTCCAGCAAATGGATGGTATTGAAGTATGGGTCTTGCCATTAAAACCAAACCCCATTGGCCTATGTTGGTGAATGACAAGACCTCAAGTTATTAAATTCATTAATCAATTTTAGATCGGTTAATTACACCTTTGCCCTAAGGTTTAATGTTGATTACACTTTCATCCCCAAGTTTGGTAAAATAATTTTATCCCCCTCATTTTTTCAGCTTCAGTAGAGAAAAAGATTTTCTTGCATTTAAAATAGAAAAAATTAATAATTTAGAATTTTAATTAACTATAAAAATTTTATTAGATGATTTATATCTGTTGTAAGTTAGTTATCATATATTTTAAATTTAACATTTAAGAATTCGTGTTATACAGTGTAAAAAAAAAAATAGAAGTGAGACGCAAGAGCAGGTTTCTAAACCTAAGGGTGCAGGCGTGATTAACATCAAAGCTTAGGGAAAACAGTGTGATTTTCACTCATTTTATAAATATGTAACGCTTGAAATCAATATGGGCCAAGCCAAATTTGGGACATGTAAGTAGTTGCATGAACCTTGTGCTAATAATTTTTTCTTATAATAAAAAACTAAGAAAGCAACAATCTACTTTTGGATTGCTTTCTCTTGAGATCATTTTTATTATTTTACATATTCTTTTAGAGAAGTTTGGAATCTATTTTGTTTATTTTTCTAAAACAAAAGTTTCTCTACTTAGCCTAAAAATGGACCCACACAATTAGAGGATCATCTCCTGAAAATGGACCCAACAAGGGGGCAAAATCAAAGAAGCCTGCAGTGCCACGTGGTCCTCTCGAAAGACTTCTTTTCTCCACTGATTTGTTGATAAATTTTGCTAAACCTACTAAAATCCATTTAAAAAAACCTTACTAAATCCTATATATATAACTATAAGTTATATGCAGAAAAACTAACCAACTCTATTTGCTTTTTCTTTTCAAACATCAATCAAACTGTGGAAAGTAGACTTAATGGAGTTTTTATAAAAAAGTTGTAGCACCTATAGCATTGCTCATTAAATTAGTCATAAATTTTAAGTAACTTGTGCACAAACACACTATAAATACAAGAAGCCCCCCATTCCTCATTATCCAAACCAAAGTTTTAAAGCCCATTTAAAAATCTCTCCCTCTCTCTCTCTCTCTCTCTAGTTCCATTGTTTTTCTGATAAGTTTTATGGCTGATTTTACATCAGATCTTCAGAACTTTAGACCCTCCCTGTCTTACCTGAACAATATTGATCCAAATATGGCCCAATTTGCAGAGCCAAACCAACCAGTCATAGAAAATTCTGAATCAACCTTCAACTTGCACAACTTGATGCCTCTGAGCAGTCAGAACAACTGCCTCATGAACCACCAGCAAACATTTCAGATTCCTAGAGACTACTGGACAGAGAATATTCCTGGGATTGTTCATCCAGATCAGGTGCAAATTGTTCACCCAACTTCCTCAGCTAAAAATGAGCTCCAAGAAAGCAAGAAAAGAGCTAGACAATCTGATCACTTGTCAGCAGCAGAAAGCAGTTCTGGGAACTCTTCTCCCCAGGTCTCCCAAACTGGAGTCAGGAGAAGAAACGTAAGTACTTACTATTTCTCATTACATTTTCTTTCTTTTTTTCTTTTTTATTTCTGGGTTACAGAGTTTGAAGGATTTTGAATAAACATTTCATCTTGTTGCAGAGCTGTGGAAGAGGGAAAAGGGCAAAAGGTAGTGGCAAGGAAGAAGAGAAACCAAAAGATGTGGTTCATGTCAGAGCAAGAAGAGGCCAAGCTACTGATAGTCATAGCTTAGCAGAAAGGGTATGCACATATTGAAACATGACCTTGGAGCTAACTTATCAATCTTTTTATGGTTCAGTTATGTGTATCTAAATGTGCGCGTGCGTGTTTCTTAAATTTCTTTGTTTCAAACCAGGTTAGAAGAGGGAAGATCAATGAAAGGCTAAGGTGCTTGCAGGACATTGTTCCGGGTTGTTACAAGGTGATTATGTAATTCTTTGAACTTCTAATTGGAAAACAGAAAAAGGATAATGGTTACCTCATGGTGGTCACTCTCCGCCATCCTTAGAAGTGAGGGACTATGAGGTATTATTATCTTAGGGCTTATGACAGTTTGCCCCTGAGGTTTAGGTAAGATTTAGTTCGCCCCTTCTCTTTTATGAAAGTAAAATTTTATCCCTGATTTTTTATACTGGCCACCAGTAATCTATGAAATCTTAATTTAAATTATATGGTAACTATCATTTAATAATTTTTATTTATATTATACTTTTTTTTACAGTTAACTGGTATTTAAAAAATATAGATTTACATTTTGAGATAAAAAACTGATAACTTAAAATGTCTATTACTTGCAAGAAAATTAAAGAGTAGATTAAAATTACTGTAAGATAGTTAGCGTATAGTTTAAATTAAAATTTCAAAACTTATTGTAGGACAATGTAAAAAACAAGGGCGCAAAGTATATACTTCTTAAACAGAAGAGAGCAAACTTTAATTGCATCTAAAACCTTAGGATGCAAACTGCAACTGACCCTTATCTTTAAGAATACGGAAAAGGGTACTATAAAATCTATTGAAAAGACAAGGGTGGCTCAACATTTTTTACCATTAATTTGCAGACCATGGGCATGGCTGTTATGTTGGATGAAATCATCAACTATGTACAGTCCTTGCAAAATCAAGTTGAGGTAAGCCAAAGAAAGTGAGGATAAATAGTTATCCATTCAACTCACTTTAAAAAGCCTTTTAAAAGAAAATTAAAGTGTTGAGGCTAATCATATACCCCTTTTTTCAGTTTCTATCAATGAAGCTCACAGCAGCAAGTGCATATTATGACTTCAATTCAGAGACAGATGACATAGAAACAGCTCAGGTGCCCTGAAGTCCTTATAAATACCCATAACTTTTATATACTACTGAAAGATAAAATCTTGTATTTTCTATTTAATATATAATTTTCCAAATTTCTTTTTAAACAAATAAATATGAGAAATTCAAGTTAAATCTGATTATTGGATGTTTTTGTGCAGCAGAGAGCAAAGGTGAATGAAGCAAAAGAAATGGACAGATTAATGAGAGAAGGGTATGGAGGCCTTGCTAGCTTCAACTCTTCAACTAATTGGCCTTTTTGACAAATTCTTTTGTGGAGAATCTTATGCTTCAAAATTGGCTCACAGCACAACGGAGATAGAAGTGGAGATGCTAATGATATTTCTATTTTCACCCATACTTTTCGGTCATCAAATTTGTTATCATTCCATATCTAGGATGTATTTACATGTAAAACTGGCCTTCACATGATGGAATATATATATTTATATAATTACATTATTATCTGTAAAGGCTTCCACTAATAGTGTCAATAAATTTTTCATGTCTTTTTTCCCTTTTCTCCTGTGAAATTCCACTTGTTTGGGTCCATGGAGGATGAACCGTGATTTGTGATCAGACATCAAAACTCAGTGGTGCCATGTCATGAAAAAGTATGGTTGAAAATTCTCAAAATACAAATACCAAAACGTCAATTTGATGAGACTTGGAGGTCATATCTGGTAGTCCAAAATGCTGGGTTGGAGGTACATATGAAGACCATTTTTCTACTCCATAGACAGATCAAACTGATGGCTTGAATCGAAAAATTTGTTCGCTCTACTTTTTTGTCCCCAAAAGAGCGTCAGTCTTCATCCTTAAAAAAAGGCTGAATTAGAGAAAACATGTGAGATTTGGATGAAGCTACAATTTGTCTCAATCTAGTTTATAAATCTATACTTTAGGTCATCGAATGAGGGGGAAAAGAGCTTTTTTTTTCAGCCGGATAGATGAAAATTAAAAATTTAAACCTTTAACTAACTGTTAAACTATTATTTGATGTTTTCAATTTATTAGATAGACTATTATATAGTTTAAATTAGGATTTAAAAAAATGATATCAAACACGGTTAAAAAAATCTTACATTATTCAGGGAGTAAATTGTAGGTTTTTGAAATAGAAAAGATAAATTATAATCTCGCAAAAATGTCAGGTGGTTTTGTGAATATAGGCCCCCAAAAACTTCTACCAGCTCAGATGCCTTATCATCATATCATGGAAAAAAATCAATTTTAATGTATGAAGGAAGTATACACCGTGGATACACTTGAAAGGGAAATGATAAATCTATGTTAGTTTAGTTCATTCTGTGGAATTCTGTGAGGTGGATTTGAAATGAGCTCCATCTTTTAGTAAGTAATTTCTTGAATTTGAGTATTGTGCATAACGAAATAAATTATAAGAGAACTTCGTCTTAACAAATTCGATACAACTCAATCTAGATCAGTTGGAGTCAAATATTATGATTATATACTAAGAGCTAAAATAAATCATTTACTTTTTACCAACATGAGTTGATCCAAGTGCAATAAGTTTGGGCCCTTAAGGAACACGTCTAAGAAAGCTCGTTAAGCCACACATCCAAAAATCGTATTCTAAGGATTGTGAATGGAAAATACTCTATTAGGAGGTGAGATGGAAAATGCTATATTGGGAGATGAGGCCGCTTCTAGCCCTTGCATGGCTCGATGGATTAGTCTTTGCGCCCCTAGGGAAATCCTGGACAACAAAAATAAAACCATTCACTTTCTGGTGATTTGAATTTTGAAAAAACAAAAAATGTTATTTTTTTTTTAAAACAGTGGGACTCATAGGCTACATGATTTGTAAGCTAGAGGCCCTGTTCCAACTCAACACACCAAACTGAGATTTGCTATCTTCTGTTCTACTACAGCTGGTCTGTCATACCATGCTTAAAGTATAATAGGGACAGAATTCTTCTGACCCCTCTCAAAGAAATAGTAGCTATAATCAATGGGAAAATAGCAAATTTAACACTCTGTGTTTGCTAATGTTGCAATTAACATTTTTTATGCTAAAAAACAAGTACAAGTTATAAAGGGAAATGATATATATTCTACGTAAAGATTAGGGAAACTTACATGTTACTCGAAACCCAAAGGATCACGAGCCACATTTGGCATTTTAATTTCACCGACCAAGTTGGGTAAAGGGAATCGAATGTTCCTAGTACCAGTTGGACTGAAATTCCGTAACAGCAATTAACAATTATAACATGAGGGAAAAATTTGCTGTTTATTTTTATTTTTATTTTATTTTTTGTAATCACAAGAATACAAGATATTATATTCAAAAGAAGCCATTAAAAATGCCAGAGGCACAAATATTTTCTATAAAAGCCAGTATGTACAAGCCTATGTGGCAAACAATTATTGGCTATAAAATTATATGTAGATCTGCTAGAATTGAAATTGTCCAACTATAGTCTGTTACATAGGTTTATATTTTTACTTTCATTAAAAAAGCTTATACCTCTATTATTGTTCAAAGTTACCAATATCTACTTAGTCTTCTCCGAACCACACAGTACAAGTCTACCGAAATCAATCCACAGGTGACAAAGAAAAAACTCCTTACACAAGGGCCAAGGCGCAGTCACAAAATCACATCCTACCTGTTCAATATCCTGATAATATTTCCTCCCCTTTTCGAGCTACTACACAGTGTTAAACACAAGTCACAGGCTTTGTAGGACCAAGAGGAAGTGAATCACGACAACGAGACTTAGCAGTTCACCAACTTTATTAAAAACCATTTTCCTTTAGGGAACTGAGGCGGACTTCGATGGAATGATTGGGAACGATAAGAGGCAACTGGTGTTACACTTCTCTGTCAGACTCCCTCAAACCTCTGTGCTTATGATTGAACTTTTGGTCATTTGGGTGGGTCTAAATATTCTTCTTCAGCTTAGAGTTCAAGGGTTAGCGGCTAATTAATACTTGTTCAAAGCTTGCTATTTCACTTGTTAAGTGTAAATGAATTTCTCATCCATGTGGAGTCGTCGTCCAAGGCTGTCTTAAGCTCAGGGAAGTTTCAAGTTTTGAGCATGCACTAGAATGTCTTAGGTATTAATTAGTTGGCTTAGGCCATACTTTCATTTTTGTAAAAAAAAAAAACATTTTCCTTAAAAAAAAGCTTGTTTTGTAAGATAAATTAAGGAACAGTATATCCTCATTTGCAAGAAACGTTTGAGGCTACCAAAAAAAAAAAAAACAAGAGAATATTGATGAAAATTACTCCTATACTCCCAGAAACAACAAAATCTTTCAATTACTAGTCACTTGTCCAAACCCATGGATCCCACGACAATGACCCATACATAAAATCTAATGGATGTTGCATGATTGGAAGGAAGAAATTATTTGATCGACATTTGATTTATATGTTCTTGGATTAGTTAAAAATTCGCCCCATTAATTAATATCATTAATTTTTATGGTTCCAATTGCAATATACAGTGAAATTAAAGAGGCAGATTCAATGGATGGAGAAGATTGGGTAGGAGAAGGAGCGGAAGGAAAACATGTCTGGATGGGCCAGGCCATGTCCCCAACAGAATGGGTCCTGTGGGTTCACCAACATGCATGATGGTAAGAGCTCATCTCATCAACCCTTTCCAAAGCAAGCTTGGCTAACTCACAATTCTTTTGACTCCTTTTTGACTCCTGTCTTTTGCTTGTCTATTTAACCAAGCAAGGGAGAATTATATGTTCATTAACAAATTTATTAAATTCTGTGTTGTCATTAGTTTGTTTGGTACTTGGTATAATTAAGTACTAGTATAATTAAGAGAGAATCTAAATTATTATTGCTTTGAAGTTCTTTCAAGCCTATAAGTTAAACCCTGATTGATTGTGTGATATTATAGTGAACGTCAATAAACAACCAATGACTTGTTGTCATTATTGATCATTAAAAAAAGAGTACGCTTTTAAAGAATGATTAAAAAAAATGTTCATTCTGTCACATTTTCTTTGCAACATTTTCAAATACACAAACTTAGAGAACATTATTTGATCTTATGGCACTTTTTCCTAAAGTAATCTTGAAATTTTTTTTATAAAGAATTAAGAAAAAAAAGGTAAAATTGGAAAAGAATTCTACTTTTAGAAATGCTAAATTAATTTTGGAACATCCCAAATACAAAAATGGTGTAATGAAAAAGGAAACTGAGAGTATAATATGTAAAATTTTTGTAGTAGTTAATGATAATTCTGTTGGAGTATGTGTGTGAATGGAGAGGGCTGGAGGGAAGGGCTCTCTATATCAAATGGGGTCCTTTAGCTCACTTAATTGGGTACAAAGAAGTGCCTCAAATTTGGATTTGAAGGTCACTTTTCTGGTTCTGTAGCTGGGAAGAAAATTGGCAATTGTGGGCAATTACAAGGATCCAAACAACTAGCATCCAGTGGTGGAGGTTAGCTGGTTTCTATCGATCCTTACTAGTTTCTCACTACTATATCGGAAACCGAATCAAATTAACATAAACAAATTAAACTATTCGGTGTGAAACTATTTTAATTTATTGTTCTGTTCATGTTTGTCCCCGTAATTAGTCCCCAAAATCATGTAATGTGTTTGTTTTCAATAGAATAATCCATCAAAGGAGACAATTAGAAATTGTCAAAGATTCATCAACTTAATTTGCTACTTTTCTGCGTAAGATTTAGATCATTTTCCTTGCATTAAGTTCTTGAGGTTGCTTCCATTTCTTATGTTTTAACAAACTAGTTATATACCTATGGATATGGTTATAGATTGAACTAATAAGCGACTCGCATTTTGTTGCATGTCATCAGTTAATAAACAAAGTTCTCATATTAATTACATTTATATAGAAAAGTGTTTAAAAAGTCATAAATTCAAAACTAAATCATGGCTGTTAGTAACCAAATTGGTTCGGGATATATATAAGCACAAAGTGAGGATTTTGACTGTATCTCATGCAAGTTCGAGAGTTTAAAGCATAAAAATCAACAATTTAGAACATTTTTTGTTTGGAACAAGTAGCACAAATGTCTGATTTTAAAATTTGAAGACAAAAAGATATTTATGGATACACAGAAGACGTATTGCATAATTGGACAACCTCTGGTCTGAGAACAGCAAACCAGACCTCAGCCAAAAAGGAACGCTGCAGGAGGAGTGAGGACTGTTGAGTGGCAAAAATGTATGATTTTAAAGTTCGAGGAACAAACAATATCATTTGAGACGTTAAAGGACCTATTACATAATTTGATCATTTTTATTTTGGACATCGGTTTCAGCAAAAAAAAAAAAAAGAAAAAGAAAAAGAAAAAAAAAAGAAAAGAAAAAAAATGTAGCAGGAATGGGTATCATTCATGGGCAAAAATTCTTAATTTTAAAATTTAAAAACCAAAAAATATCATTTGAAACAAATAAAATACATATTCATAATTCGGACATTCTCTTGTCCAAAAAGAGAAGACGGGCTTCAGCCCAAAAAAGGGGACTGTAGGAATAGCAGGCACATATAAATTCATAATGTCAGCTATCAAGCCTTAGGCTTTTAGTATATATAATTTTAAATATGATTGATCCCTAGTTAACGTCATTAAAAATTGTTCCTGCGCCCTACCTAATGACAATCATCAGATTACATAACACTTTAATCTCATCAATTAAAAAAACAAAAAATAATATGTAGAGTTTGAAAAACTTTTTTTTTTTTCATTATACCTCACTTGAACAAAAAATATGGGCACAAATAATAAAAAAAATGGGCGACATCAACTATCCAGATCTATGGTCAAAATTTTAATTAAAACTGGCGAAAACAATTTAGGGATAATTATAATTTTAGTGGCTCCAATTAAGGGCAAACTAGGATTTTTGGACTTCTTACAAATGCAGCATAGTTGTCGTTGATGAAAGTTAAAGTTCAATTCCCCATAAAAGCAAAAGAGCTTATCAAATTTTTCCCTTATCTTTCGTTAAAATTTGTAACCTGTCACATATTGTAAGTATTAAAAGAAATTGCAAAAGGAAATGTTTCTATTTGATGAGCACTAGGATTCTTATGATAAATGGGCCTTGAGACCTAGGCCCGATTCGTTTTAAGTTAATACAAGTGGGTTAATGTGTTATTGGGTGTGGTATGCAAACTAGTTCCAAATTGCCCTTGAAGTTGGCCCAATTTACAGGTGGCAAGTCATCCACTATGCTCGGCCCTTTTTCTTTGCAAGTCGCCGCCCAACTATTCCTCATCCTAGCTTCCGGTGACCTTGGCGTCCACCCCATCACTGCCTCTGCCGCTGCCCCGCCAGATCTCTAATGAGGCCAGGGGTGATTGTAATTGATTACAATCGTAGGAGGAAGAGCTCGATCAGAAGGGTGCGATCGAGGAGGGCGAGATTAGGAGGTTGGACGGGATTGGGGAAGGCGCAGTCGGAAGAGCAAGATTGAGAGTCGGACGGGATCAGAAGGGCACGATTGGAAGGGTGAGATCAGGAGGTTGGACGAAATTGGGAGGGCACGATCAGAATGGCGAGATCGGGAGGTCAGATAGAATCGGGAAGGCAAGATTGAAACGACGTAATCATGTGACAGCGGGTTCAGGGGGAGGTGCGGCGGAGTGGGTGGGCTGAAAGCGTGGAGGTTGAAAAAGCATTTTGCGGTGGATAAGGCGGTGGATGTGGAGAATTGGCGGTGGATTTCCCAGGGGTAGAGGAGCATAAATAGAGATAACTTCAAGAGTGATTGTGTATTGATTTTAAAATTAAGATCAATTAACACTTTAACTCAGCTCTATTAATTTCAAACGAACTGGCAGCTAGTCTCAAACGTATGAACTAGGCATCAAACCAAGAGTACCAATAAAAAATACTCTAACATCTAAATAAATATGATTCTGGGGTGATTGAGAACTCATATTGTGATCATACATTTCTCATAAATAAATAGTAGTGCCCTTTATATAGGGCTTAGAGAAGGTGCCTCTTATCTTAATGGTTATTGCTCATTCAATTGGATGGTGGTTCTTTTTAGTTTAGGAAGTGTGTCACATATAACCCTCCAGGACCTATCTAGAGCTTATCCTAGTAGAGACAATGGCTACTGGACTTGTGTTGGGTAGTGAGGTAGTTGGGCTTGTGAGGTCCTTAGGCCTTATTGGACCTAGTAAGCTTTAGGACTTAATCCTTTGGGTTTGGGTATCACCAAGTTTAGAGTGATGAAAGTCCCCTTTCTTTTTTGCTACTAATGGCAACTGAGCCGAGAAGCTTCATGTTATGATTTTTTTTGTCGATCCAAATAGCAGCCAGAGGAAGTGTAAATAAACAATTGATTTGGGCCATTCAATTGGGCTATTGAATGAAAATAGGCGTGATGGAAACAAGGCTAACCAGCTTATAGAAAAGAGTACCGTTAAATGAATAATGAAATAGTTTTAGTGTTTTAGAAGTACTGTATAATATGCATGATTAGTGGTGTATAAATTCTAGCCCATTAACTCCCCAATTATTGTACTCCAAGCCCAAACTACTTTAGCCCTGGTCATGCATATCAAAACTAATCCTCTTTATCGTAAAAACATTTACAGTTTTCTGAAGGGAAATGTTGTATGATTTTAAAAATTCTCACTTTCTAAACAATTTGATATTTAAGGATTAGATGCAAAGTTATGTGTAGGGCTTATTTAAATTTAAACCGCTCAATACCTATCTAACATATCATTTAATAAAAGAAAATTTTATAAAGCTTTTGCATATGCAACATCTTCATCTTAAAATGGTTGAGTAAAAAACTAATCCTTGACATATACATTTTATAATGCAGACATTTGTATGTGCCAATGAAAGTAAAAAGAAATATATACAATAAACAAAATGGCATAACACAAAATTTTTATATTTTATAGATAAATAAATAAATATAATTGACATTTTTCTTCGAACAAAATCCGCACTTGGCGCTTCAATTGAAGTTCAGGTTGTATTCACGCCATATGGGCCTTAGGCCCACTTTGTTTCTTTTCGTCAGCTAATCTAAAGCACCAAACAAAGCCCATCAACAACAACCGTTAAGGCTAACAACATTTTGAGCGTTAATGATAATAACATTTTAGAGCTTAACAACACTTTTTTGTCCTTGGTTTCTCAAGTTGTGTACAAATTCTACCAAGGGATATAAAGTTGCTTATACTTCTGCTCCATTATGTAAAAAAAAAAAGGTCTTTCTACTAGAACAGTATTCTTTAGGTGGACCTAAGACTCATGAACTCATTGGCTATTATGGAGAAAATCCCAAATTAACCGTTACTTATCGAACAAGAAAATGTTAAATCATCATGTTTGGATGTGCATTAAAAGAGAAAAAACAAAGTACAAACTTTTCCTTACCAACAGCTTGATGGTTTGCCGCATTCACACTAGCCCATATTTTGTTGATTATCACTGCAGTTTTGGTTCCCACTCTTACGATCCTATCAAATGTTTTCTAAGGTTTAATAAAGATAAAAGAAGCCAATAAGGGTAAATGTCATCAAATGTCTTGAAAAATATGTCATATGTTGTTGTTTCATCTTCAAAGTACAAATTATTGTACTGTTTGTCCTTTAAATGTGGAATTATTGCAATGTTAGCCTTCCATCAACTCTTGTCAATAGAGGGTAACAGAAAGTTTGCCTAACGGCATATGTGGCAAGGATGTCCCTAAGCTCTCGCTAATATTGCACAAATGTCCCCAACAAGTTTTCAATTCATGGATCAATAAAGTTGGTTTCAAGCTCTGCCATAGAGAAATACAAGTTTTGAAAACGTTGGTACCAACAATTGAAACGTAGAAGAACATTCAATAATTTATTATTGGGTTAAACTGCTTTGATGATAGAGCCTCTGAAAGTGCCAGACATAACTTAAAACTTAAGGAAAAAGCTTAAAACAAATAACTTATGACAACTAGAGTATGGATCATCAAAGTAACAAAATTACATAAACAATGTGTTTTGAAGTTACAAAAATTTGAGGCTTTTGGAAGTACATCCTTAAGGCCACCTTGGGCGATAAAATCTACAACTTACACCCTAATTTTTGGTCTTGATACTAAAGGATTCGGTTCTTAGGGGCTTCATTCATTGCGTTGAGGCTGTCCAGGTTAAGAATAAGATGAGCTTGCTGCACATGAAATTAGCACCAAACAAAGCCCTAGATCATACTCTTGTTAGCCTTGTCTGGTGTTTTTTTTTTTTTTCATATTCCCTTCTAAGTGAACATTTTTAACTTCCAAGGTTGTGATCTTCCATTCAAGCTCTACCTTATAGGGGTTGGTGGTCTTACTTCATCATGTTAAGTTGACCATTATACTACTACACCCTTTGGCTCAGTGATCTTTTCAAAGAAGTACGACTCTCATGTCCCTTTCCTACCTCCATAGTTGCATCTTTTCGAGAGCTAAGGCAGGTGATAGAGGTTTAGAAGACTTCATCCTCTTTCAAAATTTGGTTATTTGGACCCTTCTTTTCTTCCTCCAACCCTGTCACATGGCTCTTAAATGATGATTTCTCCTTATTGGCTAGGCTAAGGGCTTGCCTAGTAGAGAAGAACTCCTTGTCAGCCTTCTCTAGCTTCTTTAGCTGCCAAGTAATGCCATTTAAGAAAGTAAATGTTTGTAATACAAAAATTATATGAAAAAGTTCATAAAGACTTATATGAAGGTTGTAGGCCACAACAACCCATAGGTTCTGAGAGGCACTAGCAACCACATACTCAATCATGTATCTATCCCGGGGAGAACAAGCCCATCCAACACTCTAAATGAGGCAGATTTATCCTAGAGGATGAACTCTTCTTCTGCCATCAATAGTTAAGGTTCCCAAAGAGTACCTCTCTAGGTGGCGAAAAAGGTCCATTTTGCCTCATATACTTAAACAAATCTCTTGTTTAATTACAATCCAACTTAAATAAAAACTCTTTATTTGGTAGGTAAGGAACTGTGCCTATAAGATGGACATCATAGAAATTCCTAAGTATGTTTCCATTATTCTTGTAAGTCTCATACTAGCCACCTCTCAATCCTATTACTGACTTAGGTATTAGAAAATTTTTCCTAGGTACACAACTTTAACGACTTTTAACCTTATATTTGATTATATGTAATGCTATCTAGAATCTTGGTTGGATATCAGAAAAAAAATAACTCAGTATTGCTTTTTTTTTTTTTTAAGAAAGATCACCCAATAAAAGTAAGCAAATATGCAATTTTTTTAAAATAGGCAAATATGCCACTAATCATATGCTTTTATTGATGCCAACAGAAAATATATTATTTTTTCCGAGTTATCTTTTAGGAGTAAATTTTAAATAAGTAGAACAAAGGACATATATGTCACTAATGTTTTGCATTTTGCAAAGCAAGCAATCTTGCGCATTAACCTTTAATTTGATGAGAATTGCATATGAACATGAGATTTAGATCAACGACTAACTTCAAAGTTCATGCGGTTTGGGTAAGTTCACTTACATGAATTTGAATGTTGTTGGGTGTGCTTTTAGAAGTCCCTCTCTCATACAACATATCTATTTCCTTTAACATTGAAAACTTGTTATATGATTTTCTGTAAAGAAAAAAAACTAATTAATTATTCTTAATATTTATGGGATGATGAAGTCCTCATCAGTGTAGCTCGGTGGCAACAAAGGACACAAGGCATACAACTAACACTAGCCTGAGAGTTCAACATTCCCCTTACCCTGCCAAGAATAAAATACGCAAAAAGAATGCAAGTTACCAATATATGGCTCTACACTCTTCAAATTTTAAGGAACAATTGATTTACCTTTCATTATTTTTAAAACACTTGCTAATGCCCTTATGTAGTTATAAAGATAATTTTGAGCAAAAAGGGCGAGGCGAAGATACATTCTTTTCACCTAGGGAAAAAATGATACATTCCTTCCAATGGTGGAACTTGCAAGATTTTTTGCAAGAGGGGTGGGTGGGTTGTAATTAGCTAGCGGCGAGGAGCTGGGCTTGAGTGCAAGTAGTTCAGTGGAGCTGTGGAGTGGATGATGACGTAGATGGTCACGATTAAGGGGTGTTTGGGAATCTAGGGATTTAGGAGTTTTTAAAGAAAATTGGAGGAGGGGTTAAGAGTTTGGAGCAGGAGACAATGCCGTTTAAAAAGGGAACGACTGAGAGCAAAAAAAAATGCATGGTTCTATTTTACTCAAGGGAGAGATATAGTAGCTTAGAAGAGAATTAAACAAACAGTTCCCAAATTTTCGTTTGCATGTCACATTGCCCAGATCTTTATATTTTTTGATCATTTCTAAGGATAAAGTTCAACACTTGGCCTCCAACTCCTTACAAAATAATCAAATTAATACCTTTATGTCACTCAATTTTTTTAAATCCACAGGGCCGCATCGCCGGCCCCTTCCAAGTTGCGGCACAGGATCCTTTTTCTCACACCTTTGTTTCTGATTAAAACACTTCATTTGAAAAGGTGTTCCCATCAATAAAAAAAATAAAGGTTGGGTTTTGAAGTTTCTCATGGTCGTTATTGACGATTTCATTTTCTAAGTTTCGATCTCGTCATAGTCCACATTAATACCGTTATTCTTTCCACCTGTCCCTCTGAATATTCTGCAAGTAATTAACTATCATTTCATTTGCAAGTTCGCACGCGCTCTTTTTTCTTTTCCAAACTAAGTTTTCCATTCTTGCCATTTTTTAATTTATCATTGATAGGATAAAGTGTAAACGTAATAAAGGCATGAGAATTGGAATCTCGTAATTGAGAAAATCGCTAATGGTTGTACAAATATGCCACCTTTTATTATTATTATTACTATTATTATTTCCTTTGGCTCAATTTATCATTAGTATTATAATGTGGGGGCGGATATAGCAAAATTGTACAGCTAGAATAGCTTACTACCTATATTTAGTCTAAAAAGTAATTGTATATTGCACTCAATCTGTGAATATTCATTACTATCTATAAGTATATAGGAAAGTTAACCGAGGTGCTGACACCTGTTATTAGAGTTGAGGTAGAAATTTACTTTTTTATGTTTGGGCTATTTGTTTTCTTTGACCTGGGTTGTTGGACTTTTCAATAGTATCTATTGTCAAGACAGGGGAGTATGACAGATCTACCTCTTCTTCTCACTTGGATTCTCTATGTGAATTCAAGTATCTTTCAGATGATGGGAAAGACCAAATGTTCTAATATGGCCATTGGTCATTCATCTTTTTGTTTTGTGCATTTTGCCCCTCCTATATTTCTTAATGATTGTTACATCTCTTGTGGAGAGCTCTTTGGTTAAAATATTTTTCTCCTTTTCTCTTGGTTTGAACTTTGAAATTAACTAGTTTACATTGTATTTTCTTTGTGCTACAGTGTCAGAGTGTTTTTGTAATTTTATTGGGGAGATCATATGGAGCCATTTGATGAGGGTGAAAGATTTGGGGTGGAAAGAATTTCAGAATTTTATTGATGGGTTAATTACTAAAACCTTTCTGACAATTTCCCCCATGGCGTTTGAGTACTTCACTATTGGAATGTCATGTCCTCTGCCACTTGCAAATGGTTAGTTCATTTAACCATTTGGCTGGTACATATATGAAAGCGAATCCAAGTGATTTGGGTGTGACATGTGTGTATGTCTCCTTGGTCTAATGTCTGTTGCGGTCTTCTATTCATTTGTTGTGCTATAAATACTAAATAGGTATCAAGGTTACAAAAGATGGTGGACGTCACTACTAGAAAAAACCGATTTAGCGACGGCCATTAGCGACGGCTTGCCGTCGCTAAAGTCCTCTTTAGCGACGGCAAGTCATCGCTAAATGGGTCGTTGCTAATCTACTCGCCGCTAATTTATTAGTAACGGCTACCGTCGCTAATTAGCAACAGCCAAACATCACTACCAAGACCGTCACTAAATTTCCGGTGGTTCATCGGTCGGCACTTTAGCGACCTTTTCCCGTCGTTAGTTAGTGACGCGTAGCCGTCGCTAGTTAGTGAAGTTAGTGACGCATAGTCGTCGCTAGTTAGTGACGCATAGCCGTCGCTAATTAGTGACTTGTGACCGTCGCTAGTTATTGACGCGTAGCCGTCGCTAATTAGTGACTTGTGACCGTCACTAGTTAGTGACGAGTTGCCGTCGCTAGTTGGCGAAGTTAGTGACGCATAGTCGTTGCTAGTTAGTGACGTGTAGCTGTCCCTAGTTAGTGACGTGTAGCCGTCGCTAGTTGGTGAAGTTAGTGACGCATAGTCGTTGCTAGTTAGTGATGCATAGCCGTCGCTAGTTAGTGACGAGTTGCCGTCGCTAGTTAGGGAACTTAGTGACGCATTGGCGTCGCTAGTTAGTGACGCGTAGCCGTCGCTAACTAGTGACTTGTGACCCTCACTATTTATTGTCGTGACTGACATAGGCCGGTAGTTAGTGATTCACGTACGTCGCTACTTAGTGTGGTAAGTAACGCATAACCGTCGCTAGTTTCTGACGTATAACTGTCGATAGTTGTTATAATTAATGACGTGTTCTGAACGAAGTTGGCGAAAATAGTTACATTATGCATGTAGCAGTTTATTGAATGATTTATTGGTACTTGACCTCTTTTTTATTTTGTTAAAAAAACTCCAAGTTAACCTTGTATTTAACATCAGAGCTAACAGTAAACTAAAAGAGTCACAGAAAGAGATTACCTTGATTCTTAGAATTATTTTCATGATAAAATTTAATATTGGAACTACACAGGGTGCTGGAAATTAAGCATCAACACTTCCCACTTCGTCATTTACAACCACGTAACAAGATCAACTATCTATAACGAAAGATAAAATATAAACCAAGTCCAGCACAGAGACTACATAATAAGGCGTTAAAGAAAGGAAATGACCCCCCTCTGGCGTACCAGCTCAGCCAGATCAGCAACAAGGACATTTCCACCCTCTGTTGTACCAGCTCAGTCACCTCAGCAACAGGTTTCTGGATGAGTTAATCCTGCTAACTCATGAAGTAGCTGTTATAGTGCAGCCACAAAAAAGACTGGTACATGCAGAAAACATAGCAGCACACTTACTTTTTAGATTGCTCTGGTGTCATCAAAAGACTAAAAGTAACCTCAAAATGCTATCATATAAGTTCAGGTGAAATGAAGATGAACAGCCTCAGGATTTTCAACGAACAATGGTCGCAGCAACAAAAACTAGATCCAACCAAGAAAGCAAGATGATCCCTTTCCTTCCAAGGTTAATATAGTATGCATGAATAAAGAAAATTTGCTTAATAGTGCATAATTTTTTCTCTTCCACAAGGCCTTGACTCTGTATTTCTATTTCAGTGTTCATGATTCTGTTTCACAGCAAATATTTCTTGGAAAATCACTAACAAGGCCTTACTCTATTTCAGTGTTAAAAAAATTAATATCACTAACAAAATATGCTTATCCACCATAATTTAATATTCTCGATACGCCACAGGTGCATCTGACACATGACCTAAATTACCCCTGAAAATTGCACTACACTACTCCATAAAACTTGACCAAACCAAGATCTATCATGATGCACCATAAAAATACCGAGTGAGGTTGGTTGGCAATCAAACCAAGAAATATTTAAGATAGAAACTCAATCATCCAGATGTATCACAACCTTTTATGACATTATCATCTGCAGCAGGTGAAGTGTATTCCACGTTACAGATGCCTCTCATATCCAAAAGAAAAACCTTACAAGAGAGTTCTCAGCACCAAAAGTATGTAGGACATGAGCAAACAACAGATAAGACAAGCACAATCACAAGATTCATCACTGAAGATAAATTGTTCCTTCCCATCCTGAAAGCACATCTCATGAAATCTTATTGTATATCTGAAATATCATGCTATCCATTAATCGTCCGCTGTAATCGCTAAGCACGGGCATATCAAGAAAAATGAAGTTACCTCCGACGGCGAAGTTGACACCAAGTAAGAGCGGCCACAGGAACTTGTAACGTCTGGCAAAGGACTCCTTGGGAGGCTGAGGTGGTGGCGGAGGCAACCCCATTGAATTTGAATACGATGTTGCAGCAGCAGAGGAGGGTGCATAGTAATCCTTGGCCTTCAGTTGAGCTGTTGGTTTCCGAAACAAAAACAATAATCTTCCAATCAAGCACCGAAAGAAAGATTCACAAATAATTGACTTGAATTAGCTGTTCAATTACATATAAGAAAATAAAAAGTGATGGACTTTGAGACAGTAGAGTAGAGAAGAGGTTTACTAACAGCCACACACACACACACACACACACACATATATATATTATATATACCTCCTTATCCGTATAGAAAAAATAAAAAGAGAACACATTGTCATAACCTACCAACACAACTCTTCCATGGGATGGCTTTTCCAAACATGGCCTCACTTTCCCTTGCGCCCAAGCTCTCTAGTGACTCCTCCACACAGTAGACTTTCTTCAGCAGAGGTAAATGGTTTGGAGAAAGCAGTAATAATGGGACCAATACTAATCTGATTGCCAACTTAACTGAAGACACCGAGAGTAATACTGTTATTGGTGCTGGGTGTGGCAAGGAAGCAGATAGTGGACAGTCCAGGCTCTGTACCAGAGGCCATTGGAGGCCTGCAGAAGACGCCATTGGAGATCATGTGGACTTTGAAAAATAAGATCCATAACACATGCTCTCATTTGCTAGAAAACAGGAGATAGACTGGTAGATCGTATGGACTTTACCATCTATTTTCTTCACCCTGGGCATAAGAATCAAGTTCACATAACAAATTCAATGTAAAAAAAATATACGAATGATCAAGAATACGGCACGAACTATGGACTTGCAAAAAATACACACCAAAGAAGGACTTTAAATAGGCGAAAAAGGAGATGAATGAGTTCATTAGCAGTAAACTACAGAACAAGTAAAGGGAACTATGCTTCACAAGTTGTTAAAGCCAACACCACTTGGGGAAAATAATCTAAGTTGTAGTAAACTGAACTATTAGACACTCAACATCAAAGTAGATCTTTTAGAGAAAATGACATTCAAGGAAATTATCTTCCCTTCGGATGGATAAAAAAAAATGTATAAGAACGGAGTAATATAGTACAAAACCTCTCAAGAGTTAATAGTTTTTCAGGTAAACTGCAAAGAACCAAAGACAGGAACTCAAAGATAGGAGTGAAAAAAATCCAAGGACAAGAGAAAGCAACTGAAACGCTGAGCCCTCTGCTTCTGTTGTCCTAAACTAACAGACGATTTTTTACCTTGTACAGAGCTCAACAGATTGATCAATTTTGAACCTACTTTAAAATGTTCCTATTACATGCAGTCAATTTTCTCAGACCAATACCCATGATTAAAATGTAAAGGGATGGAAAAAAGAAGAAAAGAAGAAAACCCATCTGTGAACACATTCTCTCTTTCATCTTGCCTTCGAAACCGTTGCCGCCACCACCGAGCATGCCACCAACCCAGACGAACTTTTCTGCCCAGAAACCTATCGACGCGTCGCGTTCAGTGGCTACCCAGCAGAGAGAGGGTCGCTTCGAATTCGAATCTTCGGCGTCTCTGTCGGGCGAGCTGGCCTCTGTGATTTGCCCTTCTCTAGGGTATTCGAATACCATTTTCTGTGATGCGGGGTTCAATGTGGAGGTGATTGTGGAAGAGGGCGAGCCGGAAGACAGCCTGGTGAATAGGTTCAGGAGGGAGGAATCAGAAGAATTCAGTGCGAAGAGTGGAGGCTTCGCGTATACTGAAAAGAAGAAAACTCGGTGCGTTTGGGGTTGAAGAAATATAATGCTAAGCGACGGCTTGCTGTCGCTTAGAAGTAGCGACTCCTCGCCGTCGCTACTTTTCTTAATATTAATCTTACCCCAAATTGAGATTATAAAATAGAAACAAATGGTTAACCGTCATGTGACAATAAACCAATGGTCAATTAATATAATTTTCATTAAATAGATTATTTCTTAAAAAATATTTAGAGATTTGTATGCTTAAATAATCAAATTAAAAATTATAAATATACAATTAAATCAGTGACATACAAAATAATAACTGGTTTTACTCAACTACATTTAATATAAACAATAAGTAAAATAAAATGTGAAAAATTTACACGTTCTGAAAAACATTTACATAAATAAAATGGGTTATTATTTATAAATTAGCGACGGTAACCCGTCACTAATATTAGCGACGCATACATGTCACTAAATTAGCGACTATAAGGCGTCACTAAAATTTAGTGACGAATAAACGTCACTAAATTAGCGACAGCAAACCGTCACTAATATTAGCGACGCATAACCGTCACTAACTAGCGACGGCAAACCGTCACAAATATTAGCGACGAATAACCGTCACTAAATTAGCGACGGTAACCCGTCACTAATATTAGCGACGCATACACGTCACTAAATTAGCGACTATAAGGCGTCACTAAAATTTAGTGACGAATAAACGTCACTAATTTTAGCGACGCATAACCGTCACTAACTAGCGACAGCAAACCGTCACTAAATTAGCGACGTTAAGGCGTCACTAAAATTTAGTGACGCATAACCGTTACTAAATTAGGAATTTTAACTGTCACTTATTTAGCGAAGATAACCAAACACAAACTTTAGCAATGTTTAACAGTCAGTAAATTTTCAACGGTCAATTATCACATAAAGCCTGGTGAAACTTTTGCGACGGATATATTCGTTGTGTATTAATATTTTTGTTTTATTATTATGTTTATTTAAACAAGATTGTTTCTTGTAATGCTAAAGATACAGCAACTTGTTGGATAGAAGGATCTCAATAACGTAAATAAAATTCATATAATCTTAATTAAAATTGTTTCGTGAGGAAAAAAATATTTACAATCTAAATACATTTGTATTATATCAACTGAAAGAATTTATGTTGTGTGAGAATTTGAGACGTCACACAATTTTCAGCTATAATATTTTCATTTTTCTGGTACTGTATTCAAAAGTAAATATTTATGTTCAATCACATAACAATTTATTATAAAAAATGACAGCCACATGAGAACTGAAACTTTTTTTTTTATTTTTATTAGTTTAGTGACGGCCAACCGTCACTAAGTTAGTGACGGCCAGACGTCGCTAAGTTAGTGACGGCCAGACGTCGCTAAGTTAGCGACGTGTAACCGTCACTAATTAGCGACGGCTTGCCGTCGCTAAGTTTAGCAACGTGTAACCGTCACTAAGTTAGCGATGGCAAGCCGTCGCTAAAATTTAGCGACTACCAGCCATTGCTAAATTCTCACCGGAATATTACCGACTATTCCGTCACTAATTAAACCGTCGCTAAATTCAGATTTTCTTGTAGTGCGTTTTGGGTTCATCTTCTGCTATATATATAGACAATTCAATTTGTTGTTGTAGCAGAGAAAAAATTTCTGGTTTATTGAAGGTTTCGCTTCATCTATTTGTTGTGAGTGTTTTGTTTATGCTTTTCTTTTCACCTTCTATTATTGCTGATATAATCTTCAATATTTTTTGTTTTCATATATTTTTTTGTTGTGATTTGTACCCTTGTAATGAGGTGTGAAATCTACATTCAATTCAATTGTATCTTAGAACGAAATACCCATATGAAAATAGCATTCTTAGCAAGCATTAAATTTTATGAAATTATGAATTATTTTTGTTCTCTACTTATAGAACATTGAGCGGCTGCTAATTGTGATATAAGTTTGTTCTACAATTTTTCTTTGACATTTTTTTTTCAATTAGCTAATTTTATAAAGATGATTTTATAAGCTGTCAAAGTTGCCTGGAAGGTAAGAAATAATGCAAATACGAGTCATTGATATCGTGTATGTGCGTGTCTATATAGTAATACACACACACACACGTGTATGTATGCACACACATACACACATGTGCTTATATATATACATCTATTTATTTGTATATCGTTCAAGCATGTATTTATATTTGTCCCATTTTATATTTATTATTTTTAGGAATTAATAATTTTTTACCTCTTTAATCAATTTTATGCTATCTACATATTATTGCTTATATTTCTAAAACAAATGCTATACTATTTACTTCTTATCTATAAATTAATTGTATGCTATCTACTTATTATGACTTATATTTCTACAATAAATGCTATATCTATACATATATTTATTTGTATATCTTTCAAGCATTTAGTTATATTTTTCCCATTTTATATTTATCATTTTTTAGGATTTAATTTAATTTTTTTACTTTTTTAATTAATTGTATGTCACAATTTTTTATTGCATACCATCAGGCTTATATTCCCTTCATATAATGCTCATTATTATGTTAATTCCAAAATAATGACATCTTTCCCCTGAATTTTCTGTAACAAATTATAGATTATACTATTTAATTTCTAAACTATATATTTTTACCTGAAATAATAGCATACATTCTCATTTAACGATGGCATAAATAAAATTAAATATATTATTGAAATTGTAAATTAATTTTTAGATAATACAAAAAAAATTTTAATTTCCTTCATGACCAAATCACTATAAATTCAATGCGAATATGTAATACAATTAAAAAAATGTTCGATTAAATTCCAAGATATATTATATTCAAATACGAGAGAAATCTTCTTTTTCATCTAAATAGATAAATCAGCATATTAGATAAAATTTAAAATTTTCATCTATCCATGCTAAGTTATCTTATCTTATGCAGATTAAAATGATAGAACGGCCAACACATGCATACAAAAAGAGTTGTAGAAAAAAGTTACCTATACCTTTTTGGATGACATGATTATGAAGAACTATCTAAGATTCAAGCAAAAGGAATGAGTTTTATCATATTAACATGTAATGTCAATAAAATATACTAATTTTAGTAAAATAATACAAGTTCATGTTATTTGAAGATGTTGAGTACAACATATTGTATTGTACTAATGTTTGTAAATTCATACAAGTTAATGTTATTTCATAATGTATTAATAAATCATTAAGTATCAAACCTATTGTTATATTAATAAACTCTCTACTTATGGAAAGAAATATTATGAGCGTATATATATTCATGTTATTGTGACATATACATACATACATACATACATATATTTGTACGTACAAACATACAAACATATCAACAAACAAATTCATACTAAGAAGGAAAAATAATAATTAATGTTGTTCAATTCATGATTTAATTCTACGATATTAATGAGCCTATATTATCTTATATTTTTAGCTTTTTAAAAAGATTACATTACATCAACAGAAAAAAAAACTTAATTACTACCATCAAATCAACTAAAAATAAAAACTAACAATTAATATTTTTCTGAATTCTACAATATTAATTATCTAATATGCATGTGCTATCAAACTCCGCTGTACAAGCAAACTCATTTATGTTATTAGCAATTTCTATACCATTCCAACAATATGAAATCCACTACCCGCAGCAACGTGCAGGCCATGAGACTAGCGTTACCATATCATTTAGCCCACATTATGAACTAACAAGAGGGCAAGGAAAATTCTTAACCCATTTATTAAAATTTTTCTCTTTTCACTCATGGTGATTGATTCCACCTGTCATCCATAAACTATGTACAATATTGTTTAATTGTCTCAAAACTATCGAATGCGGTACCAATTGTCCTCAAATTACCCAACTATTGAGCTCATTGTCCTACTTTTATACCACGTGTTAAAAAGTGATGAAAGTAGGAAGAATGCATAGTCAGCCCTAAAACATAAACCACTACTAAAAAAACCTGTTTTTCCAACTGTCTTTATTTCCAACGGTCAATTTCCAACTGCTAAAACAGTTGGAATGAAGACAAATTTTTTCCAATGGCTTAGCAGTTGGAACTTTTACGATATTAAATTTAGATAATATATATAATAATTCCAACGGCTAAAGTCGTTGGAAATTGGGGAAACTAATGCCTTTTTTTGCAAATTTTATATATATAATAATTCCAACGGCTTTAGCCGTTGGAAAGTATGTACTATGAGTTTCAACTAACCTGTGTTTTTTATGTATAATATTTCCAACGGCTTAAACCGTTGGAAAATGGGTAAACTAATGGGTTTTTAGCACATTTTTTATATATAAAAAATATGTAGTTATAATTAATTTTTTTGTTTGGTCCATCATGAGGATAATTTTGGAATTTAGGCGAAATTATGCTGAAATTGTTCCAACAGCTTAAAACCGTTGGTATTTTGCGTGAAGGGAAAAAAATTTGTATAATTTCCAACGACTTTAACCGTTGGAAGTCATTATCAGGTTTTTTGGATTTAATTGTTCTATTACCAACGGCTATAACCGTTGGAAAAATATATATATACAATTTTTTTTGCAACGTTTCCAACGGCTGAAGTCGTTGGAAAAGTAATTAGTACATAAATTTAGCTTCCAACGGCTTGAACAGTTGGAAAATCATTAAATTAAATGGTGCGTTTTGGAAATTTTTTTCCAACGGCCAAGGCCGTTGGAAAATTGTAATTTAAAATCCCCCCCCCCCCCAGGCGATCGTCTTCTTCCCAGAATCGCGTCTCTCTCCTCTCTGCGACTTCCTTCCTCGCACACGCATACACAGCACCTTCATTTCTTCGATTAAGGGGTTAATCAAGTTCATAGAGCTTATTTTGACGTGGACCTGGTATGGTTTTGCTTGATTTGTAATTAGTTTGGATTTATTTTGAATTTTTTCCATTGTTTTTCGCGTATTTGCGTAGTGCTTTGTTTGTTGATAATGTGTTTTGTTTTTGCTTGTTGTAGTTGATTCGAAGCTATTTCGAGGGATTTGAAGGAAGTTTAGGGTCGGATTTGAGGTTAGTTCGTTACATATGTATTTTTAAATTTTTTTCCAAATAATAGTTAAAATCTGGATTAATTTCATGGTATTTTTGTTTGAAATATGTGAAATATATGTGATTTTTAGTTGTTGATTGTTGGATGTGAAGAATTTGGGTTACCCATTATAATTTAACATTTATGTCCATTTTTTGGCTTTTTTTCTTAATTTCGGGATTAATTAAAAAATAGAAAATAATTAGTTTTAAGTAAATTGTTTAGGTAGTATATTTATGTGTCAAATTAGTTAGTATAATTAAAAATATTTAATAATTAGTTTTAAGTAAATTGCTTAGGTAGTATATTTATGTGTAAAATTAGTTAGTATATCTAAAAATAATAAATAATTAGTTTCAAGTAAATTGTTTAGGTTGTATATTTATGTGTGAAATTAGTTAGTATAATTAAAAATAGTTAGTAATTGAGGTTTTAACTAATTTGTTTAGGTAGTATTTCTATGTTTAAAATTAGTTAGTATATTTAAAAATAGGAAATAATTAGTTTTAAGTAAATTGCTGAGGTAGTATATTTATGTGTCAAATTAGTTAGTATATTTAAAAATAATAATTAATTAGTTTTATGTAAATTATTTAGGTAGTATATTTTGGTGTGAAATTAGTTAGTATCTTTAAGAATAGAAAATAATTAGTTTTAAGTTAATTGTTTACGTAGTATATTTTAAATGTGAAATTAGTTAGTATATTTATAAATAGGAAATACTTACTGTTTTAAGTACATAGTTTAGGTAGTATACTTATGTGTGAAAGTAGTTAGTATTTTTAAAAATACCAAATCTTTAGTTTGAAGTCAATTGTTTAGGTAATATATATTGTTAGTATGTATAATGTTTAATTGGATTTATTCTTACAATGTTTTCAGAATTGGAATTAATATAAATGTACAAAATATTTCTATTTAAATAAGTTTAGTTGATTAAGTTTGACCTTGAATAATAATATATGTCAATAATAATAATAATAGTAATAATATATAATACTTGAAATAATAATTATTATTGTAAGAGACATAGTAAAGTCACAGTAATAATAATAATAATAATAATAATAATAATAATAATAATAATAATAATAATAATAGTAATAGTAATAATATATTATTATTGAAAGAATAAATATTATTGTAAGAGTAGTAGTAAAGTAATAGTAATAATAATAATAATAATTATTATTATTATTATAATTATAATAATAATAATAGTAACAATAGTATTAGTAGTAGTACTAGTAAATGTAATAATAATAATTATTATTATTAATTAATCTAATAAGAGTAATAATAATTATAATAATAAGTATTATTATAAAGAAAATAGTAATTATGGAGGTTTTATTATTATTATTATTATTATTATTATTTGAATAATAAATCCAATAAGACTAATAATAATAATAATAATAATAATAATAATAATAATAATAATTATTATTATTATTATTATTATTATTATTATATTAACAATAGTAGTACTAGTAGTACTAGTAATAGTAATAATAATAATAATTATTATTATTATTATACTAATAATAAATCCAATAAGACTAATTATAATAATAATTTTAATTATTATTATTTTATATTATAATAGTAAAAATATATAATAATTGAAAGAGTAAATATTATTGTTTAGCTTAGTAGTAAAGTAATAGTAATAATAATAATAATTATTATTATTATTATACCAATAATAAATCCAATAAGAGTCATCATAATTATAATACAAACAATGCAAATATATAATAATTGAAAGAATAAATTCTTTTCGAAGAGTAGTAGTAAAGTAATAGTAATAATAAGAGTAGTAGCAATAGTAATTATATGGATAAAATATTTATATGTAATAGTAATTCATGTGATTCGTGGATATAATTTTTTATATGATTTAATTCACGAAATTAATTTTATGTGTTTATGATTTCATAAATGTCATGAAGGTAAATATATAATTTCCATTTGTAGGCCTCCATGGATCAAGAACGTAGTTGGATGTATAATAGTCATTATTTACCTGGTCGAGTTGGGTACAAAGAGGAGTGGGAGACAGGGGTTGAGCAGTTCATAACATTTGCCTGTAGTAACCCAAGTCACATGGATGGAAATAAAATACGTTGCCCGTGTAGGAGATGTAAAAATTTGAGGTTTAAGGATTGTGATGACGTTAGAGTTCATCTATACAAATGGGATTTTATGCCTTTTTACACCAACTAGACAGCTCATTGGGAGCCATTTAATGAGCCTCCGCATCAGCCGTTTGATAATTGTGATTGGTATGAGCATGCTGAGTTCAGTTCAAATGTGAACCCATTTGCTTGAATGATATTTGATGTAATGGGACCAAGTACCCATCAAAATTTCACTGAAGTGGATGAAGAACCTAATGAAGGTTTTAGAAGGTTTTCTGATTTACTTCACTCCGCTACTACACCTCTTTGGGATGGATGTGATAAGCATTTTGAGCTTTCTGCTGCAGTTCGTTTGTTAAACCTTAAAGCAGAATATCACATACCAAGAGGGTGTTATGATGGTATCGCGCCCTTGATGAAAGAGACACAGCCCTGTGACAGCAAGATACCATCCAATTGGTATGAGACGAAGTAATTAGTTTCACAACTTGGCCTTGCCCATCTTAAAATTGATGCTTGTGTTAATGACTGCATGTTGTTTTGAAATAATGATGAAGATGGTTCACAATGCAAGTTTTGTGGTGAATCTCGGTTTAAGCCGAGGAAAGCTGGGAGGGGTAAAGATAGAGAAAGAAAGACTATGCACTATTTACCACTCACTCCTCGCCATTAGCGACTATATGCTTCACTTTCAACTGCTGAGCACATGAGGTGGCACTGTGAGCATCATTCCGACCCAAATGTTTTAAAACATCCTTCAGATGGAGAAGCATGGAAACATTTTGATTCCACGTACCTGTGGTTTGCAGCGGATGCCCAAAATGTTCGTCTTGGAGTTTGTTATGATGGCTTTGTGCCTTTTGGAAACTTTGGTAAACAGTACTCATGTTGGCCTGTCATTGTTACTCCGTATAATTTGCCTCCGTGGATGTGTATGAAGAAACCATATATATTTTTAACCGCATTGATACCTGGCCCTCGAAGTCCACGTCAGAATATTGATGTGTATTTACAACCTCTTATTCATGAATTAAAGTAGCTATGGGAGGATGGGGTCGAAACATGGGATATTTCACTTAAACAAAATTTTCAGCTCCGAGCTTCGGTTTTGTGGACCATAAATGACTTCCCGGCGTATGAGATTTTGTCAGGATGGATGACTCATGGGAGGTTATCTTGCCCTATTTGCATGGATGCTAGTAAAGCATTCTAACTTGAGCACGGGAGGAAGACTTCATTCTTTGATTGTCATCGGCAATTTCTCGAGTTGGATCACCCATATAGAAGAAACAGAGTCGCCTTTAAGAAAGGAAAAGTTGAGAAATCGTTGCCTCCTGAACGTCTACCGCTTGAAACAATATATGATCGTATCTCATATTTGCCTTCTGTAGTTCACAATGGACAGGTTATAACCATACCAGGTTATGGCAGAACTCATAATTGGACAAAACACAGTATTTTTTTAGAGTTGCCGTATTGGAATAGTAATTTAATCCGCCATAATTTGGATGTTATGCATATCGAGAAGAATGTTTTTGACAATATATGGAATACAGTGATGGATGTGTCCAATAAAACTAAGGACAACGTGAAGGCTCGTAAGGACCTTGAAATTTTGTGCAGTCGATCAGAGCTAAATTTAATTCCTCAAGGCGACGGTCGAGCATTTAAACCCAAAGCCACGTTTGCACTAAACAGACATCAGAGATCTGATGTGCTGAATTGGGTTAAAACACTAAGACTCCCAGACGGATATGCATCCAACCTTGGGAGGTGTGTTGATAATAATGTAAGTCAGATGTCTGGTATGAAAAGCCATGATTGTCATGTAATGATGCAGAGGCTCCTCCCAATTGTACTTGAAGTAATTCCTAAAAATATTTGGAAACCATTGACCGAGTTAAGCCAATTCTTCCGAGATTTATGCACTCCAGAGTTAGATGTGAATCACATGGTCGATTTGGAAGCCAATATTCCTGTCATACTTTGTAAGTTGGAAAGAATTTTTCCACCGGGTTTTTTTGATTCGATGGAACATTTACCGGTGCAGCTACCTTACGAGGCAAGGGTTGGAGGCCCCGTTCAATATAGATGGATGTACAAATTTGAGCGTTGTATGCATGACCTCAAAATGAAAGTTTCAAATAAGGCTCATGTTGAGGGTTCAATTTGTGAAGCATATCTAATTGAGGAGACCTCTACATTTTGCTCTCACTACTTTGAATCCCATATTCCACATATGGGAACTAGAGTACTTCGTAATGATGATGGCGGACAAGGACCATATGATGAATTGGTGTGGTCTATCTTTAGATACCTGGGTTGTCCATATGGTGTATCAAGATATCTATATCTTGATGACAATGAATTGAGGGTCGCTGCTGCATATGTGTTACTGAATTGTAAGGAGGTGAAGCCGTACCTCGAGTAAGTGAAATAACACCTATTTTCTTTATAAACTCTATCAAATAATACTATTTTTCTTGTTTAATACTAAACTCATGAAGTTTATGCTCCATCAACCCCTTTCTATATCTTGTAGTTTGTTTGTTGATGAAGTGCGTATGCATGAACCCAATATACAAATGTCCGACTTGGATGTCTACATTGAGAATAACTTTGAGACATGGCTAAGAAACTATGTAAATTTTCTACACTTAAATTTAGCCCATATTTTGCATTTGAAGGGTGACACATATTCATAGTATCACTATGTGAAACTAGGTGAATGATGTGCGTAACACTATCACGGACCGCTTCTTGTGGGATGTTGCATGCGGGTCATCCCGTCGTGTTGAGAGTTGGCCTGTTTACTTTATAAATGGCTACAAGTTCCACATTAGCGACTGGGGTCGCGACAAAGCAACATATAACAGTGGAGTATGTATAAGGACTTCAGGATCAAGTGAGGTTGAATGTGATTTTTATGGGGTGTTAGAAGAAATCATTCAACTTGAATATCCTGGCTGGCCGCACAAAAAAGTTGTATTGTTTCGATGTGCTTGGTTTGACCCTACTCCAGATCGTGGCACTCGGGTTCATAAACAATATGGTATAGTTGAGGTTCGTGATGGGCGCCGATATGGGAAATTTGACCCGTTCATTCTTGCCTCCCAAGCAGATCAAGTGTACTACACCCCGTACCCAACAAAGTTACGTGAAAAAACGGGTTGGTTAGTGGTTTTGAAAATAAAACCTAGACGGATTGTTCATAATAATGTAAATGATGTTGAAGAAGCATTTCAAGAAGAATTATTGGCCTGTGTGAACACGTCTCCCATTATTATGGATGATCCAATCCAGAATTTAGCTGAAACAGGAGTATGGGAAGCAGTACAGGAAGACATGCCAATCATGGAAAAAACTTTGCTACATGATGATGAATCTGACAATGAGGAGTCCCTGGAAGGGAGTGATGAAGAAAATGAATTTGAATCTGGGGATACTGATAGTGGCGAATCAGAGACAGAAACTGAGGACGATGTAGTCCATTGACAATAATGTAAACGTTTTAACTTGTAAAATGTAGTGTGAACATGGAATAACTTTTAATATATATGTAAATGCTAACTTAGACTTCAAAGTGGTGTGGGCAATATTAATTAGCAAGCTTTTTTTCAATTATGTATGTTAGTTTTGTAAACTGTTGTATGGGTTTTTAAAATAATGCAGATGCCACCAAAAGGAGATGCGACGTATACACGTCGGCCAGGGAAAGACTTATTATAGTAGATGAAAGAAGTATTAGCAGAACCAATTGCTCGACATGAAAGGGCAGGCCAATCGCATTCCCATCATTCAGATGCACAACCCTCAGCAGAACCAACAAATGTTCCAGATACTCACCCTGGCACAGGTGATATTCGCGGTGCTTCAGTTGGCCATAGTGCTAGTCGATATATTCCGGCCCATGTAGTTTTACCCGATGGTGAGAATTCCATTGGTCAATCAGCGGTATCCCAAGGCCCGATTTAGGCGCGCTTACGGATAAGACCTCACGAAAACACATAAGTATTGCACCCTTTTAAACCATAATAGTTTAAATCACATCGAGTATGTGAAGTCGCAGTAAAATAATAATATGTATTATCTCAAAACATGCACTTAATGTAGCTTCCTTCCATCAAGAGCAACACAGTTGGTGACTAGATGCTTCACCACGCACTTCAAGGGACATCATGACTGGACGAGCGCAAGCATGGCAGATATTCAAGCGTGGTGGCGCGTATTTGAGGTTTGCACTTTCTTTGCACTATTTCAACTTTATAAACCATGTTGTCAACTATGCATTCAATATATATTTTATTATAACGTGTAGGGATTATGTGAATGGGATCCAGCTGAGCATAATGAGGTCTATCGCGTTTGGCATATGATGGCGGCGAGTCATTACCGATTCACACTGGGTGACATCCGATGGGGGAAAAATCCGGAAAAACGGCGAGCAATGGCATATTTTATGACTGACGCATAGTATGCAGAAATGGAGGAATGGTGGGCTTCAACAGAGTTTAACGAGCGATCAGCAAGGGGGAAGACAATGCGAGCTTCATCATCGTAGTCATCTAACTCAACAGGTGCAGCAAGTGCTACTTATGCAGGAGGTTCAGTTTCAATAACTGAACACCGAGAACGAATGGTAAAATTATCATAATCTGTTAATTCAAATTCAACTTATTTACTTTGTAAAAAGATTAATCTTAGTACATTTCCAATGTAGCATGAAAAAGATCCGGAGAAAAGGGACCCTGGCTTGTTCAAGGCGATGCAACAAACTCATGAGGAAAAAAAACGGGGAATACGTTAACAGGCGCACTGAAGAAGTTGCGGTAATTATCATGCTATAGAATTACAGCCTCAATTTCTGATCTTCATACTAATAACTTATTGTTACTCTTTATGTAGGCAATAATAACTGCTGAGATTGAGGAAGCAACGCAGCAGCCGAATGACGAAGGTGGCGCACCTGACATAGATGAGGTTGCGATTATGAGTGCAGTTGCGGGGGGCAGGAAAAAAGGATGTGTATTTGGACTTGGATCAGAACAACATGTTGTGCCTGGACGACGATGACCAGCGCTTAATCATGCAGCACATGTTGATGTCACACAGACTTCGGAGTTCATTCAACAAGTACAGCGAGTTGTAGCGGAGCAAACTGCACAACAAGTATCACAGTATGAGCGGAAGCTAGAGCGTCTGAAGAGGAGACAACGAGCTGAGTTCGAGTACATATGTAACAGAATTGACATTCCCCCGCCCGCGCCTCCTGCAGATGATGATGATGACTCGGAATCGGATTAAGAATATATCAGGTATATCATGTTACTATGTGTGTTTATTAACAAACAAACATTTAGTTCGAGAATGAAACCATGTAATTTCTACTATAAATGCTTATGTGTGGATTTATAAGTACATTTATATCATGAAGTAGTAATTTGAATTGTGTATGTTTTTATGTCGTTTTATATATATTGTTATGTAATTTTAGTCAAAAAATTTGACTACAAATGATATAATTATCTAGAATATAATAGGTTACAGTTTAAAGCAAACAATCAATTCGAAGGAACAGTGCAATAAATGAAAAAATAATTCGAAACGGATAGTAAATATGGCCAAATTTTCAATTGCTTTTTCCAACTGCCCAGGCTCATTTCCAACTGCCGAAGCCGTTGGAACACAAAAAAAAAAAAATTACTACAGTCGTTGGAAATTCTCCAACTGCCTATTTTCCAATGGCTGACAGTTGGAAATTCCAACTGCTAAAACCTGGGCTCCAATTGCCAGCATTGGAAACATAAAATTTCCAACGGCCAACAGTTGGAAATGGCAGTTAGAAATTGTGATATTTTTAGTAGTGAACAATTTTTCTATTTAAGTTATAAAATTTTATGATTTTCTAATTCAGTTCTAAAACTATGAAAGGAAAGGGAATAATAAGTGTGAGCAAAAGCGTCGTGCCATCCCTTCAATTGAACACTTATTGTTCTCTTCCCTTCTTCTTCTCATTTTCTTATTCAGCTTTATCTACAAATCTTGTCAGTCTTTCGGGAAAAGAAAAACCAAAAAAAAATCTATAAAATGTTATACATTGAGTTATTGCCAATAGCAGAAAGAAAAAGATACATAGGGTTCAGGCTCATAGATAACTATCCTCTTGAATACTATTTCATTATGATGAATTAATAGACCAACTCATGAACTAATTAATTAATTATTGGTTATTTAATTTAATTCATATTGATATTGTTGGAGCATTCCTAGCTCTTCTTATGAGGATCTATTCATATTCCAACATGCGCTTTTACTTTTTCATTGATTTATGAAGTTGATTACTTAATTACCCTACAATATAAATGAAGGAAAAACAATTGACAAAATAGTCATTTTTAGTCACTATTAGCGACTAAAATGGTTAGTAGCAAAACCCATAGTCATTATGCTGCTAACGGTTGACTAGCAACTAAAACTAGCAACTAAACACTTCAATTGCTGGGTTTTTAAACAGCAATAACATAGTGACTGAAAAGGTTAGTTACTATTGGCAACTGCAAGATCAGTCGCCACTTGTGATTAAAAAGCCAGTCACTCCTACATTTTTTTAAAAAAAAAAAACTTTTTATTGGTGATACACACACACACACACACATGTGTGTGTGTGTGTGTGGAATGTACTAATTTTAATAATGATTTGTAATAACATAAAAGTTCAATTAAAATAAATATAGAATCTAAATATAATATTATTAATTTTAAAATAATAAAATTCAATAAAATTTTGTCCAACAATAAAACAAATGAACTAAAGAAATCTGAAATTGAAGGGGGCATAAATGCAGTGGTCATGCTAACCATGCCTATGATTGAGTAGATCTATTTGAGTCTGCTGGTTGAGCTTAGGTAGGTGACTCCTGATCTGAGTGGGGTTGTCAATCCAAGACATATTCAGATAAAAATTGGCTACTGCTATGCTAAGTGCGATGCCAACAACGACTCACTCGATCTGGGGAAAGACTAGTGATGAAGCGGCTTGGGAATTTGCTACTGGAAACCCGTCATCATAACCGACTCAGTCGAAGCAAGATGATGGTGATAGAATGGTGGCATCAGCACTGATTGAGACTGCTGCTGAGATCCCATCATCTATAGATATGATGGAGGACAAAATGCAGTCTAGGATCCCACCATCACATAATAAGCCAGTGGAACTGGGTATGACCTAGATGGAACGGGGTAGGATTCCTCTTTGTTCGACCCTATAGGTACGAGGTCAGGATCAATACCAATTGGAAGGGGCCCCTGAGCCATCATGCGACCTAGGCATGCTATAGCAACAACCATGAAATCATATCCCATTCATGGGCCTTGCATCCTAACCATGGACTACATGAAAGCATTAAAGAACTATACCCTCTCGTCAGTCTGGTCCTAATAAGCCCGCTGAACTGTCATCATCTCCTACCTTGGTCAACTAAGATTGGAGTTCTACATTCTCCTTATGCAGTTGCTTAGTACGGTCATCCTTCTGACCCTAACATTCCAACAAAGTTAGTTTTTAATGAATTTAGGAATTTCAATTTAATGAAATTACGAAAATATAAAATAGTAAATCTGATCGTGCATGTCAAAATCAATCAGAGAACGCTAATTTAAAATACAAAGAAAAAATTAGGACAAACAATATACATGTTTTCATCTTTTTAGGACTCAAGTAGAAAATATAAAATTTTAGGACTTATATAAAAAAAATTTCTAAGTTTTAGGGCTGATTGTACATTTTCCCTCACTTTTGTCATTTTTAATCCTTGAAATAATGGCAGGATGATAAGTGGACAATTAGGTATAGTTTAAGGACGGTTGGTGCAACATTTAATAGTTACAGGATGATTAAATAATATATGAGGCATAGTTTAGGGATGATAAGTAGACTTTACCTAACCTATTAATAGTTTTACTTTTTAGGCTCTCATTCTTCACTCAGTCGTATTAGAACCTTGCTTGGCAAGTCAACATGCTAGGACCAAGGTTATTAAAAATGTGGTTTAAGACATAAAGTCGCATGACTCTATATCTCTAAAAGCCAAAAATGACTTAATTTGGATCATAAATGTAAAAAAAGAAAAAAATGAGTAAAACCCAAATTTACTAGTAAAATCATAGAAGATATAAAACTCTACAACTTCAACCAAGCAAGACTTAATGGGTTCAAAAACAAAACCCAAACTTAGGCTAACCATATAGCCACTTTCATAGATGTTATAACAAAACTGAAACTTACACCTTTATAACCTATTTCACTACTCTTCCCTCTTCCTTTTCTGTCCATATGGGACTCTATACATTTCTTCCTTTTCATCTCCTTTGTTCGTTTCATCCATACTTGTAATAAAAATGGAATCAAACTCTATATGACGGTTTGATGGAGGCTTTTCCGCCTTGCAGCTTTCACGTCTGAAGAGCACAAGAGGCCCAACAAAGTTTCTCTCCAACTCATGGAGCGTCCTCTTTGAAGTCTCCAAAGCTATAGTAGTAACACCTTATAGCAAGGCTCTATGGCCACTACCAACTTAACCTCCAATGACTATTCCTACATAGCCACACCAATCCTTGAGGATGTAGTCGCGAAGATGAGGCCCCCGGGGGGGGGGGGGTGGTGATAACATGACTAGTACAAACTCAATTAGTTCCTTTTTGCTTACATTAATGCTACTCCGCAGCTCAAAGTAAACTTGGAAGTTTATAATATTATAAATTTTAATGGTATTAAAAACTCAATTAGTTAAAATTTTATGAAATATAAAATTTCTAAGATAAGTTGAATGATTTTATTTTTTTCATCTTGTTGTAAAAGCCTTTTGATAAAGTCTTACAACTTTACGACTTTTTATGACTTTATGACTATAGAAAATAGGAAAAAATCTAGGTATAACCCCAATTTTAACAACATAGGCTAGGACTTCTTTATTGGCAAGTGGCAACCTCTAACCATCAAGTAGTAGTGACCATTAAAGGGTTATGATTGTTGATAAAATTAGAGAGAGAACAAAATCACAACTTGGCATCGTTTTTCCAATTGCCATCACTCAGAATCACCTTGATTTACATCATTGATGCAAGTCTGACTTGCATCAATGATGTAAATCAAGGTGGTTCTAAGTAATAATACTCAAAAGCTATAGGCATGGTGAAGATGAGGCAAAGGATGTGAGATTAAAAAATTAGGGGTTATGATTTTGTGTAAGTAGAGGTAGCTTGGATCAAAATTGGACTCTCTCTCTTGTACATTTTTCCCATTGGCAATTTTAACATGTTACATATTTGCTCTAAAAATATAGCATTAGTGAGGGATTAATACAAAATAAATAAATAAGGGTGACATAATTTCACAAACAGACCTGTGTGACAATTTTGATAAGGCTAAGGATAAAATACTTCTAGATTAGGCACTGCATTCATATTTTTGTGGTATTTATGAAATTGCTACTGCACCTTGAATAACACATTTATCTGAAAGGAATAATACATTATGGAACAACACATTTGTCTGAATGGAAAAACATATTTGTCTGAAGATAACAACATATTTGTCTAATTTAAAGAATATTATTTACAGACAATATTTGTTCCCAAATTAACAATATTTTATAGAATACTAAATTTGTAAGAATGGAACAACAGAGGACATCGTACTTCATCAGCTCCTTCGATTACATGGCTAATGATGAGTCTGAGTGAGCATGAATCAGACTCATCATAGGAGTATATCTGATAAAAAAGAGATTCAAGGAGATGATGCTATAACGGAGGCAACCTTAGTGGTGGAGGTTACCACCTGTAAGAGTTGATTGAATGAGTACATTGGTAGTTGTAATAAAGGACTTGGCTTTTATTTAGAGCTAAATATAATTTTATTCCGTAGTGCTATTTTGGTTAGTGATAAGTGATATTTCATTAATACAAATGTGTTGTTTTATAATATACTGTTCATTTTGTAAGATATACTATTTGTAATACGTGTTATTCCATTCGGTAATAAGTGTTATTCCATTCATACAAATATGCTATTTTGTAATATGTTATTTATTTCGTAAGATGTGATATTCATAAAAAATGTTATTCCGTTCAGTAATAATTGTAGTTCCATTCAGTAATAAGTACTGTTTCAATCATACAAATGTGTTGTTCTGTAATATGCTGTTTATTTTGTAAGATATTTTATTTATAATAAGTGTTGTTCTGTTTAGTAATAAGCGTTGTTTCTTTCAGTAATAAGTATTGTTTCGTTCATACAAATATGTTATTTTATAATTTGTTGTTTATTTCATAATATGTGCTGTTTGTGATAAATTTTGTTCTGTTTAGTAATAAGTGTTATTATTTTTCAGCCATAATTGTTGTTCCATTCAGTTATAAGTATTGTTTCTTTAGAGTAAAAAGTGTTGTTCCATTCTTACAAATATGGTATTCTGTAAAATATTGTTAATTTCAAAAGAAATACTGTTCGTAAATAATATTATTCAATTCAATAAGAGATGTTATTCCATTTAGATAAATGTGATGTTCTGTTATATAATCTTCATTTTGTAGGATGTGTTGTTCGTAAATGATATTGTTTCTTCTAGTAAGAAGTGTTGTTTCATTTTTACAAATGTGGTATTCTATAAAATATTATTAATTTTGAAAGAAATATTGTTCATAAATAATTTTATTTAATTCAATAAAAAATATTGTTCAATTCAGACAAATATACTGTTTTGTGAAGTATTGTTTTTTTAGATAAATATGTTGTTTAGTACAATGGTGTTTCATTCAGACAAATATAATCTTTAAAACAATGTGGTATTTTTATAAATAATATAAAAAATAAGAGAGTAATGAGCTACACTAGGTGTACCCTATAGCTGTTATTTTGATAATATTGCCCAATTCCCGACGCTAAAGTTACTGCCCACCTAATTCCAATTTCCCACTTCTCATGGAAAACAAGATAACTATTTAAAAGATAAATTGTAGAGGAAGAAAGGAAAAAGAACTTATAAAAAATTTTATATACACTCAATGTATGCTTTCTTACGTTTTGTGGAATTTGACATTTTCAAAATATTATTGGATACTTAAAAATAACACTATAAATAGAAAACAGAAAAAACCTATGCTAAACATTTTATGAAACACTAATAACTTTAATATTATTTGATGAATGTCTAATTTTATTTCATGAGTTTCTGATTTTTTATGAATTTATTAAATAGTATGAATCCAATATTATTTCATGTAAGTCTAATTTTTCTTTTTCACCAGGAGTGTCATTTAATCAAATTTGTCTTTTCATGCAATATAAAATACATAACCATGTCATTCATTTTAGAACATAAGAAAATCTCAAGATGTATGAATATTTTAGGAAGAAGTTGTAAAAATTAAAACATTTATTAATTTATGTGTCAAGTTGGATATTGCTGGCAAATGAGAATTCTACTTCATTCCGGTTGTTCCATTGTCATTCTTCTTTCAGAACAGCACCCGTTAAAGATGTGAAAGAGTTGAACAAATGCGACTCCAAATAATTCCAAGATGGAAAGCTTCTTTGTTGGATTCGATTTTTCCAATAGAAGTAACGAATATATAAACCGAAGGTTCTCAAACCGGTCAACTGTCCGAATATTCGTACATTTGATCGCGTCACAGTTTTTGTTCTACAATCCCAAGAAGAAGTCATATGGAGTTTTTGGTTCTACAAATTGGGAAGTGAAGTTCGGGGGAGGTTTATGTGAGTTTTAGCTCCAATGCGTCGGAGACAAAGAGGAAGCTTGATCAATGTCGAACAGGTTTTGGAGTTCTTCAGCCATATCATGGCAGAGAAGCCTCGTATACCTTTTTTTGTTCCTTTGATTTTCCTGCTCTGGGCAATAGAGAGATGGATTTTCTCTTTATCCAACTGGGTTCCTGTAATTATTGCAGTTTGGGCAACAATTCAGGCAAGCAAATATTTTATTTAATTTTTGCTCGTTTCTGTTGGTACTCTTATGTTCTTATGTTCCTCTGTGACACAGTCTCCATGTTTTGATTCTCTTCCAAGATTTGTCTGAGAAGACTTAACCTTTTCTGTTATACTTCGTCTGTTGTCTTATATCTCCTGCTTTTGGCTTGGGAAAATTTTCTCTGGTTTTTCACCTTAACCAATTGCTTATCTGGTCTATGTCATCTACATTCTTTGGCTACTTGTCTTTGTTTCAAATCGTTGATCTTCAAAGTTCACCCATATTGGTTTAGCTCAATCATGAGGTTTCCATTGATCTAGGCTTTATAATCTGTATGATTGAATGAACTAGTAGAGAAATTTTCTTTGCTCAGTGCAAGAATTTCAAGGACAACGGGTAGGAGAAGTGGAGGTTTGGGCATTAGAAGGATTTGGGGTTGCTCGGGCCTGCCTATCTCATACCTATACCTTATTGTAGCTAAGTTTGGATTTCACTTGACTGTTTGGCTCCATTGCATGTAAGGTTAGCTTTGAGAGGTTGAATTGCAGCTGATGATATGCGGGTTTGGGCTGTGCACTGCAAACGAGAACACAAAAGGTGTGGTCTCAAGCTGCATGTAGGAACTACATCTGTTTGAGCATCAGTCCTCACCCTATGAGATTTCTACCGTTTCTATTGTACCAACTACTCATTCGCACGTCTTAAACCTTGAATTTATTTTATTTTTTCTTTTTCCACACAGAGCCTTATTAGCATAGTTTTGGTCACATTCCACTGCTGATGAGAAGCTTTGTGATTTGTTGTATAAGTGTGTGAACATTAAATGACTGTGCCACTTTGATTCTAAAAATTGATTTTGGTGTATAAATTTTTCATTTACAATGGAGACCTCGGGAAACATATGCTTATAGTGTGTTCATTTGCATGTTGTGAGTCCAAGAAATATCATGGTCTATCTAACTGACCTTACGTCATTTGCTGCATTAAAAATGCCAAGCTGAAAGGTAAAACATTTGACAGTTTAAGGCCAGCGCATTATGAAAGTTTTCCTCAGATAACACATGATTCAGTCATTCTGTTGTGAATTATTAGTTTTACTGGCTTTTTAGGTTATTGCAGGCCCTGAGGAGAGTTGTAGGTTAGTTTATTGAATGATCTAAAGGATTGCTTTTAAGGTGCAGTTACACAGTTTAGGATGCAGTTCCTGCACATCTCTCATTGCTTTGGCTTGATATGCCAATTGCTTTTCCAATTTTCTTATCTGCAGCACCTACTTTCTTAGCCCTTTAGTTTGTGATTAGCTGGCTTTTAGGAAAGCTTGAGTTAATTGCAAGAAGTAAGCTTTAGTGCTTCTTTTTCTGGGTAGCTTTTCAATACAAAATTTCTTCTGTGATTTTTGAGATTGTTCTTAATTTTAGTTTGACCTCCTCCCTTGAACTTCATTTTTTCATTTCATGAAGTTTCTATAACAAATGATCTTTCAGACCATAAATGAGTAATTATTTATTGCTGCAGTATAGCAATTATCGAAGGCAAATGCTTGTTGATGACTTGAATAAAAGGTGGAAACGGATCATACTGAAAACCTCGGTACATTCTGTCTCCATTTTTCTACTTAGTGTAGTGGGAGTTTCATTAGGAGTAAGTTGACATTTTGTTCTCTTGGTATATTTGAACAGCCAACAACACCATTGGAACACTGTGAGTGGCTAAACAAGCTTTTGATGGAAGTCTGGCCAAACTACTTGAACCCGAATCTTTCATTGAGGTTCCAATCCATTGTTGAAGTGAGAATCCTTACTTTATCTTCATTTCTATGCTTCTTTGACTTTATTATTACTTGATAAGGAAATCTTTTGTTCACTTTTTGCGGTCATGATTCCTTTTGAATAGATGATCAAGTTGGTTAACTATTTCTACAATGTTTGACATGATTCTATGATTCTCAGTTATCTTCTTATAAGTTGAGAGCTTAAGAAGGTGGATGTAAACAGGTTGCTGGGAGTTGTCAAGAGGGTAGAGGAAACGGGTGTGTTTAATAATAAACCATACGGAGAAAGATTCTACAGTGTTTGTTGAATCAAGTATTCTAAGATTCATGTTTACTGTTCAGATTAGTTCCATGACAAAGTTTGGTGATTGCTTGGTTGCAGTTCTAGTTCTAATGGTTATCAGGGATCTTCAACTGAAAGGTCTTGATTAATTAAACTTTTCTTTGAACTATACATTGGTCATTACTGCACTTGAGTTACTGATGTGCTTTGGATTTCTCAAAATTTTGGAATAAGCAAGAGCCATAGAAATTCCGTCCTATACATCATTTCATTTGAAGGAAAATTTTCATCCGTATATTCTTTGGTCTGTATATTTTCTTCAAATTAAAATGTAATGTGTGAAAGAGTCAACTTATCTTGTTGCTTGTAGCTTTTTGATTCGTTACTTCAAGTTTTGTTCTTGTGAGACATTTAAGGTAAACTTGAACTTTTCCTTTTAATTCACAAACAAGAACTACCTTAACCTTTTTCTTTTTTCCTTTTTTTCTTGATTCAGAAACGTCTGAAACGCCGCAAATCCAGACTTATGGTATGTGCCAGTCTCAGTTCTTCCTTTTAGAGATGTAAATTAGATTCTTTGAGAAACTCAGAATTGATCCTAAACAAATCATACATGTTCACTTCGGAAAGCCATTACCATATGTAGGAAAGGATCGAAATACAGGAGTTTTCACTAGGTTCAACTCCACCTTCTTTGGGGCTTCAGGGAGCTCGTTGGTCAACTTCAGGTGACAAGGTTTGTTTTTCAATTCACCATAACGAATGTCACAATGCGTCATCTTCTTTATTTTATTTTTTTTAGGATTATATCAATGCTTGAAAAGGAGAGCCGACGCAAATGAAAGCTACTGTCCTTTTAATTCTGATTGCTGAACCATAAGAACATATTTCCATTCCTTCTCAACTTTGATTTCAGAGGGTGGCATTCATCAGCTCCAAAATTCTAGAATTCCTAACAATCATTGGTTATAGAAATAATGCTTATTAATATGGTGTGTACAAGTTTAGCACAATTAGGCATGAATCTATGGAATATATGCAATTCTGCTTTATGTTGAGACTGCTAAAAAGTCTGCGTTAATAGATCCCACATTTTGCTTCTTTAGATCGAGTTAATTCAAATGCATATTATAGTTACTGAATCCTGATGTGCAGCGGGCCATGCACCGTAATCATCATCAATATACTGCACCTTGATACCAACTATGTTGGGGTTGGTGACATGAAGTTCATAGTATCAATTAACTATTCAAAATAGGCCAACACTGGTAGTTCCTTTTAAAAGCAAAGTTGCAAAGTTGAGAAGATGGAACCCCTCTTCTGCTGCTGCTTAAAAGATGGAAATTCATATAAGCAGCCACTGGTGCTTCTTTAGCCTTCTCTGGATTGTGTTTTAATCAGCTTAGTTTATTAGTTTGACATACTGATTTTGGACTATTTTTAACTTGGCTGTAACCCTGCTCTTGGTGATAAGATATACTCCATCTATTTATTGATTTTTTTCCCTTGATCATTTTATCAGCAAGTTTTGCGATTTGGATTTGACTGGGACACAGATGATATGAGCATCATGTTGCTGGCTAGGATAGCCAAGCCATTAAGGGGGAATGCAAGAATTGTGATAAACAGCCTTCACATCAAGGGTGATGTATGTGTGTAACTTACTCTCTTGAAATTACTTTTACCCGATTCTCTCTTTTTATGATCTTTGTTAGAAGATACTCTATTCTTGAATACTGCCTCTGTTATAAATGAATTTCCATTGTGAAAACTGAGTTTTTTTTTTCTCATTGAAAGCCTATTTTGCTTTTACTATTTTAAACGTTGACATCTTTTGTATGTCTTTTGATATTATCCTTGTCTTCCAGTTTGTTCATTGAAGTGAGATCTTGCTTTCAACTGTATTCCTAGCACATTATAAGATGTACGCATGGAAGACCCTAAATTTGTGATGGGCACTAGAACCTGTTCCAATAAGTTCTGAACCAATTAGCTCAACTGGGCTGGATTTTTTTATCCAAGTGAGGCAGCCTGGGTTTGATTAGAATATAATAACTAGCATTGCAGGTTTGGATAGTTTTGTTTACTCCAAATCTATGGACTGTCTAGAACAAGGGTATTTCTGAAATTTAGGCTTGATTAATTCCTGAAAATGGCTACATTTTCTGTCATCAACATTTTCTGGACCACATTATGTGGGGTGAAATCGATAAACTTGGTTGTTTTGTTTCTCAACATTGTTTTGATTAGAAAGTAATTTGGTGAAGTACTAAACCTATTGATTTTCGGTGGAAGAACAGCCAAGACTTTCCTTCTCTAAGCTGGCATCAGATGTTCTGCCAGTGCCAATATAATATGAGGGAAACCGAAAGTATTTTCTTAATCCTATATGCTCTATTGTTTCTTCTTTTAGGGTGGAATTTCTTAGAGAACTTTCCAATTAAAACAGCTTCATCAAAATTTTCCAAATTTCTTACTTTGCTATGTTCAACTCTATTGTATTTAATTAACCTTATGCTTTACTCATGTTCCCTGTCCAGCATTGACACTCTTGTTTCACCCAATGTTGATATTAGCTTTTCAGGAAACATTTAATTCAACATATGCAACGAAATATTTCAATTGCTTGTTTTACTTGTTTGACTTTGTCATGTGTTAGTAACCTTATGCTTCATAGTTCTTGGCCCAACATTGACACCCTTGGGTTCACCCACTATTGATGTTAAGTTTGAGATCAGATGTCCTCTTTGTATCACATATGCTTGTGAAAACCTTTGTAGTTTTATGCTTTTGGTCGAACTTTCATAAATTGTTTAAGGTAAATGTCAGACAACCATCCAAGACAAACGTACTGCTTGTTAAGACAAGATTTGTTTTTTAAATTATGGCCTTTTGCCTTTTTCCTTATCTTCCTTTTTACCATGTACATTATAGCACTAGATGGTGTAAGGCCCTTCCACTGTATAAAGCCATAGGATCGGCCTCTAAACCTAAACTCATGAGACTTTGTCTCTACTAATAATGATGTACTAAGCTTTCATCCGTTTGTGTTTTTCCATATTGATTGTTTAATTATCTTGAATGAGTTTTGAGGGGGCATCAAAATCTGGTGGTTCCTATTTGGATCATTTTCCCCCATTTTCTGGTCTCTTTTACTTTGAAATGTACGTCCACATGTGTTGTCTATCATTTGCTATCATTTGCTTCAGTTCATGTTAACTTCACTTAACATACTACTTGTGTGCGTGCATGTTTGGTTTTGTATCTGCATGTCAAGAATGTGGCTTTGGGTTTGCATGACTGACAAGGTTTCATTGCAGGTCCTCTTCCATCCAATTCTGGATGGAAAAGCAATTTTGTATTCATTTGCATCTATTCCGGAAGTGAGGATAGGAGTTGCCTTTGGAAGCGGTGGAAGCCAATCTCTGCCTGCCACAGAATTGCCAGGTGTTTCTTCTTGGCTGGTATGGGCTTTTCTCTTTACTTACCTCAGAATTTGATTACAAAAAATTCATCTTTGTGGTTTATTGTATGCATGTTTTTTATGCATATCTTTAAGGTTGAAAGTTTGAGATGGTATTGGTAAATGTTCCATATCAGCTTGTGCTTTAAAGGTCATATATCTGGACTCAGCTGATATAGTAATTGAAGGATTAACTTTAAGGTGTCTGTTAATTTTCCCCGGCAGAAAGAAGCTCATATATCTCTCCAGATTGCTTTAAAGGCAGATACTTCCAATTGCCATTATCAAACATGTGCTTGCTCCTTTTTAATGGGAAAGCTAATTTTATTTCATTTTGCTTCAGGTTAAACTTTTAACTGATACATTGGTTAGGACTATGGTTGAACCTCGCCGCAGTTGTCTTGCTTTACCTGCTGTAGATTTTCACAAAAAGGCTATCGGTGGTGTGTTATACGTGACTGTCATCTCTGCCGGTAAACTGTCTCGGAGTAGCTTGAAGGGGACCTCATCCAAAGTGATTGATAGCTTAAATGAGCTCTCTGATGATAAAGATCTACAAACATTTGTTGAGGTTGAGTTAGGGGAGTTAACCAGGAGGACAGATGTAAGATCAGGCTCAAATCCTCACTGGAATTCAACATTCAACATGATCCTACACGATAATACAGGAATACTCCGGCTTTTTCTCAATGAACGCACTCCTGGAAGTGTGAAGTATGACATTCTAGCTAGTTCTGAAATTAAGGTAATCTTATTGTTCGTGCAAATCTTATCACAGCTTATATAAGGTAGTTCTGATCTTTTATGCATGAACAACATAATCCAAGTATATGCGCCAGGTAATGGTTTTCTATGTCGTGCTTAAGCATAGCACTGTAACATGCACTTTAGACTGTGATTTATGAAAGCACATTTGGTGCTTAATTTTGAGAAGAGAAGTCTTATTGGCAGGCAAACATGCGTTCATGTGATATTTCTCATACTTCAAGTCTCAGAGAGAAAGCTTCTGCTAACAAATAAATGTGGAAGTTATTGGTGTTACATAACATAGATCCGTAAAGACCTGCTTATTTATAGTATATAACCACGTGAATTGTCTTTGACTGCATCAGCTTAGTTTTGTTGTGGCCTGTTTTGCAGATTAGATATGTTCCAGATGACTCAACTGTATTTTGGGCTATAGGATCAGACTCTGGTATAATAGCAAAGCGTGCTGAATTTTGTGGAGATGAAGTGGAAATGGTTGTTCCGTTTGAAGGGGTCAGTGCTGGGGAGGTATGGTTAATGGACCTTTTCTTTTACATGAATGCTTATGATTCTGAAGCTTCTCCATCTCTCTCTCTCTCTCTCTTTCTCTCTCTCTCTCTCTCTCTCTCTCTCTCTCTCTATATATATATATATATATATATATATATCCAAAAGAAAGAGTAAGAAACAAAAGCAAAGTAAATGACCTTCCCAATAGATCAAAGAGTATGGGGCATATCTGGGGTCATGCAACTACTGTATAGAGATTGGTTGAAAGGGAAGGGTATTATAAATTGGGGAGTATATCCAAAGATTTTTAATCAGTTAGAAGGTCTGCCAATTACTTTGTAGAGTTGTAAAATTTTATAACTGATCATAGCATATAATTTGGTTGAGACATGCTCCTCTTCCTTTGTCCTGAGTGTGGAAATGTCAATTTTTATGGTGGTAAGAAGCATAACAATGAGACCAAAAGGCAGGGGGGCTCAACTTGCAATATCTTCCTTTTCATTTGTCCGGGTGACAAAGCTGTTGGTATTGGTGCACTGGTTTTGCTTGCTTTGCAAGTTTCATATATACAAGGAAATGATCTCGTTGGTTGTGCTGCCATTTTTTTTTAATATACTGAACTGAACTGGTTGTTTTATTCTCAATTCCTGATGGGCAAGTGAATAGATTGATTATTGATGCAAACTTGTCAACTTGATGCATCTGAATAGACCTTATATTGGTTGGGTCAAAGTCATATGTCGCTGTATTCTTCTTGTCATCTGATTATGCTCCAGATAAACCAAGAGATTAGTTTGAGAATGCTACAGAAGTTTCATTTTATCTCACTCGATGCTTATTGTTCCTTTCAAGATGTTTGCTACCGTAAAATGATGTTGTTGAAGTTGAACTAATGAGCATAGAACATGTCTTTTAGTAAATAAAACCCTATTTGTTTGATGCTGGCAGTTGACAGTAAAGCTTGTGTTGAAAGAATGGCAATTCTCTGATGGTTCTTATACCTCAAAAACTGTCCGTACTAGCTCCCAGGCGCAGCAATCAGTCAATGGCTCAACAAATTTCCCATCAAAAACTGGAAGAAGAATCAGCATGATGGTAGTGGAAGGCAAGGATATTGTTTCAAAAGATAAATCGGGGAAGTGTGACCCATATGTTAGACTAAAATATGGAAAGGTAGCTTTTTATGTTGTAGGGATGGTTGGAAATATGCTGTGTGTTTATTTGACATCACAAGGCATGTAAGGAAACCATTGAACTTGACATTTTTTTTCCTTGTTCTCTGCTTTGGACCTTTCTTCCAGGTTGTAAAAAGAACAAGGACAGCTCATTCTTCTAGTCCTGTCTGGAATCAGAAATTCGAGTTTGATGAACTAAGTGGTGAGTGCCTGAAGATAAAATGCTACAATGAAGAAACTTTTGCAGATGACGATATCGGCAGTGCACGAGCAACCTTTGATTGGCTTGCAGAAGGCTTAGTAAGGGATGTGTGGATCCCCCTTGAGAAGGTAAATTCAGGAGAACTAAGGCTGCAGCTGGAAGCAGTCAAGGTTACTGACCACAAAGGATCAAAGGTAACTTTTTATGATGTTGAAACTGATGCTTTGCATGGTTATACAGTAAGAAGGAAAACTTAAAATCTGAAGCTGCCTTTTCTACTTTCTTCTATCTTATTGCCAATGCCTCAAAAGATCAACCTAATCATAAAATATGCCTGTATAAACATATACATCTTTCTGGTAGTGGCTACGGGAGGAATTCTGTTTTGTGGGATTATTCATCATTGTCCAATCAAGCCTATGGTTGTCTGAAATAATAATTTTTAAAAACAGACTAGTTATTATACCTAGTAGATAAGTAAACTACGCTTACACCAGGTAAAAAGATAAGAACATGAAAGAAGGGAAGACATTTATGTTCACTCCAGTGGAGCATGAGAAATGGTTTTTTATGATGGTTTACAGTGTCATTAGTTATTCACTGTTCTCATTATAGCTGGAATATTTTTAGTTTTAGGTGTTTGACGGCTATTACTCCATCCTATTGTACTTGATTTGAGTCATTTCATGCACCTGCGTGTGCACGTGCCTTGTTGCTAGACCGGAAATAAGAATGGAAATTGTATGCATATGCATGAGTGTGAGCCATCAAGCATTTGTAATAGAAATCTATTTGTTTCTATTGTCGGTTTATGTATTTTTTTTTTTAATCTTTTTTCATTTAAGGGTTCCTCCAATGGTTTAGGCCATGGTTGGGTTGAACTTGTTCTTGTTGAAGCTCGAGATCTAGTTGCCGCTGATCGGAGAGGGACAAGTGATCCCTACGTGAAGGTGCAATACGGGAACTTAAAGAGAAGGACAAAGGTATAAAGCTCTCGTGTATATGATTCTTGTCTAAGTCTTCAGTGTACCCGTACACAATTCTAAAAGAATAAATGACTGAAATGGTGGTTCCTTGGCAGGTTATATACAAAACATTGAATCCTCAATGGAACCAGACCCTTGAGTTTCCGGATGATGGCAGCCCCTTGGTTCTGCATGTGAAAGACCACAATGCTTTACTACCAGGATCGAGTATAGGTGATTGTGTCGTAGAATATCAGGGATTGCCTCCAAACCAGTTGGCTGATAAGTGGATACCACTTCAAGGGGTAAAAACAGGAGAGATTCATGTGCAGATTACAAGAAGAGTTCCAGAGCTTGAGAAGAAACAGAGTTTAGATTCTGAGCCATCCTTGACAAAAGCATATAGAATTTCGTCACAGGTGAGGAAATCTTAATGTTTTTTGCGGGTCCTTGTCTCGCTTATGCTGTAGTTTGTCATCTTCTGAAGAATTGCTGATTTACTCTCTTACCCATTGAAAGTGATTGGCTTCTCATCAATATTGTTCTTTTCTATTGTTCTTGCATTAGATGAAAGAAACGATGCTGAAGTTTCAGTCTTTGCTTGAGGATGAAAACCCTGAACCTGAAGGACTCTTGACCACATTGAGCGAGCTCGAAACACTCGAAGACATGCAACAAGAATACATGGTACAACTTGAGGCAGAGCAAATGCTTTTGCTTAAGAAGATAAAGGAACTTGGGCATGAACTTTTTGTAGCATCACCTTCTCCAAGCAGAGCATACTCTAGCCCTTAAGCCAAACCTGAACTTTTCAGGAGCAAGCTTTTACAGGCAAGTATAGTTTTGCTTATGGGTGTACCAGTCTAGACATAGGTTTGTATAGCAGCCATCCATAATACCTTTGATTTTCTACCGCGTGTTCGGCCTAGGAAGCTATGTAATTGCATTCGTACACGACAAAAAAATGTATCATAGATATATAGCTGACAATGGAAGAAATGGCCAGTTTCTTCTAGCTACTATCAACTCTTGATCTTTGACCTTGCTGCCCATTTGATATAGTTGCAGACAGCACTCATTTCAAAGTACTGTACATTCGTTTTTTCCCTCCACAACTTGTAAGGTATCAGGTTCAGGTTTTGTTCCATGGTGACCTTGTTAGTATCTCGGATATTTCCCAGCCCGTTGTTAGTTGTACATGCAGGAATAATTTTTATGATTAATGTTATAATTTTGGATATTTAATGGTATAGATAAAATTGCTGAAACTATCAGCTAAAACTAAAAATTACTATTGAATATCTTTTTCAAAACTCTAATGTGCACCACTGATACTAATACCAAACAGAGCCACAGTGTAGTTGTTATGAACACTTTATAGTTCGTAGGATATGAACCAGATTATGTCTTAGATCAGAGTTTTAAGGTGTGGGTGTGTAACATGCAGGACACTTTGACATGTAGGTTGGTAAGTTAAGGGAGTTGGTAGGGTGACAGTGGTGATCCGCATTGAGGGTGATGGACAGGTCTCTTGCCATTCACGGGGGGTGTGAGCTCATATGAGAAAATAATATGTCACATTAGCTCAAGAAAAAAAATAAAGCATATATCATATAGTATCAACTTTGTTAGAATAAAACAGTAATATCAGTCGTTGTATACGTAAAAATTGTGTCCTTATTTTGAGACATCTTAAAAGTGTGAAATACATATTTTTTTTTTTTTTAAGTTAGTGACTAGGCCACAAAATCTAAGAAATGTGTCAAATAGTTTTAGACATCATAAAGTACAAAAGTTTAAAATAAAATGAACAACAATATAAAAAATTTTACTCTCGCTCAGTCAAGTGGCCTCTCCTAGGGTTGCTCTACGTCTCTGGCTACGGTGCCGACTTTCACGTTTATGCTCGATTCGGGCCCAACTGTTATTTTCTTGTAGGCTATTGATTGAATTTAGGGCTGGTGAGTGGCGGTTTTCTTGCTCGTCTGTTCGGTGCCATCATCGTGTGCGTGATTTTCTTGCCGATCTGTTTGGTGCTATCTTGCTTGTTTAAGCCCGAGATGGACTCTCTCTCTGCGAAGTTAGGTGGACTTAGCCTCACGTCGGAAGAGCAAGCAAAGGTGACGATTGAGATGAGTTTCCGGTGAATCAGCGAGCGGACCCTAAGCTTTTGCTTGGACTGAAAGTTTTGTCTACTCAGTTTGTTAGAATCGAGTTCCTTAGGGATTCTCTTTGGTCTTCATGAGGCAACAGAATTTGCTTCCGCATCCGGCATGCTTCCACAAACCAGAGAACGAATATTTTCTTATTGGAATTCACTTCGCCTATTGCTGTCAAATGGGTGCTCAAAAATGGACCATGGAGTTTTGACAACAAGTTGCTCGTTTTTCGCCGCATACATTATTAGGGGGATCGCCCTTCTTCTTTGTTGTTTAATCATGTTGTGTTATGGGTCCATATTTTGGACACTCCTTATTCCTGGATGAGCACTAAAATGGGGGAAACACTGGGTGATCTCATATGAGTAGTTTTAAAAGTAGATCTTTCAGGACCCTCACTTCGCATTTTGGTGGTTGTGGATGTGACAAAACCTATTCAACGTGGTGTTTTAGTCGAGACAAGTTCATGACAGGAATGGTTTGAGCTCTAGTAGGAAATACTTCCAGACTTCTACTATGCTTGTGGCCTTTGGGATCATACAGAAAAATATTGCATAAAAGGAGTAGTGGGTAATGATAGAGGCGTTAAACAATATGGCGCATGGCTTAGATATGATTCCTTTGCAGCCATACAACGTCGCACTCACTTTAATGGGAATTGAGCCAATTCACAGAAACCACCTTCTCAGTCTAGGTCAGAGCGGGCAAATATGGTCAAGATAAAACGGATGCAAAATTGTGACTAAAAGTCAGTTGTTAAGTATTTCAGTTACTAATCAGTCAGAAGTAAAAAGGGCTACTTTTTATTGCAACTGATAGGCAACTGAAGGTTTCAATCGCTAAAATGTTAGTCGCCTTTCAGTTGGAAATTTTTTACAGATTTGACATCAGTCACCATTCAGTCGCTTTTTTAGCTATCAAATTTGCCTTAGTCGCTTTCTTAGTGGCTAATTGATTTAGAAGTTTTGGATTTTTAGGATTTGGGTTTTTTTAGAGTTTAAGATATATGTATTCATATTTTTTTTTTTAGGGTTTGGAATTTTTTTTAAGGTTTAGGGATATAGAATTAGGATTTAGGGTTTTTAAGAGATTAAGGGTATTAGACATAATTTAGGGTTTGGGATTTTTCTTTAAGGTTTAGGATTTGAAATTAGTATAGAGTTAGGGGAATTAATTGAATCAATTTAATATTAGGGTTTTGGGATTTATTTTAGGATTAATTTAGAGTTTTTTTATGATTTAGGGTTTGAGAATTTTTTTAGGGTTTAGGGATATATATATATATATATATATATATATATAATTAGGATGGTTTAAGTGTATTTAATTAAGTATTAGGGTATTGAAATTTAGGGTATGGGGTTTGCATTTAGGGTTAATGGTATAGATTGAGTTTAGGGTCTAAGGTTAATGGTATAAATTAGGTTTAGCATTTAGGGTTTAATTAGGGTTTGTATTTAGGATTTTAGGTTTAATTAAGGTTTAGTGTTTCATTAGGATTTGTATTTAAGGTTTAGGGTTTTATTAGGCCTTGTATTTAGGGGTTAGAGTATTAGGGTTAATGGTAGTTAGTTTTAGGGTTTAGGGTTTAATTAATAGGGTTTGTATTTAAGGTTTAGGGTTAATGGTAGTTAGGTTTAGGGTTTAGGGTTTAATTAGGTTTTTTATTTAGGGTTTAAGGTATAATTAAGGTTTAAGGTTTAAATAGAGTTTGTATTTAGGGTTTAGAGTTTAGGATTAATGGTGGTTAGAGTTAGGGTTTAGGATTAATGGTAGTTAGGTTTAGGGTTTAGGGTTAATTAAGGTTTGTATTTAGGGTTTAGGGTATAATTAAGGTTTGTTTTAAGTGTTTAGGGTTTAGGGGTAAGGAATTAGAGTTTAAAGTTTAATTATGGTTTAGGATATAGGGTTTAAGGTTTTTGTGTTTGTATGTAGTTAGGGTTTGTGGTTTTCTAAACCCTAATTAAACCATAAACCATTGATACAAACCCTAATTAAGACCTAAACCCTATTTAAACCCCAAAAATAAACCCTATTGATTAAAACCTAAACCTAAACTTAACTGCCATTAACCTTAAAACCTAAATCCTAAATACAAACCCTAGTTAAACCCTAAACTCTAAATACAAACACTAAACCCTAATTAAACAATCCCCATAGGGTTTAGGGTTTTACAATTTAGGGTTTGGAGTTTTTTTAGAGTTTAGGGATATATATATTAGGATTTCTTTTAGGGTTTAGAATTTTTTTTAAGGGTTTAAGGTTTAGGGTTAATAGTATATTACATTTAGGGTTTAAGGGTTAATTTAGGGTTTGCATGTCTAGAGTCGAATTAATTATTAATATATGGGAATTGTTCTTATGGTTCATACTTCCCTGTGTATGATATAATTCATTTATTAATTTTAATTTTTAAAATTAGATATATGGAGAAAATTTCATGAACTTATATATAGTGATGATTGTACCACATATGTAACTATATTCACATTTGTACACACATACACACACATATTTATGATTGTTCCATATATGTGTGTGTGTGTGTGTGTGTATCCATGTATCTATGAAAATATAAAGTAAAAAAACTGGAAAAATGATAAACATGGCAACTGAATTTCGACTACACTTATGAATGAGGCGATTGTATTCATTTGGCTTTTGAGATTGAACTTGTCAGTCAAGGTTCAGTCAAATCACAGTTAGAGTTTAGTCGCTAAGTAGTCGGAATAAAAAAGGCTCAGTCAGGTTGCAGTCAAAGTTCAGTCGCTCCAACTACTTCCTTTCTACTTCTCTTTTTCTTTACCCGGTTGTCTTACCCATTTCAAACCCAACACTCTCATCACTCACTCTCATATCTCATCTCTCACTCTCATCTCTGTCTCTCATTTCTTTCAACCTTCTTGCTCTTATCTCACTCTTTTCTCTCACTCTCATCTTTCATCTTCGTCAGCCAGTCTGCCACACCCATCATATCATCGTCCGTTCACCTTGCCGGTCTACCATCTGTCATCGTTGCCATCACATAGTCTCCTCGGCCGCACCGCCTTCTCCTTGGTCTTCTTCGCCTCGGCCTTACGACAGTCAACTTGTCTCCTCCGCCTTGGCCTTAATGTCATCACCTCGGTCTCGACCTCATTGCCGTCACGTCCATCTTGACCTCACCACCATTGTCTCGATCTTCTCCGCCTCGCCCTTGGCCTCCTCTGCCTTATTCACCTCTAGATTTGAGTTTTAAATTTTTTTAATTATGAATTTTGAATTTTGTCACTTTTTAAATTTTATATTTGGGAATGTATGTTGACTTTTATATTAATATAAATATATTTTATTTAAATTTTAATTCCATTATTTGACTATTTTATTATTAATAATTAAAATAAGTTAGCATTCATACCAATTTAATCTAACTTTCAATTAAATAACAGGTGAAATAAATACCCCTGTTAAATTAAATAATATTAATTAAATATTAATCATATTAAATATTAACATATTTGTTTAAAAGATAAAAGTGCTAACTGACTGTGGCAGTCACTAATATAGTGACTAAAGTTATCAGTTGCAAGGTGCAAAGTAACTTACAATATTTGCGACTGATTCTTGACTGAAAGTTTTAGTTGTTTTTGGTAGTCAAGATTCAGTCACTAAAAAATTGCGACTGCTATTTGCAATTGCGAAGTAGTCGCTTTTGGCAATATAGCAACTGAAATGTGACTGAAATTTCAGTTGTGATTTTGCATCTATGTTGTAGTGGGTAGCCTTCCCTCATTGGGTCTTGAACAAAACCGTGACAAGGACAAGTGGAGTTTTCAGGCCGCCAAGTTCTAAAGGAAAACAAGACAAGTGTGGAGGTGATAAAACTTGTTCCTGTCCAAGTGGAGGTTGGTGATGAAGTACTAATATCTTTACCAAGAGGAGGCATGAATTTGGTGATGATGGAAGTAGGGAAGAAGGCCTTTCAGGTTGGTTTAGGCTCCGGTAGAGACAGACTGGTAGGGGTCGACGCCAGGTAGGAAAGGAACGTGGTGTTTTTTCATAAGACAAAACATAGTATGTGTTAACACCCAATTTTAGCCGAGTGCAATTTTTTTATCTTAGTTATAGGTTAAGAAAAGTTAGTTTAGAAGCATTTTGTTTTATAGGGGGCAATTTGGTTTTTTTTTTGTTATTAAGTTTTAGGAGTTTAAAATGTTCATCTAAGGTATAAATAGGAATTAATTTAGTTTACGTACTAATTTAGAGTCTTAAAGGTCTTGTAGGGTCAATTTAGGTAAAAGGGAAAAGTCTAGGTGAAAACCGAGGGTTTTTAGAAGATTCTAGGTAAAATTGAAAAGTTTGGGGTAAATATGGCAAAACAATGAAATTCTAGGAAAATTTGTTTATTTTTACAAAGCGCTTGGCTAATTTGACAAATCAGGTAAAAGTTGGACTAAATTGTAATTTTGCATAAAAATGGGGACCAAATTAGTAGCCTAAGAGTTTTGTTTGACTAAAACTAATAGTTTGACCAAATTACGTTCTAACCTCTTTAAATTGAACTTGGACGAGTATAAAACTTCAAAAAACACTAGTTAATCTCACCTAAGATCTACTAGTATAAATAAGGGTCATCATTTAAAGGAAGAGAAGGAGAAAATTTGCAACTCTAAGCTCTTAGCGAAAAAAATGAAAATTGCAACCTAAAGCCTCTGAATTTTTCCTTACAGCTCCTAAAAAACCCAAACCTTTACCCCAAGCCACCGCCACCCAGCCTTCTACCCGTCACTCCAGCCACACCGCCATTGTGGCCAGGTGCTTGACCCCATGCCATGCAGTTGCCCCAACCATCACCCATCGCTGCCGACACAGGATCCAAGAGAAGTCTCGATTACATCCTCCCTGGTCCTACTGTCCTCGACGCCATTGAACACCATACACCCTACCCTAAGGTCACTAGCCACCAAGGAAGGGAGCCTAAGCTGCCGATTGCCCAATTTCTGCCGTTGTTAAAAAGAATCAAGACAAAATTGACGTGAATTGGAGTCAGACCCGCGAACCCAACCTGTTTCCAGCTTCATCCAACCCAGTCAACCTTCTTTGTTGATTAGTCACTGATAGCAAGCTTTTGATGTTTATTTATTTATTTTCTCTCTTTCTTTGTTTTCTGTTTTTATGTGTTTTCTTGGCCATGCGTTAAATTTAACCATTAAATTCACATAGTGATATAACTTAGGATGTTTATTTTTATTTTTATATTTATTTATCTCTTTGTTTATCTTTTATTTTATTTTAATTTTTAGAATAGTTTGATTTTGTTTTTATTTTAAATCTCATAATGCATCTCAAAAATCATATTTAGGAAAATCCAATTCCATGTGGGTTTAATAAAACCCTAGGTTAAATTTAGGATAAAAAATAAATTTTAATGTCCATATTTGTGATTTGATATAAGTATGGTTTGGATTGATAATAAACTAAAATAATTTAAAAAAAAAGATAAAATAAAAATAGATTAAGTTTTTAGGTTCTAAATCCAGGTGGTTCAATAGGATTCATGGTTTGTAAATACCAAAATTTCATAAAAAAAAAAATTAAATAGTAAGGTTTAGAAGTCCATATCTGAGTGGTTCAATTAGAATATATGGTTTGGATAATTAATCAAATTATTTAAAGCAAACAAAGCGAAATTTAAATCAAACTAAAGTGGCAATTTTTGGGCGCTAAAATAAGGTTGTTTTAACTTAACCATACTCCCGAATCCCTTGAACTTTTGTAGACCATTTTAAGGTGTTTAATCGACCTAGGTGAAACAGATTGGTGACGATTGCCAAAAACATATTGCTACAATATGATTGATGGTTTAATTGGCTTAAAAAGGCCTATGAACGAAAGGGCCCTAGTTCTTTTGATTCCAAGTAAGAAACAAAAATCCACCTTTGTGCAATCTACAACAGAATTGGGCGGTGTCCTACCCCAACCACCCCAATGAGGATTGAAAGTTTGAATTGTCAGGGAGTGGGAACACCCTAAATAGTTCAAGCCCTGCAAAGGGCAATCTCAAGGTGTTCTCCATCAATGCTCTTTTTGATCGAAACTCGAAAAAGTTCTAATGAGATGGCTAAGCTTTCATGCATTCTTGGCTTTTTGTCAGTTTTTGCTATATCGAGTATTGGTTGAAGTGAGGGTGTCACACTTTTGTGGCAGTTAGATGTGATAATTACAATGCGCTTGTTCTCTTTAGCTTATATTGATTGTTAGGTGGAATCTCAGTGGGGTGCTTATAGGATTACAAGATTTTATGGAGACCCAGTTTACTGATCAACAGGATGCCTTATGGGCTCTTCTTCGATCTTTGGTATCTAATGTCCAGGAGTCATGGTTGGTGATGGGTGATTTCAACAAAATTTTGTGACCATGGGAAAAACAAAAGGGAAATGATCGGTGGGATGCTCAGAAGGTGGAATTTAGAGATGCATTATTTGAGTGCCAATTAGAGGATTTGGGTTATCAGGGAACAACATTTACTTGGAATGAAGTCCGCTATGGAGGAGTGCAAGTACATGAATGCCTCAATCGTACAGTGGCTAATTTGGCATGAGGGGTCATGTTTCTGGAGGTCACTGTCATGCATTTCCCATTCATATATTTGGACCATTCGGGTGTTGGACATTACTTGCTCTGCTTTATCTAGTGCTCACCACCGGCTTTGTGGTGATTTGAATCTATGTGGACATTGGATCCTAAGTGTGAAGAATTAATCACAGAAGCTTGGCAAGCATGGGAAAGCGTTGCATATGTATGGATGTATTTGGGAGTGTAGGTCTTTATTGTCTCGCTAGACTTAACGACCTTCAACAAAATCCATTCAGATATCTTGACCAAGGAGAAACAATTGGCAAGAATGTACATGTAATCAGTGTCTGAGGAAGTTGTGAAGGCGAGGCTAACTCTTGAAGTGGAGCTATATAATTTGTGTGCTAAAGATAAAGCTTATTGGCAACAACGAGCAAAAACAAATTAGCTTCAACTGTGTGATAGGAACTCTAGGTTTTTTCATCAGGTGGCAAATGGTCGAGGAATGAGGAATCACATTACTCTTATCAGATCTTTTACATGCACTTTAGTGACTTCATGCACTGATATATAGGCGGAGGTAATCCAGTAATTTTTAGATCTTTTTTGCTCGTCAATTGATTTTCAAGCCCTATCGAACTTTAATACCATTCCATCTCGTGTTACTAATGATATGAATGATTAGTTGCTCCAACCTTTCATCATAGATGAAATTGCAGCTGCGTTATTTTCCATGTATCATATTAAATCACCTGGACCAAATGGGTTTCCTCTGTTATTTTTGTAAAAATATTGGCATATTTTAAATAAAGATGTTTTTTATTATATAGTGGGAATTCACAATGCAGGACTAGTACCTGAGGAGCTAAACTACACTTATATTTTTCTAATTCCAAAGGTACAACAACCACAATCTTTTGTTGAATTTGCTTGATAAGCTTATGCAACATGTTGAACAAGTTAATTATGAAGGTTCTGGTAAATCACATGAAGCCGTTACTAAACTCTATTATTTCATCAAACCATAATACTTTTGTTCTAGGTCAACTACTTTATGATAATGCATTAGTGGCCTTAGAAACTTATTTCCATATGAATAATATAAGGAGTGCCAAGATAGGAGCAATGACCTTCAAACTAGATATGTCTAAGGCATATGATAGTGTCGAGTGGCCGTATTTGAGATGGGCAATGGCTCTGCTAGGGTTTCATTCCAAATGGATTGACTTTATTATGAGCTATGTCACTTCAGCTTCTTTCTTAATATTGATTAATAGTGAACCATAGTGCAGCTTTGCCCCAACTAGAGGGATCAAATAGCCCATTTTCTCTATACTTATATCTTTTTTGTACAAAGGAACTCCCTTGTTTACTTCAACATGTAGAAGCTCAAAGGTCCATTCATAGCATGGCTATTAGTCGACTAAGTCCTTTAGTGCCCAGTGCCACATCTTTTATTCATTGATCATAATTTGCTCTTTCTTCGAGCATTCGGTAGAAAAGTGTGACATTTACTTGGTATCCTAGAGATTTACCGATGAATTTGGGGGTAGATGGTTAATTTGCACAAATCATCTACTTATTTTAGTCCCAACACTTCGGTAAATATGCTTACAAAAATATGTGAGTTGCTGGGAACAAACTGAACCTTGCTTGCAAATACATACTAAGGCTTTCCTTGGTTACTGAGGAAGCACAAAGTAAATCAATATGATGATTTGATAGAACATGTTACCAGTAAATTATCTGCTTGGAAGGCATCATCATTATCACATGTAGGATGCCTTATGCTAATTAAATCAGTAATTCAAGGAATACCAAGTCACCTAATGAGTTGTCTACTTTTGCCTACTTTGGCATGTGACAAATTATACTAACTTGTGATTCGATTCTTTTGGTTTTCTTCCCATGACATCATCCTATGGCATGTTGCGCATAGGGTTAATTATGTTCATCAAAGGAGGTTGGTGGTTTGGGCTTGAAAGATTTTGAGGCTTTTAATCACGCCTATATGCCAAAATAGGGTGGAGTTTTATGCATAATCCAACCTCACTGATCTACTGGGTGTTGCGTGGGAAATATTTTCCAACATTGAATTTTCTAAAAGCGAAAGAGGAGCCATGTTCTCGGGTTTCTCCACTCTTGAATGGTCTAATTGCGGGACCCAAAGTTATGTGTGGTGGGGGGATATAGAAAGTCGGCCGGGGTGTTTCAATCAATGTATGGCAGGACAATTGGCTCTCCTTTGGTAACTCACCTCGTCTTGTCACGGCGGTGTTACCGGGGCTAAAGAATATGACAGTTTCGTAGTGGATATCGGATGAGGGTTCTACATTGTGAGTATCATCACTGAAGGCCTTTTTCCATCCAGATGATATGGTTAGTATTTTACAAATTCCACTTTTAGCTGCGTGCAAGTCTGGTTTGTTCACTTGGGGGATGACTTTACCGGGTCGATTCAAAGCCAAGATAGCATATCATGTGGCGTTTACCTTATTCAAGGGTCGTCCTCCATATAAAGATGACCAAGAGTGGAAATCTTTTTGGCGCCATTCAGCACCCCCTGACCCCAGTTTTTCTAGTGGCGAACCATAGCCAATGCTTTGCCTACACAATCAAATCTACAGATAAAAGGCATGAAAGTCCCTTCTTCATATCCAATATGTAAGAATGAGGTGGAAACAACTTCTCATCTTCTGCTATCATGCCTCATTGCAGTTAAGGTCAAGGACTACCTAAATGTTTAGACACCTTATGCCCCTAATTTATCCTTCTTCTACTAGTCCTTGATTGTTGTATCTTGATGGGGTTATCTGTTCACTGTTATAGGTTGGTATCTTTGGTGGAACCGGAACAAGGTTGTTCATGAAGCACAATGTTATACCCTCAAGCATCTAGAAAAATTGATAAAGGCTTGGACTTCCAATTGGGAGGCTTTTTTGCCTCTAATGCACATAACCCGCAGCCCTGTCTATGCTCCCTCAATCGGCTCCTCCACCCAATGGGTTCATGAAAGTAAATGTTGATACGGCCACCTCTTCCCCTCTACAATGCAATGCTGCTAGTATGATATTTTGAGACCCCACAAGTTTTCATTCCTTTATCTCCTATATTTGCTTTAAGAAGTGGAGTGATCAACCCTCTTTAGTCGAGTCCATAGGCATCCTTTACAGCATGAAGGAAAAGAAAGCTTGAGGATACCAAAGACTCATAATAGAACTAAAGGCCTAGGTGCTTATCTGAGAGCTACAGGATCTTGGTGGTCCCTTGTTGCATTCATTTTGGTGTAATTCTTAATGATATTAGATAGCTCACTTTGTCTTTCTATCATGTTTCTTTTGTTTATATCCCACGTACCTTAAACTCTATTATTCATTATGTTGCCTGCATAGGGTTCTTTACTATTAGCCATCTTTGTTGGTTGTTACAGGCCTCTAGGCAGCAGACCTTCAACGGTCAGGTAAGACTTGTTAAACAAGTCAAAATCCCTTGTTCAATGCCTTAATTAGGATAAATTAGCAAGTCAAGCAAGTCTTTAAGGATTAAGGGTTCCTATGTCATTTTGGCACCTAAGTGTCACTACAGGCAAAATGGTCATTTTGTACCCTGAGGTGATAGGTTTGGTATTTAAGCTCATAAGTTGTTCTTTTGGACCTAAGTGACAAGAAACCAAAGAGTTGAACTAGATTGCTAAGTCTTATGGCACTATTTGAGCATGAGGTCTTTTTGGCAAAACTAAAGAAGTTGAAGGGCTAAAGTGAGAAGATGGCTATTTAAACCATTTTTAAGGAATTGACAGCCATTATTCATCATCCCCAACCTCCAAACTCGTAGCTCTCCCTCTCCTCTTGAATTCCATGGCCAAATCTTCATAAAAACATCAATTCTTGGTGGAAATCGAAGTCTCATGAGGTACCCATGCAAAAAAAAAGGCTTAATTTGGCATAGTTTTGGTGTGGAAGGCATTGGATCACGTTTTTGAGCTTATGAGCTCCAGGTAACATTTTGATCCTCTTGTTTTCTTGTTGTTCTTGGTTTCTTGAGCTTACATGAACTTGGGTTTAGTGAGAATGAGCTTGAATTGGTGCCTTATACATTGAATTTTGCTTGGAACCATAGGAACACCCTGGTGGAGCCTTTGTTGGATGTGGTGCTTGATTGAGTGCTTGTTCTTCTTAATTGAGGTAAGGGATTTAGTTTACATACTCCTATAATGCATGTCTTAGTTGCTTGAATGTTGGTTTGAAATGGTTTGCAAGATATGCATTGTTATGGTGGGACTTGTGTTGTGATGGACTAGTATGGATCCAGCAGTTGTGTAGATCATTTGGACACTTGATGCTTGGTTAGGTCAGCTTGTTTATGGCCTATTGTAGTAGTTTTAGCAAACTGGAGCTTGCCAAGGCTTGGTATGAAGGTTTGTGTGGCTTGGGAGGCCTCCAAACATGATATGGATGAAGTCTGGAAGTGCAGGGCTCAAGGGCCTGGCACCTAGGCACTAGGTGGGGCTGCAGTGCCCAACACCCCATTTAGAATCTAATAGAAAAATGCTTCTAGTTCCTCAGCACCGCTTCTCACTCCTAGGCACCAGCATTCGACGATATTGACATGCTGTAGTATTTCTTCCATAACTTTTCACTCGGATGTCCAATTAAGGCGATTCAACATTCGATATGAAACTAAGAGAAAGATATACAACTTTCATGCTTTCACTTAAGGCTGAATTGGTCTAGGTTTTTCTAAATTTTGCTTCAAATTGAGGAGTTAATGAGTGCTTAAGGGGCTATAGGGTGGAAGGCGACCAATGATACCTTAGTACCCCCTATAACTCCTTAAATCATTAGTTTATGGATCAAGTTTTATTGGGTACAAAGAAAGCATGAAGGAAGGTGATCTAAGATGAGCTTGGAGCACTACAATAGGGCCATTTGGAAAGGTTAAGAGGGGTTAACACCATTTGGTAGTCTAGTTTGATTCTTTGAGCTTAAGACACCAATGAGAAACCCTAGTGCACATGAGGGGTTCTATGGAACCTAGTAAATTAAGTCCATCCATAGCAAATCTTACCACAATAATGTGAACCAAGTAATGGTGGATAATGAAGCACTAGGGATGAAGGCTTAGTGCACTTATGGCCTAGCTAAGTTGTGACTTGAGGCATAAGTGAGAGCTTAGTGCATCCTTGGTAGGTTAAATGGGCAAGGCTTAGTACCTTGGTGATCTAGGCAAACATATTAGCTTGAGACACCGAGTGGAAGCCTAATGCACCTAGTTAGGTGGAGGCAAGCCTAATGCACCTAGTTAGGTGGAGGCTTAGTATCATAATGGCCTAGACAAGCCAACGGCTTGAGGCACTATACGGGAGTCTAGAACACCTAGTGAATTCATTAGAACTCAAGCAAGGAGCATCCACCATGTTCACCTGTACAACAACAAAGGGAAGGTTAACTAGTAAGCTAAGCTCATTAGGAGATCAGCAAGCTGAGCATGCTAGGAGCGAGTTAGAGGCCCAGAACTTGCTAGGCACGGGGTGACGTCCGTGTGAGGACTAAGAAAAGGTAGGGTCCCAAGAGACTCTAATATATGCGCATATGTTAGGCCTTAAACTGCATAGGGCCTGCAGTAGATTTCATATATTATATATATGAGTGTCCTCAGGTTTTTGTTTGTAGGTTTTTAATGTTTCTTTGTAGGTACCTAAATCCCTTACTGGGAATCTTCAGATTCTCACTCCCTTTAGTGTTGTTGTGCAGATTGAATTTGTAAAGAGCTGACGACCTTGGAGGGTTGTCGAGCTAGCACTTATATTTTAGGTAACCACCTAGTAAACCATTCATTGATTCTAGTTTATTGCTGGTTATGTGTTGTGCTAACTATCGTTGTTTTGCAGCCTTGCAGAGGCTAGTGGCACAAGGACGGGCATAGTGGACCATGGAACTCAGTAGTAGTCTTTCAGTATACGTATGTATGCTAGTTTAGCCTCAAATGTCTCTCAATCTAGTAGTATTTTAGTTGTTTTTGGGCATGTGCATAGTCTTTATTTATGTAATGATGCACGTGTATGGTTATTACTTGTAGTAAATACATTTATGTTTTATGCTTTGACTTGTGGTTTGTTTCTGTTTTATAAGAGCCATGGCAATGTTTTTAATTCATTACCTTAAATTGAAATTCAAGTCGAAGCAAGTGCATGCATAGTGCATTGTAGGTTAATAACTAGATGCACAAACGGTTTTGAAATGGGACAAGTAATTAACTAGCCAACTACAACTAGTGTGGAACTTTATTCCATAGTCTTCCTGGAAAAACCCCACTCAGGGTAAGGGACACTACATTGGCCCCCTGCAAACCCGTTGTGGTTGAACACTACTCTTCATGATTAATCGATGAAATGTCCCTTTTAAAAAAAAAATACAGAAGTTTGTTATGATCATTTTAACCTTTGAGATATGGAAAATAACGATTTGTTCGGTTTTTATGGACAATATAGTTATCTGTAACAATGAAGAATATTAACGAGAGAAACTAGATAAATAAAAAGGCACAAAAAACAAAAACCAAGCACTACAAAACAATCGCTAGGATGACTTTGTAAATTATGTCTTCCTTCATTTCTCTTTCTGGCTAAGCCTTTAGTTCCTACACTAAATGTTGATAGAACTTCTATGTGCTATTTTTAAATTTTTTTGTTGTTGTTTAAGTATTAACTTGTTCTTTTTCAAGTGAACAATTGCGACACTAGTTGAAAAATTAATCTAAGTAATTTCTTTCTTTTTTTAAGAAAAAAATAGAAAATAGTTCATATACATATACCTCACATAGTCAAGCCTTTTATTTACAAGGGCATGTTGTACATAGATGTAGTTATATTATAGGAAAAAGAAATGCACACTCCTTTGGACCCTAAAAGATAATCAAACTGGTATTAAATGACATTGTGGGCTACCAAACTAGTATCAAATTACATTGTATGGTATTAAAGAATGAGAAAGGGATTGAACCTAGGACACTGAGTTTATGTTTCTAGCACTTTTGCCACTAGGCTGGAAGAGCTAGACTTTTAAGGGCCAATTGATTTTGATTTAAATCAACTTAAAAAAAATGACTTATTTCTATTTTATTTCTTTTTTTAACTATTTTGATTTAAAAGCCAATATTATGTAAGTTTAATAACCCATTTAAAATATTTTTTTATGATATCATCAATTTTTTTATGAATTTTTTTCTTTTATAATATCTAAAAAAAATAAAAATTCATAAAGATTTAACAATATCATAAAAATGTTTCAATCAATGGATTATTACACCTAAATAATATTAGTTTTCAAAAAAATGGTTCCAAGGCAAAAATAAAAATAAAAATAAAAATAATTAATTTTAAATTAATTTTAGATATGGACAATTATGATTTGTCTCATTTCAATTTATGGCCAATTGACATGGTTAAAATGATAAATCTACAACTTTTAGTGAGCGAAAGCAAATAAACCAAAAAGCACCAAAAAACAAAAATCAAGTGCTAGAAAACAATGAGGAGCATAACTTGTTTTCTGAAACTGGTTACCACAAATTTGTAAAAGTCTTGTCTTCTTCCTTCACTTCTCTCTATGCCTCCCTCAGCTTTAAAGTTCCCAAACTAGTGTGAACTAAACATGGTTTAGTGCAAGGTAATCTTTGGTCGAACCATATAAAACAGGGTTAAATAATGTGTTAATTCAAACTTTTAAGTATCGCATCTGTTAATTAGAAAGAAGTCCACTGTGTCACCGATAATTAAAAAAAATGATTGTTTTATCCTTAAAATCTGACTGATCAAACTTTATGTAACTCTTTCTTTTCAATCACTATGCTCACTTCTTATTTAAGACCATTCTTGTAATTACTAACTGCAGTTTGTGACGTAAATTTACATTTACTATACTGGAATATAAGTTTTTTTTATTTAAAATGCCAATTTATTTAGAATCCAAATGGAAACCGAACCAGATCATATGACACTTTATTGGATTGGATAAGGAGGCGTCGTGTTGATATTCCCACACGCCTGAGCAAGCTGTTTGATAAGCTTGTTTATATGTTTTGTGGATGTTTCTAGGAAAATTTACAATTACTTTTAAGATATGCCCTAACTTACAGTTTGTCCTTTTTATTTTTAAAAACCTACACTTTACCCCCTATATTTTTTACACTATCCAATAATAACTTCTAAAACTGTATTTAAACTATAAGAAAGTCATCTTCCAGTAATTTCAATCTCATTAATATTTTTTTATAATTAATAGACATTTTAAATTATACATTTTTCTTTCTATAAATGCACATCAGTATCTTTTAAAAATCGGTTAGCTATGAAAAAAATATAGAAAATCTTGAAATTACTGGAACATGATTATCATACAATTTAAATTAGAATTTTAGAAGTTGTTGTTAGACATTGTAAAGGAAACAGGGGTAAAGTGCAGGTTTTAAAAATAGAAGGAAGCAAGGTGTAGGTTAGACCAAACCGTAAGGTAGTTTTTGTAATTTTCCTGATGTTTCCACTTCTTTTTTAGCCTCGTGAGGCTTTGTTTATGCTCTATCAGCAACCATAATTAATAATGATACCTCTTATTTACTTTATGAATATGTTTAATAATTTTTTTTCTTTTACTCAAAATCATATAGACAACTATATGATTTGAATGACATATTTGTATAGTACAAAAAATAAGGAAATGTCTGCTTTTTTAGGACCTGAAGGCAACCAAACTAGCATTTAATGGCATTGTTTGGGATTGTGCAAAGGGAAGGGCTCCTAACTTTGGCCATTGCAAGTGTACCTATTGTCACTTGAACTGGGTGGTGGGGATGATAAAAAACTTTTTTGAAGTTTTTCTTTACACAATGCTAATTAATAATCCAACTAGATTATTCAACCTAAATAATGTATGTTGAAAATTTTGTTATCAACATATAAAAAGTGATTCTTGTAGAAAATTGTTCTTTATTTTGGATAATTGAATCTGTTGCTAGCTAATAAGCATTTAAACATGAAGATCCTTGACAAGCTTTTTTTTTTATAGAAAGAATGCTTATATTCATTCATAACATAAAGAAATTTTTTGAGTTGTAATACAAACTATCTCTTGCAAAAATGAGTCCGTCCATATGACGAAAGAATCTCTAATCAAAGCCAGTTTTCACAAGATAATGAGCTGTCAAGTTTATATCTCAAAAACAATGAAAAATAGACCATGCAGGGGTTTTTGCCAGTAGCTGTCTTTTGGTGCTTATTGTGTCCCATGCTTCCAGTCAAAAGGAGAAAGAGCTTTAGAGTGCTCTCACCACCTCTAGTGAATTAGACTCCAAAATCAGACTGTAGGGCATAAAGTCATGTATGAGATGCATACGTTCTTGGACCACTGCTTTAACCCTCAATCTTGCCATCTCTACCTAGTTTTTGCATTTGTACTCACTTTCCACCAACCCACTAATGGGTTCTACTAAGTAGCATTGGAATGTTTAACTAAAGGGAGAGAAAAACACTTGACATCATTACAACCTTGCTTAACATGTCAACAGAAAGGGGATAAGCTAAATTTGATTCCTTTATGCACCGCCTTATTGCAAAAAAACCATATGGACCAAGCAATGATGAAGAAATGTACCCAGTGTACATCAAACTAACAACCATGAGTCATTGTATTCAATTAGCCATGCTCAAACAATATAGCTTCATGATATAAAAAAGCCTTTAAGCTTCCTAAAAAGCTTTCACCATTGGGCAATCCTTATAATATGCATCACAGTTTTCTCCCCTTTATTTCAAAGCAGATAACTTAAGTATTCGACCCGTGACCCTTATACCATTGTCCACATCACTTTGTCCAATACAGTGACTACATCATCTCCATAGTTCTGAAGCATATGGTACCCATTCTTAACCGAATACTTGCCATAAGAATTATAGTGCCATACTGTCTCATCAAAAGTTGCATATGGATTAATTGTAACAGCCTTAATTTGAGCCACATCATCTCGAGTAAATACTTTATTTAGTAGTTGCACATTCCATCCACCATCGCTGCCATTCATGAGATTACTAACTCACTACTCCTCCCAATCCACAAGGCCTTGGTAACCAAGGATCCCGCCACACTTTGATTAATTTCCCATCCTTTGTTTTTAGGAGTAAAAGTTTTAAGTTTCAGGTCGGGTTTGGACTTAAACCCAAAAAAATTGGTCTCACTCACAATTTGAAAATGGTAACCCAATTTAGCCCTAAATAGAGTGAGAACCTGAACCGATCCTAACCCAAAAATATAAGGTCAGGTTTCAGGTTTACCTGACACTCCATTATCGATTGCCACCATTTCGTCTCCAATCCCCTCCATTTTTTTCTCCTCTATCATCTCCTTGTTTATTGACAACAATTTAAAGTGCTGAAGTCACGGTGAATGGATGATGGCAACTTACAAATAATGGTGAAGTTGTGAATTACAAACTAAGTAACAATGATGACTTGCAAATATCGGCGAATGGACGAACCAGAGGCTGAAGGATGATGTGATGAATGAAGGAGGCTGGGCCAAAAGGTGGCAAAGAACAACACGACGGGTGAGGGCAGTATGAGTGCAGAGAAAGATGATGCAATGAGAAGAGCGGCAGATGGTAGACACATAGAGGTAGTTAGCAGGAGGCAAACATGCAAGGGCAAGGAAATGTACAAAGGTTAGGGTTAAAAATAGTTAAGTATATGGTGGACTTGAGCTTGGGTTGGGAAATAGTTAGGGATTAGGCTGGAAAATACTTAGGGAATAGAGAATTGGGTTGATTCAGGTTTAACCCGAACCAACTTGATTTTCACTTTTAGAAATCACGTTGGGTTTGGGTCAACCCAAATTTCACTTATTTTTTTCCCCTAGCCTCACCCTAACCCGAAAAATAGGGTCGAGTTTGGGTTAGGGTTAAAAGCTTTCACCCCTACTTGTTTTCCATCTGATGCCTTTCATTAGCATATCCCAACTGACTAGAATACCCTGCCAAGTGTAAAATGGGTTCAATCCCTTAGATGCTTAAAGAATCTGTGTTTCAGTAATCGATTACATCAAGAGGACAAATTTATGATTAGCTGCTACCTTTGCTTTACAAGCATTGCCTAGTTGAAATCAAACATCTTTTGAAACCCCATCTCTCATTTTTTTTTAATAGACAAAAAGTATCCCAATAAAGCTAATGAATTACCAAATTCCTTCTATAATGACTTTACTAGCAATGGTTCCTTTTTTTCTACATGGTTTTACATATGCTAGAAAGGAGAATGAACACACTCATAATGTATGTTGGAAGTGCCTGAGCAAATGCCTTTCGAAGGATCTTCTAAGCCCCCATTAAATAACAATTTTTGTTTCCAACCCGCTATGATTTTGCCAACTTGTCCAAAAGGTATCTAAAAGTATGATTTTTACTCGTCCCAACCATCACTAGCAACCCCAAGCACTTCTTGACATTTGTCACAGTTGATAATCTAAACTTCTACATGAATAGGTCTCAACATCCTTAGGGAACATTTGATGAAAATAAATGACCTAATTTATGAAAATTAATGCTCCATCCAAAAGCAAGCTCATACATATGCAACATATGTAAAAGTTCATCAACTTTGGTTGGTTCAACCTTGCCAAAACACAAGGAGTCATTAGTGAAGAACTGATGGAAAACATGCGAACTTCTTCTACTAGCCATGATTCCAACAATGCTTTGATTATAAACGGCTCTATGGAGTAAAATAGACAAACCTTACACGCACAAAATAAATAGGTAGAAGGAAAGTATGCCTCCTTGCCAAAGGCCTTATTAGGGGATAGTATCGCCACATGGAACTCCATTGATCAAAACTAAGTATCTCACAAAGCAGATGCACTGAAGAATTAGGGGGATAAAACTCCCCTCAAATCCCAAGCCTTATATAATCTTTGCATAAAACTTTATTCCACCCAACCATAAGCCTTCAACATGTCTAGCTTTATAGCATGATAGCCCCTTTCAGCTGACCTCTTGTTCTTCATGCTATGTAACATCTTATAAGCCACTAGAACATTATTTGAAATTAGCCTCCCTTTAATGAATACGCTCTGCTCTTCCTAGATAATAGCCGATCTTTAAATGATTTGCCACCATATTTGAAATAATCTTGTATATTACATTGCATGAACTAATAAGGCAAAAACTATTTCATATTCTTGGCATTTTTAACTTTTGGAATCAGAGCAATAAAAGTATTATTGATGTTTTGCACACTATCTCCACAGTTTAGAAAATTAAGGCAAAATTTACAACTATCATGATTCACCTTCGACTAAAATTTTTGGAAAAATTGCGCTATTAGCCCATCTAGTCCTAGAGCCTTAGTTAGGCTCATCTCTTTCAGGGTTGCCCAAATCTCCTTTCCCCTAAACTCTTCATTTAGTCTCACATTCATTTCATCAGTCACCCTCATCTCCACCATCCCTATAATCTTGTCCTTGTTTATAAGACATGACGAGGTAAACAATGTATTAAAATAGGCAACCATAATCCTCGCTAACTCCTCTTGAACATCTGCCCAATCCCCATTAGCACCATGTAGGCAACTGATCTAATTATTCTTTCTTTTACTAAAGGCATAAGAGTGGAAGTATTTAGTGTTATGGTCACCTTTCTTAAGCCATGTTAGTCTCGATAGCTGCTTGTACATCACTTCTTCCCTGGTAGTCAACTTCTTCATATTAGATTTTATATGTCAAATCTATTCAAAAGCCCCTGGGTAAGGTGCTTGGAATTTTGCCTACTTGAGGTCCTTTTCTAATTTTTTTTTTTTTTGCCTTTAACTAATGAAACCAAACACATTCTAACTTCATGTCATCAAATATTGCTATCCATGCATGATTTTCTCAACCATTTCATACTTCTCTAAGTCCCCACACCATTCCAAGCTTTAGATACAATATAGTCGAAGCTCGGATGGCATAACCATATGGACTCTAATAAGAAGAATTTACCCTAAACTCCATCAACCGTTCATGATGGAACAATAATAGAACTATGCAATGGTCTAAGAAACATACCCCTTGATTCAATACCCAGGATCAAGGGAACAAAGATTACCAGGATGGGGTTACAAAGACTTGATCTTGATGACACCATATTATCCTGCATGCAGCTCAAATCTTTAACCATGTGAACTATGGTCTTTAAAACTCGAGATCCTCCAGCTCGCAAACGTATATTGCCTTTGAAAACTTTTCCATTTGACTAATGCTCATGTCCTTCCTTCACACCTTTTCACAAAAAGATAAAATCTTGTTAAAATCTCCCCCGCACACCCATGGAAGTGTTTATCATTCTTTTAGAGTATTTTGATGTCACCCAAACTAAGCATAACCTCCATATCAATATGGTACTTCAAGCAACTAAGCAATCTTGCATCTACCTTGTGAATCTAATGGAACGCCAAACCCAAACTACAAACAAATAGCCAAAACCACAATCACACTTCACCCCTTCCATTCTATCCACATATGATGTGTTTCACTTAGAAATATAATAGCTCTTTGGATGAGGGAGTTTATATGAAAAACTGACTGTGCCTCCCCCAAACCACAGCAGTTCAAAAATAAGCAACTCAAGGCACTCGGCGAAGCTGACTGTCAACCTTCATTGATATTGTAGCATGCAAGTTCTCTTTATGTATCTTCTGTGCCACACGATTTAGGTCCATATCCCTACTTCTCCTGCATCAATCTCACCCCTCGGTTGTTTTCCTAGCACCAACCCAGTATGCAAGGTTCCTGGTTGGTTTTTGTGTCCTTATGTCCTTCACAAGCCTCTAAATTCTTTTTTAAGCATTAAAAAAAAAATTTATAAAAATTTAATAATATTATAAAAAATTTATTTTCAATGGATTATTATAATTAAATAATATTAACTTTCAAAATGAAATTACATAAAAAAATAATTTTAGATTAAGTTAAATTAAGTTAAAATAAATTGTGTAAGATTTCATTTTGGAATAACATCTAAAATTAGCATTAGAGGTTAAAATAAATTATCGATAACTATAATAGGTTTCTCAAAGCTCTAGCAATAAATGCTATCATTGGATAATTTAGCTCCATTTGGGAATAATTTTTTTAATTATTATTAAAATTTTGAATAATTTATTTGCAATAAAATTGAAACTATTGAAGTTAAAAGTTACCATTAAATAATTTTTTTAAAACTATTAACGTTCATTAATACCAAATGGCACCTTTTTCCACCTCTGATGCGAAACACGTTCATTAATACCTCTGATCCGAAGAGAGTTTAAGTCGACATCTTTTTGTTTGGATTAATGTTGACTAATTATAAATCGTATCGCATATTAGTGGAAGCGTGACTAAGTAAACGTCTTTATTTTTGGGTCCTTTTTTTTTGTTACTTCTTCTTTTATTAATAAAAAACAAATCATATATTAGTTGCTAAAAGCTTGAGGGGAAAAAAATCTTCCCATCCCCTCGAAGATTATGATGAACGAAATAAATACAAAGAAGTGTAAAATATACCAGGAGTTACCTAGTTTTTTTTTTTTTGTCCTAAATAGGTACCTGATCTTCATGTTGTCCTATCTAAATACTTTACCTTTTATTATGTGTCATATCTAGTTAATTTCTGTTAATTTCAGTATTATGTCTAATAGAAAATGCTAATGCAATAAAAAAACCATTAAAATAAATTCTAAAATAATACTTCTAGTCCTTTAACTTTTTTATCAATAATTTTAAGCCCTAAAATTCCAAATCTATTGTTTATGGTATTTTTCCTTTCCCACATCATTTTCCCTTCCGATTCCAACCCTACAAATCTACCAATTTTCTCTACCAATTCTAACCCCATAGAGCGGCAGGGTTTGGCTGTCGGTGGAGGCAATGCGGACGGCTTCTAGGGGAGGCAGGTAAGGCGCAGCAAGTGATGAATTGCGGACGAGAAGCTTCCAAACACTATGAATCAGAGGCTTCTCTTCCTCGATTCGATACGAACAACAGTGGGAAATGCAGGGGGACGGTGGCGCCACAAGGGGCTTTGATGGATGATGATAATGGTGACTCAGGTTTGCTAATTCGGTGATGGGAATGACGGTTGGTGTAGATGGGGACGAGGATGATGCGTCAAGCGTGGTGTGATCCTTTTTCTCTCACTCGATTAGTGTCACTGGTGGGAGGTGGCATTTGGGAGTGACAGTGAGGTGTTGATGAGCGGGATTGTGGAGATTTTGAGGTTTTTGTGTTTCTAATGGCAGAGAGCAAAACAGTGATGGTGGAGCGGCTAGGGTAAACGGTGGCAAGGAAACAGCGAACAAGGAGAGTGGGGTTTTAGTTACATTCAAAGCATAACCAATAACTTTAGAAATTTAAGGTTTATAAATGTTCGCAGGAGAACTTAGAGAACTAGAATTGTTATTTTAATGATTTGTTTAATGGTTTTTATGCCACATCAACATTTTTTTTTAGGTTTAAAATTGGAATTAACATAAAATTGAATAGGAGGATGTGTATTAGGAGAAAAGGTATCTCGACATGATAAGATAAATCATAGGTAACCATTTAGGATACAAAAATAAGTTAAATGACCTCTAATGAATTTTAACCTACAAATAAGGTAAGAAATTTAAAAAGAAAAAGGAAAGGAAAAAAATATATATCTCTATAATAGTCCACATTGGTCGTCGTGCATCAACCACAAGCCACATGACCCTCAACTAAATTCTTCATCCGCCAAAAAAAAGAAAACAAATCCTTAGTCAGCCAATCAAAACCATCCACGACCGGATCTCATCTTCGACACCCCGACAAGTGCAAATTCCAATTGGTCAGAACAAAACCAATTACCGTATGACCGCCCACACTAAATCTGAGCTCGCTGACTTTCCTCTTCTTCTCATTGAAACCCTTCCATGAATACTCCACCCACCCACCCCCCTCTAAGTGGTGTAATTTAATTGCCACTCTCGCAGATTATTTCCTCTCTCGCCCCAGAAATCCCAGAAATCTCCTTCCTTCCCTCTTGGAAGAGCTAATCAGGTCTCTTTCTTGACGCTGATCTGATACTTTTATGTTCTGTTCTGTTCTGTTCTGATCATGTTTATCAGATCTTGACAGGGATTTGCTGGGTTTGGTTTTTTGCAGGATTTGGGTTCGAGTTCTGGTTCTTCTGATTGGTGGGGAGGAAGGAAGGAAGGAAATCCATGGAGAGAATCTGTAATTCCTTGGTTTGCCCGAAGCCTCGTCGGGTCTCGCTTCATCAGCACATCAGACCATCTTCCTGGGTCTTCAAGTTCGTGCCCTGTTTTTTTTCTTCTGGTTTGAGATTTCGGTTTTTCGGTTCCAATTCTTGTTCTGATTTTGTTTTCATTTCTGGGTTTTGTTTTTCTATAGCCATCAGCAGGCGGACATGGCGGATTCCGCCGCCGGAAACGAGCTGCTCGACATAATTCTGAGTAAGGTGACTCTTCTATTCTGTTTTTGCTCCAGTTTTTCCTTCGCGTACGGCGGGAATTTTTCGATGATGGGTTTGATTGATACAGGGTGGTTGTGGGGCTGAGAGACCCAACAATAGCCAGGTCGCTTTATCGCCGCCGTATTTTTGCGGATCTCCGCCGAGCAGGGCCTCGAATCCTTTAATCGAGGACGCCCAATTCAAAGGGGAGTCTTCGCAGGTGTCGCGTATCGGCGGCGGAGGATGTGTGAGGACGAAGTTTGGGGCAAAGCCGGCGGCGGTGAGAATCGAGGGTTTCGATTGCCTCAACAGAGACCGATCACGCCGCTGCAGCGTGTCTGCCGTGGCATAAATCTAAGCGCCGTTTGGTAATAACGTCCCTTATTAAAATCACAACATAATTTAAGAAGTTATTACCAAACAAGGCCTTAACACAGAATTTTTGGCTGTGGAAGGGGAGAGAGGCATTGGTTTTAGTTATTATCAGTGTTGTACATAGGTGAGAGGTAGGAACATTTGGTCTACAAATTTCTTTTATAAGAAGCAAGTTTAAGAGTGTGACAAAATTTTACTGCGTTTGATTCAGTAAAAATTGGTCACTGGATTTGCTTTCGTGGAAGAAATTTGAAGATTTGAGGGTGGTCAAATTATGTTTAATTTTGGGTGAGTTCAAGTAGTAGAATTATTTAGTTTGGTATGGGAATTGGGACTTGTTGAAAATCTCTTGTAAATTAGTAGTACTTATGATCTTCAAGCATAAGTGAAGTGTAGACGCCAAATGGCTTTTATTTTGCAGTCTCCTGTGAAGGATTTTAGCAATGAATCAAAGAAATCGTTATTGCCCCAATTACATGATTTTTCTTCTTCTTCTTTTTTTATTTTTATTCAGAATCATTTGCTTCATCGCTGTACAACACAGTTTTTTTATTTTGGATCAATGCACTTGCTTCTGCTCTCAATTGTTGCTTCCGCTTTCGGACACATAGATCTATACTTTGTATTGTATTTGAGGTATGGGATAGGAGAATGGTGGGTGTTGAGGACCTTTGGTACCTCTAACCAAACGACCTGCAGCCATGAGATATTTGATTATTCAGATGTTCATTATCTTTTTTGTTAGCGTGTTTGTTATCTTTACTTTGATTAGGGGTTATAGCTTGATGGGTCAAGCTATAAATGTTTTGGAAAATTTTAGCTTGATGGGTTAACAATGGTACTTGTTATGAATATTATAATTTGCTATTATTTATGAACTCGGATTATGCTATCATAAAAAATTGTATAATTTAAAATTTATTCCGTATCTTGTTATTGTTTCAAAACAAATGCCACATTATTATTTTGGGCTCATTGCCTCATTCACTTGCAAATAAAAAAATACGAATAAAACTCAAAAAAAAAAAAAAGAAGAAGAAAAAAAAACTCATAGCTTCATGGTTCATACTATCATCTTGCTCTCTAAGTAGGCGATGACCTTGCCATATTTCTAGGCTCATATCGGTCCAGGAGGCCCATTATTTTTTCACAAGCCGGAATTATCAACGAAACTTTATGAGGGTTTCTGTAATGCAATATGAAAAAGGGGTAAATTACAATTTCCCCATCCCCTAGGTTTAGGTGAAATTACACTTTGCCCCTCCTATTTCAGAAATATACATTTTACCCCCTTCCTTTTGAATACAGTGCAATAGTAACTTCTAAAATCTTAATTTAGATTATATAGTAGTCATTTTCAAGTAATTTCAATCTGTATGGTATTTTTTTTATAATTAATTGATATTTAAAAAATACTATTTTAAAGTTGAAAGAAATATAGAAAGAAAAAATTGATAATTTAAAATATCCATTAACTATCAAAAAAATATTATATAGATTGAAATTACTAGAAGATGGCTGCCTTAATGACTAAATTAATATTTCAGAAGTTGCTGTCGGACCATATTAAACAGGTAGGGGGCAAAGTGTATATTTCTAAAATAGGAGAGGTAAAGTGTAATTTCATCTAAATCTCAGGAGGTAAATTGTAATTTTCCCTTTTAACAAAGAAAGTGGTGAATTAGACTTAACACATTAGTTGATAATGGATACTTTTACTTCAAATAGTGCAAAATTGATACTAACTCATTTCTAAATTTTGTAGCTTGAATTTATTATTCTCTCTGTCCCATATTTTTTGTACCATTTAACTTTTTATTCATATTAGTATTTGTTCAAAATAATTTTAAAAAAATATATTTAGGAACTATATGTCTTGATTTATCATTCTTATATAAAAGTTCTTATTTATATACTAAAATGTTGGAAATAAAAAATTATAAATTAATTGCTAAAAAACAAATGGTACAAAGAATATGAGACAGAAGAAGTATATCTTTATTTGATAAAAAGTTTTTTCAAAAATTAAATTAGAAACTATAAGACTTATAGTTTTTAAACATAATCTTTTAAAAAAAATTATCAAATAATACTATAAATAATTCAAATCAAACTTAACCCTTTCAATTTTGACCTGGTCAAACTTGCCTCTAAACTTGTAAACGCAGGACAGTTTACTTCTTTTTGACCCCATGTGAGCATCACGTGGGTATTGCTCTTAATGCCACTTGCTTTTATATATAGAATTGTTTTTGTTCTGCAAAACAAAACAACCACCTCCCTCAGCCACCGCCACTTCTCTACTTTTGTCTTTTGCGCAGTCCAATTTCCACTTAAATCCTTCCAATTGAGCCATGTTCTGATCATTGTCATGCCTCTGGTGTGTCCACTACCAGACACCATACCCACACTAGAGCGCCTAAACTAGCTGCGGCCCCCAAGGATTCAACCTCAAACAGGAGTAGCTTCTCAAGCTTCTTCCTGTTGAGTCGCTCGACAAAATCACGAAGGTCGCAGTTAGCTTTAGCTTTGAAGGAATTGGCATTGATTTTCTAGCCATTGTGGATGATTAGCGCCTAAATTCTGATGGAAAGGCAAGCCAATTTTCTCAGGGAGGAAAAACTGCCATGTTTTTTTTTTTTTGGAAAATTTCATGGATTATTTGTTTGTGTGATTCCATCATCTTGGTAATTATTGGTCGACAATGGTGAGCAATCTAATGAGTCAGCTTGAGGTCCATGCTGCCGATGCACTACAGAGTACAGATGACAATTGGATCTTGGGCATCAAATAGTCTGCCTTTTTTTTTTTCGCAATAGCAAATCATGGGCTTCAATACCACCGTCAATTCTTGCTGTAAGACTTGCCTGATAGATTCTAGGTTGAAAATGTAAACCATTGATTCGCTACTTATCAGATTTTTTTAGGAAACTAAATTTCCTTCTAGAATACAAATTAGGATAGACATATATCACTGGAGAATGGATAAAGACATATTTTGCGGTAGCAACAATCAAAATTATTAGGAAAGCTAAGTGAAGATGATGGTAGGATGATGGTAGGGGGCAAGAACAGAGAAGCCTGTCTTTTTGTTGTTGAATTTTTGAAGGGCAAAAAAGGTGAGAGAGAATAGGATTCGAGATGATCTATTGAGGGAACAAATGGGAGCAAGTGGCGTTAAGAACAAATACATCAAGTGATATGTAAATGGAGCCAAAAGGGCTAATTAAAGTGCCTAGTGTTTGCAAGTACAGAGGGCGAGTTTGACCAATTTCATGTAGAGAGGTTAAGTGTCCGGGTTTGGCAAGTTTGAGAGCTAAAAATGGCTTTCGGCCATTTTTCTTAAAAAATGTTCTGTAAATAATGGGAGTTAGGAGTGCTAGAAAGAAACCACACAATTGTTTACAATCAGAATCAATTTCTAGAGCAATGTTACCCATAGGAGAGGCCATTTTTAGACCTTCAAAAAGACCCCATAATTCAGCCTGAAAGGGGATTATCCTCTCCAATCCCATCAACGTTAAGTTTAAAGGTGCAACACAAAGCTTTAACTCTTGCCCATCTTGGCAAAGAACTCACCTACCTGTTCCTGGATCCTTCTGACTACCAGGGAAGGGCCTGAAAGTTTTTCAACAAAGAGGACAGTGTTTCTCTCCTTCCAGATGTTCCACAAAATAAAAGGGAAGTAACAAGAATAGGAGACATTAAAGCAAGCGAGTTTTTTAGCACATAAACACATGGATTTACATAAAGATTTCCAATCAGAATAAATAACACAAACACTCAAGAAAACCTAAAGAAGCCCAGATTTCTTTACTAAAACCACGATCAAAGAAGACATAGAAAATGGTTTTAGGTTCGGTTTTGCACCTAGGACGACAGAAAGGAGACTGGGTAACACCAATATGAGCAAGATAAGAGTTAACAGGCAACATTGTACGTAAGGTTTAGACAGATTAAAATCAAATAAATTTGTCACTTATATCAATTTAGAAGCAAACAAATTTGTCTTGTATACATATAGGAAACAGATTTATTGGGAATAAAAAAAAAAATTAATCGTAGGGTTTATTTATTTATTTATTTTGGCCTCCATCCCTTACCAGGTATTCGATACAAATTCTAGTACATGTATTGGAGAAAAATATTTTATTTTTCTTCAAAGCAAATTTCTCTTCAATTCGTCTATTGTTGGTGCCGATACTCTCTAAAGCCTTGACGATGGCGATAAGGCCTGTGCTGTGGACGTCGTACATAATTGTGCAAAGGGTTCGGAACACCAGGAATCAACCTCTTTATAATCCCGTAAAAGGGCAGAGCCGGTGGCGGTGGCTGGGGCGAATGTTGGGGGTTTTCTGCTGACCCGACTAGCCTCTCATTCTGGTGGTTAAGTTGAGTAGACTTGCGCCCCAAGCAAGGGCTCCAAGAAGTGGAAAGCATGAGCAGAGCCAGTGCTGGGTTCGACCTTATCCTCAGTGGTTCCATTCTATTTTTTATGAGTAATAAATGGTCGATATTTAAAGCACTTATGTTACAATTGACTTAGTTAATCACCAATTATTTTTAATTTTACTTTTTTTTATTTAGAACTAATGTTATTTAAAAGTTAAATATTTATTTTCTTTATAATTTCTTAAATAATATATTGTCACAAAAATAGTTAATTTTTATAAATTTTTTTACTTAACCAATAGAAAATTTAAAAAAAATATAAAGTACTTACTATTTTGCAAAAAAATAATAATAATAATTTTCAAGCTTCTTAAAGTGTAATATTTCAATTGCCATACAAATTGAGCAAATAATCACCATATTTAAGAATAATCATCAACTAGCCACAATCCCACGTACGCCTTGCCATGGGTGTAGTTGAGTAATTTTGTTAAATAGTGGATATTAGTTGCAATAAATAAGTTAGTGTTTAAGTGGTTATAACATAAAAATTTTTAGATATACATAACTGATAATAAGAGTTCAAGGATTGAATAACATGAAATTAATTAATATATGATTGGCAATTTGTGGAAAAAAAACACTGATATGATATACATTAACAGTAAAAGGTAGTTTTAGTCTCTTTGAATTTGTAATAAGAAAACATTAAAAATTTGGGGCTTAAATTTTCAGAATTATAACGTTAAAGGATTATTTTTGTAATTTTGCAAAGGAAGCAAAGTGTTAGGCAGGGGTGGGGTCACATGGAAAGAAGAGAGTGACATGTGCTAGATGTTTTTGGGGTGTTGCAAGTTTTCAGGTATTTGGATGAAATAAAACCAAGAATAAAAGTAAGAGGGTTTTACAAACGTTGTTTGATTTGTTGTTCAAATATTGGTATTGAAAAATATAAAAAAAGTTTTCTGGGTCAAAACAGAAAAAAGCACTAACAAAGCAAACCAGAGCGATTGGCTCTTCTTCGAGACAAACGCTGTAGCCCAAGAAAGTTTTGCTGTGGAAGATAATGACGCATCAATAACTCAACTACCATTGATTTTATTTTTTTCTCTTTCATTTCTAGTGATGTGCAAATGTTTGAGCTTTTTTTCAGGTATGAAAATTTCCTTTATTTTTTTTTGTTGGGATCTCTTTGTTGTTTCCCTTGTTTTGAATTGGAGAGCTCTACTTTTCCACATTGATCTGCCTCTCCCTGAATCTCTCTATATATACTAAGATCATAGTATTCCGATGCAATGCCAGTGACTTCCAATCCATGTTGGCAAGTATAGTAAATTGTTCATTTCCAAAACTTCTAGCCTTAATCGCAAATAAAGAAATTTATGAATACCTTAAAGTAGAATTAACCCAATAAAGACATTGCTTTAGACTCATGCACCCTAATGTTTTTCCCGTAATATATGAACTCATATCAAATTCCAAAATATATATATATATATGAAAATAAATTACCTACAGTGGATATAAGTTTCTAATCTACAATACTAATACCCAAACTCCTCAACAAAAAAAATAGCAGTAAAAAAAAGGTCGCAACACTGCAGTTTTACTTAAGGATACAAATGCAATATGTAAAGGATCAAAGGTTTCAACGCAACAGAACCACATGTGTAAGGATGTCAGCTGAAATAGGCCAACCAAATCATGCCACTTGTCTTTTCATGCAAGATTGGATGTAGCTGCTACATATCAAATCTAACACCCAATTCGTTTTAACTTTAGTCAATTGACTACAAAATAATTTTTTCTTATTTTTACATCTTTTTTACTTGAAATTAATTTTAATTAAAATTCAATATTATGTAGCTACAATAATCAATTGAAAATATAATTTTTATAATCTTACTAAATTTTTATGAATTTTTCTAGTTTCAAGTCTTAAAAAAGAAAAATTCATAAAAATTTAACAACATCCTAAAAATTTACTTTCAAATTGATTATTGCATCTACATAACATTGACTTTCAAATGAAATTGGTTTCACATAAAAAAGATGAAAAAGTTAAAAAAAGTTAGTTGACTTTAGACAAAACGAATTGGCCCTAAAAGTTTCCCATGCCACGAATAAAAAATCTAAAGGACGAAAATTGCCATTTTAGCACCACCTCGCACCACCTTTCACCTCCTCCTCACTCTCTTTTACTTTAGTTTGTGTATATAAACATTTATCAATAATCCTCCAATTCTACCTTAGAAAATGATTCCAAAGTCTTGATTTTTTTTCACATTAGAAAGAGAACAAAAGATGAGTTGGATTGAAGCATGAATCTCCTAACAGCTGCAAGTCTTAATCAATAGGTCAAAATTTTGGTTGTTTCCGATTTTTGTTTCCATGTACAAATCAAGATATTAAGAGTCCGAATTGGGCAATTAATGTAGACATGTCATGTCGATGGAAGCGTGTATGGGCCTATGGGGTACCGCTTCCAATTCTATCTTCTGAACGATTTTATAGGAATTAATATCATAGGTTTAAACAATTAGTATTGCCTCACTTGATATAGAATCAAGGTATCACAATGGTGGCATAAAAATTACATTCATAAGTGTATTAATTATATAATAAAAAAATTATTAGATTCATTTTTTTATGGAACTATTACTTTCATTTGTGTATATTAAAGAAAAACTCTATCATTAAAACCTATTTTTGTAATAGTTTAATTGTACAAAAAATAAAAAATATATATTTTCCAAATTTCAAAACAATTTTTATAGTACTAAAAATTTCTCAATTTCAAAAGAATCGTTCTCTTTGATGAGAGATTGATTCATTATTACACATGCCTCGACACGCTTTTCTTTATTAGAAGACAACAAGTTAATTGCCAACCCGCATTTGAGTCTATATTGATATGTCCAATAAGCTTTTAACTGTTCACAACTTAGGAGTTATGATGGCTCGATAGCTTTGAAACTTAAGTGGAACCGTTTGCGGCAGAATTCCAATTTTGATGCATGCGAAGGGTGTTAGGGGAGATCTTAACCGGGAGATCCATCAAGCGAGATACAACATACGATCATGGCCTCACACATGTTCCCAAAAGCTTAAGCTATTGGAACAAGAGACCACAACCATATATATGTATCTCACTTGGGAGATTTACCAACCATGTGGGATAAGTCACTTGCATCCTCAACAATCTCCCCCTTGAAAGTGACTTCCCTAAGGCAAACATGGTCACCATACTTTCCCTTGAGCGAAAGCCTCGACGCACCAGGAGCATACTCAACTACGAGCACACACATCAAGAGCAAACTCTCCTCACGTCGTCCCATCGTGGGAGTCACAAACGCTCTTGGCAAATCATGTGGGTGGAGTAGCACATGATTCTCAACACTTTGCATCGTCAAACGAGTATCGGACTCCAGCAGCACCAGCGTCGTTTCCCAGCCGAACCATCGGCTCTGATACCACTTGTTAGGGGAGGTCTTAACCGGGAGATCCATCAAGCGAGATACAACATACGATCATGGCCTCACACATGTTCCCAAAAGCTTAAGCTATTGGGACAAGAGACCACAACCATATATATGTATCTCACTTGAGAGATTTACCAACCATATGGGATAAGTCACTTGCATCCTCAACAAAGGGCATGGGGTGGAGGTCTACTCTCTAGCACTCGGTTTGGATGGGGGGATAGGGGAGGGGATGAAGGGAAAATTATCATGACTCAATTGTTTGAAAAGGAAATAGAGGGAGAAGGAGAATTATTCCTCCATCAATTCCCCTCATTTATACGTTTTTTCACTACTTCAAAGTGGGTAGATAATTGGAGTTTGTTTTATGTCAGCTTGAGTTGGGTGCGGGTTTGGGCAAGCTAATGGGTCATTTAGCTATGTGTGGATCGAGTAAGCAGAAGCTTCTGTTATCAAAATATAATCCCTCTCTCAGTTTAGTTAGCCATTTTAGTTTGATTTTAAGATATTTATGTTAACTTATATCCTTTCTATCCAAAAAAGGATAAAGCATATTATTTTTTCAGTCATCCTAAAAAGTTTGAATCATTTCCTCTTTTGAAAAGTTTTTAACATTCAATTTGTCTTACTATTCTCGTTTAAACTCTCACCGCATAAAACTCAAAAAAAATATTTTAAGAGTATTTTTTAATCTTTACTAAAACTTTCACTACACAAAACCCTAAAAAAAAATTTCTTCTTTTAATCATCATTTAAACTCACTATACATAACCAAAAAATGATCTTTTTAATTTTAGTTTCAGTGGAAAAAGTGACAAAAATATCATAAACTACACACACACCTCAGTATCCGTTTCTAGATAAATGCATTATCCTTTATGGGATAGAGAGAGTACAAAAAAAAAATTCGTAAAATTTATTACAAAAAATAATATTTAATATACCATTTTTATATAAAAATTATATTTTTCATAATAAACATTAAAGAAAAAAAGATCATGAACTAATTGATATGAATAATAAAGATGTTAGAATTTATAAGAGGAACTACTAGACATTTTCTTGTATGAAATGTATCGAATACAATCAGTGGTGAAGCCACGTATAGTTGGTGAAGAATATTAAAAGGGTAAATTGCGCCAGCAATCATAAATCTTTACTTTTCATTATAAGTTGTGTCATCAACCTCTCAACTATTGCATATTTGTCCAAAATCATTATCTGGTATTGTAAATTCCTCCTTTCACCAACAGTTAATGTTGTTAATGACCAAATTGAGATAAATATACAATAGTTGAGAACTTAGAGATGAATTTACTACAAAAAGTAAACGTTTTAAATAATTTTTTATAAAAGTTAATTTTATAAATAATTGTTCAAATAAATTTTTTCTCTTAAGTTTTGACTATTGCTAGTCTTGCATTTGCCTAGCCCCTTAAGCCTAAAAACCTGCCTCCACCACTGGATACAATAAGGATGTGCTAGAGAGTCATTTTTTTTCTCTGAAAGTGATATATATTTAATAGAGTCTCTAATGCTTTTTGAAGAGTCTTGTATTAAACATGTGAGTATGCACTCGATTGGGTACACAGTTTTGGAAACAACCAAGAGAAGAAGGGCTTAAGCAAGGAATGAGAAGGTTGAAAAACTGGAAGAAGATGAGAATAAGAAGGAAACGCCATCAACTGAGTCTATGTCTACCAGTAATCTACCAATAAAAGACTATTAATTTTTTTTATATAAAATCTTTGATATTCTAATAATCACGAACTTACTACTTGTAATCGAGTTGTATTGAGTAAAGCTTATTTAATTGTTTATAAACACAAGCCCAATGCCTTATTTCAGTGGGTAGGACCTTATTTCTATTGTAATAAAAAAAATTTGTTATTCAAAAACATCTATATATTTAAAAATAAATAAAATATCTACTTTTTAAAGATTCGGGAAGTTGCCAATATTTAAGAAAAAAATGGCAGAGGTGGAGTTTGAATATCTAACATCTATAGGTATCATTCACATCTTAACCATTAAATCAAGATGCTCTGGCATAAATACTGTTAATAGAAGTAATTAATCGAAATATACATTGAAATGAAAGATGTGATTCCTAACCAGTTAAATTAACGTTGATAGTCTGGAGTGAGAAAGTCAAAGAAAGGACATGGGAGAGGACCCAGCCTTGTTTTGGGCTCCATGTTTTTAGGATAAGCATGGATTTTGGTGGAGCTGAGCTGACTCGCTGCACCTGTACCCAGATTTTGCCGGCTGACGCCTTTCGGTGGGAGGGTGAAAACCGGAGGCTCCGTACCAAACAGCGCCCACAGACGACCAAAACCACTCTGCAAGTGTTCCACAAAACCGGGAATTCTGACTCAGAATCTACCTAATTCCACGCGCGTCTGTGATACACGCTACAAACCTGAGTCTTAAATTCTGGCGCTTGATGCTACGCTCGCCTAGGAAGTTATTCTTTTTGTTCTGAAAAAACGAAAAGGCAGGTCCCACATGTGGCGACTCGTCAGCGAACAGCAATGTACTTTACGTCTTTAACACGTCTTGATTTCTCCACCTCGTATCATGTTATGGTCCCTAAATTTTTAACTTTTGTTTGTTTTGGTCCCTGGTCTTGAAATTCTGTCCACTGGGTCCTTAATCTTTTGTTCCTTTTGTTAACGATTTTTATTAAAGCTAGCAAAAGTTCCCAACAGTGTTTTTATAGGGTAAATAAAAAAAGGAAAAAGAAAAAGGAAGACGGCTACCAGCCACCATAATTATGTGGTTTTCATGCCCAAATTGATGAAGAAAATAGTTTTTTTTGTTTCTATATATTTTTCTTTAGCTTACATGCATACTAGAAGATTGTTGGTTATCCACTAAACTAATGTTGTCATGACATTTATCTTTGCTTTAAGGAATTACATTCCATAAAAGAACCAAAATGAGATGCTTTTTAAACCAGCATCAACAGATATCATGTATGATCCTAGTTAAAAGACTTGAGAACTGCATAAATAAGAAACTTTTTTTTTTTGTACTCATAAATATCATTACAATTTCACAAGGAAATGAGCTAATACTATTGTAGGTAAAGGGAACAGAAATATTAGTTTTTTCAAAATCCAGAATTCAACTGAACAAACTTGTTTGTGCAATGATATAGGAAATAGGAAATAAGAAGACTAATGTTAAACTGCAGACCTCTCCAATTAGGACTTGGCCATTATGTTGAGGGCCATGACTGAATAAGGCATTTTCAAAAAGAATGAGAACAAGTTAATATAAGAGATTAAAGATAAATAGCATCAATTGCCCTTAAATTATGACTGATATTGTTTATTCATACTAGAACTATAAAGTTTTACATCATTTATCCTCAAACTGTCACTTTTATTACACTATATTCATAACCTTAGTTGTAGACGTTAGACAAATACAAAGAGCTGAGCTTGCTGCTGATATGGAATTTGGTAAAATGATATGCGGGAATGAGGCATTTTAAGAAATAATTGTTGAAGCCGAAATTAATTAACCCAATTCCTGGGCAACGATCGAGTTCTTCCGGCCAGAGAAAAGAGAGTGGCTTGGGTCTTACATCATCTACCCATCCCTGACAGCGGCGCCGCCTTGTGCCACCGCCGGTTTTGCCTGCCCGAGGTTTTGTACAAGAGTTCTCATTCCTGTCATTGCCTTCGACAAGTTCTCATGGCTGCTCTGTTTTCTGGCGCCTGCGAAGGGTCTCAGGAAATTCTTGGAAAAACCCCAGTTTTGTCCTTCAATTATCAGAACATGGATATATAAGTTACCTTTTTTTTTCATAAGTTTTAGTTTGGTTTCACGTTTCTAACCTGTCATCATTTCATGGTTTACTAACTTTTTCGGTTTCCCCCCTCTTATTGAAGACATTCGTGGCATGTTACCAAAGAAAATTATAGTGGGAATAAAATTTATAAATTGCCTAAATACTAACAAGAAATGATGTTCACGAAATCATTCTTGTTAGGCTTAGTAACCAGACAAATTTTTAGTGAAAATCCAGTTTGTTTTGGTAAGATTTAAGGTTAGATATGAAAAATAATTGTTCAAATTGATTGAACCTTTACGAATTCCACAAAAAGCGACCTAATTTAATCAATATATTTATCTTGAAGCTTTATTAAGTCTACCGAGATGAGTTCAAGAAATTATTGATTGTTTTTTAATTTAATTATATTTATACTTGCTTCATAAAAAACAAATTATTTCTACTTCCTAAATTCATAGTTAAGCAATTTATAAATTTTATTCGACTATAATATTCCTAAATAACATGTCATCAACGCCTTTAATCACAGATGATGCCCTGCTGCATTATCGTTGTGTAACATGGTGAGCCTGGAGCAAAGACTGACGGTGAGAGAATGCCTAGGTGAAGGAGGTCCGGCGGGAGGAGGACTGCAAAGGCTCAGAAAAAACAGGGATTAGGAGGTCCCCGAATTGATTTTCCAGGGATGAGCCTCTGACGCCCAAGTTAGTATTTCGGAATCGGAGGGTAAGTAGTAAATGGAGAGGTTTTCCTTTTAGAGTCCAATCCCCTTACCTGGGGAGCTTACCAAATATTTATAGAGAGGTGAACAGTAAAAGTCCATCTGACGTGGTCGGCCCAGATTATGACACGTGTTTCGGCCAGATGCGATCCGTACCTTCGGGGAGAAGGGGAACATTTAGCCCGCCACAGGCCACCTATCCAGGAGCCTAGGCCATGCGAAGGCGGCGTGTCTTGGATGTGTCAGAGACTCCTTAACTGTTTCTACCAAACTCCCGAGGTCCCTTCGGTAGAAGAGAGATCTTCGGAGCAGAAGAACTATCTCCCGAGATCACTTCAGTAATCTAGGAATATCTTCACCGAAGGTGGTCCCATTTGGGGACGTCCTTCAATGCCGAGGGTGGTTCAGTCATCACTGCCGAGGGTGGTTCGGTCGTCTTACCAAGGGTGATGGTGGACCGTATTCCCGAGGTTGGTACTGTCGTCCGCAGGAAAGAAGAAATACCGAGGTCAGGTGTGAGGGGGGGGACCGAATACCATCCTTTCTGAAGTCGGTGTTTTCCTTTTCGAGAGCAGTGCCTTACCCGAGCCTACGGGTTTGAAGGGTGATAGGCACTTCGGCTATCACATGCCCCCCTAGAAAAGTCGAAGTGGATACTTCGGCTCTGGTCTCCCGGAGGACATTTTGCCGAACTCTGAGCAAGATACTACTCAAGGAGGCATTTCGTTATCCGAAGGTGTCCCTTCCTGGTCGAGGTGTCATCACCTAGTCCTTTGGCGATCTAGGGGCGCGTACTCCCTTTATTTTTACTTTTTCTGCTGCAGGTTAGTGATCTGTCGCGTCTTGTGACCAGGCGTGTCAGTTATGGATGGGCGTGCCTGGGTTTTCGCGATGTCAGGGGGCGTGCCCTAGTTTCTCGTGTTGGATGACACATGGCCGCTGATGGATGGCGAATGGTTATGTCGGTTGCGTTAATTGCATCTCTTCGCCTTCGAGGAGACGACGTTTCGCCTTCGAGGAGTAATAATGACGACGTTTCGCTTACCCCCTTCGGCCTATGTAAACACCTCTTGCCTCAGACATTCACACTCTTCTCTTTTGCTTTCGTTTTGCTCTAGAGCTTTTTCTCGTCTTTTTTCTCTTTCCGGCAGCGGTTCTAGCGGTGGAGCGATTTTTGGCAACCACTCACGACGGCGTCCAGGAATCCAGACTTCGGCAAAACTTTCGGTTGGTCTCTTCTTTCATAGTTCTTCCTTTCTTCCGAGGTTGTTTTTTCCAAAATTTTGTTCTTCCGAAGTCCTTCGGTTCTCTCCCTTCATTCTTCTGAGGTTGCCTTTCTTCTTTTTCGAGAGATGTCGAATCCAACTTCACTGATGTCCGTACGTCCTACCCCCAAAAGCTTTCTCCCCCTTGAGTCTCACCCATGTTGTACCACTTTGGAGAAGATGATGAAGTGGATAGCAAAATACTATCTCCCTTCCCATATCGTTTCGAGGTTACCTATCCTGGGTTCATATGGCTATAGTGCTAATTTGGGTGAGATCACTATTTATCAGGCCCAATTGAAAGCCGGTCTTCGGTATCCTCCCCCTCGGATGGTATGCGAGTTCTACAAGTTTCACAGAATTGCTGTGAACCAGCTCCCTTCTAATTCTTATTCTTACTTCAATTATTTTCTTTGCATGTGCGGGGTTTTTAAAATACAACCCCATTTTCTTTTCTTCCTTCAATACTACAAACTCCGCCCGGTCCCGAAGGGTGGCTTTTACTTCTTGCTTCCCCGAGGGTCCGGGAGCAAAAAATTCACTTTCACCTTCGACAATAGGGATAGCTAGTGGGGGTGGTAGAAGAAGTTCTTCTTCATGTCAGTTCCCGAATTTTGGAGCTACGTACTAACCAGGTGGGCTTCGGGGACACTTAAGATCGACGTCGCTGACCCTCGGAAGCTTTTGACTTTGGGGTTGGCTGACGAGTTAGCCGAATTCGACAGGCGCATTCGGGCAGTTGCCGACTAGGACCCCGAGGTCCCTCCGCGCTAATTGTATCCCTTTCCCATTAAGTGGGACCTCATGACTGAAGAGGTCCTTCGGGAACTGGGAGTAATTCACGCACATAAGTCTGACCCGAACATGCCCGTGCCTGTTCTTCTGGGGAAGAAAGCATGGCTGGTGATGCTTCTTCGGTGCGAGATCTCGTACGAGGCTTTTGCTGAGAGTAAGTTACCCTCCAGGTTTTGCTTACTTGCGTTCCTTTTGGACTTACACTGATGTCTTTTCCTTTTGCAAAGATGGGCGATCAATCTGCTGACTTTTACAAGTCCCTTTTTCTCGGTCAGGCCGAGAAGGGGGAGCAGACGCGAAAGAAAGTGTCTGCTAAGAGGAAGAAGACTACCGGAGGGCCATCTAAGGCGAAGAAGGCTAAGGCGGATGTTTTTCCTCCTTCCCCGAAGATATTGTCGAAGTGTAGGATTAATCGCCTGCCCCTTCCCCAGCCCATGTCGATCCTTCCTTGGATCCTGCTACTCTCGAGGCGATTCTGAGTCTGGATACCACCACAGAAACTTCGGTCGAACAGACTTAAGTCCGAGAGCTCGAAGATAGCAGGAGGAGGAAGGGCAAGAACATTCCCAGGGAAGTCCGAGAAGTGGACGAGCCCGAGGACAACGTGGCTGAAGTTCCACCAGGTTTGTTCCTTAGTCGTTCTTCTACGAATCTTAGTATTTTCAGTATTTTCAGCATCTACGATTTTTTAGGGGAATGGCTAAGGGATGATGTACTGACGGAACTTCGGCGTGATCTTGCAGAGGATGTGACTCATGCTCCCTGGTCGGAGGCTCATGCCCAAAGAAGGGCTCTTCAGCATAAGCGTATCCCGAAGGATAAAGTGCCAAGGAAGCAGTTCTGGACTTTCACGGAGGACATGAATTTATTCTCCGATGACAGCCAGTTAATGGCTCCCCAGATGACGACGGGTGTGCTGACGAACGCCACCTTCCAGTCGCTCATCGACGAATGCCTAAATGAGGAGATCCTCGCGGCGAGGATGACCGAACACGCCGCCCAAGTAGGTTTTTCTTCTTTCCTTAGAAAAATTTCCCTATGAGTTTTTGTTACTTCTTGACCCTTATTTGGAGCCTTTTTTTCTGTAGCTCTTGGCGTACAGCGGGTACTTCCGCTCCTGGGAGGTGAAGTAGGCTGAAGCTCGCTCTCGGTCTGAGGTTTCTCTAAAAAAGAGGAAGGACTTTTGCACCAGATACGTCCTCAAGTATGGCGAGTTGAACAAAATTGTGCAGGAGGACGTAGTGAATCTTCGGGCCGAGCTTCGGGAGAGCAAGAAGAAGCTCCTCTTTGACTTTTCGGTGAAGGTCATGGACCTCAGCTCGAAGTGCGCTGTTCCCTCCTCGGAGAACGAAGCCCTTCGGAAGGAAAAGGCAGAAGATGCTGAGAACCTTACGAAGGCGCTCGCATTGAACGCCGATCTCCAGGCCGAAGTTGAGTTGTTGAGGAATGAGGCCAAGAACAAGAAGAAGAAGAAAAGGCTGGAGAAGGAGGTTGCCGAGCTTACGGCCGAGCTGGCAGCGCTGAATGCCGAGAAGGACCAGTTAGACCAAATGACGAAAGTGTCCTATCAGGACGACTTTTGTTTGGCGCGACATCAGGTTCTCTCTCGGTTCCCCAAGCTCGACCTCTCCTTCTTGTCCGCTCTGGATTTTCCCAAGGAGCCCAGGTGGACATGGTCGAAGCTGGAGTTCCTCAACCTTCCTTCTGCTGCACCTGTGCCTCTGGATGAGCCTACCCGAGAAGATGCCGACGCTGAGGAGACACAAGACACTCCTGCTCAGCAATAGACTTTTTTCTTCTTTCTCTTGTAACCTTGCTCTTTATAATAAAACTTTCTCTTTCAGAGTTTGGCAAGTCCCCGATAATTTTTCGTCTCCAAGGGTTTTTTTGACCACTTCCGGTCTATGGGACCCTTAGCAAGATACTTTTTGCACTTTTTATCGACCATCTTTGGGAGAATGCTAATTTCGGCAAATTCCTGAAGTTAACAATCGACCTACTTTTAGCAGACGTGTTCGGTCGAGGCGTCCTTCGGGAAAAATGACCCAACAGGCTTTAAAAGAATGTCATTTTCACAAGTGCTTACTTGCTTCTCGTTCGGTAGGGTTCCTTAGGTGGAATTATCCTTTCTAAAAATTTTTTTGTACTTAGAAAAATTTCTAACTGTACAATTTTCGGACAAGTTTTTAAGCGTAGAACTTCTTCAAGGCATCCAAGCCAGGTATTTTTCAGCTCTCCACCTTCGGAATTGCCGAGCTTGTAGACTCCTTTCCGAACTTTGTCTAGGACCAGATAAGGTCCCTCCCAGTTAGCTCGAAGTACTCCGTGAGATGGTTTTCAGGGTTCAAACTCAGCTTTTCGGAGAACGATGTCTCATTTTTCAATTTCTTTTTTCCTGACGCGTAAGTTCGTGACCATAGCTACTCTTTGCTGGAAGGTCTTTCTCCTGAGCTCGGCCACTTCTCTGTGTTCGTCAATTAGGTCGAGTTTAGTTCTCAACCTGAGGTCAGTCCCTTCTTTGTTGAATACTTGTACCCTGACCGATGGCTGGACTACCTCGATAGGGATGGCCTCTGTGTCGAAGACGAGTGAAAAAGGCGTCTCACCTGTGGCTCTTCGGGATGTTGTCCGGTAGCTCCATAGCACACTAGGGAGTTCCTCTGGCCACTTTCCCTTTGCCTCCCCCAATCGCTTTTTCAGGCCATCTTTTATGGTTCTGTTAGATACCTCTACCTGCCTGTTGCTCTAAGGATGGGCTACCGGGGTGAAGTGTAGCTTAATACCGAGTTTAGCCATGAATTTTTGGAACCCTTTGTCCGTAAACTGGGTGCCATTGTCAACCATTATTACCCTTGGTATACCAAATCGGCATATGATGTTATTCCAGACAAATCTTTATATGTCTTTTGCCGAAATTGTTGCCAGGGGTCCTGCATTGACCCATTTAGTAAGGTAATCTACTGTAATTGCACATAACTTTACTCCTCCAGGTGCAGTTGGGAGCGGCCCGATGAGATCAATGCCCCATACTACAAATGGACAGGGATAATTGGCCGAGGTTATTAGCTCCGAGGGTAACCTCTGGACGTTGGCGTGTCTCTGGCACTTGTCATATTTCCGGACAAATTGCCTTGCATCTTTCCTTAGGGTAGGCCAGAAGTAACCTTAGCGAAGAATCATTCTGGCGAGGGCATCCGTTCCTATGTGGGAACCACAGGCCCCCTCGTGAACTTCTTCGAGGACTGTTCTGACATCCTCTTCTTTTACGCACCTCTGCAAAGGACTTGCATACCCTTGTCTGTACAATTCATCCCTGATGAGGAAGTATCTGCCGGAGCGCTTTTGCACCTTTGCAGCCTGGGTTGGGTCTTCGGGTAGTACCGAAGTTGCCAGGTATTTTTTTATGGAGTCTTGCCACCCTGCTTCCGAGGTTGCTATGCACATTAACTCCGTGCTAGGTAGTTTTAGTACCTCGGTGGGTTCCTTGGATTTGGCCAAGGTATCAGCTTGAACGTTATCTCTTCGGGGCACATTTTCTATCTGTACCAAATCGAACTCTTTAATGAGCTCCTTGACGAGGTCATGGTATTTTGCCAAGGTTGGATCCTTTGTAGTGTAATCTCCCTTCATCTGTCGGACTACTAGCTGCGAGTCGCTGTGGGCCTTAAGGTTTCTTACACTGACTCTTCTAGACAGTTTTAGTCCTGCTATGAGGGCTTCATATTCGGCCATGTTATTGGTGACATCGAAACATTATTTTAATGACTTTGGTGGCTTTCATGCCCTCGGGCCCCCGAAGGACCACGCCAGCGCCTTGGTGTTTGGCGCCTGAGGCTCCATTGACGAAGAGTTTCCACTCGGGTTCAATCTTTATCAGATCTTCTGGGGTGACTTCAGCATCTTCGATTCCCAGGATTTCGACGATGAAGTCTGCCAATGCTTGGGCCTTTATTGCCCTATTTGGCTCATAAGTGAGGTCATATTCTCCGAGCTCGATACACCATTTTGACAACTTTCCCGAATGCTCAACCTTTTTCATTATGTCATGTAGAGGTAGGTTGTTTCGGACGATAATGGGTTGTCCTTGGAAGTAGGCCCGTAGCCTTCTGCCCGTAAGCATTAAGGCATAGATGGCTTTTTGGAACAATGGGTACCTGAACTCGGCACCATGCAATGACTTGCTCACATAGTATACTGGCCACTGCCTCCCACCCTCTTCTTTCACTAGGACTGAACTCACAGCTTTTTCAGTGACGGCGAGGTAGAAGATGAAAGGTTCTCTTTCTCGAGGTTGCCGAAGTGTTGGCAGATGGGTTAGGTAACTTTTAAGCTCGTCCCAAGCTTTCTGGCATTCTGGGTTCCAAGGGTGCTCTTCAACTCTGGAGTTGCCTTCGCTCCTTGGTGTTTTAGTAAGCACCTTGAAGAACGATCGACATCGGTCGCCGTACTTGGAGATGAACCTACTAAGGGAAGTAATTCTTCCTATTAGCCTTTGTATATCTTTGATGGTTGCAGGTGTTCGGAAATCTAGCAGGGCTTTGACCTTTTCGGGGTTGGCATCTATCCTCATTTCCGATACCATAAACCTGAGGAACCTCTCTGCATTTACTCCGAACACGCACTTCTTAGGATTAAGGCAAATGCCGAGCTCCTGAAGTCGTTGAAAGGTCTCATTTAAGTCATCGATATGATTACTAGGCATTCTGCTCTTAACTATCATATCATCAACATATGCCTCCATGTTTCTCCCAATCTGAGAGTCGAACACTTTATTCATCAACCTCTGATAGGTAGCCCTTGCATTTTTAAGCCCGAAGGGCATTCTGACGTAGCAGTAGGTACCAACATTGGTGACGAAGGTGGTTTTTTCTTTATCTTCAGGGTTCATCCGAATTTGATGATATCCACTAAAGGCATCAAGGAAACTAATAAGACTGTATTCAGCGGTTGAATCCACCAATTGGTCTATAGCTGGCAAAGGGTAGGAGTCCTTTGGACAAGCATCGTTCAGGTTCTGAAAGTCGATGCACATTTGGAGGATTTCACTCCCTTCCTTTGTGGCGATAACCACGTTGCTAAGCCATTCGGGGTATTTAACTTCTCTTATTACCCCTGCCTTCATCAGACGCCTAACCTCGGCTTTAATGAAGGAATTCTTATGAGATGATAGGTTCCATTTTTTCTGTTGAATCGATTTAGCGTCCGAGCGGACTTTGAGGCTATAGTGGATTATGCTGGGGTCGACCCTAAGCATGTCTTTCGGAGAGTAGGTGAATAGGTCTTTGTTCATTAATAAGAAAGATACAAGCCTGTCTTTGTCACCCTTGGCCAATTTTTTCCCTACTCAGGTGTTCCGGCCGGGGACCAACTTTACATCTTCCGTCTCGACTTTTTCCAGCTCTTCTGCTTCCTCTCTTGTGGTCACTTCGCCTGTCGTGATAGCTTTTTCCGTAGCCGAAGTCTGTATTTGGACCTTGGCCGGGCTTTGTCTAGCCCTGGTGAAGACCTTCCTGACTTCGGCTTGGTCGATGAAGATCTCTGCATCTCATTTTTTTGTTGCGAAGGTGACCGTCAAGTACTTCACATCTGGGCAGATGTGGAGATTTCCTTGAGTTTGCCTCCCGAGGATAGCGTTGTATGACGAGGGTACGTCGATGACGATGAATCTCGTCATTACAGAAGCAAATCGTTCTTCCCGATTCCGAGGTGAGGTCCCCTTCAACATCAGAGGTAAATCGATGCATCCGAGAACTGGGAGCTCGGATGGCCCAACCCCAAAGGTAGGGGAATTGACTGTGTTGAGGTCGCCCCTTGAGATGCCTAGTTTAGGCAGTAGATGTGAAAAGAGGACGTCAGTGTTGGAGCCGTCATCCAGGAGTACTCTTTTGATGTCCCAACTCCCTATCCTTGTAGTGACGAGGAATGGGTCATCGTGGGGGAACTTTACCATGGACCCGTCCCTGCGAATAAGCCTGTTCGGCGAGTTCCCGTACTCCGTTACGGAGATCTCCCTTATATTCCTTTTCCTTTCGGCCGAGGGTATCCCTGTGGTGATGGTTTGGATGACCCCTGCCGAGGGTAATGGATTCTTTCGAGGACTTCGGTCCCGATGTCTATCGGAATTATAGTCCTCCTCGTTTCCTCTTCCCTGTTCCTCATTTTTTCCCTTCGGAAAAGGCATCCGGAGGTACCAGCGAAGCTGGCCTTGTTTTATTAGGGACTCAATGTACTTCCTTAACTGGAAGTAGTCTTCAGTGTCGTGGGCATGGTCTTGGTGGTGTTGACAAAATTTGTTCATATTTTTCTTATTTTCCGAGGTCATGGCCTTCGGCCTTGGGACTGCAGTCCCTTGTCTTTCCAAGGCCATAAGAATGCTGGCTCTTGTGGCGTTCAGATGACTGAATTTCATCGGCTTTTTCCCTCTTTGCTTTTGGGGCCTTCCCCCAACCTCATTCTGGTGTCGGGGCTGGTGACTTGGTCCTTTGGACTGAGGGTGTTCCAGCTTTGGTCCCCTCATCCTAAGTTCTTCGGCCGTCATGTGTTGTTCGGCCTTTCGGTAGAATTCTCCCAAGGTGTTTGAAGGGTCTTTAGAGAACTCGTAGAAGAGCTGGGAATCCCTCCGAAGTCCTTTTGTCATTGAAAGGATACGGATCTCGGACCGAAAGTCTGGCACATTCAGTGCTTCTCGATTGAACCTTTCGACATAGTCGCGAATGATTTCACCACTCTGCTGCGCTATATTGAACATCTGTATTGGCATCTTGGCTGTTGGCCTGCTGCCAATGAACTACTGAGTGAAAGCAGTAAACAGCTCCTGGAAACTTAGCAAGGTTCCATGGGCTAACGAATTATACCACGCCGTCGCCGGACCGGAGAGGGTCACCTCAAAGCACTTGTAGAGGGTGGCATCATCGGTGCCGTGGAGCATCATGCTCCATTTGTACTTTGTGAGGTGCACCTGAAGGTCGCTACGCCCATCGTAGGTTTCTAAGTGGGGCACCCTGAAGTCACTAGGCATTGGTGCCTCCACTACTTCTCGCACGAAGAGTGACTCTTTTCCGGTATAAGTGTCAGACAACCTCGACTAGACTGGTTTTCGGGAGATCTGCCTTTCAACCTTTTCCAGTCTTCTGAGGATTTTTTCCATAAGGGTGGCCGTGTTAGCTTCCCCTTGCTGTTTGGTGGTCAATTGCAATGGCGAACTTCTTCTCTTTCTCGGAGAATAACTTCGGCGATGAGGGGACAGAGACCTTCGGTAAGGGGATGGACTTCATTGAGAGGAAGCCCTGGCTTCCTTTGGGACTTGTTCCCTGGCAGGTCGTGCCCTAGATGTCACATCCTCCATTGAAGATGCGTTGAGAGAGTCCTCACTCCCGGAACTCTGGTGGGTGGACCTCGAGCCTCTCTCTCGGGCTGTTGTTGAAGGGGAGGTCCTTTGGCCCGGTGAAGGCTGGGGCCACCTCTGGTCGAGCTGCCGAGTCATTTCGGCAATGATGGAGCGCTGGAAGTCTCGTAAGAAGTTCATCGTTACTGTAAGGGGGCGATCATCTTCCGGTGTAGAAGTCTCTACAGTGGGCAGCTGGGTCGCTAGCTGAGCCTCCGGCACCGAGGTGGACTTTAGGAGTCCCTTGTCCTTTGAGCACTAAGTCTCTACGACGGTGACCTGGGAGATGTTTCCCACAGACGGTGCCAAATGATGCCCTGTTGCATCATTGTTGTGTGACATGGTGAGCCTGGAGCAAAGACTGACAGTGAGAGAACGCCTCGGTGAAGGAGGTTCGGCGGGAGGAAGACTGCAAAGGCTCAGAAAAAACAGGGGTTAGGAGGTCCCCAGAGTGTTTTTCCGGGGAGGAGCCTCCGACGCCCAAGTTAGTATTTCGGAATCGAAGGGTGAGTAGTAAATGGAGAGGTTTTCCTTTTGGAGTCCAATCCCCTTACCTGGGGAGCTTACCGAATATTTATATGGAGGTGAACAGTAAAAGTCCATTTGACGTGGCTGGCCCAGATTATGACACGTGTTCGGCCAGATTCGATCCGTACCTTCGGGGAGAGGGGGAACATTTAGTCGGCCACAGGCCGCCTGGCCAGGAGCCTAGGCCATGCGAGGGCGGCATGTCAGAGCGTGTCTGGGGGCGGCGTGTCGGGGATGTGTCAGAGGCTCCTTAATTGTTTTTGCCGTACTCCCGAGGTCCCTTCGGTAGAAGAAAGATCTTCGGAGCAAAAGAACTATCTCCTGAGATCACTTCAGTAATCCAGGAATATCCTCACCGAAGGTGGTCCCGTTTGGGGACATCCTTCAATGCCGAGGGTGGTTCGGTCTTCATTGCCGAAGGTGGTTCGGTCGTCTTACCAAGAGTGATGGTGGACCGTATTCCCAAGGTTGGTACTCTCGTCCCCAGGAATGAAGAAATACCGAGGTCGGGTGTGAGGGGGGGTACTGGACACCATCCTTTTCGAAGTCGGTGCTTTCCTTTCCGAGGGCGGTACCTTACTCGAGCCTACGGGTTCGAAAGGTGATAGGCACTTCGGCTATCAACAGAAAAAGTCTGTAAATCATGAAACCATGTAGTGCTAGAAACCTGAAATCACAAACAAAACAAGAGAATGACTAAAGTGAGAGTTTTCAAACAATAGTAACCAACCAATATATGTTATGCGAATAAAGGGACTTCATTTTGGGGTTTACCCAAGAAGTCGAGCCTCTTCCTAGACACGTAAACAGAAAATAGAGCAGGCAAAAAATGGTCCAAGGCGCCAGTGGTGGAAAGATAAGGAACTTAAATGAATGGAATTCGATTGCTTGGTCGGAGACCGACCAAGTGCCAAATCAGCCGCCAGCTCTGCTTTCCATATTTATGGGTAAATCCAAATTTAGTTCCTTAACTATTCAATTTGTTTTAAAATGGTTCCTTAACTCTAAAAGTGACTATTAAAGTCCCTTAACTTACCCAGTGTATTCTATTTGAGTTCTATCCGTTATTTTGGCCGTTATATTTAATAGAAAATGCATACATGACACTTACTACTTGTTACTTGGTTCCACAAAGCCACGTGACATCTTTTTTCATGACAACACTGAGAGAACAATAAATCTTATACTAGAATTGATAAGAAAAAGAAATAATTTTATGCATTTAAAATGTTAATTAACCCAATCTTCCCCAATATTCTCTCTTGCATGGCCGTGCGCCACCACCATGTCGCCACTGCCACTGGCAAGCCTTTCCCCATCTCCCAAGAAATCCAAGTCCCTATGATTCTCTGATTCCGTCTTCTCCCACTCCTTTGAGACCCAAATCTTCTCTCACCGTTGCCACCATCTCATTCCTGCCTTGCCGACCACTGCCATTCCCTTTGCGGTGGCCTCCGCCTCAATCGTTAGCAAGCCAAGACACGTGAAGGAGATGGAAATGAAGAATCGAAGGGGCAAGGAACAGGGAAGGGGAATCGAAGGTGTGGAGAATCGGAGATGCCGTGGTTTTAAACAAGGCACCAGAGATTGAAGAAGATAGAGACAAAGAGAATGACCGATAGAAAAGGAGAATGACTGATAATGATGGAGATCCGAACACCAGCGATCGACGGAGATGGAGGGAATCAGATCTAAACGGCATTGGAACTCCATTGATCGACAGATAAGAAGGACAGAGGCAGTCGACCAAATCAAAGCACGGAGAATGAGGGCTGAGGCAGGTGGTGCCGGAGAAGGAGTCGGGTGATGAAATTAAAGGAGGCAGGTGACGAAATTGAAGGCAGAGAATGAGGACCGAGGGGGGCAATGTTGGGCGATGCTGAACGAATTTCCTCTCCATCGGTGAATGGATCTCTTCTCTGCCGGCCAATGGATCTCCTCTTGACTGGCGACATCGGGTAATGCCGAGAACATAGAATGTTCGAGAAAGAGAAAGTTTGGGAGAAGAAGAAAATGATGGACTATTTACAATTGAAGTCCTACTTTTATTTGTTTGTGTTAGTTTGTGTTTAATATTTCATTTATGTACGAAATGGTCACCTATTTTACTTAAAGAGGAAGTCATGTGGCATTATGAATGTCACGTATGCAAGTTCCATCCCAAATAATAGCTCAACTGACGGATAGGACTTAAATTGAATATGTTTCTTGAGTTAGGGGACCTTAATAGTCACATTTACAGTTAGAGGACCATTTTAGGATAAACTAAATAGTTAAGGGACCAAATTTGTATTTTACACCCATCTTTATATAACATCGACAATTAACAGTAGAACCACACCGTGACAGCAGGCATGGATGAGATTCACAATGATTTTTTTTTTGGGTAAATTGCACTAATAGTCCCAAACCTTTCATTCCTATTACAAATTGATCCTTAACCCTAAGTTAGAGAAGAAAAATTGATAGTTTAAATTGTTAATTAACTATGAAAAGATTATGAGATAGTTTAAATTTATTGGAAAACAATTGCTAAACAGTTCGAATTCATTAACTTTTCTCTGACGTTAGCTTTTTAAAATTTACTTGAGACTGTTTGGTAACCATTTTTCATAAGTTTAAATGTGTTATAATATTTTAACAGTTAATGAATAATTTAAATTATCAATTTTTTTGTCTATAAATTAAGTTTATGTACCTTGCCTAGGGTTAGAAACCTATATGTAATGAATCATAAAGGTTTAGGACTAATTTACCTTGGGGACTGATTTGTAATTGGAATTAAAGGTTTGGGACTATTAGTGCTTTTTTCCCTTTTGATTTTGCTACAAGTTAAGGATGGATGGGGTAACTACAAAATTTTATAATTTCTATAAAAAAAATAAAATTTTATAATCTGAGGATAAATAAGTAACATCCCGTATAGTTTAGGAATTAGTTTTGTCACTTACAAAAGATTAAACATGATGATAACTAAATAATGGTTATGGATTACATGTGCCCTTTACCCTACTGCGGTGTCTTGGCCCACTGTCTTTTATCGTTGATTACCTCTCCTTCATGCCATTGCAACTTTTTTTTTTTCTTTCCATTTATGGGGTTTTTTTTTCCCTGATCTTGCTGTGAATTACACTTAGGATAGTTTGTCTCTGCACTCCCTGTCTGTATGACAAGGGTTTTATTTGTTTTGACGTTGGCCTGGGTTCGAGATACCACTCTCATTTTCTTACTCCTTTAAAACCCTTAACTTATAACAGTAGATAATTCTAAATAACAAACAAAAAAAAAACATGGAACTTACAATTTCCACTTTGAGTTATTTTTCTTTTTTTAATAGTCATTTGTACAATTTAAATTTGTTGGAATATGTTTATTAAACAATTTGAACTAGCTTTTTAGTACTTTTTTTTTTTAATCTATATTGACACTTGAATATTTGTTTTCAACGTTAACCAGTAGTGTACTAACTGTATCCGAAAATGAGGAGAAAAATTAGATTCTATGACATCTGAAACATGTAATTCAAGCAAACCTTAGGGATAAGCGCAACTTACCCCAATATTTTACAATTTTGTGCCAAAAGTAAGATTGTCATGACTTCTTCCCTCTCAAAACGAATAAGACACCCTCTTTTTTCACCCGTAGAACAAATAATCTCCAATAAAAAGTGTTCCAGAAATACAATACTTTTAAAATGAGTATCTCTTCAGACAATTATCCCTAAAAATACAGAAATAGTGCTAAGATGAACACATTTGAACAACAGTACGAGTAATTTTAAAACGATGACAGTATTAAATAATAATTGGAGCAAAATTTCATACAAACCACTCCAATAAGAAGAGTGCTCTCCCATTCGGACTTCCCCAAAGCACGAGGAAGCACAGCCGTGACGGCAAAGGGTAAGTCATCTTAATTCAAGTAAGGCTTAAATACCTTAGGGATCCCTTAACTTAGCTAACTTATATGAGTTAGTCCATCAACTTGAAATCAGCCTATGTTGATCTCTTAACTTGGTAATTTGGCACGAGTTAGTCCTACCACCTCATATGTTATAGCTGTGTCACCTTTTTGTAGATGTTTAGCAACATTGAGACTTAAAAGGGAAGCAAAATGGATAGGTAGAGCATTTCACCATTTCAAAAATAAAAAGAAATTGAAATAAATTTAACTTTTTATCCAATCATGTTTACTTTTTCAAATGAAAAAAAAATTACAATGATAATTAGAAAAATAAATTTAATTCCACTTAAAAATTTTATTTACGCCCTTTTATGAAAAATATCTACATAATAAATCGAAACTATATTTTAAAGTTGAATTACCCTAGTAGTTTATTAAGCTTGGTTAAATTCATAAGTTGATTATACTGTCTTTAGTTTATGAAGATGAAAATTAAGAGTTCAGAAAAATTCTCGTGTTACCAGAGTTAGTAAACTAAAAATTTGAATCTCTTCATTCACTCATTAAAAATGCTTGTCTTCATAATTCCTTATGACTGAACAATTCCTAGCTTAACCAACAAGGCATTGTACACACACTGAGGCAATAAATTAAAAAAGATCATAAGAGTTGTTCCTCTAAAAATAAAAGATCATAAGAGTTTCTATTTTGCTGTCTTATTTTTTTTTTCCTGGATAAACATTAGGATTTTTCACTTTTTATTATAATGTAGATGAGATTTATTAAATAAATTTTTATGTATTTAAATTTATTCATGTTTTCATAGATAAATTAGTCGTGATTTCATGCTGCAACTTTAAAATAATAATTTCATTTATAAATGTAGAATTTTTTTTAACAGTGTAAATGAATATTTCAAGTGGAATTAAATTTTTTTGTCTAATTATGATTTCTAATATATTATAATTTGCATTTCACGAAACTTGATTCGTTTTAATATCTTTTCATTTGGGAAGGGTAAAGTGATCTGTTAATGCATGTTGTTTCTATTAGTGTATATTTTAGTTCCTGATGTTGCCGGGCATTAAAAAATGTTGATGCCATTATGGCATATAAGGAGGTTGGCTAACTCTTTATGAATTGCCAAGTTAGAGGACTAATATAGGCTAAGTTGAAAAGATTGAGAACTAATATAGACTGAGTTCAAGTTAAGAGACTAATTCGTATGAGTTAGTCAAGTTAATGGACTAACTAATACTGCAAGTTAATCGAGTTAAAGGACTCACGGAGTATTTCGGTCTTTAAGTAACTCCCACATCTCAAAATAGATGAAATATTTTCCTTTTCGGCCGTCCAAAAAATAATAAAACATTTCCTTGTTTAAAAAAGTTTTTAATATTTAATTTATTTTATTATGCTTATGTAAACTTTTACTTCACAAAACATTAAAAGGAATATTTTCCCTTTTTAATCTTTACTAAAACTCTTATTGCATAAACCCAAAAAATAATTTTTTCTTTCTTTAATACAGTTTAAACTATTACTACACATAAACCAATAAATAAATTTTTAAAAATTATATTTTCAAGGACAAAAATAAAAAAAAATATCATAAACTATATATATCTTAGTTTCAGTGCAAAAAAAAAAAAAAACATCACCCTGTATTATACGGAGAGAGTATCTTGTAAGTATTACATATGTAATGCTCACGAGGTCGTCTTATTAAATCAGTCATAAGGTGTACAACTACGCATGTTATACTATTTAAACCACCCGCATTAATTATTTGTTAATTGCTATTGTTAGGCGAATAAAGAAACTTTGAAATTGTTGATTATGTAACAAAAAAAGGAAAAAGTAGCAAGCCAGAGCAAGGGAAACAAAACCAGAATGCTTGGGCATCCCCTGTTTTCTTGGAAACAACTGCGCCCCCACTCTGCCTCCCCCCAAAACCCACGTCCTCTCTTCCCTTAAATATTCCCCACCGCTCCCAATTTCCCTCAAATTCAACCAAAATCTCCAGTTTTCCGATTCAAAACCTCCGATTCTCGCCATGCGAATAAGCTGCAACGGCTGCCGGGTCCTTCGCAAAGGCTGCAGCGACGACTGCTGCATCCGCCCCTGCCTCCAGTGGATCACCTCCTCCCAGTCCCAATCCAACGCCACCCTCTTCCTCGCCAAGTTCTACGGCCGCGCCGGCCTCGTTAACCTCATCAACTCCGGCCCCGAGCACCTCCGACCTGGTAAGTTAACATCTGGGTCAACGGCTGTGAACAATTGATGAGCTTTTGGGAATTTGTTGGGTGATGAATGGGTTGGTTTCTGGGTGCAGGTATTTTTAAATCCTTGCTTTACGAGGCATGTGGCCGGATCATCAACCCGATTCACGGCGCAGTTGGGCTGATGATCTCCGGGAAGTGGGAGCTCTGCCAAGCCGCTGTGGAGTCGGTTCTCAGCGGCGCGCCCCTCAAGCCACTCGCTCCGGAATCCGATGCACAGGCGGCCGCGGAGGACGCGTTTCGAGAGGCCTGCGACATCCGCCACGTGTCGAAGTCGAAAGATGTGGGCCTGACCAGTCCCGGCTCCGATCGGCTTCACAAGGTCAAGTCAAGGAGGCGGTTCAAGCGTTCTGGTCCGGCGGATCCGAAACCTGAGAGGAAGGCGGGGTCGAGAGGCCAGTGCAAGTGGGGTGACTGGTGCAAGAAGGAGGTTGGTGAATCGGTGAGTGAGGAGACGGAGGTGAGTCGGCTTCCGAATACGGCGGGTGATGACGGAGATAGCTTCTCGGTTGAGACGGTGGAGGCATCGCTGGCGAAGGCGAACGAGGCGGCGGCAGATGGGAGCGACGTCGAGTTGGAGCTGACACTGGGCCTCGTAGGATGGTGTTAGCCTGTTAGGTGGGTTAGGAGATGGACCGGGTTCGGATCGAGTTAGTGTGTCCAAAAAACACAAATTTTGTACAAAAACCATACAAAGGGGGGGAAATGTAATTTAAGTTGGGAAATGCTAGCAATAAAAATTAGTCTTTTTTCTAGAAAGAAAAGTTGAGAAATGCTAGAAAAATTATTATTATTATTACTCTTATTATTATTATTACACAAGTATAGGACGATTCTCTAAAAGAAAAGTACCATAGGACAATGATGAGCAATCTCCCATGATTCGCATGTACAGAAAATCTTAAACTTATGCCAATCATGTCACAGTCACAGATTGATCCATGTCATCTAAAAGAACGAGTTTTTTTTTTAACAACAAACGTATATACTAACCGAACAATGTAAGAATATTTGAAGGTTTGGTTTAATGGCGACTTTAGGTATACCTGGGTTTCATCTGATTTGAGGGTAAGGTGAAGTCTCCCTAGGCACAAAAGACCTACTCTCTATTAGGTTGTATCTCATTTCCTTCTCTATAAAGGCCAATGGTATTAAAATAATAAATCTATTGAGAAACGATTATTATATCAAAGTAAAGGCAGATTGATTCCCAGTTTTTTTTTTTTATTTGTTTGTTTGTTTACCATGTATTTCATGCTAGTTGATGTACCAAAAGTGCTTTTCGAATGCCCAAAGAAAAAGGTGCAACTTGAGTTAAGTTATACAACTCACTTTTTTAACAAAAACAGCTCCACAGTTATCCCAAAAGGTTGGCATCGAACTCGCGCTTCAACTTTTGTCGTACTATGATATTTCTTAGGCCGGACCGCCGGAGGAAAGGAAAACAAGTTTAAACAACAATCTAGCTCTCTTTAAAAATTTATAATCCCTTATATTGTATTCTGAGTTAAAAAAAAAATATTATATAACAATCCAGCAAGGATTTATCTAAAAGAATGGTTTAGATAACAATCTAGCCAGGAGCTAGATAGCTACAGCTGCACATGCATACAATTACAATCTTGTTTTAAATATCCACGTATATTTCTTGGCTAACTCCTGACACTACTACATCCAATTTTTTTTTGTTATCTGTCTTGGATTAGTCATCCAATCTGACCAACTAGTTTAAAATAATTTCCCAAAACTTATCTGTGTTTGTCATTGGGATAACAATGGAAATGGTATGGGAGAGCTTAACTCGGCTTATATCTTTCCGACGAGTAAATAAATTCGGGCTTCGCATATCCGATGGGTAGACAGGTTTTGGGCCAAGTACAACCTATCAATTTAAGTGAGATAATATTAAATCCTATTTTCTTGAATTTCTGTGATAATGTATTATGATAAAACCTTTTAAAGTACTAGAATTAAAGCATCCGATGATGAATCGCGAAGCCCAAAATAATAATAATAATAATAATAAAGTAAAAAAATAAAGCAGAAGGCAAGCTGCCTGTGAGATGGCAAATTATAACTTCACTTATTAACCTGTCTGGAACTCAAATTAAAGTTGTTTAAGTGCTTGATAGGACAAATTTGCTTCTGCCAAATAATAAGAGGTTTACTTCAATCTTCATTACTCGCTTAGTAGGATTTGATCTTTTAGGAGGAATAATCCCTCTTCCATGAAATGCCTGGGAAATTAATTTGACTAGACGAAAATAAATTCATGACACATATAAAGAAAATATTTAAATTCTTAACTTTGTATCTCCCTCAAAATGGATGAAAATGACAGATCCATCATGTTCATCTGTTAAGTATGAGATTTTCCTAAATTATGAGGGAACTCAATTGAATAGATGAATGCGATGTGCCTTTCACTTTATTTGAAGAGTGACAGACTATTATATATATAATCATGGTTCTTTCTTAAAATGCTTTAAATTGTTATGCTAAAATAGCAATACGTAGAACACACAATTGAGTGGTTGGAATATCTACGTAATCATGAAATTTACAAATGTGTTTGTGAACTAATTGTGGTGATCAATACTAGCACTTAGGATTTAAGTCACGGATGATCATGATTTTGCTTTTAAACAAGACACGTACAGCAACAAATGAGCTTACCAAAAAAACGCCATTACGCTAAGTGGGAGCAATTACTCATTGGCTAATACAAGAATTGTCTTTATATTTTACAGTAACTCTAGAAATTTTCATTTCTGCCCCTTAAATCCTGACTTCAAGTCTTGCAACCTTCCTCAAATGTTGCCTGCAGATGTGAAGACTTCTAACTCCTGCAGAAAGTGTGCTTGCGCTTGTGCTTGTGGTAGCCTATTGCATCGAAACATTCTTGCAGCAGCTTCAAACAAATTATTCTCAAGCTAAGCTACAGAACAAATCTGCAGATAAAAGGACAGAAGATGAATGAACTTAAAAAACGGTTATATAAAGAAACCGATGAGGGTGTAGGAGTAGAAGGAGGAGCTCCCTTCAGTCCAACGAGTGGGCATGTAAACAGATAGAATTGCTCCCACATCATGAATCTGGCTAGACTTCAATGCCCTTCTTCTACTCCCACACATTATACTTCCCACCATTGCTGGCCAAAACAAAACATTGAAGCATAGCCGAATTCATGAAATGGCAGCTCTACCCGCTTCTTAGCCCTCCCTATTGGACTGAAAGGAGCTCCTTCCTTCAAACGCACACTCTCGCTCAAGCACTTGGCCTTGCTTGGTGCCTTAAATATTACAACCCAGTCTCCCACCAGCAGGCACTACCAAGCTGCCTTCATAATGACAAGGTTTTGTTGGTTGGAGCAACATTCAAAGTGGCTTTGATCACTTGCGTATATAAACTGAACCAGGTTTTGGGTTGTTGTTCTGATTCATAAAGAGGGATTCTGATTTAGGGTTTCTTGCTTGTCACGGTTCAGGGGAACAGAGAAGAGGACGTAGATGGTAAAGCTCAGAACTAAGTTGGGGATGACGAGGAACCGCAGCTTGCACTTGTCCGCAAGAAGACAAATCTTTCTATGGTTAAAGCCTGTCTCCTCTCCCTCTAGCATGGCAGACGCTGACCTGCTGTAGTAGAGCCTGTCCCTAGCCGCTTGATTCTCACCTTATCGGACGGCCATGATTCATTTGTCATATTCCTTTTATGTATTTGATTGTAAAATATTTGTGATGGGTCTAAGAAGGATTAAAAAAAAAATTTTGTTGGGGATTTGATTGTGAAATATATCAAAAGTAGGGGAACAAATTGCTTTAAGGATTGATGAAGAAAATTGCATTTAGGAGACGACAAAGGTTTAGGTTTCATAGTTGAATTGTAAGTAAAAGATGGGAACACACAACTCTATTAGAAGTTGCAACCATTCTCCATGAAATAAAGTGTGCACATTTAATGATTGCTAAGGGTGATCTCTATTTTTAAATTGAGTAATTAATTTCTAGAAATTATAAAAAATTACTCCATTCGTCTCAGATTAAACATTTCTTTGGGTAAGAAGATTAAAATGTGTGTAATTTATTTTATTTTTTTCAATTTTTCCTATGGAACTAAAATTATTATTTTTTTATTTTGTGTAGTGAGAGTTTAAATAATGATTAAAAAAATAATTCTTTTTTGAGCTTTTTTATAGTGAGAGATTGAGTAAAGATTTAAAAAAAAAATTCTTTATTAGGTTTTATGTAATAAGAGTTTAAATATAAGTAAAAAGGTAAATTGATTATTTAAAGATTTTTAAAAAAAAAATTTTAATCTTTTTGGGATATCGCATAAAAAATATATTTTATCTAAATTAGGATGAAGGGAGTAATTTCTAATTTCTGCTCTGGATACATCATGTCATGTCCAAATAAATACTCATCCTAATATTACAAACATAATTTCTTTTATACATTTAACAAAGGATTGTGTACCATAAGGATTCCATGGAAGTGCATGGTCCGTTTGATCGTGCCCCATGTGACGTAATGCAGCAAGATCCGACGAGTACGATCAGACAATTCATAAGTGTCCGTGATAGTCACAATCCATCAACTGAGCATTTTCCTTTAAAAAGATAGTACACGAGTTCACAAATACAGGTGTCAAAACTTGACCAAGACTCATTTAGACTAGCCGAACACAAATCGCTAGTTGGGCTAAGCAGCCCACTTTGGCTCTTAAAATTTCTGATGTTAAAATAACGTTCTGGTCCAACTCATTTGCTGCTTATTCTGCGACATAATTCAAGGGTTATTTTGGCATTAAAAAGGGTCATCATTTGGAAACAACCTTGACAATTAGAGTAGAAGTTTAAGATAACTTATTGATAATTGAGATGACTTCTTCAAATCCTCAACACCAATTGCTGATGCAAAAAGCGCCAAAGAAGTAACCCCCAAGGTGCGGCATATAAATGAGCATGACCACTGTCACTAGTTTATTTACTACTAATCCATGAGTTTTAATGACGAAGCTAGGATTTTATGATTAGGTGTGCCAATATTAAAAATATTGGTGGAATTGTTTTGTATAAGTAAAATTGATGGACGAATAACATATTGAAACATATTAATATCATGTATAAAAAGAGATGGAGCACTCAAAAAACTAAAAATTGATCTAAGTTTTAATAATATTTGAAATTTTTGTGCTATACTATATAAATATAAATGATGAAATCAAAATTTTGGGATGAGTCATGACCCACCTAATTAAAGCTTTTATAGTTCCGCCATCGAGGAGTCTAACGATCTTGTTGTAATAAACTTTGCACATATAAACGAATTACACTCTGATTTAAAACAGATGGTGGACAATGGAGCCCAACAACAAAAATAGAAGGTACAACAAAACGAATGTTATAGCTAGCATAGGATTAGGCTATTATAGGTAGCCCAATGCTAAAAATGGTTGCCCTAGAGCCAACACTAAAATAGTGTACAATGTGACTCTTCTTAGTAATCGTTGGGCACTTGAAGCATTAAAGTTGCTTGTAGAGCGGCCAGCCCTAAAATTACCTGATGATGGTGTTGGTGAAGGCGCCGGCGATGGAAACACTAATGAATTAGATAGATTTGGTAGTGCTATTGTACTTCCTTTTTCTGTAATTTTTTTAAATAAAATAAAAACTTGAATTAATTGTATGGATATAGATAGCCAATTCAAATTTCAACTAAAATAATAATGATGTTTATAGTACTTACTAGGGCAAGGAGCATGGAAAGAACTAGCCAAGCTGCAAACCAAATGTATTGAAATCAAAATCTAATGTGATTGGCTATAGTTTTCAATTAAGGAATTCATTTTGGGTTTTATTTTCAATCAAGTACCTTCTGAAAATTTTGCCGCCGTTGTGACCCCGATAAACACAGCGAGTGATATTGCAACCCAAGGTTGTTTTGTTGACAATTAGGTCACCAATGAAAAGATCCGAATCCTTGCACTGCAGGTTAGTGCAAGAGGGCACAACTCCAGAAGGAAAACACCTCAAGCTGCTCATCATTCAAACCCATAAAACTTATAAATAGGTACTTCCTAATTTTTGAACAGAAAAAAATATAATTAAATATAAATATAAAATACAAACTCTAGTTCTAGGAAGATACTGGAATAAATTGTCCCTAAAAACATAAAAGTACACCAACTTCCCAAATTATAAATCAAACTCGAAGTCCAATTTATAATCTCTTAAATCCTGAATAAATCCAGCATTCCTACTGACAAAAGAAAAAATATAAATTGAAACTCCAAACACTTAGTGTCCCACAAAGCAAGACAATAAGCAGTAGTCTTTAAACCTTCATCCCAATTTTCTCAATTCACGATTCAACGTGGAACATTTTGGTCTTGATTTCATCCTTTTTTTGGCCTCTTCCTTTGCTCTATAGCCTTATCGAGATTTTCTAACATATCTAACACTAGTTCATTACAACCGTCAAAGGAGACAACATAAAGATTGGAACCTTTACTTTATATATTACTAGCACAATACCCCATATTTCTAAAAATCCCCTTAACATAATTTGGGGACCCGGTACTTTGCACTGTCAATTTTTGTTTTACTGTCACTCAAAACTTCCCCGGTTTTGTACCCATAACTTTATCCATTACCCTCAAGATTAGAGAAAATCCTAGGGAAAAGTAAATAAGAATGGCCAAAATGTGCATTTGGTCCCTCAACTTTGTTCACTCAAACGAGTTATTCATTTAACTTAGGCTCAACACAACTTAGTCCCTCAACTTTGAAAAATTGAGCGAGTTAGTCCCTTATTGTACGGAATGACATATGGCATTACTCTCTCTTTCCTTCACCACCACTTGCCGTCATGTTCTATGTTGATTCTAGCTCCACCCCTTGTTGTCAGCCTCTTCTACATCAAATCAAGTCTTGCCCCTAGCCGTCGGCCTCTCCTTCATTAAATCCAACATCGTGCCTCCTCCTCCGCAAATCCCACACTTTGGCTACTTCCTTTTCATCCGCCTCCTCCTCCGCAAAGCCCATACCTTCGACCGCTTCCTCTTCATCGGCCTTCTCCTCTTCATCCCCACATTCGGCCTCTTCTCCTCCCTCGCTCCTAGCCATCGCATCTTTATCAAATTTGTCGCCCTTTGCCAATCGCTGCTAGATCCGAAATGAACAGGCAGCGCTGACGCTGGATTTGTCTTGTCCTTTGTCCCCAAACTTCGCCGTTACACCTAAAGGCCTCACCACCGTCACTTAGCCCTCGCACCAACCTCCTTTATTTGCTCCGCTGCCCTTTACCTACATTAGGCCACTTTGTTCCACCAGTCGATGTGTGACAAGCAATCCCTTACCAACGTCGTTATGTCATGTAACTCCCAATGTGCATTGTTTATCAGCCAAAGGACCAAGGCTTATATTTTTATCAAAGTTGGAGAACTAAGTCATATTGAGTCAAAGATGAAGGACCAACTTGTGCGAGTTAACAAAGTTGGAGGACCAATAGTGTAGTTAGGCCAATAAGAATCACTTTTATTACTTATTTCCCCAAGACTAAATCTATCTTATTTTTTCTAGCCCCAATAATAGAGAAAACAAACTCATTCTTCTCTTTTCTCAACCCTATAGCCTTATTTAAATCTCCATTCTCTAACCCACCAATTAACAACTCAGGCCCACTAGATTTGTTAAAATTTTCTAGCCCAACTATTTTATTTACAAGGCCCGCACTCAATTTGCTATCAGCAACCCTAATTTGGTCATTTACTAATATAATGTTGTTGCCTAAAGGGATGTGAGCTATTATTACTTGGACTCCCTAAATTTTTTGTCTGCTGTGACCAGCTTTATCTCCATTTAGGATCACCTGTCTGCCATCATCGACCATATCTCATATTAGAATCACCCGTCCATCGCTACCAATAATATCTCCAAACACCCCACTCCCGGCACATCATGCTTCCTCATTGCTAGTTGTATCTTTGGTTAGGGTCACCTCCTTGCCGAACAACACCTTCACTCTACCGTTGACCCTCTTTGTTGCCAAGGTTCCTTGCCCATGCCTTTCATGCCATATCTGCATGTTTTCTCTGCTACCTTGCCTAACCCAAGAGTCCTTCCATGACAATTGTGATTTTTTCCCTCCTCACATACCCAGGAAATTATCTCACACCTCTGCAAATTCGGTTCCCTCCTTTACACACACAAAGAATAAAATAAACAGTGACACCCTTGCTAATTTGCACCTTTCGGAATTATTATGCTTAAAACAATTTGAATTTTTTTTTTTACCTTCCATCAACTTTAGAAACCTGCCATTGTTGTTTTCTTTGATAGATAGATACAAATCCCGCACATTTGAAAACCGAAAATTTTGCCTCTCATTGCTTCTACTCTCCTTCCAACATGAAATGAATCATTCGATCTCATCCTCCATAAGATCAATTGAACTCCGACAACGATGATCACTTTTAACAATTCTTATCACATTCTCCTCTTTGCCTCATTCGATAAAATATTTTGACATTCAATAAAAATATATTGAAATATATTTTTTCAATGGAAAATTTGATTTCTGTGTTGGGTCTCATCCCAAATGCTTTTATACATTATATAGATACTTATAATTTTTAAAAAAAATCCATAAAACCCAAGTAATTCAACTCCGTGTACTTAAAAGGAAAAAGGAAGGAAGAAAGAAAACTTAATCAAATGGAGAATTACTTACCTGAGATCTTGGGGTCCGCAGGCACATCTGATACAATTGTTGGCTGTTAGTGCATATGAGCCATTTGCAGCTACCAAGCTTTCATGGTACCAATTTAGACCGGCGGATGAACACGCTGCATCATATTAATATGGAATGTATTTCATATTATATGTATGTGCATGTAAACATGGATACATGTATTAATGTATATGCTATAACATTAAATAAATTTCAAATACTAATAAAAAAATTCTAACATTTTATTCTATTGGACGGGGGGTAAATTTTGTGGGAAAATATTGTAAAATGGTCAATTATTATGTCGGTGTCTTTGAAGATAAGTTTCACCAATAGTCCTTAATATGTAATTTATAGTTTTCTTTTAGTCCTTAATTAGCTCATATATTGAATGCTTTTTTTTTTTTACTCTAAACCTATTTATAACATTCTGTTTTAACCAGTCACCCAAAGAAATTTCTTAACCAAGATGAAAATTGCTACATACTCCATTCCTTTCAAGTTCTTTGTAACATTTACTATTTATATAAATTAATTTATAATTATTATTTTCAAGATTTTAGTATGTAGATGAAAAACTTTTATATATAAATGATAAATAAGGTCCTATGCTTTCAATATATATATATATATATTTCTGAAAAATAATAGTAATATGAATAATTTTAGGTTAAATTTAAGTCAAAAAAGTGAAATGTTTCAAAAAAATATAGAACAAGGGTAATATATAAGTGCAAAACTAGCATAATGTGTTTATTAGCCAGAAAGAAGTTGTGATATAGTTAATTTATCCAAAAAAATAGTCACAGAAAGTTCCGGAGGTTATGTGAGACAATTACAAACTCCAAATTGAGGACTTCATTTAGTGAATGATAAATAAGAACTATTTTTAATAGGCTTAGACAAAAAAGAAATGATCAGCGGGTCTGAAACAAAAAAGAGATTTTGCACGACATTTAATCTATGTGCTTTAATTGAAGGAACGAAGCGGACCCCTTTGAGGTAGAGATGGGTTGGGTTTCATTCTTTAAACTTTTATTGGATCACCGCCGATAAGAAAGCAACAATACGAAGGACCACCGAGCCAGCTAGTCACCTTCACTTCAACTAACTTTCAAAAGATTAACGGTCTTAATATTTTTCTCAAATCAAAACAAGCAATTAAATTATTAGTACCAAAATGGTTCAATAGCAAGTTATTAATTAAGAGGTGACTGACCTGAAATAGGAATGGAGATGATATCAGAAGGATCAACGACCGGCTGACCAAGCCCATTAATGGCGGCCAGCTCCATGGCCGGAACATGAAACTTCCGTCCGACATCCTCCAACCCCTCCCCCTTCTGCACCACGTATGACATATAAACGGCAGAAGCTCCGTTGTTGCTGTTCCCGAAGCACGTGCAAGGCAGAGGGATCACCAACCTCTGCCCGCTGCTCAAACCCCCCTTCCCACTCATCCCGTTGGTCATCCCGATCTGTTCCGAGCTCACCAGCCGGCCAAACCCCTCTGAGATGGACTCCAGCGTGTCGGCCACTCCCACGGTGTATACCGTTGAGGTTGAGCGGCGGATCCCGTCCACACAGGGGCACGAGAGTGGCACTCTGAGGAATGCCCCTGCGTGGATGATTTGGTTGCCGCTGAGAGCTGATGGGTCGTCCGGGGGGATGGAGTTGGCGGCGAGGAGGTCGGAGATGTTTCGGCCGAAATGGAATGCGATTTGGGCGAGTTTTGAGTCGTAGGGGAGGGTGTAGGAGAGGAGGGAGGGGCAGGAGTCGGTGGAGTTGCATGGCTCGATCGTGGATTTTGTGTTACGTGTTGGGATGAAAGTGACGAGGATGAAGAAAATCCGAAGAAATTGTCTTCTTCTAGCCGGACTAGGCATTTTTCTCTTTTGTTACAAAAAAAGTGTGTACAAAATTGGGGATTGGATTTTGGTTAGTACTGGTTGGAGAGTGGAAAAATGTTAGGTGATTCGCCATTATTGTGATGGCAACTTGGATATGTAGTTGGAATCACTATAAGGAAAAAGGCATTTAGCAACGGCTAGTCTTTGCTAAACATGAATTAGCAACGGCACACCGTCGCTGCTAATTTTTTAGCGACGGATATCGTCACTAATTAGCGATAGCTAAATGTCACAAAACAGACCGTCACAAATTTTTTGAAAACGGTATCTGCCGGCGCACTAGCGACATTTTGCCGTCGCTAGTTAGTGAAGTTAGTGACACTTAGCCGTCGCGATTTAATGACATTTAACCGTCGATAGTTAGTGACGCGTAGTCGTCGCTAGTTAGTGACGTATAGCCGTTACTACTTAGTGACTCATAGCCGTCGCTATTTAGTGATGGAAAATGTAGAATCCGATGCTCATTGTAATCAAAGAAAAATCGAAGAGAAGTCAACAACAAATCGATTACAAATCGAAGAACAATCGAAGAAAAATCCCTAACTGGTCAAGTAGATTGGAACTTCCCGGTGCTGCCTAGGCTACTGTCGAGTGTGCGAAGAAGATCAACTCACTCTCATTATCACATTAGCCTCACTGATTTTGAAATCTCCATCCAAGGTCTTCAAGGGCATGGCGATTTGGCATTGTTTTTACAGAAGACAAGTAGCACTTTGTTTGGCAATGAGAAAGCCCGAGAGGCTTTAAAACTTTCTTAACTAAGCGACGGCCCAAAGTTGCGTGAAGATAAACTGAGGGGTAGCCGTCACTACTCACTAGCACTACTTGGGCATTATTTTTTAAATTTTGTTCACGTATTTTTTAATAAAAAATTTTTAAATTTTATTTAGGGTTCTTATTATATACAAATAACTAATATTATGGTTATTGATCAAGAAATTAATATTGCTAATGCCTGGCAAAAATTAGTTGAAATTCAAGAAATTTTCACTTTTTTTTTTCTAGAAAAATAATTGAGATAAATAATTTTTTAACCTAAATTATAATCTATATTTTTTCCATAAACACATAGACCATTTGATCCATATATCTGAATAAAAAAAAATCCTAAGAGTTGGAATTGATCTATATTAGTGAGGGCTACGTGTCGTAAAATCTAGCTGACATTTAGCGAAGGCTAACCGTCGCTAATATAGGTTTTAGCGAGGGCAAATCGTCACTAAATTTAGCAATAGCTAACTGTCACTAAATTTAGCGAGGGCAAACCATCGCTAAATTTAGTGACAGTTAACTGGCGCTAAATTAGCGAAGGCAAACCGTCACTAAATTTAGTGACGGCTAACCGTTGCTAAATTAGCGAAGGCAAGCTGTCACTAGCACTATCTATAATTTAGTGACGGCCAGCCTTCGCTAAATTAGCGAGGGCAAGCCTTTACTAACACTATCTATAATTTACTGACGGCTAGCCGTTGCTAAATTAGCGAGGGCAAGCTGTCACTAAATTTAGCAACAGCTAGCCGTCACTAAGTTAGCTAGGGTAAGTCTTCACTAACTATGACCATAATTTTGTAACGGCTAGTCTTTGCTAACTTAGTGAGGGCAAACCGTCTCCATAAGTTAGTCACAGTTAGCCATTACTTTTAAAACTTTGTTACTTCATTTTTAGAAAAATAACTAAGATAATAAATTTTTTAACCATAAAAATAAATTTTATCCTAAATTATAATATTTTTTTATACACACATAGATCTATTGATCCATACATTTTCATTGGAAAAGAAACTGAAAGCAATTGAAATTTATCATTATCGAAACAAATGAAAAGAAAATGGAATAAAAATTTCATTAAAAGTTAGTCATAGTTAGTCTTCACTAGTCTTTGGAATATTACCAAGGGCAAGCCATATGTAATTTTTGAACACCTCGCTAAAATTAGCGACGGCTAATCGTCACTAAATTAATGAAAGCAAGCCGTCACTAAAATTAGTGACTGCTAACCGTCGCTAAATTAGCGATGGTAAGCCGTTGCTAAAGTTAGCGATTGCTAACTGTCGCTAAATTAGCGACGGTAAGTCGTCACTAAAATTTAGCGACGGTAAGTCGTCACTAAAATTTAGCGACTGTCAACTGTCGCTAAATTTTCACCGGATTTTTAGCGACTGTTTGCCGTCGCTAATTTGTGACTGTTTTTAGCCGTCATTAATTAAACCGTCATTAAATGATATTTTTCTAGTCGTGAATTTCGATGGGTGATCGACTGCCTCATATGCAACCCAAACTTTTACTTGATACGTTTTTTTTTTCTATTATATTTCATTTTAACTGACTTTATTGGAAGATTATTTTAGTAGTTTCCACGACTGTATGAGTAATGGACCGTTATATTTTCATTAGTTGTTACAGTTAAGGGCCTTTAAAATAAGTGACATCTGTATTAAACTTTTACTTGATACTATTTTTTTCTATTATATCCAATGATTCCACGCATTTCTCACTGTCACGAATAATAAGAGTATGATTTTTCTTGAGTAATATGTCAATGCATCTCGTTATGAATTTTCTTGAGTAATAGGCCAATGCATGTCATTTTCACAACAGTTGTCTAACTTCATTTACAACAAAAACCGTAAAAGCAAATTCTTCAAATTTATATATATGCAATCAAAATAGTTACTAGATGATTTAATTTTAAATAAGTTTTAATAAGTAATTTTACTTCAATCACTGTTAATACGCGGGTAAAAAATCTAAATGTCTTAATTGTTCATAATTCTGCTCTAAAAGTTTACAGAATAAAACATCCCAATCAACAAAGTTCTTGCTAGATCAAATAGCCTTATAATATATGAGCCCGCAGCTCAAAACTAATAAGCCAAAAAAATAAAAGAAGAAAAAAAAGAAAACGATCGCTCTTTTGGTTGTAGTCCACAAGGTTTGGAATAAAAAGGTGCATATAAAAAGGTGCATGTAAGGGGCCTGCCCATATTGGGCTTGGGCCGCCTTCTCTACCAATTGGCATGAAATGTAAATATGCTTTGAGAGGACTGATACACATCTTTGCTCATATCTTCTCTTTTGCACATTCTCTCTATAAATTGCATATGTATCCTTTATTTTTTTACACAACTTGTAATTGGGAAATGTAGGTTTCATGACAAATTTGTTATTTTTATGAGCTTCAAGCCCATTAGGTAAAAGTGAGAGTGGGTCCTCTAAAATAAAAAGAATAAAATAACAAAACAAAACCTAAAGTGAAGCAGCAGTAACAAAACTAAAAGGTCTCTGCCCTAAAACTTCATCGTTGCAACAAGTATTCTTGGAGTAGCAATGGTAGATTTCTTGGCAGTAGGTGTCCGGCCATAGCATGGACAAAAAGTGAAGTAATTGAACTCTCTCTGCCTTGCCTCTCTGCCGTTCACAACGTTGGTGATGAGATCGAACTCTCTCTGCTCTGCCTTTCTGCTGCTTGCGACATCGACAATGAGGTAGAAGACGAACAATTGAAGGATGAAGACAAAGATCGGCACAAAGAGACGTCATTCCTGATTTTAATTTGATTCTGAGCAAAGGAAAAAAAAAAAGAGAAGTCACTATGGGCTTGGATTGAGATTCTGAGTAAAATTTTGTTGTTCTGATTTGATTTGATTTTATTTTTTTTGAGAAATTCAATGACTTCCTGAAAATTAGAATTTACCAAACCCGTTTTTATGTTTGTAGGGAGTTCGTTATGGGGCTGGATGTCAATTTGAATTCAGGTGAAATTGAAGAGAATTCAACCTCAATTCATTTCAACGAGACTGTTGAACACTCAAAGAAGATACAGAGCAATAATATTGATCAAGTTTCACCAAAAGAGCCATCTATCAGTATGGATTTTAACACTCATGAAGCTGCATCAATTCTATTTGGAGTATGCAAAATTTGTTGGTTTTGACACATCAAAATTTGCTAGTCGTTGCTAAAAAAATATCTAATGATCTCATTGATGCCAAATTTGTGTGCACAAGATATGGCCTTAAGTGTAAAACTATTACCGTCAACACAAGGTCTAGTTTGAAAATTGGTTGTATGGCTGGTCTTCACGTGAAGAAAAGTTTTAATGGCAAATAGGTTGCTCAGAACTTTGTTAAAGATCACAATCATGAATTATTTCCCAATGAAGCTTATTTGTTTCAATGCCATAGACAAGTTTCAGAGACTGATAAGAGTAACATTGACAATTCACATGCTGTTGGAGTATGCCCACACAAATTTTTTGCTATAATGGCTAAGGAAAGAGGTATGATTTCAATATATGTGAATGTCTATATCATTACCATAATAAATACCCCATATTTCCCAAAATTAATGACAAGAGATTTTTAATAAAACTATTCTTAATATTTATAGGTATTGATTGACAACCTTAAACAGGAGATGAAGCTTTTAGCCTTTCTAATGTGCTGGATTTGTTGTTCATATAAAAATATGATATTCTTTTGGGTGAAACAAGATGATACTTGTATATTGTATATCTTTTGTGTTTGTTAATTTGGATATTAGCGTTGAAGATATCTATTCATATATTTTATATTAATTTTATTTTACCTTAATTGCGCAAAGAAAAAGGTGATGATTTGGGAAAATAAACAAGAAATAACCTAACCCAAAAATTGTAAAAATATATTAAAATTAAAAAAAATTGGAATATTAAAATTTACTTTATTCCCTGTTGCTTGGACAAAGGTATGTGTTCCAAAAAACCAAGGCGAGCTAGGCATTTTTAGTCTGATAGGGTTGAATATTGCTTTAAATGGTAAAAAACTTTGGAGACTGGTAAAAAATTTACTTTATTCCCTTTTGGGTGCAATGCAGGGACGGACCTATGTAGGGGCAGGGGGTGCCACTGTCCTCCAAAAACTTTTGAAAAAATTTAAATATAAGTGTTTAATTGGTTAATTCAAGAGAAATTAGGGACTGGAAATACATTTTTGCCCCCCAAAAATAATGAAAGAATATGAAGATGGGGGGGGGGATTAGGTAGGTGCTAAAGAAAGTAGTGACCAAATGAGTAATTATTCCCTCTAGCCTTAAATAGATATTCGAACATGGCCTAAATGCACCATTAGTCCTCCAATTTTTCCAACTTATATGAGTTGCACCCTAATCATTGAATTGGTACGACTCAGTCTCAATCTCCAGCTTTGCCTTGCCGTGATGCTGTCCCTCTCCTCCGGGCTTAGTTGACTCTCCTCTGGGCTCATCCCCCAAACCAAAAATCCTGATTTTGCCACCGGTTCAATAGATCCATGTGTATTATGTGCGTGGCTCAAATATCTGGGAGATCGTGGTTTCAGGTGATGTCTTTATCTGTTGGAAACATATTTTAAAGGTTAGAGATCATTTCATTACTTGTGTGCATGATCAAGTTTGGGACTGTGTTGAAAGTGGTAAGTTTGTTATGAAACTTGCTTATTTGCATGTGGTGGAAAATTTTGGTCGAGTTAATTGGGGCCCAACGGTCTAGAACTCTATTCCCAAATTTTTGTTTGTTTGCTAGTGGGCTATGATAAATAGGTTTCTTACTTTAGATAGATTAAATAGTTACATGGACTTGAGATCCTCTTTATGTCCTCTTTGTCTTTGAGTTGATGAGTCCAGGAGTCATCTCTTCTTTGAATGTTCCTTTTCTCTTTCTCTTTGATGTCAAACTATGTGCAAGCTGAGATTGTGGGATGCTCCAAGGCAGTGGAACAGGTATTGTGATGGTTTGCTCATATGGTGAAAGGTAAATCAGTTAAGTCTACTTGTCATAAAGCTTTTGTAGCTGCTTTGGTTTATGTTATCTAGCAGAAACGCAATAGGAGAATTTACCAGCATAAGTGTCGAACGCCGACAGGCCTGATGAGGATTATTGAGTCTGATATAGTTATTAGATTTGGTTACTCTTTCAATACTATATTCTAGTTTTGTACTACCTGATTATGCTGTGAAGCATAGGTATATGCTCTCTGTTTCTATTTTCTTTTAGGTCAGGCTTTGCCATTTCTCTTGTAGGCCCTTAATCTTCTTATTTTGTAAGTGCCGTTTGAAGTTTTTGATGAAATGAAAATGCACACATGCCGAGGTGTTTCTTAAAAAAAAATTTACTTTATAAATTTCTTGGTATTTATTTTTATAAATAATTTACATTTTATTATGAAAATAAAATTTTGATTCTTAGTCTGTAGCAATGGTAGTCTGTAGTTGCATAAGACAAACAAATGTTTATTCTACAAAAAAAACTGATTTTTGTTTGGTTATAAGGAGACTGGAGGGAGATAGGTTGCCAGCGTTGTTTGGTAAATGTGAAGACAGGTGGCAAACTCATTGAGAGAAGATATAAAAGCGAAGGCATAAGAGAAGGTGCATATCAGTCCTCATGCTCTGAACTAGTAGGAGTTCTTTTTTACAAAAACTTTTGAACTTTTCAATTTTTTTACACAAAAAGTTATAAGTTTTCAAACATGTAATGAATAAACTTGTAGCTCTTATACCAAAGTGGCCCATGTAAATATTAAACATAGGATAATGAGCACTAATATGAACTAGAAACGCACATGTATAATTTATTGAATTTAAAACATGGACTTATAGTAAACTAAAGAATACTAGTTTATATACATCCTACATAGATGATGAAGAATAGAATGATTATAATTTGGTATTGTTAAAATAGCACTCCAAGCTTGAAATACTATTTCTGCTGTTAACGTACACACACTAGTAAGCAACTTAAAAAAGTAGAAGAATGTTATTTCAGAGGGAAGTAGTAGAGAAATAGTCCTAAACATGGACAAGAGGAAAGCTTAGAGAGGTAAAGGATGCATTTGCCTAGAGAATGATCAACTATATCTTTATGGATATTTTTAAAAGAAAAAATATTTCCCCCCTTTTTAAAGAATCCAAATAAGTTACCATTTTTCGTTCTTAACATCAAATAATTCTCATCTAACCAACGATGAGGAAGGTAGAGATACAAAAGTGCAACATTACTTTGCATAGAAGCATAAAACTATTGTTTATGTTTTATTTGTTTAATATATATTTCATTTGAATTTAAGACTTGATTATTTTTTTGGGGATGAAGGGGGTGTTATTGATTTAAATTTGGCATATGACAATTTAATATCGATTCTAGACATTTTCATATCAATTGTAGACACTAACATTATTATAGGTTTTCATATCATTTATCTATAGAATTAGACAATTACAATTTGATTTTAGACATTTACTTACCAATTTTTGGCATTCGACCTATCATGATAGATATTTAACTACCCCAATTTGATTTGGTTACCACAAATAAGTAGATTAGATACTCCCTTACCAGATTTAGACAATAAACCTATCAAACTAGACACTACACCCAACCATTACTTTGGATACCGTTAATGTTAAAAATAGATACCATACATCCAAACATATAGACTAGACATAGAAGTAAACACCATATAGACTAGACACTCAATCATCACTTTGGACACAGTTAACATTAAAAACAGACACCATACATCCAAACATATAACTCAACACTCCCTAATGGATTTACACATTAAACCTATCATATTAGACACTCAATGTACATCATTAAGTACGTGAGACTTCAAGTATCACCCTTATATACCTCATTTAACACTTAATGTACATATAAAGCAACCTATTCATATAATACACATTTATAAGTCTTTACAAACTTGTCATTCCTAGAAGTGTAACTTAATACATCTATGTACTTGACTTCTAAGACGCTTGAGATTACAAATACTTAGCCTCTTCGTGAGCTCACTAGCCCCGATTACATTAGCTTATTCCTAAGCTCACTAGCCCCAATTACATCCCCTGTATCCTTCTGAGCCTACTGATTGGCAAGTTAATAATAACTAATTGGCAAGTTAGAATCAATATAGATTCCTTAAGCATATACATGCATCATAGTCATAATTTAACACCCCTCACTTGGTATTATGTTCACAAATACCTTAACCTACAAAATAAGAAGTAAGAGAGTAAGAATATGGTGATTCTCAATAAGGGATTTCTTAACCTACAAGAAAATCTTAGGACAAGCATATATAACATATATATAAGTATCTTAACATGAGCTTATTATGTTCTGAGGTCTTAACTAAAGGCTAATAGTCAGAGTTCTATGTGGGAACTCATACTCAACCTAGTCTACTTTGCAAAAACTTTGTTCTAGCCTTAGCAGGTTATTACTTGTCACTTTTTATCTTTCTCTAGTCATATTGTACAAAAGTAGAACTTGAACTTGGTGGCTCATCTTACCAAGCTTGGTAGCTTAGCTATGACACTCTTAAGGCTCAAGACATCTCTTGAACACTTAGTACCCTAACACTTACTTAAGGCCCATTTAGCTTTCTGGGGTCATAAGCACTCCTCTCTTCCTCACCTCTTACTCACTTATGATGTATTTCTAACTTGGATAGGTGTCTGAGTCTTGGCTTGGGTGTATGAGTCTTGGCTTGGGTGTTTAAGCCTAAAAAAAAAAAACCTTAGGAACCCCACTTGGCCTTGCCTTGTCCATGTGCAAACACACCATCTCTTTAGTCCATTTGTAGAACACTTAAATTAATATGGCTCAGATAAAGCAAATAATACCTTATGCTGTAAAAAAAAAAACTAAAATCAATCATTCATGAGTTAAAATTGCTGCACTCTAGCAATTATAACCCAAGTGTAGGTTGTCGTACGTAATAAAATCTCAGGAGTCCGAGTGTTGCATCATAGGGAAGTGAATTTAGAAATACAAATTACAGATTTTTAATACAGAAAGTTTTGGTGCAAGGTGTGAACAAGTGTGAATTAAATTCAAATTCAAAGAAATAGCTAAGGTTAGGGGATCCACTTTTAGTATATCGTTTATGGTTAATTTTAGCCTATCTTGCCACTTAATTGGGATACACACATAAAGGAGGTCCCAATCAGGGAATTTAGTTAGCATTAGTTTTAATTGATCTTATAATGCCAACACTTGTAAATGAGTTCAAGTATTCATCATGCCAACCTTTATCCACAACAACTCAAGATTCTACTATAACTAGCTTAGCACGTTCTACAGAGGGAATCAAGCAGCTTTTGTTCCAATGATTTGACTGTGATGAATCACGACTCTTACTTGACAAGGAGGGTGGTTAAAATGATTAAGAAAGTTAATACCGTTAACGTTACGATCCATTCAAATCAGTCATAACCTTTATACCAAAAGCTTCAACCTTTCACCTTACCAAAAAAAATATTAGTTAGTCATAATAAAATTAAACAACATATAAAAAGATGAATTGAAAGATCAAAGGTCGAACAAGAAGAAGAACAAGAAGAAAACACTTGGACAAAGTTTCAGTATTGAAAACAAGAACAAGAGCAAAGGAGAAAAGCTAACTTTGATACAAAAACATAAACGAGGCCTAAGAAATGGCATGAATTCATCCTCCCCCCATGGTGCCTATTTATAGAGTTTTGGGGTGGGTGAAATGGTAAAATAGAATAGTAAAATGTAGGTAAATACAAATCAACAAAGGCAGGCTGCAATTTCTTTTAATTTTTTGACCACCGTACATATCGAATCAGCTCTTCCTTAATGCATAAAACTTGTAGATCTCTTCTTTATCTTCAAAAAAATAGCTTGCTCATTCAAATCAGACGTCTGTAGCTTAAGTTATGATTTTTTTATTGAAACTGCTCTTCAACATATAGAAGAACGCATGGTCTCACCTATAATCAGATTTCAGTAATGAAAATGATCAAACTAGATCTCAAAATGAAGATGGGCCGAGGATCTATGTGTTGGATTCCATATGAATTTTGAATCAATCAATTCCAACATCTATAGCTCTAGATATGATTTTTCTCATAAAGGATCACAAAGTGATGATTTTACCCACATAAAAAAATAATTATTTAATAAATATATTTCAATATTAATCGTGTATGGACAGTAAATATGCATATGAATAGTAAGTCGGTAAATAGTAACCATGAATAGTAAATCGGTGGATAATAACTCGGTGGAAAAAGTGCTCAAACTAGATAAATTAATCACACTCAAAGTGTATAATAATAATTTAAACCCTTAACAACAATACACTTATAAGTGTTCATAAAAAATCACACATTCCTAGACTTTAAATCAATTTAAATAGGAAACCCTAAGCTTGTTGGGAAAACATAGACTTATCTAGTGCATTAAATCATCATACACATGAACCCTAGTTGCTAAGTTACTTGGGTTTGAAGACAATTCAAATTTAGGGTTTTTTAATCACTTGTTCCTCCCCAAGCAAGCAAGAACCAACACCAAACATAACCACCAGCCCTTTAGTAATTCTAGAAAAATGGAACAATAGAACGCACACACCTAACACAACACAACAACACCTTCAGTATTGTACCCTTCCTTTTTCTATTTAATTCTAGTTGTTTGTTGATCAAATTATTAATAATGAAGCTTGAACATGAGCACTTTAACACCCTAAGGCCATGAACTAAACCAACAAAAAATTAAGCATAAAAAGGGTGTTGAAACATAAGAGCTTTAAATTTATAACCTCTTTATTCAGCCGCAATTGTACAGTGTTGTTATGTGTAAGTGGTGAATATAGGTATCGTCCCAAGAGAAAGTTATGATTCCAAACAAGCATCAGGTTCTAAATTACCCAATAAGCTAAAGTTAAATTAACGAGCAATTGATTTATATCCCAAATTAAGTGAGAATGGAATAAGCGATGCAAATGTAGAGTGGAATGCAAGAAAGGTACATATGCAATCTATAGCTAACTAAACTAACTAATGTTGGATTAACTTATATGAGAAGCTGGTACTACTTAACCTTGCCACCCAAGTTAACTTGAGGAAGTATGGTTGCTATCTTTTAGTGTGGTGCAAGGATGCAAACATCAAAAGAATTCTTTTTCTCAAGATGAAGCCTTGTGTACCTAAGTCTAACAATGAGATTTCTTAAGCTCACAAATTAAACTAATGTGGGTTAAGACCTAAACATTCTAGTGCACCTAATAGGAAGAGTGATTATCTGTAATCCCTCTAACCCACTATGTTTTTCTCTAGTTCCACCTTAACTCTCCTTCTTTTAACAAAAAAAAATTGAGATTTTTATGCAAGTATGAAGTGGCCAACAACATACAAAATTGAGCATAATCGAAAAAGCAACACAAGAGACAACTTCCATGAAATACTTCAAATTAACATCAAGCAGCAAATGTCAAGAGCACATTCTTGAGAGATTATTAGAATTACTCCATGTTCAAGATAAGAAAATTCTATAGAATTGAAAGACATAATATCCATAAATAAGACAAATAAAAAGAAAATATGAACCAGAACCCCCTTAAAGCCCTAGTCTCTTAGCACTTCAAGTGTGCTCCAAGCTCTTCCAAGGTGCAACAATGGTGGCTCCAAGAATGAGAGATGCTGAGAGATGATGAAGAGTATGAAAGCCTACCACTACTTCTCTAACAATCTAGAGTATGAAAGCCTAGCACTACATCTGTAACAATCTCTAGTTAACAATAGTCTAAATCCTTCCAGATGAGCTCCAAGATATGGTTTGGGTCCATCTCCAACAAATAGATAAGAACACTCAACCAATAGCAACTTAGGATTAAAAAATAGGGGTAAGGAACCACAATGGATGGAGGTTTAGGTGCTGGTGCTAGAACAGGGGATTTGGGAGCTATGTAGTGTCGAGAGCACAAGCTCATGGTTCCGCGGCACTACCATTAGCTCTACGACACCACTAAACATAAGGCGTTTCAAAGTGTCTTGTTCCTTGGCATTGTGGCACCATAATTTAACCCGATGATGAATTTTTATGTGCCTGAATTTTGCTCCACTCATTCTCACTTCATTCTAACACTTCCACAATCTTCTTCAACCTACAAACAGAAGAAACAAAGCGAGAAAAAATAAAAAAAATATGGCCTAGATTGGTAGAATTTATGATCAAAGTTGACAACGAGTCAACAAGTTTAACCAACAAATTAAGCACTTAATGACTCCCATAAACTTGGAAGGACACTAGCCCCTAGCATAAACTACTCTAGAAAGATGAAACAAACATGCAAACAAGCTACAATCTCAACCAATGGTCATACTTGAATTTTTTCAAATCACAAATTCAACTTAAAATAAGTTAAAACAAGTAAAGAAGTAAAGGCGTTTTTACTAATGGTGAAAGGGTCATTCCCTTGGTGTTTATGCTCAACTTTGAGGTGTAGGGTGTGCAATGTGTGCAAGTGGCCTACATTATGCTTCTTAACCATGAACTTACAAGGAGATCCAACCTCCTCTACTAAGTTCCCTTAATGGAATTGCATGAAAACCAAGACTCAAAAGGTTTTTTAAGGTTGCAATAAGGCCAATCTAGTTGTGGAAGTGGTATTGGATTAAGGTTGTATGTAGGTAAAGCTAGAAAGGCAAGCTAAGCAATAACCATGAACACCTAACATGTACACAATTAATACATAACCAACAATTGAAAGTGCAAAGGCTTCTTAGTCTTCTAGAAATTCTTAAACTTTTTAGATTTAAGCTAACAAACCCAACTCTTTGAATTGGTTGTGGCTTTGGAGCTTTATTTCCAACTTTTGTAACTATGTTGCAAAAAGATGGCCCATTGTTATGCCATCAAAATATATTATCTTCTTATGCTACCTTGGGCATGATATCTCACTGTGACTCTTTCTAGTAGTTGTACTGATCCAAATTTGCAATTCATTTCCTTTAAGAAGGAAAGTGCAAGCTTCAACATTGTCACACCATTTTGGCTGTAATTCTAGACTTTTCAAATAGAACCTCGAGAATTAAGAATGGTACTTGATTTCTAGTAAGCACTGAATGTTGCATATATTGTTAATGGGTGTAGTCATTGAGAATTTCTCAAAGTGAAGCTATATATGCTTTCACTAGTTAGTTCCCTAGAAGCATACCTCAAAATCACCTTAATGATGAAAATTGAGTCATGTAAAATAATTTCCACAAACTCATTACTACTCAAACTAATCATTTTTTAATAAGAGCAACACAATATATCCAACCCATTCTTATGGATTGCAAAAACTCCTCCTTGCTTACTTCTACTGGCTCTAGAAATCCCCAATCACAAACATGATCTTGCATACGTCCATCTCATTGGATGGGACATGGTGAAGTGGTTTAATACAGAGTCTACCAACATTAATGTCTAGCACATACATGTCTTCTTTCTTGTAACACAACATTTTTGGAACTATAAAAATACAATAATTATAATAAAACATAAGGCAATTTTCCAACCTACATTAAACATCAATTACAAATCATGCTTAAAGAAGAGGAACTCATTTTCACTCCATCTCACATGTATTGGGTAATTATTTTATGGTCCTTAGTCATTATCAATGTCATTGATTTCTCATATACATTTAAAAAGAAAAACTAGTTAAGGAGCCCTTGCTATATGGTGGCTTCTGATTATGATGTTGTAATCTATATTATTGTAGTATATGTTACTTTAAAAAATATTTCAAAAGTATCTACACCATAATACCAATCTACAGCATATGATAAATAATCCCAAGATACAAATAGTGTGGCTACAACAAAAATAAAAAAATGCATATAACCTAATTGAAAATCATTAAAGATACAAATAGAAACATATCACTAAAGCAAGTAAGATCAAAGAAACTGAAAGAAGAAAATTAAAATAATGCAAGCATGTAAGATATAATAAATAAAATTTAGAAATAAAATTTCTTACATAAATTTTTGTCTACTTAATTATAAACCTTCTTGTGGCAACGTCGGGTTTTCGGGAGTCGCCACCAATCAGTTTTCTTAGGTCGATTGGTCACCTTAAAATTGGTCTGCGAGAGTTCGGGGATCGGGAGTACGGTTACGTTAAAACAACTTTGTTAAAACGCCCAAAAATTGGCACCTTAGTTGATTTTAATTTTGTTTTGCTTTGCTTTTAAATAATTCTCAGTTAATTTTCAAAATTAGAAATTTTAACTGGATTAGTCGAAATGTGGATTTTTAAATTAATTAATTTGTATGAAATTTTATACTTCCGAACCATGGACTCTGCCGAGTCATTTGGACACGGAAGATTTTGATTCCGAACCATGGACTCTGCCGAGTCATTTGGACACGGAATTTGGTGAAATTTTAAACAATTTTATTTAATTTATTTATTTTAAAAAGTTTGATATTTTCCAAACCGTAGATCCTGCCGGATCATCCGGATATGGAAATTAAATTTAATTTATTGTTAGTTATATAATTATTAATTTTATGGAATTAATTATTAGTTTAATTACTAATTCGTAATTCTTTTTGTTATAGAATTTTTAGATAAAAAATTTTATTTTTTATTTTCTTTTCTTTTCTTTTTCTTGTCTTTCTTATCTTTTTCTTATCTTGTTTTAGTTTTCTTTTTGTTTTCTTGTTTAATGAAAAATATTTATTATTTTAGTGGATTTAAAAGTTATATTTTAAATAAATCAGTAAAATATAAAGTCTTAATTTTCATGTATTTTTTTTAAACAGGTTTTATTTTTATTTTTTATTATTTTTACTGGATAAAAATAACTATTAAAATTAATTTTAACTTTTTGTTATCTTTAAAGAATTAAAAACATGTATATAAAAATAAAAATAATTGGCTTTTTTTAAAAATGATTTTTATTAGCCTTAATAATTAATTACAAAATAATCTTCTTTTAATTTTCATTTATTTATTAATTAGTAAAGGGTAAAGGTGAATTAAATAAAAAAATTATATAAAGAAAAAAAAATTAATAATAATAAAGTGGGGCTTTTTGGCCATCCACTTTAAAAATAATAATAAATGTTAGCAAAGTTAATTAAATTAATTGTTAAACAATAATAATAAAAAGTTAGTCAAGTTAATTAAATTAATTAATTAACAACAATAATAAAAAGTTAGCCAAGTTAATTAAATTAATTAATTAACAACAGTAAAAAGTTAGCCAAGTTAATTAAATTAATTAATTAAGAACAATAATAAAAAGTTAGCCAAATTAGTTAAATTAATTAATTAACAACAATAATAAAAAGTTAGCCAAGTTAATTAAATTAATTAATTATCAACAATAAAAAGTTAGCCAAATTAATTAAATTAATTAATTAACAACGATAATAAAAAGCTAGCCAAGTTAATTAAATTAATTAATTAACAACAATAACAAAAGTTAGCCAAGTTAATTAAATTAATTAATTAACAACAATAATAAAAGTTAATTAATTGTTAATAACAATTATAAAAGTTAGTAATAATGCAAAAATTAAAAGGTTAGTAACAATAATAGTATTAAAAGTTAGTTGTTAGTAAGTTAATAACAACAATAAAAAAAAGCGGTTAGTAATAAACAAATAATAAACAAACAAGTAAAAATTAAAAGGGTTAGTAATTAATTCTGCAAGAATAAAATACAAAGTTAGTGACCAAAGTGAAAGAAATTGAAAAGATGAAGGATTAAAGATGAGTTTTACCTGAAAGTTAAAATTTTTGAATTTCCTGGGACGAAAAACGTGAAAAAAAAAAAAAAAAAAAAACTGGAAACGGCGACTGGGGATGAGAAAAAAAATTGACAGCAAGATGAAGAAGATGGTGTTTATGTAAACAGATGGAAGTTTTAGGCTTTTCTGGGAAAAGGGAGGAGAGCCAGGGACTTTTAGCTGTAATTTTTTCTTTTTCTAAAACGGAGCTCTAAGCTTTTCCTCTATTTTTTTCTATGTTCAGCACAAAATTTGGGGGGCTATTTATAGAGGAAGTTTAGCTGAACTGTTGATGGATAAATTAATAAAAAATTTCAAACTTATCTATTAAATTGGTAAAATGACAATTTTAGTCCTTTACGTCTCTCAGCCTCTGGATAAGTTCCTGAAGCTTCTGATTTTGACAATTTTGTCGTTTTCTGTCAATTTGAGCCAAAAACGTCGGCAGGCTCAAAATTTTATGTGACAAACTACCAAATGCTCCTGGAACTTTTAGAATTTATCAATTTTTTCCGAAACTTCTCAATTTTGTCATTTTTACCTCAAACTTTTAATTTTTTGTCATTTTTTTCATGAAATTTTATTTTATTTCAAACATACACATATTCACACATATATCATTTTAAATCAAATTTTCACAAAACAAAAATATATTTTAAACTAATTAAATTTTTTTTAATAATAATAGTAATATATATATATTTTTTTTAAAATTAATTTTTTTTAATAAAATTTTTTTCAAAATTTTAAAACACCCGGACGAAATTGGGTGTCAACAGCTGCCCCCCTTTGCATGCTTCATGGGACATGATGTATGCAAAGTCGTTACCAAATTTCGTCCGGCTTAGGTAGGCATTGAGAATGTTCTCGCCGCCCAAACAGTAAGGTTTAAGGAAAGGTCCTTAAAACCTCTAACGATAGGAAAGCTCCTATTGTTGTAAGATGGACTGATTGATTGATTATTTGTTTGAGGTTAAGGAAAGGTCCTTAGAACCTCTAACGATAGGAAAGCTCCTATCGTTGTAAGATGGACTGATGGATTGATTGTTTGTTTTAGGTTAAGGAAATGTCCTTAGAACCTCTAACGATAGGAAAGCTCCTATCGTTGTAAGATGGACTGATTGATTGATTATTTGTTTTCGAGGCAAAGGTTCCATCCTTAAAACCTCGGATTGATTGATTGATCTCGAGGCAAAGGTTCCATCCTTAAAACCCCGGATTGATTGATTGATGTCGAGGCAAAGGTTCCATCCTTAAAACCTCGAATTGATTGATTGATGTCGAGGCAAAGGTTCCATCCTTAAAACCTCGGATTGATAATTGATCTCGAGGCAAAGGTTCCATTCTTAAAACCCCGGATTGATTGATTGATCTCGAGGCAAAGGTTCCATCCTTAAAACCCCGGATTGATTGATTGATCTCGAGGCAAAGGTTCTATCCTTAAAACCTCGGATTGATTGATTGATCTCGAGGCAAAGGTTCCATCCTTAAAACCTCGAATTGATTGATTGATCTCGAGGCAAAGGTTCCATCCTTAAAACCTCGGATTGATAATTGATCTCGAGGCAAAGGTTCCATCCTTAAAACCCCGGATTGATTGATTGATCTCGAGGCAAAGGTTCTATCCTTAAAACCTCGGATTGATTGATTGATCTCGAGGCAAAGGTTCTATCCTTAAAACCTCGGATTGATTGATTGATCTCGAGGCAAAGGTTCCATCCTTAAAACCCCGGATTGATTGATTGATGTCGAGGCAAAGGTTCCATCCTTAAAACCTCGAATTGATAATTGATCTCGAGGCAAAGGTTCCATCCTTAAAACCCCGGATTGATTGATTGATCTCAAGGCAAAGGTTCTATCCTTAAAACCTCGGATTGATTGATTGATCTCGAGGCAAAGGTTCCATCCTTTACAACCTCGGATTGATTGATTGATCTCGAGGCAAAGGTTCCATCCTTAAAACCCCGGATTGATTGATTGATGTCGAGGTAAAGGTTCCATCCTTAAAACCTCGAATTGATTGATTGATGTCGAGGCAAAGGTTCCATCCTTAAAACCTCGGATTGATAATTGATCTCGAGGCAAAGGTTCCATCCTTAAAACCCCGGATTGATTGATTGATCTCGAGGCAAAGGTTCTATCCTTAAAACCTCGGATTGATTGATTGATCTCGAGGCAAAGGTTCCATCCTTAAAACCCCGGATTGATTGATTGATGTCGAGGTAAAGGTTCCATCCTTAAAACCTCGAATTGATTGATTGATGTCGAGGTAAAGGTTCCATCCTTAAAGCCTCGAATTGATTGATTGTTTTCGAGGCAAAGGTTCCATCCTTAAAACCCCGATGATGAAAATTGATTGTTTTCGAGGCAAAGGTTCCATCCTTAAAACCCCGAATTGATGAAAATTGATTGTTTTCGAGGCAAAGGTTCCATCCTTAAAACCCCGATGATGAAAATTGATTCTTTTCAAGGCAAAGGTTCCATCCTTAAAACCCTGATGATGAAAATTGATTATTTTCGAGGCAAAGGTTCCATCCTTACAACCCCGATGAAAATTGATTGTTTTCGAGGCAAAGGTTCCATCCTTAAAACCCCGATGATGAAAATTGATTGTTTTCGAGGCAAAGGTTCCATCCTTAAAACCTCGGATTGATTGATTGATGTCGAGGTAAAGGTTCCATCCTTAAAACCTCGATGATGAAAATTGATTATTTTCGAGGCAAAGGTTCCATCCTTAAAACCCCGATGATGAAAATTGATTGTTTTCGAGGCAAAGGTTCCATCCTTAAAACCTCGGATTGATTGATTGATGTCGAGGTAAAGGTTCCATCCTTAAAACCTCGATGATGAAAATTGATTATTTTCGAGGCAAAGGTTCCATCCTTAAAACCCCGATGATGAAAATTAATTGTTTTCGAGGCAAAGGTTCCATCCTTAAAACCCCGGATTGATGAAAATTGGTTGTTTTCGAGGCAAAGGTTCCATCCTTAAAACCCCGGCGATGAAAATTGATTCTTTTTGAGGCAAAGGTTCCATCCTTAAAACCCCGATGATGAAAATTGATTATTTTCGAGGCAAAGGTTCCATCCTTAAAACCCTGATGGTGAAAATTGATTATTTTCGAGGCAAAGGTTCCATCCTTAAAACCCTGATGATGAAAATTGATTGTTTTCGAGGCAAAGGTTCTATCCTTAAAACCCCGATGATGAAAATTGATTATTTTCGAGGCAAAAGTTCCATCCTTAAAACCCTGATGATGAAAATTGATTGTTTTCGAGGCAAAGGTTCCATCCTTAAAACCCCGATGATGAAAATTGATTATTTTCGAGGCAAAGGTTCCATCCTTAAAACCCCGATGATGAAAATTGATTGTTTTCGAGGCAAAGGTTCCATCCTTAAAACCCCGAATTGATGAAAATTGATTGTTTTCGAGGCAAAGGTTCCATCCTTAAAACCCCGATGATGAAAATTGATTCTTTTCAAGGCAAAGGTTCCATCCTTAAAACCCTGATGATGAAAATTGATTATTTTCGAGGCAAAGGTTCCATCCTTACAACCCCGATGAAAATTGATTGTTTTCGAGGCAAAGGTTCCATCCTTAAAACCCCGATGATGAAAATTGATTGTTTTCGAGGCAAAGGTTCCATCCTTAAAACCTCGGATTGATTGATTGATGTCGAGGTAAAGGTTCCATCCTTAAAACCTCGATGATGAAAATTGATTATTTTCGAGGCAAAGGTTCCATCCTTAAAACCCCGATGATGAAAATTGATTGTTTTCGAGGCAAAGGTTCCATCCTTAAAACCTCGGATTGATTGATTGATGTCGAGGTAAAGGTTCCATCCTTAAAACCTCGATGATGAAAATTGATTATTTTCGAGGCAAAGGTTCCATCCTTAAAACCCCGATGATGAAAATTAATTGTTTTCGAGGCAAAGGTTCCATCCTTAAAACCCCGGATTGATGAAAATTGGTTGTTTTCGAGGCAAAGGTTCCATCCTTAAAACCCCGGCGATGAAAATTGATTCTTTTTGAGGCAAAGGTTCCATCCTTAAAACCCCGATGATGAAAATTGATTATTTTCGAGGCAAAGGTTCCATCCTTAAAACCCTGATGGTGAAAATTGATTATTTTCGAGGCAAAGGTTCCATCCTTAAAACCCTGATGATGAAAATTGATTGTTTTCGAGGCAAAGGTTCTATCCTTAAAACCCCGATGATGAAAATTGATTATTTTCGAGGCAAAAGTTCCATCCTTAAAACCCTGATGATGAAAATTGATTGTTTTCGAGGCAAAGGTTCCATCCTTAAAACCCCGATGATGAAAATTGATTATTTTCGAGGCAAAGGTTCCATCCTTAAAACCCCGATGATGAAAATTGATTGTTTTCGAGGCAAAGGTTCCATCCTTAAAACCCCCGATGATGAAAATTGATTGTTTTCGAGGCAAAGGTTCCATCCTTAAAACCCCGATGATGAAAATTGATTATTTTCTAGGCAAAGGTTCCATCCTTAAAACCCCGATGATGAAAATTGATTTTGAGGCTAAGGAGCTTTCCTTAGGACCTCGAGCGAAATTTATATGAAAGCAATTGAAATTGGAATAATTTTCTTCGAAAGTGTGAATTTTCATAATAGGCGAGCGCAAAGAATTAGGCTTCGATAAAACGAGTGAATCTTGATGATGACAATAACACTGACAAATTATGTAAAGGGAACGGATGTTTGGAATCAATATTCAAGGTTCATCTAATATTTTCTTCAGTAAATATAGATTCCCTTGTGAGATATGTCATCCGAATAAGGTTAAAGCTTAACTACCCCAAAATGTTATGCCTAGTAGACCTAATAGGATGCGTCTCAAGAGTAATAAAAATTACTCTTTACTCAGCCATTCCATCCTAAAGGCGTTGTCCTATGGTTTTAATATCAGCATGGACGAAGCTATATTATAAAAAAAGAAATTCCCTGAAAAGAAAAACTGAAACGCGAAAGAAAATGCTGATAATAAAACTAAAGGACAAGAAAAACGGATCAGATCGCTTCTTTCTTCCACAATACTTCAACAGGGTGAGTAGATGACCATTATGGGAGTGAACTGGTCGGGAAAGACTGTCGTGTCCAGTCTATCTGAATCATTGCTGGATCTGGTTCAGGAACAAAAGCTTGTATTTTATCTAGCAATTCTTCAGCAGTTGTTGCGGATATTATGATTCGCCGTGCCACTCTTGATATGAAATTCTTCTGCATAGCATAATCCATAAAAGCTATCAGACCTGTAAAGAAATTGTTAACATTTAAAAGCCCAATGGGTTTCTTATGCAAATTAAGTTGGGCCATGGAAGCAATTTGAAAGACTTCTCCCAATGTGCCAAAACCACCTGGTAGAGCGATAAAAGCATCAGCATTTAAAAGCATTTGTAACACACGCTCTTGCAAATTTTTAACCACTAATTCTTCTCCAATCGTGCCCCCAGAAATAAATTTCAGAGGTCCAGGGATAATGCCCAAAACTTGACTTCCTCCTAGAGATGCTGCTGATGCTACACCTCCCATTAATCCGACACTACCTCCTCCATAAACTAAATGTATTTTTCGCTCAGCTAATACTCTTCCCAAATGGTTGGCTGCTTTTAAATACTCTTCATCTTTTCCAGGAAAAGCCCCAGAAAATACACAAATACTTCGGGATTTACGAGTTGGGGTTTTCTCCATTCCTATCCTTACCCTTGTGAGAAAAGAGGATATATTTATAGAGATGAAGAGATAAGGCAATAATTTTATTTTCAAGAATGGATACATTATTGCTAGCTATTCACAGTAGTCACGAGTATGACTCTGGTCAGGTATGGGTACACTATCGTTAAAAGAGGAGGAAAATTTTCAAAATAGCTGCTAGCATGTACAGTAGTCACTACTGTAGCTTACGTCAGGAGTAGGTACGTGATTGTTGGAAGAGAAGGAAAATTTTAAAAAGTGGCAGCTAGCATGTACAGTATCGTGACTATGGCTCATGTCAGGAGTGGATACATTATCGCCGAAAGGGGAGGAAGATTTCAAAAGCGACAGCTAGCACGTACAGTAATCGTGACTTTGGTTCACGTCAGGAGTGGATACATTATTACCAAAAGGGGAGGAAAATTTCCAAAAGCGACAGCTAGCACGTACAGTAATCGTGACTTTGATCCTCGTCTTTCACTGGCTTTGCGTCCAGTAATGGCTTCAATGCTTTCTATGAATCGGTGATTTGCATCCCATCCAGTTTTCTCACAAACTGGAAAACTGGGTCGTTTAAAGTCAGATTCCCAAGACTATAACGATCTCGTTCTTTTTGGAAAATTATCCATAATCCAACAACCTCAAATTGCACTATTCCGCAAGAATGCGCTTCAAGAACCTCTCGAATATCTTCCAGAGATTCCTTACGCAAGCCATTCTTGATGAATTTTATTCTATCATTACGATTTCTGGTGATCACTCCTGGAGAACGACATTTATTGCCGCAAATCCACCATCCACAATTATGACAAACGCCTAGCCTCTTTGCTCTTCTTTTTTTGGCATAAGCGCTTTTACCAAAGCCGGGCATACGGGGAAAGAACGCTTCGGGAACTTCACCAGCTGAACGAACCTTAGCTTCAATTAGCCACCGCACATTATCAGGGATGCCTTTGTGCATAAATACTCTGAATCGTTCACATCTAGCTTGATAAATCTTTTTAAGAACATTTATTGGGAAGGAAGGAAAATACTTTCGTAAGGCGGAAAGAGAAGACTCCATTGATGAAGGAGGCAAAGAAAGAAATTAGTGATTGTAGGAAACGAAAATAACTAACACATATTTATAGTGATGAAAGGGATAATGCGTTAATTACACTTACAGAAGCAAGTACATTATTGTCAAAAGAAAAGACAAATGACAACTTATATGTACAGGAATCATGACCGTGGCTCTCATCTTCCCCTGATTTATGTCCAGTAATGGCTTCAATGCCTTCTATAAGTCGGGGATTTGCTTCCCATCCAGTTTTCTTACAAACTGACAAACAGGATCGTTTAAAGTCACATTCCCAAGACTGTAACGGTTTCGTTCTTTATGGTAAGTCCTCCATAAACTGATAATTTCACCTTGCACTTTTCCACAAGAATGCGTTTCAAGAGTCTCTCGGATATCTTCCAGAGATTCCTTACGCAGGCCATTCTTAATGAATTTTCTTTTATCTTCACGATTTATGGAGATGTATCCTAAAGAGCGACATTTAGTAATACAATTCCATCGCCCACATTTATAACACACGCCTAGTCTCTTTGCTCTTCGCCTTTTGGCATAACGGCTTTTACCTAAACCGGGCATGCGGGACATAAATGCATCTGGAACTTCACCTGCCAAACGGACCTTAGCTTCAATTATCCACTGCACATTATCGGGAATGCCTTTGCGTGTAAAAACTCTGATTCTTTCACATCTAGCAAGGTAGATCTTTTTAAGGACTTTTATTGGAAGGGAAGGAAAGTATTTTCGCAGTGTAGAAAGAGTAGAATCCATTGATGAGAGAAGAATTTGAGAGAAGAGGGAAATGAATCAGTTATTGTAGGAGACTGGAATAACCGACTTTAGAATTCACGAGGTATCTTATCCGCTGCTTAATCAGAAGGAAGAACACGCATTTATAGTGATGAAAAGGGATAACGTGTCGATTACACTTAGGGGAGCATGTACATCTGTCAAAAGAAAATGCAAACTTTTCCAAATATAACAAACTGTATGTACAGTAATTGTGACTGTGACTCACATCTTCCACTGGCTTTACATCTAGTAACGGCATTAACACCTTCTATGAGTCGAGGATTTGCTTCCCATCCAGTTTTCTTACAAGCTGGCAAACAGGGTCATTTACAGTCAGATTCCCGAGACTGTAACGGTTTCGTTCTTCATGAAAAATGCTCCATAAACCAAGAAGTTCACGTTGCACAGATCCACAAGAATGCGTCTCAAGAGTCAATTGGATATCATCCAACGAGTCCTTACTCAGGCCATTCTTAATGAATCGTATTTTATCTTCTCGATTATCAGAGATCATCCCTAAAGAACGACATTTAGTATTACAAGTCCACCGTCCACATTTATGGCAGACTTGTAACCTTTTCGCTCTTCGCTTTTTGGCATAAGAGCTTTTGCCTATACCAGGCATGTGAGACACAAATGCCTCTGGGATTTCACCTGCTAGACGAACCTTGGCTTCGATTAACCACCGCACATCTTCAGGGATTCCTTTGTGCATCAGAACTCTTAATCGTTCACAGCGAACTTGGTAGATCTTTTTGAGGATGTTCATTGGGAGAGAAGGGAAATACTTTCGCAAGGCGGAAAAAGTAGGATCCATTTTCTAGGAGGAAGTAAAAGAAAGAAGGGGTGAAGGAATCAGTTATTATGGGCAACTGAGAGAACCGACTTGAGAGTCACGGAGTACCGTATCCGCCGTTTAACCGGAAAAGTAGATCCTACTTCATTTTGATAGATATTTTTTTTTATCCGTTGATCCAGTCCTCGATTATTGAATCCATTGTCCGCTTTTGACAAAGTTTCAACGACAATATTTCTTGATGTCTGCCTTATCTTTGACCACAGCTATCTCTTATCTTGGATGCTGCTAAGCTGGCATCAATCCTGTCCTTCCAGGTGTAGCTTCGATTATTGAATCAATTGCCAAGCTTTTGACAATATTGTCTACTTTATATATTTTTTTATATCTGCCTTATCCTTGGCTATAGCTATCTCTTATCTTGGATACTACTAACTGGCGTCAATCCTATCCTTCCAGGCGTAGCCTCGATTATTGAATCGGTAGCCAAGCTTTTGACAATATTGTCTACTTTATCCTTGAATTCCTGATGCGGGTTGGTCCCGCATATTAGCTGTGTATCCAGTGATAGATTGGTAAGAGCTGATGACATTGAGATCTAAGCTTATACTGCTGTAACTGTGCTGTGAATGTGATTCCCGTTTGGTCCTTGTTATGTAAAGGCTATGTATGCATGATATGAAATGCATGAATGCAAAGCATGTGTAATTGATGGTTCTTTTTTATTTTTATTTTTATTTTATTTTTTTATTTTTTATTTTTGGTGAATCTAGTTCTTCATGTCTTTGCTTTACTGGATCTTCTTTATGATTGCCTTCTTGGACTATCATTGAATCTCTTTATGCTTTCCAGCTTTTGTTCACTGCCTCAAAAGCCCAACTCTTTTCAAAATCCTCTTTCTTTGACTTGTTCTTTGAATTTTGGCCTCAATTTCTTTAAGGTTGGCCCACCTCATAATTTATATCTCTTTCGAATACTCATCCTTTGTCATGGATTTGATACCATCAAAGGCTTTACTTTCAATGTCTGCTTTGCCCATTTTCTTGTGGCCATGCCGACACTTGTTTACCCCCATGTTACAGTCCGAATGATTGCTCTTCCTTAGACTCAGGTTCTGATCCATAAGACTTGTCCCCTTATCTATTGAGCTTCTTTCTTGGCAGTACTTTTCTTGCGCTTAGTAGAGACTACTTTGCCCCCTTGATTATGGTGTTTATGTGGAAAGAGATATCATCTCGCCTTTGATTTAACAGAAGGTTGAGGATTTCTAGACCTTTGTGATGGGACTTGATCGTAAATTTCTCTTACAAGAACCACATCTTATTAAAGAAAGACTCAAGCTATCTCCTTACTTTTAAGTCTACATACATTAATGAATAATGGTTTGGCCTTAAAGAAAAACTTTCATCAATTTTCAAAGCTTGACAAAGTAATTTACGGTCTTTGTTTTCAATTAAAATGCCCTGCCATTCTTCCCTTTCCAACTCGAAGACATAAACTGTGCAAGGCAATAAGGTAGAAACATGATTCACAATAATAGCCTTTTAACTGAATGAGGATGATATCGAGAGGTAAATGTTAGGTGTGAGGAAAGTTAAGTTTGAATATTTTTTTTTTTTTGTGGCAGTCTTTTAGCTGAATGAGAATGATATTAAGAGGTAAATATTAGGTCTGAATAAAGTTAAGTTTGAGTGGTGTGAAAGAAGGGTCTTTTAATACTACTCGTGAGCAAATTTGATTATGGTGAAAAACTCAATAGTGATGACCTCAAACTTGCCACTCTTTCCAGAAAGTTAGACCTCATCTGTTGCCCCCCAACTATTGTGATCTTTATGCATGCTTGGTTTGAGGGTTGCTTTTGTGTTCTAAACCGCCTTTGCAGGTTTTCAGTCTAGAATCCATAGCTCACTTTTTTTCTTTCTTTTTTTTTTTTTCTAGTTTGAGCCCTTTTTCCTCTTTTTTTTTTTTTTGTTTTTTTGTTTTTTTGTGTGAGCTATGGTGATAACATACTTGATAACTCTCTTGAAGTGAGATGACTCAAGTGGCCTTGCTTGCTCGTGCTTGTTCTCAGTTCTTTTTGGTTTTGAATTTTCCCTTGTTGGCTTTTTGGTGGAAGGGATGAACTTTTTCCTTTTCGGAGTTTTTGTTACAGAGAACCGAGATCATAGCCTTCTTGAAATGAGATGATTCAAGTGGCCTTACTTGCTTGTGTTTGCTCTCAGTCTCGCTTTTTTTTGGTTTTGAATTTTCCCTTGTTGGCTTTTTGATGGAAGGGATGAACTTTTTCCTTTTTTTTTTTTGGAGTTTGTGTTATGGAGAACCGAGATCATAGCCTTCTTGAAGTAAGATGACTCAAGTGGCTTTATTTGCTTCTCAGTCTCTTTTTTTTTTTTTGGATTTTTTTTTTCTTGTTTGGATTTTCTCTTTAATGGCTTTTGATGGAAGGGAGGAACTTCTTTCCTTTGTTGGAATTTGTGTTGTGGAAAACTGAGAATTTTTTTTTGTATTGAGCATTTGTGAGAATTGGGAGGCCACTGAAGTCATTTAATATGAGAGCTAGCTTCTTTAGAAGTTAATCCCGGACTCCTTGCAAGGATGTTGATAACCACTGTGAATTCTTTTTGAGGGTTGAGGTGCAACATATGAAATCCTTCTTACTAGATTTGGCAGCACTTTCAAGATCATTACTATCAAATTTTCCTTAACTTTTTATTTTCACCCACGAGTAGTATCATTTAGAAAGCAAAGTATGATAGCAATAATGGATAGTATAATGGAAAGGAGTGAGAGATGGATGTAAAAACAGAATTTTTGGTAAGAAGTGATAGAATGTGTAGGTGTAATAATTGAATTTTTGGTAAAAATTGGTACAATATGTAGATGTAATAATGGAATTAAAAAGTGGTATAATGTACACGTAACATCTTTTTGTTAGAGAACAAAAAGAATTACCAGTTGTCAAAAAGTAAAGTGTGATGGCAATAATAGATAGTATAATGGCAAAGAGTGTAAAAATGGAAAGTAGTAGAATGCACGCATTACATCTTTTTGTTGTACCAGAAAGAATACCAGGTGTCCATCTAACAAAGACTACACCCTAGATTCTGGACTAAATCTAGGAGATTTTTACTATTAGATTACTTTTGCAAGCTTTCAAAGATACAAGTTTATTCAAAGGATTCCCTGTCATTCGAAAATGTATGCGGACTGTTAGGTCAGATCTGACTTGGAGCCCTTCCAAAATCAATGTAATTCCAGCTCAAAATCTTCACTTTCAATTACCAATCACATCGGGCCTAGCAGCTTGACCTCGGTTTTGTTTGATTTGTAGAGGAATGGCCTTGGGACTTGACGGCTTAAGAGTAGGTTTTGAGATTGGTATAGCATTGACTTCTTGTTCTTTAATGATCACATTCACATCATCATAAAAACGATAAGTTGGGATGAGTCTATGAGTCTTTGCAGATTCTTACGGAATTCTGAACATTCTTGGATAGAATGACTCTTACTGTCATGAAAGTTGCACCATTCCTCATCTTCAACTTCTTCATGTCCAAAAGAAGGCTTTCCCATGATAATCCCTTCTTTCACAAGGCATGAATATACATGCTTAAGAGGGGTTATGATATCATTGACTGACTTTTTCATCAGCCGGTGTTCTTCTATCATATTGACTGGTTTTTCTTGATGAGGCGGCAATGGATTGTGAGTGACGTTCGGTTCATCGGAAAAGTCCAACCACTTTGATTCGATTAATTGTTGGACTATACGTTTCAATGCTGTGCAATTTTCCAAGCCATGGCCTGGAACGCCATCATGATATGGGCAAGTTATGTTGGGGTCATACGACGTTGGATATGGGGGTCCAAATGGATTTGTAGGAATTGGACGGATAAGTTGACTTTCTATGAGTTTTGGATACAACTCAGTGTAAGTCATGGGAATTGGTGCAAAAACTTCTTTTGGTCTTCGTGTGGGTACTGGAGGAGTCAGAACAGGTGGCCGTAACTGATTAGGCCTGTTGAGAGGATAATTGTTGGGCCTATTGGGAGGATAATCATTAGGCCTATTGGAAGGATAATCATTGGGCATATTGGGAGGATAGTCATTGGGCCTATTGGTAGGATAATAATTGGGCCTTTTGGCAGAATAGGATAGGCGAGGACCTGTAGCCACAGTACCTACGAGGGGAATCCCTCTTTCGCGTCCTATTTGTTGTACTTCTTCATCTTTTGTTCTAGATGGTCCTCCTCTTTTCATAGGATCACTAAAGGACTCAGCAATCTTCCCAGTCCTAATCCCATGCTCGATCCTTTCTCCAGACATGACAACATCGGAGAAATTAGTTGCCGAATTGCCAATGAGTTTGTCATAATATGGGTATTTCAGTGTCTGGACAAACAAAGTGACCATTTCTTTTTCTGTCATGGGTGGCTGAACTTGTGCAGCTAAGTCCCTCCACCGTTGGGCATATTCCTTGAAAGTTTCTGGCTTTTTCTTCTCCATGTTTTGGAGAGTTTGGCGATCCGGAGCCAAGTCCATAACATGTTTATAGTTGCCGATGAAGGCCTGAGCAAGGTCATTCCAAGTTTTGATGTTTCTTGGTCCTTGACTTAGATACCACTGCAATGTTGATTTTGTGAGACTTTCCTGAAAAAGTGCAATCCACACCTTTTCATCTTTTGTGAGTGGTTGTAGTCTCCTTAGGAACAGTGTGATGTGAGTGATGGGATCACTCGTTCCATCGTATTTTACAAAATCCGGTACTTTAAAGTCCGAAGGGATTATGACGTCTGGCACTAAGCAGAGGTCATCCACTGAGAGAGATCCGAATATATTACCTCCTTCAATGGCTCGCAGTCTCTTCTCTATTGTTTCGAGTTTTTGAGATTCTCCTTCTTCCTTTGGTGGTGTCTTCTTCTCTTCATACACAGTGTCTTGTTTCAGGTGAACACTAGCAGACTGTCCTGGTTCTTGAAACAGGTTTTCTTGGACTGAGACTCGTTGTGGGGTGAATCCCGGAGTATAAGTGGGATCTTGTGCTTCTTTGATGGGAACTTGAGTTGCTTTCCCTTTGATTATTTCCATCAATTGTCTCATTTGTTCTGCCATACTTTCAATCTTGGACTCTATATCTATGAGACGTCCTTCAGTTTGTTCTGCCATTAGTCTTGTTTGGAGCCGAGTTGAATATCGGTGTTGAGGTCCAATTTTACCTTTTTAAAGGAATATTTATTTTATGCGTATATGATTGATGTGATGGATGCATGCAATGAGATTATGTTTTTATCAAAATTTATATGCACGTGATTGATGTAATGGAATGCATGCAATGAGATTATTTTTATCAGATTTTATATGCGTGTGATTGATGTAATGGATGCATGCAATATAAAGTGAGATTATGTTTTTATCAGACTTTATATGCACGTGATTAATGTAATGGAATGCATGCAATGAGATTATTTTTATCAGATTTTATATGCGTGTGATTGATGTAATGGAATGCATGCAATGAGATTATTTTTATCATACTTTATATGCACGTGATTAATGTAATGGAATGCATGCAATGAGTGAGTTTGCTTATCCATTATTGTAGAACTTCAAAACTTTTAGTTGTCATTATAAAGACCAAAAAGTTAGCATAATTTGATGCGTGGTTTTGATGCATGAAGAATAATTGCACAAGAAAGATAAGGTTATTAATAAGTTAAATAGCAATTAACAACTCATGAAGTATTATGGAAAAATGAATTAAAACCATAAATATAAGACACGAAGAAAATAAAAGTGTAGAGCAACAACATAGCATAACAAGGACGTGCTTATGGCGTTGGTAAAATGGTAGAAATTCTATGGTCAGTTCTATGGTTAAGTGGGGAGTTCTATATGCATAAGGTAGCTTATCAAAAAGGCAAGGGATAGTTCCCGAATCCCGTCACTAAATCATAGTGACGGCCCGATTCCTTACCCTCTAGGGTTAATGTAAGGAATGGATTAATTCGAGTCGTAGCTTTTCGTGGGCCCATGCAGAGACTAACCGTCTCAGAAGGCAATACACTACTTTGCTACTTTGAAACCGGTGAAGGCTTGGAGACCGTGGCCTCACAAGGACAGCAACACCAATTCCGCTTAGAAAGAATCGTGTTTGATTTAAGGAAGCTCGGGTATAGAGCTTCATATTGTGAATGCATTATGCATGTTTAGAATAAGTAAATATAACATATAAATCCACATAATAAGCAAAGTAAATCAAAATAAATCAACTTTAGGCTCGACTCACTAACGTGGAGTCCCCAGTGGAGTCGCCAAGCTGTGGCAACGTCGGGTTTTCGGGAGTCGCCACCAATCAGTTTTCTTAGGTCGATTGGTCACCTTAAAATTGGTCTGCGAGAGTTCGGGGATCGGGAGTACGGTTACGTTAAAACAACTTTGTTAAAACGCCCAAAAATTGGCACCTTAGTTGATTTTAATTTTGTTTTGCTTTGCTTTTAAATAATTCTCAGTTAATTTTCAAAATTAGAAATTTTAACTGGATTAGTCGAAATGTGGATTTTTAAATTAATTAATTTGTATGAAATTTTATACTTCCGAACCATGGACTCTGCCGAGTCATTTGGACACGGAAGATTTTGATTCCGAACCATGGACTCTGCCGAGTCATTTGGACACGGAATTTGGTGAAATTTTAAACAATTTTATTTAATTTATTTATTTTAAAAAGTTTGATATTTTCCAAACCGTAGATCCTGCCGGATCATCCGGATATGGAAATTAAATTTAATTTATTGTTAGTTATATAATTATTAATTTTATGGAATTAATTATTAGTTTAATTACTAATTCGTAATTCTTTTTGTTATAGAATTTTTAGATAAAAAATTTTATTTTTTATTTTCTTTTCTTTTCTTTTTCTTGTCTTTCTTATCTTTTTCTTATCTTGTTTTAGTTTTCTTTTTGTTTTCTTGTTTAATGAAAAATATTTATTATTTTAGTGGATTTAAAAGTTATATTTTAAATAAATCAGTAAAATATAAAGTCTTAATTTTCATGTATTTTTTTTAAACAGGTTTTATTTTTATTTTTTATTATTTTTACTGGATAAAAATAACTATTAAAATTAATTTTAACTTTTTGTTATCTTTAAAGAATTAAAAACATGTATATAAAAATAAAAATAATTGGCTTTTTTTAAAAATGATTTTTATTAGCCTTAATAATTAATTACAAAATAATCTTCTTTTAATTTTCATTTATTTATTAATTAGTAAAGGGTAAAGGTGAATTAAATAAAAAAATTATATAAAGAAAAAAAAATTAATAATAATAAAGTGGGGCTTTTTGGCCATCCACTTTAAAAATAATAATAAATGTTAGCAAAGTTAATTAAATTAATTGTTAAACAATAATAATAAAAAGTTAGTCAAGTTAATTAAATTAATTAATTAACAACAATAATAAAAAGTTAGCCAAGTTAATTAAATTAATTAATTAACAACAGTAAAAAGTTAGCCAAGTTAATTAAATTAATTAATTAAGAACAATAATAAAAAGTTAGCCAAATTAGTTAAATTAATTAATTAACAACAATAATAAAAAGTTAGCCAAGTTAATTAAATTAATTAATTATCAACAATAAAAAGTTAGCCAAATTAATTAAATTAATTAATTAACAACGATAATAAAAAGCTAGCCAAGTTAATTAAATTAATTAATTAACAACAATAACAAAAGTTAGCCAAGTTAATTAAATTAATTAATTAACAACAATAATAAAAGTTAATTAATTGTTAATAACAATTATAAAAGTTAGTAATAATGCAAAAATTAAAAGGTTAGTAACAATAATAGTATTAAAAGTTAGTTGTTAGTAAGTTAATAACAACAATAAAAAAAAGCGGTTAGTAATAAACAAATAATAAACAAACAAGTAAAAATTAAAAGGGTTAGTAATTAATTCTGCAAGAATAAAATACAAAGTTAGTGACCAAAGTGAAAGAAATTGAAAAGATGAAGGATTAAAGATGAGTTTTACCTGAAAGTTAAAATTTTTGAATTTCCTGGGACGAAAAACGTGAAAAAAAAAAAAAAAAAAAAACTGGAAACGGCGACTGGGGATGAGAAAAAAAATTGACAGCAAGATGAAGAAGATGGTGTTTATGTAAACAGATGGAAGTTTTAGGCTTTTCTGGGAAAAGGGAGGAGAGCCAGGGACTTTTAGCTGTAATTTTTTCTTTTTCTAAAACGGAGCTCTAAGCTTTTCCTCTATTTTTTTCTATGTTCAGCACAAAATTTGGGGGGCTATTTATAGAGGAAGTTTAGCTGAACTGTTGATGGATAAATTAATAAAAAATTTCAAACTTATCTATTAAATTGGTAAAATGACAATTTTAGTCCTTTACGTCTCTCAGCCTCTGGATAAGTTCCTGAAGCTTCTGATTTTGACAATTTTGTCGTTTTCTGTCAATTTGAGCCAAAAACGTCGGCAGGCTCAAAATTTTATGTGACAAACTACCAAATGCTCCTGGAACTTTTAGAATTTATCAATTTTTTCCGAAACTTCTCAATTTTGTCATTTTTACCTCAAACTTTTAATTTTTTGTCATTTTTTTCATGAAATTTTATTTTATTTCAAACATACACATATTCACACATATATCATTTTAAATCAAATTTTCACAAAACAAAAATATATTTTAAACTAATTAAATTTTTTTTAATAATAATAGTAATATATATATATTTTTTTTAAAATTAATTTTTTTTAATAAAATTTTTTTCAAAATTTTAAAACACCCGGACGAAATTGGGTGTCAACACTTCTATTTTGGTCACAATGAGAAATTTGTATAATTATGACTTTGTACTACCAAAAAGTGAGTAATGACCAAAGTAACACATAAAAGACTTCAAGTCCCAAAAACACAAATTTGCAATTACCAAGGACCAAAAGAGAAATAATGGAAAAATACAGATCATACATGAACGGAATAGTGCCTTTTTTTTTATAAATATTCAATGAACCGCGCTTCAGTACCAATTTTCTTAGGCATGTGTTAGTCTAAGTTTTGGAGTATATCTTTGTTAATATTCTTATCAGTCGCTTGATGGATCATTGAAGGCCCTAACAATAATATTGTAGTTGGAGTAAGCATGGAGGCAATTATTCTAAATTATAAAAAGTTTCTTTTAATAATTTAGTAATAATTTTTTCATATAGGGTATTCATGAATTTTAATTCATAATAAAAAAAATTAACACAATTCAAAAACTAGATAAGAGTTCTTTAAATACTAATATACATAGGGATCTTAATTCTCAGTTGATAGATTTTGTATAGTGATGATAAAATTGGAATCGACCTGATAATCTAGCTCGACATGCCCGATTAGAAGGCCAACTGACCCTATTTGACTTAAAAAGTTAACAATCCAAACCTAATTATACCCGACCTGACCTAAACCTGAGCTCAAAATGGCCTAAACCTAAATAGTTTCAACCCAAAATAACTCAATGTCTAAATCCTATGGGTCAAGTACTAGAATCTAACCTGAAATCCAAATAACCCAGTCTAAGGCCACTGGAAATTAAAATTGACCTGATCTGTATTGAACTTGAACCCAAATAAACTTGACCTAAGCCAACCTAAACCTGAAATCTACTCAGCCTGAAACCAAATAATCTAATTTGAACTCGAATTTATGAAGGCCAATTAAACGTAAACCTAACTGAAATGACCCAAGCTCGACCAACTTGTCCAATTGTGATCCCTTATTTTATACTTTGAATTCAGAATTATCATCCATAACAGCCTTGAAGTTTCAAAAAACTATATAAGAATTCTTTAAGACTAAATACCGCTTTGGCCCCTGTATTCACTTGATTGGGATACTTTTCTGTTTTAACTTTAACTCAGCTTGATCAGCCCTTGAACTTTGTTAAGTGGGTTAGTCAACTCCTTTGACCGCCATATGCGAATCACTTGATGAGTGTCTTATTACTGCTGATTGTGTAATGCCCGGACAATCCAAAGTGATTAGGTCCCGGGTTAAATGGATTTGGAGCATAAGAATTTTTCCTTAATCGGGAATTTAGCTCAATTAAATTGAGAAGATAATATGGCACGTGCATAATTGAGTGTTGAACATCTTAAAAATAAGCTTGGCTTAGGCCAAGAGAAATAGTAATGAAAATGGTGGTTTTTAAAAATGAGGGACTAAATTGAACAAAGGGATTTTTAGTGGTTGGGCTCAATTGCCAAAATTAGAAAGTTGGAGGACTAAAGGGGGAATTAGGCCATTTTTATGGCCTAGGATGCCTTAGCCAGCCATGCCCCTCCAATTCCCAATATTTTATGTCACCTTCCTCCAAATCCTATTATTTTAATCCACCTCCAATCCTTAGTCATCACCTTGGATTCTTTCTTCACCTACTTTTGACTTTTTCTACCAACTTACACAAAAGTCTTCCAATTAGTCTTCCTTCCATTAAATCTTGTCACCCACTCTTCCAAGCACATTATACACTCATTTTCCTTCCCATATGGCTGGCCATCACCTTCCTACACATTAAAACATAATCAATTCACTCATTCAAAGCCATTTGCTCTCAAACTCTCTCCTTCTCTCTCCATTTTCTTCCATACCAAGTCTCACCATTCCAAACACATTTCCAACTCTTTTCCTCATCTAAATATTCTTCCATAGCTAGAAATAATCATTCCTCAAATTAAAACCAAGTATTCTTGGTTGAATTCAAGCTCTAAGACCATAAAGAGCAAGAATCAGGTGAAGAATTCAAAGAAAACCAAGGAGGAAAATTCAGCCATTTCCATTTCTTGGAGGTTTTAAGCTCTACTCAAGGGACTCTTTGTGTGATTGAGTTCATAAGTTCATTAGAAGCAAGAAATCAAGAAGAAGCTTGAAGAACATCAAACAAAAAAAATTGGCCTTACCTCTTCTGTGAGGTTCTGTAAGTGTACACCAAGTGTTCTTGGTATTTTGTGTTATTTGAGTTAATCACCAAGAGTTCTTGGTACCTTATGGTTACTAATAAAATTCGGCCCATCTTGGTTCTTATGCTAGAAAACAATTTCTAAAGTCAATAAGCAAGAAAAATGAAGGAAAATAAGCTTTTAAAGCTTTCGGTGTTGTGAGTAAGGATTCCTATACTCACTTTATTGCATGGCCTAGTTCCATGGATTGTTTTTGTGTGAGTATTCGGGCCCCTAGGTGATGGTCAAAGAACCATGTGATGCTAGGAGTGCTAAGAGGGCTTAAGTTATGTTATTGCTTCGGCAATTCTGTTTTGCTCATGAGCTAAGTTAAGTAAGCAAGCATTATGGGCTGGGAGTTAAGGCGGCCACCTTAATTCCTATGCTAAGTGAGCTCTTCGAAAACATTAAGTATATGAAATTAATGAATTAAAACTTGAGGGATGCTTGCTGCCCTTCTATGAACAAAGTGTTAAGTGGCGTGTGTTTGTGTGCTTCTTTGATTTGTTGTGCATGCTAACCCCCGATTATGATATTATTGCTATATGCATGTATCTTTTTGTTTTCTTTGTCTTTATGTTTTCTTTGCAGGAGTAAGGATTATTTTGCCATTACATTCTTGGCATATGTTAGGCCTTGGAGGCCATAAGTTAGGCATTGGATGCCACGGAATCCTTATTGAGTTTTATAACTCACCCGCCCTACTCTACTTTTGTAGGTAAAGGTTTGCTTGAAAGATCAAGCTAAGAGTCTTGAGTACTCTTTCTGTATGCTAAGGTTGGATTTGTGTATGGTATTGCTCAAAATATTCTAAGTATTCTAAGTATATAAGCTGCTTGTAAACAAGCTCAAAAAAATGTGGACTTTCTGTGCAAGACTTGAAGTTTTAGAATTGTGGGAACAAGGTCTATTAAGGTGGAAATTTGTGTTCCATGGCTTTGTGGATTTATGGCTTGCTTTTAAGCATGTTTTTGTTGGTCTAACTTTAGTGACCAAATTATGGACTTAGCTAAAATTTGGCCAAATTTGGCTTTGGGCTTGTATTATGGACTTGGACATTTTTGGGTATTTTTATTGCTTGGTGGACTTACCAAGGCCCATGCATGAATTTATGGGTTATGTTTTCATGAAACTTGAAGCATGCTGAAATTGGGCTTAAATGTATGTTTTGGGCTTAAATAAGAACTTGGAAATTTTGATTTTATTCTTGGTTAATTTTGGGCCATATGCATGATAAGTACTAAAAGGCCCATAAGCCCATGTCTATGTTGAAAGCATGCAATGTTTGGCTATGTATGCTCACTTAGTAAAGAACATGCAAGTAAACTTAGAAAAAGCATGAAATTGGATGCTTGTGTAAAGTTTGGCTAATAAGAAATTTAAGTGCACGTATGTGAATTAATACATGCCTAAGCATTAGTTGCATCTAAAGGCATTAAGTGATTATGTGCACTAGTGAACACCAAAACACATAAGCATGCAAAGCATATGCATGAAAATAAGTTTTTAAACTTAAGTTGGTGTTTTGGTTGCCATGCATATTCTTGGCTAAGCTTGGTAAAGACCATGAAAATGAACACATGAAATCCACATAGGTGCTAGCTTGTTTCTGAGAGCACTTCAACTTAACCTTAATTAAAGAACTTAACGAGCTAGTACCGATAAGTATCCTAGGGTTCGTGCCCATAAGTCTTAGTGAGTTTTAAAAGCCCCTTCTGTGTAATGAAAACTTCCGCTGCATGTTTTAAGTAAACAGGCCCAAATGGGCCGGGGGCAGTTTAGGGCACGACAGATTGTAGATATGTAGAAGCCATAAAAGGTTTTTAAAATGAACAACCACCTCTTGTTTCATTTCATTTGAGAATTGAAAAATTGAGCAAACCAAGCATGACTTTTTTTCTTCCAAGTTGGCAAATTCACTTGTGAGGCCTTAAAAAATCTAAGACCCCAAACTTTGAACCTTGAACTCTAAGCCCAAATCTGTTCAAGTTTTGGAAGAGAAATATTATTGGGAATTCTAGTTAAAACAACTAGCTTGAGTTTAAGTTTTCCAATGAAGGCAAAACTTTACAAACACATTTCTTTCATAAAAAAAAACTTGCTGGAGACATTAAAAAGAAATCAAAGTTGCAAATCAACATCTAGTCACTCAATTCAAAAAATTGAATTCTAAACCTACAGAATTTGGACCAAACTCATTTTCTTGCAAACTATGCCTTTTTTTTTTTTTTTTGCAAATTCAAGTTTAACATATCTTTTTACACTTAAGGAAGTTGTTTGGCCAGGAAATGCAAACTTAAATTTTATGATTTGCAATCTGGTCTTTGGACTCAAAATTTGTGTAAGTACTAGGAACAATTCCTACATAAATGAGGAAACCAAGCTATCCTGGTGCAAATTTGATTTTCCATGATAGCGCTCAAGATTCAACCATGAAACCTACAAATTCCAATTTTTAATAGACGAAAGGTCTAAGTTCTACTCCTTTTATTCAAACTAAAATGAACTAAGGCCATAACCCCTTTAAAAACCATACACACTAACTAAGAATTAAATTGGATTAGAAGGCTATTTTGCGAGCTATGGCAGGTGCATAAGCAGAACATGATAAACTGATATTGTTATAAAAAACTGTAGTAAAGGGGTTGAGCGGAAAAAACTCAGATTAGGGCTTGAAAATTAGGTTTATATATCCAGACATGTTTCAAGTGTGATTTCAGACATGCACTTAAAGTTTTAGGCCAAAATAAGAACTTTAGCACTAAGTTAAACCTTACATGAAAGTTTGCAACCAATACCCAAATTCTGTAGTAATCCTAGTTAAATCAATTCCAGTAAACTCAAGTCTGTTTCTAACCATCAAACCTTATTTCTGTAGTAAATGTAGCTGATAAAATCTTTATAAACATACATTTTCATGGAACTAGGAAAAAGCTAAGCATTTCAGAAGAGTATTGTTGGTGGGGTCAAGCCAAATATGGTGGGGCCCACAATTTTGAGATTGGCTCTTGCTTTTCTTGTTGGTCAAAATTGGCAATGAAATTGAAATGGCCGAGGGAGCAAATCGCGGAGAGATTTACAGGGCGCGGTGGAGAACGTGGTAGACTTCCCTATAACTAGGGATTAGTTTCTTCAGTTGAATTTATTCGGTCGAGCCAAAAAGTCACATATTGGCTGTGAGAAAAATACAATGAGAGAGATTTATTTTGGGAAGTGACAAAATAGTGAGGTATTCATTTGGGGTGTTTTGGGAAACACTTGAGTGCTACTATTTGGGCTTATTCCAAATAGTGTTTTTACCTCTAGGTTTTTTGTCTTGAGAAATTTCTCTCTTTGTAATCATACTATTTATTTAGTGGAGAAAGGCTCGTAGTCGATTCCGTGGACGTAGCCCAAAATTAAGGATGAACCACGTAAAATTCTGGTGTCCTATTCTTCTTTACATTTGTTCTCGTCTGTTGTGGCCAACTGGAAATTTGCATCCGCTATCTGCATCCCAACAAGTGGTATCAGAGCCAAATTTGGGTAAGTGATATCTGCTTATCGTATGCTCTGTGGTTGCCCTTAAAAGGTGGATCTTCCACATCAGAAAATAAGTAGTTTTATCATTCACCTTAAGGTGTTGGGTACCACTCTTATACATAGTCATTAATTGGTTTGTGACAAAGCTGATGGCTAAAGAAGATATGGGTGAAAGCTCAGGTTCAAAGGTCATATTGAACGCATCAAATTATTCAATTTGGAAGCCAATGATGGAGGATCTACTTTATTGTCTTGATTTGTATGATCCTATTATGGGTGATTCAGCAAAGCCAGAGAACAAGACAGAAGATGATTAGAAAAAGCTCAATCGTAAGACAGTTGGCACCATTAGGAGATGGGTGAATATTAGTGTATTCCACCATGTTTCAACAGAGACAAATGCTCAATCTCTGTGGAAGAAATTAGAAAGCTTATTTGAGAGGAAGACCGCTTAGAATAAAGCTTTCACTATATGGAAGCTTGTTAATTTGAAGCTTAAGGAGGGACAGTTAATTTCTGAACACTTGAATGATTTTTAGAATTTGATCAATCAATTGACTACCATGAAGATGGCACTTGACGATGAATTACAAGCATTGCTTCTTCTAAGTTCTTTACTTGAGAGGTGGGAGACCTTGGTGATTTCAATCAGTAATTCAACCCCAGATGGCAAACTCACCTTGAGTTTGGTTAAGGACAACTTGTTCAACAAGGAGATAAGGAGGAAGAAGTTGGGTTCTGAGCATTCACAAGCTCTTGTCATCGTGTTAAATCTCGTGATCGTTCAAAGTCAAGAGATGGCAATGGTTGTCATTATTGCGGAAAACCTGGTCATATAAAGAAGCATTGCTGGAAGAGGAAAAAGGATGAAAAGAATGGGGAGAAAGCTCCTGATGACACAAATATGGCTGCAGTCACTGAGTCAGTTGGTAATGAGTCAGTTACGCTAGTTTGTGCACAAGGGGACTGCTACATATTATAGATCCAAATGTCCAATGGATAGTTGATTCGGTAGCATCCTATCATGTTTCTCCAAGAAAGGAATTATTCACCACTTACAAGGAGGTTGATCTCGAGATGGTGAAGATGGGTAACACTACCCAGTCTAGAATCTTGGGGAATGGTGAGATTGTTGTGCAGACTAATTTGGGTGTCACTTTAACGTTGAGGGATGTATGTCACATTTTGGATGTGTGACACAATCTTATTTAAGTGAATGTGCTTGACCGTGATGGTTATGATCAGAGTTTTAAAGATAGAACGTGTAAGCTGAAGTGTGGTTATTTACTAGTGGCAAAAGGTGATCTTTGTTGCACTTTGTATAGGATACATGTTCATGTTTATGGAAGTGGTTCACTGAATGTGGTTAAGGATGATGTTTTTATGAATTTGTGGCATAAACGGCTAGCTCACATCAGCAAGAAAGGGTTGGAGACTTTGGCAAAGCAGTCCCTTATTCCTATTGCCAAAGCTACTTCATTTGACCCTCGTGATTATTGTTTATTAGGAAAGCTTCATAGAGTTTCTTTTCGTGTTCGCTCTACATGAAAGAAAACCAAGCTTGAGCTAATACATTATGATGTTTGTGGTCCCATCGAGGAGGAATTATTGGGTGGTAACAGGTACTTTGTGACTTTTATTGATGACGCTTCACGAAAGACTTGGGTGTACTTGCTAAAGAAGAAGAGTCAGGTGTTTAACTGCTTCAGGATTTTCCATGCCATGGTCAAGAGGGAGACTGATGTGCACTTGAAGTGTCTCCGTGTGGATAATGGCAAGGAGTATACCTCTAATGAATTTGAGAGGTATTGCAAAGAGCGCGGTATTCGTCATGAGAAGACAGAGCCTGGTACACCACAACATAATGGTGTAGCTGAGAGGTTGAATCACACCATTATTGAAAAAGTTAGATGTATGCTAAGGATGTCTAAGTTGCCAAAGACATTCTGGGGTAAAGCTGTAAGTACTGCTATTTATTTGATTAACCGGACTCCATTAGTTCCTTTGGGTTTTCTAGTCTCGGAAAATGTTTGGACAGGTAAGAATGCTTCTTATTCACATTTGAAGGTGTTTGGTTACAAAGCGTCATGCATGTACCCAAGGAACAACGATCAAAGCTTCATAGTAAGGACATGTTATGGTCCTACTAGTGGGAAGCACGCTTGAGGAAGGTAAAGTGTTCTAAATTAAGTTTGAAATCTTAATTCAAGTTTACATAGCAAGAATAGGAAAGTTTGTTAAAGCTCACTAAGTTCCAAGGAAGTTAAGGCAATAAATAAGGTTCAGGGGTAAAATGGTAATTTTGTCTTGAATAGACGGGATAAGTCTCGAGTGGTTAAAATGAAGTTTTATAACTTATATTTCAACTTTAACCCAAACCTGAAAGAAATAAATAAGAATTACTCAAGAATAACTAAGTTACCAAAAGATGGGGGCTTAAGTGTATTAAGTCTAATACTTAGGTGGCTTTTGTGGCAAGCCAGGGTTATAAGAAGGGAAAGTGAGGCATGGCAGCCATAATTTGAGTTCATCCTCTCCACCCTCATTTCTCTACCCAATTAAGCTTGGAATCAAGGTTTATTGGTGAAGAGAGAAGCCATCAAAGGTATATAGGCCATTGGGAGTTCATTTCAAGCATAAAACCATAGTTTTGTAGCTTGGAAGTATATTTTCTCCCATTTCCTATTTTTAGTACTAGGTAACCAATGTGTTCTTGATTGAATTCATGTTTATTGGTTAGTTAAGAGCTTGGGTTTTGGTTAGGAAGCAAGAATTTGATGTTTGGTGCTTATGTTTTGCTTGGAACTTAGGTAGTGCTTTGGTGAACTTAGTGGATTGGAAAAGAGTTTGATTCTTGCTTGTTACTTGGAGTTGAGGTAAGGGAGTTATGTTTTCAAGCTTAATTAATGCTATTGGAATGAGTTTGCTTGAAGAATTTGAGTAATTCTAGCAATAGCATTAGTTAGAGGAAAAGGTTGAATTATGGTGGACTATGAGGTTTGTGATTATTGGAATGATATTGTAAGGCATCATAGATTGGCTTGTGGTAGTTGGTTGTGATTTATGCAACATGTTTTACATGTATGTGAAATTTGGAAGCTTTATAAGCATGTTTGATATGTTTGGTAAGTGTCCAAAGTTCATTGCAGCAAAATTCTTGAGAATTCTACAGATTTGCAGATTGGCGACGCATCGCCAATTTCGTGCCACTACCTATGACGTGTCACCAAATGCAGAAAGAGTTAGTAGAATGTCACCAACTTTGGTGTCGCCAATACAAGAGAAAGTTGGCAGAACGCGTGTCGCCACAGTTGGCGATGCATCGCCACAAGCAAGTTAGCAGAATTTTCCAAGTTTTGCTAGGAGGGTCGAGGGGAGACCTAAAGGGGTTCTTAGGGTACCTTGGGGTCTAAGTATTCCGGGGCTACTCTGAGACTTCCAAAAGTCCTTCAAGACCTAGGAGTTTTCTTAAGTTTTGGACGATTTTATGGTTACTTGTACCATAAGCAAGAAAACTAGCTTACAAAGAATCACAACTAAGTACCACTAGCTTGGGTGAAAGGTTTAGAAGCCTTGGCAACCTAACCCTGCCGTTAGCCATGAGGTTGCAAGGTGAAACCTTGGTACACCTAGTCTACAAGGTCTTATGGCCTAGCCTACAATAGTCCCACCATAATTCCCCTATACAACATAAAAGGGAGAGGTTCAACTAGTGATTTATCACTAGTTAGGCTAGCAAGCTCAGCTTGCTAGAGGATAAGGCTATGCCTTGTAGTTTAAGGACTAGGTTGAGGAGAGGTCTCAAGGGACCTAGATATATGCATATATTAGACCCTCAAGCTGTATGAGCTCACAGCAAGTTACATATGTTATCATATGTGGAGTCCTTAGTAATTTTCTTGCAGGTACAATGAAGAACCTTACTGAGAATGTTATGTTCTCACTCCCCAGTTATGTTGTGCATATTCTGAAGTTGTTGGGTCGGGTAACCGTTAAAGGTTATCACGGTAATATTTTTTGTATAGGTATTGTACTTGAGAATCCTTATGATTCTAGTCTACTTGGGTACTTGTTGGTCAAGTAACAGTACTAACTAGAGTCTTCCTTTGGCTGTAGAGCCTAGTAGCACTTGGATAAGGACTTTTGAGACTCGCTATTGGGAGTTGCATCCAAGGTGGGAGTTAGTTCAAGAAGATCTCAATTGAGGCTTGTATATATAGCACTTTTAGTTGCCTCCCTTGTCTATGTTTTAAGGAGTCTTAGACTCTAGGATTGTTCTTGGGTGAGAGCATTAGTCTACTTTATGTATGAATGATCCCACACAGTTGTTATGTGTAGTAAACTCACACAAATGTTGATTTTGCATGCTTTGGCTATTTGAACTTATTTTCTATGTAAATCTCTTGGCCAAGTTAATGTTTTATGGTTTTTTTGGTTAATCCAAGTCAAAGCATGAAGAACATGCATCGTGCATATTCTAGGTTAATCAACTAGTATCACGGAGTTTTAATCCGTACACATATTCAACTAGCCAATTGCAATCCACCGTAAGACCAGCTCTCACAGGTCTCTTGGGCAGGGCCCAATGACGGCCGTGTCAGTTTTTGGTGTCAGAGCTTAGAGCTCATTTCATAGATTTTGGAGGCTAAGACTGAGATCTAGTTTGGAAAGTCCATGTGCTAAGAAAGTTAGTATTGACCAATATTTGAGGAATGTTGTCTGGCTTTGGTTGCAAGTTGCTATGGTTGATACTAGGTCAGGACCTTCGAGAAGGGCTAGAAAACCTAGTGAGGGTTCTAGTGACCCAGTTGTGGCAAGGCTGGATGAGATATCTAGGGTGCTTCAGGGGTTAACTTAGACTACGGCCCAAGTGACATAGGGTATGACTACTATCATGACAGAGTTGTTTCAAGATCATGAGGACAGGATGTTGTCCAATAGGAGAATGATCCACCTCAGGATCAGGAAGGCATGCTGAGCAATAGCAAGTGCCTAGGGCTCATGAACGGAGAAATCTTGTTCATGAGAAGGAAGATGAACCAGAGGTTATGGAGGTTCTAAGGAGGGGAAATACCCCACATCAGATGAGGTTGTTGGAAAAATTCAAGACTGTAGATCCACCGAGCTTTGATGGGATAGGTGATCCCAATCAAGCAGAAGATTGGTTATCCAGAATGAATCGACTTTTCACTTGTGGAGGTTATGAGTCCGAACAATGGATGACCTTGGTACCTCTCTTTTTTAGAGGAATGGCTAGTTTATGGTGGGATGATGTGAAGGAGATGTTGAGGGAAAGCAATGGTACTTAACCAGAGCACAAGAAAAATGTGGTCAAGTGGTCAGATTTCGAGAAGAAGTTCTGACAAGAATATATTAATGAAGTTGCACAAGACCAAAGGAGGATTCTTTCAAGGGTTAAAACCCGTGCTTTAGAGGTATATGGTGACAGTGGATATTAGGAATTATTGCCAAATGGTTCAGAAGGCATTAGCCTTAGAAAGAGAATTAGAGGATTCAAGAACACGTAGCAAAAAGGTGGAGGTTAGATCAGCCAACCTAGGAAAGAGTGCCGGAAAGTGACCGATGGTGGAAAGCCAAGGTCCCTTCAAGAGAAGGAAGATGGGCTTTTGTCCTAAGTGTAGATGGTTCCATGGCACGAGACCATGTACCATGGGAACTGATATTTGCAATATTTGTGGTCAGAAAGGACATTGGGCGATAAAATGCCCAAGGGCTTGACCTTTGCCAGGTCCACCCAGGAACCTACCCCCTGCACCCCTTGCCATAGGAAATCGACTTAGTGTAGCCGCAGCAGCAGTTGACCCAAGGGTTTTTACCTTGGTGAGTTAGGTGACCAAAGAACCAGCCGCCGTTCGAGGTAATTTTACTTTTCAGAACGGTAGTGTTAGATTGCTTTTTGATACAGGAGCTACTCTTTCAGTGATATCATCTGCCTTGGTAGATAAGTTTAAATTACAACGAGAAATCCCCGGTGAGTTAAGACTCATCAGGACTGCAGGGAGGAGTTTTATTGTGACCAATGAAGTGGTTATTAGGTATCCCTTACAGTTAGACGACCATGATTTCTGTTGTGAGTTGTGGGTGATAAAATTGAGGTCTTATGACCTAGTGTTGGGAATGGATTGGCTATGTAAGCATAAAGCTCAAATTGACTGTGCTAATCACTTAGTCGACAATACTGATGCTCAAGGAGCTAGAGTGACTTGCACAGAAGGATTAGCATCTAGTGCCAAAAGTTTACATCTTAGACTCATGTATACCATCCCCATAGTTAGTGAAGAAGAGTGTTATTCATTGAATGGGGTGGCCATAGAGGAGGAACTTGGGAGGATTCCTATAGCCAATCAGTTTCCTAAAGTGTTTCCAGTATAATTGCCTAGGTTACCACCCAAGAGGGACATTGAGTTTGCAATCCATCTTCAGCCTGGGGTTGAACCCATTTCAACACTACCTTATAGAATGCCAGCTCCTGAGATGGATGAGTTAAAGAAGTAGTTAGAGGAACTGCTAGAAAAAGGCTTTATAAGGCCTAGTGTATCACTGTCGGGAGCCTCGGTGTTTTCTGTGAAGAAAAAGGATGGAACTTTTAGATTGTGCATTGACTATAAAAAGTTGAATGCAGTAACAATCAAGAATAAGTATCCGCTTCCTAGAATTCATGATCTGTTTGATAGACTTAGAGGAGCAAAAGTGTTTTCTAGGATTGACCTCTGGTTTAGATACTTTCAGAATAGAGTTAAGGAGGAAGATATCCCGAAAACTGCCTTTAGGACAAGGTACGGACACTATGAATATATAGTTATGCCGTTTCGTGTGACAAATGTTCAGCAGTATTTATGGAAACTATGAATCGGATCTTTAAACCATTTTTGGATCAGTTTGTTGAAGTATTCATCGATGACATTTTGGTATATTCACAGTCTTCATCAGAACATGAGAAGCACCTTAGGACAGTTTTGCAAGTGCTGAAGGATAATCAGTACTATGCAAAATTGTCTAAGTGTGAGTTTTGATCTGAAAGGATTCAGTTTTTAGGGCACACTATCAGTGCTCAAGGTTTATCAGTTGATCCTGAAAAAGTTCAGGCAGTAGTTGAGTGGAAGAGGCCAACTACAGTTGCAAAAGTGATGAGTTTTTTAGGCTTGGCAGGCTACTATAGGTGATTTATAGAGAAATTCTCTGTGATAGCTGCACTGTTAATGGCCCTGACCAAGAAAATTTAGAAGTTTGAGTGGACACCGAAGTGTGAAGAAGCTTATATGAAGTTGAAAAAAAAATTGAGTAGTGCACCTATACTTATTCTACCAGATTCGAACAGAGCTTTTACAGTATACACTAATGCATCAGGTTCTGGTCTAGAGTGTGTGCTGATGCAGGACAGTCAGGTAATAGCTTATGGTTCAAGACAGTTGAGATCTAATGAGTTGAACTATCCTGTTCATTATCTTGAGCTAGCAGCAGTAATTTTTGCACTTAAGCTGTGGAGGCATTACTTGATGGGGAGGTAATCTTCACTGATCATAAGAGTTTGAAGTATCTGTTTACACAGAAAGATCTGAACATGAGGCAACGTCGATGGATTGAATATATAAAGGATTATGATAGCTTAATTGAGTACTGTGCTGGTAAAATAAGTGTGGTAGCAGATGCATTGAGCCAGAAATACACAAGAGCGATCCTATCTAAGGATCAGGCTACGAATTCCTCTGAATGAGTGTTGGGGGATTATTTCTCAATTTTTCATGAATTTTGGCAAACCAAGAGAAATCCCTAGTCTACGTTCTGGAAATACAATCAGCTTGGTTAGTCAGAGTCAAGGAAGCTTAGATGAAAGATCCATTACTGAAGAAAATTTCAGGGGAAGTGAAACTTAGTACTGTGAAAAAGGAATTCCAATGCAAAGATAGAATACTACACTACGGAGATCGTCGCTATGTACTGAATGTGGAAGGACTTAAGCAGCAAGTCCTACAGAAGGCACATAGTAGTACTTTGAATGTTCACCCTGGGGTTAGTAAGATGTATCATGATCTGAGGATGCATTTTTGGTGGCCAGCACTTAAAAAGGATGTAGGAGGACATGTGGCAAAGTGTCTAACATGCCAAACGGTTAAAGCTGAACATCAGAAACCAGTAAGTACACTTCAAAATTTACCTCTTCTAGTAAGGAAATGAGGATCCGTTACTCTGGATGTTCTGGTAGGATTGCCAAATACCCAGAGTTAGCATGATGCTATATGGGTAGTGGTTGATCGACTGACGAAATTGGCATACTTTATACCTATCAAGATCACTTATACATTGGAGAAGTTAGCTCAGTTGTATCTCAAAGAAATTGTGAGACTCCATGGTCTACCGGATTAGATTATATCTGATAGAGATCCTTGGTTCGTATCACGATTTTGGAATGCTTTCCAGGAAGCATTGGGAAGCAAAGTTACTTTCAATACTGCTTTTCATCCTCAGACTGATGGGCAATCTAAAAGAGTAATTCAAACTTCAGAAGATATGTTACGTATGTGTGCTATTGATTTCAAAGGTGATTGGGATTAGCATTTACCACTCATTGAGTTTGCTTATAATAATAGTCATCAAACTGTTATAGGTATGGCACCATATGAGGCTTTGTATGGAAGGTGATGTATGACACCCCATTGTTGGGCAGACCCTGCAGATGAAGTAGTTATTGGTCCTGAGATCATGGCTGATACCACAACTAAGATCCAGTTAATCCATAAATGGATTAAGGCAGCCAATGACCGGCAGACTAAATATGCAAATTTGAGAAGAAGAGACTTGAGTTTTGAAGTTGGGGACAAAGTACTTCTTAAAGTGTCGCTCATGAGAGGAATTAGCCGTTTTGGGCAAAGGGGTAAGTTAGCCCCTAGGTACATTGGACCCTATGAAGTTTTGGAACGAATAGGAAAAGTTGCTTATCGGTTAGCGTTACCACCTAACCTATCCAAAGTGCATAACGTTAGTCTACTTCGAAAATGCACAATGGATCTGGGATAGATAGTTAATCCTTCAGTGATACCAATTTCAGGAAGACTTGACCTACGAAGAGAAGTCTGTTCAAATACTTGATAGGCAAGTTAAGAAGCTTCAAACTAAGTGCATTTCAATGGTTAAGATCCTTTGGTTTAACCATAATGATGAAGAAGCTACCTGGGAAACGGAGTAGGATATGCTGAAAAGGTATCCTAGTGTTTTTCCTGAGTTGCAGCAGAATTTGGGGGACCAAATTCCAGAAGGAGAGGAGAATGTTATGGCCCTATTAGTGGGAAGCATGCTTGAGGAAGGTAAAGTGTTCTAAATTAAGTTTGAAACCTTAATTCAAGTTTACATAGCAAGAATAGGAAAGTTTGTTAAAGCTCACTAAGTTCCAAGGAAGTTAAGACACTAAATAAGGTTCAGGGGTAAAATGATAATTTTACATCCTAAATAGACGGGATAAGTCTCGAGTGGTTAAAATAAAGTTTTATAACGTAACTTTCAACCTTAACCCGAACTTGCAAGAAATAAACAAGAATTACTCAAAAATAACTAAGTTACCAAAAGATGGGGGCTTAAGTGTATTAAGTCTAATACTTAGGTGGTTTTTGTGGCAAGCTAGGGTTATAAGAAAAGAAAGTGAGGGATGGCAGCCCTAATTTGAGTTCATCCTCTCCACCCTCATTTCTCTTCCTAATTGACCTTGGAATCAAGGTTTATTGGTGAAGAGAGAAGCCATCAAAGGTATATAGGTTATTGGGATTTCATTTCAAGCATAAAACCATGGTTTTGGAGCTTGGAAGCATGTTTTATCCCATCCCCCATTTTTAGTACGAGGTAACCAATGTGTTCTTGATTAAATTCATGTTTATTGGTTAGTTAAGAGCTTGGGTTTTGGTTAGGAATCAAGAATTTGATGTTTAGCGCCTATGTTTTGCTTGGAACTTAGGTGGTGCTTTGGTGAACTTAGTGGATTGGAAAAGAGTTTGATTCTTGCTTGTTACTTGGAGTTGAGGTAAGGGAGTTATGTTTTCAAGCTTAATTAATGTTATTAGAATGAGTTTGCTTGAATAATTTGAGTAATTCTAGCAATAGCATTAGTTAGAGGAAAAGGTTGAATTATGGTGGACTATGAGGTTTGTGATTATTGGAATGATGTTGTAAGGCATCATAGATTAGCTTGTGATAGTTGGTTGTGATCTATGTAACATGTTTTACATGTATGTGAAATTTGGAAGCTTTCCAAGCATGTTTGATATGTTTGGTAAGTGTCTAAAATTCATAGCAGCAAAATTCATGAGAATTCTGCAGATTCGTAGATTGGCGACACGTCGCTAATTTCGTGCCACTGCCCATGATGTGTCGCCAATTGCAGAAAGAGTTGGCAGAATGTCACCAACTGTGGCATCGCCAATAGAGGAGAAAGTTGGCAGAACGTTACCAACTGTGGCAATGCGTCGCCACAAGCAAGTTAGCAAAATTTTCCAAGTTTTGCTAGAAGGGTCAAGGGGAGACCTAAGGGGGTTCTTAGGGTACCTTGGGGTTTAAGTATTCCAGGTCTACTCCGAGACTTCCAAAAGTCCTTCAAGACCTAGGAGTTTTCTTGAGTTTTGGACGGTTTTATGGTTACTTGTACCATAAGCAAGAAAACTAGCTTACAAAGAATCACAACTAAGTACTGATGCCCCAAGGCATCTTCGTTTGCTGTCATGTTGACAGGTGGAGAGACTTCCTGAGGAGGCGAGCGCCTGGAGCTCTGGTTTCCCAGCTGAGTCTGCCTGAAAAGCTCAAAGAAGAGGTTAGGAGGTCCCCGGTTTGCTTTTCCGGGGAGGACCCTCCGACGCCCAAGTCAGTTTCCTGAGTGAAAGTGGAGGAAGAACACTAAGGGATCAAGTGTCTTGCCTGTTTTGTGTTTTCTCAGAGGGAGGAAAAATGCCCATCCTTTGCCCAGTCCCATTTCCTAGTATTTATAGGAGTAGCTGGTCCGTTCAGATCACGACACGCGTTCGGTCGGATTTGATCTATAGTTTTGGACCTAGGGGACAGGCAGCCGTTTGCAGCCTCCTTTAGCCCTGGACCCGGACGGGTTGTGTCAGGACTGGGGCGGCTGTGGCGTGTCAGTTTCGCCATTCAGATGTGACGTGTAGGGCTTGTGGGCGACATGTCAGAGGCTCCTTAAATGCTCATACCGTACTCCCGAGGTGAAGATTTCAGGATCTCAATAATAACATACTCTTACGTTATTTGCTCATGTATATGCCATATGCATATATGTTCTTTGTGTTCAACGTGAATATAGACGTACATATTCTGTCAAACACACCTAGCATGCCACTAAGATCATTCATAAAATTAAATCCTTAGCATGCTACTAAAGCAAGAAAGGATGTGTACCTTCCTTCTTGATAATCTTGTGCGGAAATGGAAGGAAGGACTTGATCTTAGAGGAGCACCTTGAGGCTTGAATTGAGATGAACAATCTCAATGTAATTCCACCCACAATGCTCTAAGAAAGTGTCTAATATTTCGGCTCTTTAAAGGAATGAAAGGAGGAATTTTTCTCTCAAGAAAGATGGTGCAAATTGAGTGTAAAATTCGTACCCACAATGGCCAGCCACTAAAGGCTATTTATAGATGACCAAAAGGCACACCTTTACACCAAGAAAGGTGTCCTTTAAGCCAAAGAACACTTCCTTTGGCTAAGGGTCATGTATGGTGGCGAAAATACATGTCTTTTAGCCAAGGAACACTTCCTTTGGCCTATAACCACCCATAACTACCTTATGGGCGAAAATACATGTCTTTTAAGTCAAGGAACACTTCCTTTGGCCTATAACCACCCATAACTACCTTATGGGCGAAAATACATATCTTTTAAGTCTAAAGGACATCACATTTGGTGCAATAACCACCTCAACCACCTCCATGGCCGAACATACATGTCCTTTAAAGTCAAAGGACATCACTCTTGGTGCTATAAGCACCCTATGGCCGAATATACATGTCTATTCACCCAAGGAACACTTCCTTTGGATGAAAGGACATGTTCTTTTAGCCAAGAGTTATTTCTTTTGATGAAGAGACATACCTTTACACAAAAGATGTGTCTCTTGGTGGTTTTGAGCTAAAAACAAGGTGAGCTGGCACAAAGCTAGCTCAATATGCTACTTATGCACCATTGAGCTCCTTTGAGCTCCAACCAAGCACCATGAACTAAGGTCCAGCTCCAAGAACTGACCTTGAGCTGGAGTTAGCTGCTTTCAGCTGAAGTAAACTGAAGTCCAGCTACACTCAGCTACCAAAAGCTGAAGTGAGCTGACTTGAGCTGAAGTCCAGCTACATTCAGCTACCATAAGCTGAAGTGAGCTGACTTGAGCTTACTTGAGCTAACTTGAGCTGAAGTCCAGCTACATTCAGCTACCATAAGCTGAAGTGAGCTGACTTGAGCTGACTTGAGCTAACTTGAGCTGAAGTCCAGCTACATTCAGCTACCATAAGCTGAAGTGAGCTGACTTGAGCTAAGGGGAGCTACTTCTAGCTGCCTTAGATACCTTTTCAAGCTATAGTTAGCTCAACGAGCTCAAATCCTATCTTAAAAGGATCTTGGTGCGCCAAGAATTCCAACAAACTCCCACTCGCACTAAGATGCTTTTAAAACTCCCAGCTCCCACTCAAAACAAAACTCCTTAATCCTTATAGCCGAAATAATCTAGACACTTCTACATATATAGAGTTGTGGGTGCGACCTCAAGGCACACACACTAAGTCTCTTCTATTGAGGTTGTTAGACTCTCAATAGAAGATTGTCCTCTCCTCATAGTTTGAACTTCTTCAAACTTTCCTTGAACACATCAAGTACAAGTGTGTTGCTTAAACACATCAAGCTTTCTTGAACACATCAAGTTTTTCTTGAACACATCAAGTTTTGCCTTTCAGACCCCAGACATATGATACACTTCTTAATCACAATCAGTCTCTTTCTCTGAATTTCAACTCCTTGAAATCCATGATTGTATTAAGCATTGTGTACTCATTTAAATCAGAATTCAATCTATCATACTACTCACAGTAATATGTGGGCCCAAGATTGAATTTAGTGAACGTGTACCATCTTAATGTCTTTCCTTTGAGCTTCAACTACTTAGGTCAATGAATTAACATGATCACCCAAAAGGAGGATACTCCAGTCTCATTTCTCTAAGACCTTCGACAACCAATCAAAGTGATCATAATTAACTCAACTTCCTAATAGCAAGCTATAGTCACTAAGAGTCTGATTTGAAGAATCTCACACTAAGCAAGAACAGAGACAACTTGCTTAAATTCTTCTATGGTCGTATTTCATGGTCATGGAACACTTGGAAACACATCCATTAAAGTTCCAGAATACACTTCTAAGGTGTTTTACTCATGTCACTCCCACTTGGAGTGATCTCTATTCCAATTGAGGAGTGTGTCATTTCTCCCTCTTAAAACACCATTAAGTGTACTCCTCTTAACATATAAAAGGAGGACATGTCAATAACCATGAAATTTCTCCATGTAAGCCCTTGCTTACATCTAACATAGGCTAGGATGTATGAATGGTCATACAAACTGAATGCACCAAAGCATTGAACCTTGATTACTCATAATCTAGGCGACCATGAAAGGCTAAAGTGTCATGTGTTGGAGCATGACTCCCACTTAAATGTACCATTCATTTAAGTCTTTAGCCAGTCTCATCCTTAATCTTACACAAAGATCAAGGGCGAATGACTCGTGTGAGAAAGTCATTCTCTACCTATGTTTGACATGTTCATTTGTTCGTTGTGTTTTCTAAAATTGAACTGATTATTTCATAAAATAATCTATATTATCACAAAAATAATACTTAACATGTGTGACACCAAAGAGGTGAAGTACATCCAACATTTACATTCTTCTAAGACCCATTGCTCTAACATGTCGAGCAAACACAAGTGGTGGCAATGGCTTAGTGAGAGGATCTGCCACCATCAGGTCTGTAGAAATGTACTCAATCCTAACTTCACCCTCTTCAATTGCATCCCTTACAAAGTTATATTTCATGCTAATGTGCTTGGTTTTTCCATGGTATTTGGGGTCCTTAGTATAAGCCATGGCTGTCATACTATCACTGTAGATAGTAATAGGTCTCTCAATAGAAACCTTGGACTCCAAATTCTTAAGGAAATAACCTAGCCAAAGGGCTTCTTGTACAGCTGAGGCACATGAAACAAATTCAGCCTCCATTGTGGACAATGCTGTACAAGTTTGCTTCTTACTACACCAAGTAGTAGCACCACCATTTAGCATGAAAAGATAACCAGATGTAGACTTGCTGGAGTCTCTATCCCCACCCCAGTCAGCATCAGAATAGCCACGTAAACCAAGGTCTTTACCTTGGTAACAAAGCCAATAATCCTTAGTACCCTTGAGGTACCTTAGGATCCTCTTGACATTCTTCCAATGCTCCAGACCAGGGTTGGAAGAATATCGTGCTAAAAGACCAACCGCTTGGCTGATGTCTGGCCTTGTACATAACATGGCGTACATCAAGCTACCAATGGCACTTAGGTAGGGAATCTGAGCCATCTCTTCCTTCTCCTTTGGAGTCTTAGGACATAAGTCCTCTCCAATCTTGCAACCATATGCAAGAGGTGTACTCATGGGCTTTGCATTTGTTAAGTTGAACCTTGCAAGAATCTTATCAATATAAGATTCTTGAGAAAGGGCCAATAGCCTTGCCTTTCTATTCCTCAGGATCTTCACCCCTAGAATAAAGGCAGCCTCTCCCATATCCTTCATGTCAAAGGTGGAAGACAACCATCCCTTGATGGTACTTAACAATGCAAGCCTATTACTTGCAATCAGTATATCATCTACATATAGAGTCAATACTGCAAAACTAGACCCAGAAGAGTACAAGTATACACAATGGTCTTCATGCATCATCACAAAGCCATAGTTTGTGATTGCATGGTGAAACTTCAAGTACCACTGTCTTGAAGCTTGCTTAAGACCATAGATAGACTTCTTTAGTCTACATACCTTGTCCTCTTGACCCTTTTGGACAAACCCCTCAGGTTGTCTCATATATATCTCCTCACTCAATTCACCATTGAGAAAGGCGGTCTTTACATCCATCTGATGTAACTCTAAGTCTAGATTTGCCACAATGGCAAGTAATATCCTGATGGAAGTGAATTTCACAACAGGAGAGAAGGTGTCTTTGAAATCAACACCCTCCTTCTGTGTGAAACCCTTGGCCACCAACCGGGCCTTGTATCTTTCGATACTTCCATCAGAGTTCACCTTGATCTTGAGAACCCACTTGTTCCCAATTGCCTTACGGCCTGGAGGAAGATCACTTAACTCCCAAACCCCATTGAGATGCATCAAATGCAACTCATCCTTCATTGCATTTAGCCACTCTTCCCTTTGTTCACCCTCAAGAGCCTCCTCAATGTTACTTGGCTCATCTATCTCAGATGCAACCAAGTTTGCCTCACTATCCAGGATCCACCATTCTTTTGGTGGTCCAAATTTCCTCATTGATCTTCTCAATATAGGCTGAGATGGAGGCAACTCATGCTCCATCTCTTGAGGCTCAACATTTTGCCCTTGAGTATCCTCAACTCCCTCTTGAACAAAACCTTCCTTTTGGAAGTCTTGCTCATGTTGGTCCACAACAACAGGGATTTCTAGAGCCATTGCTCCACGTGGTTGAGGTACTCCCTCTAGAGTAGGTGCATGTGTCCCAAGTGTCCTTATGACACTTGGTTGACCCTCATCTAGGATCTGGCTTAATGAGGTTAAGTCACCATACTCACCAACTTTGGGGAACTCATCCTCCACAAAGTTAGCATTCCTTGCATCAAAGATGTTCCCAATTTTGTGACTTACATCCAAGAACACATAACCCCTAGATTGTTCAGCATAACCAAGGAAGGCACACTTCCTCCCTCTTGGACCTAACTTTCCCAAAGGGTGGTCCGTTATGTGAACATAAGCTAAACAACCCCAAGGGCGTAAATAGCTTAGGTTAGGAGTTTTCTTCTTCCATAACTCATATGGAGAAGAATTCACATTCTTGGTGGGTACTCTATTAAGGACATGAACTGCACACAGCAGTGCATCACTCCAATAAGTGATGTCTAAATTGGCCTTTGCCATCATGGAACGTACCATGTCCATAAGAGTTCTATTCTTCCTCTCAGACACTCCATTCTGTTGGGGTGTCCAAGGAAGGGTGAACTCCCTCTCAATACCTTTCAAGTCACAAAATGCTTTGAATGCATTAGATGTATACTCTCCACCCCTATCTGTCCTCAAGGACTTAATCTTCTTACCTACTTGGTTCTCAACCAAGTACACATACTTCTCAAAGCATGCCAAGGCCTCTGCCTTGTTTCTGAGTAAGTAGATATGGGTGAATCGAGTATAATCATCTGTGAATGTGATGAAATACTTAAATCCATTTCTAGATTCAACCCTCATTGGCCCACACAGGTCAGAGTGAACTAAACTAAGTGCCTCACCTCTCCTAGTTGCTTTGCCAAAAGGCTTTCTTGTGGCTTTGCCTTCTAGGCATGATTGACAACTTGGAAGGACAACCTTAGTCAAGGAACCTAGCAAGCCACCCTTGGCTAGCTTGTTCATTCTATCTTGACCAATATGACCTAACCTTTCATGCCATCTCATTTCATTTATGACCTCTGTCACATAGCAACTAGGACTTGCAACAGAATGGTCAGTTGGCTTTAACTCATAAAGCCCATTATTAACTGAACAAGTGCACACTATCTGATTATCTTTAATAATAGACACACTATTATTAAAGAAATTAAAGCAATAATTGTACTTCAACATACAACTTATAGAAATCAAATTTCTACAAATGTTTGGTACATACAATACATCTATTAGATACAAATATCCAATATCTATAGGAATCCTACATGTTCCTATGCCTTCCACTTCCAGCCTGGCATCATTTCCTACTGAAATGTGCTTAGCTCCTTTTGAGAGCTTCCTGTAGGCCACAAACCAGGACTTCTCCCGTGCTATGTGGTCTGTTGCTCCCGAGTCTACAATCCACAAAGAATTGCACTCAGTTAGTAATGTACATGACACAACATGTACAATGGAAGTAGAAGGGTATGTATGTACCTTGGGTGGACCTTTGCAATCCTTTGCAAAGTGTCCTTTATACCCACAGTTGAAGCACTTTAGCTTGCTTATGTCCCGTTTCTTCTTGAACCTTTTCTTAGAAGCAGGAACTTTTCCCTTGCCCTTCCTTGGCCCTCCTTTTCCACCATTCTTCTTCCATCCCTTCTGGATAGAAGATGAGGCAACATATGCCTTAGAATGGTCCTTAAGGGCCATTACCTCAGCCTCAAGGAGGAGGTGACAGGCAATGTCATCAAATGACATTATTTGAGGGTTATGGCGTAAGTTGACCTTCATCAACTGCCATTCCTCATCAGGCAAGGAACGAATTATTGCTTGCACTTGTTGCTCATCAGTGAGCACATGCCCTGCCGTCTTGAGTTGGTGGATCATGCGTGACATCTCACGCAAGTGAGCACTCATAGAGTGATCAGCACGCTTCACATAATTCTCAAACCTGAGAATCATCGAGCGTTGTTTCTCTACAGAAACATCTCCATACTTGGCCTTGACAGAGTCCCATATGGCCCTGGCCCCCTCAAGCATGGAGAATTCCACCATAATCTCATCCACCATAGTGGAAAGGAGAGTGACTCTACACATAGAGTTCTTCTTTAGGAATGCCTCATAGGCAGTCTTATCCTCTCCCTCAGCAGGAGGCATGATCTCTTGAGTGAGTACATCAAGAGTATCTTGCTCAGTTAAAATGAATTTGACTTTCTGTTGCCAAATTGAATAGTTTTCACCATCCAATTTGAGGTCACGGTTTAATTCAGCAACAATATTCTTACAAGCCATCTACATTGATGCAATTCACATGTTTTAGTTCAATTTACACAACAAGACTCAACAAAGCAACATGTGTATGAAAACAACTTCTAACATGCTCATATATGGCAAAAGAGATGCATATAACATTCGATCAGAAATATATAAACATGCCTTCATTGTTTCATACACATATCCTTTATTAACCTTCATCGAAATCATACACATATGTATGATCCTAAATCATGCTCACAACATGTAACATATACATATTCATGACCTAGGCTCTGATACCAATTAAAGATTTCAGGATCTCAATAATAACATACTCTTACGTTATTTGCTCATGTATATGCCATATGCATATATGTTCTTTGTGTTCAACGTGAATATAGACGTACATATTCTGTCAAACACACCTAGCATGCCACTAAGATCATTCATAAAATTAAATCCTTAGCATGCTACTAAAGCAAGAAAGGATGTGTACCTTCCTTCTTGATAATCTTGTGCGGAAATGGAAGGAAGGACTTGATCTTAGAGGAGCACCTTGAGGCTTGAATTGAGATGAACAATCTCAATGTAATTCCACCCACAATGCTCTAAGAAAGTGTCTAATATTTCAGCTCTTTAAAGGAATGAAAGGAGGAATTTTTCTCTCAAGAAAGATGGTGCAAATTGAGTGTAAAATTCGTACCCACAATGGCCAGCCACTAAAGGCTATTTATAGATGACCAAAAGGCACACCTTTACACCAAGAAAGGTGTCCTTTAAGCCAAAGAACACTTCCTTTGGCTAAGGGTCATGTATGGTGGCGAAAATACATGTCTTTTAGCCAAGGAACACTTCCTTTGGCCTATAACCACCCATAACTACCTTATGGGCGAAAATACATGTCTTTTAAGTCAAGGAACACTTCCTTTGGCCTATAACCACCCATAACTACCTTATGGGCGAAAATACATGTCTTTTAAGTCTAAAGGACATCACATTTGGTGCAATAACCACCTCAACCACCTCCATGGCCAAACATACATGTCCTTTAAAGTCAAAGGACATCACTCTTGGTGCTATAAGCACCCTATGGCCGAATATACATGTCTATTCACCCAAGGAACACTTCCTTTGGATGAAAGGACATGTTCTTTTAGCCAAGAGTTATTTCTTTTGATGAAGAGACATACCTTTACACAAAAGATGTGTCTCTTGGTGGTTTTGAGCTAAAAACAAGGTGAGCTGGCACAAAGCTAGCTCAATATGCTACTTATGCACCATTGAGCTCCTTTGAGCTCCAACCAAGCACCATGAACTAAGGTCCAGCTCCAAGAACTGACCTTGAGCTGGAGTTAGCTGCTTTCAGCTGAAGTAAACTGAAGTCCAGCTACACTCAGCTACCAAAAGCTGAAGTGAGCTGACTTGAGCTGACTTGAGCTGAAGTCCAGCTACATTCAGCTACCATAAGCTGAAGTGAGCTGACTTGAGCTAACTTGAGCTGAAGTCCAGCTACATTCAGCTACCATAAGCTGAAGTGAGCTGACTTGAGCTAACTTGAGCTGAAGTCCAGCTACATTCAGCTACCATAAGCTGAAGTGAGCTGACTTGAGCTGACTTGAGCTAACTTGAGCTGAAGTCCAGCTACTTTGAGCTACTTATAGCTGAAGTGAGCTGACTTGAGCTAAGGGGAGCTACTTCTAGCTGCCTTAGATACCTTTTCAAGCTATAGTTAGCTCAACGAGCTCAAATCCTATCTTAAAAGGATCTTGGTGCGCCAAGAATTCCAACACGAGGTCCCCTGGGCGAGGTCGCCCTTCGGTGCGTGCGCCCTCTTCGGATTCTATTCGTCCTTTGGTGCGAGCACCTCCTTCGGGATCTATCCAATAGTTCTGGGAGTTCCCTTGATGAACACCTTCTTCGGGACTCACACCCATAATTAGGGGATTCCCTTGTTCAGGTGTTTCTTGTTCGGGGAAGATCCTCTTCGGGGCCTCTGCCTTCGAGGAGATTCTTCCTTGCTTCAGAGAGATGGCTCTCTTACCCGAAGGCAGTCAGTTTGGCCCCTCGATGGAGATGGTGTTGTCCTCGGAATTCCTGACGAGCTAACCGAAATCTCGAGCTCATAGTGTTTGACTTCGCACCTTCCGAGGTCCGTGAAAAGATCCTCTCTTGGGTGACGTCAGACTCCTGGGCCAATATTCTGGCAGGGAGTTACTACCGAGGAGGCAATAGCCTTTGGCTATCACAGGCCCCCCTCCGAAAAGCCGAAGTGAGAAACTTCGGTTCATCGGTTTTCGGGTCCTGTGGTTGTGATATCTGTGCTGAAGACGCCTTCTTCTGCTTGTACCGATGGGCAGCATTTTTGCGTCCTCGAGGCGCGAGAAGATAGGCTGTCCTTGTGCCGAAGATACACCTTCTGCCCGAAGTCACAGGCTGCCTCTTGGTGTCCTTGTGGCAAGGGGAAATAGGATAACCTTGTACCGAAGATAGACGTTTTGCCCGAAGTCACAGGCTGTTTTTTGGTGTCTTTGAGGTAACCTACTTTTTTGCCTTTATAGGTCTGCTCATGCGTCGCGTCCTGTATCCAGTAGAGTCAATTTAGGGCGGCGCCTCTAGACCAAACGGTGTCAGAGGGCGTGCTCGACGTGATGGACGACACGTGGCACGTTTGCTGTGCGATGACGGACACATGGCATACTTTTATTGGGTAAGAATGCACTGAGTACGGCTGGCGCGACTTTTCAGGCGCCCATAGTAGTTATGGCGACGCTTCGCCTTCCGAGGGGTACTAATGACGACGGTTCTCCTGGCCTTCTCGGCCTATATATATCAGTCCTGTCATAACCCTCTTTCTTCTTCTGCTTTTGCTTTCTTTTGCCTTCTAATTCTCTCCTGATTTTCCGCGGCGGTTTTCCTTTTTCAGGCGTTTTTCCGACCACTTTTCACGACGGCTTCCAGGAATCCAGATTCCGGCAAGACCTTTGGTGGGTTTTAGTCCTTCTGCTTTTTTCAAAGATTCCTCTTTGTTTTTCCCGAACTCGTTTTCCTTGTTTTTCCCGAACTCGTTTTCATCATGCCTGTTCCCGAGAGTTGGCAACCTCTTCTTTCTCACCCCTACTGCACTACTCCGGCAAAGCTAGCGAAGTGGAAGAAAAAGTTTTTCTTACCCTCTTACTCTGTGACGAGGTTGCCCCGTCCTGACCAATTTGCTTTCTCCAACCGAAGTGATGAAATCACCGTTTTCCAAGCCCAACTGAAGGCCGGACTTCGGTATCCACCCCCGGAGATGGTTAGCGCGTTCTGCAACTTCCATGGCATTGCCGTTAACCAACTCCCACCGAACTCGTACTGCTATTTCAACGCCTTCCTCTGTATGTGCGGCGTTTTCAAAATAAAACCTCACTTTGTAGTTTTTCTTCAGTACTACAAGCTCTTCGTGGTCCCAAAGGGTGGCTTCTACTTTATGCTACCTCGGGGATCCGGGAGCAAAAAGTATACGTTCACCTTCGCCACCAAAGACAGCTGGCGAGGGTGGCAACAAAAATTCTTTTTCCTGAAGAAGTCGGAGGCTTGGTCGCACGTCCCGACCAAGTGGGCTCAGGGGAGGCTCAAGATGGATGTTGTTGACCCGAAGATACTGCTAGACGCCGACGTAGCACCTATCTTCGAGGACTTCGACAGGCGCATCCGGGCCGTCTCTGACTGGGCTGCCGAGGTCTCTCCTCGTGCCCTTTACCCCTTTCCGATCAACTGGAGGCTCATGACCGAGGAGGTCCTTCGGGAACTCAAGGTGGTAAAGGAGCATATGACAGACCTCAATATGCCGAAGCCGGCTTCTTCGGGGAAGGACTCCTGGCTCGTGAAACTCCTTCGGGGGAAGGAGACTTATGAGTCTTTTTACGAGAATAAGTTACTTTCTCATTTTTTCCTTCATAACTTCATTTTGGACTTACACTGATCTTCTCTTCCTTTTTTCAGAGATGGGCGACGACGCGGCTGCCTTCTACAAGGCTCTTTTTACTGGGTAGGCCCAGAGGGGCGAACAGACAAAGAAGGCCTCCTCTTGGAGGCGGAAGCAGACTTCGGGCGGCCCTCCTTCCAAACGGGCAAAGAAAGGTGCTCTTTCTTCTCTTCCACAAATTCCGGAGGAGGTAGGCGAGGAGCCCGAACACCCTGCTGCCCCTTTGCCCGACGTTCGTTCTGCCGACGTCCCTTCTTCCGACGTCCTTCCTCAAAGCCCCACGCCTTCGCACGCTCTTCTGGAGGGCGATGGGGAGGAGACCCCTTCTGCCGAGGAACGGCGCCAAATAAGAGGCAAGGGGATCTCTACTGAGGCGACGTCGATTCTTGGCGACGACGTTACCGAGGTGCCAGCAGGTTTGTACTTTGTCGAAGAACCCTTTTTCTCTTACAAATCCTTAAGGGTTTTCTGGCCTTAACCAATTTTCCTGCCTTGTTGTGCAGCGGAGGTGGCAGCTCCTGACTGGGTTGCCGAACACGCCCGCAAGAGGGCCCTTCGGGATGCCTAAGTCCCGGCAGGGAAAGTTCCGAAGGAGCCCTTCTGGACGTTCACGGAGGACATGAATATGTACTCCGAGGACTGTCCCGAGATGGCCAAGCAGATGTGCAAAGGGGTTTTTACTGAGGCCTCTTACAAGGCCCTTACGGAGGCTTACCCTGGCGACATCTCTTTGGCCGCCAAACTCACTGAACATGCCGCCCAGGTATGCTTCACTGTTTCCTTAGTGCCAATTTTGCCTTTGATTTTTACTTAGCATTATTTTCCCTTTGTTTGCTTTTTTGCAGCTGATGGGGTATGCCGGGTTGCTCCGTGTTCGGGTGGCGCGAGAGACAGAACGGAGGGCGTCACTCTGGGACCTTTATACCAAGACGAAGGCCCAGTGTTCGGCGTTGGCTGCCGACAATGCTCAGCTGAAGCAGTCTTCGGAGAAGGAAATTGCTGAACTTCGGGAGGGGTGCATAAAAGAGAAAGAGGAACTTGAGAAAGGCACCTCCCAGAAACTTTTCGACATCGGCTCTCGGGTGGCGGAGCTGACTTCGACCGTAGAAGCTATTCAAAAGGATAAGTCAGAAAGTGACGCAATCCTTGCGAAGACGCTCAAGGTAAAGGCCCAGCTCGAAGCCGAGGTCGCATCTCTGAAGAAGCCTTCAGAAGAGAAGAAGAAGATGAAGGCATTGAAGAGAAAGCTTAAGGATCTGGAGAAGGACTACGCGGATCTGGAGAAGGGCTATGCAGATTTGGCGGTCAAGAAGCGGGAGTCCGATGATATGACGAAGTTGGGCTTTCAAGACGGCTTCTGTCTTGCTCGGCACTAAATTCTGCAGAAGTTCCCAGATTTTGACCTCTCCTTCCTAGAAGGCATGAACATCCCGAAGGAGCCTCGGTGGACTTGGTCCAAGATTGAGCACTTGAAACTGCCTTCTTCTTTCTCGGCGCCGAAGGCTGCTGATAAAAGCACAGAGGCTGGCAGTTCTCAAGACGCCGAGGTTCCTTAGTTTGTACTAGGGCCTTTTGTCTTCATTTTCTTCTTCTTTTTTGTAGTCTTTCAGCAACTTTCTTCTCTGTAAGCATTCTTTGGCTCAATAGATAAAAATTTGGCTAAGTATTTTTTGCCAGATCCCTTTGTGGCCCTTTGTCCCGAACATAATTCGTTCGAGAGACTTCGGAAAACCATACTCTTGCTTTCCTTTGTCCCGAACATATTCGCTCAAGGGACTTCGGAAAACCATACTCTTGCTTTCCTTTGTCCCGAACATATTCGCTCAAGGGACTTCGGAAAACCATACTTTTGCTTTCCTCGGCGATTGCTTTCGTGAGACTCTTGTTTTGAACTTCTTCAGAACTTTTTTACTTAGACAAATTTGTCCAACTTGTGCAATACAACTTTCCCACCAAACTTTTTAGGCATAGAATTTTTTCAAGGCCTCTGAGTGCCAAGTGTTTTCTAATTCTATGCCTTCGGCGTCGCCGAGCTTATAAACTCCTTTTCATACTTCGGCAAGTACCAGGTAGGGTCCTTCCCAATTTGCGCGAAGTACCCCGTGGGACGGCTTTCGGGGTGCAAATTCAGCCTTTCGGAGAACGAGATCTCCCTTCTTTATTCCTTTTGGCCTGGCGCGTAGGTTTATGGCTGCTGCCACTCTTTGCTGGAAAGCTTTTCTTCTCAGCTCGGCTACTTCTCTGTGTTCGCTGACGAGGTCGAGCTTGGTTCTCAGGCCGAGGTCATTTCCTTTTTCATCGAACACTTGAACTCGTATTGACGGTTGTACTACCTCGACAGGGATGATGGCCTCTGTACCGAAGACGAGTGAAAAGGGCGTTTCCCCTGTGGCTCTTCGGGGTGTTGTTCGGTAACTCCATAATACGCTTTGGAGTTCTCCTGGCCATTTCCCTTTTGCTTCTCCCAATCTCTTTTTCAGACCATCTTTTATGGTCCTGTTAGATACTTCCACCTGCCCATTACTTTGGGGGTGAGCTACTGGGGCGAAGTGCATTTTTGTCCCGAGGTCGGTAATGAACTCTTGGAATCCTTTGTCTATGAACTGGGATCCGTTGTCCGCTACGAGTACCCTCGGTATGCCGAATCTGCATACGATGTTTTTCCATACGAACTTCTGCACTTCTTTTGCCGAGATAGTTGTCAGAGGTTCTGCCTCGACCCACTTAGAGAAATAGTCAACTGCTACTACGCAGAACTTCACGCCTCCAAGCGCCGTTGGGAGTGGCCCAATGAGATCTATGCCCCAAACTGCGAAGGGCCAATGATAGTCTGCCGACGTCACGAACTCTGAGGGTGTTCTTTGGATGTTCGCATGTCTCTGGCAACTACCACATTTCTGGACGAACTGCTTGGCGTCCTTTCTCAGGGTAGGCCAGAAGTATCCTTGGCGAAGTATCACTGCTGCCAGGGCGTCGGTTCCGATGTGCGAACCACAGGCACCTTCGTGAACTTCCTCGAGGATCATTTCAGTGTCTTTTTCACTAACACACCTCTGTAGTGGATTTGCATATCCTTGCCGATATAGTTCTTCTCCAATTAAGAAGAAACGTCCGGAGCGCCTTCGCACTTTTGCGGCTTCGCTGGGGTCTTCGGGGAGTGTGTTGGTTGCGAGATACGTTTTGATTGGTTCTTTCCATCCTTTCCCCGAGGTCTCTATGCTTAACATTGTGATGCTGGGGTGGCTTAGCATTTCGGTGCAAGTTTTGGACTTCGCCAAACAGTCTGCCTCAGCATTTTCTCGTCGGGGTACGTTCTCGATTTTCACAACGTCGAACTCCCGAATAAGCTTTGTTACCAACTCATGGTATTTTGCCAAGGTCGGGTCTTTCGCGCCATAGTCCCTTGCCATTTGCCGGACCACCAGCTGGGAATCACTATGGGCTTTCAAGTTTCTCACGCCAATTTTTCTAGCCAGGCGTAATCCTGCTATGAGGGCCTCATACTCGGCCATATTGTTGGTGGCGTTGAAACTGAACTTGATGGCCTTCATTACTTCTAGGCCTTCGGGGCCTCTGATAATCACTCCAGCTCCCTGGTGTTCGGATCCTGAGGCCCCGTCAACATATAACGTCCATTCTGGCTCGTCTTCGCCCAAAAATGAATGTCCTTCCTCGGTGTTTGGTACTTCGGCGATGAAGTCTGCCAAAGCTTGAGCTTTTATAGCTTTCCGGGGTTCATACGTGATGTCGTGTTCGCCAAGCTCTATACACCACTTGGAAAGCCTTCTCGAGTGATCAACTTTCCTCATAACATCCCGTAGAGGTAGGGTACTTCGGACGATAATGGGGTGAGCCTGAAAGTATGGCCGCAACCTTCTCCCTGCAAGCACTAAGGCATATATAGCTTTTTGAAGCAAAGGGTACCTGACTTCAGCGCCGTGCAAGGACTTGCTGACATAGTAGACCGGCCATTGCTTTGGCCCTTCTTCTTTCACGAGGACCGAGCTCACAGCTTTTTCTGTGACGGCCAGGTATATGTTGGGTTTCGGGAGCCAAACAGCGCAGCGGAATTTAACCGAAACCCTCCAGGATCCAAGTGAAACGGGGTAAACCGGGTGTTTGAAAATTTCATACCTAATTTTCGGTTGAGATCTCTCACTCAACTGTAGAGTCGAATCACAAAACCTGAACAGTTGACGTGTTCAGGCTCTCTATGGTATCCACACGAGCCTCTCGGGATCACCACGCTTCCACCACGTCCCGGCAGATGCGTTTCTCTTGCACTCGCAGTGCTAGCTTGCGTCCTCCAAGGAATTGCAAGAGAAGAGTGTGGCTGTCCTTTTGGGAGGCTAGGGCAAGGAGACCTGCGAATTTCTCACTTAAAAGTTGTATTTATAGTGAGACTCAACTTCCAGGCCTAATGGGTTTCAAAGCCCTAATCCAATTAGGATTTAATTTCGGGCTTAATAATGGCTCAACTCCTTGGCCCATTATTAATACGAAATTAAAGTGAAACCATAACCCAAATAATTAGCCCATGCACTCTAATGATCCAAATAGCTCTACGTGTGCGACCCAATAGGCTCTTGCCATGTTGGCAATGATCATAAATCACATTTATGATCATAAGCAATGAGCGGTGTCTAGCAACACATCATTGCTACCCAAGTGACAAGATTGTCGGTGAATCGACTAAACCTTTATGATCATCACCGATATATGCCATTGTCCCTTTGTCCAAGATATCAAGACTAAGCACGAGACATGGAATGTGTCACTCTCGTATAGCCCAATCTTTGGTTTCTTGATTACCGAGTAGACCAAATTAAACTGACGACATTGATATCATATATCAACTCATCGGAGCATGGCCATGCATTTTCTAAGTCTTACTCTATCAAGGGGCCCAAAGATATCACTCCCGTTACATAGGAGGGACAAATCCCATCTTGATCATACAAATCCCTCCGCATGATATGTGACATACCCAATGACCTCCTTCAAGTTCACTCAGTTACGAGCAACAAAAGAAAGTATCAAAGTATGTGACTCACATGTAGGGAACCTTGATGATCTTAGGTCGAAGGACTACATATACCATGATCACTATGAGAATCACTTATGACACTCATATAACGATCCATGAAGTGTTCTCATGGTGGGTCGGTCCAGTACACAAGTTCTCCAACTTGTACCCATATGTAGACTACATATCTCATATTAGTCTCCACATATGCTAGTCATTATGTATTATTGCAACCCGCTCCACAATAATACTAGACTAGGGACGTTTAAGAATATCATTATTCTAGGGTTACAATTATGTTTATTATGTTACGCAAAAACAAAACAACAAACAAAATTGCTGGATTAATGCCTCAATAAAATATCATGACTCAATTTGCAAAAATACAATCATCTCATGATTGGCTTTTTGGGCACAACACTAACAATCTCCCACTTGCACTAAAAGCCAATCATCCATGTATCTAATACCGATGGATCTAGAATGGCTATCATGCTTCTGCTGCGTAAGGGGCTTTGTCAGTGGATCAGCAATGTTGCTGTCTGTCGAAGTCCTGCATATCCTTACATCACCCCTCTCGATGATCTCCCTGATGAGATGATAGCGTCGGAGTATGTGTTTGGATCGCTGGTGAGATCGAGGTTCCTTAGCCTGTGCGATTGCTCCATTGTTGTCACAATAGAGCTCTATCGGGTCAACAATGCTTGGAACCACTCCAAGTTCAGTGATGAACTTCTTGATCCAAACTGCCTCCTTCGCAGCATCAGAGGCGGCAATGTACTCAGATTCTGTTGTAGAGTCAGCTACTGTCTCTTGCTTTGAACTCTTCCAACTTACAGCACCACCACCAATACAAAACACATAACCAGATTGCGATCTAAAATCATCCTTATCGGATTGGAAGCTTGCATCGGTGTAACCCCTTACAACGAGCTGATCTTCACCTCCAAAGACCAAGAATGCATCCTTAGTCCTTCGTAAGTACTTAAGGATGTTCTTAACAGCTGTCCAGTGACTTTCACCGGGGTTCGATTGGTACCTACTCGTCATGCTCAAAGCATATGAGACATCGGGACGAGTACATATCATGGCATACATGATAGATCCAATTGCTGAGGCATATGGAATCTTACTCATGCGCTCTCTCTCCTCGGTTGTACTCGGACACTGAGATCTAGAAAGAGTGATACCATGTGACAAGGGCAAGAATCCTTTCTTGGAATCTTGCATGCTAAACCTCTTTAGCACCTTGTCAATATATGTACTTTGACTTAGGCCAAGAAGCTTTCTAGATCTATCTCTATAGATCCTGATGCCTAACACATAGGCTGCTTCACCCAAGTCCTTCATAGAGAAACATTTCCTTAGCCAAGTCTTCACAGACTGTAGCTCAGGAATGTCATTCCCGATGAGTAGTATGTCATCTACATACAACACCAAGAAGACAATAGCGCTCCCACTAACCTTCTTGTAGACACAAGGTTCATCTTCATTTTTGATAAAACCAAACTCTTTGATTGCATCATCAAAACGAAGATTCCAACTTCGAGAAGCTTGCTTCAGTCCATAAATGGACCTTTGTAATTTGCACACTTTATTGGCATTCCCAGGAGTGACAAAACCCTCAGGTTGTGTCATGTACACATCCTCAAGTAGCTTTCCATTTAGGAATGCAGTTTTGACATCCATTTGCCATATCTCATAATCATAGTGTGCAGCAATAGCAAACAAAATTCGGATGGATTTAAGCATAGCAACTGGTGAAAAAGTTTCATCATAGTCAATACCATGAATTTGCTTGAAACCTTTTGCGACCAATCGTCCCTTAAAGGTAATCACATTACCATCCATGTCAGTTTTCTTCTTGAAAACCCATTTGCACCCTATAGGTTTTACCCCTTCAGGTGGGTCAACCAAAGTCCATACTTGGTTTTCATACATGGATTCCATCTCGGATTTCATGGCCATTAGCCACTTCTCAGAGTCAGGCCCCGACATAGCTTGTTGGTAGGTTGTGGGCTCATCTTGATCCATGAGCATCACATCACCGGTGTGAGTCACGAGAAATCCATATCTCTCGGGCTCACGCCGAATCCTACCAGTCCTACGTGGGCTTTGTGCTACAGGAACAGACTCTTGAACCACAACATCTTGTGGTGTCTGTTCAGGTTCCATTTCAAGTTCGATGTCTTCTTGTTGTTCTTGAATTTCTTCAAGTTCTACTTTCCTCCCACTAGTTCCTTTAGAGATAAACTCTTTCTCCAAAAAGACACCAGTTCGAGCAACAAACACTTTTTGCTCAGAGGGATTGTAGAAATAGTAACCCTTTGTTTCTTTGGGATACCCAACAAAGAGACATTTTTTAGATTTGGGCCCTAGTTTGTTAGAGGATTGACGTTTTACATAAACATCACAGCCCCAAATCTTCATAAAAGACAAATTGGGACGCCTCCCACTCCATATCTCATATGGTGTCTTTTGAACCGATTTAGATGGAACTCGGTTTAGTGTAAAAGCGGCTGTCTCTAGAGCATGTCCCCAAAAGGAGTTTGGAAGGTCAGCTTGACTCATCATGGAGCGAACCATGTCTAACAGAGTTCGATTTCTCCTTTCAGAAACACCATTCCATTGAGGTGTACCTGGTGGAGTGAGTTGTGATATTATACCACACTCCTTCAGATAGTCAAGGAATTCTTGATCCAAGTACTCTCCACCTCGATCTGATCGAAGCACTTTGATACTCTTCCCGAGTTGATTCTCTACTTCATTCTTGAATTCTTTGAACTTTTCAAAGGATTCTGACTTGTGTCTCGTAAGATACACATAGCCATATCTGCTGAAGTCATCAGTGAAAGTAATGAAGTATTGGGAACCTCCTCTAGCTTGTGTAGACATAGGGCCACATACATCACTATGTATGAGTCCTAGTAAGTCATTAGCCCTTTCACTTTGCCCTGTGAATGGGGCTTTGGTCATCTTGCCCAACAAACATGACTCACATGTCTCATATGATTCAAAATCAAATGAGTCCAAGAGTCCATCCTTATGGAGCTTGGATATGCGGGTCTCATTTATATGGCCCAAGCGACAGTGCCAGAGATAGGTCAAGTTTGAATCATTTAATCTGACCTTCTTCGTATTCACATTATAGATTGGATCTTCAAGGTCTAGAACATACAACCCATTGCTAAGTTGAGCACTACCATAAAAGATTTCATTCAAATAAATAGAACAACATTTGTCCTTTATTATAAATGAAAAACCTTTCTTGTCCAAACAAGAAACAGAAATCAAATTTCTACTAATAGTAGGCACAAAGTAGCAGTTGTCTAATTCTAAAACTAATCCACTAGGTAAAGTGAGAACATAAGTCCCTACGGCTAAGGCAGCAACCCTTGCTCCATTTCCAACACGTAGGTCCACTTCACCTCGGGCCAATCTTCTACTTCTACTTAGATCCTGCACATTTGCACAAATGTGAGATCCACATCCAGTATCCAATACCCAAGATGAGGAAGTATAAAAGTTAGCCTCTATAACAAAAATACCTGAAGTGGAAGTCTTACTTCCCTTTTCCTTAGCAAGTTCTTCAAGATAGAGCTTGCAGTTGCGCTTCCAGTGTCCAGGTTGCTTACAATGGAAGCACTCCCCTTCCTTTGCCACACCACCCTTTGGTTTCAGTGCAGCTGAAGAAGAACTAGCATTGGACTTTCCATTAGCGTTATCCTTCTTCTTGTTGGCTTTTCCCTTTCCCTTGCCCTTTTGAACCATCAAAATGGGCTTAGCCTTCTTAAGGTTTTGCTCAGCAGTTCTCAACATGTTGAGCAATTCAGGAAGGGACTTGTCTAGGTCGTTCATGTTATAGTTCATGACGAACTGACTGTAGCTTTCAGACAACGATTGCAAGACTACATCAATAGCCAACTCTTTCTGAAGAGCAAATCCCAAATTTTCAAGATTCTCAATGTACCCAATCATCTTGAGCACATGAGGACCCACGGGACTTCCTTCAGACATCTTGCACTGAAACAATGCCTTAGAGGTCTCAAACCTCTCATGCCTAGCTTGCTCTGGGAAAAGCATTTTGAGATGTTCGATCATATCGAACGCCCCCATGTTCTCATGTTGCTTCTGAAGCTCAGATTCCATGGTAATAAGCATGAGGCATGCAACATCCAAAGCATCATCAGAATGCCTCTTGTGAGCATCCCTTTCAGCTCTTGGAGCAGTGGCAGCAGGCTCATTCGGAATGGGCTGCTCTAGGACATATGCCTTTCTCTCTTGTTTGAGGACTATCCTCAAGTTTCGGTACCATTTCAGAAAGTTGGTCCCATTCAGTTTTTCCTTCTCAAGGATCGATCGCAATGAAAGTGTCGATGTGTTTTGTGCCATGGTTATCTACAACAGTAAATATGCAGTGTAAGAGTCATGTATTTTAATTCATTTAATAAGGACTTTTATTAAACGATACTCCCACTATTTTCCTCAAAATAATAACCCTCGATATTATTTCGGAACACCTCGGCGCTAAGGTATTCTAGTGGGCCAAGATCCATATTTGACCACAACCTGAGTCAGCTTTGGCTTTTCTCTCAAGTTACAGCTATTTAGGTAGGCAACTCATTGCCAATTGCATCTTATGCAACTCTTGGATAGTTGGGTGAACAACACTTGTCCAAACTCATCTCATGAACTTAAGCCCAACTCTATGCCTCTAAGTCCCTAATCCTATTAGGATGACTTAGTTAAGTCGAACCCAAAGTTAGCAGTTTGGATATCACTATTATCCCATCGCGCCTTACCAAGATGAACATAGGTGCTTTGCTTTGGCAAACCCACCTAATGTTGATCAAAGTCTTGACGAGTGCCAACATTTGGAAGGCATCACATTTAATGACTTAATATTTGTTTGAGGGATTTTTCTTTTGATCTCACCAATTTGTTATCTCCGGTTGTTTTATACATGCATCACATACAAATATAAAACATGCATCTCATGCTTACAAGAAATAAACGTGACATGGTTATAGCCCAAACTATGCGATATTCTCAAGCCAATGAGAATATCATAAAAGCCTAAGAAAAGAAAAGAGTCTTCACAAGCTCCTTCTCTTCCTTTCTTGGCTGCCTTTTTGTTGTCACCTCCTTGGACATACCACCTTGGACGAACCCATAATGCACCATTACATCAATAATAGAAACCTCGAGTTACATTCGAGGGGAGTAAGGTGAGAAGAGAATGTACAATGAGAGTGATAAGAAAAGGCACGACTCACAGGCCGTATTTACAAGTACAACCAATAAAGGGCTATAACCATGCACCATGCTTCAAACACCAATCAGCATATCATGTCAAATCTCATTCAACAAAGATGCATGCCAATTTTCGTGTGTTGATTAACCAGTTTTTATTTATGTGGCGCTTCGCATACGGCGGTCCCGCTGGCCGGTCAGCAGGCGGTGGTTCCGCTGACCGATCAGCGGACGGGGTCAAGGGGAGCCGCCCTTGCGGGGGGCGTGGGGGGCAGCGCCCCCCGGCGCAAAAAATTGTCTTACAATTGCTTAGCCCGAAATCTTCTATTTCGAGAAAGTAGGCACCCGAGACTCCTCCATTCGAGCCACCAAAAATGCCTTACTTTCGGTGCCCGAACAGGCCGAATCCGAACAAACCTAGGGTTTTTGCAACTATTGCAAGAATCCTAATCCATATAGGTATCTCATACCTATCAATTTCGGTTAATCTCATTAACCAATTTGTGTCGTTTCTTCATATATCTCATATGTTCATTACGAATTCCGGTTTCATGCATCATGAATCAATCTAATTAATCATGGCCGAAAACCAATCGAAGACATAGCATCATGCGATTCAACACTCAATCCCGATTTAGGGTTTCACCAGTAGCTCTGATACCACTGTTGGGTTTCGGGAGCCAAACAGCGCAGCGGAATTTAACCGAAACCCTCCAGGATCCAAGTGAAACGGGGTAAACCGGGTGTTTGAAAATTTCATACCTAATTTTCGGTTGAGATCTCTCACTCAACTGTAGAGTCGAATCACAAAACCTGAACAGTTGACGTGTTCAGGCTCTCTATGGTATCCACACGAGCCTCTCGGGATCACCACGCTTCCACCACGTCCCGGCAGATGCGTTTCTCTTGCACTCGCAGTGCTAGCTTGCGTCCTCCAAGGAATTGCAAGAGAAGAGTGTGGCTGTCCTTTTGGGAGGCTAGGGCAAGGAGACCTGCGAATTTCTCACTTAAAAGTTGTATTTATAGTGAGACTCAACTTCCAGGCCTAATGGGTTTCAAAGCCCTAATCCAATTAGGATTTAATTTCGGGCTTAATAATGGCTCAACTCCTTGGCCCATTATTAATACGAAATTAAAGTGAAACCATAACCCAAATAATTAGCCCATGCACTCTAATGATCCAAATAGCTCTACGTGTGCGACCCAATAGGCTCTTGCCATGTTGGCAATGATCATAAATCACATTTATGATCATAAGCAATGAGCGGTGTCTAGCAACACATCATTGCTACCCAAGTGACAAGATTGTCGGTGAATCGACTAAACCTTTATGATCATCACCGATATATGCCATTGTCCCTTTGTCCAAGATATCAAGACTAAGCACGAGACATGGAATGTGTCACTCTCGTATAGCCCAATCTTTGGTTTCTTGATTACCGAGTAGACCAAATTAAACTGACGACATTGATATCATATATCAACTCATCGGAGCATGGCCATGCATTTTCTAAGTCTTACTCTATCAAGGGGCCCAAAGATATCACTCCCGTTACATAGGAGGGACAAATCCCATCTTGATCATACAAATCCCTCCGCATGATATGTGACATACCCAATGACCTCCTTCAAGTTCACTCAGTTACGAGCAACAAAGGAAAGTATCAAAGTATGTGACTCACATGTAGGGAACCTTGATGATCTTAGGTCGAAGGACTACATATACCATGATCACTATGAGAATCACTTATGACACTCATATAACGATCCATGAAGTGTTCTCATGGTGGGTCGGTCCAGTACACAAGTTCTCCAACTTGTACCCATATGTAGACTACATATCTCATATTAGTCTCCACATATGCTAGTCATTATGTATTATTGCAACCCGCTCCACAATAATACTAGACTAGGGACGTTTAAGAATATCATTATTCTAGGGTTACAATTATGTTTATTATGTTACGCAAAAACAAAACAACAAACAAAATTGCTGGATTAATGCCTCAATAAAATATCATGACTCAATTTGCAAAAATACAATCATCTCATGATTGGCTTTTTGGGCACAACACTAACAGTATAATACGAGGGGCTCTCCCTCCCGAGGTTGCCGCAGGGTCGGCAGGCTGGCCAAGTAGACTTTAAGTTCTTCCCAGGCTTTTTGGCAATCTTCATCCCAAGGATAACCATTCCTTCCGAGGTCGCCTTCCATCTTTGCTGCCTTTGTGAGGACTTTGAAGAAGGGTCGACACCTATCTCCGTACCTGGAAATAAACCTGCTCAGAGAGGTTATTCTTCCGGTGAGTCTTTGCACGTCTTTGACTGTGACAGGAGTTCGGAATTCAAGCAGAGCCTTAATCTTCTCGGGGTTAGCATCGATGCCTCTTTCGGATACCATGTACCCAAGGAACTTTCCCGAGGTCACCCCGAAGATGCATTTCTCAGGATTAAGGCGGATCCCGAAGGCTCTGAGTTTTTGGAAGGTTTCCTCTAAATCTGCAACATGGTAGCCAGGCAGTTTGCTTTTGACTATCATATCATCAACATACACCTCCATGTTCCTCCCCATTTGGTCTTTGAAGACCTTGTTCATCAGCCTCTGGTAGGTGGCTCCTGCATTCTTGAGCCCGAAGGGCATTCTAATATAGCAATATGTTCCTCCCTCGGTGATGAAGGCAGTCTTCTCTTCATCTTCGGGGTCCATCCTTATCTGATGGTAGCCACTGAAAGCGTCCAGGAAACTTAGGAGCCCGTACTCGGCAGTTGAGTCTACCAGTTGGTCTATTGGCGGAAGAGGATATGAGTCTTTCGGGCAAGCATCGTTCAAATTTCTGAAGTCGATGCACATCCGGAGCTTACTACTTCCTTCTTTTGTGGCAATTACCACGTTGCTTAGCCATTCGGGGTAGTTTACCTCCCGGATAACGCTAGCGTCTATCAGACGCTAGACTTCGGTCACTTTTGTGAGCCGAGATGCTCTGTTTCTTTTGCCGGACAGGTTTTACTTCCGGGCTCGCTTTGAGGCTATGCTGGATTACGCAAGGGTTTACCCCTGGCATGTCCTTCGGCGAGTAGGCGAACAGATCTTTATTTGCAAGCAGAAAAGATACAAGTTTTTCCTTGTCTCATTCGGCCATGCTTTTCCCTATTCGGGTACTATGGCCTGGGACAAGCTCTACTTCTTCTGTTTCCGCTTTTGTGGGATCTTCTGCCTCGCCCCTTTCCAGCTCTTTTGCTTCTACAGCAAGTGCTAAGTTGCTTGCTGGAGCCTTTCGTGCTCTGACGAACACCTTTCTCACCTCGCCTTGATCAATGAAGATCTTTGCGTCTCCTCCTTTGGTGGCGAAGGTGACGGTCAAGTACTTTACATCAGGGCGAATGTGCAAATTTCCCTGTGTCTGTCTGCCGAGGATGGCGTTGTATGACGAAGGAACGTCCATGACTATGAATCTTGCCATGGTAGAGGCGAACAACTCAGCGGTTCCTTTCTCCGAAGTTCCTTTCATCATCAAGGGGAGGTCGATCCACCCGAGGACAGGTAGCTCAGATGGTCCTACGCCGAACGTGGGTGAAGTAACAGCCTTGAGGTCACTCCTGGATACGCCCAAGCTTGGCAGCAAATGTGAGAACAAGACGTCTGCGTTTGACCCATCGTCCAGCAGTACCCTCTTAACGTCCCAGTTTCCTATCCTTGCCATTATCAGCAATGGATCGTCATGGGGAAATATGATAGTGGATCCATCCTCGCGGGCCAATTTTTTCATTGGGCTCTGATATTCCATCACCGCTATCTCTCTGGCCCTTCTTTTTCTTTCCGAGGATGGAAGACTGGTGGTGATCGTCTGTATTACTCCTGCCGAAGGTGGAGGACGCCTTCTCGGACTTCGGTTCCTTCGCCTGTCTGAATCGTAATCCTCATCATCGGGCCTTCCTTCTTCCTCTTTTTTCCCCTTCGGGGAAGGCATTCTCAAATAACGCCGAAGCTGGCCCTGCTTTATCAGTGATTCAATGTACTTTTTCAACTGAAAGCAGTCTTCGGTGTCATGACCGTGATCATGGTGGAACTGACAGAACTTCTTCATGTTCCTTCTGTTGTCAGCAGTCATGCCCCTCGGTCGTTGGATTTGAGCCCCCTGTTTTTCCAACGCCATGAGGACGTTAGCCCTCGTGGTGCTCAGAGGTGTAAAGTTTTGGGGCTTCCTTCCTCCTACTCACGCTCTCCGAGGTCGGCCTAACTGTTCCATTGGACATCGGGCTTGCTGGCTGGACCCTTCTCCACGAGCGTGAATATGGTCAGCCTTTGGTCCCGTCATTCTCAGCTCTTCGGCTATCATATGTTGTTCAGCCCTTCGGTAGAATTCTCCCAGCATGTCCGGGGGATCTTTGGAGAATTCGTAAAACAAGTGCGAATCCCTCCGGAGGCCCCTCGTCATGGCGAGGATGCGGATTTCGGGGCAAAAGTCCGAAACACTGAGGGCCTCTCTGTTGAACCTCTCGACATAGTCACGGATGGTCTCCCCGTTTCTTTGTGCTATGTCGAACATCTGGACGGGCATCTTCGCCGTCGGCTTGCTCCCAATGAACTGTTGGGTGAACGCTGTGGACAGCTCCTGGAACCCCCTGATGTTTCCGGGAGGTAGGGAATTATACCAGGCAGTTGCTGGTCCAGCGAGGGTGACTTCAAAGCACTTGCAGAGTGTAGCATCATCAGCCCCGTGTAGCACCATGCTGTGTTTTTACTTTGTTAGGTGGGCCTGGGGATCAGTCCGACCCTCATAGGTCTCTAGCCGAGGTAGCCTGAAGTCACTTGGCATGGCCGCCTCTACCACTGTTCGGGCGAAAGGAGTTTCATCTCCAGAGACGGTTTCAGTTAGCTTGGCCCAAACAGGCTTGCGTGCCACCTGCTGTTCCACTCTCTCTAGTCTTGCCAAGACTTTCTCCAGGAGGAGTGTAGCACTGGGCTCCTCTTCTTGGTGCTTGGAGGTTTTTCGGTAAGAGGACTGTTGCTGTCTCTTCGGGGAGCGGCTTCGGTACCGAGGTGAGGGGGACTTTGCCTCTGGCGACAAACTTCTTCTGGACGGGTTCGGGTCGTTCAGACCTCGCTCTTTCCGCCAGCCGTGCCCCGAGGGGCAAGTTATCTGTCGAGGACTCTTCCCGTGGCTCCCCACTTCCCGAGCTATGATGGGTTGCCCTTGGGCTTTTCTCTCGAGGTCGTGCTGGCGAAGTGGGTTTTTGCGCCTGGGCTGGTGGCGGCCACCTCCGGTCTATCTGTTGTGTCATTTCAGCCACAACAGACCTCTGAAAGTCTCGTAAAAAACCCATGGTGATGACAAGAGGGCATTCCTCTTCAGGCAAGGAAGTCTCTGGGGGACTTTGTTCGGTAGCTGGTTGGGTCTCAGGCGCGGACGGGGACTTCGGGAGTCCTTTGTCCTTCGAATGCCGAGTTTCGACAACAGCTACCTGGGAGTACATTCCCACAGACGGCGCCAAATGATGCCCCAAGGCATCTTCGTTTGCTGTCATGTTGACAGGTGGAGAGACTTCCTGAGGAGGCGAGCGCCTGGAGCTCTGGTTTCCCAGCTGAGTGTGCCTGAAAAGCTCAAAGAAGAGGTTAGGAGGTCCCCGGTTTGCTTTTCCGGGGAGGACCCTCCGACGCCCAAGTCAGTTTCCTGAGTGAAAGTGGAGGAAGAACACTAAGGGATCAAGTGTCTTGCCTGTTTTGTGTTTTCTCAGAGGGAGGAAAAATGCCCATCCTTTGCCCAGTCCCATTTCCTAGTATTTATAGGAGTAGCTGGTCCGTTCAGATCACGACACGCGTTCGGTCGGATTTGATCTATAGTTTTGGACCTAGGGGACAGGCAGCCGTTTGCAGCCTCCTTTAGCCCTGGACCCGGACGGGTTGTGTCAAGACTGGGGCGGCTGCGGCGTGTCAGTTTCGCCGTTCAGATGTGACGTGTAGGGCTTGTGGGCGACATGTCAGAGGCTCCTTAAATGCTCATACCGTACTCCCGAGGTCCCCTGGGCGAGGTCGCCCTTCGGTGCGTGCGCCCTCTTCGGATTCTATCCGTCCTTTGGTGCGAGCACCTCCTTCGGGATCTATCCCATAGTTCTGGGAGTTCCCTTGATGAACACCTTCTTCGGGACTCACACCCATAGTTAGGGGATTCCCTTGTTCAGGTGTTTCTTGTTCGGGGAAGATCCTCTTCGGGGCCTCTGCCTTCGAGGAGATTCTTCCTTGCTTCAGAGAGATGGCTCTCTTACCCGAAGGCAGTCAGTTTGGCCCCTCGATGGAGACAGTGTTGTCCTCGGAATTCCTGACGAGCTAACCGAAGTCTCGAGCTCATAGTGTTTGACTTCGCACCTTCCGAGGTCCGTGAAAAGATCCTCTCTTGGGTGACGTCAGACTCCTCGGCCAATATTCTGGCAGGGAGTTACTACCGAGGGGCAATAACCTTTGGCTATCAAGTACCACTAGCTTGGGTGAAAGGTTTAGAAGCCTTGGTGACCTAGTCGTGCCGTTAGCTACGAGGTTGTAAGGTGAAACCTTGGTACACCTAGTCTACAAGGTCTTGTGGCCTAGTCTACAATAGTCCCACCATAATTCCCCTGTACAACATAAATAGGAGAGGTTTAACTGGTGATTTATCACTAGTTAGGCTGGCAAGCTCAACTTGCTAGAGGATAAGGCTATGTCTTGTAGTTCAATGACTAGGTTGAGGAGAGGTCTCAAGAGACCTAGATATATGCATATATTAAACCCTCAAGCTATATGAGCTCACAGCAGGTTACATATGCTATCATATGTGGAGTCCTTAGTAATTTTCTTATAGGTACAATGAAGAACCTTACTGAGAATATTATGTTCTCACTCCCTAGTTATGTTGTGCAGATTCTGAAGCTATTGGGCCGGGTAACCGCTGAGGGTTATCACGGTGGTAGTTTTTGTACAGGTATTGTACTTGAGAATCCCTATGATTCTAGTCTACTTGGGTACTTATTGGTCAAGTAACAGTACTAACTAGAGTCTTCCTTTGGCTACAGAGCCTAATAGCACTTGGACAATGACTTTTGAGACTCGCCATTGAGACTTGCATCCAAGGTGGGAGTTAGTTCAAGAAGATCTCAATTGAGGCTTGTATATATAGCATTCTTAGTTGCCTCTCTTGTCTATGTTTTGAGGAGTCCTAGACTCTAGGATTGCTCTTGGGTGAGAGCATTAGTCTACTTTATGTATGAATGCTCCCACACAGTTGTTATGTGTAGTAAACTCACACAAATGTTGATTTTGTATGCTTTGGATATTTGAATTTATTTTCTATGTAAATCTCTTGGCTAAGAGAATGTTTTATGGTTTTTTTGTTAACCCCAGTCAAAGCATGAAGAGCATGCATCGTGCATATTCTAGGTTAATCAACTAGTTTCACGGAGTTTTAATCCGCACACATATTCAACTAGCCATTTCTAGGTCTCCTGGGCATCGTGCATATTCTAGGTCTCCTGGGCAGAGGCCAAGGACGGCCGTGTCAGGCCAAACCATGCATACTTGTTGGTTATGGTGGTGAAGAATATGGCTACTAGTTATGGGATCCAGAGAAAAAGAAGGTGGTTAGAAGCAGGGATGTTGTCTTTAGAGAACAGGAGAATATAGAAGATATTGGGCTGGGAGAGGAGAGTTCAGAAACTACTCCTGGTGTTGATGATCTGACACCTATACCTATTCTATCTGAGAATATTTATGGAAGAGCTTTAGAACATGGGGAAGAATAACCAGCCATCGTTGATGAACAGGTTGATGGCAATGACGGTGGTCTTGAGCAGAGGAAGCAACCCCCTCCATTGGAAGAAGTAGAGTCTCAGCTGAGGAGATCTACTAGATAGCATCGTCTATATACCAAGCATCCCAGTTCTGATTATGTCATGCTTGTTGATGAAAGGGAGCCTGAGGGCTTCCTAAATGTGCAGTCATGTGCAAATAAAGATTTATAGATCGCTGCAATGTAAGATGAGATGAATTCTCTTAAAAAAAACAGCACATATGAGTTTATGGATCTACCTAAGGGTAGAAGAGCATTATAGAACAAGTGGGTATTCAAGTTAAAGAAAGATGGTGATAAGCTAGTTAAGTATAAAGCTCGTTTAGTGGTGAAGGGCTTCCATCAAAAGAAAGAAGTTGACTTTGATGAGATTTTTTCCCTTGTGGTGAAGATGTGTTCTATTCGGGTTGTACTTGGACTAGCAGCCAGTCTAAATCTTGAGCTTGAGCAGCTAGATGTAAAGACTGTATTTTTACATGGTGACTTAAATGAGGAGATTTACATGGTTCAGGCTGAAGGGTTTAAAGTGAAAGGAAAGGAGCACATGGTCTGTAGGCTGAAGAAAAGCCTTTACGGCTTAAAGTATGCACCTAGACAATGGTACCATAAGTTTGATTCTTTTATGATTGGCCAGAACTATAAAAGAGCCGATGCAGATTATTGTGTCTATATCAGAAAGTTTCTCGATGGTAACTTTATTATTCTTCTGCTTTATGTTGATGATATGCTTGTTGATGGGCAAGATGCTTTGATGATTCGCAAGTTGAAAAAGGAATTGTCTACGTCCTTCGGTATGAAGGATTCAGGGTTAGTAAAAAAATTCTCAGTATGAGAATTATTCGTGATAGAGAAGCTGGTAAATTGTGGTTATCACAAGAAAATTATCTTGAACGAGTCCTTGAAAGATTCAACATGGCAGATGCTAAACTAGTTAGCACACCTCTTGCAAATCACTTCAAGTTGAGTAAGAAGTCATGTCCAACTACAATAAAAGAAAAAGAAGAGATGTCTACCATTATTTACTTTTCTGTAGTCGGATCTTTAATGTATGCCATGGTTTGTACTCGACCAGACATTGCTCATGCTATTGGAGTGGTTAGTAGGTTCCTATCTAATCGAGGGAAACCTTACTAGGAAGCTGTGAAGTATATTTTCAGATACTTGAGAGGTACTTCAAAATTGTGTTTGAGTTTTGGCAATGCTAATCCTATCTTGGAAGGTTTTACTGATGCAAATATAGCGGGTGATCCTGATGGTAGAAAATCTACATCAGGTTACATTTTTGCTTTTGCTGGGGGAGCTGTCTCATGGCAGTCAAAGTTGCAGAAGTGTGTTACTCTGTCTACAACTGAAGCAGAGTACATAGCTGCCAATGAAGCAGGTAAAGAGATGCTATGGATGAAGCATTTCCTTCATGAGTTGGGTTTGAAGCAAGAGGAGTATGTAATACATTGTGACAGTTAGAGTGCTATTGATTTGAGCAAAAACTTAATGTATCATGCTCGCACTAAACATATTGAGGTGAGGTATCATTGGTTGCATTTAATGACTGAGAAGAAGCTTTTAAAGCTTGAGAAAATTCACACAGATGATAATACAGCTGACATGTTAACAAAGGTGATTCCTAGGGAGAAGCTTAAAGCATGCGGCCTCACAGCCGGCATGTACTCCGTACAAAAACGGTGATGGTATCTCCTCCGACATATGGCTTGAGGGGGAGATTGTTGATGGGTCAAGCCAAATATGGTGGGGCCCACACAATTTTGAAATTGGTTCTTGCTTTTCTTGTTGGTCAAAATTGGCAACGAAATTGAAACGGCCGAGGGAGCAAATCGTGGAGAGATTTGCGGGGCGCGATGGAGAACGCGGTAGACTTCCCTATAAATAGGGATTAGTTTCTTCAGTTCAATTTATTCGGTCGAGCCAAAGAGTCATATTGGCTGTGAGAAAAATACAGTGAGAGAGAGATTTATTTTGGGAAATGACAAAATAGTGAGATATTCATTTGGGGTGTTTTGGGAAATACTTGAGTGCTACTATTTGGGCTTATTCCAAATAGTATTTTTACCTTTGGGTTCTTTGTCTTGGGAAATTTCTCTCTTTGTGAGCACACTATTTATTTAGTGGAAAAAGGCTCGCAATCAATTCCATGGACGTAGCCCAAAATGAAGGGTGAACTACGTAAAATTCTGGTGTCCTTTTCTTCTTTACACTTGTTCTCGTCTGTTGTGCCCAACTGAAAATTCACATCCGCTGTTCGCATCCCAACAAGTATTTTATTAACAACCCATAAATCTAGAAGCTTCAAATTGATCAATTAAATTAGAACCAAAGCAATGGTTTTTAGACTGCTTTTTCTATTCAACCATGGAACACTTTTTTGTTGATTCGTACACAAGTAGCCATGGTTGCTAATCCACACCCCTCAACTCTGCTATTTCTATTAAACAATAAAGCACACCTTTTCTTTTGTCTTTATCCCCAATTACAAAAGCCTTGCATCGTTCGCCAACAAAGTCCCAGCATATTCCCACTTTTGTTATGGCTGCTAAATGTCTGCAAATGGCATTAACAAGACATTCATCAAGTGACATGCATATAACCGCCATAGGGGTTAACTGACCCACTTTATAAAGTTTAAGGGTTGAATTGGACTGAGTGAAGTTCATAAGGGAACATCTCATAGTCAAGTGAGTTTTAGGGGCCAAATGGGTATTTAGGTGAATTTATTAAATTTTAAAGTATATAGTGTTGGGTTTCGGGAGCCAAACAAGCATAGCGGAATTTAACCTAAATCCTCCAGGATCCAGGTGAAACGGGGTAAACCGGGTGTTCGAAAATTTTCATACTTAATTTTCGGTTGAGATCTCTCACCAGACTGTAGAGTCGAATCACAAAACCTGAACAGTTAACGTATTCAAGCTCTCTAGGTATCCACACGAGCCTATCGGGATCACCACGCTTCCACCACATCCTGGCAGATGCGTTTTTCTTGTGCTCGCAGTGCTAGCTTGCGTCCTCCAAGGAATTGCAAGAAAAGAGTGCGGCTGTCTTTTTGGGAGGTTAAGGCAAGAAGCTACGAATTTCTCACTAAAAATTGTATTTATAGTGAGACTCAACTTGTAGGCCTAATGAGTTTCAAAGCCCTAATCCAATTAGGCTTTAATTTCGGGCTTAATAGTGGCTCAACTCTTGGGCCCATTATTAATACGAAATTATTGTGAAACCATAACCCAAATAATTAACCCATGTACTCTAATGATCCAAATAGCTCTATGTGTGCGACCCAATAGGCTCTTACCACGTTGGCAATGATCATAAATCACATTTATGATCATAAGCAATGAACGGTGTCTAGCAACACATCATTGCTACCCAAATGACAAGATTATCGGTGATTCGACTAAAATTTTATGATAATTACCGATATATGTCATTGTCCCTTTGTCCAAGATATCAAGACTAAGCACGAGACATGGAATGTGTCACTCTCGTATAGCCCAATCTTTGGTTTCTTGATTACCGAGTAAACCAACTTAAACTGATGACATTGATATCGTATATCAACTCATCTGAGCATGACCATGCATTTTCTAAGTCTCACTCTATTAAGGGGCCCGAAGATATCACTCCTGTTACATAGGAAGGACAAATCCCATCTTAATCATACAAATTCCTCTACATGATTTGTGACATACCCAATGACCTCCTTCAAGTTCACTCAGTTACGAGCAACAAGGGAAAATATCAAAGTATGTGAGTCACATGTAAGGAAGCTTGATGATCTTAGGTCGAAGGACTACATATACCATGATCACTATGAGAATCACTTATGACACTCATACAAAGATCCATGTAGTGTTCTCATGGTGGGTCAGTCCAATACACAAGTTCTCCAACTTGTACCCATATATAGACTACATATCTCATATTAGTCTCCACATATGCTAGTCGTTATGTATTATTGCAACCTGCTCCACAATAATACTAGACCAGGGACGTTTGAGAATATCATTATTCTAGAGTTACAATTATATTTATTACGTTACATAGAGACAAAACAACAAACATAATTACTGGGTTAATGCATTAATAAAATATCATAACTCAATGTGCAAAAATACAATTATCTCATGATTGACTTTTGGGCACAACACTAACATATAGAAATATTTATTCCCAATTTTTGGTACTGGGAATTGAGATACATAAGTATTTTAATATTTAAATAATTATATAAGATTTTTTTTAATTTTTAAAATATTTAAAAATCTTATTTCTCAATTACCGATATTTTTTAACTAAATTGGGAAATAAAATTTATAAGTACTTTAAAATTTTTAAAAAATTTTAGAACTTAATTTCTAATTCATCTCTTTCTCACGAGAATGAAGTGGAACACAAAAAAAAAGGATAGAAAAAAAGGTTAAATTTTGATTTACTATTCAATGAATAGCAAATTAACCTACAGTCCTTTGTAACGTTTGTAACGTCTAAAATATTTAAAAATTTGTAACGATACAAATTTTCACGGACTAGAGTCAATAAAGGGTATGGACTAAAAGGATATCTAAATTTCCGTAGCCATCAAGGCTCCTAGACTTTTGTAACGTTTGTATCACCATTTACTCGTACTTCCAATTGCGAGTTCGTTTCCGATTACCGTGCTTTTGTGTTGTGAAGCCTCCAGTTTTTGTTTTTCATGCTCCTTCGGTCCTTCGTGCGATAAGGTTTTCAAAGTCTCTTTAATTTCCCTTTTTATTTTTATTTTTTTTATCAATCATATTACAACTTTAGTAAACTCTCTTGAAAATATTTTGATAATCCAGGGGCCTGTTTACAATTTTAAATATAAGGAACAAAATAATTTTTTTAAAGAAAGATAGAGATCAAATTGCACTTTTTGAAAAATTAGAGATTTTGGTATAATTTTAAACCATCAAGAAACGTTTTTCTAGAAACTTTAGTACATATAACGCAGATGATGAATTTGAAATAAATTAATAAAAATTCAAATTTTCTAATAGGTCCCTGACCCTGTTCATCCTTTTGATGGCATGAAGAAACAGAAACGCGTGGAAAAATTAAACTCTATTGTTTACAAATTAAATAATGTATGATTTTCATTTTCAGCAATTGTCTAGAATCAGCAACTTATTACACTATATTTCTAAAGATGAACATAAGTAACTGTACATAAATAGTGCAAAAGTAGGGTGGAAGTGCACTATTCATCAACAGTATCGCGGTTTTTTTTGGCTTTTTCCTGTACAAGATTGACTGTTTTTAAGTTGAGTCCACTTTTTGGCACGAGGATAGCATCCTGAGGGCCAGTAGTGCAATTTTTTTAGTTTAAGCATGTTTTACTTTTGGTTGTGGTTAAATGCGTTTTCTGTCCCAGAAAATTTCTAACCTTTGCCATATAAGTCACTTAGTTCGACCCGTGTTACGTTTTGGTCCCCAAACTTAATAGTTAGTTAATATTCTTTCTATTTGCTCTCTTATTCCTCATTTTTTTTATTTTTTTATGTAAAATTTTCTAAAGCAAAATAAGTTAAACACAATTATTCTATTTTCATCATATATTTTCATTATTGATAATTGAGTTATTTAATTCAAAATATTTATGGTTTAATAGAGTAATTTGGTCCATAATTGTTAAAATTGAAAGTGAACTTTTCTAAATAAATTTCCCACAAATATTAAAAAATATAATTTGAGTTGATTAGAGAAATTTTTTAGTTAATTATTTTTTAGCAAGAGAAAAATATCCATTACTTTTAATATATACAATGCTACTTTTCAATCATGGCCAATCATTTTAATAATAAGAATATAACATAAAGAAAACTCAACCCAAAATTAAAATAAAATAAAATTTTAATTGAAATTTATTTTAATGGTAAATTTATCAAAACAAATTTTCCACTACAAAGTGTGGGTAGAAAAAAAAACATAGTGGAGCTACTAATAAGTCAACTAAATTTATTATCCCATTGGTCCAAGAAATGCCAGAAACCGTGTTTAGCTGAGTGATAATCCGAGGGCTTTGGTGTAATTAAAGGGGCTTAGTACCGAAATCACCTATAAAGGAAAGCTCAATTCGTAGTGTAAGGGTTAAGTGAACTTTGGCTTGAAAGAGTGATGTTCCAATATAACATGTCCTATACTGACAAATATAGTCTTAGAATTTAATCAACATATAAGCTAATTAACAAAAATTATAGTTCAATTGATTAGTTTAATTAATTAGAATGTGAAGGAGTCTTAGCTTGGGAAAGCCTGGGTTAGTACATCTTTAAACCCTTGCATAGTTAGCCAATCAAGTAGTGAAATCCTGGCAGTAGTTTGCATCCATAGTTAAAACCTTGGGTATTTAGTTTGTAGTTTAGTTCACTTCATTTATATTTCTTGTTTGCTTTCCATTCAAGTTTGGTTGCTTGTTAGAATATAACTAAATTAAGTTTGATAATCGAACACATTTATCAACCCCACTCACTGTATATACTGAGGACAACCGTATGCTTGCAGGTATACGTGAACACGTATAGAATAATACTACCTCCATCTCATAAAATTTATGCTCTTTATTATTCAAAGCAATTAATTTATGATTTTTTTTTCAAAATTTCTTATACAACTATAAACTTTTTATATGAAAATAGTACCTTAAAGGCTCTAATTTATAAAAATATTTTTTTTAAAGATTTTTTTATAATACAAATTAATATGAATATATTTAAGTCAAACTTTAGTTAAAAAAAAAAAGTAAAAAGGCCAACCTTTGTGAAATGGGAGAGTAATAAAAATTATGAATTTTTATTTGAATAGTGAAAAATAATATTAAACATTTCATAGAATACGGGGAGTCTAAATTGTTTCTAATATTTTTCATAGTGTCCATTTTGTTCTGCTAATGTAATGGGAGCTTGGCCTAATTATTAGTTTCTGTCGAGCTTCACTGGTCAAGCATTTCGAGTGAATATTTGCGAGGAATGAAGTTTAGAAATTAGAAAATTATGACTTTTTAATTGTAGGTACAAAATTAATATATATTCCCCCACTTATTAATTTAATGGAACTTATGCAACTTGCTGCAAAGACCAAGACTGGTAAGGCAATGAATTATCAAGTGAAAATTATTCTGTTTGTTTATTCTCGTTATTGGTTTAAGGTGGGATTGCAGGTGAAGAAATAATTTTGAGCACCTCTATAGTGTTAGAATTTAGTTTTTAAGAATGATTACTAAATTCTATAGACATACAAAGATATACTTGTTTTACTACTGCTTGGTTTAGTCACATCATATGTTGATGTATATGTACACTTTGACACATAAGATAATTATTTAATAACTACCCGATAACTACTCATATTATGAAGGGATATGACCTTTAAATGAAAGGATATATTTATCCCAACATATATGACCCTTGGGGAGGTAATTATGCACCATAACTACCCTGGTTAATGAAATAACATGATTTTTAGTGAAAGATCATATTTTAGGCGAATTTAACAACCTTTAGAATGTGGTTATGACCTTAATTTAAGGAGACACAACTCTTAGAAGAGTTGTGACTCTAAGGCCGAACCAACACATCCTTTCTAAGGGTAGTTATTACCTTATTTTAAGGGAATAAGTTATGGGTGGATAAAGGCACCTCTTGGCGAAGTAGTACAACCTTTTATGAACAGTTGTGACTCTTTTATGAAGGGTTATGATCATTCATAAGTAACAATTCATCCACTATAAATAGAGGGCAATAAAATTGTGCAATGAAAAGTAGTGAACACAATTTCTGGAGGCTCTACTTATTTTATTTCGCCATACACACTTCTCTATCACAACAAAGAGAATTATGGTCGAGTATTGGGTGTGAACCAACATATTTGATTGCTTCACTACTAAAAAATAAGGTTTTTCCAACGGCCGTTTCCAACGGCTCTGTGTTGGAAATCTAGGATTTTCCAACAGCTAGCCATTAGAAATAAGGCCGTTGATAAACCAAGCGTTGGAAAAAAAATTTCCAACGGCCCTACAATTGGACGTTGATAATTTCCAACGGCTATCGTTGGAAATAGAGCTGATGGAAATTTCCAACGGCTCAACCACAAATAGTTGTGTTCCAATTGTTCAATGGGTTTCCAACGACCTAAGTCGTTGGAAATACACCAATGGCTCAGGCCGTTGGAAATTTTATTCCAAAAATTTAATAAAAAAAATTATTCTTATATTTTTAAAAAATATTTTTTATTTATTAAGAACACATTTTATATTAACTGAAAACATAATATATATATAAGAAAATCATATTCTATATTTTATATTCACAAAAATTATATTTACTAACATTATATTAGAACACAAAATTATATTATTCAAGAATAAGTTACCAAAATTGTATTCTATATTTTCCTAAAATTAACTGAAATGTACTAAAAAAATTAAAAAATCACTGAAATTTTTTATTAAATAGACATTATTAAAAATTAAAAAATTTAATAGTAAGTAAAAAAATCAGTAAAAATAAAATTCGGATTAACAATCAAACATGCTCTGGAAAAAAATTCAAACAGAAAGGCACAAGATTCATCAGATCCATCGATCACAACACCTCAAATTGGAAATTATACAATTCAAAATAAAAAAAATTCACCATATCAAAAAATTAATACTCAATAAATCACAACAAACACAAAAATAAACTCGAAATCAGATCTGATTTGAAATCCAACACGTCGAATGGCGGCTGAAAATAGAGGACGATCAGATTTGCTCGAGCCGGAGTGAGGACGACGATCAGATCTGTGACGAAGAGAGGACGGCGACGGAGAGACTGAGAGGACGAGCCGAGAGAGACTGAGAGGACGAGCCATCGAAAGGATGGTGGCGGAGAGACTGAGAAGACGGAAAGAGCAAGGCTCACAACGGAGGGAGAAGAGCAACGAGGGCGAGGTCCGACATCTACCCACCTTCCTCGATCGCGCCGTTTGGGCTTCCCACTGAGTCAACTCGTCCGATTGTTCTGGTTGTGTGGCAACGTGCGGGCCGTTTTCGGGAGTCGCCACCAATCAGTTTTCTTAGGTCGATTGGTCACCTTAAAATTGGTCTGCGAGAGTTCGGGGATCGGGAGTACGGTTACGCTAAAACAATATTGTTATAGCGCCCAAAATTGGCACCTTAGTTGATTTTAATTTTGTTTTACTTTGCTTTTAAATAATTTTCAGTTAACTTAGAAATTTTAACTGAATTAGTCGAAATGTGGATTTTTAAGTTAATTTGTATAGAATTTTATACTTCCGAACCATGGACTCTGCCGAGTCATTTGGACACGGAAGATTTGGATTCCGAACCATGGACTCTGCCGAGTCATTTGGACACGGAATTTGACGAAATTTTAATCAATTAATCCATATCGTAAATATGGATTTTTATCTTTTTATTTAATTTATTTATTTTAAAAGGTTGATATTTTCTAAACCGTAGATCCTGCCGGATCATCCGGATATGGAAATTATTTTAATTTTTAGTTAATTATTTAATTTTTATGGAATCAATTATTAGTTTAATTATTAATTTGGAAATTTTAGGTTTATTAATAATCTAAAAATTTGATTTTTCTTTCTTTATATTTTCTTTTCTTTTCTTTCTTTTTATTTTCTTGTTTAATGAAAGATCTTTATCATTTATTTTTTTTTAAGGAACCAAAAATAAAATTTTTTTTTCAAAGAGTTATATATTTTTAAAAAAAAATCTTGATATTCATATATTTTATTTTATGTTTATTCTTTTTATTTGATAAAATATGAACCAAAAAGTAATTATTTAATTAAGATTTTATTTATTTAATAATGAAACCAAAGATTTATATGTATATTATAAAAATAAAAGAAAAGTCTTGATATTTATATTTTGATATAAGGTTTTTAAAGTAATTATCTAATTTGTAAGTCTAAAAAAATACATCCAATTAATAAGTCTAAAATATTTAATTCTTTTCTATTTATTTTATCTTATATTTTTTTTGAAATCATTTGGCTAAGATTTTTGTTTATTTAATAAAGGAATTAAAAAGTTATATTTTTTTATTATTTTAAAAGAAAATAAGTAAAAATATAAAATTTTAATTTTCATATATTTTTTTTAAAAAAAAGTTTTTCTTTGTTTTTATTACTAGATAAAAAAAATAAAGTAAACTATTTAAAAATTAATTTTATTTTGTACTTTACTTAAAAAATTTTGGTTTTCCAAACCATGGATCCTGGCGGATCATTTGGACATGGAATTTAATTTAAAATTTAATTATTCAATTAATTATTAAATAGCACACGCAGCCTGAATTTTTCTAAGTGTGATTTTTTTTTAATTATGTCAAACTAATTTCATATTAATTATTAAAAAGTCTAAATCTAATTATGTTTAATATTAATTCCTAAGCTAATTCATAATTATCTAAACAAAACTATAAAAGGAAAACATAAGTAAAACAATGACTAATTTGTAAATCAGAACAACATTAGAGACTCAATTAGACAAATAAAATAAATCCAGGGGTAAATTATTTATTAAAAATGTTTATCTAACCTAATCATGCAATTATGCTTAATATTAATTTTATTTATTTATTCGTGCTCATAATCAAATAAAAACATACATTAGTGACCAAATTGTAAATCAAAACAACATTAGAGTCTCAAATAGACAAAAATCAAATAAATCCAGGGACAGATTATTTAAAGAAATATCTATGTATCCTAATCATATAATTAAGCTTAATGTTAATTTCTAAGCAAATTTATGCTTTTAATTATCTGAACAATTAATAAACATCAGTAAATCAATGGCCAGATTGTAAATCGAAACAAACTTAGGGTCTCAAATAGGCAAATCAAAGGAATCCATAGGCTAAAAATTAATTATGCCCAAAATTATGGATCAAATCAGATCTGGATCGATAACGAGTCGGTTTGCAATCCGAGTTTCATTTTTTTTGTTTAATTTTTACTTTCATTTTTTTTACTTTCAGGGCTTTAAATAAATGCAGTTAATATCCAAACCATGGATTCTAACCGAACTACCTGGATATGAATTCTGTAATTTATTATCATACTATATTCATTCAAGAGTTTTATTAAATCTACCCGGAATGATTTTTTAAATGGATCGTGAATATTAAATAATAAATAAACTATCCTAAAATTAAATAGATAAAAAGGATGGATATAAAATTAAGTAAAACAATCTAGGTTATAATCCTACATGAATTTTATGACTAAATTTAATTAATGGCCAAAATAGACAAGTAAACAAAAGAGATTAAAGAAAAGAAAACAATAAAAACTTGCTGTAAGTGGTTAATCTGCAAAAGAGAATATGTTAGTGACTTAAATGAACAAAATGAAGAAAACTAAGGATTAAACAAGGATGTTTACCCAAAAAATTAAAAGAACAGTCTTTGACTTGGTTCAAAAATTAAAAACGCGTCTGGCGTTTTTTACTTCTTCTTCCTTCTTCGTTGTTTTTTTTTTTTTTCTTCAGGCGCGACGAGGGGGGGGGGCTGCGTAGCTGGAGCGATGCACGACGGCGGAGGGGCTGCTAGGCGCGGAAGAGGAGGGGAGATGGAGGGCGACGGGCGCGACGGGAGCGGAGGAAGCTGGTGGGAGGCAACACGGAGGCTGGCTAGACGGCAGGGAGCGAGGCGAGCAGGGGACGCGACGCGGCGGGCGAGGAGGCGCGGAAGGGGACGCGACGCGGCAGGGAAGGAGGCCGGAGACGGTGACTGGAGTGAGAGCAGCAGGCGGGCGGCAGACGCGGCGCTGAGCGGAGGGCGAGTGGGAAAGGAGGGCGAAGGCGTCGTCGAGGCGCGGTGGAGCTTGGGCAGGGGAGATGAGAGAGAGAGGGAGAGCGTCTTTTTTTTTTTTTCTGTGTGTGTGTGTTCTGAGAGAGAGAGAATAGAAACAGAGAGGGAGAAGAAACCGAGAGGGAGAAGGAGAAAGATCGAAACCGAGAGGGAGAGAGAGGGAGAGCCTTTTTTTAATTTTTTTTTTTTGTGTGTGTGCGTTGTCAGAGAGAGAGAATAGAAACAGAGAGGGAGAAGAAACAGAGAGGGAGAAGGAGAAAGATCACTTAGAAAGGGAGAGAGAGAGAGAGGGAGAGCGTGAATGAGAGGGAGAGGTCTGTCGGCCGAGATAAGGAAGAAAGAAGTCCAGAGCCTTCCAAATTGAAATGCTAGCTGGGGAAGGCTTAGCTGGGGGAGGATTTTTTTCTGTTTTCTTCTTCTTTCATTTTTTTTTAAATATTTTTAATTAATTAATTAATAAATAATTACTAATTAATCAATATTTTTAATAAACACGTAAAGATATATATGTATACCTATGTATATATTTTAACTAACACTATATGAAAAAAGAAATGCCCCCCTTTAAACTAATAATATGTATATATTATTAATAATCTAATTTAATGAAAGTTGGACGAAATTGGGTGTCAACAGCTGCCCCCCTTTGCATGCTTCATGGGACATGATGTATGCAAAGTCGTTACCAAATTTCGCCCGGCTTAGCTAGGCATTGAGAACCTTCTCGCGGCCTAAATTATGAGGTTAAGAAACTTTTCTTAGAACCTCTGCGATAGGAATTCTCCTATCGTTAAATAAAAATTGATTGATTGATCGAGGTTAAAGGCCCTACCTTAGAACCTCGACGATAGGAACTCTCCTATCATTTGAAGGAAAATTGATTGTTTTGAGGTTAAGGGTCCTACCTTAGAACCTCGACGATAGGAACTCTATCGTTGTAAGATGGACTGAATGACTGATTGTTTGTTTGAGGTTTAAGGAAAGGTCCTTAGAACCTCTAACGATAGGAAAGGTTCTATCGTTGTAAGATGGACTGAATGACTGATTGTTTGTTTGAGGTTTAAGGAAAGGTCCTTAGAACCTCTAACGATAGGAAAGGTTCTATCGTTGTAAGATGGACTGAATGACTGATTGTTTGTTTGAGGTTTAAGGAAAGGTCCTTAGAACCTCTAACGATAGGAAAGGTTCTATCGTTGTAAGATGGACTGAATGACTGATTGTTTGTTTGAGGTTTAAGGAAAGGTCCTTAGAACCTCTAACGATAGGAAAGGTTCTATCGTTGTAAGATGGACTGAATGACTGATTGTTTGTTTGAGGTTTAAGGAAAGGTCCTTAGAACCTCTAACGATAGGAAAGGTTCTATCGTTGTAAGATGGACTGAATGACTGATTGTTTGTTTGAGGTTTAAGGAAAGGTCCTTAGAACCTCTAACGATAGGAAAGGTTCTATCGTTGTAAGATGGACTGAATGATTGATTGTTTGTTTGAGGTTTAAGGAAAGGTCCTTAGAACCTCGAACGATAGGAAAGGTTCTATCGTTGTAAGATGGACTGAATGATTGATTGTTTGTTTGAGGTTTAAGGAAAGGTCCTTAGAACCTCTAACGATAGGAAAGGTTCTATCGTTGTAAGATGGACTGAATGACTGATTGTTTGTTTGAGGTTTAAGGAAAGGTCCTTAGAACCTCTAACGATAGGAAATGTTCTATCGTTGTAAGATGGACTGAATGATTGATTGTTTTGAGGTTAAGGGTCCTACCTTAGAACCTCGACGATAGGAACTCTCCTATCGTTTGAAGGAAAATTGATTGTTTTGAGGTTAAGGGTCCTACCTTAGAACCTCGACGATAGGAACTCTCCTATCGTTTGAAGGAAAATTGATTGTTTTGAGGTTAAGGGTCCTACCTTAGAACCTCGACGATAGGAACTCTCCTATCGTTTGAAGGAAAATTGACTGTTTTGAGGTTAAGGGTCCTACCTTAGAACCTCGACGATAGGAACTCTCCTATCGTTTGAAGGAAAATTGATGATTTTGAGGTTAAGGGTCCTACCTTAGAACCTCGACGATAAGAACTCTCCTATCGTTTGAAGGAAAATTGACTGTTTTGAGGTTAAGGGTCCTACCTTAGAACCTCGACGATAGGAACTCTCCTATCGTTTGAAGGAAAATTGATGATTTTGAGGTTAAGGGCCCTACCTTAGAACCTCGATGATAGGAACTCTCCTATCGTTTGAAGGAAAATTGATTGATGTCGAGGTAAAGGTTCCATCCTTAAAACCTCGAATTGATTGATTGATCTCGAGGCAAAGGTTCCATCCTTAAAACCTCGGATTGATTGATTGATTTCGAGGCAAAGGTTCCATCCTTAAAACCCCGATGATGAAAATTGATTTTGAGGCTAAGGAGCTTTCCTTAGGACCTCGAGCGAAATTTATATGAAAGCAATTGAAATTGGAATAATTTTCTTCGAAAGTGTGAATTTTCATAATAGGCGAGTATAGAAATTTAAACTTCGATAAGATGAGTGAATCTTGATGATGACAATAACACTGACAAATTATGTAAAGGGAACGGATGTTTGGAATCAATATCCAAGGTTCATCTAATATTTTCTTAAGTAAATATAGATTCCCTTGTGAGATATGTCATCCAAATAAGGTCAAAGCTTAACTACCTCAAAATGTTATGCCTAGTAGACCTAATAGGATGCGTCTCAAGAGTAATAAAAATTACTCTTTACTCAGCCATTCCAACCTAAAGGCATTGTCGCATGGTTTTAATATCAGCATGGACGAAACTATATTATAAGATAACGAAATTCCCTAAAAAGAAAAACTGAAATACGAAAGAAAATGCTGATAATTAAAACGAAAGGACAAGAAAAACGGATCAGATCGCTTCTTCTTCCACAATGCTTCAACAGGCCGGGTAAAGGACAATTATGGGAGTGAACTGGTCGGGAAAGACTGTCGTGTCCAGTCTATTTGGATCATTGCTGGATCTGGTTCAGGAACAAAAGCTTGCATTTTATCTAGCAATTCTTCAGCAGTTGTTGCGGATATTATGATTCGTCGTGCCACCTCAGGGATAAACTTCTGCTTCACAGCACGATTCATAAAAGATAATAGACCTGCGAAGAAATAGTTAACATTTAACAGCCCAATGGGTTTTTGATGCAAATTAAGTTGGGCCATGGAAGCGATTTGGAAGACTTCTCCTAATGTGCCAAAACCACCTGGTAGAGCGATAAAAGCATCAGCATTAAAAAGCATTTGTAACAAACGCTCTTGCAGATTTTTAACCACTAGCTCTTCTCCAATTGTGCCCCTAGAAACCGATTTCAGAGATGCAGGGATAATACCCAGAACCTGGCTTCCTCCTAAAGATGCTGCTGATGCTACAGCTCCCATTAATCCGACACTACCTCCTCCATAAACTAAGTGTATTTTTCGCTCAGCTAATACACTACCCAAATGGTTGGCTGCCTTTAAGTACTCTTCATCTTCTCCAGGAAAAGCTCCAGAAAATACACAAATACTTCGGGATTTACGAGTGGAGGTTTTCTCCATTCCTATCCTTACCCATGTGAGAAAAGAAGAAAAGAGGATATATTTATAGAGATGAAAAGATAAAGTAATAATTTTAGTTTCAAGAATGGATACATTATTGCCAGCTATTCACAGTAGTCACGAGTATGACTCTGGTCAGGTATGGGTACACTATCATTAAAAGAGAAGGAAAATTTCAAAAGCAACTAGCATACACAGTAGTCACTACTGTAGCTTACGTCAGGAGTAGGTACGTGATTGTTGGAAGAGAAGGAAAATTTCAAAAGTAGCTGCTATATACAGTAGTCATAACTGTATCTCATGTCAGGAGTGGGTACATTATTAGGAGGATAATTTCAAAAGCGACAGCTAGCATGTACAGTAATCGTGACTTTGGTTCACGTTTTCCACTAATTTTGCATCCAGTAACGGCTTCAATGCCTTCTATGAATCGGCGATTTGCATCCCATCCAGTTTTCTCACAAACTGGCAAACTGGGTCATTAAAAGTCAGATTTCCAAGACTGTAACGATCCTGTTCTTTACGGAAAGTCCACCATAAATCCATAATTTCCCATTGCACTATTTCACAAGAATGTGTTTCAAAAGTTAATAGGATATCATCCAAAGATTCCTTACGCATGCCATTCTTGATGAATCTTATTCTATCATTACGATTTCTGGTGATCACCCCTGGAGAACGACATTTATTGCCGCAAATCCACCATCCACAATTATGACAAACGCCTAGCCTCTTTGCTCTTCTTTTTTTGGCATAAGCGCTTTTACCAAAGCCGGGCATACGGGGGAAGAACGCATCTGGAACTTCACCAGCCGAACGAACTTTAGCTTCGATTAGCCACCGCACATTATCAGGAATGCCTTTGTGCATAAATAGTCGGAATCGTTCACATCTAGCTTGATAAACCTTTTTAAGAACATTTATTGGGAAAGAAGGGAAATATTTTCGTAGAGCGGAAAGAGAAGGCTCCATTGATGAATGAGGCATTTAAGAGAAAAAGAAAGAAATTAGTGATTGTAGGAAATGGAAATAACTGAATTTGGGAGTTATGGAGTACCGTATCCAGAAGGAAGAACACGCATTTATAGTGATGAAAGGATAATGCGTTTATTACACTTACGGAAGTAAGTACATTATTGCCAAAAGAAAAGACAAATGACAGCTTATATGTACAGCAATCATGACTGTGGCTCTCATCTTCCACTAATTCATGTCCAGTAATGGCTTCAATGCCTTCTATAAGTCGGGGATTTGCTTCCCATCTAGTTTTCTTACAAACTAACAAACGGGGTCGTTTAAAATCACATTCCCAAGACTGTAACGGTTTCGTTCTTTATGGTAAGTCCTCCATAAACCGATAATTTCACCTTGCACTTTTCCACAAGAATGCGTTTCAAGAGTCTCTCGGATATCTTTCAGAGACTCCTTACGCAGGCCATTCTTAATGAATTTTCTTTTATCTTCACGATTTATGGAGATGTATCCTAAAGAGCGACATTTAGTATTACAATTCCATCGCCCACATTTATAACACACGCCTAGTCTCTTTGCTCTTCGCCTTTTGGCATAACGGCTTTTACCTAAACCGGGCATGCGGGGCATAAATGCATCTGGAACTTCACCCGCCAAACGGACCTTAGCTTCAATTATCCACTGCACATTATCGGGAATGCCTTTGCGTGTAAAAACTCTGATTCTTTCACATCTAGCAAGGTAGATCTTTTTAAGGACTTTTAGTGGGAGGGAAGGAAAGTATTTTCGCAGTACAGAAAGAGTAGAATCCATTGATGAGAGAAGAATTTGAGAGAAGAGGGAAATGAATCAGTTATTGCAGGAAACTGGAATAATCGACTTTAGAAGTCACGGGGTATCTTATCTGTTGTTTAATCAGAAGGAAGAACACGCATTTATAGTGATGAAAAGGGATAACGTGTCGATTACACTTAGGGGAGCATGTACATCTGTCAAAAGAAAATGCAAATTTTTCCAAATATAACAAACTGTATGTACAGTAATTGTGACTGTGGCTTACATCTTCCACTGGTTTTACGTCCAGTAACGGCATTAACGGCTTCTATGAGTCGAGGATCTGCTTCCCATCTAGCTTTCTTACAAGCCGGCAAACAGGGTCGTTTAAAGTCAGATTCCCGGGACTGTAACGGTCTCGTTCTTCATGAAAAATACTCCATAAATCAAGAATTTCACGTTGCACAGATCCACAAGAATGCGTCTCAAGAGTCAATTGGATATCATCCAATGAGTCCTTACTCAAGCCATTCTTGATGAACCGTATTTTATCTTCTCGATTATTGGAGATCATTCCTAAAGAACGACACCTAGTCTTACAAGTCCACCTACCACATTTATGGCAGACTTGTAATCTTTTCGCTCTTCTTTTTCTGGCATAAGAACTTTTGCCAACACCAGGCATGTAAGACACAAATGCCTCTGGGATTTCACCTGCCAGACGAACCTTAGCTTCAATTAACCACCGCACATCTTCAGGGATTCCTTTATGCATCAGAGCTCTTAATCGTTCACAGCGAACTTGGTAGATCTTTTTTAGGATGTTCATTGGGAGAGAAGGGAAATACTTTCGCAAGGCGGAAAAAGTAGGATCCATTTTCTAGGAGGAAGTAAAAGAAAGAAGGGGTGAAGGAATCAGTTATTATGGGCAACTGAGAGAACCGACTTGAGAGTCACGGAGTACCGTATCCGCCGTTTAACCGGAAAAGTGGATCCTACTTTATTTTAGTATCATAGATATTTCTTATCTTTGATATCTCATCAGGCATGACATTGATCCAGTCCTTGATTATTGAATCCATTGTCTGCTTTCGACGACAATATTTCTCGATATCCACGCTTATCTTTGACCATAGCTATTTCTTATCTTGGATACTGCTAAGCTGGCGTCAATTCTGTCCATCCCGGTGTAGCCTCGATTATTGAATTGATTACCAGGATTTTGACAATATTGTCTACTTTATCCTTGAATTGCTGATGGGGCTGGGTCCACTATGTCAGCTGTGCATCCAGCGGTAGATTGGTAAAAACGGATGTCACTGAGACGTCAGCTTATACTGCTGTGACTGTGCGGTGGATACGCTTCCCATTTGATCCTTGTTCTGTATGCCATGCATGCATGATGTGAAATGCATGAATGCAGAGCATGTGTAACTGATGGATTTATTTTTTATATCTTTGCTTTACTGGATCCTCTTTGTAATTGCCTTCTATCGTTGAATCTTTTTATGCTTTCCAACTGTTGTCCATTGTTTCACTTTCCAGCTGTTGTTCATTGTCTTGCTTTCCAGCTGTTGTTCATTGTCCCGCTTTCCAGCTATTGTCCATTGTCTCAAAAGCCTAACTCTTTTCAAAAATCTTCTTTCCTTGATTTGTTCTTAAATTTTGGCTTCAATTTCCTTAATGTCCGCCTCGTACTTTATGCCTCTCTGGATAATTGTCCCTGTTGAGATATTCGTGAGTATGATTCTTTCTTGCTGACATGGACGTGTTAAGACTTCTGAAGCGATCATTCAGGCTACCACCAAAGCTATCTCCCGAAGATTTGTTACTCCTTCTTCTTTGTTAGCCTATGTTCTGTGCCGCTCGCAAAGCAGGACCTCAATCTTACCTGTTTTAATTCATAAAGCTTATCAAAGTAATCTACGGTCTTTGTTTTTTCTAAGTTTTAATTATTACTATTCTTCCTTCAAAAGTCATAATTTATTGCACACTTAAGGCTAGTAAGAATGTGAGATTTGAAGGAAAAGAACTGGATAGAAGCGACTTTAGCATTTTGAACGTGAGAATCTAAGGTAAGTTAAAGAAAATTGGCTTTTTATTTATGAGTAATATGAAAATCTTGGGTACAGATAGATAATGAAAGTGTAAGAGAAGAAAGCTCTCTTTGACAACTTTGATCAAATAAACTTTGGTAACCCTGTATCCACTTCTCCCCTTCTGTTTGAAAATTTCTTCATTATGCAAAGTATTTCTTTACTGCATCCGAATTTACTGGCTTCGGTAATTCTCGTCCATCCATTTCTGTCAGAATTAGTGCCCCTCCTGAAAATGCTTTCTTCACGACATATGGCCCGTCATAATTTGGTGTCCATTTTCCTCTTGAATCATGTTGCATGGGTAAAATTTTCTTGAGCACTATGTCACCCTCGTGAAATTGTCGTGGGCGAACCTTTTTGTTGTAAGAACGAATCATCCTTCTTTGATAAAGTTGCCCATGGCAGAGGGCTATCATTCTTCTTTCATCAATTAGATTTAATTGCTCGTATCTAGCTTTGACCCATTCTGCTTCTCTTAATTGAGTATCCATTAGTACCCTTAATGAAGGTATTTCAACTTCGATGGGCAATACAGCCTCCATACCGTATACCAGAGAAAAAGGTGTTGCTCCAGTAGAAGTACGGGTAGAAGTTCTATAAGCATGTAGTGCAAAAGGTAACATCTCATGCCAGTCCTTGTAAGTGACGATCATCTTTTCAACAATTCTCTTGATATTTTTATTGGCCGCTTCTACTGCACCATTCATCATTGGTCGATAAGGTGCCGAATTGAGATGTTTGATTTTGAACTGCCGGCACAAAGTCTGCATCATTGCATTGTTCAGGTTCGTGGCATTGTCTGAGATGATACATTCCGGCGGCCCATAGCGACAAATGATTTCTTTCTTAATGAACCGGCATACCACCTTTTGAGTCACACTTGCATATGACATAGCTTCTACCCATTTAGTGAAGTAGTCAATTGCCACTAGGATGAATTTGTGACCATTGGAAGCTTTAGGGGTAATGGCTCCAATGACGTCAATTCCCCACATGGCAAAAGGCCAAGGTATTGCTGTTACATTAAGAGGGGTGGGTGGAGCTTGGATCTTGTCGGCATATATTTGACATTTGTGACATTTTCTCACGTGATTAATACAATCATTTTCCAATGTGAGCCAATAGTAGCCAGCCCTCATTATTTGTCTTGCCATGGTATGACCACTAGTGTGTGCTCCACATATTCCAGAATGAACTTCTTCCATGATCTTTCGTGCTTCATGAGTATCTACACAGCGAAGTAGCATCGAGTCTGGGGTTTTCTTGTAGAGTATGTCTAGGTTTAAAAGAAAACCCATTGACAATCTTCGTAGAAATTTCTTGTCATTTTCTGATGCTTCTAGTGGATATGTTCGTTCTTGGAGGTATTTCTTGATATCATGATACCAAGGCTTTCCATCCAATTCTTCTTCGATGCTCATGCAATAAGCTGGAGAATCTATTATTTTCATCTCGAACACAGGAGTATGCTCAGGGTCGCTTATCTTGTACATAGCAGCCAAAGTAGCTAAAGCGTCTGGGATTTGATTATCTTCCCTTGGAAGATGATGGAAACTTATACTGTTAAATCTTCGAGTCATGTCTAGTATAAGCTTTTGGTAAGGGATTAATTTTGAATCTCTTGTCTCCCATTCTCCATTGATTTGATATATGACTAATGCGGAATCCCCATAGACTCGGAGATCTCGCACTTTCAAATTCAATGCCATTTGGAGTCCCATAGCACATGCTTCATACTCTACTATATTGTTGGTATAAGGAAATGTAATTTTTGCTGTGAGGGGAAACTGCTCTCCGCTTGGAGAGATGAGTATAGCTCCGATCCCTTGTCCCAAAGCATTAGATGCTCCATCGAATGCCATTTTCCATGTTTCATTTTCTTCATCGACTTCCTGTTCTATCGTCATTATATCTCCATCAGGAAAGTCCATTCTCATGGGCTCATAATCCTCCAATGCTCTATCAGCCAGATATTCAGCGATCACACTTCCTTTTACGGCCTTTTGGGTGACATACTGTATGTCGTATTCAGATAACAGCATTTGCCATTTTGCAATCCTGCCTGATAAAGCGGGTTTCTCGAAAATGTACTTAATGGGGTCAGTCTTGGAGATCAGTAATGTTGTGTTGTTGAGCATGTAGTGTCGTAGTCGATGTGCTACCCATGCAAGGGCACAACAGGACTTTTCTACTATTGAGTATTTAGCTTCATATGTGGTAAGCTTTTTGCTCAAATAGTAAATTGCATGCTCCTTCTTGCTTGTCTCATCACGTTGACCCAATACGGATCCTAATGAAGAATCCTGTATGGATAAATATAGAATCAACGGTTCTCCGGATCGAGGTGGTATCAAGACTGGTGGATTTGATAGATATCGTTTGATTTTCTCGAACGCTTCTTGGCATTCGTTATTCCACTCAATCGGATTGTTCTTCTTTAGTGATTTGAAAAGCGGTTCACACTTGGACGTCAATTGTGATATGAACCTTGCTATGAAGTTGATTCTACCCAGAAAACTTCTTACTTGTTTTGGAGTCTTCGGGGGTTGCATTTCTTGTATCGCTTTGACTTTACTCGGGTCAACTCGAATCCCGTCCTTGCTGACTATGAAACCCAATAACTTTCCTGAAGAGGCTCCAAAAGTACATTTGGCAGGATTCAACTTCAATTGATATTTGCGAAGTCTATCGAATAGTTTTCTTAGCACTTTTAGATGCCCTCCAGCAGTGAAAGTTTTGGCGATCATGTCGTCCACATATACTTCAATTTCTTTATGAATCATGTCATGGAACAACGTGACCATGGCTCTTTGATATGTAGCACCAGCATTCTTTAACCCGAAAGGCATCACCTTATAGTAGAAGGTACCCCAAAGGGTAATAAAAGCAGTTTTTATCATGTCATCTGGATCAAGTTTGATTTGATTGTATCCAGAAAAACCATCCATGAAGGAAAAGTAGGAGTTTCCTGCGGTATTATCCACCAGTGTATCAATATGAGGAAGTGGGAAGTTATCTTTAGGACTGGCTTCGTTCAAAGGCCGGTAGTCCTGACAAACTCTTAGTTTCCCACTTTCTTTCTTTTCGACTGGGACAATGTTAACCACCCATTCTGTATATTCAGCGACCCCAAGAAATCCTGCATCCCACAGCTTTCGAATCTCGTCTTTTACTCTTAAGATTAACTCCGGCTTTAATCTTCGTAACTTCTGTCTGACAGGCTTCGCCCCAGGCTTCAAAGGTATTTTGTGTAGTACTATGTCTGAGCTTAAGCCAGGCATATCTTGGTATGACCAAGCGAATACATCCACATATTCTTTCAATAAATGGACTAATTCTTCTTTTTCTTCAGGAGGGAATAAAGTGCCAATCTTGACTTCTTTTACATCCTGACTGTCTCCCAGGTTGAATACCTCAGTTGGTTCTTGACTTGTTGCTCTTTTTTTTTCATCTCGCTCAATCATTTTTAATAGCTCAGGAGATACTTGAAGATTTTCGTCATCCGAGTCGGTAGTGTTTACAGGATTATCAAAGTTCATTCTTTCATTGTCATCAAAGAGAGTTTTGGGTCTGCATTATCCAGAGAGAAAAGAAAGAGAAGAGAGAAAAAAAAATGGCACGAATGAGATGGATGCAAACTGGTACTTTATTTACAATGTGCATAAATCACAACTTTATTGGAATAAAAAGCAATAACTAAAAGGTTCACTTAAACAAAGACTACACCCTATTGATTGAACCTTTCTTTAGGAGGTTTTTACTATTAGATTACTTTGGAAAGCTTTCAATTATAACAGGCAGTTCTATCGCCTCCCAATTGTTCAGCACATCCCGTGGGCCACAAGGTTGAATGAGCTCCTCCTCTTCAGGTGAATCGCTGATGATTGCCTGAATAGAAAGACTTTCAAAAGACTTGTTGATGTTGATAGTCAGCTTGCCTTCATTGTCATTTTTCGGAATGAGACCACCACTCACGAACGTTTCGGTGATTTCAGGGATATCCAGATTTCTTTCCTGGAGAGGATGCCCTGTTAATCGTGCAATCCTCTTTTCTCTTTTTTCAGCTATTGCCTTCATTTTATCATGTCTTGTCGGTGTGAAGCCTAGGCCGTATTTTCCTTCATTTGCGGATATTTTCAATGGCTCTGGGATTCCTTGTAAATCTTGTCCCAAACCTAACCCCGGTGAGTATCCTCCTTTTATCATGAGTTTGGCGACCATGCGACTTGTTTTAGAGATGTTAGGAATGGGTTCTTCTCCATATTCACTGACATAAGCAGCATTGACAATCTCAAAAGACCTGAAGGAGCAATCAGGTATATTTTCATTGACCTCAACATATTGAGCATCCGCAGGTCTAGATAGCAGAATGTCTTCGTCAGCAAAGACTGTGATTATCTTTCCTTCAATGATGAATTTCATTTTTTGAAGTAATGAGGAAGGAATTGCTCCAGCCATATGGATCCATGGTCTTCCCAGTAGACAAGTATAAGATGGAGAAATGTCCATGACTTGGAATGTGATATGGAAAAGACAGGGACCAATCCCAATTGGTAGCTCTATTTCTCCAACCACATCTCTCTTTGTTCCGTCAAATGCTCGAACAACAATATGACTGTTGTTGAGGTGTGATGGGTCTAAACCGATCTTATGTAAAGTTTCTAATGGCATTACATTTAGAGCTGATCCATTGTCGATCAGAACTCTAGCCATAATCCGATCTTTGTATTTAATCGAAATATGTAGAGCCTTAGAGTGACCCCTTCCTTCTGCTGGTATCTCATCGTCAGTGAATGTGATGAGATTTTGTGCCGTGATGTTGTTGACAAGGTGGTCAAAGTTGTTCACGGAGATATCTTGTTCAACATAAGCCTTATTCAGGACTTTGAGAAGAGCTTCTCGATGGGCATCAGAACTTAAGAGCAATGAAAGTATGGAGATCTTTGCTGGCAGACGGTTCAACTGCTCCACGATACTGTATTCACTTTGCTTTATGAGTTTGAGAAACTCAGTAGCTTGTTCATCTGTTACTGCTCGAGGCATCTCTTGCTCTTTAGATGTGTTAATAGGTCCATTTGCTGGATCCGTAACATTCTTCTCTTGTTGGAGCTTGTTCATTTGCTCGGGAGAATAACACCGACCACTTCTAGTCATGCCCCCAACTTCTAACGGAGTTGATGTGATGTTAGAAGTATAGCCATAGTTCCATGGAACAGTTTTGTCTGATTTGTACGGGAATGGCTTTGGAACTTGAATTCTTAAAGGCTTGAGAGCAGATTTTGAGATTGGAATGACTAGTGGCCTTGGCATGATATTGACTTCTTGTTCTTTAATTATCACATTCACGTCATCCTCTTTATCTGACATAAAAACGATGATTTGGGAGGAGTCCATGAGACTTTGTAGACTTTTACGGAATTCTGGGCATTCTTGGATAGAATGACTCTTACTGTTATGAAAGTTGCACCATTCCTCATGCTCGACTTCTTTATTTCCAGAAGACTTTCCTATGATAATCCCTTCTTTCACAAGGCATGAATATACATGCTTAAGAGGGGTTATGATATCATTGACTGTTTTCTTCATCGGCCAGTATTCTTCTATCATATTGACTGGTTTGGCTTGATGAGGAGGCAATGGATTATGAGTGACGTTTGGTTCATCGGAAAAGTCCAACCACTTTGACTCAATTAATTGTTGGACTATACGCTTCAATGCTATGCAATTTTCGAGTCCGTGGCCCACGGCACCATCATGATATGGGCAATTTAGTTTAGGGTCATACCATGTTGGATATGGGGGTTCGAATGGCCTTGTGGGAATTGGGTGAATGAGTTGGCTCTGGATGAGTTTTGGATATAACTCAGTATAAGTCATGGGAATCGGTGCGAAAATTTCTCTTGGTCTTGGTGCAGGCATTGGAGGAGTCGGAACAGGTGGCCGTAACTGATTAGGCCTGTTGAGAGGATAATTGTTGGGTCTATTGGGAAGATAATCACTGGGCCTATTTGGAGGATAATCATTGGGCCTATTGGTAGGATAATAATTGGGCCTGTTGGCAGAATAGGATAGGCGAGGTCCGGTAGCCACGGTACCTACGAGGGGAATCCCTCTTCCTCGTCCGATTTGTTGTATTTCTTCATCTTTTCTTCTGGATGGTCCTCCTCTTTTCATAGGATCACTAAAGGACTCAGTAATCTTCCCGGTCCTGATACCATGCTCGATCCTTTCTCCAGACATGACTACGTCGGAGAAGTTAGTTGCCGCATTGCCAATAAGTTTGTCATAATATGGGTATTTCAGTGTCTGGACAAACAAAGTGACCATTTCTCTTTCTGTCATGGGTGGCTGTACTTGTGCAGCTAAGTCCCTCCATCGTTGGGCGTATTCCTTAAAAGTTTATGTTTTTTTCTTCTCCATGTTTTGGAGAGTTTGGCGATCCGGAGCTAAGTCCATAACATGTTTATAGTTGCCGATGAAGGCCTGAGCAAGGTCATTCCAAGTTTTTATGTTTCTTGGACCTTGGCTTAGATACCACTGTAATGCTGATTTTGTGAGACTTTCCTGAAAAAGTGCGATCCACACCTTCTCATCTTTGGTAAGTGGTTGTAGTCTTCTGAGAAACAAAGTGATGTGAGTGATGGGATCACTCGTTCCATCGTATTTTACGAAATCTGGCACCTTAAAATCTGAAGGGATTACGACGTCTGGCACTAAGCAGAGGTCATCCACTGAAAGGGATCCGAATATAGTGCCTCCTTCAATGGCTCTCAGTCTTTTCTCTATTGTCTCGATTTTTTGAGATTCTGCTTCATCTTTTGGTAATGTCTTCTTCTCTTCCTGTACAGTGTCTTGTTTCAGGTGAACACTAGCAGAGGGTCCTGATTCTTGAAACAGGTTTTCTTGGACTGAGACTCGTTGCGGGGTGAATCCCGGGGGATAAGTGGGATCTTGTACTTCTTTGATGGGGACTTGAGTTGCTTTCCCTTTGATTAATTCCATCAATTGTTTCATCTGTTCTGACATACTTTCAATCTTGGACTCCATCTCCATGAGACGTCCTTCGGCTTGTTCTGCCATTAATCTTGTTTGGAGTCGAGTTGATTATCGGTGTTGAGGTCCAATTTTACCCCTTTTAAAGGAAATATTTATTTTATTAGATTCTATGTGTGTATGATTGATGTGATGGATGCATGCATGAATATTGTAAATACTTGGTGAAAGAAGAATTATAGTGGAATTTCTCAATTACATTCACCAAAAGCTTATTATTTTCAAAAGAAACGGCCCAAAGTACAGTATTGCTTTCTGGCCTTTGAAATAAACTCCATCATTTTTTGAATATTCACTGATGGAGTAGGGCAGCTCAATTCTTCTAACTCCTTGGCTTCTTCGCCCATTAGTTGGGCTTGCTCAGTCACTTTTCTGACTTCTGCCAAAAATATTTGAAGCTGTTCTTGAGAAAATCTGTATTGATCTTCCCAATATCTTGCTCTCATCTCTGTTTGATCGGTTTCATCAACTAATTCGGTGATGACTTGTTTTTGGCTTTCGATCTTTTCTTCGAGGAGTTGTGTTTTGTGACTGAGCTGTTGTATGTCGAAGAGCATCTTCTTGTTCTTCTCCTTTTCTTCCTCTAGCTCTTTCTCCAACTCTCTTTTTGCCAATTTTCTGATGACCTCTTCGGGAAGAACTGTTCCTTCTTTCCGATTATTTCTCCATTCATAATACGCAGTAGGAGAAATAATAGGGCCTGACTTTAATATGAAAAGTCTTTTCCATGCAACTGAAATACCCATTGCAAGCTTATTTGAATTTGGATCTTCATGTGAAAACTCCAACTTGCTCAGGTTATGTGTCATGGGTATAAATTGCATGGACCCAAATTGTTTACATACTTGGGCTGGAGCATAGCTTGTTCCTCCCCATATGCCTAAGAGAGGAACCCACGGGCAATTGCCGCAACGGTAAACTATGCGGGTGGTGGTGGACCAGGGTACTCTCCATTCAATTTGGAATTCGCTGATGTTCTTGAAGTAGTCAACCCATGCTTCCTTGCTATCATGATTAGTGGTTTCACTTTTCAAAAAGGCTTCAATTGGGATGAAGTCCTTTGAAAAGCGATTTCCAAAATGTTGCTTCTCACAAGGAAGGTGGCTTTTGATCCAAACGTTGAGGAGATGTGAACATCCTATGAATTTGCCTCCTCTTTGGCGACAAAAGTTTAATGCCCTGATAGTTTCACATAATATCACTGAGGTCGGATTTACTTGGGCATTGCAGACTTGCTCAAATAATGTGATGACGTCTCCTTCAATAAATCCGACAATTCTTGGGAAGACTACCAGGCCATATATTGCCAAGGCGAACAACTTGCGTCGTTGATTCTTCTGAGGGAGGGTGTGACTTAGTTGTTTTAGATCGGTCCAGCTGATAAATTTCCGACACCCTTTTGTTGCAAATTTGGGTTGAAGACTGGAAGCTGGCATGTCCAATAATTTTGCTAGGGCTCGATGAGGCTCCGTTCTTCTATCATATTGATACGTCTCAATTGGATAGTTGGAGGACCAACCCAAGAGGTTATTGTATTCTTCAATGGTTGGAACCAGATCCATCTTATCGAAAGAAAAGCATCGATAAAATGGATCCCAAAATTGTGTTAGAGCCCGGACAAGTGATGCATCAACGGTAACCTTTAGTAGGCAAGCGATGTGACCATATTTTGCCGTAAAAGCTTCCCGATCAGCAGAGTTCCAACTATTCCAGACTTGTAATAATTCCATGGTGTCATTATGGTTTATCCGAACCGATACCTGGTCCTTAAGCTGTATGTGAGAGTGGGATGTCAGAGCATCTCCGTGAAGCTTTTGAGCTGTTTCGGAATATTCCATAGCTTCAGGCTGAGTTTCGATTACAGTGTCATTCCATGATGCAGTAACAGCCGTGGGAAGATAATCGAGAATATCCATGATAATGGTTCTTTCACCAAATATTTATCTTTAATGATGAAATGTGTATGCCGGAAAAATAAGGAAAAACAGAGTTAGTAAAAAGGTAACACATAAGATCATACAAACATATAGATAAAACAAAACCTATGGAAATGGGAACCGAGGTATAGAAAATTCTTAATGGCTGGTTCTAAGGTAGAGTAAGGAATTCTATATGCAGAAGGTGGTTTATCAAAAAGGCAAGGGATAGTTCCCGAATCCCGTCACTAAATCATAGTGACGGCCCGATTCCTTACCCTCTAGGGTTTATGTAAGGAATGGATTAATTCGAGTCGTAGCTTTTCGTGGGCCCATGCAGAGACTAACCGTCTCAGAAGGCAATACACTACTTTGCTACTTTGAAACCGGTGAAGGCTTAGAGACCGTGGCCTCACAAGGACAGCAACACCAATTCCGCTTAGAAAGAATCGTGTTTGATTTAAGGAAGCTCGGGTATAGAGCTTCATTTTGTGAATGCATTATGCATGTTTACTTAAGTAAATATAATATATAAATCCACATAATAGTAAAGCAAAGTAAATCAAAACAAATCAACTTTAAGCTCGACTCACTAATATTGACTCCCCAGTGGAGTCGCCAAGCTGTGGCAACGTGCGGGCCGTTTTCGGGAGTCGCCACCAATCAGTTTTCTTAGGTCGATTGGTCACCTTAAAATTGGTCTGCGAGAGTTCGGGGATCGGGAGTACGGTTACGCTAAAACAATATTGTTATAGCGCCCAAAATTGGCACCTTAGTTGATTTTAATTTTGTTTTACTTTGCTTTTAAATAATTTTCAGTTAACTTAGAAATTTTAACTGAATTAGTCGAAATGTGGATTTTTAAGTTAATTTGTATAGAATTTTATACTTCCGAACCATGGACTCTGCCGAGTCATTTGGACACGGAAGATTTGGATTCCAAACCATGGACTCTGCCGAGTCATTTGGACACGGAATTTGACGAAATTTTAATCAATTAATCCATATCGTAAATATGGATTTTTATCTTTTTATTTAATTTATTTATTTTAAAAGGTTGATATTTTCTAAACCGTAGATCCTGCCGGATCATCCGGATATGGAAATTATTTTAATTTTTAGTTAATTATTTAATTTTTATGGAATCAATTATTAGTTTAATTATTAATTTGGAAATTTTAGGTTTATTAATAATCTAAAAATTTGATTTTTCTTTCTTTATATTTTCTTTTCTTTTCTTTCTTTTTATTTTCTTGTTTAATGAAAGATCTTTATCATTTATTTTTTTTTAAGGAACCAAAAATAAAATTTTTTTTTCAAAGAGTTATATATTTTTAAAAAAAAATCTTGATATTCATATATTTTATTTTATGTTTATTCTTTTTATTTGATAAAATATGAACCAAAAAGTAATTATTTAATTAAGATTTTATTTATTTAATAATGAAACCAAAGATTTATATGTATATTATAAAAATAAAAGAAAAGTCTTGATATTTATATTTTGATATAAGGTTTTTAAAGTAATTATCTAATTTGTAAGTCTAAAAAAATACATCCAATTAATAAGTCTAAAATATTTAATTCTTTTCTATTTATTTTATCTTATATTTTTTTTGAAATCATTTGGCTAAGATTTTTGTTTATTTAATAAAGGAATTAAAAAGTTATATTTTTTTATTATTTTAAAAGAAAATAAGTAAAAATATAAAATTTTAATTTTCATATATTTTTTTTAAAAAAAAGTTTTTCTTTGTTTTTATTACTAGATAAAAAAAATAAAGTAAACTATTTAAAAATTAATTTTATTTTGTACTTTACTTAAAAAATTTTGGTTTTCCAAACCATGGATCCTGGCGGATCATTTGGACATGGAATTTAATTTAAAATTTAATTATTCAATTAATTATTAAATAGCACACGCAGCCTGAATTTTTCTAAGTGTGATTTTTTTTTAATTATGTCAAACTAATTTCATATTAATTATTAAAAAGTCTAAATCTAATTATGTTTAATATTAATTCCTAAGCTAATTCATAATTATCTAAACAAAACTATAAAAGGAAAACATAAGTAAAACAATGACTAATTTGTAAATCAGAACAACATTAGAGACTCAATTAGACAAATAAAATAAATCCAGGGGTAAATTATTTATTAAAAATGTTTATCTAACCTAATCATGCAATTATGCTTAATATTAATTTTATTTATTTATTCGTGCTCATAATCAAATAAAAACATACATTAGTGACCAAATTGTAAATCAAAACAACATTAGAGTCTCAAATAGACAAAAATCAAATAAATCCAGGGACAGATTATTTAAAGAAATATCTATGTATCCTAATCATATAATTAAGCTTAATGTTAATTTCTAAGCAAATTTATGCTTTTAATTATCTGAACAATTAATAAACATCAGTAAATCAATGGCCAGATTGTAAATCGAAACAAACTTAGGGTCTCAAATAGGCAAATCAAAGGAATCCATAGGCTAAAAATTAATTATGCCCAAAATTATGGATCAAATCAGATCTGGATCGATAACGAGTCGGTTTGCAATCCGAGTTTCATTTTTTTTGTTTAATTTTTACTTTCATTTTTTTTACTTTCAGGGCTTTAAATAAATGCAGTTAATATCCAAACCATGGATTCTAACCGAACTACCTGGATATGAATTCTGTAATTTATTATCATACTATATTCATTCAAGAGTTTTATTAAATCTACCCGGAATGATTTTTTAAATGGATCGTGAATATTAAATAATAAATAAACTATCCTAAAATTAAATAGATAAAAAGGATGGATATAAAATTAAGTAAAACAATCTAGGTTATAATCCTACATGAATTTTATGACTAAATTTAATTAATGGCCAAAATAGACAAGTAAACAAAAGAGATTAAAGAAAAGAAAACAATAAAAACTTGCTGTAAGTGGTTAATCTGCAAAAGAGAATATGTTAGTGACTTAAATGAACAAAATGAAGAAAACTAAGGATTAAACAAGGATGTTTACCCAAAAAATTAAAAGAACAGTCTTTGACTTGGTTCAAAAATTAAAAACGCGTCTGGCGTTTTTTACTTCTTCTTCCTTCTTCGTTGTTTTTTTTTTTTTTTCTTCAGGCGCGACGAGGGGGGGGGGCTGCGTAGCTGGAGCGATGCACGACGGCGGAGGGGCTGCTAGGCGCGGAAGAGGAGGGGAGATGGAGGGCGACGGGCGCGACGGGAGCGGAGGAAGCTGGTGGGAGGCAACACGGAGGCTGGCTAGACGGCAGGGAGCGAGGCGAGCAAGGGACGCGACGCGGCGGGCGAGGAGGCGCGGCAGGGGACGCGACGCGGCAGGGAAGGAGGCCGGAGACGGTGACTGGAGTGAGAGCAGCAGGCGGGCGGCAGATGCGGCGCTGAGCGGAGGGCGAGTGGGAAAGGAGGGCGAAGGCGTCGTCGAGGCGCGGTGGAGCTTGGGCAGGGGAGATGAGAGAGAGAGGGAGAGCGTCTTTTTTTTTTTTTTTTCTGTGTGTGTGTGTTCTGAGAGAGAGAGAATAGAAACAGAGAGGGAGAAGAAACCGAGAGGGAGAAGGAGAAAGATCGAAACCGAGAGGGAGAGAGAGGGAGAGCCTTTTTTTAATTTTTTTTTTTTGTGTGTGTGCGTTGTCAGAGAGAGAGAATAGAAACAGAGAGGGAGAAGAAACAGAGAGGGAGAAGGAGAAAGATCACTTAGAAAGGGAGAGAGAGAGAGAGGGAGAGCGTGAATGAGAGGGAGAGGTCTGTCGGCCGAGATAAGGAAGAAAGAAGTCCAGAGCCTTCCAAATTGAAATGCTAGCTGGGGAAGGCTTAGCTGGGGGAGGATTTTTTTCTGTTTTCTTCTTCTTTCATTTTTTTTTAAATATTTTTAATTAATTAATTAATAAATAATTACTAATTAATCAATATTTTTAATAAACACGTAAAGATATATATGTATACCTATGTATATATTTTAACTAACACTATATGAAAAAAGAAATGCCCCCCTTTAAACTAATAATATGTATATATTATTAATAATCTAATTTAATGAAAGTTGGACGAAATTGGGTGTCAACAGGTTGATTCCCAGGAGAATAGGATCCGACTTGTCCACACTTTGATGGCCTACGCAGAGGCCGTGCAGCAGAGCAACCTCAACCTAGCTGAAGCTTTGGTGAAACAAATCAGATATTTCGCAATTTCTCAACCAGGGGCGATGCGCAAGGTGGCCACCTACTTCGCCGAAGCTTTGGCTCGAAGGATTTACAGGGTTTTTCCGCAGAACCCACTCGATCATTCTCTTTTAGATATCTTTCAAATGCACTTCTATAAGACCTGCCCGTATCTCAAATTCGCCAACTTCACCGCTAATCAAGCGATTCTTGAAGCGAGAGAAGCGGAGGGACGGTGCGAGAGAGGAGAAACGATGAGAGGCGGAGGGACGGTGTGAGAGAGGAAAGACGGTTAGCGGTACAGGGATCGGGTGAAAGGGGAAAGAGGCAGGCGAGAGTGGTGAGAGGGGAGAGACAAGCGGCAGAGGAGGGGTGGGGTGGGTTATGTGGGATTATATAGTTAGGGTTAGTTTGGGTTGGGTATTTTGGCCCCTTAGGTACTTTTTTTTTTTTTGCTGGGTGTTATTATTATTATTATTGTAAAATATTTTCAGTTTATTAGAATATAATATTTTTAATTATTAGATCATATTCATTATAATATGTTTATATACATTAATATATGTGATATATACGTTAATATATATTATATATATGATACATCAAATGTTAATAATAATAATAATAGTAATAATATTATTATTATTATTATAATTGAATATGTATGACATATACATCATATAGGTTATTAATAATAATAATATTATTGTTGTTGTTGTTTTTATGGCAAATATTTTCAAAATAATTACTTTATTTTCTAAAATTATACAATAAATAAGATAAATATTTTATATATGATATACATACGTACATATATACATACATACATATTATACTAATATATTATGATAAATACATATTATCACATATATTATGATAAAATTATTAGGCCGTTGTAAAAATAAAATGTTTTCCAACGGCTTCGGCCGTTGGAAACAATAAATACTAAGATGTATAATTTAATTCACTATTTTCCAACGGTTTAGGCCGTTGGAAAAGTGTCCGTTGGAAATTTTTCAACACTTCCAACGGTCAAGCCGTTGGAGATTTTTTTTTACAAGGGTCATTGTTTTTACGATTTCCAATGGCCTTGGGCATTGGAAAATTGGCCATTGGAAAAAATTGATTTTTTTAGTAGTGCTTGTATTTTCAAGTTAATTAAATATCTAATCTTGGGTGTTCACAACAAGTCACGTCTTCCGCAAATACGTTCAAAGAGGCATTTTTCATTGAGGAGGCTATTACTCAGTTTTTCAGTGATAACCAAGTACGCCTTAATTTTTACATTAATTTTATATCATGAAAATTAAAGTGCTTATTAGTTGTGTGCTAAATTTCCTTCATATAGATGGTTTTATTTACAGCCTAAACCAGGCTCCTGTCTCAACTGCCCCACCATCCCAAGTCCCAACGCAGCCAAATTTTCTACTCTACCACATCCCAAGTCTCACTTATTAATTTCTGAATTTGAGCCCAAAAATCTGATGGTCGAGGGATTTTCCATTGGCTGTACTTCTCGGTGACCATTGATTCCACCGAAGCCAGCCTAATCACTCGCCTTTACCTATACTAGCGCTCATGCGTTCTGCGTCCTTCCAATCAAATTCGATCGTCACCCCAACCACTACGTCGTTGCCTGATTTGGACTTGATTGGGCTATAAATTGGTGATAAAGGTTGGGTCGTCGCCAAAGCACTGTTGGGTGTCACTGTTGCTGTCACCGTTGCATTGTTGGTGGAGATTGGGCCATCGTCGGAGCAATCTGGAGAGGACGGAAATGACCATTGACGGAGATTGGGCCATCGTTGGAGCACTGCTGGGTGGTGGGATGGAGTTAGAGCCCATGAAGGGTCACATATATATCCATTCATAGACAAAAGCAGGGAAAAGACTTGAAAGAGATAACTAGTAGCTTCTATTTGCGGCATTGGTTTTCAAGAAGAAATTGCAGAAGGCTAGTAAAGCATCGTAAATAACATCAAGTTCAGTGGCAAGAAGAGGACTAAACTACTAGTCCCACATTGCGCGCATATGATGCTACCAAGAAATGTGTTAACGCACTTTCGTTAATCTCCGCCGAACTAATAGTTAACAATCGATTATCATGTTATGTTTATTTATTCCCCAACTTGCTGCAAATATTTAAGATCGGTAAAGCAAGATGGCTTGGCAACTTTAGTTGAATATAGTTAGGAAACCTAACCAATCAATTTAATGCAACTTAAAGAAACTAATGAATCAATTTAATAATATATGAAGCTAGCGATAAAGATAGCGTAGACTAGAAGTTAGCTTAAGCTAACAAATCTTATCCTTATCTATAATTGAGGTAATGAAGGGTAAAATATGAAATTCCATACTTGGAATCTTGTTTACAAGTAAAGTCTCAGTTTTAACAGGGTATAGTGGCTTTCGAGGAGAGAAAGTCATTTTGACTAAGCCGGGCCATGAGGAGTATTTTGGTGATTTGTCACAACATGTAAAAATACAAACTCCATACATGAATAATTTTTTTAAGTAATTAAATTTTTTACGAATTTTTTCTGCAGCTAACCCAATAAAAGAAAAATCAATAAAGCTTCTTTAAAAAAATGCTTTAAAGGTACAATTTAGGCTTCTTAATGTTTGGAGTTTCAATTTTGCATACAATTCAATGAATAATCATTGAAAGTTAAAATAACCTATTAAATAAATGGTTATGCATTACCCTTGATATATGATGCCTTGACATTAGATAATAGGTCTTCACATACAAGCATGCAGTAGAGAGGGAGTATAGAGACCTACAAAAAGATTCTTCGATGCTTAAGTAGAAATTCTAGATAAAACGTGAATACGAAGGAAGTGATATCATAACTCATAAATAAATAGTAACAACCTTTATATAGGCTTTAAAAGTGGTGTTCCTTGGATTTAAGGCTGTTGGATAAGACGTTGCTTTTTGTATCCTTTATAATGTAGGATTAGTGAGACACTTGTCCTATGGTGGGCCCTATGAGTGACCTTTCGTGGGAAATGAAGCGTTTGACCTTTGTAACAATCATAGTTATTTTGGGCCATTTTGGGCCTTAAGTCATATTAGGTCTTTTGGGCTTGCTCTAGCCAAATACTCCTTCCGTCCCAGTTTACTTGAAATATTTTTTTTTTATGTCCCAAAAGGTTGAAACGTTTCATCTTTTGGAAAAGTTTAAACAATTAAATAATCTTTTTACACAAAAACCCAATAAAGACTCTTTTTTTAATATCCACTTAATCTCTCACTGCACAAAACCTAAAAAAGAATCTTTTCTTTTTTAATCATTATTTAAACTTTTACTACATAAAAAATTAACACAAATTACATATACCTTAATTTCCGTGCCCAGAGAAATGTTTCAACTTAATTGGGACGGAGGGAGTAGTACTCAGATGGACATCACCTGTAATCCATTATTTAAATTGAAACCAACACTAGAGTAATAATTATTTTATAAAATTTCTTTCAAAAAATAAGGTAGTACAGATAATACTAAATTAAGTTTGATTATTCACATAATTTCCTTTAGGATATAATATCATGGGGAGTCCAATCCGACATTGCCTTATTTGTGTTTCTGTTCTCTTAGCATATCTCTACCATTTTGTAGACGTGATTATCAGAATTACTAATATATTCACGAGAGTTCTATTTAAAATACGGCGTTTAAATTTTTAGGCGTATAAATGTAAGGCTAGTAGCTGAGCTGATTATCTGTATATTTTACTATAGCATTTGTTTGTAGATACTATACAACTCATAATTAATGAAATGAACAATCTTCTATTAAAAAAGAATAATACTTCACCTGTCTATTACATTCTTTGCATCATTTACTATTTTGAACCATGCGAGATCTTTGCACCATTTTCATATTTAATAAGTTATTACGAAACTAGCATTTAAATATTCAAATATTCTATTTTTCTTAATTTGTGTAAAAAAGTAAAGGCCTAAAAGTAGGAAGGTGAATACACTTTTTTTCTCTTTTTTAATATCCATGCAAAAATGTTTATAGAACAGAAGTACTAGTAATAATTAAACACATGGCCGCAAATAGGGAGCCCCAAAATATTTTTTGTACTTATTTATATAATGTATATTTTATGAGTTATTTTAAAAAAATTAAAGAGTAAATATATTTTAAGAATGTACATTTAAATGAATTAAGATTTCTGTCTATCTCCCAATTTTATCTTTCCAAAGTTAAAATCTCCACTATTAAGGTGCACCCCACACCAACAATTAACAACCTCTAACTAACTGTCAATCCACCACAACAACAATTTATAACTTGAAAGTTGCAATTGTTTATAACTTCTTCAATTTCCATGTAGCTCACCCCTAATTTCTATGAGTTCTTTTTATTTTTAATCTTATTTCTACTTGATGGAAGACTCAAATTATAATTTTAATATATATTTCATGTAATTTGGATAAAATTGCTCTGATATAAATTTTATATTAAAACGCCCTAATTTCAGCCTCCTAACCTGAGCTCCGTCTTTAATTAAACACACAACTTAAATTAGACATACTTGAATTTGAATTAGTATATACAATTGATATGAAGGATGGATCGAAATAAAGAAAGTATAGTTAATTTTTTTTTCCACCAAAAGAAAAGCTAAAATTATATAATGATATTTTTTAATATATAATTTTTATATTTAATATTCTGGTATATAAATAATAAATTAAAGCTTGTAGTTTTCAAATATACTTTTAATTTTTTTAGAAAACAATAAATAGATAAAATTTTAAATTAAACTTAGGTTAAAAAATAGGGTTTAATTGATTGGGGACGGTGGGGGGCTGGGAGCGGGTGCCAATCACGTTGGCCCCCACACACAGACGGAAGCCAGAAAGAAGGAGCTCTTGTTTTGTTTTCCATTGCTGTGCTTGTGGGCATTTTGAAGCAAAGCCTAATACTGTTATATGCGTGAGAACTTGAGTGAGTGCTTGGCCTGGAGGGAATAGGCAGCAGAGGGGGAAGAGGGTTTAAATTCTTTTTCTTCCCTATTTTGGAATGGTAACAAAGGAAGAGTAGCAGGAAAGTAAGCAGAGGAAGGAGAGTGCTTGACTTAGTTCGAGGTAAGTCTGTCCTCCAAGATAAAGAAGGGACTTGTGTAAAATACTTCTTATTTCTTCTTTGATTGCAGTGAACTATTTTATACGGCAATTCAGTGTTGTCAAAATCGGACCAGACCGGCTGGTTCAACTGCGAACTGTGAACCCTTCTGGCCTGGTTATTGGCCCATATAGACTTTGGTCAAGAACCGGTCAAAACCGTATAGAACCGGCGAACCGTTAAACCGTATGAACTGAATGAACCGACAGTCTAACATTAACAACTACAATAGAAAAACTGGAAAGGAAAACAAAAAAGAAAACCCTACGTCCGTTCGGATTCAATTGCGTGTGAAAGAGGGAGAAAGTAGTAAGAAAAAAAATTGATTTTGATGGGAGAAGCAAAAGCCTGATAGTCAGTTAGTCACCGGCCGTCCTTCCCTGTCGGTTGCCACTCGTCCTCAGCCCTCCTGCTTTGCGTTTCCGGCTTTCCGGTGCTACCTTGCCAGTGACCCAAGTGCGTACTACAGTCTACAGTTTGCATACATCTTTTTATTTCTACTCACCTCATTGTTGCTGCTCTCTATGGTCTCAGTGTCACCGTTTCTCACTTGTGAGGCTTTGGACTAATTTTAGATTTACAAAGTAGAACTTTATATACAGGGTGTCGGGTCTGTCTTTGTTTCATATTTTTTCTTTGCCTTTTTTTTGTCATTTTCTTTTACTTTTGTACTTTTTAACTGTACTCCTTCTGCTTTTTCTTTTTCCTATCTGTTTTTAATTTTTATTGCATGCTTGCAACCTTTGACTAGTTTATCAGTTTCGGTTTTCTACTTTCTAATCTTCTAGTCTGGTTTTGTACGTGTTCCAATGTTTCCACATCAAACCCGACCAGCACTTTGTTTTTTTTAAATCAAAAGGAGACCAGCTCTTAATTAATTGAATGAAAAGGACATTCTCATTTGACTAGTTTTGTTTGTGCGCCTTTGTACGTTTTCTTTGTATTTATTTGACTAGTTTTGTTTGTGGCAGCCTTTGTACGTTTTTTTCTGCTGTACATCATTGCTTCAATCTTCTTTTACATTTTCTATCTTTTTAATTTTTTTTACAGAAAGAGATGTAAGACAAGTAGCCATTTTTACATTCCCAACAAAAAAAAATACAAAATGGTTAGTTAGTTCTTGGCCCTTACAGTTGCAGCATAATTAATTTTATATGAATCTCCAGTTAAGAGGAAATAGTTGCCAGGATGATCAATTTTATACTAATTTAGACACATAATAGATTCATTACAAACAACTTAGGCCAATTATTTTGATCATGTGAATACATATGCTTGCTAAGTTGATAGGACATGACTATAGCAATAAAATGTAAGTATTCTTTACAATATATGTAGGGAACATGAAACAATAAGGAAATAAATTATAAATTCGATATATTGTAAACAATTTATTTCCTTTTTTATTTCCATTAATGTTGCTTTCATTTCATGCTTAGTTGTTTTCAAGTAACCATACCCAACAATGAAAAGGAACATTTGAAAAACTCATATATTTCTTGTTTCCTAATTATATTAAATAATGTGCTTCTTTTTTTTCATAATTTACAGAATTATGAGCCAAAATAATCCAACTGCTTCTTCTGAAGCAAACATCCACAACCAAGCAGCACGGTTGAAGAGTAATCCTGCATGGGCACATGTTAGTGAAGCAATTTCCCAAGATAATAAAAAAGCATTGGTATGTAACTTTTGCCAAAAGACTTATCGAGGTGGAGGCATTCATAGGTTGAAAATGCATCTTGCCAGATGGAAAGGTGATATAGGTCCATGTTTAAAAGTGCCGGCAGATGTTCATTATCGCATGCAGCAAAGTATTGATAAAGTTGGAGAACAAAAAAGGCAAAGGCAATCAAACTATGAAGAAAGTCACTCTCTTGGCAGAAATACACATGAATCTCAAGGTGATTATATTTACTACAAGAAAATATAAGATTAGAGTTCATTATTACCGAATTATTTTTTTATTAATTTGTTTATAGAGCCATTCTTAAGAACATGCCAATATATAAATTAAATAGAACTATTCAAGAATTATATAATTTTTTTATTTATTTCTTAAATTTTTTGTGTTTCTAATATGGGTTTCTATTGTAGTCATTGATACAGATGATGATGTCGGTTGTAATTAGCTAAGTAATACTTGGGTTGCTTCATCTAAAAAAAGAAAAGGAGCTTTGGACTCTTACTTTCCTAGTGAAACTGCTCCTGGATCTCAACCAACAATCAAGTCTATACTCCAAAGCAAGGAAAAGCTTCATGAGGTCGATCTTGCTATAGCTCGCTTCTTTTATGATGCATGCATTCCTTTTAATGTTGCAAATTCATTCTATTTTCAACCTATGGTGGATGCAATTGCCTCTATTGGGTTGGGGTATAAAGCTCCTACATATCATGCCATAAGAGTGAATTTGCTATCAGATGCAAAAGCAGAAGTGAAGTTACTTATTGACACCTATAGAAGCACATGGGCAGAAACAGGTTGCACTATTATGGGTGATGGTTGGAAAGATTGTAGAGATCGATCTTTGATAAATTTTCTTGTGCATTGCCCAAGAGGAACCGCATTTCTTAAATCTGTTGATGCTTCTGACTTTATCACAGATGGTTCTACATTATGCAATTTATTTGCAGAGATTGTTGAGATGGTAGGCCCTCAAAATGTTGTTCACTTGGTGACTGATAATGCAAGTAATTACAAGTGTGCAGGGAGGTTACTTAATGACAAATATCCAAATATTAGTTGTTCACCATGTGCGGCCTATTGCATTAATTTGATGCTAAAGAACATTGCTAGTTTGCCTCATATGGATAACTTGAAGCAACTTGCAGGCAAGATTACTGTGCTTGTTTACAATCATAAGTGGACTTTGGCATTCTTACGGAAGGGAAAAGGGTGGACAAAAATTTTGCGGCCTGGGGATACTCGATTTGCTACAACTTTTATTGCCCTAAATAGTGTTTATGACCATAAACAAGTTTTGTAGGCAATGGTCACTAGTGAAGGATTTGATTAGTGGAATATCTCTAGGACAAGGCAAAAGATGTGAAACAAATAATTCTTGATAGTACTTTTTGGAAGAACTATATTGGTTGTAAAGATTGTAGGGCCATTGATTAGACTGCTATGGCTAGTGGATTCAGATGAGAAGTCTTCTTTGGATTACGTGTATGAAGGCATGTATCGAGCTCGTAAAGCTGTGAAGGAAATTTTTCAAGGAAAGAAAAGGTTGTATAAACAATACACAAAAATTATGAAGGAAAGGTGGGACAAACAATTGCGCAAAGATATCCATGCCGCATCTTATTGGTTGAATTCGGCATTTCAATATAATCAGACTACCTTTTTGTTAAAAGCCTGAAGTGATGAATGGGTTGTTAGAGGTTATTGACACTAAAGCTATTGGAGTAAGTACTAGAAAAATGATGGAAGAGACTACACTTTTTCGGGAACGAAAGAACACTTTTGGAAGAAAAATGGCCCTAGATTGTTCAACATCCATGAGGCCAGGTAATGCTCTCTTCTTACTTAAATTGGCTCTAGATTACTGTAACTAGTGAAGTTTAATTTGGGAAAATATAGTTTTAAAAATGTGTATAATTATTGACATGTGTAGATGAATGGTGGCACATGTTTGGACATGATACTCCTAATTTGAAGAAGTTGGCAATTCGACTTCTTAGTCAGACTTCAGCATCTTCTGGGTGTGAGAGGAATTGGAGTGCATTCGAACACATACACACAAAAAAAAGGAACAGGTTAGAGCATGAAAGGTTGAATGACTTGGTGTATGTCCATTACAATCTCCGCCTGAGAAACAGGTATTACTTTTCATTTTAAGAAGTGCAAGATATTATTTTTATTTTCTTTTTAATTTTTTATTTGTGGTATTGATTTAATTTTGTATGATTTTATTATTTAGGCTTCATAATCGGAGGCGCGAGTATGACCCAATTGATTATGAATGTATTGATAAAATTGAGTTTTGGGTTGTTGAGGAAGATCCATCACCTGAAATTGAAATTGATGAGTTGGAAGAAGCTCTTTTTCATGAGGAAAATCAAGGTTGGATAGTATTTTCTAAAATTTAATTTGTTGTACTTAAAAAATATTTTCTAGAAATATTGTTATTCTTTAACTGTTTATAATTTTTATTTTATAGCTGGTGGAAGCTCAAGTAACACATTTAATGAAGTGAATGGTGATGAGGATGAACTTGATCTTTTGGCATTTGTTGGCATTGTTGAAGGAAGTGAAGGTGGTGACAATCAGGATGATAGTTGATTGGAAAAAATACCAATATGATGTTATGAAATACTTGATCTTTTATGTTATTAACATTATTTTGCTTATTTGGATAAGTTCAAAACTTTGTGTTTCCTTAGAGTTTGGCTTGTGCTAAGTTAATTAACTTGGTGATGCTTGAAGGTATATTTTGATAGATGAATGATCTTGTGAAAATTATTATGTATTATTATTATTATTATTATTATTATTATTATTATTATTTAAAAAAATATTAATACTAAGAGAAAAGTGTGTTGACAATCATTGAATATCATGAACAGGTAAACAAAACAGTACAAACTTATATTTGAGAAAATGATTGCTACTGGAATATTTTTTTTATCCTTGTGATGATTGAACCGGTGGTTGAATTGGTTGAACCATGAACCTTTGACCTAGACGGTTCTATCCTTGGTTTGGCTTTTATAACATTGCTGCAATTGTACAATGGTTTGTTGCTGATTTTGTACGAAGAATCGAAACAAAACTCAGCCAAACTAGGAAATAGCATATAAGTACAAGAATTGGGAAAACTAATGTTATATTATTTGACTAATTCAAAGTGGACTAAAATTCCAAATGCAAATGACAGCTGTCCTTTCAAAGTGCTATCTTGATCTTCTTACTAGCCATGTATCATTCCTTCCTCCTAACAACACCCTTGTCCTCAAGGGTTAAATCTGGAAATCTGATTTGAAGTTCAGCAGTGTCTTCCCACATTGCATTAGCTAGTGATAATCCTTGCCAATGAACTAGTACTTCATTTCTTCCCTTTCTTGTGCGTTGATCTAATATAGCTTGAGGTTCATGAGTGATTGATCCTTGAAACTCAATGACCATTAGCAAGCATGGCTGAACATTTGTGTTTATGCCAACTGCTTTCTTGAGCAAAGCAGCATGAAACACTGGATGCAACCTTGAGTCAGATGGAAGCTTTAATTTGTAGGCCACCGGACTCACATTTTTGATGATTTCAAATGGTCCATAAAATCGGGTAGAGAGTTTGAAATTCCTTCTTAGAGCCAAAGAAGTCTGTCTATATGGCTATAGATGAAGGAAAACATGATCCCTAACATCAAAGCTTTTTTCAGTTCGATGACAGTCATAATTGTTCTTCATACGCTGTTGAGCAGAATTCAGATGCTCCCTCAATTCTTTGAGAATCTTATCCCTGTCTTGTAATTGTTGATCAACCGATTCAACTTTTGAAGTTCCTAGCACATATGATAAAAGTGTTGAAAGTGGCTTGCCATAAAGAACTTCATAGGGAGCCTTGTTGGTTGAAGTACGAACGCTGGTATTATAGCAATATTCCACCCAAGGAAGCCGCTAAACCCATTCCTTTGGTCTTTGACTTGTAAAGCATCTTAAGTACATCTCCATGACCCAATTCACTACCTCAGTTTGTCCATCCGTTTGCGGATGATAAGCTGAACTGAAATTGAAGTTTGTTCCCTACAATCTGAAAAGTTCCTTCCAAAAAATACTGTTGAATGTGACTGCTCGATCACAAACAATACCTTTAGGCATCCTATACAACTTAAATATGTGCTCATAAAAAACTTGAGCTATACATGTTGTTGTATAAAGGTGAGTAATAGGAATAAAATGAGCAAATTTAGAGAGTCTATCAACCACCACAAATATAGCAGACTTGCCTTTAGACAATGGTAGTCCCTCCACAAAGTCCATGGAAATATCCATCCATACCTTAGTTGGGATTGGCAAGGGAAATAAGAAACCAGTAGGTTTAAGATTTTCTCCTTTGTGTATTTGGCAAGTTTCACATCTCTTGATGAAGTCCCTGATAAGCTTTTTCATGCCTTACCAATGGAAAACAGACCTTATTCGTTGGATGATTTTGTGATAGTCTTCATGCGTGCTATTGCTGCACTCTAGCAGTTGTAATCCAAGTATAGGTTGTCGCAAGTAATAAAATCTCGGGAGTTCGAGTGTTAAACCACAGGGAAGTGAATTAAAAAATACAAATTACAGATTTGGTAATAAGGAAAAATTTTGATGCAACATGTGAACAAGTTTGATTAAAAATTTAAATTCAAATAAATAGCTAAGGTTAGGGAATCCACTTTTAGTATATAGGTTATGATTAATTTTAGCCAATCTTCCACTCAACTGAGATCTACACATAAAGGAGGTTCCAATCGGAAAATTTAGTTAGCATTAGTTTTCATTGACCTTAAAACGCCAACACTTACTAATGGGTTCAAGTATCCATCATGCCAACTTTTATCCACAATAACTCAAGATTCCAATATAGCCGGTAAGCCACGTTCTACAGAGGGAATCATGTAGCCTTTGTATCAATGATTGACTATGATGAATCAAGACACCCATTTAACAAGCAGGAAAGTTAAATAAATTAAGAAAGAAAATACTATTAACGTTGTGATCCATTCAAATCAATCATAACCTTTATACCAAAAGCTTCACCCTTTCACATTAGCAAAAGAAAGATTAGTTATCCATCATAAAATTAAACATGTAAAAAGATGAAATGAACATGGATTGAAAGATCAAAGAACAAATAAGAAGAAGAACAATAAAAAAAATACTTGGACAGAGCTTTGGTATTGAAAACAAGAACAAAACTAAAGAAGAAAAGCTAAAGATGAGACAAGAACATAAAAATGGCCTAAGAAATGCCATCCTTTCATCCTCCCCCCAAAGGTGCCTATTTATAGAATTCTGGGTTCAGTGAAATGGTAAAATAGAATTGTAAAATCTAGGTAAATACAAATCAACAAAGGTGACCTGCTTCTTCTTTTAATTTTTTGACCACTGTACACATCGAATCAGCTCTTCCTTAAAGAAAAAAATTTGGAGATCTCTTCTTTATCTTCAAAACGATAGCTTACTCATTCAAATCGGACATCTGTAGCTCAAGTTATGATTTTTTATAGAAACTGCTCTTCAGCACACCAAAGAACGAATGATCTCATCTATAATCAGATTCAGGCAATGAAAATGATCAAATTAGCTCTTGGAATGAAGATGGATCGAAGATCTATGAGTTGGCTTCTGGATGAATTTGGAATCACTCAGTTCTGCCATTTACAGCTCCATAGATGATTTTTCTCATGAAGTGTCGCAAAGTGATGATTTTACCAACATAAAAAAAAATAATGATTTAATATATATTTTAATATTAATGAACAGTAAACCGCATATGTACAGTAAATAAATGTATGAACAGTGGAATACGCGTATGAACAGTAAGTCGGTGAATAGTACTGGTGAGTAGTAAAAATGTGTATGAATAGTAAAAATGTGTGAATAGTAACCCGGTGGAAAAATGCTTAGAATATAGAAATTAATCATACTCAAAGTGTATAATGATGATTTAAACCCTTAATAGTAATACATTTATGAGCATTCATCACACCCCCTAACCAGGTTCTTGTTAGTCCCTAGCAAGTAAAACGATGTACTTAATGAATACTCAGCTTTCATCCAATCTTTCTACTATCAATCTCTATACTATAGATTAAAAACCATTGAAGTAATGAGCATCAAAATTATAGTAGTGAAAATAAAATAAAAATTTTATAATGATTTATGCGAATTTCAACCACTCAAAGAAGGGAAAAGTATGAAAGATTATGAGTTATTGAGTGTATTAAGTGTGTGACTGACTATCAGGAGTGCCTAAAATATTTTAATAAATCATACTAAAATTTGTAGCTTATCAGAACAAATCTAATTCAAAACCATCGCTTTGGCGGTTTTTCACACTATTACACTATAAAAGGTTTTTTGTTTTTTTAAACTTTGGCTCAATCCTTATTTGAAGAACCCCGGTAATAGGCAGCCATTTCCAAGAATGAACATAACTTGGCTTTTTTTCTTTTTTTCATTTTCCAAGTCTTTTCATTTCTTTTTTTTTTATTGCAACACTTTTTGGTGTTGTTTTTGGCTTTTTTTATTCAAATCAAGCTAAGATATAATTCATTAGAAGTCCCAACAGCTACATAGTTGGAGTATTCTTTGAAATCCAAAAGACAATAGAAATTTTCAGCATGTGTAAAAATATTAGTAATTCATAACTTAAACATCCTAATCCCTTGTCAAAGTGAATAAGATTTGACTAAATCATTATGTCAAATAAGATTTCAAACATGTAAAATTTAATGTAGCTCATTACCTCAACAATTTCATCACCAATTATAGAAATTTTCAAGATAGAAAATATAGATTACCAGTGAGTGTATCATCTTATATAGGTTCAAAAACCTACTAAAAATATATTATGACTAGCATGCCTAATAGGATGCGTCCCAAGAGTAAATTACTCTTTACTCAGCCATCCTAAACTAAGGGTTTTGTCTAATGGTTTTATATCAGCATGAGAAAAACTACCTTAAAAGAAGAAAAAAAATGTTATCTTGTATCCCTCCTTCCAACCAGATTAAGATATTGTCCTCAATGTCAAAATATAGATAAGAGGAGTGAAGAAAAAATTACCTGAAATGGTAGTTATTGAAAATGACAAACCTGAAATTACTCTAAACAAAATAAAGAACATGCTAATAGTAAAACTAGAATACAAGATACTACAAACAGATCCACAAGTTTGATTGCTCTCTTCCACAGTACTTCATAAAAAAAATGAAATAAAATAAAATTATAAGCAAGGTAAAGGATACTTATGGGATGGAGCTGATTGGGAATTACTACTATGTCCAGTCTATCTGAATCACTGCTGGATCTGGTTTAGGAATGAAAGCTTGCATTTTGTCTAGTAATTCTTCAGCAGTTGATGAGGATATTAGGATCCGTCGTGCCGTCTCTGAGATAAATTTCTCCTGCATAACATGATCTATAAAAGATAACAAACCTGTAAAAAAATTGTTAACATTCAACAGTCCAATGAGTTTCTAGTGCAAATTAAGTTGGGTCATGGAAGCAATTTGAAAAATTTTCCCCAATGTGCCAAACCCTCATGGTAGAGCAATAAAAGCATCAGAATTATAAAGCATTTGCAACAAACGCTCTTGCAAATTTTAACCACTAATTATTCCCTAATCGTGCCCCTAGAAATCAATTTAAAAAATGCAGGGATAATACCCAAAACTTGGCTATCCCTACAGATGCTGCTGTTGCTACACCTCGCATTAATCCAACACTATCTCCACCATATACCAAATGTATTTTTCGCTCAGTTAGGACTCTACCCAAATGGTTGGCTGCCCTCAAGAACTCTTCATCCTTTCCAGGAAAAGCTCCACAAAATACACAAATATTTCAGAATTTGCGAGTTGAGGTTCCCTCCATTTCTATCCTTAACCCTGTGAAAAAGAATAAAAAGAAGAACATTATAGAGATGAAAGGATAATGCGATGATTACATAGACAGGAGTAAGTAGACTATTGTAAGAAGAAAATGAACATTTTAAAAAATGACGGCTTGTATGTACAGTAGTTGTGACTGTGGCTCACATCTTTCATTGGTTTTATGTCCAGTAACGGCTTCAACGCCTTTTAAAAATTGGAGATTTACTTCTCATCCAGTTTTCATACAAACTGGCAAACAGGGTCTTTTAAAGTCAGATTCCTAAAACTATAATGCTCTCGTTCTTTATGAAAAATACTCTATAAACTAAGAAGTTCATGTTGCACTAATCCACAAGAATGCGTCTCAAGAGTCAATTAGATATTATCCAAAGAATCCTTACTCATGCCATTCTTAATGAATTGTATTTTATCTTTTCGATTATCGGACACCATTCCTAAAGAACGACATCTAGTATCATAAGTCCATCGACCACATTTATGACAGACTCATAATATTTTCGCTCTTCGCTTTTTGTCATAAGAGCTTTAGCCTAAGCCAGACATGTGAGACACAAATGCATCTAGGATTTCACTAGCCAAACAGACCTTAGCTTTAATTAACCAACGTACATCTTGGGGAATGTATTTGTGTATCAAAACTCTTAATTGTTCACATCTAGCTTGGTAAATCTTTTTGAGAACATTCATTAGGAGAGAATGAAAGTATTTTCACAAAGCAAAAAGAACAGAATCCATTTTTTAGAAGAAATTGAGAGAGGAGAAAAAGAAATCAATTATTATTGGAAACTGAGATAACCGACTTGAGAGCCACGGAGTATCATATCTGCCATTTAACTGGGAATAAATGATCCTAATTTTTGACAATTTTCAAAGGCTTTACAGTATGTATGTGGGTCTTTAAACAAAGAGGGCCAGTAAAATTCAGACTGTAAAATTTTTAAAGCTGTTTTCTTTTACAAAAAATGCCCTCCGTATGTTTTAAAATAAGAAAATTCAATTACACTATTTACCTCATCCTCAGGTATGAATCTTATAAATATCTGATCAAGAAAATATTTGAAAATACAAGAGTCATCCCAATAAAAAAATTTCACCTCATGTAGAAATTTATTTTTTTCTTGGATATTCCATTGAGCTGGTATTCGTCCTGTCATAAAAAAAAATCGACAACATTAGCAAACCAATGTACTGTAGTGACAGAAAATAAAAATTCATCAGGAAAATAATAATTTATGGGTGTAGCCTCAATAGTTGAATCTGTTGTCAGTCTTGAGAAATGTCAGCGACAACATTTTTAGAGCCCTTCTTATCCTTGATCATATTGTTGAATTCTTGGAGTAATATGATCCAGCATATCAGCCTTGATTTAGCATCTTTCTTTGACATTAGGTACTTCAATTCTTTGGGTAAAAGCTTTAACTCTATTGTGTGAATTTTATTTTGTTCTTCAATTTTTGGTTTCCAACATGTGTTTCCTTTCACCTATGAAAAATCAAGCAATGAACATATGTTAGATGTATCCTGATCCATTTGTGTTATCAATTCAAACGAATTAACTAGATAATTTTTTAGAAGATCAGAGATACTCCATTCTTTGATGTGGTTTTTCCCAATAGTGTCAATGAGGCAAACTTTCTTACTTTCATCTTTTTTTTAGGTGGCTGCTTAAGCAAGTTGAAAATATTTAACTCCAATGTCATATTTCCAAATGTCAACTTCATCAATCCATTCATATAATTAATCAAAGCGTTAGAAGTTGCTAAAAATAGACGTTCCAAAATAACGGGGATTAAATTCTTAATCTTCATTGGTGGTGTGTTCAAAACAATAAAATCCACAAGATAAATAAATTTATCAACTTGGACTAATACATCTTCAATAACTCCTTTGGGCACTTTCACTGATATATCAGCAAGCAAAAGAGTTACATTGGTTGGTTTTAACTCACCCAAATTTAGTTTTTGGTAAACTAAATATGGAAGTAAGTTTACACTAGCTCCAAGATCAAGCAATACTTGCTCAATTTTATGTTCTCCAATGAAACATGAAATTGTTGGACAACCAGGATCATTATATTTCAAAGCAGTATTATTTTGAATAACAGAACTTACCTGTTCGGCTAAGAAGGCTATCTTTTTCACATTCAATTTTCTTTTAATAGTGCACAAATTCTTCAAAAATTTGGCATAAAAAGGTACCTGTTTGGTTGCATCAAACAAAGGGATATTGATCTTTACTTACTTGAAAATATCCAAAATTTTAGGATTTTGATTCACCTTCTTAGGAACAGTTAACGTTTGAGGAAATGGAGGTGCTGGTGGAGATTCAATTTGTTCTTCGCTTGGTATAGGTTTAACTCATTCTTTACTCTTAGAAGTTTGACTCATCGTCTCCTTCACAAGGATCAAGAATGAATTTTTCAATAACCTTACCGTTGCGAATTATAATGATTGATTTTGCTTGATCCATGATTTAACCTTTGGGATTTGGTTGTGGTTGAGAAGGAAACTGTCATTTCTCCTAAATGTTGAGTGCAAATGTAAATTTTGTAAGAGTATCTTTTAAATCAATCAGGTTTTGACTTGTTTGAGCATTGATGGACTCTTGCTTCTCAATGAATGAATGGAATGTTTCTTCAAGGTTTTTCCTAAAAAGAGAAATATAATGTGCATACCTTGAGATTATTGGAAATTTTGCTGGGTGTGCAAAGGTGGTTGTGATGGTTGAGCATGATTATTACTTCTCCAACTGAAGTTCAGATGATTCCTCCAACCAGGATTGTAGGTTTGTGAGTGCATATTTTAGGTTGGTTTCTCAAAGTTGTTCAATGCATTGACTTGTTCATGGAGACATTCTTTGAAAGATGGCAAAGTTGGGCAATTGCTAGTGGAATGGTCATTGGTCTCAGAAATAAGACAAACAATTTTTTCAACAGATTTTAAATGACCAATTTTGTTCATTTCTAATGCCTCAACCTTTCTAGCTAAGGATACAAATTTTGCTTGAAGGCCATTATCTTCTTTAAGATGATATATGCCTCCACTAGATGCAAAGGTTTGAGTCTTATCTGGGGCTTCATATGTACCAGCGGTATACCAATTCTGTGCACTCTTTGCTAGTAAGTCTAGGTAATTCATTGCATCGTCAAGATCTTTATCCTCAAATGTTCCATTGCACATCATTTCTACCATTTGCCTTTCCTTAGGTGTTAAACCCTCATAAAAATGTGAGACTAATCTCCATGTTTCAAAACCATGGTGTAGGCATGTGTTAAGTAAATTCCTATATCTATCCCAATACTGGTAAAAAGTTTCACTTGATTTTTGTATGAAAGTGGTGATTTGCCTTTTGAAAGAATTTGTTTTGTGGGCAGGAAATTTTTTTTAAAAAAATTGTTGTTACAGTTTTTCCCATAAATTAACGGAGCCTGACTTAAGATTCTGTAGCCAAGTTTTAGCTTTATCTTTTAAATAAAAAGAAAAAAACTTAAGCATGATGGTGTTCATGCTACAGTTTAGGTTGTTATATGTGTGATGGACTTCCCTAAATTCTCTCAAATGTAAGTAAAGATTTTTAGAATCAAATCTGTGAAAAGTTGGTAAAAATTGAATAATACCTGGCTTGAAGTTGAAGTTATATGCATCAACAGAAAAAATTAAACATGATAAAGTGCTATTTCTTATAGGTTTCATGTGTTCTCTAAGTGTCTTGGATCGATCTTGGTCATTATGTAGAAAATGGTTGTCTTCTTGGTCGTTAATGTGTTCAGCCATGTTTGAAGAAGATGAAGATTCTCTTACCAGTTTGCCACTTGATGTACGTGACTAAGTTTTCATGCATAAACAAAATAATAACAAGAAAAACAAATATCCATAACAAGTTAGGTAGGAGGCTCAGCCTTCCATACAATAAACAAAAGAGACAGGTGGCTTAGTCGTCCATTAAACAATAATAAAAAAATAAAGAAAAATAAGATTAACAAAAATTAAGAGTTAGGAGGCTCAGCCTTCCATATGACTAACGAAGAGGTAGAAGGCTTAGCCTTCCATATGATGAACAAACAAAAAAAAAAAACTTGTACTCAAATTTTATTTCCTCAGCAACGGCGTCAAAAACTTGCTACACTCTAGTAGTTGTAACCCAAGTATAGGTTGTCGCAAGTAATAAAATCTCGGGAGTTCGAGTGACGAACCACATGGAAGTGAATTAAAAAATAGAAATTACAAATTTAGTAATAAGGAAAGATTTTGATGCAAGGTGTGAACAGGTGTTGATTAAAAATTTAAATTCAAATAAATAGCTAAGGTTAGGGAATCCACTTTTAGTATATAGGTTATCATTAATTTTAGCCCAGCTTGCAACTCAACTGGAATCCACACATAAATGAGGTTCCAATGGAGAAATTTAGTTAACATTAGTTTTCATTGATCTTAAAATGCCAACACTTGCTAATGGGTTCAAGTATCCATCATGCCAACTTTTGTCCACAATAACTCAAGATTACAATATAGCCGGCAAGCCACGTTCTACAAAAGGAATCAAGTAGTCGTTGTGCCAATGATTAACTATGATGAATCAAGACTCCCACTTAACAAGGAGGAAAGTTAAATAGATTAAAAAAGAAAATACCATTAACATTGTGATCCATTCAAATCAATTATAACATTTATACCAAAAGCTTCACCCTTTCACCTTAGCAAAAGAAAGATTAGTTAGCCATCATAAAAGAAAACAACATGTAAAAAGATGGAATGAATATGGATTGAAAGATCAAAGAACGAATAAGAAGAAGAACAATAAGAAAATACTTGGACAGAGCTTCGGTATTGAAAACAAGAACAAAACTAAAGAAGAAAAGCTAAAGATGAGACAAGAACATAAAAATGGCCTAAGAAATGGCATCCTTTCGTCCTCCCCCAAAGGTGCCTATTTATAGAGTTTTGGGTTAGGTGAAATGGTAAAATAGAATTGTAAAATGTAGGCAAATACAAATCAACAAATGCGGGCTGCTTCTTCTTTTAATTTTTTGACCATCGTACACATCTAATCAACTCTTCCTCAAAGCACAAAATTTGTAGATCTCTTCTTTATCTTCAAAATGATAGCTTGCTTATTCAAATCGGATATCTATAGCTCAAGTTATGATTTTTCTATCAAAACTGCTCTTTAGCACACGTAAGAAAGAAAGATCTCATCTATAATCAGATTTTAGCACTAAAAATGATCAAACTAGCCCTCAGAATGAAGATGAATTGAAGATCCATGTGTTGGTTTCCGAATGAATTTGGAATCACTCAGTTATGACAGCTACAGCTCCATATATGATTTTTCTCGTAAAAAGTTGCTAAGTGATGATTTTACCCACATAAAAAAAATTATTTAATATATATATTTTAATATTAATGACCAATAAACCGCATATGTACAGTGGAATACGTGTATGAACAGTAAGTTAGTGAATAGTAAAAACGCATATGAATAGTAACCTGGTGGAAAAATACTCAGAATATAGAAATTAATCATACTCAAAGTGTATAATGATGACTTAAACCCTTAATAGCAATACACTTATGAGTATTCATCAGCTACCATGCATCTTACCCATAATAAGAGGTATCAAACTTGAATCAACTTGCAAATAAATTTTATTTTTAAAATAAATGATACCGTCTTTATATTCCTATGGGCCTATAGCTTCTCCACTTTCACAAAGCTCAACCATCCGTTGCAACTTGCTTCTTACTTCTTCTTTTATGGAATCCAACCAAGTTGGTACAAGAATCGTGATTGCAGCCAAGGTAGCCTCCTTAAATTTCTGAGATAAAGCATCAGCTACCGAATTCTCTTTTCCCGCCTTATACTCGATTGTGAAGTCGTACCCCATAAGCTTAATCAACCACTTTTCTTGTGCTGAGGTAGTGATTTTTTGCTCCAAAAAATGTTTAAGACTTTGCTGGTCAATGCGTACAATGAATTTTCATCCCAACAAGTAAGGCCTTCATTTCTTAACTGCAAGAACCAAAGCCAACATCTCTTTCTCATAAGTGGACAAGAATAAATTGTTATCTTGCAATGCTTGGCTAAAAAATGCAATCAACCTTTTGTTTTGCATAAGAACACCACCAACTCCAGACCTAGAAGCATCACATTCCATAATGAAAGGTTGACTGAAATTTGGGAGGGCCAAGATTGGGGCTTCAGTCATCGCCTTCTTCAATTGTTCAAATGCAGCTTTTGCCTTAAGGCTCCAATTGAAATTTCCCTTTTTAAGCATCTGGGTGAGAGGAGAAGCAATTTTTCCATAGTTCATAATGAAGTTGCAATAGTACTTGGTCAACCTGAGAAAGCCTCTCAAAGCCTTGACAGTTTTGGGTTGCGGCCAATTTTGCATGCAAGCTATCTTTTCAGGATCAACTGCCACTCCCCTTTTTGAGATGATGTGGCCTAAGTACTTTACTTCTGGCTATACAAAGCTGTACTTTTCTTTTTTTAACAAATAGCTTATGAGCTCGTAATAAATTCAAGGCAATCCAAAGATGCTCCATATGTTTCTCCCATACTTTGCTATAAGTTAATATATCATAAAAAAATGCAAGAATGAACTTACGGAGATATGGCTTGAATACCTCATTCATTAAACATTGAAATCTGGAAGGTGCATTAGTGAGTCTGAAGGGCATACCCAAAAATTCATAGTGTCCTTGGTGCGTCTGAAATGCCCTTTTTTGCACATCTTGATAAGCTTATATTTATTATATTTATTTCTATCATATTTAGTATGTTTTAATATGTTTTAAACCTCAAAGATATATTTTGAGTATTTTTTGTAGCTTAGAGTATACCTGGACTCAATTGATTAAGAGTGGATTTAATTTGCCATTTTACAAGTTTTAACTTGGTTATGTTCTTTCAGGATTCTGACAGATTGACAATGTTTTAGTAGAAAAACCATACCTTGAGCTATAGAGATTGGAATTGAGTGATTCTTGATTCATTGGAAATCTAACATCTGGAGCTACAAATCACATTCAGACCATGAAACCTAGTTTGCACGTTAAGCGGGTTAAATTCAGTTTCAAAGCGGCGATTTGCGAGTCATCCCTGGTTCGGAAGCAATTGCTATATTTTGGGCATATCTTTGGCTGTAGATGTCCGTTTTATGCGATTTAGGTGTCATTATGAAGCTAAGAAAGAGCTCTGCAAATTTCATGCTTTGAGTTTTGATAAATAATGACCACATCAAGGTCAAATCTTAGCTTGAAGTTGCTGCTGCTGTTCTGGAGCATTGCTTGGATGACAACTTTAAAACCTTTTAGTTAGTTTGAATCTTTTTATTTGTTTGGGGTACTTTTGTAACAATATAGGAAGTTTAGGGAGTTTTGTGGATTTAACCATATTAGGTTAATTTTATAAAAGGGGACCAAGGGCTGTATGACCCCCTCTCTCTAGCTGGTGGCTGCCGCCACCCCTCTTCTTCCCCAACTCTTTTTGTGTTCTTTTCTTGTTTGTTTTCTATTCCATTTAGTGTTTTTTTTTATCCTTGGTTAAAGGAGATTGAAACCCCGAATTCTTTAGCACTGTGAGATCAAAGTTATTTTTATTCATCAATTAATATTTTGAGTATTGGATGTTCTTTTATGATTAATTTCATGATTGTTTCGTTTATATGCTAGGAGGCCTACTAGTTGTTATTCGAATTCAATCTACAGCTGGGTTAGAAATCAAATCTGTAATTATTTGGTTTCTCTAATGTGTGAAGTAATTGAGGGTTAGTAATTTGCTGCTTCAGAAATCATTAGGTCTTAAGGGGGACATTCAAATAAATTAAATACAGCCGCTTGTGTGTGTGTTATTTAGTTTCATCGATCTCTCTAATTTTTAACGCAATTGTTAAATTAAATCAAAGCGCTTGTCTTAGATTGTTTAGTAGTTAGGGTTAATTAGATCACTTGTTTTTTTATTAACTACGACTAAGGAGAGGTAGGAAGATAGCTCCAACGATGAATATTCAAAGTTTTGATTGATTTATCTATGCATCAATGATCAGTTGTAGAAATTTAGTGGTAGATGTTAACTGATGCCAAGGTTTTAATTCTTGATTGTTTTGTTGGTTTCTTACGTGATATGTTTCTTAATTTTTGTTCTCTGATCATTTTTTTTTATTTTATCTCTTTTTTTATTGCAAACAATCCCCCCCCTAATCTTTTATTTTAGTTTTCTGTCAGAAAGCTTTTAGATAAAGAATTTCCATTGGGATTCGACCTGGTTTCCACTATTATACTATAAATTTATTTATTCAGAGCTGTTAGTGATACCAAAATTATTTTTTACGATTTCGACGACCAACCACATCTTTTGGATACATCTGATTTTATGGTAACCTGATCATAGGTCCAACTTGGTAAAGAATTGTGCCTCATGGAGCTCGTCTAGCAACTCATCTATAACCGGGATTGGAAATTTGTCTTTCACTGTAATCTGGTTCAAAGCATGATAGTCCACGCAAAGCCTCCAAGAGCCATCATGCTTTTTTACAAGTAAGACAGGGGATGAATATGGGCTTTGGCTTGGACGAAATACGCCGCTTGATAATAATTCTCCCACAAATATTTCAATTTCTTCCTTCTGAAAATGAGCATATCGATATGGCTGGACACAAACAGGTTGAATTTCGGGCTTTAAAGGAATTTTGTACTCATGAGCCCTTGGTGGTGGTAACCCTCTAGGTTCTTTAAAAACATCCTTAAAATCCTGCAATATTTGCTTCACAGTTGGGTTAGTTGAATCCAACTTAACTTTGTTATTACCTTGTGGTGCCATGGTGCAAGCATGAATTTGTAGGATTATGCCAGCCTTTTGCCTTCTTAAATCCTTCAATATTTCAGCCTCATCAACCACCTTGTGTGTAGGAGGGTTTAAGCCGTGTAGGATGACATTCTTTCTACCAAGATCAAACTGCATGGTTAATTTTGAAAAATCCCATACAATTGGTCCCAAAGTTTTTAACCACTGAGCACCCAAAATTGCATCAAAACCCACTAGTGAAAGCAAATAAAATTTGAAACGATCTTAACCCCTTGGACCATTGTACATACCCCTTCACAGCGACCGTCACTAGCGATTTTGTCTCCGTCTGCCACCACCATGCTAAAATTGCCCTTTGCTTGTTGGAAGGATTCCCAATTTTTTTAGCTAGTCGGCTACTCATAAAGTTGTGCGTGCTACCTGAATCCATTAAAATATTAAACCGTCGTGAACCAACATGTCCACATACCTTCATGGTTTGTGGATTGTGAGTCCCTGAAATGGTATGAAGAGATATCTTTGGTGTTTCAGATTCTTTAATCTCCATCTCGACACCATCGTCTTCTTCATCCGACCAATTGCCTTCAATTAAGAACAATTTCTTACATCGATAGCCTGGTCCAAACTTTTCATTGCAATTAAAGCATAAACCTTTATCTCGTCTTTCCTTTAGTTCTGCTGGGGAAAGCCTTCTTATGAGCATTTGGCTGGCTCGAGACGCGGTTGTGACTGTCATCACAACCTTCCTGATTTCGTTATTGACCACACTACCAGAGGCGTTGTGCCTTGCTTCATATAATCTTGCCAATCCAATTGCAGCAGAAAGGGTGGCTGGTTTGCTTGCTTGTACGTCTATTTTAAGGCCATCCTTCAACCCATTAATGAAGCAACTGAATTGTTGTGCCGGTGTCAACTTTCCAGCCCTTATAAGCAGCTTCTCGAATTGAATCTGGTAACCTTTCACAGTTCCCATTTGCTGCAATTTAATTAGATCACCAAAAAAATCTTGGAATTGAGTTGCACCATACCTACAATGGAGATTTTCTTTGAATTCTTCCCATGACATCGTAGGAATATCTTCCCTTGCAAATTGATACCATAGTTGGGCATCACCTTCCAAATTGAAAGAGGCTAGGGGCACTTTGTCTTCCTTCAAAGTCTGATGGAAATTGAAGAATTGTTTTGCTCGGCAAATCCATCCTGTTGGATCTTCCGTTCCACCATAGCGAGGAAAGTCAAGCTTCACAAGCTTGGGCTTGTATGCATTAGACGAAGGTTCTGGAGGAGCTCTTACGAAGGTGCTGGAGCTTGTCCCAATCTTAGATTGTCGATTTGTTGCGGCCGAGTCAATTTTAGCGATCATAGCGGCAAACATCTCCTGCATTTCTTTAAGAAGCCTTTCTTGTCCAGCAGCCAAGGAAGAGACCTCTGTCTCCAATCGACCCAGCCTTTGCTCTTTTATGCCGGCCTCTGATACCAAGCTATTATGTACCAGAGAACTTGAGCGAGTGCTTAGCCTGGAGAAAATAGGCAGCAGAGGGGGAAGAGGGTTTAAATTCTTTTTCTTCCCTATTTTGGAATGGTAACAGAGAAAGAGTGGCAGGGAAGTAAGCAGAGAAAGGAAAGTGATTGACTTAGTTCGAGGTAAGTCTGACCTCCAAGATAAAGAAGGAAATTGTGTAAAATACTTCTTATTTCTTCTTTAATTGCAGTGAACTATTTTATACTGCAATTGTACAACGGTCTACTGCTGATTTTGTGCAAAGAATCGAAATAAAACTCAGCCAAAAACTAGGAACTAGCAGATAAGTACAAGAATTGGGAAAACTAATGTTATACTCCCTCCGTCCCATATTCTTTGCACCATTTACGTTTTATCAATTAATCTATGATTTTTTATTTTAGACATTTTAACATATAAATGAAAAATTTTTATATGTGAATGATAAATCAAGACCTATAGTTTCTAAATATATATTTTTTAATTTTTTTCTAACAATCCATAATATAAAAAAATTCAAGTTAAACTAGTCCAAAAAGTTAAATGGTGCAAAGAATATGAGACGGAGGGAGTATTATTTAACTAATTCAAAGTGGACTAAAATTCCAAACGCAAATGACAGCCGTCCTTTCAAAGTGCTATCTTATCTTCTTACTAGCCACGTATCAAAATACACTTGTTCTTGATCAAGATCCCTCATGCCTTAAGCTTCTCAGAGTTCAACGTCTAGACTTTCGTGTTTCTTTAGCCTTCTCCATCAACGTCCCTGTCTCCGCTCTCTTCTCAGCAATTCTAACGCAACCGAACCAAACGGGAGCTTGGTTCTCGGAGCTGCTTGTCCCAACCGTCGATATCTTGTCTCTTGAATTTTGGTCTCTTCTCTGCGTTTGTGTGCTTCGAGTCCTTCTGATACACAGGTGGGTGGGTAGGGGATTAAATCTCGAATCTTCTAGTTGACAAGAACAATTCTTAAATGTATCGTTTTTTTCTCTGAATTTCATGATCCTTATTATTTGGTGCGCTAAAAGCTGTTTTTTTTTTCTCTGATCTTTTGAGTTTCGGAAAAACTTTGCTAAGAGTTTCCGTTTGCTTCTTGTACGTTGTATGGTTTAATTTGGTTGGTTTGCTTGCAGGCTGTAGCAGTTAATTAGTTCTCACTGAGTTTAGTTTGCGGTTGACAAAAAATGGCGGAAGTTGTACTCACTGTTGCTTCAAGGATGATGATATCCGAGGCGAAGAATGCTGTGTTCGAGCTGGTAAAACTGGGGTGGACTTTCGACAACAAGCTCAATGAACTCCAACGCTTCCTGGATATGATCGAAGCTTTTCTGGACGATGCTGAGACGAAATCGACAGACTCACCTGTGAAGGTGTGGCTCAAGTGGCTTGCTGATGGCGCTTCCCGGGCCCAAGATGTGTTAGCTGAGCTCGCGTATGAAGCCAAGCGGATTGAGCTACAAGTCAACAATAGATGGGGAAGAAAGCTCATAGACAGCTTCTCTCCCCACAATCCTACCATTTTCCGCTTGAGGATGGCTTATAAGGTTAAGAGTGTAACCAAGTCGCTGGACAAGATTTGCAGCAAGGGCACCAGATTGGGCCTCCAAAACAGAGTGCAGCATGTAGCCGCATCGTCATCAGGGCTCGAGGAGACTCATGCTTTTCTCGGTGATCCGGAACATGTTGTCCGAAGAAAGGATGATGTCTCTAAAGTTGTAAATATGTTGATTAGCTCATCAAACACCTCACATCCACTCGGCGTTGTGTCCATTGTGGGGATGGCCGGCCTTGGAAAGACGACCCTAGCCAAAATGGTTTTGAAAGATACACAGGTGACCAACCTGTTCGACAAGAGACAACAGTTATGGGTGTGTGTTTCCAATACCTTTGACGTGAAGATGATCCTAAGTAAAATGTTGGAGTGTCTTACAAGTGCAACTATTGCTTCCTTTGAAAGCTTAAGCAAGCAGAGCTTAGTTATAAGGCTCCAAGAGGAGTTAAAAGAGAAGCCGGAGTTTAAAGAGAAGTCGTTTCTTCTGGTGCTTGATGATGTGTGGAATAAAGACGATTCAAAATGGAAAGATTTGATGGCTTGTCTGGTAGAAATAAATCAGAACAATAGGAGTACTATTCTGGCAACCACTCGAGATATGGAGGTGGCATCAACCATGGGTTCTTTTTCAGAATTTACATATGAACTTCCCATATTGAAGGATCATCAGTGTTGGTGTATAATCAGAGCACAATCATTTAGGAAATCATCTGAAATCCCTCGCAATTTAGAAATCATTGGAAGAAGTATTGCGGAAAAGTGCAAAGGCGTGGCCTTGGTTGCAAGTGTCATTGGAGGAACCTTGAGCAAGCGTAAGACAGAAGAAGCATGGTCATCGATTCAAAATAGTAAATCATGGAATTCTTTGGAAAGTAACAAAAATATTCTCCCTATACTACGATTGAGCTATGACCGCTTGGATTCTACATATTTGAAGCTATGTTTTGCCTACTGCTCTTCATTTCCTGAAGATTCTCTTCTATACAGACAGGAACTGATTCACCTCTGGATGGCTGCAGGCTTTCTTCATCCATCTCCAGCACATTTTTGTGATACAGCATGGGATACGGGTGTCAAGTACTTCAACGACTTAATATCAAACTCATTGTTCCAAGATGTGGAAAGAGATCTTTATGGCAACATCACCACATGCAAGATGCATGATTTGATTCACAGTCTTGCAAGATCTCTTTTAGGGGCTGCAATCCTAGCATCAGATACGAATTCTTCTACAGATGTCTCTTTTATACGTCATCTGAATATTATTGGAGAAGAAAGTAATCTAGCCCGTGGACTAAAACAAGTTGATGCTTCAAAACTGCGCTCTCTATTTTCCAACTTTGATATTTTTTGCCATATGCCGAAGAAGTGCAAAAGATTGAGAACTCTGAAATTACGCAAAGCTACAGGCGCAGATAAGATACCAAAGTCAATCGGAAAATTGAAGCATTTGAGATATTTTGACATTTCAGGAACTCAAATTGAAAGTCTGCCGAGGTCCTTCACTGAACTCTTGAGCCTGCAAACTTTAAAAGTCACAGAGTGTGAAAATTTAAAAGAACTTCCAAAGCAGATGGAAAACTTGGTCGAATTGTCACATCTTTATATTGACAAGGAGTCGCTCATGCCAATCAACATTGGAAGATTAACAAAGTTGCAAACATTGCCATTATTTTTTGTGGGTGCAGAAGGAGGGCGTGGAATTGAACAGCTAGGAAACTTAAGACATCTTCAAGGAAAACTAGTAATACGCAGGCTTGAGCTGGTGACACAAAAGGACGATGCAGGGAAGGCAAAACTGCAAGAGAAGGAAGCAATATATGAATTGGTATTGGAGTGGGGTTGGAGTCGAGGAGTAGATGTGGGGCAACATGAAGAAGGGTTGGAGGGGCTACAACCTGTAGATGTGGGGCAACATGAAGAAGTGTTGGAGGGGCTACAACCTCACTCGAATCTGAAAGGCTTACAGATTAGAAACTACAAGGGTGTCAAGTTCCCATCCTGGCTTCCAATCACGAGTATTAGTAACTCTCAGCCTTCACTACCAAATTTGACTATGTTGAAATTGGATTTTTGCTACAACTGTGTGAAGCTTCCAAGTCTCGGGCACCTACACAAATTAACCTATCTTTTTATCAAAGGACTGAGTGGAGTGAAAATGATTGATGCTGATTTTTATGGGAATGGAAATTTTCCGGCTCTAAAAGAATTTGAATTACGGGACATGGAAAGCTTGGAAGAGTGGTCTGAAGCAACCAGAAGGGACTTGTTTCCTTCCCTTGAGAAGTTGAGTCTCCGGGACTGTCGCAGCTTAAGAAGCATCCAATTGACAGATGGTCTCCCACGTCTTAAAATGCTTCAGTGTGATTGTTTAAGTGTCAGTGACTTAGGGGATGGTCTGTTTTCCAGCAATTACTTGAGAAAGTTAGAGATATCTAATTGTGTCGAGTTGGAGTTTCTCCCGAGCTTTCGTGAGCTATGCTCTCTCACACATTTGGAGCTTGTTAATTGTAAGAATTTAAGGTGTGCTCCAGATGGACTGCAACACTGCACTTCCCTACAAAGGTTGAAGTTAGATTGCTGCCCTGAAATGTCTTCAGAACTTGAATGGCTCGGAAGTTTGAAGAATTTAAATGAGTTAGAGATTTTTGGATGTTTTAATATCGTATGGGGCAGGATTCCAGAGACAAGCTTGGGCTGTCTCACCCATTTAAAAAGATTATTCTTGTATTTCAACTTCTCAAAAGAGGTAAGAGAGTTGCCTCCATGCTTCACTTCCATCCATCACTTGCATGGGTCACTCATCCAGTTGGAGCTTTCTGAAGGACATAATATAGAGTCTCTGCCACATCAAATGCAGCACCTCACTGCTCTTCAAGAATTGGAGCTTCATCGGTTTAATGGATTGGAAACTTTGCCACAGTGGTTAGGCAACCTTTCTTCTTTGAAGGAACTCCGAATTTGGGGCTGCAAAAAGTTGAGGAGTTTGTCACCTCTAAAGGCGATGCCATCACTGACGCATTTAACGTTGAATGGAATGGGGGAGTTTGGAGGGGAAATCCCTCAATACTTTGATTCTATCGACCAAAGCATCCCTTCCTCCCTCGAAATATTGAGACTGGCGAGATATGGGTGCCGCACTCTACCACCTCAAATACAACACTTAACTACTCTTAAAGTCTTGAAGATAAGTGACTTTCCTGCAATTGAAGATTTGCCTGAGTGGCTAGGAAACCTCTCCTCCCTCCAACAACTTGATATTTTTGATTGTCGAAGTCTGGGTAAGCTGCCATCACAGCAATCCATGCTACGTCTCTCCAATCTCAAATCTATAGACATCTGGGACTGCCCAAAGGTGTCGGAAATATACTTCGAGGGAAGCCCCCAGTGGTCCGACATTTCCCACATTCCAAAAATCCACATTTTAAAACTTTGATCATGTAAGTCTCAGATCACGGAAACTGATCGTCTGTTTATGCACTTTTGACTTCAAGCTCTGCCCATTTTTAATCTCATTAATTTATATGCTTTGCTCGAAATCTCATTAATTGTTGCCTGTGATGTGGGTTAGTATTTGGTTGACAAGTTTTCAATTTATTTTGCGAGGCACTGCCCTTCTCTGGCTACTCATACTCAAACCTTGACAATTCAATAAATTAAATTAGCAAAATTCAGAGGGTTGTACTCTTTTGTTTTGGAATTGCCAACTTGCTGGCTGAAGTTGACCAGGTGGTTTGAAGGGCATAAGAGTATGTTAATGTTTCAACTGATGATTGGGACTTGTTGGATCAGAAATTGGAGACAGATTAGCTTTTATGGTGGTATAAGGCATGAAACTGAGACTTGCCTGCTAAAATGTGCAGGAAATCTGTCAAAAATTGGCAGATTTGGAACTTTAAGGAAGAAGGTGCTCCAACTAACTTCAAATGGACTAAAATTTTGTACGGGACCCAGCATTTTATAAAACAAACTTGTTGGAAGTGGAAAAATTGGATTTAGGATTTAGACTTGTGAGTGAAAATTTTGCCATATCTGAAGTTATCAACAGTTAGTAAATAAACTGTGTATGTGTTTGCTGTTGCAGTTTTGTTTACTCTTGTGCAAAAGATATATAAAGTCTTGGCTACCTAAAATATTTGTTGAATTTACTGATTTTGCTGCCGCATGACTGCTGCTGCATTTTGCTGTAAAATATAGTCCCACTGATGTCCAAATTTGAGTGACCTAATATAAAAATTGGTCCAAAAGGTATGAAAGTTGAACAGAAGCAAATATTAGTGTATTCAAACATGTGGGAACTGGTGCCTCTGCGTTTTCTTTACCCTCATAAATAATATGCAAAGCTGATGTATCACTGGTGCTATATTGTTTTGTAAGTCACTAATTAATCTAAATTCCAAATATATAGTTGGTAATCAATGAATGAAATTGTCATGAGGTGTAACAAGTTCTTTTTTATTTTTGTTTCTGGAATAGTGGATATGCAATCAGACTCTGCAAAAGAAGAGGTGATATTTCTTACAAGGTGCCATTTCTTGATGATTATTTCTTACTTAATTGTTATTATGTGAATTTTTAGAAAATTTCTAGTGAGATTGCCTTCACTGGAAAACAGAAACATCCATTAATATGTGATCTGAGTCTTCATTTGAACAACCATCTGATCATGTCTCTCTTCTTTTGCCTTAAGATGAAATGTGTTTTCGTTTGAGGCGCATACATGTCTATGTGACTGAGTTACTTTCGGCTTATGAGGCCTGTGCTTATCTATGTGATTAGGGTTATTCTATCATCATGGTTCTGGCATAAGTAAACAAGTTCCCTTCTCCATTTCTGTACAATATTTGCTCAAAGTTTATGTCCAGTTTACTGAGCAATTGCCAAACTGTTTCAGGAGCAGAGGAAGCAACCAGAGCATTGAAAAGAAAAGAAGAAGAAAGGCGAATGTACAGTGTTGTCCTTGACCTTGGAAGGACATGTTGATTCATGTGGCAAAGTGTGGTTTCCTGGAAGATTGTGTGCTTGGCTTGCAGTTGTGTTCAAATTTCTAGTGAAATTTCATTTCTGTTGGTTTCAATCTTAGCATTTGTGTCATTCTGGTGCCCTTACTAAAACTTTTCCCGCTTTAATTTTAGCATTCGTGTGGTTAGGTTCTATCTTTTTACTGCAGAACATGAAATGTTTCAGCATGGATGTGCGTTTGGTGTTTCTTGGTATGTTGTTTCTCTTGTTTTGTCTGAACAAGTTCAGAGACAGATATTGCTTATGCTAGTACACATGAGGCATACTCGACCGGGTAAACTGAGATTGACCCTACTTGAAAACAACCCCTAATTCTTCGGCACATCAAGTGAGATTTGTCAGCGGATTGCAGAGCACATGAAAGATCATCGTATTATCAGACATGAAGTTTTTCACTATTTGGTCCTGGTGGTGGTAGCAAGTTCGCAATTGAGAAGGGTTGCTAACCAAAGGTAGGTACTCAATTGTAGTTTATATGTAAGAATTAGGTCTTTAGATGCATTTAGCTCCATAATAAATGTACTGCAACCGCCTAGACCGAAGAGCATTCGGCCAATTTCATGTGTTCCTACCGCGCCTCCTCTTGTCTATGTTCCCGCAATGATTCATATGATGGAAGCCGGTAGTTTGGAATCGCCAGAAGAGCGCTCTCTCTGTTCATGGGAAAGCAGACAATCAACAAAAAAAATTGCTTTCAATTAATTTTTTTAAACGTTTGAAATACAAAATGCTGAAAAGGTTAGGTGATCTGAAATCTTACCTGTACTAAAATCATCGCACAACATTGTTGTGCTGTGAAATTGCAAATGTATGAGACAGCTTGCCATTTCTGGATTGATTATTTTCTTACTTGACCAGTTTCATGTTTTTTTCAGTAAATTTCTAGAGAAATTGCATTCATTAAGAAAAATAAAAAGTATGAAGTCTGCTATCGTCTAACTGTAACATCCAAATGCATTCTTAGAGATCTGGTTTCAGGAAAGTATGAAGCATGAATTCCAGCTTTGTTTGAAAAAAGAGATGCAAACATTGCTTCTATGTATGATCTCAAGCTGCTACCTGGAACCTTCTAGATTCGTGTGGACAGCTGCACTTCTTGATAATGGAAGCATCAACTCTAGACTGATACACCAGCAAGCCTGTTGATTTTCAGACCTCAACCTGAACCAACTAGCTGGTAGTTGCTAACAAAACTAGCTTCTTTGATTCTTGCTTGCGACTTTTTGTTGGTTCCCGTTTTAAGATCTGAGATGTACTATTGATGATATTTATCATGTGGCCACCGGAGCCCAGTAGAGAGTGGGTTATCAACATTGACGTGTGGAAGTATTTTAGAATTGTGGATAAGTCGGGAATTAGGAGGATTCCTTTGGGGAAACATAGTCTTCATATTTGTGGAGTTCAACATCCCATCTTTGATTCAGGCACACCTGGGAGTTATAAATTCTTGGTTCTTGATTGACAATAGCTTTTTAGTTATTGATACCAATAGATGTTTCCATCTATGTCAGTTGGATCTGGATGATGTTTTCATTGAAATTTGAAATAACAAAAAAGAGGGGCAAAGGGGAGGATAAAAAAGGAGATATAGGGGTGTGCATGAAAGGAGCAAAAAATGAAAGAAAAAGAAACAATTTATGTCTAACATTTCTTATTCTTCATTGAGAAATTTGTATTGACATTAACATAAGTTTCTTGTTTTGAAGTTCTCCTTGTTCTTATAAAACAAAAGCTATAGATTGTGTTGACGATTTGCATTAAGTACATAGCCCAACACTTTATCTTTTTCTGTGGCAACGACACTATCTTTTGCAGCAGAAATCCACCTGAGGGACTTGCATAACAATACAGCAATGCCATGGTTCTGGACCAAGTTTCAGAATGCAAGCAAGTTAGAACGAGCCTCTGACCAAAATCAAGGGTGCTAAAGTGGCTTCTCTGGTTTTATTAACAGATTAGACTGCAGAATCTGTCATACCTAGTGTGTAATGTGTGTTCTGTGTGATTATGTGTATAAAGTGCAGTTGGAAAGTCTAGAGACCGTGTAAATGTATGACTGTTTCCTAAGTGCTCCTGTACTGAACATGTAGTTCAGACCTTTGAAGTAGTAATGCTATGCATGGTTTGCTTATAAACATACGATCTTGCACTTCTCAAGCTAGCTTGGTTTCATATGAATGCTTTAAATTGTTGTGTTATTCTTACCAATTGAATATTCCAGCAAAATTCCATCAGAATTTGGCTTTCTACAGAGATTGCATTTTTGTAATAGCATAGTTTACTGTAGTTTGACTTTTTGCTTGGGAACTCGTTTTGATCGGAGTGTCTTTTAGTTCATAGTTGTGATGTGTCGGTATCAAGTGTGCTGCAAAATAAGGGTTTTACATCTGACAAAGCATTGTTTTAGTCTCCTGCAGAAACAAGTTCACTGTGGGATAGTTTGACTTCCCCATTGACTTTTTGATTGAGATTTCATTTAGGGATGAAACTTTGTGGTATTGTTACTGAACATATTTGAGTTGTGTTTGAAGTGTTTTTGCTGTAAAAGAAGAGCAGGTTTATACGGAGAAATGCAGCATTTTTTGTTGCTGCAGGTCTTTTTTACAGAATTTGTGGTTTTGTGTGTCCAAAATGATTTTAAGATCTGAGTTCCTGTTTTTTAAACAAATTAGCAAGTTTGTTTCGGTATTACACTTACGATTGGAAGGCTTGGAAGTGCTAAGAAAAGCTGAACTACTAGTTTTAATTTGCCTGCACAAATTTATCAGATTTTGGTTTCAGAGGTCAAATTCTATTCTATAGAAGTTGGACTCGTTTCTTTTGTTTAAATAGCATCTTTTCAGGTTTTGTGACTTGCTGTGTTTTCCAGTTAGAATAGCGAGATTATGTATGAAAATACCTTTCAAAACCAATTTTCTCTATATTTTCATTCACTGCTGCATTGGGAACAAAGGCACTGACTTTATTTTCTTTTCTTTTTTTTTTGCTCTATAGTTAATGCCATGGACTTCAGTCCACTACATCATATCCAAACTGCAAACCAATCGTTGCTTTAACATTGTATAAGACAACATTTCAGAAAACTTGGAAAGCAGTCCAGCCTTTTTAAAACCAGTAAGCCAAAAACAAATAACTCAGTTCCAAAATATGATTTTATGGCTTGAACAAGTCCATAATTTGAAAACATACATGTCTGCAAAAGTTCTAGTTCAGAGCCCTTTCCAAACTCTAAGTCAACTCCAAAGTCAATGTTGGCAAACCAAAACTAGTATTAAGAAATTCCCAGCATTTTGCAAACTTAACAGACTAGTTTTCAAACTGACCTATAAACCTTTCAGACCATGATTCTTGAACCAGTTGGTCCATAATTTCACATGAGTTTTCCTGGAACTCACCAACCTTCCTGGCTAAAACAGTTTATTCATTCAGAAACTGTGAACTTCAGTAACTGAAACATCACAGTGCACTAGTAGGTTCAGTAGTTTGTAAACCAGTTTAAAGCAGACTAGTTATTCTACTGCAGGGTCTTCATTGACAAGTTATAAACACCTTTGTCAATCAGTTTGACCTGAAAATAGAAGCAACATTTGAAAGAAACAGGGGCTGGTTTCCCAACCTGTAATCTGTCCATTTCTGCAGGTCACAATAACTTTGAAAACTTGAGTTTGAAGGGTCATTTTAAGTTCCAATACAAACTTTCAAACCAAACTTAGTCACCATGCTTGGTTTATGAAATAAAACTTGTTTAAACCTTGAAACCTCAGTTTAAAAGCACAGAACAGAATCTATCCCTTTAACTCCACAAAACCAGTCTCAAACCTGAGAAGCTGATTTCAGTAGTACTTTGCTCTCAAACCAGAAAATTTTCACACCAAAAGCATTGAACCAAGTTCCAGTTAACTTAGAAAACATGCATGTAAAAGCTCAGCCCAAGAAACTTTCTCCAGTTAAAAGTCAACTTTCAAGTCAAACCTTGCAAAGCTGTAAACCTCTGCCCTAGGATTCAGTTAAACTCTCTGTCCGAAACAGATTTAGCACACAACCAGTTCAAAACATATTCCTGTAACACCTTTGAGTTTGTAAAAACACAAACTAAACAATACCGCTTTTGCGGGAACATAATCTGGAACATGAGTGTTCCTTTACCAAGGAGGGCAGTAAGCTTCCAGATTGATGCTCTTCCAGAAAAGAGCACAGAACCGTTCATACTCTGCAGTTCCTTGCTACATTCATTACTGTGGCTTTTTGGCACTCTCTCTTCAGAAGTCCTGGAGAAACCTACTCAGATACCAAACAGGCACACCCTAACACTGTGTACACAAACTTTACACTACATGAGCTCATTAGGATCACTAATTATCAGATTATTCTTGTTGATTCTAGCTCTTGTCCGTGCTTCAGCTCCCCAGATAGAACTTCCATGTGTGTGTAAGCAGTTTGGTCTCGTCTGTCCAACAAGAAAGTCTCGGAAAATTTCTCGAAGACTACTGCATACAAGTCAAAATTTTCACTTTGAGGAGCTTTGAAAACTTAAACCACCAAAGTTACGAAAAATTCTGGAATTTGGAATTACAACCAGAAAATCTGCTTAAATAAAAACAATAAAATATGTTTTCATAGAGCCAACTCAGAATTCCTTGGTAAAACCCTGTCCATAACTTTGGTAACAAGTTTGGAATAGCAACTGAAAGTTGCTTGCTGAGAGATATCAGACTTTACTTGCAAAATAAGAAATTTTGCTATCAAACTCGAGACTCAGCATGTTCCTGCAGAATTTCAGTTTCAGATGTTTATAAAAGCAACTCCAGTTCGCTGATTCAGAAATGCAGCAAACCAGGGCCCTTACCCCTTGTAAATGTGCACTTCCTATGTTTAAAACAGATCAGAAAAGTTTTACCGAAAGTACAGCAAGTGCACTTTTAAAGCATAAAACTGCAGATTAGAGGTTAAGTAGCAAAAATACACACTTCGGTTTCAAGATTTAAAGGTCCAGACACATTTAACATGTAGTTTCAGACTTGTACCCCAACTTTCGGACTAAAACAAGTCCTATAGACTAAAGTCAAACATTATGTCAAAGTTTTGGCCTTTCATTTTTTGTGTATGTTTCTTTGCTGATAAGTTACTGCCGTTTCATGCATTATACCGGTAACTGAGATGCTTCAGAGAACTGATATTTATAGCTTGATGGGCCACCAGAGTGTCTAGAATTGGATAGGCATAAGAACCTTATATGTGAAGGCATTAGTTGATATAATGCAAGTATTCTTTGTTTCAGGCAAGTCGTGACCAGCCCTTATGTCAAATCGGATGAAATTTTTTGCTCGTGTTTTGGTATCATTGATTGTGCCTGTGCATATGATGATTATGGTTAGCAGATAGCATACAGTCAGGAAAAAAAAACAAGAAGAAGAAGAAGAAGAAGATAAGTTTTCATAAAACAACTTACCAAATTTTTCATAAAGGAAGAAATTAAAGTAGCTGAATATTGGCACATGACATTTGTTTCAAGAACCAAAACCAGCTTGGGTTAGAACCCTACTGGTGGCATCAAAGCGTAGACTGACAAGCCACCTGCACCTCACTAGTATTTTGTTGATCAGGGTAGTAGTGACAACATTTGAACTTCATTTGTTTCTTGTTAGCTTTTGTGGTTCCACTGGCTCTTGGTTCTGTATCTTTTAGTAACAGTTCTCCTTTTCTGGAATATGGAATATACAAACAGAGCGCTGAAAAATTAGCTGATCTGAAATCTTACCTGTACTAAAATCATCCTAGAACATTGTTGTGCTGTAAAATTGCAAACGTATGAGACAAGTTGCCATTTCTGGATTGATTATTTTCTTACTTCACCAGTTTTATCTTCTTTTTTTTTTTTTTATAGCAAATTTCTAGAGAAATTGCATCCATTAAGAAAAATAAATAAAGTTAAACACCCAATATATGCAGGTTGGTCAATGCAAGTGTCTTATTGAAGTCTTCTATCAACTAAGTGTAACATTCAAATGCATTCTTAGACTACTGGTTTCAGGAATGTATGAAGCATGAATTGCAGCTTTGTTTGAGAAAAGGTGATGCAAACATTGCTTTTATGTATGATCTCAAGCTGCTACAACCTTCTATATTCGTGAGGAAAGCTGTTCTTCTTGATAATGGAAGCATCAACTCTAGGCAGATACACCATCAAGCCGGTTGATGTTCAGACCTCAACCTGAACCAAATTGAGATACCTTTATATCTGATTAGTTGCTATCAAAACTAGTTTCAAGAAAGTATGAAGCATGAATTCCAGCTTAGTTTGAGAAAAGTGATGCAAACATTGCTTCTATGTATGATCTCAAGCTACTGCCCGCAACCTTCTAGATTTGTGAGGAAAGCTGCTCTTCTTGATAACGGAAGCATCAACTCTAGACTGATACACCAGCAAGCCTGTTGATTTTCTGAGCTCAACCTTAGCCAAGTTGAGATGCTTTTGTATATGGTTAGTTGCTGACAAAACTAGTCTATTTGTTTCTTGCCTGCAGACTTTGTGTTGGTACATGAAAGGAAATAAAGGAAAGAAGAAAGAAAAGGAAACCATTTATAACCAATGAGCTAAATTCAACTAACTTTTTTTAACTTTTACATTTTTTTACCTGAAACCAATTTTATTTGAAATTCAATGTTATGTAGATACAATAATCAATTTGAAAGTAAATTTTTAGAATGTTGTTAAATTTTTATGAATTTTTCATTTTTAAGGCTTGAAACTAGAAAAATTCATAAAAATTTAGTAAGATTATAAAAATTGTATTTTTAATTGATTATTGTAACTACATAATATTGACTTTTAATTAAAATTATTTTCAAGTAAAAAAGATGTAAAAATAAAAATAAGTCATTTTGTAGTTAATTGACTAAAGTTAAAACGAATTGGGTGTAAGATTAACATGAGTTTCTTCTTTTGAAGTTCCTCCTTTGTTCTATAAAACAAAAGCTGTAAACTGTCCTAATGATTTGGCTCATCACGCAAATCAAATTGAGAGCTTGAAAATTGACATAATCGTTCAAATCTTTGGGTCATGGGTCTTCTACCTTTAGGGTTCATGTTTGAGAGTCCTCTGCATTCTCCATTGTTCTGAATACTTCAAAATACAAGAACTATGAAACTGTCAGTGTTATCATCCTTAAGAAAGTTGTACTAGTTGCATCTTTTATATTTTAGGACACTACTCACCTCCCCATCTCTGGACTGTGGGGGAAGAAAATTTTGGACAATTTTGGCCTCTCATGTTTTATGTGAGGTAAGACTGAATGGATAGGCAGGTGAGATGGTCTAAATATCTTAAGATCCTCATTTTATGTCTTGGGTTGAGCATTATTGCAGAACAAGAAATGTATAAGTCAGGTCATTGGTTCCTAAGACTCTGATTTGTTGTCTCCTATCACATACATGGGTTCTATACGCAACTGGCAAGAGGCCAGAGGGAAAGGGCGCTCATTCCCCTTTTTCTCTACTGGACACTTTTAATCCTAAAATTCATTCCCCTTTTTCTCTACTGGACACTTTTAATCCTAAAATTTATCTTACTTTTTTATTCGAGTCTTAAAATTTTAAAATTTTCTTAATTAATCTTAAAATTTCATTAAGATGTTAATAATTAGTCCCAAATGTCTAGTCGCTTAGCAAAGTGGCTAAATGACATAGGTGGACGTTTGGAGTTTGAATCCGGCCTTCATCACATGCCCATAAAAATGCTACTTCTTCCGTCCCAAATTCTTTACACCATTTAATTTTTAGCAATTAATCTATAATTTTTTATTTTAGACATTTTAGCATATAAATGAAAAACCTTTATGTGTGAATGATAAATCAAGACCTATAGTTTCTAAATATATATTTTTTAATTTTTTTCTAACAAATAATAATATAAAAAAATTCAGGTCAAACTAACTCAAAAAGTTAAATGAATCAAAGAAATCAGGACGGAGGGAGTATTAAACACTAATTCGAGTACTTTCCAGGTCCTGAAAATGTAAGAATTTTCCCTTTTCCTTTAAATACATAGTACCATTTAATTCTATGTATTGTAAAGAAGCTTTTAATTGCCAAAAAAATGGTCATGAGTTTATTGAAAAAGTTACTTATAGGAACATGATTTACAAGAAGAAAAGTAATAGTTTAAATTATCTATAACAGTCCAAAAACTATTGCTTATTTTGAGTTTACTAGAAGATATTACTGTTCAAATTAGTTCTAAATGATGTAAAAAGAGTGAACAATTGTAGGACTAGCTGTATATACAATTGCAAACTTTTAGGGCTCATATAAAAAGTAAAAGCTTTAGAACTAACTGTTTATACAGTTATGAACTTTTAGGACTCATATAGAAAAATGATGAGATTTAGGGATGAAGTAGAAAAGTATGTAAGCTTTAGGGTCAAAAGTGTTTTTTTCCCTTTTGATGACCAAAAAGAAGAAAAAGTATTTCCTTTTTTTTGAAACGCCACAGTTGGTGCGTATTTCATTACATAAAATGCTCAGCTGCACTTATATTCATAAGGATCAAAGGCCTACAAAGAAGTCCTAAAATCAATTTAGGTTATAAGTATACTTGTTTTAGTTTCAAGAACAACCTTTTTTCAATTTAGGTATTTGAATGGGGCAACGAAAGAGCAGATGTGGGGCAAGATGACGATGTGTTGGAGGGGCTACAACCTCACTCGGATTTGGAAGGTTTATGGCTTAGAAACTACGGAGGCTGCAATCTCCCATCCTGGCTTCCCAGCACGAGTATCAATAACTCCCAATCTTCACTACCAAAGTTGATTAGGTTGACATTGGACTCTTGCTCCAACTGTGTGAAGCTTCCAAGCCTCGGGCACCTACCCAACTTAACCCATCTTTGTATCAGTGGACTGAATGGAGTGAAATTGATTGATGCTGAATTTTATGGGAATGGAAATTTTCCGGCTCTAAAAGAATTTGAATTACAGCACATGCAAAGCTTGGAAGAGTGGTTTGACGCAACCAGAAGCGACTTGTTTCCTTCCCTTGAGAAGCTGAGTATCTATCGCTGTGGCAACTTAAGAAGCATCCAACTGACAAATGGTCTCCCACGTCTTAAAACGCTTACGTGTTGGTCTTTAGGTGTCAGTCACATACCTCCTGCTGTGTTTTCCAGCAAGTGCTTGAGAGAGTTAGGGATAACTTTTTGTGAAAAGTTGGAATTGCTCCCGAGCTTTCACGAGTTCTGCTCTCTCACACATTTAAAGCTTGAGTTTTGTACGGATTTAAGGTTTGCTCCAAGTGGACTGCAACACTGCACTTCCCTACAGAGGTTGGAGTTAAGTAACTGTCGTGCAATGTCTTCAGAACTTGAATGGCTCGGAAGTTTGAAGAATTTAGTTGAGTTAAAGATTCATGGATGTAATAATATCGTATGGGACAAGATTCCAGAGACAAGCTTGGGCTGCCTCACCCATTTAAAAAGATCATCGTTTGGTTTCGGGGACGCATACAAGGCACCAGAGTTGCCTCCATGCTTCACTTCCATCCATCACTTGCATGGGTCACTCATCCAGTTGAAGCTTTCTGAAGGACCTAATATAAAGTCTCTGCCACATCAAATGCAGCAGCTCACTACTCTTCAAGAATTGGAGCTTGGTTGGTTTGATGGATTGGAAACTTTGCCGCAGTGGTTAGGGAACCTTTCTTCATTGGAGAAACTCCAAATTGGTTACTGCACAAAGTTGAGGAATTTGTCACCTCTAAAGGCGATGCGATCACTGACGCATTTAACGTTGAAGTTTGACGAGGAAATCCCTCAATACTTTGATTCTATCCACCAAAGCATGCCTTCCTCCCTCAAAGAATTGACTCTGTGGGGAGTTGGGTGCAGCACTCTACCACCTCAAATACAACACTTAACTACTCTTGAAGTCTTGGAGATAAGGCACTTTGATGCAATTGAAGATTTGCCTGAGTGGCTAGGAAACCTCTCCTCTCTCCAACGACTTGATATTGAATGTTGTGGAAGGCTGAGTAAGCTGCCATCACAGCAATCCATGCTACGTCTCTCCAATCTCAAATCTATACGCATCTTCGCTTGCGGAAACATGTCGCGAATATGCGTCGAAGGAAGCATCGAGTGGTCCAAGATTTCCCACATTCCAGACATCGATATTTGGTAATTGCTCATTCCTGTAAGTCTCAGATCTCAGATAACTAATCGTCTATTTATGCACTTTGAATCCAAGCTCTGCCCTTTTTTTAATCTCATTAATTTATATGCTTTGCTCGAAATCTCATCAATTGTTTTGAACCTATCTTGCGAGGCACTACCTTCTCTGGCTACTCAAACTCAAACCATTTTAATTAATCACGGAAAACGATTGCCTTTTTTATGCACTTTGACTTCAAGCTCTGCCCTTATTTAATCTCATTAATTTATGTGCTTTGCTCAAAATCTCATTAATTGTTCCCTTGGATGTGGGTAGGACATCACAGTGGTTAGTTACTCAAACCTTGATAACCCTTTTCAAACTTATTTTGCGAGGCACTACCCTTCTCTGGCTACTCAAACTTAAACCTTAATAATTCAATAAACTAAATTAGCGAAATTTAGAAAGTTGTCCTCTTTTGTTTTGGTATTGCCATCATGCTGACTGAAGTTGGCCGGATACTTTGAAGGGCATAAGAGTATGTTACTGTTTCAGTTGATGATCAGGACTTGCTGGATCATAAATTAGATAAAAATTAGCTTTTATGGTGGTACAAGGTATAAAACCAAGACTTACCTGCTAAAATTTGAAGGAAATCTGTCAAAAATTCGCAGATTTGAAACTTTAAGGAAAAAAGGGCTCCAATCAGCTTCAAATGGATTGAAATTTTGTAGGAACCCAATATTTGATAAAACAAACTTGTTGGAAGTGGAAAAATTGGATGTAGATTTGTGAGTGAAAAGTTTGACATATCTCAAGTTAGCAACAGTTAGTAAATAAACAGTGTTTGGGTTTGCTGTTGCAATTTTGTTTACTCTTGTGCAAAAGATATAGAAATTAGTTGACAATTATTTATAAGTAAAACTAACCTGTGATTTATAAGTAAAACTAACATGTTAAAGTCTTGGCTACCTAAAATGGTTGTTGAATTTACTGATTAAGGGCCAAAACTGGCATTACTGCTGCTGCATTTTGCTGTAAAACACAGTCCCACTGACGTCCAAATGAGAGTGACCTAATATAAAAATTGGTCCAAAAAGTATGAAAGTTGAACAGAAGCCAATATTAGTGTATTGAAACCTGTGGGAGCTGGTGCCTCTGTGTTTGCCCTCATAAATAATATGCAAAGCTGATGTATCACTGGTGTTATACTGTTTTGTAAGTCACAAAATAATCTAAATTTCATATATATAGTTGGTAATCAATGAATGAATTGTCATGGGGTGTAACAAGATTTTTTTTTTTCTGGAATAGTGGATATGCAATCAGACTCTGTAAAATAAGAGGTAATATTAAGTTTCTATAAGAGGTTCCATTTCTTGATGATATTTTCTTACTTAGCCGTCATTATGTGAATTTTTAGACTAGAAGATAGAAACATTGATTACCATGTGATCTGAATCTTCATTTGAACAACCATCTGATGTTGTGTCTCTCCTTTTGTCTTAAGATGAAGTGTGTCTTCGTTTGAGGCACGTGCTTGTGTATTTAACTGAGTTACGTTCTACTCATGAGGCCTGTCACCTGTGCTTATCTATGTGATTAGGGTTATTCTATCATCATGGTTCTGGCATAAGTAGAGAAGTTCCCTTCCCCATTTTCTGTACAATATTGCTCAAAGTTTATGTCCAGTTTACTGAGAAATTGTTGAACTATTTTAGGAGCATAGGAAGCAAACAAAGCATGGAAAAGAAAATATGAGGGAAGGCAAATGCATGATTTCTGACATACGTGTGTAAGACTAAGTGCTGTCCTTGACCTTGGAGGGACAAGTTGATCGATGTGTCAAAGTGTGGTTTCCCGGAAGATTACGTGCTTGCATTTGTGCTATAGCATATTGTTCAAATTTCTAGTGAAATTTCATTTTGTTGTATTTCAATCCTAGCCTTTGTGTCATTCTGGTGCACTTTCTAAACTTTTCTGCTTTAAATTTAGCATTTGTGTGACTAGATTCTATTTTTTACTTGAGTACATAAATGTATCAGCATGAATATACGTTTGGTGTTTCTTGGTATGTTGCATCTATTGTTTTGTCTGAACAATGACAGATATTTATACTACACCCGAGCCAAAAATCTTGGTTCTGCCACTAAACTTAGAATTTCTTGGTTAAACCTTGTCCATGACTTTGGTAACAAGTTTGGAGTAGCAATTGAAATTTGCTTGTAGAGAGAGATCGGACTTTACTTGCAAAATAAGAAATTTTGCTATCAAACCCAATTATAGCTGAAGCTTAGCTGCATTATGGGCACATAAACTAGCGTTTCCAGTAACAATTACACAGTGCCAGTCCAATCTCTGCAAAAATAAATCAGATAGGGGTGAGTTTTCATCGAAAACCCAGTAAGAGAATGACTAATACACCAGCAAGCAGTTCAGTACCATTTTGAATTAGACAGATAACAAAAACAGATCAGTAGGCCTAAACCAGATAGATCAGTTCAGATATATCAATCCAGCAAGCTAGTGTCACAGATTAACAGTTCACTGATCAGATTTTCAGACATATTAGAGAGAGCTCCAGGAACACCAAGCCAGACAGTACTTAGCAAAAAACACATGCTCATAAGGCACTTTGTTCCCCCATTTGCTTGTTTTACAGATAAACACTTGTGCCCATGAGGCGCTCTGTTCGACTCATGATTGATGCTGATTTTTATGGGAATGGAAATTTTCCGGCTCTAAAAGAATTTAAATTAGAGGAGATGATAAGCTTGGAATAGTGGTTTGAAGCAACAAGAAGGGACTTGTTTTTGTTTTCTTCCCTTGAGAAGTTGAGTCTCCGCGGCTGTCACAACTTAGGACGCATCCAATTGACAAATGATCTCCCACATCTTAAAATGCTTGAGTGTTATTATTTAAGTGTCAGTGACTTAGGAGATGGTCTGTTTTCCAGCAATTACCTGAGAAAGTTAGAGATATCTAATTGTGACGAGTTGGAGTTTCTCCCGAGCTTTCGTGAGCTCTGCTCTCTCGCACATTTGAAGCTTGATGATTGTAAGAATTTAAGGTGTGCTCTAGGTGGACTGCAACACTGCACTTCCCTACAAAGGTTGGAGTTAATTTGCTGTCCTTACCTGTCTTCAGAACTTGAATGGCTCGGAAGTTTGAAAAATTTAGAAGAGTTAAAGATTCTTGGGTGTGATGATATCATATGGGACAGGATTCCAAAAACAAGCTTGGGCTGTCTCACCCATTTAAAAAGATTATTCTTGTATTTCAACTTCTCAAAAGAGGTAAGAGAGTTGCCCCCATGCTTCACTTCCATCCATCACTTGCATGGGTCCCTCATCGAGTTGAAGCTTTCTGGAGGACATAATATACAGTCTCTGCCACATCAAATGCAGCACCTCACTGCTCTTCAAGAATTGGAGCTTAACCGGTTTAATGGATTAGAAACTTTGCCACAGTGGTTAGGCAACCTTTCTTCTTTGAAGGAACTCAAAATTTGTGGCTGCACAAAGTTGAGAAATTTGTCACCTCTAAAGGCGATGCCATCCCTGACGCATTTAACGTTGAATGGAATGGGTGAGTTTGGAGGGGAAATCCCTCAATACTTTGATTCTATTGATCAAAGCATCCCTTCCTCCCTCGAAATATTGACTCTGTCTGAATATGGGTGCGGCACTCTACCAGCTCAAATACAACACTTAACTACTCTTAAAGTCTTTGAGATAGATTTCTTTCCTGCAATTGAATATTTGCCTGAGTGGCTAGAAAACCTCTCCTCTCTCCAACGACTTGAGCTTTCATTTTGTGATAATCTGATGAGCCTGCCATCACAGAAATCCATGCTACGGCTCTCCAATCTCAAGTCTATATGCATCAATTGCGAAAAGATATCGTGAATATGCGTCGATGGAAGCACCGAGTGGTCCAAGATTTCCGACATTCCAGACATTTGCATTTTCTAATTGCTCATTCCTGTAAGTCTCAGATCGTTTATGCACTTTGACTCCAAGCTCTGCCCTTATTTAATCTCATTAATTTTTGCCTGTGATGTGAGTAGGTGTTTGGTTGACAAATTTTAACTTATTTTGTGAGGCGCTACCCTACAGTCTCTGGCTACTCAAACTCAAACATTGATAATTCAATAAACGAAAGTAGTGAAATTCAGAAAGTTGCCCTTTTTTGTTTTGGTATTGCTAGCCTGCTGACTGTAGTTGGCCAGGTACTTTGAAGGGCATAAGAGTATGTTAATATTTCAACTGATGAATGGGACTTGTTGGATCATGAATTAGAGAAAAATTAGCTTTTATGGTGGTATAAGTATAAAACCAAGCCTTACCTGCTAAAACAGCAGGAAATCTGTCAAAAATTGGCAGATTTGGAACTTTAAGGAAGAAAAGGGCTCAAATCAACTCCAAATGGATTGAAAATTTGTAGGAACCTAGTATTTGATAAAAAAAAAAACTTGTTGGAAGTGGAAAAATTAAATTTAGATTTGTGAGTAAGAAGTTTTGTTATATCTGAAGTTATTAGCAGTTACTAAATGAACAGTGTATGGGTTTGATGTTGTGTTTTGTGCACTCTTGTGCAAAAGATATAGATCTTAGTTGATAATGACTTCGAAGTTAAACTAACCTGTTAAAGTCTTAGCTACCTAAAATGTTTGTTGAATTTACTGACTAAGGGCCAAAACTGGCATAATTGCTGCTGCATTTTCTGTAAAATACAGCCCCCACTAATGTCCAAATTTTTTTTTGCACGGCAAACAAAAGATATTTTATTAATGGTAATAGGTAATATACAAGCTGAAGAACTAGCTTGCAAGCAAGTTGTGTCACCGAACAACACGGAAACTCATACTTAACAGATTAGCTCAGGCCAAACAATGTGTGTGTTTCCTTGGCACAACTTCTACCTGCTGGACTTGGATTGCAACCGCCATTCCACCCGATCGCTTATAATATATTAATCTTACCAGGTACCCCTGTTTTTGCTTTCCAACCCGATTCACTTCCTTCATTTCTTCGAGCAGATCAGTAGTGTCAAACTGTTCTTCTGTTTGCAGATTGCCCATGTAAACTAACTTCATCCATACGTTGAACAGCAACATTGCTTCTACCACAAATATATATGCACGAATGACATCACACACTCGCAGGCGCCCAACCCTTGCTAATCCAGAGTTTCAGTCAGGTCCTCAGCATTAGAAAAATGAGAAAGCTTCTGGAACCAAAAGCTCCTTAATCAAATCAAAGCTGAAGAGGTAGTACTCTTTGCAATATGAGTTTAGCTAGTGTATCTGCTTTGTCATTAGCCTCCCTTGGAGCAAAAGCAATGCAGCAGTTCTGGATAAGTTTCTTTAGGCCTTCGATTTGTCTTAGGCTGTCTGTTACGCTCCACGGTCCTTTTTCAGTTTTATTGATCCAAGATGAGGCCAGTTTTGAGTATGTTTCCACTACTAGTCTGTCTTTCGCCATGTCCCTCATTCGGCTCATAATCCTAAACGCCTCCAGGATTGCTTCCAGTTCTAGGTCAGCGACTTCTCCCCACTGCATAGGCCTGGAGAAGATGCATAGCGTTCTTCCATCGCTATCCCTGAGGATACCCTCAATAGCAGCTTTTTGTCGCCTTGGATTTAATGCTGCATCCACGTTGAACTTCAGACTTTCGGGAGATGGCGCTTCCCAGCTTGATGAGTTTTTGCCCCTTGCCTGCCCCTTTTCGATTCCCACATTTGCTGGATCGAGTATAACATCCAGGACTGTGATGTTGCTCTGCTGCCACTTCGCCGTAATCCATTGTCCAACCCTCAATTTGACCATGTCATATGTAATGAGGACTTGCATCTCTTTCCCTCTAAAAATCTTGTCATTCTTCACTTGCCAAATCGTCCATACCGTAGCGTAGAAGAACAACATCCACACTTCCGTTGACTTAACGTGTCCTGCCTGTGCCATCCATTGACTGAAGAGCTGGCGGATTGTGCTTGGCTTTGGCCACTGCAATTTCCAGTCCTTCAGTATCAAGGACCACACTTTCCACACAAACTTGCAGAGCGTAAATAAGTGGGGAAATTGTCTCCATTTCGCTTTTGCACAGAGGACATGAGGCTTCTTGACTACTCAAAACCTTCTTTTCCAGAAGCATGTCTCTCGTTGGTAACTTTCCATGGATTAATTGCCAAACGAAAACTCCAACTTTTAGTGGTGACCAAAACTGCCAAGTAGCTGCTGTAATCTCCCAGTTTTAAGCTGATATGTACCTTCCTTGGTTCACGTATGATGCCACCGAGTATTGCCCAAATCGTTCATGTACCCAAATTAATCTATCATTTTCTTCTGCGCACAAGACTTTCTTCCCCAGTGTTACTAAGAAGTCTGACCAAATATTTCTTTCCCAGTCGAACACTGGTCTTCTCAGCTTCACTTCCCATTTCCATAGGCCACCGCTCCAGTATCCAAACTCTTTAACCTTCCCTTCCTTGTTAGACGCCAGCGCAAAAATTCTTGGGAACTTGATCTTCAGTATTACTCCATTTATCCAGTGATCATGCCAAAAAGACGTCCTTCCCCCGTCCCTAATCATAGACATGAAACCCGACTCTGTGGAAGCTGTACCACTGTTATCCTTCGCCCCATCCTCTGTTATTGCTTTCCAAATATTTGAAAATTTCTTCCTCCTGCTGGTTAAAGGCTTTAAATCGTCCTCTACACCTCCATACTTTGCGGTGATTATCTGTCTCCATGTCACTGTGGGCTCGTTGCCATATCTCCATATCCACTTTGTTAGCATCGCTTTATTCTTTCTACTCAAATCTCCAATTCCGAGCCCTCCTTCTTGTTTTGGTCTTCTAATGATTTGCCATCCAATTGGGGTCAGTCTCCTTGCTCCTTCGTCGTTTCCCAAGAAAAAGTTCCTTTGCAGTTTTTCCAGCTCCTTAATAACCCTTGTAGGGACAGGAAACAAAGAGAAATAATATATGGGTAAGCTATTCAAAACGGACTTTATCAATGTAACCCTCCCCGCTCTCGAGATGAATCTTGTTTTCCACAAACTTAGTCTAGCTCTCACCCTCTCTATCACTGGTTCCCACATTTTTATTGAGTGAGGATTGTCGCCAATTGGTAGTCCTAGATATACAAAAGGAAAGGTTCCATGAGAGCATCCAATTTCCGTTCCCCACCACTTCACGACTTCCTCCTCCATATTCACTCCATACAGCATGCTCTTGGCCATATTGATCTTTAACCCCGAACACAGTTGAAAACATCTCAGCACCCTTTTCAGATTTTTGAGGCTTGCCAAGTTCCCATCGCAGAATAACAATGTGTCATCAGCAAACTGTAAGTTGGTTATCCTCATTTTTTATATGATCCCAACGTCAGCTCCCTGAATTAAGCCCAAGGAAATTGCTTTATTCATTAGCATGTTGAGCCCTTCGCTTTCTAAGTTGAAAAGGAATGGAGAGATTGGGTCACCCTGCCTTAGTCCTTTCTCCATTCTAAATTGTTTTTAGGGTGACCCATTAACAAGCACCGACAGGTCCACCGTACTTATGCACTCCATCATCCACTCCCTCCAGCGCTGCCCAAATCCCATTTCCAGCAGTACGTTGTCCAAGTACTTCCAGTGTATCGAATCATATGCCTTCTCAAAATCAATTTTCAGCACGAGGCCTTTCTTTTTTGTAGTCTTCAAGCTATGCACAACTTCATTGGCTATCATGGCACAATCTAATATTTGTTTGCCCTTGGTGAAGGCGAATTGTGATTCTCCCATGACATCCTTCATCACTTCCCTTAATCTTACTGCTAGTATTTTTTCCAAAATTTTGTAAATACTACTCACCAACGTTATTGGTCTAAAATCCCTTAGAGATTGTGGGCTAGCCTTCTTGGGAATTAGGGCAATAAATGAGGCGTTTTCTGCCCTTGGAAACTTGCCACTCTCATAAAAATCCCTCATAAAAGCCATGATGTCTTCCTTTAATACCAGCCAATTTTCTTTGAAAAATCTGAAATTAAACCCATCCGGTCCTGGTGCTTTATCCCCGTCACAGCCCCATATTGCTTCCTTGACCTCTTCCTCTGAGAATTCTGACTCCAAAGACTCTGCTTTTCCACTGCTGATCCTCCTTAAGCAACCCTCTGGTAACTTTAGTAATGGACCCCCTTCTTTTGCAAAGTGTTTTTCAAAGAACTTAACCACTTCCTCCTTGATAAGCGCGGGGTCTTCCCTCTCTTCCCCATTGATTTTTATAGCTGTTAAGCTATTTGTCCGAGCTCTATTGTTCATGACCATATGGAAATACCTTGAGTTGCAATCCCCCATTCTTATCCAGTCACATCTTGCCTTTTGTCGTGCTGCTGATTCCTCCTTTTTCCTCAGTACCCACAACTTTTCTCGACATTGATACCATAGAAGATACACCTTTTTGTTTGCTAGTTTCAATTCCCTGGAATTTTCCAGGGCTTGTAGTTCGCTCTCAGTCCTTTTCAATTCTGTGGCTATGGTGTTATGGGCGCCTTTAAACTTAATCTTCAACTGTTTCTTAGCCAACCTCAGTTTCTGCAACAATTTAGGCTTTTCCTTTGCCTTACCTTGATCCATGGCCTTCCATAGCTCACTGAACCAAGGCTTGAAATCCTTTTCCTTTAGCCACCAGTTGAAACAGCGAAAAGGAATTGGTCCCCCATCTAACCTTCTCCACCCCAAACACACAGCATCGTGATCGGATAATGTCGCATTGACCTTCCATTGTTGTAGCTGTGCGAACTTACTTAAAAAGTCAGAGTTTATTAAGAATCTATCCAGCCTGCTTTTGATGAGTTGTATCTGATTATTCGACCATGTATAACCACCTCCCCTCATTGGGATATCTACCAGTTTTGCATTATCCACAAACTCTTTGAAATCCTTCATTCCTCTATCAAGGCGAGCTGTCGGCAATCGTTCCTCTACAGATAAAATTTCGTTCCAATCCCCGCCTACTATCCAACAACCCTCAATTTGAACCTTTATTGATAACAGGTCTTGCCAAAACTAGCATCTTAACTTAACATCATTTGGGGCATATGATGTAGCAAAAACGCACCTGAATTTCTGCTGTACCAACTCCTCGCTGATAAAAATCCCTCGTGCATTAGAAAACTTTGCTTGAGCTATGAAGAAACGCTTTTGCCATATTAACATCAGTCCTTCTGATGCACCGTCTGAATTGACCTATACAGCTTCAACCTCCTTGAAACCCCACAATTTGGATAAGTTCCTGATATCAAAAGTGGGTAATTTTGTTTCCTACAACATTACCATGTCCGATTGTTCAGCTCTCAGTAGCCCATTCAGTGCTCGCTTCTTGGTGTCGCTACCTAACCCTCTTACGTTTAGTGATAGTATCTTCATCTCCCTTATATGACGCGGCCCTCAGTACTCCGGATCTCTGTTATTCTTTTATACTTCCCCTGCCCTCCTTCGTTCATTCAGCTCCAACTCTATGATCTTCCTCTTCAATTCTCCCAACCCGCCATCTAGGATGAGTCCCATCTCCTTAATTGTTCTCAGTACTTCCTCCGCTTCCCTTCTTGCCGCCACCTCCAAACCGGCCTCATCCTCAGCCTGTGCCATCCTTGATAGGCTTCGCTGTTTCCCATCCCCACTCTCTTGCTCTTCGTTTCCTTGGTCTACACCTTCTTTCTTCTTCCTATTTTTCACCATTACCTTTTTCCTCTTGACGATTCTCTTTTTCTTGTTGGTGCTGCTCTTCTTCGTCCTAAAATCCTTTAGTAGTATTTGATCTTCTTCGTCTGCAAATGCCTCCCTCAGCACCTCGATAGATTTCAAGACTCGGGCCTCGTCCGAATCTACTTGTTGGACCAAAAGTGACCCAGGTGATCCATTCGGACCATAATTTCTTTCTCCTTCCCTGTCTTCCATGACTGATATAGTAAGAAGATGGGCCGATCCAATAGGTCCTCCCTAATACTCTCTCTCGGCCTCATAATCCTTCAATATGATTGCTTCCCCACCATTGGGCCCGTCGATTTTGGGCCTATTCTCTTCTCTCTCCCTGACGCAACTCGCCCTGCTGTAACCTTCCTCGTTTGACTCCTCGCACTTCTCTGTCAGCCTTACTGCCTCCGTACGTTCAGCTTGCCCGTATACTTCGAACCCAGAGTCATCTGTCTCGGGAACTCGAGACTTTGACCCTATCCTGTTACTTCTCCCAACTGCCCGAGACTCCTTTTCTTCGTTCTTCTCTTCCTGGTAACTGTTCCTCGCTTTCATCTGGGTTTCTTTCAAAAAAGTGCAAGCATTACACTCCTGGTTATTCACGTATGGAACAGAAAGCATATTGTAAACTGGTTCCTCCGACACATGAATTTGAAAGATTTCTCCATCAATCTTAATATTAATTGAATTTGGCAATTCTGATCTTGAAGCTTGAGTGAGAATACGTGCAACATCTAGTCTGTTCCTGCAAAACATGTCTTCATCCACAGCTACATAACTTCCCCACAAGTTACCCATTAACTGGAAAAAACGTTTAGTGTAAGCATGAAGAGGCACCCCTTCCAGGCGAATCCACCGCATGCTTCTAGGATCAACGTCCTTTGCTCTCCATGGTCTCACCTCATCGAACCATTCACCCACCCAGTCATGCATCATTTCAATGAAGAAATCCTTGTCTCCAGCCGTTTTGAATGTTAGCAGCACCATACTGCCTCCCATTACTCTTAAATTGCAGTTGAATCTGGACTCGTTGAACACCTCTTCCGCCAATATGTTTATACAATCTGGAAATCTGATAAAGCCAACCAGCGCGTTCTCTAGCCATGCTTTTTCCTCCTCATCTGTCTGAAACTCTATGTTTTCCCAAGATGTATCCCCGGTTTGTTCTCCTTTCAGTTGAGCGTAGGAGCAATTGACGCTCTTCAGTCTCCCTGCTTCTTTCCATACTTTCGAGGCGTACTGCGGACCTGTCATGTTCCTTTCGTTACCTCCTGCTCTTTTGTTGATGAGTGCATCCTTGTAGCTTCTTCCAAATCTCCCCCTAGCGCCAAACTCCTCCTGTCCGAGCTTAACATACACATTTTCGTTGCCATAGCTACCTCTGCCATATTGCGTGATCTCTACTTCATCATTCCTTCCCTTACTTTTTTCTTTAGCTTCACTCACTCTCACCTTGAATTCCCCAATACACATGTCGCTCAGCTCCGCTCTGAACCTGGTGATATTCATAGGTTTTTTAACCTTACAAACCCGAATCGTCTGCCTTTCTGATTCCTCCGCCGTGGTAAGCAAACGTCGACGACGATGCCCATCTTGCTGAATTCTTTCCACAGGTCCTTTGCTGATAGCTCGTCTGGGAAATTAGTGAAGTAATAGGCTAACACGAAGCTGGATTCATACCATAACCTATTTCTATAGCTAAGACCACTTCTTGGATCGACAATCTCTTGAGTAACATTAGCTCCCTCTTTCGATCGCTCTCTCTCTCTCAACCGCTCTTTCTCTCCCCCAGGCATATTAAGCGGCGACCTCTGCTTACCGATTTGTTAATCAGTGTCGATCCAGCAAGTAAAAACCTTGTTTCCAAATTTTTACAAATTCCGCTGATGTCCAAATTAGAGTGACCTAATATAAAACTTGGTCTCAAAAGTATGAAAGTTGGGCAGAAGCCAGTATTAGTGTATTGAAACCTGAAGGAAGGAACTGGTGCCTCTGTGTTTGCTCTCATAAATAATATACAAAGCTGAATTACTCAGTAATATGCAAAGCTGATGTATCACTGTGTTATTATTGTTTTGTAAGTCACTAAATAATCTAAATTTCATATATATAGTTGGTAATCAATGAATGAATTGTCATGGAGTGTAACAAGTTCTTTTTTTTTTTTCCTGGAACAGTGGATATGTAATCAGATCTAGAAAAGAAGAGGTGATATTAGGTTTCATATACAATGTGCCATTTCTTGATCATATTTTCTTACTTAGCCGTCATTATGTGAATTTTCAGAAAATTTCTAGTGAAATTGCTTTCACTGGAAAACAGAAACATCGATTACCATGCGATTTGAGTCTTAATTTGAACAACTATCTGATCATGTGTCTCTCCTCTTGCTTTAAGATGAAGTGTGTTTTCGTTTGAGGCACATACTTGTCTATATGACTGAGTTACTTTTTGCTTATGAGGCCTGTGCTTACCTATGTGAGTAGGGTTATTCTATCACCATAGTTCTGGCATAAGTAGATGAGTTCCCTTCCCCATTTCTGTACAGTATTGCTCAAAGTTTATGTCTAGTTTACTGAGCAATTGCCAAACTGTTTCAGGAGTAGGGGAAGCAAACAGAGCATGGCAGAGAAAAGAAGAAGAAAGGCGAATGTATGATATCTGACGTAAGTGTGTAAGACTAAGTGTTGTCCTTGACCCTAGAAGGACATGTTGATCAATGTGGCAAAGTGTGCTTTCCCAGAAGATTGCGTGCTTGGCTTGCAGTTGTGTTCAAATTTCTAGTGAAATTTCATTTGTGTTGTTGGTTTCAATCTCAGCATTTGTGTCATTCTGGTGCACTTACTAAAACTTTTCCGCTTTAATTTGGCCAAAATGCACATATGGTCCCTCAACTTGGCTAACTCTAACGAGTTAGTCCTTTATCTTTGACTCATTGTGTGTTAGTCCCTCAACTTGGAAAAATTTTGTGAGTTAGTCCAAATTGGATGAAAGGCTTATGTGCTGTTGATGTGGCGTGGCAGGGTTATATGCGTTGATGATGTGGCATGGGGCTTGGGAGGCTTTGCTGAGCTGGGTTGGGTGAGAAACAGGGGGAACAAAAACGCTCCTCCAAGTCGCTAACGCGCCGCCCTCAAAAATTGATTGCCGATTCACCATCAACCCCCCAAAAATTCGACGCCCATATCCAACCTCACCCATTCGCTGCCCTCAACGCTCTTGTACCCATCCATTTCCGATGCCCTCGACGCTTTATTGCCCTTTTCCTACCGACCCCCTGCTTCCCCTTGCCATCGGTCTTACCTTTCCAACTCGGGTCGATCTCGTCTCCTACCTCCCATCAGTCTCGCATCTCCTTGATTGCCGCATCTCCTGTCTCCCATCGGTCTTGCATCTCTCGAATCGCAAATCGCCGACCTCTGTCGAATCGATTCTCATTGAATCGCCACCCTTTGCCGTCCTCAACAACAAATTCATGCCTCCATTGTGTCGCCTCTGTCACCGATCTCTGGTTTCTTTCTTGATGAATTCGATGTGGTGGAGCTCAAATCGTCAAACTCGAATGCTCCATCACCGCCGCCTCCTTTGTTCGTTTTTAATCCACCTATTCACTAACAGACGGCGTTAAGTCAGACCCTCACTGAATTGGATACCTTCTGTTAGAAGATGGACTAACTCGTTTAGTTTAGCAAACTTTATGGACTAAAACGCTAAATCTGGAAAGTTAGAGGACTAACTCGCAGTGAGTCAAACAACAAGAACTAACTCACTCGAGTTTGTCAAGTTGGAGGACTATATGTGCATTTTGGCCCTTTAATTTTAGCATTCGTGTGGTTAGGTTCTATCTTTTTACTGCAAAACATGAAATATATCAGCATGGATGTGCATTTGTCGTTTCTTAGTATGTTGTACTCTATTGTTTTGTCTGAACAAGGACAGAGACAGATATTGCTTATGCTAGTACACATGAGGCGTAGTCGACCGGGTAAACTAAGATTGACCCTACTTGAAAACAACCCCTAATTCTTCAGCACATCAAGTGAGATTTGTCAACAGATTGAAAAGCACATAAAAGGTCATCGTATTATCAGATATGAAGCTTTTCGGTATTTGGTCCTGGTAGTGGTAGCAAGTTAGCAATTGAGAAGGGTTGCTAACTAACCAAAGGTAGGTACTCAATTGAAGTTTATATGTAAGAATTAGGTCTTTAGATGCGCTTAGCACCATAACAAATGAACTGCAAGGGCCTAGACCCAAGAGCAGTCGGCCAATTTCACGTGTTCCTACCGCGCCTCCGCTTGTCTATTTTCTGCCAATGGTTCATACGACGGAAGCCGATAGTTCGGAATCGCTGGAAGAGCGGTCTCTCTCTGTTCATGGGAAAGCGCAAGCATTTTTACTTCCAACATGCCGAAGGAGTATGAAGAAACGGAAAGCTAGAGACAAAGCAGCCAGAAATTGAACGAATTATATGTGTCATAGTTTCTATTTGTTCTACCTGGCTGTGAAGCACGGTGGGGGAAACATGTTGTTGACACCCAATTTCGTCCGGCCATTAAAATAATTTAAAAAAAAAATTTAAATAAAAAAATTAAATAAAAAAATGTATTATTATTATTATTGTTATTATTATTACTAAATTTTTTTTAATTAGTTTAAAATATATTTTTTTTGTTTTGTTTTGTGAAGATTTGATATATGTGTGTATATATGTATGTTTGAAAGAAAAAAAAAGAAAACTCCATAAAAATGACAAAATTTAAAAGTTTGAGGTAAAAATGACAAAATTAAGAAGTTTCAGGTAAAATTGACAAATTCTGAAAGTTCCAGGAGCATTTGGCAGTTTGTCACATAAAATTTTGAGCCTGCCGACGTTTTTGGCTCAAATTGACAGAAAACGACAAAATTGTCAAAATCAGAAGCTTCAGGAACTTATCCAGAGGCTGAGAGACGTAAAGGACTAAAACTGTCATTTTACCAATTTAAGAGATAAGTTTGGATTTTTTTATTAATTTATCCATCAACAGTTCAGCTAAACTTCCTCTATAAATAGCCCCCCAAATTTTGTGCTGAACACAGAAAAAAAATAGCAAAAAAACTTAGAGCTCCGTTTTAAAAAAAGAGAAAATTACAGCCCTTAGCCCCAGCCCTCTTCCCTTCTTCCCCAGAAAGCCAAATTTTTTTTTTACTGCTGTTCCCTCTCTCTCTCTCTCTCTCTCTCTCTCCGCCGTGCCCCTCGCCGTCCGCCGCCGCCGTGCCTTCCTCCTCGCCGTGACGCCGTCTTCCTCCTTCGCCCCTGGCCGCCGTCCACTTCTCCCCTGCCGTGCACCGTCTTGGCCGCCAAAACCACTCCCTGCCCCTGCTCCCGCGTTGTTGCTCTGTTCTTCTTCATTCTTCAGATTCAAAATTAAACTGCTAGGGTAAAACCCCTACTTAATCTTCTATCTTTTCATTCTTTTTCACTTTGGTTACTAACTTTTTCTTTTGTTCTTGCAGAATTAATTATTAACCTTTTTTAATTTTTACTTATTTGTTTATTATTTGTTTATTACTAACCCTTTCTTTATTGTTGTTATTAACAACTAACAACTAACAACTAACTTACTAACTTTTATTATTGTTAATTAATTAATTTAATTAACTTTGTTAATTAATTTAATTAAACTTGGGTAACTTTTTATTATTGTTGTTAATTAATTAATTTAATTAACTTTGTTAATCAATTAATTAATTTGGCTAACTTTTATTATTATTGTTAATTAATTTAATTAACTTGACTAACTTTTTATTATTGTTGTTAATCAATTAATTAACTTGGCTAACTTTTATTTATTGTTGTTAATTAATTAACTTAATTAAACTTGGCTAACTTTTTATTATTGTTGTTAATTAATTAACTTAATTAAACTTGGCTAACTTTTATTTATTGTTGTTAATTAATCAACTTAATTAAACTTGGCTAACTTTTATTATTGTTGTTAATTAATTGACTTAATTAAACTTGGCTAATTTTTATTATTGTTGTTAATTGTTAATCTAACTTTACTAACTTTTTTATTGTTATTAACAACTAACTATATTAATTGTGCTAACTTTTATTATTGTGTTATTAAAGTGGATGGCCAAAAAGCCCCACTTTATTAATTTTTTTTTTTTAACTAAAAGATTAAAAAAAGGAATTTTATGTGAATAATTTCCTAAAGGCTAATAAAATTTTTTTTTTTTTTTTTTATTTTGAAACAAAGTTTTTATTCCTTTTAATAAACAAACATAATGAAATAAATAAATAAAGAAATACAAATTATTTTTTTAAATACATCTTTAAAAGTGATGTTTTTTTTTCTAATTAATAATTGATAATGAAATATAAAAAAGAAATTAAATTCCATGTCCAAATGATCCGCCAGGATCCATGGCTTGGAAAATATTTTTTAAATAAAGTATATAAATAAATTTTCCTTTATTATTAAAAAAAATAAAAAAAACTTTGGACTAATATTTTTTATTTATCTCTTTATCCAGCAAAATAATAAAATATAATTTTTTTGGTTTCTTTATTAATAAAAAGAATAAAGGAGTAAAAATTTTCTTGGGCTAATATTTTACTTATTTCTTTCAAAATAATAAAAAAAAAGATATAATATTTTTTTTTGTTTTTGTTTCCTTTATTAAATAAAATTTTATTCAAATGATTTCAAATAAAGGTAATAATAAAAATCTTTTAGCAAACAAAAAGAACATAAAAAAATCATATAAATATCAAAAACTTTTTATACATATAAATCTTTGATTTCTTTAATATTTTTTCAAAATAAATTATATAAATATCAAAACTTTACCTTTATTTTCCTTATTAAATAATCATTTTTGCTTAATTTTTTTATCAAAAATAAAACAAACAAATATTAAGATTTTTATTTTATTTTTGAAATATATATATAAATTTCTGGTTTCATCATTAAATAAATAAAGTTTTGTTTACTTTTTGATTTACCTTTTATTAAATAAAATATTAAGGCTTCACTTTTATTTTTAAAATATACATATAAATCTTTAGTTTTCTTCATTAAATAAACAAAACCTTGATTAAATAATTACTTTCTTGGTTCATCTTTTATCAAATAAAAAAAATAAGCTTAAAAAAATAAATATGTATAAATATCAAGACTTTCTTTATATAAATCTTTTCTTTATTATTTTATTGAATAATTAATTTTGGTTAATCTTTTAAATAAAAAATCAAATACATGAGAATTAAGATTTTATTTTCAACTCTTTTGTTTTCTTTGGTAAATAAATAAAATCCTGGTATTAAATAATTATTTTAATAAAAAAATTAGTTCATGGTATATTGGCTGGAAACTGTCTCGTGCCCGCTTTTGAGCTGCTTCACCTGGTGAAGAGGGTCTGGCTGAGTAACAACGCCCCGTACCATGATCAAAGATTTTTATTTTATTTTATTTTTTTTTAAACTCTTTGATTCCTTTAAATTAACTTCTTATTAAATAAAAAAATTAATTGCTTTTGAATTCTTTTATAAATTAAGAAAAAAATCAGATAAAAATAAAAGAAAGATAAAAAAAAGAAATAAAAGAAAGATAAAAAAAGAAATAAAAAAAAGAAGATAAGAAAAATAAGATAAAAGATAAAAAAAAAAAAAAAAGAAAAGAAAAGAAAGAAAAAAAAAAGAAGTAAAAATATAAAGACAAATTTTTAGTTAGTATTAAAAATCATTACCTTTTAAAAAATTAATTTCAGGAATTAAATAATTACGATTAAGTAAATCAATTTCCATATCCGGATGATCCGGCAGGATCTACGGTTTGGAAAATATCAATTTTTTTAAAATAAATAAATTAAATACAAAGATAAAAATCCATATTTTTACAATATGGATAAAATTGTTTAAAATTTCACCAAATTCCGTGTCCAAATGACTCGGCAGAGTCCATGGTTCGGAATCAAAAATCTTCCGTGTCCAAATGACTCGGCAGAGTCCATAGTTCGGAAGTATCAAATTTTATCCAACTTAATTACCAAAAATCCACATTTTCGACTAATTCAGTTAAAATATCTAAATTAACTGAAATTTTTTTTAAAAGCAAAGTAAAACAAAATTAAAATCAACTGAGGTGCCAATTTTTGGGCGTTTTAACAAAGTTGTTTCAACGTAACCGTACTCCCGAACCCCCGAACTCTCGCAGACCATATTTTAGGTGACCAATCGACCTAAGTAAACTGATTGGTGGCGACTCCAGAAAACCCGACGTTGCCACAGCTTGGCGACTCCACTGGGGAGTCGACGTTAGTGAGTCGAGCCTAAAGTTGATTTGTTTTTATTTACTTTGCTTTACTATTATGTGGATTTATATATTATATTTATTTAAGTAAACATGCATAATGCATTCACAAAATGAAGCTCTATACCCGAGCTTCCTTAAATCAAACACGATTCTTTCTAAGCGGAATTGGTGTTGCTGTCCTTGTGAGGCCACGGTCTCCAAGCCTTCACCGGTTTCAAAGTAGCGAAGTAGTGTATTGCCTTCTGAGACGGTTAGTCTCTGCATGGGCCCACGAAAAGCTACGACTCGAATTAATCCATTCCTTACATTAACCCTAGAGGGTAAGGAATCGGGCCGTCACTATGATTCAGTGACGGGATTCGGGAACTATCCCTTGCCTTTTTGATAAACCACCTTCTGCATGTAGAATTCCTTACTCCACCTTAGAACCAGCCATTAAGAATTTCCCATGCCTCGGTTCCCATTTCCATAGGTTTTGTTTTATCTATATGTTTGTATGATCCTATGTGTTATTTTTTTTACTAACTCTATTTTTCCTTATTTTTCCGGCATATACATTTCATCATTAAAGATAAGTATTTGGTGAAAGAACTATTATCATGGATATTCTCGATTATCTTCCCACGGCTGTTACTGGATCATGGAATGACACGGTAATCGAAACTCAGCCTGAAGCTATGGAATATTCCGAAACGGCTCAAAAGCTTCACGGAGATGCTCTGACATCCCATTCTCACGTACAGCTTAAGGACCAGGTATCGGTCCGGATAAATCAGAACGACACCACGGAATTGTTGCAAGTCTGGAATAGTTGGAATTCTACTGATCGGGAAGCTTTTACGGCAAAATATGGTCACATCACTTGCCTACTAAAGGTTACCGTTGATGCATCACTTGTCCGGGCTCTAATACAATTTTGGGATCCATTTTATCGATGCTTTTCTTTCGATAAGATGGATCTGGTTCCAACCATTGAAGAATACAACAGCCTCTTGGGTTGGTCCTCCGACTATCCAATCGAGACTTATCAACATGATAGAAGAACGGAGCCTCATCGAGCCCTAGCAAAATTATTGGATATGCCAGCTTCCAGTCTTCAAACCAAGTTTGCAACAAAAGGATCTCGAAAATTTATCAGTTGGATCGACTTAAAACAATTAAGTCACGTTCTCCCTCAGAAAAATCAACGACGCAAGCTTTTCGCCTTGGCGATATATGGCCTGGTAGTCTTCCCAAGAATCGTCGGATTCATTGAAGGAGACATCATTACACTATTTGAGCAAATCTGCAATGCTCAAATAAATCCGACCTCAGTAATATTATGTGAAACTATCAGGGCATTAAACTTTTGTCGCCAAAGAGGGGGCAAATTCATAGGATGTTCACATCTCCTCAACATTTGGATCAAAAGCCACCTTCCTTGTGAGAAGCAACATTTTGGAAATCGCTTTTCAAAGGACTTCATCCCAATCGAAGCCTTTTTGAAAAGTGAAACCATTCATCACGACAGCAAGGAAGCATGGGTTGATTATTTCAAGAACATCACCGAATTCCAAATTGAATGGAGAGCCCCCTGGTCTACCTCCACCCGCGTTGTCTACCGTTGCGGCAATTGCCCGTGGGTTCCTCTCTTAGGTATATGGGGAGGAACAAGTTATGCCCCAGCTCAAGTACGAAAACAATTTGGGTCTATGCAATTTATACCCATGACGCATAATCTGAGTAAGTTGGAATTTTCACACGAAGATCCAAATTCAAATAAGCTCGCAATGGGTATTTCAGTTGCGTGGAAAAGAATTTTCATATTGAAGTCGGGGCCTATTATTTCTCCCACTGCTTATTATGAATGGAGAAATAACCGGAAGGAAGGAATAGTTCTATCTGAAGAGGTCATCAGAAAATTGGCGAAAAGAGAGTTGGAGAAAGAACTAGAGGAAGAAAAGGAGAAGAACAAGAGGATGCTCCTTGACATGCAACAGCTCGGTCACAAAACACAACTCCTCGAAGAGAAAGTTGAATACCAAAAACAAGTCATCTCCCAATTGGTTGATGAAACCGATCAAAAAGAGATGAGAGTCAGATACTGGGAAGATCAATACAGATTTTCTCAAGATCAATTGCAAACATTTTTGGTAGAAGTCAGAAAAGTTACAGAACAAGCCCAACTAATGGGCGAAGAAGCCAAGGAGTTAGAAGAACTGAGCTGTCCTACTCCATCAGTAAATGTTCAAAGAATGATGGAGTTCATATCTAAGGCCAGAAAGCAGTATTGTACTTTGGGTCGTTTCTTTTAAACAAACCTTTTGCTGAATGTAATTGAGAAATTCCATTATAGTTCTTCTTTCACCAAGTATTTACAATATTCATGCATGCATCCATCACATCAATCATACACACATAGAATCTAATAAAATAAATATTCCTTTAAAAGGGTAAAATTGGACCTCAACACCGATATTCAACTCGACTCCAAACAAGATTAATGGCAGAACAAGCCGAAGGACGTCTCATGGAGATGGAGTCCAAGATTGAAAGTATGTCAGAACAGATGAGACAATTGATGGAATTAATCAAAGGGAAAGCAACTCAAGTCCCCATCAAAGAAGTGCAAGATCCCACTTATCCCCCGGGATTCACCCCGCAACGAGTCTCAGTCCAAGAAAACCTGTTTCAAGAATCAGGACCGTCTGCTAGTGTTCACCTGAAACAAGACACTGTACAGGAAGAGAAGAAGACATTACCAAAAGAAGAAGCAGAATCTCAAAAACTCGAAACAATAGAAAAGCGACTGCGAGCCATTGAAGGAGGCACTATATTCGGATCTCTCTCGGTAGATGACCTCTGCTTAGTGCCAGATGTCATAATCCCTTCAGATTTTAAGGTGCCAGATTTCGTGAAATACGATGGAACGAGTGATCCCATCACTCACATCACATTGTTCCTAAGGAGACTACAACCACTTACAAAAGATGAAAAGGTGTGGATCGCACTTTTTCAGGAAAGTCTCACAAAATCAGCATTACAGTGGTATCTAAGCCAAGGTCCAAGGAACATAAAAACTTGGAATGACCTTGCTCAGGCCTTCATCGGCAACTATAAACACGTTATGGACTTGGCTCCGGATCGCCAAACTCTCCAAAACATGGAGAAGAAAAAGCTAGAAACTTTCAAGGAATATGCGCAGCGGTGGAGGGACTTAGCTGCACAGGTTCAGCCACCCATGACAGAAAGAGAAATGATCACTTTGTTTGTCCAGACACTGAAATACCCATATTATGACAAACTTATTGGCAATGCGGCAACTAACTTCTCCGACGTAGTAATGTCTGGAGAAAGGATCGAGCATGGTATCAGGACTGGGAAGATTACTGAATCCTTTAGCGATCCTATGAAAAGAGGAGGACCTTCCAGAAGAAAAGATGAAGAAATACAACAAATAGGAAGAGGAAGAGGGATTCCCTTCGTGGGCACTGTGGCCACCGGACCTCGCCTATCCTATTCTGCCAATAAGCCCAATTATTATCCTACCAATAGGCCCAATGATTATCCTCTCAATAGGCCCAATGATTATCTTCCCAATAGACCCAACAATTATCCTCCCAACAGACCTAATCAGTTACGGCCACCTATTCCAACTCCTCCAGTACCTGCACCAAGACCAAGAGAAATCTTCGCACCAATTCCCATGACTTACACTGAGTTGTATCCAAAACTCATCGAAAGTCAACTTATTCGCCCAATCCCTACAAGGCCATTGGAACCCCCGTATCCAAGGTGGTATGACCCTAACATAAATTGCCCATATCATGATGGTACCGTGGGCCACGGACTGGAAAATTGCATAGCATTGAAGCGTATAGTCCAACAATTAATTGAGTCAAAGTGGTTGGACTTTTCCGATGAACCAAACGTCACTCATAATCCATTGCCTCCTCATCAAGCCAAACCAGTCAATATGATGGAAGAATACTGGCCGATGAAGAAAACAGTCAATGATATCATAACCCCTCTTAAGCATGTATATTCATGCCTTGTGAAAGAAGGGATTATCATAGGAAAGTCTTCTGGAAATAAAGAAGTCGAGGATGAGGAGTGGTGCAACTTTCATAACAGTAAGAGTCATTCTATCCAAGAATGCCCAGAATTCCGTAAAAGTCTACAAAGTCTTATGGACTCCTCCCAAATCATCGTTTTTATGTCAGATAAAGAGGATGACGTGAATGTGATAATTAAAGAACAAGAAGTCAATATCATGCCAAGACCACTAGTCATTCCAATATCAAAATCTGCTCTCAAGCCTTTAAGAATTCAAGTTCCAAAGCCATTCCCGTACAAATCAGACAAAACTGTTCCATGGAACTATGGCTATACTTCTAACATCACATCAACTCCGTTAGAAGTTGGGGGCATGACTAGAAGCGGTCGGTGTTATTCTCCCGAGCAAATGAACAAGCTCCAACAAGAGAAGAATGTTACGGATCCAGCAAATGGACCTATTAACACATCTAAAGAGCAAGAGATGCCTCGAGCAGTAACAGATGAACAAGCTACTGAGTTTCTCAAACTCATAAAGCAAAGTGAATACAGTATCGTGGAGCAGTTGAACCGTCTGCCAGCAAAGATCTCCATACTTTCATTACTCTTAAGTTCTGATGCCCATCGAGAAGCTCTTCTCAAAGTCCTGAATAAGGCTTATGTTGAACAAGATATCTCCGTGAACAACTTTGACCACCTTGTCAACAACATCACGGCACAAAATCTCATCACATTCACTGACGATGAGATACCAGCAGAAGGAAGGGGTCACTCTAAGGCTCTGCATATTTCGATTAAATACAAAGATCGGATTATGGCCAGAGTTCTTATCGACAATGGGTCAGCTCTAAATGTAATGCCACTCGAAACCTTACATAAGATTGGTTTAGACCCATCATACCTCAACAACAGTCATATTGTTGTTCGAGCATTTGACGGAACGAAGAGAGATGTTGTTGGAGAAATAGAGCTACCAATAGGGATTGGTCCCTGTCTTTTCCACATCACATTCCAAGTCATGGATATTTGTCCATCTTATACCTGCCTGCTGGGAAGACCATGGATCCATATGGCCGGAGCAATTCCTTCTTCATTACACCAGAAAATGAAATTCATTATTGAAGGAAAGATAATCACGGTCTTCGCTGAAGAAGACATCCTGCTATCAAGACCTGCGGATGCTCAATATGTCGAAGTCAATGAAAATATACCTGATTGCTCCTTCAGGTCTTTTGAGATTGTCAATGCTGCTTATGTCAGCGAATATGGAGAAGAACCCATTCCTAGCATCTCTAAAACAAGTCGCATGGTTGCCAAACTCATGATAAAAGGAGGATACTCACCGGGGTTAGGACTGGGACAAGATTTACAAGGAATCACAGAACCATTGAAAATCACCACAAATGAAGGGAAATACGGCCTAGGCTTCACACCGACAAGACATGATAAAATGAAGGCAATAGCTGAAAAGAGAGAAAAGAGGATTGCACGATTAACGGGGCATCCTCTCCAGGAAAGAAATCTGGATATCCCTGAAATCACCGAAACGTTCGTGAGTGGTGGTCTCATTCCAAAAAATGACAATGAAGGCAAGCTGACTATCAACATCAACAAGTCTTTTGAAAGTCTTTCTATTCAGGCAATCATCAGCGATTCACCTGAAGAGGAGGAGCTTGTTCAACCTTGTGGCCCACGGGATGTGCTGAACAATTGGGAGGCGATAGAACTGCCTGTTATAATCGAAAGCTTTCCAAAGTAATCTAATAGTAAAAACCTCCTAAAGAAAGGTTCAATCAATAGGGTGTAGTCTTTGTTTAAGTGAACCTTTTAGTTATTGCTTTTTATTCCAATAAAGTTGTGATTTATGCACATTGTAAATAAAGTACCAGTTTGCATCCATCTCATTCGTGCCATTTTTTTTTTTCTTCTCTTTCTTTTCTCTCTGGATAATGCAGACCCAAAACTCTCTTTGATGACAATGAAAGAATGAACTTTGATAATCCTGTAAACACTACCGACTCGGATGACGAAGATCTTCAAGTATCTCCTGAGCTATTAAAAATGATTGAGCGAGATGAAAAAGAAAGAGCAACAAGTCAAGAACCAACTGAGGTATTCAACCTGGGAGACAGTCAGGATGTAAAAGAAGTCAAGATTGGCACTTTATTCCCTCCTGAAGAAAAAGAAGAATTAGTCCATTTATTGAAAGAATATGTGGATGTGTTTGCTTGGTCATACCAAGATATGCCTGGCTTAAGCTCAGACATAGTACTACACAAAATACCCTTGAAACCTGGGGCGAAGCCTGTCAGACAAAAGTTACGAAGATTAAAGCCGGATCTAATCTTAAGAGTGAAAGATGAGATTCGAAAGCTGTGGGATGCAGGATTCCTTGGGGTCGCTGAATATACAGAATGGGTGGTTAACATTGTTCCAGTCGAAAAGAAAGAAAGCGGGAAACTAAGAGTTTGTCAGGACTACCGGCCATTGAACGAAGCCAGTCCTAAAGATAACTTCCCACTTCCTCACATTGATACGCTGGTGGATAATACCGCAGGAAACTCCTATTTTTCCTTCATGGATGGCTTCTCTGGATACAATCAAATCAAACTTGATCCAGATGATATGATAAAAACTGCCTTTATAACCCTTTGGGGTACCTTCTACTACAAGGTGATGCCTTTTGGGTTAAAGAATGCTGGTGCTACATATCAAAGAGCCATGGTTGCATTATTCCATGACATGATGCATAAAGAAATTGAAGTATATGTAGACGACATGATCGCCAAAACTTTCACTGCTAAGGGGCATCTAAAAGTGCTAAGAAAACTATTCGATAGACTTCGCAAATATCAACTGAAGTTGAATCCTGCCAAATGTATTTTTGGAGCCTCTTCAGGAAAGTTATTGGGTTTCATGGTCAGCAAGGATGGGATTCGAGTTGACCCGAGTAAAGTCAAAGCAATACAAGAAATGCAACCCCCGAAGACTCCAAAACAAGTAAGAAGTTTTCTGGGCAGAATCAACTTCATAGCAAGGTTCATTTCACAATTGACATCCAAGTGTGAACCTCTTTTCAAATCACTGAAGAAGAACAATCCGATCGAGTGGAATAACGAATGCCAAGAAGCATTCGAGAAAATCAAGCAATATCTATCAAATCCACCAGTCTTGGTACCACCCCGATCTGGAGAATCGTTGATTCTATATTTATCCATACAGGATTCTTCATTAGGATCCGTATTGGGTCAACGTGATGAGACAGGCAAGAAAGAGCACGCAATTTACTATTTGAGCAAGAAGCTTACCACATATGAAGCGAAATACTCAATAGTAGAAAAGTCCTGTTGTGCCCTTGCATGGGTAGCACACCGACTACGACACTACATGCTCAACAACACCACATTGCTAATCTCCAAGACTGATCCCATTAAGTACATTTTTGAGAAACCAGCTTTATCAGGCAGGATCGCAAAATGGCAAATGCTGTTGTCTGAATACGACATACAGTATGTCACCCAAAAGGCTGTAAAAGGGAGTGTGATTGCTGAATATCTGGCTGATAGAGCATTGGATGATTATGAGCCAATGAAAATGGAGTTTCCTGATGGAGATATAATGACGATAGAACAGGAAGTCTCTAAAGATGACGAAACATGGAAAATGGCATTCGATGGAGCATCTAATGCTTTGGGACAAGGGATTGGAGCCATACTCATCTCTCCAAGTGGAGAGCAATTCCCTCTTACAGCAAAAATTACATTTCCTTGTACCAACAATATAGTAGAGTATGAGGCATGTGCTATGGGACTCCAAATGGCACTGGAATTGAAAGTGCGAGATCTCCGAGTTTATGGGGATTCCGCATTAGTCATATATCAAATCAACGGAGAATGGGAGACAAGGGATTCAAAATTGATCCCTTACCAAAAGCTCATACTAGACTTGGCTCGAAAATTCAACAGTATAAGCTTCCATCATCTTCCAAGGGAAGATAATCAAATACCGGATGCTTTAGCTACTTTGGCTGCTATGTACAAGATCAGTGACCCCGAGCATACTCCTGTGTTCGAGATGAGAATAATAGATTCTCCAGCTTATTGCATGAGCATCGAAGAAGAATTGGATGGAAAGCCTTGGTATCACGATATCAAGAAATACCTCCAAGAAAGAGTATATCCACCAGAAGTATCAGAAAATGACAAGAAATTTCTACGAAGATTGTCAATGGGTTTTCTTTTAAACCTAGACATACTTTACAAGAAAACCCCAGACTCGATGCTACTTCGCTGTGTAGATACTCATGAAGCACGAAAGATCATGGAAGAAGTTCATTCTGGAATATGTGGAGCACACACTAGTGGTCATACTATGGCAAGACAAATAATGAGGGCTGGTTACTATTGGCTCACATTGGAAAGTGATTGCGTCAATCACGTAAGAAAATGTCACAAATGCCAAATATATGCCAACAAGATCCAAGCTCCACCTGTTCCTCTTAATGTAACAGCAATACCTTGGCCTTTTGCCATGTGGGGAATCGATGTTATTGGAGCGATTACCCCTAAAGCTTCCAATGGTCACAAATTCATCCTAGTTGCAATTGACTACTTTACTAAATGGGTAGAAGCTGTGTCTTATGCAAGCGTAACTCAAAAGGTGGTATGCCGGTTCATTAAGAAAGAAATCATTTGTCGCTATGGACCGCCAGAGTGTATCATCTCAGACAATGCCACGAACCTGAATAATGCAATGATGCAGACTTTGTGCCGGCAATTCAAAATCAAGCATCTCAATTCAGCACCTTATCGACCGATGATGAATGGTGCAGTAGAAGCGGCCAATAAAAATATCAAGAGAATTGTTGAAAAGATGATCGTCACTTACAAGGACTGGCATGAGATGTTACCTTTTGCACTGCATGCTTATAGAACTTCTACCCGTACTTCTACTGGAGCAACACCTTTTTCTCTGGTATACGGTATGGAGGCTGTATTGCCTATCGAAGTTGAAATTCCTTCATTAAGGGTACTAATGGATACTCAATTAGGAGAAGCAAAATGGGTCAAAGCTAGATACGAGCAATTAAATCTAATTGATGAAAGAAGAATGATAGCCCTCTGCCATGGGCAACTTTATCAAAGAAGGATGATTCGTGCTTACAACAAAAAGGTTCGCCCACGACAATTTCACGAAGGTGACATAGTGCTCAAGAAAATTTTACCCATGCAACATGATTCAAGAGGAAAATGGACACCAAATTATGACGGGCCATATGTCGTGAAGAAAGCATTTTCAGGAGGGGCACTAATTCTGACAGAAATGGATGGACGAGAATTACCGAAGCCAGTAAATTCGGATGCAGTAAAGAAATACTTTGCATAATGAAGAAATTTTCGAACAGAAGGGGAGAAGTGGATACAGGGTTACCAAAGTTTATTTGATCAAAGTTGTCAAAGAGAGCTTTCTTCCCTTACACTTTCATTATCTATCTGTACCTAAGATTTTCATATTCTTTTACCCATAAATAAAAGCCAATTCTCTTTAACTTACCTTAGATTCTCACGTTCAAAATGCTAAAGTCGCTTCTATCCAGTTCTTTTCCTTCAAATCTCACATTCCTACTAGCCTTAAGTGTGCAATAAATTGTGACTTTTGAAGGAAGAATAGTAATAATTAAAACTTAGAAAAAAAAAACAAAGACCGTAGATTACTTTGATAAGCTTTGTGAATTAAAACAGGTAAGATTGAGGTCCTGCTTTGCGAGCAGCACAGAACATAGGCTAACAAAGAAGAAGGAGTAACAAATCTTTGGGAGATAGCCTTGGTGGTAGCCTGAATGATCATTTCAGAAGTCTTAACATGTCTATGGCAGCAGGAAAGAATCATGCTCACGAATATTTCAACAGGGACAATTATCCAGAGAAGCATAAAATATGAGGCGGGCATTAAAGAAAATTGAGGTCAAAATTCAAAAATAAGGCAAGGAAAGAGGATTTTTGAACAGAGTTGGGCTTTTGAGACAATGGACAACAGCTGGAAAGCATAAAGAGATTCAATAATAGTCCGAGAAGGAAATCACAAAGAAGATCCAGTAAAGTAAAGCAAAGACATGAAGAGCTAGATTCAAAAAAAAAAAAAACATCAATTACACATGCCTTGCATTCATACATTTCACATCATGCATGCATGGCTTTTACATAACAGGGATCAAATGAAAAGCATGTCCGCAGCATGATTGCAGCAGTATAAGCTGAGATCTTAATGACATCAGCTCTTACTAATTGGACGCATAGCTAATACGCTGGACCCAGCCCCATCAGGAATCCAAGGATAAAGCATACAATATCGTCAAAAGCCTGGCAATTGAGGCTACACCTAAAAGAACATAATTGATGCCAGCTTAGCAGCATCCAAGATGAGTGATAGCTATCGTCAAAGATAAGGCAGACATCAAGAAATATTGTCGTTGAAAATTCGTCAAAAGCGGACAATGGATTCAATAATCAAGGACTGAATCGACGTCAGCTGGATGGAATATCTATCACATCAAAATAAAGTAGGATTCACTTTTCCGGTTAAGCGGCGGATACGGTACTCCGTGACTCTCAAGTCGGTTCTCTCAGTTGCCCATAATAACTGATCATTTCCTCCCTCCTTTCTTTTACTTTCTCCTAGAAAATGGATCCTACTTTTTCTGCCTTGCGAAAATATTTTCCTTCTCTCCCAATGAACATCCTCAAAAAGATCTACCAAGTTCGCTGTGAACGATTAAGAGCTCTGATGCATAAAGGAATCCCTGAAGATGTGCGGTGGTTAATTGAAGCTAAGGTTCGTCTGGCAGGTGAAATCCCAGAGGCATTTGTGTCTCACATGCCTGGTGTAGGCAAAAGCTCTTATGCCAAAAAACGAAGAGCGAGGAGACTAGGCGTCTGTCATAAATGCGGACGCTGGACCTGTAATACTAAATGTCGTTCTTTAGGGATGATCTCTGATAATCGAGAAGATAAAATACGATTCATTAAGAATGGCCTGAGTAAGGACTCATTGGATGATCTCCAATTGACTCTTGAGACGCATTCTTGTGGATCCGTGCAACGTGAACTTCTCGATTTATGGAGCATTTTTCATGAAGAACGAGAATGATACAGTCCCGGGAATCTGACATTAAACGACCCTATTTGTCAGCTTGTAAGAAAACTGGATGGGAAGCAAATCCTCGACTCATAGAAGCCATTAATCCCGTTACTGGACGTAAAACCAGTGGAAGATGTGAGCCACAGTCACAATCACTGTACATACAATTTATCATATTTAAAATTTTCCATTTTTCTTTTAATAATGTATTTGCTCCCGTAAGTGTAATCGACACGTTATCCATTTCATCGCTATAAATGCATGTTCTTCCAGTCGGTTATCTAAGTTTCCTTCAATAACTGATTCATTTCCCTCTTCTCTCAAATTCTTCTCTCATCAATGGATTCTACTCTTTCTGCACTGCGAAAATACTTTCCTTCCTTTCCAATAAAAGTCCTTAAAAAGATCTACCTTGCTAGATGTGAAAGAATCAGAGTTTTTACACGCAAAGGCATTCCCGATAATGTGCAGTGGATAATTGAAGCTAAGGTCCGTCTGGCGGGTGAAGTTCCAGATGCATTTATGCCCCGCATGCCCGGTTTAGGTAAAAGCCGTTATGCCAAAAGGCGAAGAGCAAAGAGACTAGGCGTGTGTTATAAATGTGGGCGATGGAATTGTATTACTAAATGTCGCTCTTTAGGATACATCTCCATAAATCGTGAAGATAAAAGAAAATTCATTAAGAATGGCCTGCGTAAGGAATCTCTGGAAGATATCCGAGAGACTCTTGAAACGCATTCTTGTGGAAAAGTGCAAGGTGAAATTATCAGTTTATGGAGGACTTACCATAAAGAACGAAACCGTTACAGTCTTGGGAATGTGACTTTAAACGATCCTGTTTGTCAGTTTGTAAGAAAACTGGATGGGAAGCAAATCCCCGACTTATAGATGGCATTGAAGCCATTACTGGACATAAATCAGGGGAAGATGAGAGCCACGGTCATGATTCCTGTACATATAAGCTGTCATTTGTCTTTTCTTTTAATATACTTGTTCCTGTAAGCGTAATTAACACGTTATCCTTTCATCGCTATAAATGCGTGTTCTTCTTTCCGGTTAAGTAGCGGATGCAATACTCTCTGACTCTCAGTTTCCTACAATAACTGATTTCTTCATCTCTTCTCTCAAATTCTTCTTTTATCAATGGATTCTACTCTTTCCGCCATGCGAAAATACTTTCCTTCCATCCCAATAAATGTTCTTAAAATGATTTACCAAGCTAGATGTGAAAGGATTAGAGTCTTTATGCACAAAGGCATTCCTGACAATGTGCGGTGGCTAATTGAAGCTAAGGTTCGTTCAGCTGGTGAAGTTCCAGAAGCGTTCTTTCCCCGTATGCCCGGCTTTGGTAAAAGCGCTTATGCCAAAAAGCGAAGAGCAAAGAGGCTTGGTGTCTGTCATAAATGTGGACGATGGAATTGTAATACTAAATGTCGCTTTTTAGGATACATCTCCAGAAATCATGAAGATAAAAGAAAATTCATCAAGAATGGCCTGCGTAAGGAATCTTTGGATGATATCCTATTAACTTTTGAAACACATTCTTGTGAAATAGTGCAATGGGAAATTATGGATTTATGGTGGACTTTCCGTAAAGAACAGGATCGTTACAGTCTTGGAAATCTAACTTTTAATGACCCTGTTTGCCAGTTTGTGAGAAAACTGGATGGGAAGCAAATCCCCGACTTATAGAAGGCATTGAAGCCGTTACTAGACATAAATCAGTGGAAGATGAGAGCCACAGTCATGATTGCTGTACATATAAGCTGTCATTTGTCTTTTCTTTTGACAATAATGTACTTGCTTCTGTAAGTGTAATAAACGCATTATCCCTTTCGTCACTATAAATATGTGTTAGTTATGTTCGTTTCCTACAATCACTAATTTCTTTCTTTGCCTCCTTCATCAATGGAGTCTTCTCTTTCCGCCCTACGAAAGTATTTTCCTTCCTTCCCAATAAATGTTCTTAAAAAGATTTATCAAGCTAGATGTGAACGATTCAGAGTATTTATGCACAAAGGCATTCCTGATAATGTGCGGTGGCTAATTGAAGCTAAGGTTCGTTCAGCTGGTGAAGTTCCCGAAGCGTTCTTTCCCCGTATGCCCGGCTTTGGTAAAAGCGCTTATGCCAAAAAAAGAAGAGCAAAGAGGCTAGGCGTTTGTCATAATTGTGGATGGTGGATTTGCGGCAATAAATGTCGTGCTCCAGGAGTGATCACCAGAAATCGTAATGATAGAATAAGATTCATTAAGAATGGCTTGCGTAAGGAATCTCTAGAAGATATTCGAGAGGTTCTTGAAGCGCATTCTTGTGGAATAGTGCAATTTGAGGTTGTTGGATTATGGATAATTTTCCAAAAAGAACGAGATCGTTACAGTCTTGGGAATCTGACCCTAAACGACCCTGTTTGCCAGTTTGTGAGAAAGCTAGATGAGATGCAAATCACCGATTCATAGAAAGCATTGAAGCCATTACTGGACGCAAAGCCAGTGGAAGACGAGGATCAAAGTCACGATTACTGTACGTGCTAGCTGTCGCTTTTGAAATTTTCCTCCCCTTTTGGTAATAATGTATCCACTCCTGACGTGAACCAAAGTCACGATTACTGTACGTACTAGCTGTCGCTTTTGAAATTTTCCTCCCCTTTTGGTAATAATGTATCCACTCCTGACGTGAACCAAAGTCACGATTACTGTACGTACTAGCTGTCGCTTTTGAAATTTTCCTCCCCTTTCAGCGATAATGTATCCACTCCTGACATGAGCCATAGTTACGATTACTGTACGTGCTAGCTGTCGCTTTTGAAATTTTCCTCCCCTTTGGCAATAATGTACCCACTCCTGACACGGACTACTGTATATAGCTGCCACTTTTGAAATTTTCCTTCCCTTCCAACAATCACATACCTACTCCTGACGTAAGCTACAGTAGTGACTACTGTACATGCTAGCAGCTATTTTGAAAATTTTCCTCCTCTTTTAACGATAGTGTACCCATACCTGACCAGAGTCATACTCGTGACTACTGTGTATAGCTGGCAATAATGTATCCACTCTTGAAAATAAAATTATTGCCTTATCTCTTCATCTCTATAAATATATCCTCTTTTCTCACAAGGATAAGGATAGGAATGGAGAAAACCCCAACTCGTAAATCCCGAAGTATTTGTGTATTTTCTGGGGCTTTTCCTGGAAAAGATGAAGAGTATTTAAAGGCAGCCAACCATTTGGGTAGAGTATTAGCTGAGCGAAAAATACATTTAGTTTATGGAGGAGGTAGTGTCGGATTAATGGGAGGTGTAGCATCAGCAGCATCTTTAGGAGGAAGTCAAGTTTTGGGCATCATCCCTGGACCTTTGAAATTTGTTTCCGGGGGTACGATTGGAGAAGAATTAGTGGTTAAAAATTTGCAAGAGCGTGTGTTACAAATGCTTTTAAATGCTGATGCTTTTATCGCTCTACCAGGTGGTTTTGGCACGTTGGGAGAAGTCTTTCAAATTGCTTCCATGGCCCAACTTAATTTGCATAAGAAACCCATTGGGCTTTTAAATGTTAACAATTTCTTTACAGGTCTGATAGCTTTTATGGATTATGCTATGCAGAAGAATTTCATATCAAGAGTGGCACGGCGAATCATAATATCCGCAACAACTGCTGAAGAATTGCTAGATAAAATACAAGCTTTTGTTCCTGAACCAGATCCAGCAATGATTCAGATAGACTGGACACGACAGTCTTTCCCGACCAGTTCACTCCCATAATGGTCCTCTACTCACCCTGTTGAAGTATTGTGGAAGAAAGAAGCGATCTGATCCGTTTTTCTTGTCCTTTAGTTTTATTATCAGCATTTTCTTTCGCGTTTCAGTTTTTCTTTTCAAGGAATTTCTTTTCTTATAAGATAGTTTCGTCCATGCTGATATTAAAACCATGGGACAATGCCTTTAGGTTGGAATGGCTGAGTAAAGAGTAATTTTTATTACTCTTGAGACGCATCCTATTAGGTCTACTAGGCATAACATTTTGGGGTAGTTAAGCTTTAACCTTATTTGGATGACATATCTCATAAGGGAATCTATATTTACTGAAGAAAATATTAGATGAACCTTGGATATTGATTCCAAACATCCGTTCCCTTTACATAATTTGTCAGTGTTATTGTCATCATCAAGATTCACTCATCTTATCGAAGTTTAAATTTTTGCACTCACCTATTATGAAAATTCACACTTTCGAAGAAAATTATTCCAATTTCAATTACTTTCATATAAATTTCGCTCGAGGTCTTAAGGAAAGCTCCTTAGCCTCAAAATCAATTTTCATCATCGGGGTTTTAAGGATGGAACCTTTGCCTCGAAAACAATCAATTTTCATCATCGGGGTTTTAAGGATGGAACCTTTGCCTCGAAATCAATCAATCAATCCGAGGTTTTAAGGATGGAACCTTTGCCTCGAGAACAATCAATCATTCAGTCCATCTTACAACGATAGAACCTTTCCTATCGTTAGAGGTTCCAAAGACCTTTCCTTAAACCTCAAACAAACAATCAATCATTCAGTCCATCTTACAACGATAGAACCTTTCCTATCGTTAGAGGTTCTAAGGACCTTTCCTTAAACCTCAAACAAACAATCAATCATTCAGTCCATCTTACAACGATAGAACCTTTCCTATCGTTAGAGGTTCCAAGGACCTTTCCTTAAACCTCAAACAAACAATCAATCATTCAGTCCATCTTACAACGATAGAACCTTTCCTATCGTTAGAGGTTCTAAGGACCTTTCCTTAAACCTCAAACAAACAATCAATCATTCAGTCCATCTTACAACGATAGAACCTTTCCTATCGTTAGAGGTTCTAAGGACCTTTCCTTAAACCTCAAACAAACAATCAATCATTCAGTCCATCTTACAACGATAGAACCTTTCCTATCGTTAGAGGTTCTAAGGACCTTTCCTTAAACCTCAAACAAACAATCAATCATTCAGTCCATCTTACAACGATAGAACCTTTCCTATCGTTAGAGGTTCCAAGGACCTTTCCTTAAACCTCAAACAAACAATCAATCATTCAGTCCATCTTACAACGATAGAACCTTTCCTATCGTTAGAGGTTCTAAGGACCTTTCCTTAAACCTCAAACAAACAATCAATCATTCAGTCCATCTTACAACGATAGAACCTTTCCTATCGTTAGAGGTTCTAAGGACCTTTCCTTAAACCTCAAACAAACAATCAATCATTCAGTCCATCTTACAACGATAGAACCTTTCCTATCGTTAGAGGTTCTAAGGACCTTTCCTTAAACCTCAAACAAACAATCAATCATTCAGTCCATCTTACAACGATAGAACCTTTCCTATCGTTAGAGGTTCTAAGGAACTTTCCTTAAACCTCAAACAAACAATCAATCATTCAGTCCATCTTACAACGATAGAACCTTTCCTATCGTTAGAGGTTCTAAGGAACTTTCCTTAACCTCAAACAAACAATCAATTATTTAGTCCATCTTACAACGATAGAACATTTCCTATCGTTAAAGGTTCTAAGGACCTTTCCTTAAACCTCAAACAAACAATCAATCATTCAGTCCATCTTACAACGATAGAACCTTTCCTATCGTTAGAGGTTCTAAGGACCTTTCCTTAAACCTCAGAGTTTAGGCGGCGAGAAGGTTTTCAATGCCTAGCTAAGCTGGACGAAATTTGGTAACTAACTTTGCATACATCATGTCCCATGAAGCATGCAAAGGGAGGCAGCTGTTGACACCCAATTTCGTCCGGCCATTAAAATAATTTAAAAAAAAAATTTAAATAAAAAAATTAAATAAAAAAATGTATTATTATTATTATTGTTATTATTATTACTAAATTTTTTTTAATTAGTTTAAAATATATTTTTTTTGTTTTGTTTTGTGAAGATTTGATATATGTGTGTATATATGTATGTTTGAAAGAAAAAAAAAGAAAACTCCATAAAAATGACAAAATTTAAAAGTTTGAGGTAAAAATGACAAAATTAAGAAGTTTCAGGTAAAATTGACAAATTCTGAAAGTTCTAGGAGCATTTGGCAGTTTGTCACATAAAATTTTGAGCCTGCCGACGTTTTTGGCTCAAATTGACAGAAAACGACAAAATTGTCAAAATCAGAAGCTTCAGGAACTTATCCAGAGGCTGAGAGACGTAAAGGACTAAAACTGTCATTTTACCAATTTAAGAGATAAGTTTGGATTTTTTTATTAATTTATCCATCAACAGTTCAGCTAAACTTCCTCTATAAATAGCCCCCCAAATTTTGTGCTGAACACAGAAAAAAAATAGCAAAAAAACTTAGAGCTCCGTTTTAAAAAAAGAGAAAATTACAGCCCTTAGCCCCAGCCCTCTTCCCTTCTTCCCCAGAAAGCCAAATTTTTTTTTTACTGCTGTTCCCTCTCTCTCTCTCTCTCTCTCTCTCTCCGCCGTGCCCCTCGCCGTCCGCCGCCGCCGTGCCTTCCTCCTCGCCGTGACGCCGTCTTCCTCCTTCGCCCCTGGCCGCCGTCCACTTCTCCCCTGCCGTGCACCGTCTTGGCCGCCAAAACCACTCCCTGCCCCTGCTCCCGCGTTGTTGCTCTGTTCTTCTTCATTCTTCAGATTCAAAATTAAACTGCTAGGGTAAAACCCCTACTTAATCTTCTATCTTTTCATTCTTTTTCACTTTGGTTACTAACTTTTTCTTTTGTTCTTGCAGAATTAATTATTAACCTTTTTTAATTTTTACTTATTTGTTTATTATTTGTTTATTACTAACCCTTTCTTTATTGTTGTTATTAACAACTAACAACTAACAACTAACTTACTAACTTTTATTATTGTTAATTAATTAATTTAATTAACTTTGTTAATTAATTTAATTAAACTTGGGTAACTTTTTATTATTGTTGTTAATTAATTAATTTAATTAACTTTGTTAATCAATTAATTAATTTGGCTAACTTTTATTATTATTGTTAATTAATTTAATTAACTTGACTAACTTTTTATTATTGTTGTTAATCAATTAATTAACTTGGCTAACTTTTATTTATTGTTGTTAATTAATTAACTTAATTAAACTTGGCTAACTTTTTATTATTGTTGTTAATTAATTAACTTAATTAAACTTGGCTAACTTTTATTTATTGTTGTTAATTAATCAACTTAATTAAACTTGGCTAACTTTTATTATTGTTGTTAATTAATTGACTTAATTAAACTTGGCTAATTTTTATTATTGTTGTTAATTGTTAATCTAACTTTACTAACTTTTTTATTGTTATTAACAACTAACTATATTAATTGTGCTAACTTTTATTATTGTGTTATTAAAGTGGATGGCCAAAAAGCCCCACTTTATTAATTTTTTTTTTTTTAACTAAAAGATTAAAAAAAGGAATTTTATGTGAATAATTTCCTAAAGGCTAATAAAATTTTTTTTTTTTTTTTTATTTTGAAACAAAGTTTTTATTCCTTTTAATAAACAAACATAATGAAATAAATAAATAAAGAAATACAAATTATTTTTTTAAATACATCTTTAAAAGTGATGTTTTTTTTTCTAATTAATAATTGATAATGAAATATAAAAAAGAAATTAAATTCCATGTCCAAATGATCCGCCAGGATCCATGGCTTGGAAAATATTTTTTAAATAAAGTATATAAATAAATTTTCCTTTATTATTAAAAAAAATAAAAAAAACTTTGGACTAATATTTTTTATTTATCTCTTTATCCAGCAAAATAATAAAATATAATTTTTTTGGTTTCTTTATTAATAAAAAGAATAAAGGAGTAAAAATTTTCTTGGGCTAATATTTTACTTATTTCTTTCAAAATAATAAAAAAAAAGATATAATATTTTTTTTTGTTTTTGTTTCCTTTATTAAATAAAATTTTATTCAAATGATTTCAAATAAAGGTAATAATAAAAATCTTTTAGCAAACAAAAAGAACATAAAAAAATCATATAAATATCAAAAACTTTTTATACATATAAATCTTTGATTTCTTTAATCTTTTTTCAAAATAAATTATATAAATATCAAAACTTTACCTTTATTTTCCTTATTAAATAATCATTTTTGCTTAATTTTTTTATCAAAAATAAAAAAAACAAATATTAAGATTTTTATTTTATTTTTGAAATATATATATAAATTTCTGGTTTCATCATTAAATAAATAAAGTTTTGTTTACTTTTTGATTTACCTTTTATTAAATAAAATATTAAGGCTTCACTTTTATTTTTAAAATATACATATAAATCTTTAGTTTTCTTCATTAAATAAACAAAACCTTGATTAAATAATTACTTTCTTGGTTCATCTTTTATCAAATAAAAAAAATAAGCTTAAAAAAATAAATATGTATAAATATCAAGACTTTCTTTATATAAATCTTTTCTTTATTATTTTATTGAATAATTAATTTTGGTTAATCTTTTAAATAAAAAATCAAATACATGAGAATTAAGATTTTATTTTCAACTCTTTTGTTTTCTTTGGTAAATAAATAAAATCCTGGTATTAAATAATTATTTTAATAAAAAAATTAGTTCATGGTATATTGGCTGGAAACTGTCTCGTGCCCGCTTTTGAGCTGCTTCACCTGGTGAAGAGGGTCTGGCTGAGTAACAACGCCCCGTACCATGATCAAAGATTTTTATTTTATTTTATTTTTTTTTTAAACTCTTTGATTCCTTTAAATTAACTTCTTATTAAATAAAAAAATTAATTGCTTTTGAATTCTTTTATAAATTAAGAAAAAAATCAGATAAAAATAAAAGAAAGATAAAAAAAAGAAATAAAAGAAAGATAAAAAAAGAAATAAAAAAAAAGAAGATAAGAAAAATAAGATAAAAGATAAAAAAAAAAAAAAGAAAAGAAAAGAAAGAAAAAAAAAAAGAAGTAAAAATATAAAGACAAATTTTTAGTTAGTATTAAAAATCATTACCTTTTAAAAAATTAATTTCAGGAATTAAATAATTACGATTAAGTAAATCAATTTCCATATCCGGATGATCCGGCAGGATCTACGGTTTGGAAAATATCAATTTTTTTAAAATAAATAAATTAAATACAAAGATAAAAATCCATATTTTTACAATATGGATAAAATTGTTTAAAATTTCACCAAATTCCGTGTCCAAATGACTCGGCAGAGTCCATGGTTCGGAATCAAAAATCTTCCGTGTCCAAATGACTCGGCAGAGTCCATGGTTCGGAAGTATCAAATTTTATCCAACTTAATTACCAAAAATCCACATTTTCGACTAATTCAGTTAAAATATCTAAATTAACTGAAATTTTTTTTAAAAGCAAAGTAAAACAAAATTAAAATCAACTGAGGTGCCAATTTTTGGGCGTTTTAACAAAGTTGTTTCAACGTAACCGTACTCCCGAACCCCCGAACTCTCGCAGACCATATTTTAGGTGACCAATCGACCTAAGTAAACTGATTGGTGGCGACTCCAGAAAACCCGACGTTGCCACACACGTGGATATCTAGATATTTTGCTTCTACCTCTCTTTTCTTCTTCTCCTAATTGTTCTCCCCTATTCCCCTATATAAGTAGTTAAATCCATGCACAATGACGTTTACATTATCATACAAGTTAATACTCCAATTTATTCTATCATACATTATTATTGTCATTTACTTCTGCTTCTCTTTAGTTTGTTTGGGCATGTGACCCTATAGTGTTACCTTGTGGCTAAAGTTATAATTTATTTGCTTTTTTCTAGGTACACGATTTTAGTGGAGGGGTGTGAAGAAGCATCAATCCCCCTATCGTCAAGGTTAGACTGCCTTTTTCTCTCTTACTCACTTTTCTCTTACTACCGTTAGTTTACATATTTTACATATTGTTCTTCCCATTGAAAAACATACTATTGTATATATTAAGATACACAATTTTTATTGCAGTTATTAGTTCATAACAGGATATGATTCCCTATTACTATACTAATTCAACACTGCATTTTTTTATGACAAAATCTGCTAGGATAACGGCAGAATAAGCTACATCTCATAATAAGGCAATAAAGCAGTGCCTGCAGACAAAACATGGAGAAGAGAACATGACCCGACCTTTTACTTATGTACAATCTATTTTGTAATGCATAGCTATTGTATATATGTGTATGGAACCGCTCCATTGTACTTTTGTCACATGTATATTATAACATAGAACACAGTAATGTCTCATTTTGTACTTTAATCAAGCAACATATCCTACTTCACAACATGAAATATTTTTAAGAAATATTCTATATCACCACCTTCCTTCATAATAAAATCACAAAAAAAAAAAAAAAACATATGCCGATTATCATACCATGCGTAAATTCTTTTCTTTCCCTCATAGCATGTCTATTTCTCTTTACCCGTGGCAGAGTGTGGGTTATAAGCCTAGTTTTTCATAAAGGAATAAATTAAACTAGCTGACAAAACACTTGCACAGCACTAGCATTTTGCTGATGAGGGTAGTAGTGACAACATTTGAACTTTATTTGTTTCTTGTTATCTTTTGGTGGCTGAACTTTAGTAACAGTTCTCTTTTTCTGGAACATAGGATATGCAATCGAAATGCTGAAAATATTAGGTGATCTGAAATGTTAACTGTACTAAAATCATCGTACAACATTGTTGTGTTGTGAAATTGTAAACATATGAGACATTTCCTATAAATTTTCACTTTTGATCTTGCGTCCCAGTTGCCCGTGTTATCTGTTGTTGAAGTACTCAAGGTTTTAACATTTTGTTTTTGTTTTTTTGGGTGTGTTTCTATGCATATAAGTTACTGTTTGAAAAACGAAGAACAACGCAAGCAGGTAAAGACAAGAATTTTTTTGCCACACACTTGAACAGGCTGCTTGTATTCACATTTATAGTAGAATGTTACAGTTACAGTAGGAATCAACAGATAAGGCTAAGCCTTTACAAGTGATATATACTGTTGAGGATATTAGTAACTTCTATCTTAAGCTACTGTCATTATTATCGCTAACATGCCTTCTCACTTTCAACGGTCGTGAGCAAACGTTGAGAATGACCAGAAAGTGTTGTGTAGTCGAGTTGCCAATGGTTTTGTGAGGATATCTGCAACCTGGTCTTGTGTTGAAATGAAACGAACCGCAAGGTCTCCTTGAGCAACCTTTTTTTGAACGAAATGAAAGTCAGCCTCGATATGTTTCGTTTGAGCATGGAAGATAGGATTCATAGTGAGGTAGGTGGCACCGATATTATCACACCATAAGACAGGTGGGTGAGCAAGATAAACTCCAAGCTCCGAAAGTAATGACTGTATCCAAACTAGCTCAGTCATGGCATTGGCAAATGAACGATACTCCATTTCAGTACTGGATCGAGAAACTGTGTTTTGCTTTCGAGAAATCCAGAAAATAAGCTTTTGCCCCAAGAAAATAGCAAAGCCACTAGTAGACTGGCGATCATCAAGAGATCCAGCCCAGTCTGTTGTTTTAGAAGCTAGACAAATGCAGGAGAGCAAGTGCAGGAATTGCTTGCATTTTCATTTACTTCATCAAACTTAAATACATAAGAAGATAAAATTATTTTCCTAATCTTTTTCAACTAACTAGCTAAAAAACAGCTTACATAACTCCACTAACAGCATAATGTACCTAAGCAATCATAACAAACAGATTTAGTAAATCTTCTAGCAACTGTTTGTGCAACAACGAAGAGTCCTCCTTCTGCACGTTTCTGTCCAGCTTTGCTTCCAACAGTCTCCTTCTTCATGCTCCAAGGACATCTGATTAACACTCCTCCTTGTCCTTGGAGCTCACAATTCCTAGTCTTTCCCTTAGATCCTCAAACCGAGCTTTAGGTAATGCTTTGGTGAAAATGTCTGCCTCTTGATCTTGTGTATCACAGTGAAGGAGCCTTACTTCTCCTTCCTTTTGAACTTCCCTCAAGAAATACAGCTTCAGTTTGAAATGTTTAGTCTTCCTATGAAACACAGGATCTTTGGACATAGACATTGCAGCTTGGTTATCTACAAAAATTGTAGTTCCTTCATTTTGCTCTTCATGGAGGTCCTTCATTAGCTTTCTCAGCCAAAGGGCTTGATTAGTTGTGGCACAGGCAGCCACGTATTCTGCTTCAGCTGTGGATTGAGCCACCACATCTTGTTTCCTTGAGCACCAGGAGAATACAGCTGTTCCAAGCTTAAAGCTGTAACCAGTAGTACTCCTCATATCATCAATGCACCCAGCCCAATCATTATCTGAATAACCTTGTAAAGCATAATCCTTAACTCTTCCAAACATTAAACCATAATCTGTTGTGCCTTTAATGTATCTGACTATTCTTTTTGCTGCTTGAAAGTGTGTGGAACTTGCACAATGAAAATACCTGGACAAACTACTCACAGCTTGCATAATGTCAGGTCTTGTTGCTGTTAGATACATAAGACAGTCGATGAGGCTTCTGTAAACAGCCTCGTTTGCCTTCTCAGAGCCATCTTCCTTGCTAAACTTTTCCTTTGGATTCATTGGCGTGGAGACAGGCTTGCATTCACCCATTTTAAACTTCCTCAATATCTTCAGGGCATACTTGTGCTAGTTCACGAAAATTCTTTGCTGTTTCTGTTTTATTTCCGTACCTAAGAAATACTTCATCTCTCCAAGGTCTGTCATTTCAAACACCTCAGTCATGCTATCCTTGAACCACCTTATTAGCTCCTTGCTGCCTCCTGTCACTAAGAGGTCATCAACATACAAAGAGACAATAAGCATTTGAGTGTCAGCATTCCTTACATATAAGGTGAATTCACTGAGGCTTCGTTTGAAACCTAAGTTAATTAGATAGGAATCTATCTTGCTGTACCAGGCCCTAGGAGCTTGCTTCAAACCATACAGAGCCTTCTTCAGTAAATATACTTTGTCCTCTTCTCCTTGGACAGAAAAACCTTCTGGTTGTTCAACATAAATCTCTTCCTTCAGATAGCCATTTAGGAAGGCTGACTTGACATCCATTTGATGTATTATCCACCCCTTTTGTGCAGACAAAGCCATCAGCAACCTTACTGTATCAAGCCTTGCCACAGGAGCAAATGTTTCTGAGAAATCCACTCAAAATATCTGTGCATAGCCCTTCACCACTAGTCTGGCTTTATGTTTGTTCACAGAACCATCAGGATTTTGTTTGGTTCTGTAAACTCATTTGACTCCTATTGCTTTCTTGTGTAATGGTCTGTCCACTAGCTCCCAGGTTTGATTCTTTTCAATCATCCTTAGCTCCTCCTTCATTGCCTCTACCCATTTAGAATCATGGGCAGTAGCTTCATACCCTTCTGGTTCAAGCACAGCTACATTGCAACTGTCATAGATCTCAGCTAACGTCTTGGTTCCTTTCACAGGAGGGTCATCAACATCCTCAGTCTCCTCCTCGAATGAAAGCTCTTTTGCGTCTTCCTTTTCTTTGTTCCAGCTCCACTTTTCATTTTCAAAGAATTCCACATTTCTGCTGACAGTGAGCTTGCTGCTTTGTGGGAGGAAGATTCTATAGGCCTTTGAGGTTTGACAATAGCCCACAAAAATCCCAGCTTCTGCCTTCTTGTCTAGCTTGTCTCTTTTTACCTGAGGTACATAAGAGAAACATAGACAGCCAAAAATTTTCAAGTTTTGAACCCTTGGCCTGAAGCCATACCAAGCTTCAAATAGAGTTCTTCCTTCTACTGCCTTGGTGGGCAGTCTGTTTAGCAGGAACACAGCAGTGTTTGTTGCTTCTGCCCAGAATTTCTTTGGCAAGTCTTTTTCATGAAGTAGGCATCTGGTCATTTCCATGATTGTTCTATTCTTTCTTTCAACTACTCCGTTCTGTTGAGGGGTGTAAGGAGCAGTTTTCTGATGTTCTACGCCAGTTTCATGACAGAATTGGTTGAACCTTGCTGAGGTGTATTCTCCCCCATTGTCTGACCTTATAGTCAGTAATTCTGTGCCACTTTGATTCTCAATCCAGGCCTTAAATTTCCAGAAAATGTCAGCAACATCTGATTTTTGTTTCAGAAAGTAGATCCAACACATCCTTGTATAGTCATCAATGAAAGTCAGATAGTACTTACTTCCATTTAGGGATGGAGTTTTAAGAGGGCCACCTACATCAGTGCGTACCAACTGAAGCTTCATGGTTGCTCTCCATGTTTTGCTTCGTGGGAAAGGTAGCATACTTTGTTTCCCAAAGATGACAGGCTGCACACAAGGGTAGGTCTTCCTCGAGTACAGGCAGGCCTTCAACCATTTCTCTCTTCTTTAGATGCTGTAGAGCACCATGATGGAAATGTCCTAACCTACTGTGCCATAGCATGGTGTCACCTCCTATCACCATTACTGCCGCTTGATCTTCTTTCACTAAGTCCAATGCAAAGCTCTTGTTCTACATTCTGACTTTGAAAATATCCTTGTCTGCCCCATCCTTTATTATGCAGCAACCACCTTCGAAATGTACCTTGAAGCCTTTTTCAAGCAGCTGAGCAACACTTAACAGGTTTTGATCTATGTTAGGAACATAGAGTACATCAGAAATTAACTTCAAACTTGTGTGTCCTTTGATGGTTATGGTTCCTTTGCCTTCTGCTTCTAAGTAATCACCATTTCCAGTCCTTATTCTGGATGACACTGATCTGTCCAGCTCCTTAAACAACTTTATGTCATTTGTCATGTGGTTGGTGCAGCCACTATCTATTAACCAACTTTCTGTTGTGCTTGCAAATGAGCTCACTGTGAACAGCTGCTCTTCCACACCATCAGCCTGCTTTGCCTCTCCTGTTTGCTGTTGCCCCTTGCAGATTCGTTCTATGTGTCCTAATTGACCACACTTATTGCATTTGTGGTCTGGCCTCCACCAACATCTCTCAGGTGGATGATTGAGTTTCTTGCAGTGGGGACATGGATTTTTCTGAACTAGGTTGCTTCCACCTTTGGCAGCTAAACTTGCTTTTGATCCTTCCTTTCTTCTTTTATCTGCCTTGCCTTTTGTGTATGGTGTCTTGGCCTGTAGAGCACCTTCCATAGAACCTTCTTGTCTCATAAGCCTCCTTTGTTCTTGAGCTTGCAAGGCACTTAAGAGTTCTATTAGAGTGATGCTAGTCAGATCCTTAGAGTTTTCCAGTGAAAACAGTGTGGCTTCAAATTTTTCTGGAAGGGTGACCAGAACCTTTTGCACAATCCTGGCATCCTCAAGCTTTGAGCGCAACAGCCTTACTTGATTTGCTATGTTTAGAAGCCTGTCAAAGTATTCCTTGACAGGTTCCGTCTCATTCATCCTTTGCATTTCAAATTCTCGCAGCAGGTTCAATGCCTGCATGCCCTTGATTTTCTCACTGCCTTCATATTCTTGTTTCAGGTAGTCCCATATCTCCTTGCCAGATTCAAGTGTCATTATCCTGTTGAAGATTGAAGATGACACGGCTGAGAACAATGTGGCTTTTGCTTTGGACTTCCTTTGCTTCCTCTCCTTGTGGTTCTTTATTTGAGCCATGGTTGGGTTTTCTGGCAGTAGGAGTACTTCATAATCTTCTTCAATGGCTTCCCACAAGTCATTGGCCTCGAGGAAGGCCTACATTCTGATGGACCAAGCTTGAAAATTTGAACCATTGAAGACTGGAGGTGCAAGAACATTGAAGGGTGTTTCAACATCCATTTGGACTGGTTTGATTGTTGGTCTTTTGTTGGTTTTTTTTATTTTGTGCTCAGGCCCCCTTGAGAAAATGAGCTCTAATACCAATTTGTTGTTTTTAGAAGCTAGAAAAATGCAGGAGAGCAAGTGCAGGAATTGCTTGCATTTTCATTTACTTCATTAAACTTAAATACATAAGAAGACAAAATTATTTTCCTAATCTTTTTCAACTAACTAGCTGAAAAACAGCTTACATAATTCCACTAACAGCATAATGTACCTAAGCAATCATAACAAACAAATTTAGTAAATCTTCCAGCAACTGTTTGTGCAACAAGGAGAGTCCTCCTTCTGCACGTTTCTGTCCAGCTTTGCTTCCAACAGTCTTCTTCTTCATGCTCCAAGGACATCTGATTAACACAGTCAACATCCAAGAAAGCAATAAGATTTTGTGAGGATGATTGTCGGAAGTGAAGTGCAAGAGAGAATGTATTCTTTAGGTAACGAAGTATTCGCTTCACAGCAGTCCAATGTTGCTCCGAGGGAGTTTGCATGTATTGGCAAACTTCATTGACTGCAAAAGAAAGATTAGGCCGAGTGAGTGTGATATATTGCAAGGCACCAACAGTGCTCCTATACATCGTGGGATCTGCCATTGGAGGGCCTACTCCTCTTGTTAGCTTCTCAGTACTGGAAATGGGAGTGAGAGCGGACTTAGCGTCTGCCATGTTGGTGCAATGAAGAAGTTCTAGGATATACTTTTGCTGAGATAGGACATAGCCATTACTCGTAGGAATGGCTTCGATGACAAGGGAGAAATTGAGACATCCCAAGTCTTTAATGGCAAAGTCTTCCTGAAGTGCCATAATTAATTGATCCACTGCATGTTGAGACGGACTACTGATTAGTATATCATCAACATAAATAAGTATATAGATTGCCGGTCGTCGAAACTGCAAAAAATATTTCTGATATTACTAACAACTTAGAATAAATAAATTTATAGCAGTGAAAACCAGGTCGAATCACAAAAGAAATTTCTTAACTAAAAGTTTCCTATCAGAAAACGAAAATAAAAAATTGGGGGGTTTTCTTGAAACGAATGCTGAAATAAATTAACTGTAGAATTAAAATGAAATTAACTAATACTAAAAATGCTTAGTTCAGGGTTGATTATTCATTCCAATCACGTAGTTGATCATCAAAGAAAAGTACTTATTCAATCCAAGCAAATAAACATGACTCTTTTTAAAGCTAAAAAGAACCCAAGGAATTCAGCAATAAAATTAACCAGAAAAAGATTTAAATTAATTTCTTAAATTTTAGTAACAATATATTAAAAAATAATTTCTAATTATCTCAAAATCAGCATTAAGATCAATAAACAAAAAAGTTTATTACAGGGAATAATCCAAAAGCTTTGAACAATTTAACCTGTTTTACTTCTTCATATGAATTAACCAGAAATAAAAATATCTCCAATCAATTAACTTGCTTCTAATTGAATTCTTCACCTAAGCGGTTGAAAGAAAATTAAGCAAATTTGCAATCGCATAACCAATCTAACAAGCGAGAACAGGAAAATTAATTGTAATAAATCTGAAAAATAAAGAAGTAAATACTTGAATTTAAAGAGAATTTAAGCAAGTAAAATCAATCCTCACAACCGATATTGGTGATGAAAATCATCCCTAGAACTGAACCAAAAAATTCCTTACTCATTATTGAAAGAAAAACAAATAACAATAATAATAGAAAAAAAACTAAAAAGCGAAAAAGAGAGAGAGATGGAGCCGCCAGCCAGCCCTCCCTTTGAATACTTAAATCTAGTGAGCTAAATGTACAAAGCCTCCCTAAATTTTTTATATTTTTATAAAAGTACCTAAAACAAATAAAAAGATTCAAAATAACTAAAAAGTTTCAAAGTTGTCAGTTAAGCAATACCCCAGAACAGCAACATCAACTTCAAGCTAATATTCGACCTTGATACAGTCATTATCACTCAAAACTCAAATCATGGAAGCTGTATATGTCTTTCTTAGCTTCGAAACGACACCTGAATCACATACAACGGACATCTACAGCAAAAAATATGCCCAAAATACCGCACCTGTTTCTGAACCAGCAATAACTCGCAAATTGTGACTTTGAAGCTGAATTTGACCCTCTTAACGTGTAAACTAGGTTCCATGTTCTGAATGTGATTTGTAGCTCCAGATGTTAGCTTTCCAATAAATCAAGAATCACTTCATTCCGATCTATGTAGCTGAAGATATGATTTTTCTACTAGAATATCGCCAATCTGTCAGATTACTAAAAGAACACAATCAAATTAAAACTTGTAAAATGACAAATTAAATCCACTCTTAATCAATTGAGTCCAGATATGCTCTAAGCTATAAAACATACTTAAAATATATCTTTAAGGTTCAAAACATATTAAAACGTACTAAATATGAGAGAAATAAATATAATAAATATAAGCTTATCAAATTCCCCCACATTTAGCTTTTGCTTGTTCCTGGGCAAAACTCAAAATAGAAACATACTTTTGAGCTAATCCAAGTAAGATAATTTCACATTTAAGGGTCTTGAAAAAACATAACAAGAGGAATTAAGTACGTAATCTAACCGGCAATAGTAACTCAAAACTAAATAAGTCCTTGAAAACAATTCTTCTCAAGCTAGCAACAATCAACTTTGAAAATATAAGAAAAACATCAAACTTTTGTACGAAGTAAAGAGAACAAATGAGATAGATAAGAACTTAAAAAGCACAACCGGTTTTACCACAAACCCATGGAAAATAAGAAATCAGTTGAAAATTTATTTTTTTTTTACTTGATTTTTTTTTCATTTTATCTTTTTCTTGTGTTTCGCCGTTTAGCAAGTGTATAATAGAGGCTCTACCATACCCAAGCTACTAACTCAACACAACTCTAAAGTGGTCTTTAACCATACTCATATTTCTAGTACTTTTTTTGGCAATGATCGATTCTTGCCTTAGGAGAAGACCCCAACCTACTTCAATACTCAGAAATAGCAGAGTAGCAACTTTTTATTTATTAGAACACAACAATTTCAACTTTTATTTTTCTTTTTTTGTTCTTCTCAAGTGGTTCAAATCATCCATCAACCGAACAAACCACATATTCAACTTAATAAGCTCATAATCTAACAAGGTTTAAATCAATATACCAAATACACAAATTTGATGAAAAACTCAGCTTCTCAAGATAACCTTCAATTAGCTTGATCAAAAATTGCAAAAATAATTTAAAAATAAAATTTGAGAGTTGCATAAAGACTAATAAATTACTAACTCAACACTCAAGCTAAACATTCAAGAACCAAAAAGGTGAAATCATCTTAACAATTCAGATCAATCCTCAAAAGTATAAATAAAAAAAAATTAATTCAAAATTTTTGAAAACAAAAAATTAGGGCTTAAGCTACCTACTCCCCCACACTTAAATCAAACATTGTCCTCAATGTTTACAATAAAAACACGGATTGGGGAAAGAAAAGGTACCACCCTGAAGGATGATTTCACAGTGATCCAGAGCCCATAATTTGACTTCAACTCAGTGCCCCATATGGTTCGGTTCACCTCCAGCTTGAAAGAGATATTGCCTGACTAAGAAAATCAGTTGTGAGAATAAAGAAATCTAACAAATAAAAGCTAGAAAATAAAAATAAAAATAAAAGAAAGAAAAAAAATCCTAATTGTTCGTGGCACAAAACAACGCTTGGGTTGCCTCTCAAAAGCACCTTTCTTTATCGTCTTTGGCTAGACAACCTCTTCCTGCATCAACCAGGGTGCTTTAAGAATCTCTCATGAAAAGGCTTCAGCTTATGCATCTCAGTGTTGAACACTTTATCTGTTTTCAAACTTTTAAGCTCGATTGCACCATGAGTAAAAATATCAGTAATAACAAATGGTCCAATCCAATTAACCTCAGACTTACCAGATAACTATTTCCATCTTTTTTTGTGTTTGTGAAACACCATTTGTCCAACCACAAATGACATCTCATGTCCTTGGTGCAACTTGACATTTTTTGTCTTACCTTTTTGTGCCAACCTTACTTGATTTTCAAACTTTGTTCTTGATTCATTCTGCACCAAAGTATCAATTTTTTCAACAAAAGAAACATAATTATCCTTATTAGTTTCCTTCAATATGTCAAAAATATTGAACTGTGCCATTTTTCCATCAAATTCCATTGTGAGAGTGCCAGTATCCATATCAATTTTGGTCTTGGATGTCTTTAAAAATGGTCTTCCTAACAAAATAGGAGCAGTTAGGTCTTCATTACATAAAAATCAGCATAAAAAATTAAATTATTTACTTGCACAAAAACATCTTCAACTATGCCCCTAGGATAGACATTGGATTTATCAGCTAATTGCATCACAACACCAATTTCATTCAAAGGTCCAAGTTTCAAAGAAGCATATATTGAATATGGCATGACATTCATTGAGGCTCCCAAATCTAATATAGCTTTTTCCACATTAAAATTGCCTATTGCACATGGTATAGTAAACATACCATGGTCCTTACACTTCTCAAGCAATCTTCTTTGGATTATTGCTGACACATTCTCCTCAACTTTGATTGTCTCATCAACCTTCAGCTTCTTTTTATTGGTGCACAACTCCTTCAGAAACTTGGCATGTCATGGCATTTGCTTGATTGCATCCAGCAAGGGTATGTTGATTTCGACCCTTTTAAGAGTTTCAAGAATTTCCTGCTCTGTCTCCTCTTTCTTTGATTTAGCCAACCTGCCAGGAAAATGAGGTGGGATTAGAATTTTTGATTTTGAAAAAAATTGGCTTGTTGCTTACCTCCTCAGTTTGTGCATCAGAACTTGATGGTTTTAGGCTATCTTGTTCCTTTTTAAGTGTTGCCATTTTTGATGTGGTGGTTTACACCTCTTTGCCACTTTGAAAGGTCACGGCATTAACATGCTCTCTTAGGTTGATTTCAGCTTGAAATGGCAGCCTCTTTTTTTCAGCTTCAATTTTATTCAATGAGGCTGCCAGTTGTGAAATTTGGTTTCCCAAGTCTTTAATGCTAGCCCTTGTTTCCTGTTGAAACATTTGAGTGTTAGTGGTTAGAGCTTTCACAATATCTTCTAAAGCCATACCTGAATTTGGTGCTTGGTTCTGTGGTGGAGGAGTTGGTTTGTTGTAACCAGCAGATGGATACGGTGGCTGATTGTTTGGCTGCCCATATCTCATATTTAGGTGGTCTCTCCAACCAGGGTTGTATTGATTGGCATAGGGGGTCATACATTCTTAGTTGGTTAACAAACCCGTTTGCCGCATTCACTTGAGGTGTTGTATCCTCCTGCAATTGTGGGCACGAGTCAATAAAGTGTCGTTGAATAGAGTAAATACCACAAATTCTAGAATTTTGGACCTGTCCCAAGGCAACTTGTCTAATAAGAGAGGTTAGTACAGAAAGTTGAGCTTCAATACTCAAAATTCCTACCTCATTTACCTTCTTCGGTACTTGGTCTACCCGTGCAAACTGTTGCGAGTTGGCTGCCATTTTAGAAATCAGGTCTTTTGCTTCTTCGACCGTCTTTTCTACAAGTGCTCCTCCACTTGTAGCATCCAACATACATCGATCCATGAACAGTAGCCCTTCGTAGAAGTACTGTAGCAACAGTTGATTAGAAATTTGGTGATGTGGGCAGGTCACACATAGCTGGTTGAATATCTCCCAGTACTCATAGAGACTTTCTCCGTTGTACTGCCGAATCCTACTTATTTCCTTCCTAATATTTCCAGCCCTCGAAGCTGGAAAGAACTTCTCCAAAAATTTTCTTTTCAGGTCATTCCAGGTTCTAATCGAACCGAAGGGAAGGTAGTATAGCCAGTCCTTCGCCTTGTCCGCCAAAGAGAATGGGAAAGCTCTTAGTTTAATCTATTCCTCTGTAACTCCTTGTGGTTTCATGGTCGAGCAAACCACATGAAATTCCTTCAAGTGTTTGTGGGGGTCTTCACCTGCAAGACCACGAAAAGTAGGCAATAAATGAATTAATCTAGATTTTAATTCAAATGCTACCTCAATATCAGGAAAATCGATGCACAAGGGTTGTTGGATAACGTCAGTAGTTGGATAACGTCGGTAGTTGCTAACTCTCTTAGTGTTCTTTGTGCCGCCATCTCTACAATAACAATTGCTTATTCTTCGCTTTCAGAGTCACTGTTCGCAGATGTTGAAGCTGTAAAATTGACTATTTACCTCTGTACTTTCCTGTTTACTTTTGCTGTCTTCTCGATCTCCGGATCAAACACTAGTTCACCTGTACGAGAAGACCTTGGCATAAGTCAGTTTACTTGAGAAAGAAAGAAAGAAGAAAAAAAAGAAATAAATAAATAAAAAGGAAACTTTAATAGAAAAAGAAATCTCCCTAGCAACGACGCCAAATTTTTTGCCAGTCGTCGAAACCGCAAAAAATAATTCTAGTATCCCTAACAACTCAGAATAAATAAATTTGTATTCTAATAGTGAAAATTAGGTCGAATCCCAAGAGAAATTTCTTAACCGAAAGCTTACTATTAGAAAACAGAAATAAAAGATTGGAGGTTTTCTTGAAACGAATGCTTAAATAAAGTAACTGTAGAATTAAAATGAAATTAACTAATACTAAAAGTGCTCAGTTCAGGGTTGATTATCCATTCCAATCATGCAGTTGATCATCAAATAAAAGTACTTTTTCAATCCAAGCAAATAAACAGGACTTTTTTTAAAGCTAAAAAGAACCTAAGGAATTCAGCAGTAAAATTAACCAAAAAAAGCTTTAGATTAATTTCTCAATTTTGAGTAATAAGATATTAAAAAGCAATATCTAATTATCTCAAAATTAGCATTAAGATCAATAAACTAAAAAGTTTATTCCAGGCAATAATCCAAAAGCTTAAACAATTTAACCTGTTTTACTTCTTCGTATGAACTAACCAGAAATAAAAGTAATCTCCAATCAATTCACTTGCTTCAAATTGAATTCTTCACATAAGCGGTTGAAAGAAAATCAAGCAAATTTGCAATCGTATAAACAATCCAACAAGCAAAAACAGGAAAATTAATTGCAATAAATCTGAACAATAACGAAGTAAATACTTGAATTTAAAGAGCATTTAAGCAAGTAAAATCAATCCTCATAACCAGTGTTGGTGATGAAAATCGTCCCTAAAACTGAACTAAAAAATTACTTACTTATTATTGAAAAAAAAATAAACAACAATAATAATAGAAAAAAAAACTAAAAAGCGAAAAAGAGAGAGAGACTGGGGCCGCCAGCCAGCCCTCCCTTTGGATTTTGATACTTAAACCTAGTGAGCTAAATGCACAAATCCTCCCTAAAATTTCTATATTTTTATAAAAGTACCCCAAATAAATAAAAAGATTTAAAATAACTAAAAAGTTTCAAAGTTGTTAATCAAGCAATATCCCAGAACAATAACAGCAACTTCAAGCTGATATTAGACCTTGATATAGGCATTATCACTCAAAACTCAAATCATGAAAGTTATAGATCTCTTTCTTAGCTTCAAAACGACACCTGAATCGCATAAAACGGACATATATAGGCAAAGATATGCCCAAAATACCGCAATTGCTTCTGAACCAACGATGACTCGCAAATCGCGACTTTGAAGCTGAATTTGACCCTCTTAACGTGTAAAATGGGTTCCATAGTCTGAATGTGATTTGTAGCTCCAGATGTTTTCTTTCCAATGAATCAAGAATCACTTCATTCCAATCTCTATAGCTGACGATATGATTTTTATACTAGAACATCGCTAATCTGTCAGAATACTGAAAGAACACAACCAAATTAAAACTTGTAAAATGACAAATTAAATCCACTCTTAATCAATTGAGTCCAGATATACTCTAAGTTACAAAACATACTCAAAATATATCTTTAAGGTTCAAAACATATTAAAACATACTAAATATAAGAGAAATAAATATAATAAATATAAGCTTATCATAGATCTTCACACCATACTTATTATAGATAAAGAGAGAGGTATCAGTTTTGGACGCCACAAATCCAAGTTTGAGAAGCCGAAAGCTTAGTCTAGAGTACCAAGCACGAAGGGCCTGCTTGAGGCCATAAATAGCCTTGTGAAACTTGTACACATGATGAGGATATTGAGAGTGAGCATATCCAAGTGGCCGTGACATATATACATCTTCACTAAGAAGGCCATATAGGAAGGCATTCTGGACATCAAGTTGTCGAACATTCCATCGCCAAGAGACTGCAAGAGAAAGAATCAGTCAGATAATAGTAGGTTTAATTATAGGATTGTATGTATCATGATAATCTATACCATACTGTTGCTTGAAACCCTTGGCAACCAACCAAGCCTTGTGGCACTCAATACTTCCATCAGCTTTTCGTTTCAACTTAAGCACCCACTTACAATTAATAATGTTCATATTGCGTGCTAGTGGTACCAAAGTCCACATTTTATTTTTGAGCAAGGTTTGAAATTTAGAATCCCTAGCTTGTCGCCATGAGTGATGCAACTTGGCTTTAGGAAAGGATGTTGGCTCAACTTCAATTGAGTGAATGGTCACTAGTGCTTGAGATATGGGGTACTGAATTATTCCATCAGTGAATAGTTTGGGCTTGCTTATATTTTCATGTAAATGAGTGCACATAGGATGACGAGGAGCAGGTATTGGAGACAATGACTTAGGTGGAGAAGGGCTAGTTGACATAGAACCGCTATAATCACTTAAAGATGGAGTCGATGAGAGCATGGTTCGAGGCTCAGCCAGCAAATTCTGAGTCTCAGGAGCCGAAGTGATCACCGTTGGTGATTGAATGGGGGCAAGCTGAGAGTCAATGGATGAAGATCCTACATCAAGACATACTTGTGCAAAGGGAAAGATTTTTTCATCAAAAACAACATCTCCTGAAATGTTGACTTTACCAGTAGCTGGGTCAAGGCATTTGTGCCCTTTATGAAGACCACTGTACCCAATAAAAATGCACTTAGTTGAGCGAAAATCAAATTTGTGCATGTTGTAGGAGAGCAAGTGTGGCCAGCAGGCGGATCCAAAAACTTTGAGAAACCTATAGTCTGGCTTACTGCGAAATAAACACTCTAGAGGAGAGATATTGTGAGTGACTCGACTAGGCATTCGATTTATGAGGTAAATAGCTGTCTGGAATGCATCGTCCCAAAACATCAATGGCACAAATGATTAAGCCAGGAAAGCCTTGCCTGTTTCAACAGTAGGACGATGTTATCGCTCAATGAATCCATTTTGCTGTTGAGTGTATGGACACGACACTTGATGTTCAATTCCAACCGTGGAGAAAAAAGTGTGTAGTTTCTGATATTTCCTTCCCTAGTCAGTCTGTACAACTTTAATTTTTGTATTTAGGAGTCGTTCTACATGTTGTTGATACTTCAAAAACACAAAGAATACTTCGGATTTCCGAGTAATAGGATATAACCAAACAAATTTACTATAGGCATCAATGGAGCTAACATAATAACGAAAACTGTTAACTGATTTAGAGGTAGGTCCCCAAACATCCGAAAACATAAGTTCCAAAGAAGAATTCAACATAAAGGAAGAAGATGAAAAGGGTAATCAATGGCTCTTTGCACGCTATCACGCCGACAATGACACGCCGCATACTCAAGAAAATAATTTTTCCTAAGCATGCAAGGCTATATGTTCCAAATAATTCCAAACTTATAAAATTTTAACTTCTGACAATAAGTGGCAGAGCAACTACGTACAATCCTTGAAATCAGAACATAATCCATAAAATATCTGAGCTCTAATGAATGAAATGAAATCCAAAGAGTTTTCTAAACATAAATAAATTTCTAATAGTAGTACTATCGAAATACTTTTAATTGTCTTGAACTGCTGCTGGTCTTGTAGTCGTTCTCGCTAACTATCTCGAATTATTCCTGATCTGTGTAACGGGGTGAAAAACGGGGTGAGCACAAATGCCCAGCAAGTAGTGGATTTTGAAAATAGAAATACAATATACAAAATATATAGGGATCAAGCAGAAATAACTCTTGTAAAATAATAATATAAACTTTAGCAGAAGATTTTTGAAGAGTTAGAACATAATCAATGTAATAGCAATTTTAAGAGCGGAGCGAATTATATTTGTAAATAAAATTATTAATCAAAACAGAGCAGTTTAGAGTAGAATATCAGAACAGAGTGGGTGCGGTGATCACTGTGACTATACTTACACCGCTGTAGTGCATCCAGAATCTTCTAAGAATCGTCTAAGAATCACTAACGATCAAGCGTCCTGAAGGACTAGTCCTAAAAACAGTGTATTGCAGAACAAAATACCCTACATGGAGGGTCCAAAACAACATTTTCCCAGCAGTACAGGCATAAAACCAACATCCACAAAAATGGAGTCAGAACAGAAATTCAAAGCATTACAATTGTTATAAAATTTCAGTATAAAATATCACTATCAAAACATACATGATCCCAGCTTATTTAATCAAACACAATATATTGCATAAATAAGATAAAATTTGAATAAACAGATAAATAAGTAAATTAATAAAACACTTGAAAGTAAGTTAAGAATAAAACATGTATTTGAAAACTCTTATTCTGATTGAAAATTAATTTAATTCAAAATAGCTTTAAATCAAAATATTGAAAAATTTGTAAGTTGGAAAACTTAATACTTGAAGAAATAATACGTACATAATATCAAAAAAATTTTATTTTTAGAAATACTAGTAGCCACTTAGGTTAAAATGAAACTTTCCAACTCCTAAAATAATTTTTTAGCCACCTAAAATAATTATGTAAAATTTTATGTCAAAACATAATCAATTCAAGAAATAACCCAAAATCACCTACTACTAGTGACCCAAATAAATGCTTCTGAAACCTAAGAATTTACTGAAGTAGTGTTAGAAGCCTTAGGGGCTGGTACTGTGATTAACCCATCCTACTTCTAGTGACCAAGTTGTCACATTTTATACTATAGGATGTCAATGAACACACCCCTAAGCCTCAAGGACCTTGATTGTAGTTAGTCCAATTTTTACATAGGAATACGATTCAACAATGCCTATCCAAAACCTCCCCAAATTTATTTCTATTTTATCCAGAATAATCCCAATAATTAATTGACCCTTCCACTCATCAAAATAAATTATAATCAATCATAACATTAACCTAAATCCCTCTTCAATTTCAAAGAAAAGCTAGCCTATGTATTGAAAAATAACTAACAATCACTAAAACAAACGAACACACACACACACACACACACACACACACACTCTCTCTCTCTCTCTTTTCTCTTGGGTCTTAACCTAAATTCCCAAAATAATAAAATAAACTAAATTGGGTTGGGTCATTACATCCTCCCCCCTTAAAATAAGTTTCATCCTCGAAACTTACCTTCATTGATGAATAGAAATGGATACTTCTCGTACATCTCCTCTTCGCGTCCCTAAGTAGCTTTTGATAAAAAATGTCTTTCATAACGAACTTTCACAAATGGGTTGGTGCTTCTCCTTAATACTTTCTCCTCTCGATCAAGAATCTCCACCGGCCGCTCCTCATACATCAAATCTGGCATAATGTTGATCGGTTGATGTTGAACTATGTGATTGGGGTCGTGCACATGCTTATGGAGCATTGATACATGAAACACATCGTGTACTCCTGATAAAGATGGCGGCAGCGTAACTCTGTAAGCGACATCCCCAACTCGATCTAGAATTTCAAGAGGACCCACATATCTTGGGCTTGATTTCCCACGCTTTCCAAACCTCATAACCCCTTTTGTCGGTGACACTTTAATGTAAACACTATCCCCAACCTCAAACTCCAACATCCATCTTCTCATATCAACATAACTCTTTTGTCTACTTTGTGCAATCCGTAAGCGATCACGAATAATTTGATTCTTCTCTACCATCTCTGCAATTATATTTGAACTCAAAATTTTTCGATCATCTATGTCATCCCAACATATTGGTGATCTGCATCTCCGTCCATACAATGCCTTATAGAGTGCCATTCCAATGCTAGACTGATGTCTATTATTATCGGCAAATTCAATAAATGCTAAATGATCATCCTAATTACCTCCAAAGTCTAGCACACAAGCTTGGAGCATATCCTCAAGAATTTGAATAGTTCGTTCTAATTGGCCATCGGTTTGAGGATGATAAGCAATGCTAAAATTGAGTTGAGTTCCCATGGCCTTCTGCAATTGTCCCCAAAATCTTGAGACAAACCGTGAATCTCTATCTGAAACAATAGATAATGGGGCACCATATAGGCGGACCATCTCTCTAACATACAACTTAACTAACTTCTCTTAACTTGCACCTTTTTGGAATGGAAAAAAGTGGGCAGATTTAGATAAATGATCAACAATCACCCAAATAGCATTATTACCTCTGGTAGTCTTTGGAAGTCCCACAGCAAAATCCATAATGATATGTTCCCAATTCCATTCAAGAATTGAAAGAGGCTACAAAGGTCGTGAAGGCTTTTGATGTTCCGTTTTGACTTGTTGGTAAGTCTGACACTTCACAACAAATTTAGCCATCTCCTTCTTCATTCCTTGCCACAAAAAATGCTCCCGTAAGTCTCTGTACATTTTAGTTCCACTTGAATGTACAATGTAAGTGGTATTATATGCCTCTCTCATAATTTCTCCCTTCAAAGCCTCATTTCTATGGACGCATAGTCGAGCACCAAACTTTAGAAATCCACCTTCATGAATACGAAATCCTGGATGCTTCCCTTGTGAAATTTCTTCTTTCAACTTGTTAATTCCTTCATCTGAACTTTGAGAAATTTTGATCCTCTCAATTAAAGTTGGTTGAACCATCAAGTTAGCAAGCACACTATTGACACTATCCATTATAATTTATACTCCCAACTTCTGTAAATCATTAACAATAAAGCTTTGTCAATAAGTAAAGAAGCTAACGGGCCAGAGGACTTACGGCTTAGAGCATTAGCAACAACATTTGCCTTGCCAGGGTGGTAACAAATATTCAAATCATAATCTTTCAGCAACTCCAACCACCTCCTCTGCCTAAGATTCAATTCCTTCTGTGTAAAGATATATTGCAAACTCTTGTAATCTGTAAACACATTATAAGAAGCACCGTAGAGATAATGTCTCCAGATCTTCAAGGCGAAGACAACTGCTGCTAATTCCAAGTCATGAGTAAGATAATTCTTCTTGTATGGCTTCAATTGCCTAGAGGCATAGGCAAAAACTCTTTCATTCTACATAAGTGCACACCCTAAACCAATATGTGAAGCATCACAATAAATTTCATAACCTTCAGTGCTGGATGGGATGGTAAGGGCAGGTGTAGTTACTAATCTTTGCTTCAACTCTTGGAACCTTTTCTCACAATTTTTAGTCCATTCGTACTTACCATTCTTTCGAACCAACTTGTATAGAGGCATAGCCAAGGTCAAAAATCCTTCAACAAACCGATGATAATAAACGGCTAAACCAAGAAAGCTACAAATTTCAGCAACATTAGAGGGTCTGGCTCAATTCACCACTACTTCAACTTTCTACGGATCTACAGAAACTCAATCTTTTGAAATTATATGACCAAGAAAAGAAATTTTCTTCAACCAAAACTCACATTTTTTGAATTTTGCATATAACTCTTTCTCCTTTAATGTTTGTAAAATAATTCTCAAATGATCCTCATGCTCCTTTAGACTTTTAGAGTAGATCAAAATATCATCGATAAATGCAATGATAAATTGGTCTAAATAAGGCTTGAAAACTCAGTTCATCAAGTCCATTAAAACAACCGATGCATTCGTTAGACCAAACGGCTTAACCACAAACTCATAATGGCCATACCTGGTCTTGAAAGCAGTCTTGGGTATATCTTCAGCCTTAATCTTTAGTTGCTGATACTTATACCTCAAATCAATTTTAGAAAAGACTTGTGTACCCTGCAGCTGATCGAACAAATCATCAATATGAGGCAATGGATACTTGTTCTTGAGAGTCACCTTGTTCAAGTCACGGTAGTCAATGCAAAGCCTTAGGTTTCCATCATTCTTCTTCACGAATAAAACAGGAGCAGCCCATGGTGAAATACTTTGTTGAATGTACCCTTTATTGAGCAACTCTTACAACTTTACCTTTAACTCTTTCATCTCTACAGGTGCCATTCGGTAGGGAACCTTTGAGATTGGGGTAGTCCCCAACTCAAGATTAATGGAAAATTTAATATCTCGATTAGGGGGCAACCCAAGAATTTTCTCAGGAAACACATCAGGAAACTCCTTGGCAATAAGAATGTCTTCTAGCTTCAATTCAGATTGGCTAGTTTCTCCGATTAATGCTAAATATCCTTGACAACCCTTTCTTAACAAATGACACACATGCATAGAAGAGATCAAACAAATTGGGACGACTTCTCTATTCTTGAAAAAGATGATTTCTGGCTCGTTAGGAACACAAAAATAGTATTATCTTTTCATGACAGTCAACCCAAGCATGGTTCACCGACAACTAGTACATCCCCAAAATCACATCTGTTGACACCCAATTTCGTCCGACCCCGTCTTTTTTTAAAAATAATAATTAAAAAAAATTAATTAAAAATTAAAAAAATAATAATTATATAAAAATTATTATTAATTAATTATACAAAGAGAGAATTAAATTAAATAGTTTTGGGGAAGGGGCATTTTTTTAAGTTAATATCTATGTGTGTATATCCAAAGAAATTAAAATTCAAAAAAACAAAAATTAATTAAAAAAATTATTATTATTGCTAAAAAATTTTAATTAATTAGTTTAAAATATATTTTGTTTTATAAGGGTTTAGTTAAAAATAATATATGTGTGTATGTATGTATGTAGGAATTACAAAAGAAAACTCCATAAAAAAAACAAAATTGAAAAGTTTGGGGTAAAAATGACAAAATTAAGAAGTTTTGGGAAATTTTGATAAAATCTGAAAGTTTCAGGAGCATTTGATAGTTTGTCACATGAATTTTGGGCCAGACCGACGGTTCTGGCCCAAATTGACAGAAAAAGACAAAATTGTCTCAATCAGAAGTTTCAGGAACATCCTCAAAGTCAAAGAGACGGAAAGGACTGAAACTGTCATTTTACCAAATTAAGAGATAAGTTTGATTTTAATTATTTTTTAATTATGAACAGTCCATCACTCCTTCCCCTATAAATAGGGGTCAAAATCTGTAAGGAGAAAAAGAAATCAAGTTTACAGCTCCGTTTTAAAAAAAAAAGGAAAAATTATAGCCTAGGTCCCTAGCCCTCTTCTCTTCCTCTCCAAAAAACCTAAACCTTCTCTGACTGCCCTTTTCCTTTTCTGTCACCGATTCCGTCCTCCTTTCGTTTTGCTGACGCCGTCTCACCTCCCCTCCTTGCTCCTCTCCTTTTTCGGCCGTATGCAAAGCTCTCACCGTTGTCTGCCCGCCACCCGACGCCGTCCGCCGCGCCTCCTTTCTTCTGTCACCATCCTCCGCCGTGTCGGCCTCCCCCTCGCCCTCGTCCCGTCGTCCTAGGCCGCCGGTCGCTGCTCACCCTTTTCCCTTCTCCCTTCCTCCTCCCTCCTTCCCCTTTTTCTGCGCCGTCGCCTGCTCGACGCCGTCGGCATCATTCGTTTCCTGTGACAGAATTACAATTTTGTTTTCTTAGGGTAAAATTCTATTTTAGTCCTTCATCTTTTCATTTTGTTTCTCTTTGGTCACTAACCTTTCTTTTATCCTTCCAGAAAACTAATTACTAACTCTTTTATATTTACTTGTTTATTTATTATTTATTGTTATTATTATTATTATTAACGACTAATTACTAACAACTAACATTACTAACAACTAACTTTTATTGTTATTATTATTATTATTATTATTATTATTATTATTATTATTCCATTCAAGTCACTAACCTTTTAATTTTTGCACAACTAATTACTAACAACTAACTTTACTAACAACTAACTTTTATTAATATTATTATTATTATTATTAACAACTAACATTACTAACAACTAACTTTTATTATTATTATTATCATTATTATTATCATTATTATTATTATTATTATAGTTCATGGAAGGTTATACCTCCTATTTATTTATTTTTTAAGTGGATGGCCAAAAAGCCCCACTTTATTTATTTATTTATTATCTTTTAATATTCCTTTGTTTACTTTATGTGTTTTCTCTTTATTTATTTGCATGTGTTATTTAATTTATGCACCTTTTTTTAATGGATGTCCAAACCAAAAAAACAAAAAAGAAAAAAGAAAACCTCCACTTTACTTTATTTATTTATTCTCATTTAATTTTCCTTTATTTATTTTATGCAAAATTTTATTTTCATGGTTGAACTTATTTCACTTATTTTACCTTTAGCCATAAAAAATAAATAAAATAAATAAGTAAATAATAACAAATTAAAAGAAGAGTTTTTGTGTGAATAATTAACCTTATTTTCCTTATTTTTTTAGGGTTAATAAAGAATTTTTTTTACAAAGCCCCCATCCTTTATTATTTTGGAACATATTTTTATTTCTTTTAAAGTAACTAAAAGTTAACTTTTTATTCCTTTTGTTAAATAATTTCAACAATAAAAATCAATTCTTTTTAAATATATCTTTAAAATTTATGGATTAGATTAAAAATTGAGTTTAAAAATAATAATAAAATATTAAAAATTATGATTAAAATTAATAATTAATTAAATAAACACAAAACTTAAATTAAATTCCATATCTGAATGATCCAGCAGGATCCACGGTTTGGAAACAAAATTTTACTTTAAGTAAATAAAATAAAATATCCAAAAAAATAACTAAATGATTCTACCAAAGAAATAAATTTATTTATTTATTTATTTCTTAGTATATTTTTAGACTTATGTTTAGACTTATATAATAATTTTTAATAAAATTAACATTAAAGTTATAAAAAACCCAAAAAGTTTCACAAAAATTTAACAAATTAAGAATTAAGTTTCTAAATTAAAATCCATGTTCGGGAGATCCGATAGGATTCATGGCTTGGAGAAAATAAAATAAGTTTTAATTGAAATAAAAATTAAATACAAAGATAAAAATCCATATTCTGATAATTTGGCAGAATTTATGATATGGATTAAAATATTTAATTAAAATTTTGTCAAATTCCGTGTCCGGGTGACTCGGCAGAGTCTATGGTTCGAAAATATCAAATTTATTAAAAAATTATACAAATTAATTACCAAATATTTTAAAATCCACATTAATTAAAAATCCATAACTAGCTAATTCAGTTAAAATTTTCAGTTTGAAAATTAACTGAAATCATTTAAAAGCAAGCAAAACAAAATTGAAATCAACTAAGGTACCAATTTTTGGGCGCTTTAACAAAGTTGTTTTAACGTAACCGTACTCCCGAACCCCCGAACTCTCGCAGACCATATTTTTAAGGTATCCAATCGACCTGAGCGAAAACTGATTGGTGGCGACTCCTGAAAACGACCCGCACAATGCCACAGCTTGGCGACTCTGCTGGGGAGTCGATGTTAGTGAGTCAAGCCTAGAAGTTGATTTGTTTTGATTTACTTTGCTTATTTTTATGTGGATTTATATGTTATATCTACTTAAGTAAACATGCATAATGCATTCACGACATGAAGCTCTATACCCGAGCTTCCTCAAATCGAACACGTTCTTTCTAACCGGAATTGGTGTTATTGTCCTTGTGAGGCCATGGTCTCCAAGCCTTCACTAGTTTCAAAGTAGCAAAGTAGTGTATTGCCTCCTGAAACGGTTAGTCTCTGCATGGGCCCACGAAAAGCTACGACTCGAATTAATCCTTTCCTTACATAAACCCTAGAGGGTAAGGAATTGGGCTGTCACTATAATTTAGTGATGGGATTCGGGAACTACCCTCGGCCTTTTGATAAACCACCCTATGCATATAGAACTCCCCACTTAACCATAGAACTGACCATAGTATTCCTCCCATTTACCAATGCCATAAGCATGTCCTTGTTGTGCTATGTTGTTGCTCTACACTTCTATTTTCTTCGTGTCTTATATTTATGGTTTTAACTCATTTTTCCATAATAGTTCATGAGTTGTTAATTGCTATTTAACTTATTAATAACCTTATTTTTCTTTTCTTGTACTTCTGTTTTGTGCAATTATTCTTCATGCATCAAAACCACACATCAAACTATGCTAAATTTTTAGTCTTTATAATAACAACTAAAAGTCTTGAAGTTCCACGATAGTGGATAATCAAACTCACTCATTGCATGCATGCATCCATTGCATCAATCACATACACATAGAATCTAATAAAATAAATCTTACTTTAAAAAGGTAAAATTGGACCTCAACACCGATATTCAACTCGACTCGAAACAAGATTAATGGCAGAACAAACCGAAGGACGTCTCATAGATATGGAGTCCAAGATAGAAAGCATGGCCGAACAAATGAGACAATTGATGGAGCTAATCAAGGGGGAAGCAACTCAAGTTCCTATCAAAGAACCACAAGATCCTACTTATCCTCCGAGATTCACCCCACAACGAATCTCAGTTCAAGAAAATCCGTTTCAAGAACCAGGTCCGTCCACTAGTATTCACCTGAAACAAGACACTGTACATGAAGAGAAGAAGACATTACCAAAGGAAGAAGGAGAATCTCAAAAGTTCGAAACAATAAAGAAGAGACTTCGGGTCATTGAAGGAGGCACTATATTCGGATCTCTCTCAGTGGATGACCTCTGCTTAGTGCCAGATGTCGTAATCCCTTCAGACTTTAAGGTGCCAGACTTTGTGAAATACGATGGAACGAGTGATCCCATCACTCACATCACGTTGTTTCTAAGAAGACTACAACCACTCACAAAAGACGAAAAGGTGTGGATTGCACTTTTTCAAGAAAGCCTTACAAAATCAGCATTACAATGGTATCTAAGTCAAGGTCCAAGAAATATCAAAACATGGAATGACCTTGCTCAGGCCTTTATCAGCAATTACAAACATGTCATAGACTTGGCCCCGGATCGCCAAACTCTCCAGAATATGGAGAAGAAAAAGCAAGAAACCTTCAAGGAATACGCTCAAAGGTGGAGGGACTTAGCTGCACAAGTTAAGCCATCTATGATGGAGAGAGAAATGGTTACTTGATTTGTTCAGACACTGAAATACCCATATTATGACAAGCTCATTGGCAATTCAGCAACTAATTTCTCTGACATTGACATGTCTGGAGAAAGGATCGAGCATGGGATTAGGAGTGGGAAGATTGCTGAGTCCTTTAATGATCCTATGAAAAGAGGAGGACCATCTAGAAGAAAGGATGAGGAAGTACAACAAATATGACGCGGAAGAGGGATTCCCCTCGTGGGTACTGTGGCTACCGGGCCTCGCCTATCCTATTCTGCCAATAGGCCCAATGATTATCCTCCTAATAGGCCCAACAATTATCCTCTCAACAAGCCTAATCAGTTACAGCCACCTGTGCCAACCCCTACAATACCCACACAAAGACCAAGAGAAGTCTTTGCGCCAATTCCTATGACTTACACTGAGTTGTATCCAAAACTCATTGAAAGTCAACTTATCCGTCAAATTCCTACAAGGCCATTCAAACCCCCACATCCAAGGTGGTATGACCCCAACGTAACTTGCCCATATCATGAGGGCGTTGTAGGCCATGGCTTGGAAAATTGCATAGCATTGAAACGTATAGTCCAACAATTAATCGAGTCAAAGTGGTTGGACTTTTCCGATGAACCAAACGTCACTCACAATCCATTGCCGCCTTATCAAGCTAAACCAGTCAATATGATAGAAGAACATCGGCTGATAAAGAAGTCAGTCAATGATATCATAACACCTCTTAAGCATGTATATTCATGCCTTCTGAAAGAAAGGGCCATCATTCGAAAGTCTTCTTTTAAACATGAAGAAGTCGAAGATGAGGAATGGTGCGATTTTCATGACAGTAAGAGTCATTCTATCCAGGAATGCTCAGAATTCCGTGAGAATCTACAAAAAATCATAGACTCATCCGAACTCATCATTTTTATGTCAGACAAAGATGATGATGTGAATGTGATCATTAAAGAACAAGAAGTCAATGCTATACCAAGACCATTAGTCATACCAATTTCAAAACCTGCTCTTAAGCCTTTAAGAATTCAAGTCCCGAGGCCATTCCCCTACAAATCAGGCAAAGCTGTTCCATGGGGCTATGATTACACTTCCAACATCACATCAACCCCATTAGAAGTTGGGAGCATGACTAGAAGTGGTTGGTGTTATTCTCCGGAGCAAATGAACAAGCTCCAACAAGATAAGAATGTTATAGATCCAATAAGTGGACCTCTTGATACAAATACATCCAAAGAGCAAGAGATGCCTCGAGCGATAACAGATGAACAAGCTACTGAGTTTCTCAAACTCATAAAGCAAAGTGAGTACAGCATCGTTGAGCAGTTAAACCGTCTGCTAGCAAAGATTTCCATACTTTCATTACTCTTAAGCTCTGATGCTCATCGAGAAGCCCTTCTCAAAGTCTTGAATAAGGCCTATGTTGAGCAAGATATTTCCGTGAATAATTTTGACCACCTCGTCAACAACATCACGGCATAGAATCTCGTCACATTCACTGATGATGAGATACCGGCAGAAGGAATGGGTCACTCTAAGGCTCTACATATTTCGGTTAAATACAAAGATCGAATTATGGCTAGAGTTCTTATTGATAATGGGTCAGCTCTAAATGTAATGCCACTTGAAACCTTACACAAGCTTGGTATCGACCCATCATCCCTCAACAACTGTCATATCGTCGTTTGAGCATTTGATGGGATGAAGAGAGATGTTGTTGGAGAAATAGAGCTGCCAATAGGGATTGGCCCTTGTGTCTTCCACATCACATTCCAAGTTATGGATATTAATCCTTCTTATACTTGTCTGTTAGGAAGACCATGGATCCATATGGCTGGAGCAATTCCTTCTTCGTTACACCAAAAAATGAAATTCATTATTGAAGGAAAGTTAATCACAGTCTTTGCTGAAGAAGACATTCTGCTATCTAGACCTGCGGATGCTCAATATGTCGAGGTCAATAAAGATGTGCCTAATTGCTCTTTCAGGTCATTTGAAATTGTTAATGCTACCTATGTCGATGGAGAAGAACTCGTGCCAAGCATCTCCAAAACAAGTCGCATGATCGCCAAACTCATGATGAAAGGAGGATACTCACCGGGGTTAGGTCTGGGACAAGATTTACAAGGAATACCAGAGCCATTGAAAATCTCTGCAAATGAAGGGAAATATGGCCTAGGTTTCACACCGACAAGGCAAGACAAAATGAAGGCGATAGCTGAAAAGAGAGAAAAGAGGATTGCACGATTAACAGAGCATCCTCTACAGGAAAGAAATCTGGATATCCTTGACATCACTAAAACATTCGTGAGTGGTGGCTTAATTCCAAAAAATTACAATGAAGGCGCGCTGACCATCAACATCAACAAGCCTTTTGAAAGTCTTTCTATTCAGACAATAATAAGTGATTCACCTGAAGATGAGGAGCTCGTTCAACCCTGTAGCCCACGGGATGTGCTGAACAATTGGGAGGCGATAAAACTGCCTGTTATAATCGAGAGCTTTTCAAAGTAATCTAATAGTAAAAACCTCCTAAAGAAAGGTTCAATCAATAGGGTGTAGTCTTTGCTTAAGTGAACCTTTTAGTTATTATTTTTCATTCCAATAAAGTTGTGATTTATGCACATTATAAATAAAGTACCAGTTTGCATCCATCTCATTCTTGCCATTTTCTCTTCTCTCTATTTTCTCTCTGATTAATGCAGACCTAAAACTCTCTTTGATGACAATGAAAGAGTGAACTTTGATAATCCTGTAAACACTACCGACTCGGATGACGAAGATCTTCAAATATCTCCCGAGTTATTAAAAATGATCGAGCGAGATGAAAAAGAAAGAGCAACAAGTCAGGAACCAACTGAGGCATTCAACTTGGGAGACAGTCAGGATGTAAAAGAAGTCAAGATTGGCACTCTATTTCCTCCTGAAGAGAAAGAAGAATTAGTCCACTTATTGAAGGAATATGTGGATGTATTTGCTTGGTCATACCAAGATATGCCTGGCCTAAGCTCAGACATAGTGCTACACAAAATACCCTTGAAGCCTGGGGCAAAGCCTGTCAGACAAAAGTTACGAAGATTAAAGCCGGATCTAATCTTGAGAGTAAAAAATGAGATTCGAAAGCTATGGGATGCAGGATTCCTTGGGGTCGCTGAATATACAGAATGAGTTGTTAACATAGTTCCAATTGAAAAGAAAGAAAGTGGGAAACTAAGAGTTTGTCAGGACTACAGGCCCTTGAACGAGGCCAGTCCTAAAGATAACTTCCCACTTCCTCACATTGATACGCTGGTGGATAATACCGCAGGAAACTCCTACTTTTCCTTCATGGATGGCTTTTCTGGGTACAATCAAATCAAACTTGATCCAGAAGATATGATAAAAACTGCTTTTATTACCCTTTGGGGTACCTTCTACTATAAGGTGATGCCTTTTGAGTTAAAGAATGCTGGTGCTACATATCAAAGAGCCATGGTCGCGTTATTCCATGACATGATGCATAAAGAAATTGAAGTATATGTAGACGACATGATCGTCAAAACTTTCACTGCTATGGGGCATCTAAAAATGCTAAGAAAACTATTCGATAGACTTCACAAATATCAACTAAAGTTGAATCCTGCCAAATGTACTTTCGGAGCCTCTTCAGGAAAGTTATTGGGTTTCATGGTAAGCAAAGATGGGATTCGAGTTGACCCAAGTAAAGTTCAGGCGATACAAGAAATGCAACCCCCGAAGACTCCAAAACAAGTAAGAAGTTTTCTGGGTAGAATCAACTTTATAGCAAGGTTCATATCACAATTGACGTCTAAGTGTGAACCTTTTTTCAAATCACTAAAGAAGAACAATCCAATCGAGTGGAATAACGAATGCCAAGAAGCATTCGAGAAAATCAAGCAATATCTATCAAATCCACCAGTCTTGGTACCACCTCGATCTGGAGAACCGTTGATTCTATATTTATCCATACAGGATTCTTCATTAGGATCTGTATTAGGTCAACGTGATGAGACAGGCAAAAAAGAGCATGCAATTTACTATTTGAGCAAGAAGCTTACCACATATGAAGCGAAATACTCAATAGTAGAAAAGTCCTGTTGTGCCCTTGCATGGGTAGCACACCGACTACGACATTACATGCACAACAACACCACATTGCTGATCTCCAAGACTGATCCCATTAAGTACATTTTTGAGAAACTCGCTTTATCAGGCAAGATTGCAAAATGGCAAATGCTGTTGTCTGAATACGACGTACAGTATATCACCCAAAAGGCTGTAAAAGGGAGTGTGATTGCTGAATATCTGGCTGATAGGGCATTGGATGATTATGAGCCAATGAGAATGGACTTTCCTGATGGAGATATAATGACGATAGAACAGGAAGTCTCTGAAGATGATGAAACAAGGAAAATGGCATTCAATGGAGCATCTAATGCTTTGGGACAAGGGATTGGAGCTATACTCATCTATCCAAGCGGAGAGCAGTTTCCCCTCACAGCAAAAATTACATTTCCTTGTACCAACAATATAGTAGAATATGAGGCATGTGCTATGATACTCCAAATGGCACTGGAACTGATAGTACGAGATCTCTGAGTTTATGAGGATTCCGCATTAGTCATATATCAAATCAATGGATAATGGGAGACAAGGGATTCAAAATTGATCCCTTACCAAAAGCTCATACTAGACTTGGCTCGAAAATTTAACAGTATAAGCTTCCATCATCTTCCAAGGGAAGATAATTAAGTTCCGGACGCTTTAGCTACTTTAGCTGCTATGTACAAGATAAGCGACCCTGAGCATACTCCTGTGTTCGAAATGAAAATAATAGATTCCCCAGCTTATTGCATGAGCATCGAAGAAGAATTGGATGGGAAATCTTGGTATCAGGATATCAAGAAATACCTCCAAGAACGAGTGTATCCACCAGAAGCATCAAAAAATGACAAGAAATTTCTACGAAGACTATCAATGGGTTTTCTTTTGAACCTAGACATACTTTATAAGAAAACCCCAGACTCGATGCTACTTCGCTGTGTAGATGCTCATGAAGCACAAAAGATCATGGAAGAAATTCATTCTGGAATGTGTGGAGCACACACTAGTGGTCATACCATGGCAAGACAAATAATGAGGGCTAGTTACTATTGGCTCACATTGGAAAGTGATTGCATCAATCACGTAAGAAAATGTCAAAAATGTCAAATATATGCCAACAAGATCCAGGCTCCACCTGCTCCTCTTAATGTAACAGCAATACCTTGGCCTTTTGCCATGTGGGGAATTGACGTCATTGGAGCCATTACCCCCAAAGCTTCTAATGGTCACAAATTCATCCCAGTGGCAATAGACTACTTCACTAAATGGGTAGAAGCTGTGTCTTATGCAAATGTAACTCAAAAGGTGGTATGCCGGTTCATTAAGAAAGAAATCATTTGTCGCTATGGGCTACCAGAGTGTATCATCTCAGACAATGCCACGAACTTGAACAATACAATGATGCAGACTTTGTGCCGACAGTTCAAGATCAAGCATCTCAATTCGGCACCTTATCGACTGATGATGAATGGTGCAGTAGAAGCGGCCAATAAAAATATCAAGAGAATTATTGAAAAGATGATCGTCACTTACAAGGACTGGCATGAGATGTTACCTTTTGCACTACATGCTTATAAAACTTCTACCCGTACTTCTACTGGAGCAACACCTTTTTCTCTGGTATATGGCATGGAGGCTGTATTGCCCATTGAAGTTGAAATTCCTTCATTAAGGGTACTAATGGATACTCAATTAAGAGAAGCAGAATGGGTCAAGGCTAGATACGAGCAATTAAACCTAATTGATGAAAGAAGAATGATAGCCCTCTGCCATGGGCAGCTTTATCAAAGGAGGATGATTCGCGCTTACAATAAAAAGGTTCGCCCATGGCAATTTCACGAGGGTGACATAGTGCTCAAGAAAATTATACCCATTCAGCATGATTCTAGAGGAAAATTGACACCAAATTATGATGGGCCATATGTCGTGAAGAAAACATTTTTAGGAGGGGCTCTAATTCTGACAGAAATGGATGGACAAGAGTTACCAAAGCCAGTAAATTCAGATTCAGTAAAGAAATACTTTGCATAATGAAGAAATTTTCGGACAGAAAGAAAAAAGTAAATACAGGGTTACCAAAGTCTATTTGATCAAAGTTGTCAAAGAAAGCGTTCTTCCCTCACACTTTCATTGTTATGCATCTGTACCCAAGACTTTTATATTCTCTTACCCATAAATAAAAAGCCAATTCTCTTTAGCTTTCCTTTGATTCTCACGTTCAACTTTTATATTCCCTTGTTAAAAAAAAAATGATGAAGTCATTTCTATCCAGTTCCTTTCCTTCAAATCTCACATTCCTACTAGCCTTAAGTGTGCAATAAATTGTGACATTTGTAGGAAGAATAGTAATATTTAAAACTCAGAAAAAGCAAAGACCGTAGATTACTTTGATAAGCTTTGTGAATTAAAACAGGTAAGATTGAGGTCATGCTTTGCGAATGGCACAGAACATAGGCTAACAAAGAAGAAGGAGTAACAAATCTTCGGGAGATAGCCTTGGTAGTTGCCTGGATGATCGATTCAGAAGCCTTAGCATGTTCACGTCAGCAAGAAAGAACCATACTCACGAATATTTCAACAGGGACAATTATCCAGAGAGGCATAAAGTATGAGGCGGGCGAACATTAAAGAAATTGAGGCAAAAATTCAAGAACAAGTCAAGGAAATGGGATTTTGAAAAGAGTTGGGCTTTTGAGGCAATGGACAAGAGCTGGGAAGCATAAAGAGATTCAATGATAGTCCAAGAAGGCAATCACAAAGAAGATCCAGTAAAGCAAAGACATGAAGAACTAGATCCATCCAAAAATCCAAAAAAAAAAAAAAACCATCAGTTACACATGCTCTGCATTCATGCATTTCACATCATGCATGCACGGCCTTTGCATAACAGGGACCAAACGGGAAGCACATTCACGACATAGTTACAGCAGTATAAGCTGAGATCTTAATGACATCAGTTCTTACCAGTCTACCACTGGATGCACAGCTAATACGCTGGACCAACCCGCATCAGGAATTCAAGGATAAGGTAGACAATATGTCAAAAGCCTGGCAATCGATTCAATAATCGAGACTACACCTGGAAAGACAGGATTAACGTCAGCTAGTAGTATCCAAGATAAAAGATATCTATAGCCAAGGATAAGGCAGATATCAAGAAATATTGTTGTTGACAATTTGTCAAAAGCTTCATAATAGATTCAATAATCGATGCTACACCTGGAAGGACAGGATCGACGATAAGAGATAGCTATGGCCAAGGATAAGGCAGATGTCAAGAAATATTGTCGTTGACAATTTGTCAAAAGCTGACAATGGATTCGATAATCGAGGCTTCATGCACAAGGACAGGATCGACATCTGCTCAACGGAATATCAAAGATAAGAAATATTGTCAAAAAGTTGGCTCCATTTTTCCGGTTAAGTGGCGGATATGGTACTCCGTGAATCTCAAGTCAGTTCTCTCAGTTTCCCATAATAACTGATTCCTTCCTCCCTTCTTTCTTTTACTTCCCGCTAGAAAATGGATCCTACTCTTTCTCCCTTGCGAAAATATTTTCCTTCTCTCCCAATGAACATTCTCAAAAAGATCTACCGAGTTCGCTGTGAACGATTAAGAGTTTTGATGCACAAAGGAATCCCTGAAGATGTACGGTGGTTAATCGAAGCTAAGGTTCGTCTGGTAGACGAAGCCCCAGATGCATTTACGTCTCACATGCCTGGCATAGGAAAAAGCTCTTATGCCAAAAAACGAAGAGTGAAAATGTTACAAGTCTGTCATAAATGTGGTCGATGGACTTGTAATACTAAATGTCGTTCTTTAGGAATGATCTCCGATAATCGAGAAGATAAAATACGATTCATCAAGAATGGCCTGAGTAAGGATTCGTTGGATGATATCCGATTGACTCTTGAGACGCATTCTTGTGGATCAGTGCAACACGAACTTCTTGGTTTATGGAGTATTTTTCATGAAGAACGAGAGCGTTACAGTCCCGGGAATCTGACTTTAAAAGACCCTGTTTGCCAGTTTATAAGAAAACTGGATGGGAAGCAAATCCCCGACTCATAGAAGGCGTTGAAGCCGTTACTGGACGTAAAACCAGTGGAAGATGTGAGCCACAGTCACAATCACTGTACATACAATTTGTCATATTTGAAAATTTACATTTTTCTTTTGACAATAATGTACTTGCTCCCGTAAGCGTAATTAACACGTTATCCTTTCATCGTTATAAATGCGTGTTCTTCTTTCCGATTAAGTAGCGGATACGGTACTCCGTGACTCTCATAGTCGGTTATTTCAGTTTCCTACAATAACTGATTTCTTCCTCTATTCTCTCAAATTCTTCCCTCATCAATGGATTCTACTCTTTCCGCCCTGCGAAAGTACTTTCCTTCCCTCCCAATAAACGTTCTTAGAAGGATTTACCAAGCTAGATGTGAAAGAATTAGAGTTTTTATACACAAGGGCATTCCTGACGATGTGCGGTGGTTAATTGAAGCTAAGGTCCGTTCGGCTGGTGAAGTTTCAGATGCATTTATGCCCCATATGCCCGGCTTAGGTAAAAGCGCTTATGCCAAAAAGAGAAGAGAAAAGAGGCTAGGTGTTTGTTATAAATGCGGACGATCGAATTGCAATACTAAATGTCGCTCTTTAGGATACACCTCCACAAATCGTGAAGATAAAAGAAAATTCATTAAGAATGGCCTGCGTAAGGAATCTCTGGAGGATATCCGAGAGACTCTTGAAACGCATTCTTGTGCACAAGTGCAAGGTCAAATTGTCAATTTGTGGAGGACTTACCATAAAGAACGAGACCGTTACAGTCTTGGGAATCTGACTTTAAATGACCCTGTTTGCCAGTTTGTAAGAAAACTGGATGGGAAGCAAATCCCCGACTCATAGAAGGTGTTGAAGCCGTTACTGGACGTAAAACCAGTGGAAGATGTGAGCAACAGTCATAATTACTGTACATATAAGCTGTCATTTGTTTTTTCTTTTGACAATAATGTACTTGCTTCTATAAGCGTAATAAACACGTTATTCTTTCATCGCTATAAATGCGTGTTCTTTTTAGATACGGTACTCCGTGACTCTCAAAGTCAGTTATTTCCGTTTCCTACAATCACTAATTTCTTCCTTTTTTCTCTTAAATGCCTCCTTCATCAATGGAGTCTTCTCTTTCCGCCCTACGAAAGTATTTTCCTTCCCTCCCAATAAATGTTCTTAAAAAGATTTATCAAGCTAGATGTGAACGATTTAGAGTATTTATGCACAAAGGCATTCCTGATAATGTGCGGTGGCTAATCGAAGCTAAGGTTCGGTCGGCTGGTGAAGTTCCAGATGCATTCTTCCCCCGTATGCCCGGCTTTGGAAAAAGCGCTTATGCCAAAAAGAGAAGAGCAAGGAGGCTAGGCGTCTGTCATAATTGTGGATGGTGGATTTGCGGCACTAAATGTCGTTCTTCAGGGATAATCACTAGAAATCGTGAAGATAGAAGAAAATTCATTAAGAATGGCCTGCGTAAGGAATCTCTGGAGGATATCCGAGAGACTCTTGAAGCGCACTCTTCCGGAATGGTGCAATTTGAGATTGTCGGTTTATGGATGACTTTCCAAAAAGAACGAGATCGTTACAGTCTTGGAAATTTGACTTTAAACGACCCTGTTTGCCAGTTTGTAAGAAAACTGGAAAGGATGCAAATCGCCAATTCATAGAAGGCATTGAAGCCGTTACTGGACGTAAAGTCAGTGGAAGACGTGAACCAAAGTCACGACTACTGTACACGCTAGCTGTCGCTTTTGAAAATTTTCCTTCTCTTCCAAGAATAATGTACTTATTCCTGACGTGAGCCACAGTCACGACTACTGTACATGCTAGCTGTCGCTTTTGAAAATTTTCCTTCTCTTCTAACAATCACGTACCTACTCCTGACATAAGCTACAGTTGCTACTACTGTACATGCTAGCAGCTATTTTGAAAATTTTCCTCCCCTTTTGACGATAATGTACTTATTCCTGACCCGAACCATAGTCGTGACTACTGTGTATAGCTATCATTTTGGAAAATTTCTCCATTTTCGACAATAATGTATCCACTCTTGAAAATAAAATTATTGCTTTATCTCTTCATCTCTATAAATATATCCTCTTTTCTTCTTTTCTCACAAGGGTAAGGATAGGAATGGAGAAAACCTCAACTCGTAAATCCCGTAGTATTTGTGTATTTTTTGGAGCTTTTCCTGGAAAAGATGAAGAGTACTTAAAAGCAGCCAACCATTTAGGTTGGGTATTAGTTGAGCGAAAAATACACTTAGTTTATGGATGAGGTAGTGCCAGATTAATGGGAGGTGTAGCATCAGCAGCATCTCTAGGAGGAAGCCAAGTTCTGGGCATTATCCCTGGACCTTTGAAATTTGTTTCTGGGGGCACCATTGGAGAAGAATTAGTGGTTAAAAACTTGCAAGAGCATGTATTACAAATGCTTTTTAATGCTGATGCTTTTATCGCTATACCAGGTGGTTTTGGTACATTGGGAGAAGTCTTCCAAATTGCTTCCATGGCCCAACTTAATTTGCACCAGAAACCCATTGAGCTTTTGAATGTTAACAATTTCTTTATAGGTCTGATAGCTTTTGTGGATTATGCTATGCAGAAGAATTTCATATCAAGAGTGGCACGACGAATCATAATATCCGCAACAACTGCTGAAGAATTGCTAGATAAAATGCAAGCTTTTGTTCTTGAACCAGATCCAGCAATGATTCAGATAAACTGGACACGACAGTCTTTCCCGACCAGTTTGATCCCATAATTGTCCTCTACTCACCCTGTTGAAGTATTGTGGAAGAAGAATCGATCCGATCCGTTTTTCTTGTCCTTTAGTTTTATTATCAGCATTTTCTTTCGTGTTTCAGTTTTTCTTTTCAGGTAATTTCTTTATCTTATAAGATAGTTTCATTCATGTTGATATTAAAACCATAGGACAATGCCTTTAGGTTGGAATGGCTGAGTAAAGAATAATTTTTATTGCTCTTGAGACGCATCCTATTAGGTCTACTAGGCATGACATTTTGGGGTAGTTAAGCTTCACCTTATTTGGATGACATATCTCACAAGGGAATCTATATTTACTGAAGAAAATATTAGATGAACCTTGGATATTGATTCCAAACATCCGTTCCCTTTACATAATTTGTCAGTGTTATTGTCATCATCAAGATTCCTTCATCTTATCGAAGTCTAAATTTTTGCATTCGCCTATTATGAAGATCCACACTTTTGAAGAAAATTATTCCAATTTCAATTGCTTTCATATAAATTTCGCTCGAGGTCCTAAGGAAAGCTCCTTAGCCTCAAAATCAATCAATTTTCATTCAACGGTAGGACTGCTCCTATCGCCGGGGTTCTAAGGATGGAACCTTTGCCTCGAAATCAATCAAACTTTCAACGATAGGAGAGTTCCTATCGTCGAGGTTCTAAGGAGAGTTCCTTAAACCTCAAACAATCAATCATCAATTTTTCTTCAACGATAAGAAAGTTCTTATCGCAGAGGTTCTAAGGTAGGGCCCTTAACCTCAAACTTTCAACGATAGGAGAGTTCCTATCGTCGAGGTTCTAAGGAGAGTTCCTTAAACCTCAAACAATCAATCATCAATTTTTCTTCAACGATAAGAGAGTTCTTATCGCAGAGGTTCTAAGGTAGGGCCCTTAACCTCAAACTTTCAACGATAAAAAAGTTCCTATCGTCGAGGTTCTAAGGAGAGTTCCTTAAACCTCAAACAATCAATCATCAATTTTTCTTTAGCGATAAGAGAGTTCTTATCGCAGAGGTTCTAAGGTAGGGCCCTTAACCTCAAACTATCAACGATAGGAGAGTTCCTATCGCCGAGGTTCTAAGGAGAGTTCCTTAACCTCAAACCATCAATCAATCAATTTTTCTTCAACGATAAGAGAGTTCTTATCGCAGAGGTTCTAAGGTAGGGCCCTTAGCCTCAATTTCAATCCATCAATTTTTCTTCAACGATAGGAAGGTTCCTATCGCAAAGGTTCTAAGGTCGGGCCATTAGCCTTAATTTCAATCAATCAATTTTTCTTCAATGATAGGAAGGTTCCTATCGCAGAGGTTCTAAGGTAGGACCCTTAGCCTCAATTTCAATCAATCAATTTTTCTTCAATGATAGGAAGGTTCCTATCGCAGAGGTTCTAAGGTAGGGCCCTGAGCCTCAATTTCAATCAATCAATTTTCATTCAACGATAGGACAGCTCCTATCGCCAAGGTTCTGAGGAGGATTCCTTAACCTCACGATTTAGGCGGCAAAAAGGTTCTCAATGCCTAGCTAATTCGAACGAAATTTGGTAACGACTTTACATACATCATGTCCCATGAAGCATGCAAAGGGGGGCAGCTGTTGACACCCAATTTCGTCCGACCCCTTCTTTTTTTAAAAATAATAATTAAAAAAATTTAATTAAAATTTAAAAAATAATAATTATATAAAAATTATTATTAATTAATTATACAAAGAGAGAATTAAATTAAATAGTTTTGGGGAAGGGGCATTTTGTTAAGTTAATATCTATGTGTGTATATCCAAAGAAATTAAAATTTGAAAAAAAAAATAATTAAAAAAATTATTATTATTAACTAATTAATTATTATTACTAAATTTTTTTTAATTAATTAGTTTAAAATATATTTTGTTTTATAAGGGTTTAGTTAAAAATAATATATGTGTGTATGTATGTATGTAGGAATTACAAAAGAAAACTCCATAAAAAAACCAAATTGAAAAGTTTGGGGTAAAAATGACAAAATTAAGAAGTTTTGAGAAAATTTGATAAAATCTGAAAGTTCCAGGAGCATTTGGTAGTTTGTCACATGAATTTTGGGCCAAACCGACGGTTCTGGCCCAAATTGACAAAAAAAAGACAAAATTGTCTCAATTAGAAGTTTCAGGAACATCCCCAAAGTCAAAGAGACGGAAAGGACTAAAACTGTCATTTTACCAAATTAAGAGATAAGTTTGATTTTAATTATTTTTTAATTATGAACAGTCCATCACTCCTTCCCCTATAAATAGGGGTCCAAATCTGTAAGGAAAAAAAGAAATCAAGTTTAGAGCTCCGTTTTAAAAGAAAGGAAAAATTACAGCCTAGGTCCCTAGCCCTCTTCTCTTCCTCTCCAGAAAACCTAAACCTTCTCTGACTGCCCTTTTCCTTTTCTGTCACCGATTCCGTCCTCCTTTCGTTTTGCCGACGCCGTCGCACCTCCCCTCCCTGCTCCTCTCCTTTTTCGGCCGCATGCAAAGCTCTCACCGTCGTCGGCCCGCCACCCGACGCCGTCCGCCGCGCCTCCTTTCTTCTGTCACCATCCTCCGCCGTGTCGGCCTCCCCCTCGCCCTCGTCCCGTCGTCGTATGCCGCCGGTCGCTGCTCACCCTTTTCCCTTCTCCCTTCCTCCTCCCTCCTTCCCCTTTTTCTGCGCCGTCGCCTGCTCGACGTCGTCAGCGTCGTTCGTTTCCTGTGACAGAATTACAATTTTGTTTTCCTAGGGTAAAATTCTATTTTAGTCCTTCATCTTTTCATTTTCTTTCTCTTTGGTCACTAACCTTTCTTTTATCCTTGCAGAAAACTAATTACTAACTCTTTTATATTTACTTGTTTATTTATTATTTATTGTTATTATTATTATTATTAATGACTAATTACTAACAACTAACATTACTAACAACTAACTTTTATTATTATTATTATTATTATTATTATTATTATTATTCCATTCAAGTGACTAACCTTTTAATTTTTGCACAACTAATTACTAACAACTAACTTTACTAACAACTAACTTTTATTAATATTATTATTATTATTATTAACAACTAACATTACTAACAACTAACTTTTATTATTATTATTATCATTATTATCATCATTATTATTATTATTATTATTATTATAGTTCATGGAAGGTTATACCTCCTATTTATTTATTTTTTAAGTGGATGGCCAAAAAGCCCCACTTTATTTATTTATTTATTATCTTCTAATATTCCTTTGTTTACTTTATGTGTTTTCTCTTTATTTATTTGCATGTGTTATTTAATTTATGCACCTTTTTTTTAATGGATGTCCAAACCAAAAAAAAAAAGAAAACCTCCACTTTACTTTATTTATTTATTGTCATTTAATTTTCCTTTATTTATTTTATGCAAAATTTTATTTTCATGGTTGAACTTATTTCACTTATTTTACCTTTAGCCATAAAAAATAAATAAAATAAATAAGTAAATAATAACAAATTAAAAGAAGAGTTTTTGTGTGAATAGTTAACCTTATTTTCCTTATTTTTTTAGGGTTAATCAAGAATTTTTTTTACAAAGCCCCCATCCTTTATTATTTTGGAACATATTTTTATTTCTTTTAAAGTAACTAAAAGTTAACTTTTTATTCCTTTTGTTAAATAATTTCAAAAATAAAAATCAATTCTTTTTAAATATATCTTTAAAATTTATGGATTAGATTAAAAATTGAGATTAAAAATAATAATAAAATATTAAAAATTATGATTAAAATTAATAATTAATTAAATAGAAAAAAAACTTAAATTAAATTCCATATCTGAATGATCCAGCAGGATCTACGGTTTAGAAACAAAATTTTATTTTAGGTAAATAAAATAAAATATCCAAAAAAATAACCAAATGATTCTACCAAAGAAATAAATTTATTTATTTATTTATTTCTTAGTATATTTTTAGACTTATGTTTAGACTTATATAATAATTTTTAATAAAATTAATATTAAAGTTATAAAAAACCCAAAAAGTTTCACAAAAATTTAACAAATTAAGAATTAAGTTTCTAAATTAAAATCCATGTCTGGGAGATCCAATAGGATTCATGGCTTGGAGAAAATAAAATAAGTTTTAATTGAAATAAAAATTAAATACAAAGATAAAAATCCATATTCTGATAATTCGGCAGAATTTATGATATGAATTAAAATATTTAATTAAAATTTCATCAAATTCCGTGTCCGGGTGACTCGGCAGAGTCCATGGTTCGGAAATATCAAATTTATTAAAAAATTATACAAATTAATTACCGAATATTTTAAAATCCACATTAATTAAAAATCCATAACTAACTAATTCAGTTAAATTTTTCAGTTTGAAAATTAACTGAAATCATTTAAAAGCAAGCAAAACAAAATTGAAATTAACTAAGGTATCAATTTTTGGGCGTTTTAACAAAGTTGTTTTAACGTAACCGTACTCCCGAACCCCCGAACTCTCGCAGACCATATTTTTAAGGTATCCAATCGACTTGAGCGAAAACTGATTGGTAGCGACTCCCGAAAACGACCCGCACGTTGCCACAACATCGAAGTCAATCATATCCAGCCTAATCAAATTTATAGGCATATTCCTTTATTTGCCCGATGTTGAGTGGTGATACCCCTAGGTGCCATATGTCTGCTGAAGATAGTCTTATTCTTAATTAGCGCAATAGATGAAGAGAAGAATACCTAATATCTAAGCATAACAAAAGCTTGGCATTGCCTTCACCTAAGGTCTCCAAATTTATCAAACCTATGCTCTGATACCACTTCTGTCACGCCCCAACACCCATCCTAGGAGTCTCGGGACAATGACACGCCGCATACTTAAGAAAATAATTTTTCCTAAGCATGCAAAGCTACATATTCCAAATAATTCCAAACTTATAAAATTTTAGCTTCTGACAATAAGTGGCCGAGCAACTACAATCCTTGAAATCATAATATAATCCATAAAATATCTGAGCTTTAAGGAATGAAATGAAATCCAAAGAGTTTTCTAAACATAAATAAATTTCTAATAGTAGTAATAGCGAAATACTTTTAATTATCTTGAATTGCTGCTGATCTTATAGTTGCTCCTGTTAGCTAACTCGAGCTACTCCTGATCTGTGTGAGGGGGTGAAAACGGGGTGAGCACGAATGCCTAACAAGTAGCAGATTTTGAAAACAGAAATACAATATACAAAATATATAGGGATTAAGCAGAAATAACTCTTGTAAAATGATAACATAAACTTTAGCAGAAGATATTTGAAGAGTCAGAATATAATCAATGTAATAGCAATTTTAAGAACGGAGCAAATAATATTTGTAAGTAAAATTATTAATCAAAATAGAACAGTTCAAAGCAGAATATCATAATAGAGTGGGTGGGGTGATCACTGTGATTACACTTGAACCGCTGTAGCGCATCCAAAATCGTCTAATAATCTCTAACGATCGAGCGCGCTGAAGAACTAGTCCTAAAAACAGTGCAATGCGGAACAGAACGGAACATAATACCCTACATGGAGGGTCCAGAACTACACTTTCCCAGTAGTACAGGTACAGAACCAACACCCACCAAAATGGAGTCAGAACAGAAATTCAGAGCATTAAAATTGTTATAAAATTTCAATATAAAATATCACCATAAAAACATATATGATCCCAGCTTATTTAATCAAACACAATATATTGCATAAATAAGATAAATTTCAAATAAGCAGGTAAATAAGTAAATTAATAAAACACTTGAAAAATAATTTAAGAATAACACATGTATTTGAAAACTCTTATTCTGATTGAAAATCAATTTAATTCAAAATAGCTTTAAATCAAAATATTGAAAAATTAGTAAGTTGTAAAACTTAACACTTGAAGAAATAATATGTACATAATATCAAAACAATTTAGTTTTTAGAAATAGTAGTAGCCACTTAGCTCAAAATGTAACTTTCCAACTCCTAAAATAATTCTTTAGCCACATAAAATAATTATGTAAAAGTTTATGTCAAAACATAATCAATTGAAGAAATAACCCAAAAATCATTTGCTGCCAGTGACCCAAATAAACACTTCTGAAACCTAAGAATTTACTGAAGTAGTGTTAGAAGCCTTAGGGGCAGATATTGTGATTAACCGACCATGTTGTAACATTTTATACTATAGTGTGTCGATGAACCCGCCCCTAAGCCTTAAGGACCTTGATTGTAGTTAACTCAATTTTTACACAGGAATACGATTCATCGTCTTCTTCATTGCAACCTTCTGCTGCGCTGTGATTTCAACGATGCCTAGCCAAAACCTCCCTAAACTTATTTCTATATCATCAGGAACAATCCCAATAATTAATTGACCATTCTACTCATCAAAATAAATTATAATCAATTGTTGACACCCAATTTTGTCCGGGTGTTTTAAAATTTTAAAAACAATTTATTAAAAAAAAAATTATTAATTTTAAAAAAAAATATTACTATTAAAAAACAATTTAATTAGTTTAAAATATATTCTTGTTTTGTGAAAATTTGATTTAAAATGATATATGTGTGAATATGTGTATGTTTGAAATAAAATAAAATTTCATGAAAAAAAATGGCAAAATTTAAAAGTTTGAGGTAAAAATGACAACATTAAGAAGTTTCGGGAAAAATTGACAAATTCTGAAAGTTCCAGGAGCATTTGGTAGTTTGTCACATAAAATTTTGGGCCTGCCGACGTTTCTAGCGCAAATTGACAGAAAACGACAAAATTGTCAAAATCAGAAGCTTCAGGAACTTATCCAGAGGCTGAGAGACGTAAAGGACTAAAATTGTCATTTTACCAATTTAAAAGATAAGTTTGAAATTTTTTATTAATTTATCCATCAACAGTTCAGCCAAACTTCCTCTATAAATAGCCCCCCCAAATTTTGTGCTGAACACAGAAAAAAAGAGAAGAAAAACTTAGAGCTCCGTTTTAAAAAAAGAGTAAATTATAGCCTCAGTCCCTGGCCCTCCTTCCTTCCCCCAGAAAATCTCAAAATCTTCTTTTCTGACAGAAAGGCCATCTTCTTCCTTTCTCTTTCTTCTTTCTCCTTTGCTGTCCGCGTACCTCCGCCGTCCCTCGTCGCCGTCGCGCCCTTTCGCCTCCCCTGCTGTCGTCTCGCCGTCCGCCGTGACCCACTGCCGCCGCCTCTGCCCCGTGCCGCAGCGCCAGCGCCGCCGGCCGCCAGCCCGTCACCCCCCCTTCCCGCGTCGCGTTACCTGTTCCAGAGATTTCAAAATTAATTGACTAGGGTAAAACCCCTACTTAATCTTCTATCTTTTCATTCTGTTTCACTTTGGTCACTAACTTTTCTTTTGTTATTGCAGAAAATTACTAACTCTTTTTAACTTGTTTATTTATTTGATTATTACTAACCTTTTTTCTTTTTTGTTATTAACAACTAACAACTAACTCACTAACTTATTATTATTATTATTATTATTATTATTATTATTGTTAACTAACTTACTAACTTATTATTGTTGACTAACTTTTATTATTGTTGTTAATTAATTTAATTATTGTTGACTAACTTTTATTATTGTTGTTAATTAATTAATTAACTTGACTAACTTTTATTATTGTTGTTAATTAATTAATTAACTTGGCTAACTTTTATTATTGTTGTTAATTAATTTAATTAACTTGGCTAACTTTTATTATTGTTGTTAATTAATTAATTAACTTGGCTAACTTTTATTATTGTTGTTAATTAATTAATTAACTTGGTTAACCATTAATTTAACTAACTTTGCTAACCTTTATTATTGTTATTTATTTTTAAAAGTGGATGGCCAAAAAGCCCCACTTTATTATTATTAATTTTCCTTTATATATTTTTAAGTGGTTAAATTTATTTCCTTTAATTCACCTTTACCCATAAATAATAAATAAATAAATGAAAACTAAAAGAAGATCTTTTTATAATTAATTATTAAGGCTAAAAAGCAAAAAAAAAAAAAACAAATATCTTTTGATTTTGGAATATATGTTTAACAAAATTAACTCTTTTTTATTCCTTTTGTTAAAATTAATAAGTAAACATAATTAAAAAGTACTAAAAATATACAAATCATTTTTTTAAAACATATCTTTAAAGTAATGATATTTAAAATTAAAAATTCAAGAAAAATTCAATAAAATTAAAATTAAAATTAATAATTAATTAAATAATTCAATTTAAAAATTAAAAATCCATGACCAAATGATCCGCCAGGATCCATGGCTTGGAATTTTTTTTAAATAAAGTATATAAATAATTTATTTTCTTTATTAAAAATAAAAACTTTGGACTAATATATTAATTATTAAAATAATAAAATATAACTTTTTAATTTTCTTTATTAATAAAATGAATAAAAAGAGTAAAATTTTTTGGGTTAATATTATTCAGTAATATTTTACTTATTTCTTTCAAAATAATGAAAAGATATAACTTTTTGTTTTCTTTATAAAAATCTTAGTCAAATGATTTCAAAAATAACAAAAAAATAAATAAATAAATAATAATTGAATTTCTCTTAAATATATTTTCAGAGATATAAATTAAAAAAAATAAATCTTTTATCAAACAAAAAAAAAATATATAAATATCAAGACTTTTGTTTTAAAATACATATAAATTTTTTGGTTAAATAATCTTTTATTCCAAAAACAAATTAAATAAATATCAAAACTTTTTCTTCTTTTGTTTAAAATATACATATAAATTTTTGTTTTTTTTCTTATTTAAATAATTACTTTTTGGTTAATCTTTTATCAAAAACAAAATAAAACAAAATAAAATATTAAGACTTTTCTTTTATTCTTTAAAATATACATATAATTTTTTTTTAGTTTTTTTTATTGAATAAATAAGATCTTGATTTAATAATTTTTTTAGCTTATCTTTTATTAAATAAAAAGAACAAACATAACATAAAATATAAATATTTTTTGATTAATTTATTTCTTCTTTTTGAATAAACATAAAATAAATCTCAAGATTTTTTTTTAAAAAACTTTTTAATTCTTTTATAAATTAAGTATTTTTTTTAAATAATAAATACCCTTCATTAAACAAGATAAAAGAAAAAGAAAAGAAAGATAAGAAAAAGATAAGAAAGAAAGATAAGAAAGAAAAGAAAGGAAAGAAAAGAAAAGAAATTTTTTTTAGATTATTAATAAATATAAAAATTTCATAAATAAAAATTACAAATTAATAATTAAACTAATAATTAATTCCATAAAAGTAATAGTTAAATAATTAACTATAAATTAATTTAACTTCCATATCCGGATGATCCGTCAGGATCTACGGTTTGGAAATATCAACCATTTTTTTTAACTGAATAAATTAAATAAATACAAAGATAAAAATCCATATTTACAATATGGATTAAATTGTTTAAAATTTCACCAAATTCCGTGTCCAAATGACTCGGCAGAGTCCATGGTTCGGAATCAAATCTTCCGTGTCCAAATGACTCGGCAGAGTCCATGGTTCGGAAGTATAAAAAATTTCTATCCAAATTAACTTAAAAATCCACATTTTCCCATAATTCAGTTAAAATTTTTAATTTTGAAAATTAACTGAACTTTATTTAAAAGCAAAGCAAAACAAAATTAAAATCAACTAAGGTGCCAATTTTGGGCGCTATAACAATATTGTTTTAGCGTAACCGTACTCCCGATCCCCGAACTCTCGCAGACCATATTTTAGGTAACCAATCAACCTAATAAAAACCGATTGGTGGCGACTCCAAGAACACCCGACGTTGCCACAGCTTGGCGACTCCACTGGGGATGTCGACGTTAGTGAGTCGAGCCTACAAGTTGATTTATTTTGATTTGCTTTGCTTATATTTATGTGGATTTATATGTTATATTTACTTAGGTAAACATGCATTATGCATTCACAATATGAAGCTCTATACCCGAGCTTCTTCAAAGAGAACACGTTCTTTCTAAGCGGAATTGGTGTTGTTGTCCTTGAGAGGCCATGGTCTCCAAGCCTTCACCGGTTTCAAAGTAGCAAAGTAGTGTATTGCCTTCTGAGACGGTTAGTCTCTGCATGGGCCCACGAAAAGCTACGACTCGAATTAATCCATTCCTTACATTAACCCTAGAGGGTAAGGAATCGGGTCGTCACTATGATTTAGTGACGGGATTCGGGAACTATCCCTTGCCTTTTTGATAAACCACCTTATGCATATAGAACTCCCCACTTAACCATAGAACTGACCATAGAATTTCTACCATTTTACCAACGCCATAAGCATATCCTTGTTATGCTGTGTTGTTACTCTACACTTTTCTTCGTATGGTTTTAACTTGTTTATCCATAATAGTTCATGAGTTGTTAATTGTTATTTAACTTATTAATAACCTTATCTTTCTTTTCTTGTACTTCTGTTTTGTGCAATTACTCTTCATACATCAAAACCACGCATTAAACTTTGCTAACTTTTTGGTCTTTATAATGACAACTAAAAGTCTTGAAGTTCCATGATATTGGATAAGCAAACTCACTCATTGCATGCATTCCATTACATTAATCACGTGCATATAAAGTCTGATAAAAATAATCTCATTGCATGCATTCCATTACATCAATCACACGCATATAAAATCTGATAAAAATAATCTCATTGCATGCATTCCATTACATTAATCACATGCATATAAAATCTGATAAAAATAATCTCATTGCATGCATTCCATTACATTAATCACGTGCATATAAAGTCTGATAAAAACATAATCTCACTTTATATTGCATGCATCCATTACATCAATCACAGGCATATAAAATCTGATAAAAATAATCTCATTGCATGCATTCCATTACATCAATCACGTGCATATAAATTTTGATAAAAACATAATCTCATTGCATGCATCCATCACATCAATCATATACGCATAGAATCTAATAAAATAAATATTCCTTTAAAAAGGTAAAATTGGACCTCAACACCGATATTCAACTCGGCTTCAAACAAGATTAATGGCAGAACAAGCCGAAGGACGTCTTATAGAGATGAAGTCCAAGATAGAAAGTATGTCAGAACAGATGAGACAATTGATGGAATTAATCAAAGGGAAAGCAACTCAAGTCCCCATCAAAGAAGTACAAGATCCCACTTATCCCCCGGGATTCACCCCGCAACGAGTCTCAGTCCAAGAAAACCTGTTTCAAGAATCAGGACCGTCTGCTAGTGTTCACCTGAAACAAGACACTGTACAGGAAGAGAAGAAGACATTACCAAAAGAAGAAGCAGAATCTCAAAAACTCGAAACAATAGAAAAGCGACTGCGAGCCATTGAAGGAGGCACTATATTCGGATCTCTCTCGGTGGATGACCTCTGTTAGTGCCAGACGTAGTAATCCCTTCAGATTTTAAGGTGCCAGATTTCGTGAAATACGATGGAACGAGTGATCCCATCACTCACATCACATTGTTCCTAAGGAGACTACAACCACTCACAAAAGATGAAAAGGTGTGGATCGCACTTTTTCAGGAAAGTCTCACAAAATCAGCATTACAGTGGTATCTAAGCCAAGGTCCAAGGAACATAAAAACTTGGAATGACCTTGCTCAGGCCTTCATTGGCAACTATAAACATGTTATGGACTTGGCTCCGGATCGCCAAACTCTCCAAAACATGGAGAAGAAAAAGCCAGAAACTTTCAAGGAATATGCGCAGCGGTGGAGGGACTTAGCTGCACAGGTTCAGCCACCCATGACAGAAAGAGAAATGGTCACTTTGTTTGTCCAGACACTGAAATACCCATATTATGACAAACTCATTGGCAATTCGGCAACTAATTTCTCCGATGTTGTCATGTCTGGAGAAAGGATCGAGCATGGGATTAGGACTGGGAAGATTGCTGAGTCCTTTAGTGATCCTATGAAAAGAGGAGGACCATCCAGAACAAAAGATGAAGAAGTACAACAAATAGGACGCGAAAGAGGGATTCCCCTCGTAGGTACTGTGGTTACCGGTCCTCGCCTATCCTATTCTGCCAAAAGGCCCAATTATTATCCTACCAATAGGCCCAATGACTATCCTCCCAATATGCCCAATGATTATCCTTCCAATAGGCCTAATGATTATCCTCCCAATAGGCCCAACAATTATCCTCTCAACAGGCCTAATTAGTTACGGCCACCTGTTCCGACTCCTCCAGTACCCACACGAAGACCAAAAGAAGTTTTTGCACCAATTCCCATGACTTACACTGAGTTGTATCCAAAACTCATAGAAAGTCAACTTATCCGTCCAATTCCTACAAATCCATTTGGACCCCCATATCCAACGTGGTATGACCCCAACATAACTTGCCCATATCATGATGGCGTTCCAGGCCATGGCTTGGAAAATTGCACAGCATTGAAACGTATAGTCCAACAATTAATCGAATCAAAGTGGTTGGACTTTTCCGATGAACCGAACGTCACTCACAATCCATTGCCGCCTCATCAAGAAAAACCAGTCAATATGATAGAAGAACACCGGCTGATGAAAAAGTCAGTCAATGATATCATAACCCCTCTTAAGCATGTATATTCATGCCTTGTGAAAGAAGGGATTATCATGGGAAAGCCTTCTTTTGGACATGAAGAAGTTGAAGATGAGGAATGGTGCAACTTTCATGACAGTAAGAGTCATTCTATCCAAGAATGCTCAGAATTCCGTAAGAATTTGCAAAGACTCATAGACTCATCCCAACTTATCGTTTTTATGATGATGTGAATGTGATCATTAAAGAACAAGAAGTCAATGCTATACCGATCTCAAAACCTACTCTTAAGCCGTCAAGTCCCGAGGCCATTCCTCTACAAATCAAACAAAACCGAGGTCAAGCTGCTAGGCCCGATGTGATTGGTAATTGAAAGTGAAGATTTTGAGCTGGAATTACATTGATTTTGGAAGGGCTCCAAGTCAGATCTAACCTAACAGTCCGCATACATTTTCGAATGACAGGGAATCCTTTGAATAAACTTGTATATTTGAAAGCTTGCAAAAGTAATCTAATAGTAAAAATCTCCTAGATTTAGTCTAGAATCTAGGGTGTAGTCTTTGTTAGATGGACACCTGGTATTCTTTCTGGTACAACAAAAAGATGTAATGCGTGCATTCTACTACTTTCCATTTTTACACTCTTTGCCATTATACTATCCATTATTGTCATCACACTTTACTTTTTGACAACCGGTAATTCTTTTTGTTCTCCAACAAAAAGATATTATGTGTGCATTCTACCATTTTTTACCAAAAATTTCATTTTTACCTCTATCTCTCAATCTTCGCCATTGCACTAACTATTATTGCCATCATACTTTGCTTTCTAAATGGTACTACTCGTGGGTAAAAATAAAAAGTTAAGGGAGATTTGATAGTAGTGATCTTGAAAGTACTACTAAATCTAGCAAGAATAATTTCATATGTTGCACCCCAACTCTTAAAAAAAAAAATTCACAGTGGTTATCAACATCCTTGCAAGAAGTTCGGGGTTAGCTTCCAAAGAAGTTAGCTCTCATATTAAATGGCTTCAATGGCTTCCCAATTCTCATAAATGCTCAACACAAGAAAATGTTCTCAGTTCTCTGCAACACAAACTCCCAAAAAGAAAGAGAAATTCATCCCTTCCATCAAAAGACGACAAGGAAAAATTCAAATCCAAAATCAAAAGAGACTGAGAACAAATACGAGCAAGTAAAGCCACTTGAGTCATCTCACTTCAAGAGGGCTATAATCTCGGTTCTCTGTAACACAAACTCCAAAAAGAAAAAGAAGTTCATCCCTTCCATCAAAAGACAACAAGGGAAAATTCAAAACCAAAAAGGACTGAGAACAAGCACGAGCAAGCAAGGCCACTTGAGTCATCTCACTTCAAGAGAGTTATCAAGTATGTCATCACCATAGCTCACAAAAAAAAAGGGAAACAAAAAAAACAAAAAAAAAAAAAAGGAAAAAGGGCTCAAACTAGAGCAAAAGAAAAAAAAGAAAAAGAAAAAAGTGAGCTATGGATTCTAGACTGAAAACCTGCAAAGGCGGTTTAGAACACAAAAGCAACCCTCAAACCAAGCATGCATAAAGATCACAATAGTTGGGGGGCAACAGATGAGGTCTAACTTTCTGGAAAGAGTGGCAAATTGAGGTCATCACTATTGAGTTTTTCACCATAATCAAATTTGCTCACGAGTAGTATTAAAAGACCCTTCTTTCACACCACTCAAACTTAACTTTATTCAGACCTAATATTTACCTCTTAATATCATTCTCATTCAGCTAAAAGACTGCCACAAAAAAAAAACATTCAAACTTAACTTTCCTCACACCTAACATTTACCTCTCGATATCATCCTCATTCAGTTAAAAGGCTATTATTGTGAATCATGTTTCTACCTTATTGCCTTGCACAGTTTATGTCTTCGAGTTGGAAAGGGAAGAATGGCAGGACATTTTAATTGAAAACAAAGACCGTAAATTACTTTGTCAAGCTTTGCAAATTGATGAAAGTTTTTCTTTAAGGCCAAACCATTATTCATTAATGTATGTAGACTTAAAAGTGAGGAGATAGCTTGAGTCTTTCTTTAATAAGATGTGGTTCTTGTAAGAGAAATTTACGATCAAGTGCCAGCACAAAGGTCTAGAAATGCCCGACCTTCTGTTAAATCAAAGGCGAGATGATACCTTTTATCCACATAAATACCATATTCAGGGGGGCAAAGTAGTCTCTACGAAGCGTAAGAGGAGTACTGCCAACAAAGAAACTCAACAGATAAGGGGGCAAGTCTTATGGATCAAAACTTGAGCTCAAGGAAGAGCAATCATTCAGACTATAACATGGAGATAAATAAGTGTCGACAAGGCCACAAGAAAAGGGGCAAAGCAGACATTGAAAGTAAAGCCTTTGATGGTATCAAATCCATGACAATGGATGAGTACCCGAAAGAGATATAAATTATGAGGCGGGCCAACTTTAAAGAAATTAAGGCCAAAATTCAAGAACAAGTCAAAGAAAGGGGATTTTGAAAAGAGTTGGGCTTTTGAGGCAGTGAACAAAAGCTGGAAAGCATAAAGAGATTCAATGATAGTCCAAGAAGGCAATTATAAAGAGGATCCAGTAAAACAAAGACATAAAGAACTAGATCCATACAAAAAAAGCCATTAGTTACACATGCTCTGCATTCATGCATTTCATATCATGCATACATAGCCTTTACATAACAAGGACCAAACGGGAATCACATTCACAGCACAGTTACAGCAATATAAGCTGAGATCTCAATGTCATCAGCTCTTACCAATCTATCACTGGATACACAGATAATATGCGGGACCAACCCGCATCAGGAATTCAAGGATAAAGTAGACAATATTGTCAAAAGCTTGGCTACCGATTCAATAATCGAGGCTACACCTGGAAGGATCGGATTGACGCCAGCTACTAGTATCCAAGATAAGAGATAGTTATAGCCAAGGATAAGGCAGATATCAAAAAAAATATAAAGTAGACAATATTGTCAAAAGCCTGGCAATTGATTCAATAATCGAGGCTACACCTGGAAGGACAGGATTGATGCCAGCTTAGCAGCATCCAAGATAAGAGATAGCTGTGGTCAAAGATAAGGCAGACATCAAGAAATATTGTCGTTGAAACTTTGTCAAAAGCGGACAATGGATTCAATAATCGAGAACTGGATCAACGTCAGCTCGATGGAATATCCAAGATAAAAAATATCTATCACATCAAAATGAAGTAGGATCTACTTTTCCGGTTAAGCGGCGGATACGGTACTCCGTGACTCTCAAGTCGGTTCTCTCAGTTGCCCATAATAACTAATTCTTTCCTCTCTTCTTTCTTTTACTTCCCTCTAGAAAATGGATCCTACTCTTTCTGTCTTACGAAAATATTTTCCTTCTCTCCCTATGAACATTCTCAAAAAGATCTACCAAGTTCGCTGTGAACGATTAAGAGTTCTGATGCACAAAGGAATCCCTAAAGATGTGCGGTGGTTAATTGAAGCCAAGGTTCGTCTGGCAGGTGAAATCCCAGAGGCATTTGTGTTTCACATGCCTGGTATAGGCAGAAGCTCTTATGCCAAAAAGCGAAGAGCGAAAAGGTTACGAGTCTGCCACAATTGTGGACGGTGGACTTGTAATACTAAATGTCGTTTTTTAGGAATGATCTCCGATAATCGAGAAGATAAAATACGATTCATCAAGAATGGCCTGAGTAAGGACTCATTGGATGATATCCGATTGACTCTTAAGACACATTCTTGTGGATCTGTGCAACGTGAACTTCTTGGTTTATGGAGCATTTTTCATGAAGAACGAAACTGTTACAGTCCCGGGAATCTGACTGTAAATGACCCTGTTTGCCAGCTTGTAAGAAAACTGGATGGGAAGCAAATCCTCGACTCATAGAAGCCGTTAATGCCGTTACTAGACGTAAAGCCAGTGGAAGATGTGAGTCACAGTCACAATTACTGTACATACAGTTTGTTATATTTGGAAAAGTTTGCATTTTCTTTTGACAGATGTACATGCTCCCCTAAGTATAATCGACACGTTATCCCTTTTCATCACTATAAATGCGTGTTCTTCCTTCTGATTAAGCAGCGGATAAGATACACCGTGACTTCTAAATTCGGTTATTCCAGTCTCCTACAATAACTGATTCATTTCCCTCTTCTCTCAAATTCTTCTCTCATCAATGGATTCTACTCTTTCTGCACTGCGAAAATACTTTCCTTCCCTTCCAATAAAAGTCCTTAAAAAGATCTACCTTGCTAGATGTGAAAGAATCAGAGTTTTTACATGCAAAGGCATTCCCGATAATGTGCAGTGGATAATTGAAGCTAAGGTCCGTTTGGCGGGTGAAGTTCCAGATGCATTTATGCCCCGCATGCACGGTTTAGGTAAAAGCCGTTATGCCAAAAGGCGAAGAGCAAAGAGACTAGGCGTGTGCTATAAATGTGGGCGATGGAATTGTATTACTAAATGTCGCTCTTTAGGATACATCTCCATAAATCGTGAAGATAAAAGAAAATTCATTAAGAATGGCCTGCGTAAGGAATCTCTGGAAGATATCCGAGAGACTCTTGAAACGCATTCTTGTGGAAAAGTGCAAGGTGAAATTATCAGTTTATGGAGGACTTACCATAAAGAATGAAACCGTTACAGTCTTGGGAATGTGACTTTAAACGATCCTGTTTGTCAGTTTGTAAGAAAACTGGATGGGAAGCAAATCCCCGACTTATAGAAGGCATTGAAGCCATTACTGGACATAAATCAGGGGAAGATGAGAGCCACGGTCATGATTCCTGTACATATAAGCTGTCATTTGTCTTTTCTTTTGACAATAATGTACTTGCTTCTGTAAGTGTAATTAACGCATTATCCCTTTCATCACTATAAATATGTGTTAGTTATTTTCGTTTCCTACAATCACTAATTTCTTTCTTTGCCTCCTTCATCAATGGAGTCTTCTCTTTCCGCCCTACGAAAGTATTTTCCTTCCTTCCCAATAAATGTTCTTAAAAAGATTTATCAAGCTAGATGTGAACGATTCAGAGTATTTATGCACAAAGGCATTCCTGATAATGTGCGGTGGCTAATTGAAGCTAAGGTTCGTTCAGCTGGTGAAGTTCTAGAAGCGTTCTTTCCCCGTATGCCTGGCTTTGGTAAAAGCGCTTATGCCAAAAAAAGAAGAGCAAAGAGGCTAGGCGTTTGTCATAATTGTGGATGGTGGATTTGCGGCAATAAATGTCGTTCTCTAGGAGTGATCACCAGAAATCGTAATGACAGAATAAGATTCATTAAGAATGGCTTGCGTAAGGAATCTCTAGAAGATATTCGAGAGGTTCTTGAAGCGCATTCTTGCGGAATAGTGCAATTTGAGGTTGTTGGATTATGGATAATTTTCCAAAAAGAACGAGATCGTTACAGTCTTGGGAATCTGACCCTAAACGACCCTGTTTGCCAGTTTGTGAGAAAGCTAGATGAGATGCAAATCACCGATTCATAGAAAGCATTAAAGCCATTACTGGACGCAAAGCCAGTGGAAGACGAGGATCAAAGTCACGATTACTGTACGTGCTAGCTGTCGCTTTTGAAATTTTCCTCCCCTTTCGGCGATAATGTATCCACTCCTGACATGAGCCATAGTCACGATACTGTACATGCTAGCTGTCGCTTTTGAAATTTTCCTCCTCCTTTGGCAATAATGTACCCACTCCTGACACGGACTACTGTATATAGCTGCCACTTTTGAAATTTTCCTTCACTTCCGACAATCACGTACCTACTCCTGACATAAGCTACAATCGCGACTACTGTATATTTTAGTTGCTTTTGAAATTTTCCTCCTCTTTTGACGATAATGTACCCACTCCCGACCTGAGCCATAGTCGTGACTACTGTGTATAGCTGGCAATAATGTATCCACTCTTGAGAATAAAATTATTACTTTATCTTTTCATCTCTATAAATATATCCTCTTTTCTTCTTTTCTCACATGGGTACGGATAGGAATGGAGAAAACCTCCACTCGTAAACCCCGAAGTATTTGTGTATTTTCTGGGGCTTTTTCTGGAAAAGATGAAGAGTATTTAAAGGCAGCCAACCATTTGGGTAGAGTATTAGCTGAGCGAAAAATACATTTAGTTTATGGAGGAGGTAGTGTTGGATTAATGGGAGGTGTAGCATCAGCAGCATCTTTAGGAGGAAGTCAAGATCATCCCTGGACCTTTGAAATTTGTTTCTGAGGGCACGATTGGAGAAGAATTAGTGGTTAAAAATTTGCAAGAGCGTGTGTTACAAATGCTTTTAAATGCTGATGCTTTTATCGCTCTACCAGGTGGTTTTGGCACATTGGGAGAAGTCTTTCAAATTGCTTCCATGGCCCAACTTAATTTGCATAAGAAACCCATTGGGCTGTTGAATGTTAACGATTTCTTTATAGGTCTGATATCTTTTGTGGATTATGCAATGCAGAAAAATTTTATATCAAGAGTAGCACGACGAATCCTAATATTTGCAAAAACTGCTAAAGAATTACTTGATAAAATGCAAGCTTTTGTTCCTGAACCAGATCCAGCAATGATTCAGATAGACTGGACGCGATAGTCTTTCCCGACCAGTTCACTCCCATAATGGTCCTCTACTCACACTGTTGAAGTATTGTGGAAGAAAGAAGCGATCTGATCCGTTTTTCTTGTCCTTTAGTTTTATTATCAGCATTTTCTTTCGCGTTTCAGTTTTTCTTTTCAGGGAATTTCTTTTTTTATAATATAGTTTCGTCCATGCTGATATTAAAACCATAGGACAATGCCTTTAGGTTGGAATGGCTGAGTAAAGAGTAATTTTTGTTACTCTTGAGACGCATCCTATTAGGTCTACTAGGCATAACATTTTGGGGTAGTTAAGCTTTAACCTTATTTGGATGACATATCTCACAAGGGAATCTATATTTACTGAAGAAAATATTAGATGAACCTTGAATATTGATTCCAAACATCCGTTCCCTTTACATAATTTGTCAGTGTTATTGTCATCATCAAGATTCACTCGTTTTATCGAAGCCTAATTCTTTGCGCTCGCCTATTATGAAAATTCACACTTTCGAAGAAAATTATTCCAATTTCAATTGCTTTCATATAAATTTCGCTCGAGGTCCTAAGGAAAGCTCCTTAGCCTCAAAATCAATTTTCATCATCAGGGTTTTAAGGATGGAACCTTTGCCTTGAAAAGAATCAATTTTCATCATCGGGGTTTTAAGGATGGAACCTTTGCCTCGAAAACAATCAATCTTCATCATCGGGGTTTTAAGGATGGAACCTTTGCCTCGAAAACAACTAATTTTCATCATCGAGGTTTTAAGATGGAACCTTTGCCTCGAGATCAATTAATCAATCCGGGGTTTTAAGGATGGAACCTTTGCCTCGAGATCAATTATCAATCCGAGGTTTTAAGGATGGAACCTTTGCCTCGAAAACAATCAATTATTAATCCGAGGTTTTAAGGATGGAACCTTTGCCTCGAACTCAATCAATCGTCGAGGTTTTAAGGATGGAACCTTTGCCTCGACATCAATTAATCAATCCGAGGTTTTAAGGATGGAACCTTTGCCTCGACATCAATCAATCAATCCGGGGTTTTAAGGATGGAACCTTTGCCTCGACATCAATCAATCAATCCGGGGTTTTAAGGATGGAACCTTTGCCTCGAGATCAATCAATCAATCCGAGGTTTTAAGGATGGAACCTTTGCCTCGAGATCAATGAATCAATCCGGGGTTTTAAGGATAGAACCTTTGCCTCGAGATCAATCAATCAATCCGGGGTTTTAAGGATGGAACCTTTGCCTCGACATCAATCAATCAATTCGAGGTTTTAAGGATGGAACCTTTGCCTCGACATCAATCAATCAATCCGGGGTTTTAAGGATTGAACCTTTGCCTCGACATCAATCAATCAATCCGGGGTTTTAAGGATGGAACCTTTGTCTCGAGATCAATCAATCAATCCGAGGTTTTAAGGATGGAACCTTTGCCTCGAAAACAATCAATTTTCATTCATCGGGGTTGTAAGGATGGAACTTTTGCCTCGAAATCAATCAATCAATCCGAGGTTTTAAGGATGGAACCTTTGCCTCGAAAACAAATAATCAATCAATTAGTCCATCTTACAACGATAGGAGCTTTCCTATCGTTAGAGGTTCTAAGGACATTTCCTTAACCTCAAATAAACAATCAATCAATCAGTCAATCTTACAACGATAGGAGCTTTCCTATCGTTAGAGGTTCTAAGGACCTTTCCTTAACCTCAAACAAACAATCAATCCATCAGTCCATCTTACAACGATAGGAGCTTTCCTATCGTTAGAGGTTCTAAGGACTTTTCCTTAACCTCAAACAAATAATCAATCAATCAGTCCATCTTACAACGATATGAGCTTTCCTATCGTTAGAGGTTTTAAGGACCTTTCCTTAAACCTTACTGTTTGGGCGGCGAGAAGATTCTCAATGCCTACCTAAGCCGGATGAAATTTGGTAACGACTTTGCATACATCATGTCCCATGAAGCATGCAAAGGGGGGCAGCTGTTGACACCCAATTTCGTCCGGGTGTTTTAAAATTTTAAAAAAATTTTATTAAAAAAAAATTATTAATTTTAAAAAAAATATTACTATTAAAAAAAAATTTAATTAGTTTAAAATATATTCTTGTTTTGTGAAAATTTGATTTAAAATGATATATGTGTGAATATGTGTATGTTTGAAATAAAATAAAATTTCATGAAAAAAAATGGCAAAATTTAAAAATTTGAGGTAAAAATGACAACATTAAGAAGTTTCGGGAAAAATTGACAAATTCTGAAAGTTCCAGGAGCATTTGGTAGTTTGTCACATAAAATTTTGGGCCTGCCGACGTTTCTAGCGCAAATTGACAGAAAACGACAAAATTGTCAAAATCAGAAGCTTCAGGAACTTATCCAGAGGCTGAGAGACGTAAAGGACTAAAATTGTCATTTTACCAATTTAAAAGATAAGTTTGAAATTTTTTATTAATTTATCCATCAACAGTTCAGCCAAACTTCCTCTATAAATAGCCCCCCAAATTTTGTGCTGAACACAGAAAAAAAGAGAAGAAAAACTTAGAGCTCCATTTTAAAAAAAGAGTAAATTATAGCCTCAGTCCCTGGCCCTCCTTCCTTCCCCCAGAAAATCTCAAAATCTTCTTTTCTGACAGAAAGGCCATCTTCTTCCTTTCTCTTTCTTCTTTCTCCTTTGCTGTCCGCGTACCTCCGCCGTCCCTCGTCGCTGTCGCGCCCTTTCGCCTCCCCTGCTGTCGTCTCGCCGTCCGCCGTGACCCACCGCCGCCGCCTCTGCCCCGTGCCGCAGCGCCAGCGCCGCCGGCCGCCAGCCCGTCACCCCCCCTTCCCGCGTTGCGTTACCTGTTCCAGAGATTTCAAAATTAATTGACTAGGGTAAAACCCCTACTTAATCTTCTATCTTTTCATTCTGTTTCACTTTGGTCACTAACTTTTCTTTTGTTATTGCAGAAAATTACTAACTCTTTTTAACTTGTTTATTTATTTGATTATTACTAACCTTTTTTCTTTTTTGTTATTAACAACTAACAACTAACTCACTAACTTATTATTATTATTATTATTATTATTATTGTTAACTAACTTACTAACTTATTATTGTTGACTAACTTTTATTATTGTTGTTAATTAATTTAATTATTGTTGACTAACTTTTATTATTGTTGTTAATTAATTAATTAACTTGACTAACTTTTATTATTATTGTTAATTAATTAATTAACTTGGCTAACTTTTATTATTGTTGTTAATTAATTTAATTAACTTGGCTAACTTTTATTATTGTTGTTAATTAATTAATTAACTTGGCTAACTTTTATTATTGTTGTTAATTAATTAATTAACTTGGTTAACCATTAATTTAACTAACTTTGCTAACCTTTATTATTGTTATTTATTTTTAAAAGTGGATGGCCAAAAAGCCCCACTTTATTATTATTAATTTTCCTTTATATATTTTTAAGTGGTTAAATTTATTTCCTTTAATTCACCTTTACCCATAAATAATAAATAAATAAATGAAAACTAAAAGAAGATCTTTTTATAATTAATTATTAAGGCTAAAAAGCAAAAAAAAAAAAAACAAATATCTTTTGATTTTGGAATATATGTTTAACAAAATTAACTCTTTTTTATTCCTTTTGTTAAAATTAATAAGTAAACATAATTAAAAAGTACTAAAAATATACAAATCATTTTTTTAAAACATATCTTTAAAGTAATGATATTTAAAATTAAAAATTCAAGAAAAATTCAATAAAATTAAAATTAAAATTAATAATTAATTAAATAATTCAATTTAAAAATTAAAAATCCATGACCAAATGATCCGCCAGGATCCATGGCTTGGAATTTTTTTTAAATAAAGTATATAAATAATTTATTTTCTTTATTAAAAATAAAAACTTTGGACTAATATATTAATTATTAAAATAATAAAATATAACTTTTTAATTTTCTTTATTAATAAAATGAATAAAAAGAGTAAAATTTTTTGGGTTAATATTATTCAGTAATATTTTACTTATTTCTTTCAAAATAATGAAAAGATATAACTTTTTGTTTTCTTTATAAAAATCTTAGTCAAATGATTTCAAAAATAACAAAAATAAATAAATAAATAAATAATAATTGAATTTCTCTTAAATATATTTTCAGAGATATAAATTAAAAAAGAAATCTTTTATCAAACAAAAAAAAATATATAAATATCAAGACTTTTGTTTTAAAATACATATAAATTTTTTGGTTAAATAATCTTTTATTCCAAAAACAAATTAAATAAATATCAAAACTTTTTCTTCTTTTGTTTAAAATATACATATAAATTTTTGTTTTTTTTCTTATTTAAATAATTACTTTTTGGTTAATCTTTTATCAAAAACAAAATAAAACAAAATAAAATATTAAGACTTTTCTTTTATTCTTTAAAATATACATATAATTTTTTTTTTAGTTTTTTTTATTGAATAAATAAGATCTTGATTTAATAATTTTTTTAGCTTATCTTTTATTAAATAAAAAGAACAAACATAACATAAAATATAAATCTTTTTTGATTAATTTATTTCTTCTTTTTGAATAAACATAAAATAAATCTCAAGATTTTTTTTAAAAAAACTTTTTAATTCTTTTATAAATTAAGTATTTTTTTAAATAATAAATACCCTTCATTAAACAAGATAAAAGAAAAAGAAAAGAAAGATAAGAAAAAGATAAGAAAGAAAGATAAGATAAGAAAGATAAGAAAAAGATAAGAAAGAAAGATAAGAAAGAAAAGAAAGGAAAGAAAAGAAAAGAAATTTTTTTTAGATTATTAATAAATATAAAAATTTCATAAATAAAAATTACAAATTAATAATTAAACTAATAATTAATTCCATAAAAGTAATAGTTAAATAATTAACTATAAATTAATTTAACTTCCATATCTGGATGATCCGTCAGGATCTACGGTTTGGAAATATCAACCCTTTTTTTTTAACTGAATAAATTAAATAAATACAAAGATAAAAATCCATATTTACAATATGGATTAAATTGTTTAAAATTTCACCAAATTCCGTGTCCAAATGACTCGGCAGAGTCCATGGTTCGGAATCAAATCTTCCGTGTCCAAATGACTCGGCAGAGTCCATGGTTCGGAAGTATAAAAAATTTCTATCCAAATTAACTTAAAAATCCACATTTTCCCATAATTCAGTTAAAATTTTTAATTTTGAAACTTAACTGAACTTTATTTAAAAGCAAAGCAAAACAAAATTAAAATCAACTAAGGTGCCAATTTTGGGCGCTATAACAATATTGTTTTAGCGTAACCGTACTCCCGATCCCCGAACTCTCGCAGACCATATTTTAGGTAACCAATCGACCTAATAAAAACCGATTGGTGGCGACTCCAAGAACACCCGACGTTGCCACATCAACCATACCATTAACCTAAATCCCTCTTTAATTTTAAAGAAATGCTAGTATATGTATTGAAAAATAACTAACAATCACTCACTAGAGATTTTTTTTTTGTTGAAAAAAATTCAGAAGTATCTTTAACTTGATCCTCAATTGACGATTTCTTCTTCCACTTCTTCAACACAAAGCAACAGATAAATGAGATTGTGAAAAAAATACCTAACCCTAACTTTTTTCTTATTTCTCCCCCTTTTTATAACTTTTTCGCTGACTTCCTCTTTTCTGTCTTTTTTTTTGTTGTGTTGCACTCTCTTTTTATTTTTTTTTTCTCTTGGGCCATAACCTAAATTCCCAGAATAATAAAATAAACTAAATTGAGTTGGGTCATTACAATGCTAACACGCATCAAACTGCCAACTCTTTATTTTTATGATAAGCCAAATGTTATTGGTGAAGAATTTGACGAACAATCTGTTGAGAAGGGTGACCAAGTCTGGAGTGCTGCTGTTGAAGATTAACACGTTCTCGAGCAAAAGCACCTATTGCATAGGTAGTGCCATGGATGTGAGAGGGGAACTGGTAAAGTCTATTCCTACATGGTCCTTGGAGGAGCTTTCTCTTCGTGACTCGGTTCTTAACAGAAAAATGATCAGGATGAAACTCAACAATATTGGATTATCATGAGTGAGTTTACTGACGGAAATAAGGTTCTTTGTAATGCTAGGAACATGAAGAACATATTTTAAGTATAAGGAACTAGTGGATGTAGGAATTTTGGATGATCCAATATGATGAATCGACAAACCTGCCCCATTGCCAACCTGAATTTGATCAGAACCACTATAACGTTTACTGATGGAAAGATTATTGAGATCTGAAGTGATGTGGTCATTAGCCCCCGAATCTGTATACCAATTGGTATCATCCTAGTAGGAATGATCAAAATGGTGATGACACTGAAGTGAAAAATGACCGGGCTTCTTACAAATCTGACATGTAGCATTTGAGTTTCCTCGACTTCCTTCACTTCTTGGGTTGAAAGTACCAGGGCCAAAGCGCCCTCGGCCTTGACCCCGTCCACGGTTGTTGGGGGCTCTACCTCCACGGTTTGAGTTATTTCTAGTTGCAACATTGGCTGAAAACAATTCTGTCAGAGGTTGAACAGCTGCATGGTGTTGCTAGAGTCGCTGGTCATAGCTCAGCAAATGCCCATAGAGGTCATTGAGGGCATAGGATCAATTCTTGTTGTGATCGACGTTACGAGTGGATCATATTCAAAACTGAGACCTGCAAGGATATACGAGAAAATTTCGTATTCTTGAAGAGGCTATCCGATGGCAGCCAAAGTATCAGCAAGACTCTTGATACGCTTAAAGTAGTCAGCGATTTTCAAATCTTTCTTTTTCATAGTGGACAATTGATAACATATCTGCATTATTCGAGCATTAGATTGAGAGGCAAACAAATTTTCCAACGCTGTCCATACCTCATGTGATGTTGTCATATTAATCACATAAGCAAGGATCTCTTCTGAGATAGATGAGATGATGGCACTCAGTATCATTTTATCTTGTTAATACTAATTTTGATATGCTGGGTTAAGAGCCTGATCCTCTTCAAATGTTGAGCCGAAGATCAGTCCTGAAACAGCTGCCTCCAGGGAACCCGAAATTGATTTCGGGGGAGCCTTGAGCGTGCCATCGACAAACCCCATCAACCGTTGTCCTCGCAAGTAGGGCAAGAACTATGCCGTTCAGAGAAGGTAGTTGTCTCGGGTCAGCTTTATATTGATAAGGTGACTGAGATTGACAGACGGTGCCGGCAAGGGAATAAGAGGATGGTTACTAGAAAGGGGACAGTTTGAGATAAAAACAGGAATTGAGTTTTCGGAAGCCATTGTTTCCGCGGCGTGGGTCGTTAAAGGCTCTGATACCATGAAAAAAAGAATAACAACGCAAGCAGGTAGAGACAAGAATTGTTTTGCCGCACACTTGAACAGGTTACTTGTATTCACATTTATAGTAGAGTGTTACAATTACAGTAGGAGTCAACAGATAAGGCTAAGCCTTTACAAGTGATGATATATATTGATGAGGATATTAGTAACTTCTATCTTATACTCGCGGTTGAGATGCTTCTAAGAACACTGATTTATAACTTGATGAGCCACAAGAGTTTCTAGAGTTGGATAGGCATAACATAAGCACCTTACATGTGATTACATTAGTTGATATAATGCAAGTATTCTTTGTTTTCAAGCAAGTCATGACCATCCCTTATTTCAAATCTGATTAATTTTTTTTGCTCGTGTTTCCATATCAATGTTTTGTCTGTGCCTATAATAATTACGGCCTATAGATAACAGACAATCAACCTAAAAAAATGCTTTCAATCAATTTTTAACCATTTGAAATAAAAATGAATTGAAGCAAAAGTTACGTTTTCCAAGTTTTCTAAGGGATGTTAGTAATTTTGTAGTTTAAGGCAGTTGTACATTATATTCCTGAGGTAACATCAACATAAAGCAACTTATCAAATCTTTCATAGAGGAAGAAATAAAACTAGCTCAATATTGGCACATGACATTTATCGAGAACCAAAACCACCTTGGGTCGCTAGGATTTAGAACCCTACTGGTGGCATCAAAGCGTAGACTGACAAACCACCTGCACCGCACTAGCATTTTGTTGATCAGGGTGTTAGTGACAACATTTGAGCTTCATTTGTTTCTTGTTAGCTTCTGTGGTTCCACTGGCTCTCGATTCTGTATCTTTTGGTGGATGAACGTTTGGTAACAGTTCTGTTTTTCTGGAACATAGGATATGCAATCAAAGTGCTAAAAAGATTAGGTGATCTGAAATCTTACCTTCATCATACAACATTGTTGTGCCCTGAAATTGCAAACATATGAGACAAGTTGCCATTTCTGGATTGATTAGTTTCCTACTTGACCAGTTTTATGTTTTTTTCAGTAAATTTTTAGAGAAATTGCATTCATTAACAAAAATAAATAAAGTAACATCCAATATATGTAGGGTGGTCAATGCAAGTGTCTTAAGTTTGAAGTCTGCTATCGTCTAACTGTAACATTCAAATGCATTCTTAGAGTGCTAGTTTCAGGAAAGTATGCAGCATGAATTCCAGCTTTGTTTGAGAAAAGTGATGCAAATTTTACTTCTATGTATGATCTCAAGCTACTACCTGCAACCTTCTAGATTTGTGAGGAAAGCTACTCTTCATGATAACGGAAGCATCAATTCTAGACTGATACACCGACAAGCCTGTTGATTTTTAGACCACAACATGAACCAACTTGAGATAACTTTATATTGGCCTAAACGCACCATGAGTCCTCCAACTTTTCCAACTCGCACGAGTTAGTCTCTCAACTTTGACTCCGTATGTCTTAGTCCTCAAACTTTGCAAAAACATGCGACTTAGTCCTCAAACTTTTTAAATGGTGCGACTTAGTCCTTCAGCCATCAGGATAAACTACACATTTAAGTCCTAACTTCCAATATTTCAGCAAAATGACCCTTCTATTTAGGAACTTCCATTATCATCAAACTTGTCAGTTAATAAATTTCACAAAATTGTTAAATACACAATTAAATAATTGAATAACTTATAAAATGATAATTCAAAAAAATTATATACAATAATTTAAAAAAATTTAATTATTTAATTATTTACATTTTACTTATTTTTTAAAAAACCATTTTGGTTGACTTATTGGAAAAAAATAATTTTTTATGCACTCTACTATTATGTTGATTATTTATTTTTTCTAAATATTTTTTCCCACTTTTTCATACAAAGTATGCAACATTAGGGACTTATGAATTTAGAAATCATTCTATAGAGAGTTTTGCTTTAAGTAGATTTAGTTTTCAAACAATTTTCCAAATTAATATTTTGTGATTTAGAATTAGTATACTAGATCATTTTAAAAATAATTCATCCCTTGTAATTCTCATGCAAATAAAGATGGGACGTACTATAACTTCCTTGGCTTTTTATCATTTGTTTCTGAAGAAAATTTTGGGGAAAAATACAAAAAAAAAAAAACAATCCAACCTTTAATTTTGGGATAATTTATTACCTTCATTATTTCTTCAATTTCTTTCATATTAATGGCTTCTTTATGTTTAATTTGAATCTTTTTTCAAATATAATTACTAGTTGGAATCGATCAAAATAAAAAAAAGTAGTCAATAGTCTAACTAACTGATTAAATTAATTTTTTTTTACTTTCCCCCAAATTCCCTACTCTTAATTATATCTAGCCAGAGTTGATAACAAATAATAGTAAATACCATCTTCATTAGTTTTTTCCCCAAATTTTTCTTTGGAAACAAATGATAAAAAGACAAGGAAGTTATAGTACATACCATCTTTATTAGCATAATAATTGTGAAGCATGAATTACTTTCAAGATGATGTGGTATACATATTCTAAATCACAAAATATTAATACCAAAAATATTAATTCAAAAAATTGTTTGAAAACAAAATCTATTTAAAGAAAAACTCCTCTAAAATGATCTCTAAATTCATAAGTCCCTAATGTTGCACATTCTATAGAAAAAAAAGTAAGAAAAAATATTTATAAAAAATAATTGATCAATATAATAGTGGAGTGCATAAAAATATTTTTTCTTCTTTCCAATAGCCAAACAAAGTAATTTTTTTAAAAAAATAAATAAAATATAAATTATTAAATAATTAGAAATTTCTCAAATTATTGTATATAATTTTTTTGAATCATCATTTTGTAAGTTATTTAATTAGTTAATTATGTATTTAACAATTTAGTAAAGTTTATTAACTCATGAGTTTGGTGATAATGAAAGTTGTTAAATAGAAGGGCCATTTTGTTGAAATATTAGAAGTTAGAACTTAAAATTGTAGTTTATCCTGATTGCTGAAGAACTAAGTTTATCCTAATGGCTGAAGGACTAAGTCGCATGATTTTGCAAAGTTTGAGGACTAAGTCATACTATGTCAAAGTTGAAGGATCAGCTCGTGCGAGTTGGTAAAGTTGGAGGACTAATGGTGCATTTAGGCCTTTTATATTTGGTTCGTTGCTAACAAAACTAGCTTCTTTGGTTCTTGCTTGCAAACTTTGTGTTGGTATATGAAAGGAAAAAAAAAAAAAGAAGAAAGAAAAGGAAACCATTTATAACCAATGTATCTTATTCTTCATTGAGAAATATGGATTAAGATTAACACAAGTTTCTTCTTTTTAAGTTCCTCCTTTTGTTCTATAAAACAAAAGCTGTAAATTGTGTTAATGATTTGGCGCATCAGGCAAATCAAATTGAGAGCACGAAAATTGACATAATAGTTCAAATCTTTGGGTCATGTGTCTTCTAACTTTAGGGTTCACGTTTGAGACTTCTCTGCATTCCCCATTGTTACTCCTCTACATTCCCCATTGTTGTGAATACTTCAAAGTACAAGAACTATGAAATTGTCAGTGTTGTCATCCTTAAGAAAGTTGTACTAGTTGCATCATTTATATTTTAGGACATTACTCACCTCCGCATCTTTGGACTGTGGGGGAAGAAGATTTCAGACAATTTTGGCCTCTCATGTTTTATGTGGGATAGGACCGAAGAGGTAGGCAGGTGAGATAGTCTAAATATCTTGAGATCCTCATTTTATGTCTTAGGTTGAGCATTATTGCAGAACAAGAAATGTATCAATCGGGCCATTGGTTCCTAAGACTCTGATTTGTTGTCTCCTATCACATACATGGGTTCCATACATAAATGGCGAGAGTCCAGAAGGAAAGGGCACTCATTTCCCTGTTTCTCTACAGGAATGGACACTTTTAATCATAAACTTTATCTTACTGTTTATTCAAGTCTTAAAATTTTAAATTTTTCTAAAGTAATCTTGAAATTTTACTAATATGTTAATAATTAGTCCTAAATATCCTAGTCACTCAACAAAGTGGCTAAAAGACATGGGTGGAAGTCTAGAGTTCGACTCTGGTCTCCTTTACTTACCCATAAAAATTTAGGAGAGTAAGCAAATGACCCTAACTCAAAACCTAATCCAAAATTTCTAGTTAGAGTCAGAAAGTAAAAAATGTGTTGTTTGGGTTTCAGGTCAAGTTCGGGCCCAAACCTGAAATTTCATACTATGATGAGCTAAAGCTTAACAAACTTAGTATACATAATCGAGGCTCGAGCTCAGCTCATAGTAGGCTCGGGCTCGATTTGTTGCCTCGAGAGGCTCAAGCCACTTGATTGATTAGCTCGGATGGTGGAGCTTAGTTCGAGCTCAATAAGCATATTTGAGCTCGATAACAAGCTCGATTTGAACAATCTATTAAATTCACGAGGAAGAAGAAATTAAATAAAACGTACATGATGGCACAGGCAGGACACGTTAAGTCAGCGAAAGTGTGGATGTTGTTCTTCTACGCTACGGTGTGGACGATTTGGCAAGTGAGGAATGACAAGATTTTTAGAGGGAAAGAGATGTAAGTCCTCATTACATATGACATGGTCAAATTGAGGGTTGGACAATGGATTACGGTGAAGTGGCAGCAGAGCAACATCACAGTCCTGGATGTTATACTCGATCCAGCAAATGTGGGAATCGAAAAGGGGCAGGCAAGGGGCAAAAACTCATCAAGCTGGGAAGCGCCATCTCCCGAAAATCTGAAGTTCAACGTGGAGGCAGCAGTAAATCCAAGGCGACAAAAAAGCTGCTATTGGGGGTATCCTTAGGGATAGCGAGGGAAGAACGCTATGCATCTTCTCCAGGCTTATGCAGTGGGGAGAAGTCGCTGACCTAGAACTAGAAGCAATCCTGGAGGCGCTTAGGATTATGAGCCGAAGGAGGGACATGGTGAAAGACAGACTAGTAGTGGAAACAGACTCAAAACTGGCCTCATCTTGGATCAATAAAACTGAAAAAGGATCGTGGAGCGTAACAGACAGCCTAAGACAAATCGAAGGCCTAAAGAAACTTATCCAGAATTGTTGCATTGCTTTTGCTCCAAGGGAGGCTAATGACAAAGCAGAAACACTAGCTAAACTCGGATTGCAAAGAGTACTACCTCTTCAGCTTTGGTTTGATTAAGGAGCTTCTGGTTCCAGAAGCTTTCTCATTTTTCTAATGCTGAGGACCTGACTGAAACTCTGGATTAGCAAGGGTTGGGCGCCTGCGAGTATGTGATGTCATTCGTGCATATATATTTGTGGTAGAAGCAACGTTGCTGTTCAGCGTATGGATGAAGTTAGTTTACATGGGCAATCTGCAAATAGAAGGAACAGTTTGACACTATTGATCTGCTTGAAGAAATGAAGGAAGTGAATCTGGTTGGAAAGCAAAAACAGGGGTACCTGGTAAGATTAATATATTAGAAGCGATCGGGTGGAATGGCGGTTGCAATCCAAGTCTAGCAGGTAGAAGTTGTGCCAAGGAAACACACACATTGTTTGGCCTGAGCTAATCTATTAAGTATGAGTTTCCGTGTTGTTCGGTGACACAACTTGCTTGCAAGCTAGTTCTTCAGCCTTGTATATTACCTATTACCATTAATAAAATATCTTTTGTCTGCCGTGCAAAAAAAAAATAAAACGTACATGATCAAAGCACATCCCGCCAAGCACATAGTCAAGGAAATTCATCCAAGTTCAACACAAGTTATGCAAATTCACAAACACATAATGATATACAACCACTTCTGCAAGTTCTACTAAGGTTAAGACGAAGGTTTGGTTTATTGTCAGTTACCAACCGGGCGTAGCTCCCCAGCAAAAACAGCCATTTCACCTTGATGATTTGAAAAAGCTATTTGAAGATTATCAAGACTGAAGCAGTTTCACCGCCCTCCAAAGATAAAAACAAGATATTTCAGAAGATCATGCAAATGATCAGAATATATTAAAACCAACACTAAGCACTATTAAAGAACATAAATAACTACCACTCTAATAGATTTCGCATTTGAAGAAGCCAGAAGATAGATCTCCTTAGAGGCAGCATTAGAGCTTGCTTTGTGTAAGACACAACCTTCTGCACATCCTCCAGGTGAGAAACATGTATAGCCCCAGCAGCTGCCAATTTCTTCATCAAATCGAAGAGCCTAGATACAAATTGAGGCTAAAGTTGCTGATTGAACAAAGCAATATTTGTGAATCTTAGATTATTTAATACCTTATCATGTGTTTCCAAAAATGAATGACATAGATTTTCTGTATGTAGGAAATGCTCATTTCGCTTAGAGATTGATGAGATCAATGTGTTCCAAAGAGAACCTATTTGTTGATTTGGTATTGTAGAAATCTGATGAACCTGCCACTAGAGTAATCCATGCTACGCCTCCATAATCTCAAATCGATACCCATCTTTCGCCGCGCAAAGATATTGGAAAGATGCATCAAGGGAGTGGTCCAAGATTTCTCACATTCCAGACACCAAAATACATCCAAATTTCATAATCTCTCCTTATTGTAAGTGCCCATTCATGAAATTGATTGCCTGTTAATGTAATTTCACTCCAATCTCCATCTTTATTTCAATGTCATTAATTTATATGATTTGCTCGAAACCTCATTAGTTGTTGCCTATGATGTGGGTAGGTACTTGGTTGACAAGTTTTCAACTTATTTACAAGGCACTACCCTTCTCTGGCTGCTCAAACCTTGATAATTCAATAAAAGAAATTAGTGAAATTTAGAAAGTTGTCCTCTTTTGTTTAGGTATTGCTGGCAACCTGACTGAAATTGTCAACTCTTCCTATGCAAACAGCCATTGCCGATTGAAACCAGCCATCATGATAGAGAGGGGGAGTGTACAAGTTGAGCAGGTACTTTGATGTGCATAAGAGTATGTTAATGTTTCAATTGGTGACTGGGACTTGTTGGGTCAGAAATTAGAGAAAAATTAGCTTGTATGGTGGTATGAGGCATAAAACCGGGATTTAACGAGCTAAAATTGCAGGAAAATCTGCAAAAAATTGGCAGATTTGAAACTCTAAGAAAAAAAAAAGAGAAGGAATTGGAATCAACTTCAGATGGATTGAGAATTTGTAGGAACCCCAGTATTTGATAAAACAAATTTGTTGGAAGTGGAAAAATTGAATTTAGAATTGTAAGAAGTTTGAGATATCTGAGTTACCGTCAGTTACTAAATGAATTTAGTTGACAATGATTTATGAGTAAAACTAACCTGTTAAAGTCTTAGCTACCTAAAATGTTTGTCAAATTTATTGATTAAGGGCCGCTTCTGGTAGAACTTCCATTTTTGTGGAATAGAGGATATGCAATCTGACTGCAGAACAGGAGAGATGACCTGAAATGTGGCCTCAACTGCCATCCTTGACGATTATTGCAGAAGAAGAAGTGTATAGTTGGTGTTCGTTTTTTAGTTGTCTTTTTTGGCTGTTCTTTTGTCTGAACAGAGATAGGACAAGTTGGCTTGGAGTTATGACAGTTTCGTGGGAATTTTTCTATCAATTGGAGAGAGTTGGTTGGTAAGTCAATTGGATGTCCTTCATAGAGTGGGCGGGTGTGTTTAAATGCATTTGGTTTCAGAAATGTAGGCACTGAATTGAATATAGAGTGTAAAACCTTGGCCTTTAAATGCATTTAATCTCCTAAACCAGGGAGCAGGGATTGGCAAAAGCCAGTGGCTCGGAACCGCCAGGACTGAGCTCTTTGTTCACGGCAAAGCCTAGGCATATTGATGGGAAAAAGGTGGAAAAGAAACAATCCCGTTTCGAACCGATTTGCGCTGATTCATCCTCGTTCCGTGTCTTGGAGGTTTAAAAGAAGAAGAATTTGTAATGCTGGCTCGGACAATAATCGCAAGTAGGTCTTCTCCTCCAGATTGTTCTTATTATAAAGGTATTTTCAGTTATTCTTTATGGGCACTATAGTAATTTTCAATTTGGTTGGTCTATTTGTATTCCCAAGTACTTATACTGGTTGAAATAATTTTCTTTGAATAAAAAGAGAAATTTACCTGGGTTTGTTCTCTGGTTAAGATATTGGTGGCTAAATGACATGTAGAATCCAAGCAAAAATTTCTATGTCGAGCTTCAGTTCCACTCGCCCGTGTTATGAAGCCCCCTTTTCTGGGTGGGTGTTTCTATGCAGATAAAGTTATTGTTGTTTCATACAATGTACTGCATTGCAGCTGAGAATGCTTCAAAGCCACTAGAGTTTCTGCAGTGGGATAGGGTTAAGCACCTTTTATGAGATGGAATTAGTTTCTGCAGTGGGATTCTATGTTTTGAGCTATTGTGTTTGTTAATAAATAAATTGCATTCAATCAATTTTCCTTTGAAATACATAATGTTACGAACACCTCCCAGGTGCTTCCGATTAGTCTACGAGTAAGGCTTAGGAACTTAACTTGTAGACTGTTGCACAAATGTTTGTTAATCTTCAATTGGTTTAATAACCAAGGTAACCTAGGATTTCTGCCATGGAATTAATTCTTGCTGTTAAAGCCAATTTTTAATTGTACTGGTGCATTTTCAGCTTGGATCAATACATGTGTCATGCTTTGGTTCTTAATCGTGTTGTAATCAAATACCTAACCTCAAGTTAGATAACTTCCTACAGACTAAGCAGAAATCTCTATCAGATGTCAATTGGAACTGAAATTCATTAAATAATAATTACAAGCAGCTCATTACTTCCAGAAGTTCCACATTAGCCAACTAAGTAAGTAAAAAACATGTATGCTTCATGGTCAAGCTACAGAATCAGCCTACGCAACATAAATCTTATCACTAAACTGAACATTTCAATACAGGATCCTTGGGTTTAGAAACCCTTGTTTCTTGTCCAAGATTTGCTCCTAAGCTTTAACAAAAGAGGGATCCACTTCATCATTTACTAACCAGCGTAGCCACAGTAGCTGAAAACACAAATCTTAAGCCAATTTTCAATCAGTAGGGGTTCAAAGAATGTGCTAAGCAATAGTTTAAGTCTTACAAACATACATAATTAGTTCAGCTAACCTACCTCACATTCACAACAATCAAGTATGTCACAGAAGCCAAACTACTTTACACTGTAACCTACAATGTCACTGTAAGAGGGTGAGTTTTCAGTGGAAAACTCAGTAAGGAACCTATAACTGATCACAAATATGTCATAATGATAAGTTGTTTCTTAGCCTGCAAGAAAACCAGAAGACAAACCAAAAATAATACAACACTAATAATATGACAAGTAACAAAAACAAACTTCAAACAACAACTAACAAATGAAGAAAAAATAGGTAAACACAACAATCACATAACAATCAAATATACAGTAGCCTCTTTCGAAGCTGCAAAGCAAGCCTTTCCACTTTCATAAACCGAGTTTGATTCTTAAAAGGGGACAGGGTCATGTAGCTACGAAACTTAGGGCTCCCGGTTGCCCTTCCTAAGCATGCCAGAAACCATTAAGGTTCTTTAGACCAGAAACTGGTCTCATCATAGGTTTTTTCATGAGCCGAAGCTTGGTCCCCTTTGAAATTCTTTGATCAGTCATACAAACCCTATTAGGGAATCCATACTAATTCAAATCATTCATTGTCATATGACTTAACCTTTCTACAGACATGCAAGGCCATATGGACTATTGCACGACACAGTTTCAATAAAATGTAGAGTAGGATGTGTTCCTTACCTTACAAACCTGTGGCTGAAGTTCTAGCTTCCAGTTTTGCCTTGTTCAAGAAAAAAGCTCCTTTATTCTAGTGTGTAACCCGAGCCAACAATCCATCCAGAGCAGACAAGTGTTTCTGACTTTGTTAATTTCCTTCGATGTATAGAAACGGTAAGGGCTTGTTATGATCTGCTTTCATTCGTAAAGAATTACATAGTTAAATACACGGTTGTGTGAATCTAAATTAAGACAGTTTCCTATTTTACTGTATAACAATCATGAAACAAAGAAACATATCCTAATATCCTAAAAATAAAAAGATTACAGAGTATCTCCTAGCTGTATACATGGTTTCTTAATAAAGAACATCAAATCTTTTTCTCACGATTTCCAAAATATTCCAACACTCCCCCTTAAGCTGATTTGAAGATATCTTCCATAGCCAGCTTGTTAATTAGCTTGTTAAACTGTCTCTGAGGTAATCCTTTAGTGAGAATTTCGGCAATTTGTTCTACAGTAGGGATGTAAGGCATATAAATCAGTCCGTTTTCAATTTTTTCCTTGATAAAATGCTTGTCAACTTCCACATGCTTCATTCTATTGTGAGGAACCAAATTATGAGCAATAGAGATAGCTACCTTATTATCACAGTATACCTTCATGGGAGATAGATTAGAGATTTTCAATTCTTCCAATAGTCTCTTAATCCATAAGACTTCGCAAATTCCATGGGCTACTACTCTAAACTCAACTTCAGCACTACTCCTAGACATCACATTTTGTTTTTTGCTTCGCCAGGTAACAAGGTTGTTTCCAATAAATGTACAGTAGCCAAAAGCAGAACACCTATCAGTAATGCTTCCTGCCCAATCTGTATCTGTATAGGCTTCAACTTGTAGATGACCACGTTTTTTGTATAACAATCTTTTTCCAGGCATTCCTTTCAAATATCTCAAAATCCTATATACATCATCAAAATGTCTTGGTCCAGGAGAGTTCACAAATTGGCTTACCATACTCACAGCAAAAGCTATGTTGGGGCGAGTATGAGATAGGTAAATCAGTTTTCCAACAAGTCTTTGGTACTGCTGCCACACCTCACACAGGCCCTGGCCCAACACTCTATAACATAAACACCTAACTAAGGTTCATTTTCTAACTTTTCATTTCGGCCAACAATTGATTCTTAACCTTAAGTCTTATTTTCTTAAGGTATTAGCCTGGGAGGTGGCCCAAGAGGCTTATGAATAGAACCCAAATAGTTACTTGCAGCAGAAGTGAGGCCCAATACCACTAACTTGCAGAACAAGCAAGGCTTTAATAGATTACTTGCATGACAAGCAAGGCAAACACTTATTGAGTTTTAAGTGTCTAACTTGTGTGCAATCAAGTGTGGTATGTTAGAATGGCAACCAAGAACCCAAGATAACCATTTAGTTTGAAAACTCAAGTTTATGTGCACATGTACATTCGGCCATAAAAGAACAAAGGAGGTTCACAAGAAGTACAACATCTCATTCATGCCAGATCATACATAAGCCCATAAGCATTCATCATATACAAGTCCAAAACCATTCCAAAGGTGCAAACATAACTTGGCCTACCAAGGTACTCCATGTACCACAAAATAACTAGGCATCCAAGACTACACAAACATGTACAACAAAAGTAGTCTACCTAGTACACATACATGGCTACATGTCATGATTCCATAGTCTTCAAAACCAAGTTATGTTACAACCCAAAGCACCTAGTGCTCAAACAGAACCTTCAGTATGCCATACAACAAGACACACTACAAAACCAAACCTATGGCCATGTTCATGGTCATGAAAGTGAAAACTATGATCAGAGCAAGTGTCCACATATCCATAGCTGCCCACCTCGACAAGTCCCAACTCTACAAGCCTGCACAACTTAACACATAAGTCTCGGCCAACTTTCAAAATAAGACTTGTAATGTACGAAACCATCAAGCCAAGCACACATTGGCACATACCTTGATATACAAGCAAACTAGCACAACACACTAGCACACTCAAGCAATACTACTCAGGCCAAATATCCTTTCCTGAAAAACAATATAATGGGCAATAAGTATAAATACTCAGTAGAGTTCACTACCAATACCAACTTCAATATAGAGTTTATTTAGTTAAGCCGAGTGTATAACTCAAGGCTTAACCTCCATTTGCTCATAATGTCCTGCAAAAATAAGACACAAAGACAAGGAAAACACAACATACACATATACATGCTAACATACCCGAGACATATAAGCACAATAATCAAGTAAATGGTTAGCAAGCACAAGGAAATCACCAAAGCACACAATAAACCCACACACACACCACAATAACTATTCGGCCAAGTAACATAACATGTGCCATTGTGCACTTTTGCACACAAAACTTCACCATAATCTCCACTTCCACTAGAGCTCTGAAATGCCTAGCAAAATGGCCATCTGCACTAGCATTTCTAGCACATGTCCATAGTTAATTAGCTAATTAACAACCATAACCGAATCAATCTCAATAGCCCATCAAGTAACTAAGGTCATTTAGCAAATTTAAGCATCACTTAGCTACTTTAAACACTTGAATCATGGTATACTACCAAGCAATCAAGTAGTTTAGTGAAGCCTACCTCAAATTGAGCTTGAATAGCCTCGGTTTAACTTGAGCCCGAAACATTTCTTCCTCAATTAGCCTAACACATCACTAATTAGGCATTAATACTCCTTGTTCATGAAACATAGACCATGTATTCAAGGAAAAACACAAGGATTACCTCAAACCCTAGCTTGATATGTCTCAGCCTTTCTTGCTCCTTCAAATCAAAGCTTGATCTTGAGTTGTTTAGTGCCGAAATCAAAGCCCTCTAGCTTGTCTCCTTCACTCTAGCTCCATTTTCCTCTTTATTGTTCTTAATCTGAGACTAATTTTGGAAGAACTCAAGAACATGACCAAGAACACTAAGCTAGCTTTCGGCCTTGGAGAAGCAAACCTGAAATGAAGGCAATGAAGTTAAGTGGAAGCATGCTTGTCCGGATACAAGCCACATACGCTTAAAAAATGCACTAAGGCTAGTTCTCTGCCTCAATTAATTTGCATGGCTCAATTGAGCCCTCACTTCCATGTGGCTACAATTCCACCACTAAAACACATGCACACTTTGACACTTATGTCACTTCATGGCTCACTTTGCCAAGCACAAGTCAAAAGTGTCATATATGTCCATTAAACCCATGTAATAACCGGCCAAATAATACATCTGGTATTAACTTGGTAAACAAAGGCAATGATGCCTTATTTTCCTAATGGGGAACATGATTTGACTAGTCATCATTATTGTCTACCATAATTTGGCCTAGTATGCCAACAATCCTCAGATAGTTTTGCATGGCCGAAAGTTACCACTCAAACTTTGCAGTTTCAATAGTACTACTAGTTTAAGTGTACCATTTGGTCCCCTTACTTCATTTTCTTGCATTCTTCCCTTAGTCAATCTCTTTGGTGCTTTTAGGACCTGAAAGCCATCAACTTTGCACATACATCACTGTGCCTTGTTTTCACAGTCCCTTTCACATTTTCATGTTGTCTCTCTTTATTTCCTTGGCCTCGGCCAAGCTCTGTAAATATGAGCCTAACAATTCCTCTCTCCTTAAAGAATTTGGTCCTCCAAATTGTTCACTAGTCTAAGGTACAGTTGAGGGTATTTGTTGGCAATTTCCTGCTCTGCTTCCCAAGTTGCCTCTTCAGAAGTGTGATTACTCCATTATACCTTAATCATAGAGATCCACCTGCTTCTCAACTTCCTGGTATCTCTTGCCAGGAACTGAATTGGCACTTCTTCATAAGTAAGGTTTGGTGCCACAGTTACAGCAGCAGGTGTTTCTATCTGCTTGAAACTTGGAACATACTTCTTGAGCAAGCTCACATGAAATACATTATGTATGTTGCCAAGTTCTGGTGGCAAATCCAACTGATAAGCCACATTCCCAACTTTGGCCAGTATTTGATATGGCCTAACATATCTAGGTGCTAATTTTCCCTTTTTCCCAAATCTGATTACTCCTTTTATTAAAGAAACCTTGAGCCATACCCAGTCCCTTTCCTGGAATTCCAGGTCTCTTCTCATTTTCAGGTTAACATAGGCTTGCTGCCTATCATTTGCAGTCTTGATCCTGTCTTGGATCAATTTAATCTTCTCAGTAGTTTCCATAATAATGTCTGGCCCCAACTCCAATTTGTCTTCTGGCTGGTGCCAGCAATGAGAAGTAATACATTTCCTGCCATATAAGTGATGCCGGTCAGCATCTTCGTGGAGTGACATTGAGACTTGCAGAGGGACTTCTTGAGAGGGATACCACCCGAATGCCAGATTGCCCAGGGGAGCGTGCCTGAAAAGCTTAGAAGAGAGGTTAGGAGATCCCTGGGGTGTGTTTTCGGGGAGAAGCCTCCGACGCCCAAGTTAGTGTCCTGAAAGAAAATAAGGGAGGAGCACTGAAAAGTAGAAAGGCCTTGCCTGTTTGTGTTTTATCAAGGAAAGGAGTCTGCTCCAGGATCAATCCTTTGCCCAGGTTTATTTCCTGGTATTTATAGGAGTATTCAGCCCGTTCAGATCATGACACGTGTTCGGTCAGATCTTTCCTGAATTTCTGGGCATAGGGGACAAGTAGCCGGTGGCAGGTTTCTTGAGCCTTGAATCGAGACAGGTCATGATGGGACCTGGATGGCGTCGGTGTGTCAGACCGCCGTTTGGGGCGGCCTGTAATGTCTGTGGACGACATGTCAGAGGCTCCTTAAATTCTCATGCCGTACTCCCAAAGTCCCTGGACGAGGTCGTCCTCTGACGCGGACGGTGCCCCTTCAGGAAATATGCCCGTAGTTCGGGGAGTTCCTTGATTCAGGGTTCCGCCTTCGGGGAGATCCTCTTCAGCTTGCAATAGCTGATTCTCCATCTTTGAAGGCGATCTGTTTAGTACCTCGGGGGGTTAATAGTATGCTCGCGTTCCCTGACGCTCCGAGTTCGGGTCAGATAGAGGCGATAGCCCTTCGGCTATCACATGCCCCCCTTTGGAAAGCCGAAGTGGAGACTTCGGTTTGTAGTCTTTCCGAGGATGCTCTTTGGGAGTTTTTAGGGAGTAAAACCTATGCCGAAGGTACACCTTTTGCCCGAAGATATGGGTTGTTCAGCTATAGCCTGTCTTTTGGCGTCTTCGAGGCAACTTACTTCTTTCCTTTTTCCTTTTGCAGGTCTGTGCAACGCGTCGTCTCATGACCAGGCGTGTCAGTCTGGAGCGGCGCGTCCCAGTTTTTTAGGGGTGTCAGAAGGCGTGTCCCCTATTTTGGCACGGCGGCTGACACATGACATACTGTCATTAAAGGAGAGTCACGTCGATTACAGAGGACGCGTCTTTTCGGACGCAAAGAACAGTTATGGCGACTGTTCGCCTTCAAGGGGTACTTATGACGCCGGTTCGTCTACCCACCTTCGGCCTATATATAGCCCATTCCATCATAAGTTCCTTTTTTGGTTTTGCTTCTGCTCTTTTCCCTGCTTGCAACTATTTTTTCCCCTGCTTTCCGCGGCGGTGCTGTTTGACAGAGTTTTTTTCGGCAATCTTTCACGACGGCGACTTCAAACCCAGATTTTGGCAAGTCATTTGGTGGGTTTTTGATTTCCAGAATCCTCTGATTTTTAGAGTTTTTCCAGAAGTTGTTTTCTTTCCTTTTTTCGAACTCGTTTCTCAGCCAACATGCTTGTTCCCGAGAGCTGGCAACCCCTTTTGTCTCACCCTTGCTGCACCACCCCCAAAAAACTAGCAAAATGGAAGAAAAAGTTCTTTCTTCCTTCGTATGCCGTTACGAGGTTGCCACGTTCTGACCAATTTTGCTTTTCGAACCGTAGTAATGAGGTTACCATTTTTCGAGCCCAACTGAAGGCCGAACTTCGGTACCCTCCTCCGAAGATGATTTGCGACTTCTGCCAATTCCATGGCATTGCCGTAAATCAACTTCCGCTGAACTCGTATTGCTATTTTAACGCCTTCATCTTCATGTGTGGCATCTTCGGGATAGAACCCCACTTTGTTATTTTTATGCAGTACTACAAGCTTTTCGTGGTCCCGAAGGGTGGCTTTTATTTCATGCTACCTCAGGGATCCGGGAGCAAAAAATATATGTTCACCTTTGCCACCAAGGACAACTGGCGAGGGTGGCAACAAAAATTTTTCTTTCTGAAGATGGAGGAGGCCTGGTCGCATGTTCCGACCAAGTGGGCTCAGGGAAAGCTAGAGATGGACGTCGTGGATCCGAAGATAATGCTAACTCCGGAGTTGGCTTCTGTCTTCTCGGACTTCGACGGACGTATTCGGGCTGTCTCCGAATGAGGTCCCGAGGTCTCCTCCCGCTCTCTCTACCCCTTCCCCATTAATTGGAGGTTAATGACCGAGGAGGTTCTTCGGGAGCTAGGGGTAGTGAAGGAGCACAAGACTGACCTCGAGATGCCAGCTCCTGCCATCGCCGGGAAGGATTCTTGGTTGGTGAAACTCCTTCGGGGGGAAGTTACTTTCAAAACTTTCTTCGAGAGTAAGTTATCTCTGGCTCCCTTTGTTATGGTTTTCATCTTGGACTCACGTTGATATCTTCTTTCTTTTCCAGAGATAGGGGACGACACTGCTGCCTTCTACAAATCCCTTTTCACTGGTCAAGTTGAGAAGGGGGAGTAGACAAAGAAGGCTGTTTCCCGAAGGCGGAAAGCGACTAGGGCTGGGCCTTCGGCCAAACGGGCGAAGAAGACTATTCCCCCTCCTCATTCGGAAACTCTCTTGAGGAGGTAAGCGAGGAGCCCGAGGTTGCTGCCATTCCGCCGCCTGAGGTCGATGCCGACGTCCCCCCGACCGATGTCCCTCCTCGGAGCCCTACCTCGTCCCAGGCGCTTCTGGATGCCGTGGTAGAGGTTCCTTCTGCCGAGGAGCGGCGTAAACGTAAAGGCAAGGGGATCTCCACCGAGGAGGCCCCGAATTCTGGCGATGACGTCGTCGAGGTGCCGCTAGGTTCGCTTTCTCAGGCAAAGTGTGATCTCTTTACTTTTTGAATTTTGGGATGTACTTGCCTTAACCAACTTCTTGTTTTTACCGTGCAGGGGAGTCACTTACTCCGAGTTGGGCGGCCGAACACGCCCGGAAGCTAGCCCTCCGCGATGCTAAAGTCCCGCAAGGGAAGATCCACAAGGAGCCCTTCTGGTCGTTTACGGAGGACATGAATTTGTACTCCGGAGACTGCCAGCAAATGGCCAAAGAAATCTCGAAGGGGATGCTTACTGAGGCCTCCTTTAGGGCCATTGCGGAAGCTCATCGGGCGATGACTCCCTCGCCGCAAAGGTTTCCGAGCACGCTGCCCAGGTATGCTTCACGCCTATCTTTTTTCCCTTCAATTTTTTCTAAGTGTTTGGCTTTCTCTTCGTCTTACTGACCTCGCCTTTATCCCTTTGCAGCTGCTGGGGTACGCCGACTACCTCAGAGTTTGGGTAGCCAGGCAGACGGCATTCCGAGCCTCGGCCTTAGAGGTTATTGAAAAAACTAAGGCTATGTGCTCGGAATTGGCTACCAAGAACCTGCAGCTGGTTGATGCTGCAGAGAAGGAGGTTGCTGCCCTTCGGGGGGAAAAAGAAGAGCTTTTGAAGGACTCATCCCAGAAGATTTCTAACCTCGGCTCCTAGGTGGCAGAGCTGATTTCGGCAAACGAGCCGCATCTAAAGGAGAAGTTGGAATCTGAGGCTCTCCTGGCGAAGGCACTTGCTGAGAAGGCCGAGCTCCAAGCCGATGTCGATTCTTTGAAGAAAGAGCCGAGGAAGAAGAAGATGAAGGCACTAAAGAAGAAGGTCGCGAATCTGCAGAATGATCTTGAGGAACTTGAGGTCGAGAAGGACAAGTCTGACCAGATGGACAAGGTCGCTTTCCAGGACGAGCCTGTCACACCTCACACAGGCCCTAGCCCAACACTCTATAACATAAACACCCAACTAAGGTTCATTTTCTAACTTTTCATTTCGGCCAACAATTGATTCTTAACCTTAAGTCTTATTTTCTTAAGGTATTAGCCTGGGAGGTAGCCCAGGAGGCTTATGAATAGAACCCAAATAGTTACTTGCAGCAGAAGTAAGGCCCAATACCACTAACTTGCAGAACAAGCAAGGCTTTGATAGATTACTTCCATGACAAGTAAGGCAAACACTTATTGAGTTTTAAGTGACTAACTTGTGTGCAATCAAGTGTGCTATGTTACAATGGCAACCAAGAAGCCCAAGATAACCATTTAGTTTGAAAACTCAAGTTTATGTGCACATGTACATACGGCCATAAAAGAACAAAGGAGGTTCACAAGAAGTACAACATCTCATTCATGCCAGATCATACATAAGCCCATAAGCATTCATCATATACAAGTCCAAAACTATTCCAAAGGTGCAAACATAACTTGGCCTACCAAGGTACTTCATGTACCACAAAATAACTAGGCATCCAAGACTACACAAACATGTACAACAAAAGTAGTCTACCTAGTACAAATACATGGCTACATGCCATGATTCCATAGTCTTCAAAACCAAGTTATGTTACAACCTAAAGCACCTAGTGCTCAAACAGAACCTTCAGTATGCCATACAACAAGACACACTGCAAAACCAAACCTATGGCCATGATCATGGTCATGAAAGTGAAACCTATGATCAGAGCAAGTGTCCACATATCCATAGCTGCCCACCTAGACAAGTCCCAACTCTACAAGCCTGCACAACTTAACACATAAGTCTCGGCCAACTTTCAAAATAAGACTTGCAATGTACAAAACCATCAAGCCAAGCACACATTGGCACATACCTTGATATACAAGCAAACTAGCACAACACACTAGCACACTCAAGCAATACTACTCAGGCCGAATATCCTTTCCTGAAAAACAATATAATGGGCAATGAGTATAAATACCCAGTAGAGTTCACTACCAATACCAACTTCAATATAGAGTTTATTTAGTTAAGCCGAGTGTATAACTCAAGGCTTAACCTCCATTTGCTCATAATGTCCTGCAAAAATAAGACACAAAGATAAGGAAAACACAACATACACATATACATGCTAACATACCCGAGACATATAAGCACAATAATCAAGTAAATGGTTAGCAAGCACAAGGAAATCCCAAAGCACACAATAAACCCACACACACACCACAATAACTATTCGGCCAAGTAACATAACATGTGCCATTGTGCACTTTTGCACACAAAACTTCACCATAATCTCCACTTCCACTAGAGCTCCGAAATGCCTAGCAAAATGGCCACATGCACTAGCATTTCTAGCACATGTCCATAGTTAATTAGCTAATTAACAACCATAACCGAATCAATCTCAATAGCCCATCAAGTAACTAAGGTCATTTAGCAAATTTAACCATCACTTAGCTACTTTAAACACTTGAATCATGGTATACTACCAACTAATCAAGTAGTTTAGTGAACCCTACCTCAAATTGAGCTTGAATAGCCTCGGTTTAACTTGAGCCCGAAACATTTCTTCCTCAATTAGCCTAACACATCACTAATTAGGCATTAATACTCCTTGTTCATGAAACATAGACCATGTATTCAAGGAAAAACACAAGGATTACCTCAAACCCTAGCTTGATATGTCTCGGCCTTTCTTGCTCCTTCAAATCAAAGCTTGATCTTGAGTTGTTTAGTGCCGAAATCAAAGCCCTCTAGCTTGTCTCCTTCACTCTAGCTCCATTTTCCTCTTTATTGTTCTTAATCCGAGACTAATTTTGGAAGAACTCAAGAACATGACCAAGAACACTAAGCTAGCTTTCGGCCTTGGAGAAGCAAACCTAAAATGAAGGCAATGAAGTTAAGTGGAAGCATGCTTGTCCGGATACAAGCCACATACGCTTAAAAAATGCACTAAGGCTAGTTCTCGGCCTCAATTAATTTGCATGGCTCAATTGAGCCCTCACTTCCATATGGCTACAATTCCACCACTAAAACACATGCACACTTTGACACTTATGTCACTTCATGGCTCACTTTGCCAAGCACAAGTCAAAAGTGTCATATATGTCCATTAAACCCATGTAATAACCGGCCAAATAATATATCTGGTATTAACTTGGTAAACAAAGGCAATGATGGCTTATTTTCCTAATGGGGAACATGATTTGACTAGTCATCATTATTGTCTACCATAATTTGGCCTAGTATGCCAACAATCCTCAGATAGTTTTGCATGGCCGAAAGTTACCACTCAAACTTTGCAGTTTCAATAGTACCACTAGTTTAAGTGTACCATTTGGTCCCCTTACTTCATTTTCTTGCATTCTTCCCCTAGTCAATCTCTTTGGTGCTTTTAGGACCTGAAAGCCATCAACTTTGCACATACATCACTGTGCCTTGTTTTCACAGTCCCTTTCACATTTTCATGTTGTCTCTCTTTATTTCCTTGGCCTGGGCCAAGCTCTATAAATATGAGCCTAACAACTGTTCTCTATTTTGTACTTCCTCAGCATTAGCAGGTTGTAATTTGAAATTAGGTTCTATAGGAGTTTCAGTTGATTTGCACCCCAGTACACCTGTTTCACCAAGCAAGTCAAGTATATACTTTCGTTGGTTGATAAAGATACCTTCCTTGGATCTCACAAATTCCATTCCAAGAAAGTATTTTAGTGCACCTAGGTCCTTGATCTAAAAAAAAGTCGCCAGCTTCTTCTTAAGCTTTCCCAGACCTTCAAGATCATTACCTGTCAAAATTATATCATCTACATAAACAATTAGAATTGCAACCTTGCCTTCCTTGCTGTGCTTGTAAAACATTGTATTGTCAACCTGACTTTAATAATAGCCACAACTCTTTACAGCTTTCCTGAAGCGCGCAAACCAGGCTCTAGGAGACTGCTTTAGACCATATAGAGACCTTTTTAATCTGCAGACTTGATTCAGTCCATGTTTTCCCTCGAATCCTGGTGGTATACTCATGTAGACTTCTTCTTCCAGGTCTCAATTCAAAAGCGCATTTTTTACATCCAACTGACACAAAGGCCAATTGAAATTAATAGCAAGAGAAAGTAAAACACAAATCGAGTTTATTTTAGCTACAGAGGCAAATGTTTCCTAATAATCAGTTCCGTAGGTTTGAGTAAAACCTTTAGCGACCAGCCTTGCCTTATATCTCTTGACACTACCATCAGCTCTGAATTTCACAATAAAAACCCACTTACACCCTATCATTTTCTTTTCTTTGGGTAAGTCCACTATCTCCCAAGTGCCACTCCTTCTCAGAGCACTCATCTCTTCCATAATTGCTAATTTCCAGTTTGGGTCATTCAAAACTTCCTCAATATTTCTTGGGACAAACAAGTGTGAAAGTTTTGAGGTAAATGCTCTATGAGTATGAGAAAGCTTTTATAAGAAACCTATTTAGCAATAGGATATCTAGGAAATTTTGTACAGGTTCGGGTTCCTTTTCTAATGGCTATAGGAATATCATAATCAGATGGTGCATTAGGAACAGAAGTTAAAGATGGATCAACAACCAAAGGAATGGGATTAGGAGTAGAGATTGAAATACCTGTGGAAATCTGAGTATCAGTCTCCGGAGATTTAGACTGATTAGGTCTGTGAATCAAAGTTGGATCTTGACTATTTTGATGGGTTTTCTTCTGAGTATAAACCAAAAGCTCAGTGTTTGGATTTCTCTAATCCGTTTGTAGTGTTTCTCCTCTTGTTGACGATACAATAGTACTCGGCATAGTTTGACCAGGATTCCTATTACTTTTTTTATTTTGAACTGAATTTTCTTGGTTTTGTTTAACGGATTCAAAGCTGCCAAAGGAAGTTAAAATTGTATTTGGTAATGGAACAAGAGATAAATCCAAAAAATTATCATTCCCTACTTTATTCTTCCCTTGAAGATAATTTTTGTGAAACTAAGGTTTGTTTTCCAAGAAAGGGACATCCATACTAATATGAAATTTTTTTGTTTGAGGATTAAAGCACTTATATCCCTTTTTATTGGATGCATACCCTACGAAAATGCATTTTTCAGCTCTAGGATCCAGTTTTGAACCAGAATTGTTAGGAATATGGACGAAAGTAGTGCATCCAAAAACTCTAAGTGGTAAATCAGAGTGGATCTGTGATATAGGAAAAATATTTTTGAAGTAATCCAAAGGCATGCTATATTTTAAAATGCGGGTAGGCATCCTATTAATCAAATATGAGGCTGTCAAAATAGCTTCTCCCCATAGATATTTTGGAACATTCATGTAAAACATGATAGCACAAGTTACTTCAAGTAAATGTTTATTTTTCTTTTCAGCAATACCATTTTGTTGAGAGGTATCCACACATGTAGATTGATGAACACCTTTTTCCTTTAAAAAAAACTCCCAAATGTTTATTGAAATACTCAGTTCCATTATTAGTATGAAGAATACTAATTTTAGTTTGAAACTGTATTTCAACCATTTTGTAAAAATCCTTAAACAGTTTTTTCACTTTAGATTTCTCACTCATCAAATAAATACAACATAAACGTGTATGATCATCTATAAAGGTGACAAACTATTTTTTTCTAGAAATTGTGGTGACTTTTGAAGGTCCCCAAACATCACTGTGTATCAAATAAAAAGGTTTTAAGGGAATATAAGGTTGTGGCAAATATGTAATATGGTGACTCTTAGATAAATAAAAATTTTCAAATTGAAACAAAGAGAGGTTCATCCCCTTAAATAAACCAGGAAACAAGTACTTACGGTATTGAAAACTAGGATGTCCTAGCCTAAAATGCCAAAACATTATTTGTTCATAAGCAGGATTAGAACTAACACTACTAAAGCCCTGAGCCTTTTTATTATCAAAAGAGTCTCCATCAAAGTAGTAAAGTCCATCTATCATTTTAGCACTGCCAATCTTCTTCCCTGAAGTCTGGTCTTGGATTTCACAGTGAGAGTAAAAAAAACAACACAACAATTAGAATCTTTGGAAATTTTGCTTACGGACAAAAGATTGCAGGTTAGTTTGGGAACATGTAGAACAGATTCAAGATCAATATTCTTAGAGAATTTTATCAAACCTTTCCCCATGATGGATGAGAAACTACCATATGTAATTTTTACTTTTTTACTACCAAAACATGGGGAATAAGAGCAGAAAAGTCTAGAAAGGCTAGTCATATGATTAGAGGCTCCAGAATCAATGATCCATGGAGCAAGATTCGAACAAGTAAGGGCACTAGATTCACTACCTATTTGTGCAAGAGAAACATGAGACATGCTAGATGATGAATCGGACTTTAGTAGTTTTAGGAGATGATCCATTTGCTCATTGCTGAAGGAAATTGTTTCGGCTTCATTAGCAGAGGGTGTTGAACGGCTGAACCTATCACTGGTCCTTTTATTCTTCCAATTTTTTGGCTTTCCATGAATCTTCCAGCAAGTTTCCCGAGTATGGCGAGGTTTGTTGCAGTGATCACACCAAACCCATGGCTTCTCCTCAATCTTCTTCTAGAATCTGACAGCCTTATTGACAACCTCATTAAAGGCAATTAAGGCAGAAGTGTCAACAATTGTGTTGGTGTCCTTTTTTCCCAACATGACGTTTCTACGGCTTTCTTCTCTTCTAACTTCTACAAATACTTCACCTATTGGGGGAAGGGGTGATCTACCAATGATCCTACTCCTTACTTCATCAAATTCCACATTGAGTCCAGCAAGGAACTTGTAGATTCGATGAGTCTCCACGGTTTTTTTGTAGTGATTGGTGTCATCTGCAGATTTCCATTCGTAGTCATTGAAAAGGTCCAAGTCTTACCACAGCCTTTTTAGTGAGTTAAAATACTTGGTGACAGTGTCATCTCCCTGTCAAATTTCACCAAGTTTTAGAGTTAACTCATAAACTTGGGACTGGTTTCCTAAATTAGAGTACATCTGATTTATATTATCCCATAATTCCTTGGCTTTAGAGTAACACATGTAGTTAGAACCGAAGTCCTCGTCCATGGAATTGACGAGCCAGGTCATAACCATCGAGATCTCTGCATCCCATGTTGCATGTGTTGGGTCGTTTGGTGCTAGTGCCTTCTTATCTCCAGTAACGTAGCCAATTTTCCCTCGCCCTCGAATATACATTTGAACAAATTAAAACCAAATGTAGAGAGACAGCTTGAAAATTAGGATTGGCTCTGATACCATATAGAAATGGTAAGAGCTTGTTATGATCTGCTTTCATTCATAGAGAATTACATAGTTAAATACACGGCTATGTAAATCTAAATTAGGACAGTTTCCTATTTTACAGTATAATAATCACAAAACAAAGAAACAGATCCTAATATCCTAAAAATAAAAAGATTACAGAGTATCTCCTAGCTGTATACACGGTTTCCTAATAAAGAACATCAAATCCTCTTCTCACGGTCTCCAAAATATTCCAACACAATGGCTGCTCTGAACATCAATAAATCCTTCTGAACACCCCTGGAACATGAAGCCAACATTGAAACCAGAAATGGACTTTCTTATTGTGAAAGCAAGTTCTTCCTCTTTGAACCGAGACCAATTCCGCCGTCAATTCCAAAACATGCAACCAGAGTTCTTAATCCTCTTTAGTTGATTAGAGTTGATCAAAGCTATCAGGAGGTGTTGAAACTAACTAAACTCAGCTATGCGTTGTCGGGCAGCAAAACCACCAGTCAGTAGTAATCTTGCGGGTAATGGGGTTCAAATGCCCATGCAGTCCTTGTTCCTCTTTATTTCTTGCAATTAGTTCCAAGGTTCTTAGTTATGTTCACATAACTCCCTGTCCTCTCTTGCCTGGAATTTTCTTCCACTTGAGCAATTCAGCCCCAAACTTCCACTCCAGTTGCAAGAAGACCACCTATGTATCATTAACCACGATAATTTTAGGCTTCTTTGAATCCTGCCCTTAATTCCTGTTCACAATCAATTAAGTTATTGAAAGACCTAAAATAGGCTCGGCTATAACCAATCCATGATAATTATAACATTCACAAATCAGGACTTAATTTAACTAATTAAGTCCATTTTCCAACTTTCCTTCTTCAGCCTTAGCTATGCATAACACTCCATCCCCCGTCAAAAAATTTGGTCCTCCAAATTTCTGTTCAAAAGCCTTAAATACTAAGGCCAAAATTGACCCTCTCAACTTCAAGTCCATACTCGCTAGAAACGACTAACTCCTGCCTGTAACAAAAAGGTTTCTTCTTCAGAAGGCTAAGTATTTGTTAACCTAATACTCAGGCTGAAGCATTTATATCTCGTAGCAAGTAATTTCTATTCATAGAGGGGCTGTCACAGTTCCAGTTAAGCCTGGAATGACTTTAGTTTATAGTTCTTATATAAAATTAGAAATATTTCAGGTTACACTATCAAACTGTCCTTAGTTCTACCTCAAACTTTTCCTTTTGCCTTATCTCCGTAATTCATTAGGTCACTAATGACCAGCAGCTAAAATTTAGGCTGCTGAGCTCCAAATTCTGCTCATACTGTTCTAGCAAAACCCAAAATATGGTGCTGTGACTGTCTGCCAAAATTTAGCTTCAGAACTTTCTTCAATCTAAATGTCAACCTTGTGGTCAACTCAATGAGTTCCTGTCAATTTTGCATACTTGTAGCTTGTTTCTGTTTTGTGTCTGGAGTTTTTCACCTCAGACAACTTTTATATGATTACCCCAGCCTTTCTGCAAGATTCCAGAACAAACCATTAAGGTTTATGGAAAGTCAACTCCTAGGTCAAACTGGAATTTGTGTTTTGTTTTCTGCAGTACTCCAGCAATGTGTATCCAAGAAAGTTGATTCTCATTCTGAACAGATCTTGAATGGCAATCCTGATTTATATCTGTTGGATGTATCACTTGATTTTTTGCTTTCCTGTTTCATGCTACTTAACCTTTTGAGTATTAACTCAGGCTTTACTTGTTTGATCTCAGTAGCTTATTAGTCTCTCTTGTTTAGCCATTTCATTGACCTTGATATTTCAGTCAGGCTTCTCTCCTATAATCCAGAAGTTCTGCAAAAATTACAATACCAGTTGCAATTTGCATAGCATTCTCCTTTATGTTCCCAGTAGCCTTTATGGATAAAATGTATCTTTGCTAATTCTTGGATGGACCAGAAAGTTACCATTTTGATAGTACAGATAAACACAAGAGTTACATAGTTCTTTAACTCTCTGTGTTCACTCATGCTTCTTAAAGCTTATGAGTTTTGACTCATTCCTGATGACTGTTGCAGAACCACTCACCCTTGTCTTAAGTACATTGCCTAACACTTTATCTTTTACTGTAGCAATGACTGATAAAACAAGGTTCTGTAACCAGAAATCCACCCGACGTACTTGTCTAATAATACAGCAATACCATGGTTCAGGAGCAAGTTTCTTTGTACAAGCAAGTATTGAACACCACTCCAGACTAACATGAAAATTTCAGACCAAACGCATAAGCCTAGCTGAAAGTCAAAGCATCAGTCAAACTTGCAACCTTGAGACTGTCTCTACCGAATCTCAATGCAAACTGCTGGTTTAACAGTTTCAAAATCTAGCAGATGCAACTCCAGTTCAACAGACACAATCAGATTGAAGTTCAGCAGATTGGAGTTCTTACTATTATCTTGGACCAACTGTTGCGACTTCCCTGTAGCCTGAGCTACTTTTCTGAGTTCAGCATATCAGCCTTCAGTGTTAACTGTTATATTGATCCTTGTTCATCTTTCAACCATGCCAATCACTAATCTTGCATACATACAATACTGGGTTCATCAGATCAGTAACTTTGCAGACTCATTAGATTAGTAACCGGCAGACTACTCTTACCGCTGCCCCTATGCTACTGGTGCACATTATTGCGTGAGCCTTGTAGCTCACTGACTTTTCTGTTCAGTGACTTGAATAATCTCAGTACTTTTACAGTGCAATGCCTTTAATGCACATTAGCTGTGCTCCAATAGATGTGGAACCTTCAATGCTAGTGTCAAGAATGATAGCCTTCTACACCAATTCCTGGTGAGGAACTGCTGTTTTCAATTTCAGACATAAGTTAAGAATACTCATGCAATACAGCGTCTAAATTCCATGCGCACTCTTACTGAACAGAATTTAATCCTCAATTCATAAATTAGAAATTCTTCTTATCATGCCCTGCGGCATCACAATCATGCACTAGGAATTTGTAAGGTCTAGAACAGATTCTCAGACAAAAGCAGGTGCTTTAAAAGTTCTGTGATCAAAATTTGATTCTTGACTCGAAATCTCAGTTTGAGCATTTAAACAGACATGAGATTTGTAACAAAACTTGCTTGGCAGAGTCAGTTGATGCTTCTACTTGAGAGTCAACATACCAGTCAAACTTCAGCAAAAACTGTTTCAGATTGTGCTGTGTTTTTAGTTCATAGTTGTGATGTGTTGGTATCAATTGTGCTGCAAAAGAAGGGTTTTACATGTGAAAAAGCATTGTTTCAGTCTCCTGCAGAAACAAGTTCACTATGGGATAGTTTGACTTCCCCATCGACTTTTTGATTGAGATTTCATTTGGGGCTGAAACTTTTTGCTGTAAAAGAGCAGGTTTATGAGGAGAAATGCAGCATTTTTTGTTGCTGCAGTTTTTTTTACAAAATTTGTGGTTTTGGGTGTCCAAATTGATTTTGTGATCTGAGTTCCTGTTTTCAAACAAATTAGCAAGTTTGTTCCGGTATTACACTTATGATTGCAAGGCTGGGAAGTGCTGAGAAAAGATGGTGTAAATTTTTCCTCTTCAAACCTGAACTACAAGTTTTAATTTGCCTGCATAAATTTATCAGATTTTGGTTTCAGAGGTCAAATTCTATTCCATGGAAGTTGGACTCGTAAGGCTGTGTTTCCAGTTAGAATAGTGAGATTATGTATAAAAATACCTTTCAAAACCAATTTTCTCTATATTTTCATTCATTGTTGCATTGGGAACCAACGCACTGACTCTTTTTTGTTTTTTTTTGCTCTATAGTTAATGCCATGGACTTAAGTCTACTACATGATTCAGATTGCAAGCCACTCATTGCTTTAACAGTGTACAAGACAACATGTCAACATTTCAGAAAACTCGGAAAGCAGTCCAGCCTTTTTAAAACCAGCAAGCGAAAAACAAATAACTCAGTTCCAAAATCTGATTTTATGGCTTAACAAGTCCATAATTTGGAAACATACATGTCTGCAAAAGTTCTAGTTCAAAGCCCTTTCCAAACTCAAAGTCGAATCCAAATTCAATGTTTGCAAACCAAACCTAGTATTCAGAATTTTCCAGCACTTTGCAAACTTAGCGGACTAGTTTTCAAACTCAGACATATAAACCTTTCAGACCATGATTCTTGGACCGATTGGTTCATGGTACCAAATCTTTTCCAGGATCTGACCAATATTTTGCGAGGAATGAAGTTTAGAAACTAGAAAATTACAAGTTTTTCAATTGCTTGAACAAAATTAATATATATTCCTTAACTTATTAATTTAATGGAACTTCTGCAACTTGCTGCAAAGATTAAGACCAGTTAGGCAAGATGGCTTGGTTAGTTTAGTTGATTACAATTAGGAAACCTAACCTGTCAATTTAATGCAATTTAAAAAACCTAATGAATCAATTTAATAACATAGCTTAACGTAGGAGTTAGCGATAAAGATAGCTAACAAATCACGTCAGCGTAAAATATGAAATTCTATACTTAGAATCTTAATTGTATGAAAAGTCTCGATTTTGACAGGGTATAGTAGCTTATGAGGAGAGAAAAGGTCATTTTGACTAAGTCGGGCACCGAGGAGTATTTTGGTAACTTATCACAACATGTAAAAATATAAAATTCCATACTTGAATAATTTTTTTAAGCAATTAATTTTTTTGATAATTTTTTCTGCGCCTAACCCAATAAAAGAAAAATCAATAAAGCTTTTTGAAAAAAAATTGATTTGAAAATACATTTTAAGTTTCTTAAACTATGGAGTTTCAATAGAACAGACAAGTTGATTGAATAATTACTGAAAGTTAAAATAATACATTAAATAGTTGATGATGCATTATCCTTAGTATAATACCTTCACATTAGATAATAGGTCTTCACACATTCGAGCACGCAATAGGAGAGGGAGCATAGAGACATACAAAACTTTTTTTTGACGGTCAAGTAAAAATTCTAGATAAAGCACGAATATCAAACAAGTGATCTTATAACTCATAAATAAACAATGATTATCTTTATATATGCTTTAGAAGTGGTGCCACTTGGATTTAAAGTCATTTGATGAGGATTTTTTTTTTTTTTTGTATCTTCTATATTGTAGGATTAGTGAGACACTTGTTCTATGATAGGACTCCTGAGTAACCTTTTTTTTCAGAGAAAGGAACCAGGAATCCTTTATTATAGTCTTAACTATTTTTTGCTATTTTGGGCCTTAAGTCATTTTAGGTCTTTTACGCTTGCGCTAGCTAAATAATATTCAGGTAGTTATCACCAATAATCTATTATTTAAATTGAAACCAGCACCAGAGTAGAAATTTTTTTATAAAAAAATTAGTAAATAATAATTGAGTTAAATTATTCACAAAGTTTCCTTTAGGATATAATATCTTAGGAAGTCCAATTGTATGTTGGGTTGTTTGTGTTTTTGTTCTCTTAGTCTATTTCTACCAATTTGTAGATGTGGATATTAGAAATTACTCATATTACTCATGAGAGTTCTATTTATAACGAGGCTCTTGACCATAGACCCCGGTCTTCATATGCCTATGCATATAAGACAAAATTACCCCTTGAACAATTTAGGAAACTTGTCATTATAGCTACCGAAATCTAGGGGTATAAATTCATTAAATTAGGAGCATTAAACTTTCTACAAATTTACATGGACGAAAAATTCGGAGAAGTAAATGTCAGATAATAAATCAAAATTATATTTACTTAAATCATTCAAAGTAGATTCCAAAAAAATTATGAATATTGAAATTTGAAAAAATTTGTGTTTGAAAATTTTCATGTACTATTATGTACGAACAAATACAATTCTATGCTTTTGATATATACACTGCTTGTACTCATGTACAAAGATGTCAACACTTAAAATCAAATAGTGCAATATAATAGAATTAGAATTTATGCGTGGAGTAATATTTTGGTAATGTCTATGCTCGTATTGGTATGTACATTTGTTTATTTGTGGGGGTATATAATTGAAATGAAATTATTTTATAAATTATAAAAATAAAATATCATTGATTATAAATTTTTTATTTATTAATAAGTACAATTATATACATACTAGGACTTAAATAAGCTCCGTTTGCATTTTTTTTACCAATTTGTACAGTAATGTCCATACATATATAATTTTAAATAAATTATTTTTCAATTTTATACACACACACATTTACATATACATAACTCCTTAAAATAGAGAATTCAAATTCTCCACTTGAATTCGGCAAACGTTTGTAGCAAAAATTTCTCCACAACAAATTCCTAGCCTTTTTAGAAGCACTAACAAGTTACCAACGTTTCTCATTAATAATAGCACATAATAATTATTAATAACAGCACATACACACTACAAAACTCTACATAAATTGTAACATATCTTCTAATTGGCTGAAGGTTAATCTGGTCCAAAATAAAAGGGTCTTTAAAGACCCTGGTCTACCCAAGAGTCTGGCATTTATAACATGGTGGTTGAATTTTTAGGACATATAAACATAATGCCCACAATAGAGCTGACTATTATATATTTTATTGTAGCATTTGTTTGTAGATACTATATGACCTATAGTTAAAAGGATGAACAATCTTCTATTAACAAGAAATAATAATTCAACTATCTCACATTCTTTACCCCATTTACTATTTTGGACGGTTTCAGATCTTTGCATTATTTCCATATTTAGTAGGTTACGTCGAAAACTAGCATTTAAATATGTATATATATTCTATTTTTCTTAATTTGTGTACAAAAGTAAAGGCGTAAAAGTGGAAAGGAGAACAAAATTTTGCTTTTTTTAAATCTCCAGTCAAAATTGAAATGTTTACAAAAATAGTAATAATTAAAGACATGGGCGGAGATAGGGAGGAACTGAAGGGTCTCCCTCACCCCAAAATATACGTTCATACTTATTTATATAATATATATTTTATGAGGTATTTTAAAAAACTAAAGGGAGAGAGAGAGAGAGTGTGTGTGTGTATAACAACATAAATATTAAAAAAAAAGTAAAAATGTATGCCTTTATGTGTATAAATAACTTCAAAATATATTTTAAAAAAGTACTCTTAAGCATAGATGTCTATCTCTCTCCTAGTTTTATTTTTTTTCAAATCTTTACTACTAAGCTGTGTCCTACACTTGACAATTAAAAACCATCACCTGACTGCCAATTCTGCCACAATAAGTATTTGTAAGCTGGAAGTTGTAACTATTTGCAACTTCTTCAATTTCCATGCAGCCCATCTCTAATTTCTATGAGTTCTTTTTTACTACATCTGTTTCACAAAAGATAGTATTTTTACCCTTTTTAACTAAAGTTTGACTTAAACATATTTATATTAATTTATAGTATAAAAAAATTTTAAAAATTATATTTATAAACTAGAGTCTTTAATGTACCATTTTTCATATAAACAGTTTATATTTCTATAATAATTATTGAAAGAAAAAAAATTATGAATTAATTACTGTGAATAGTAAATGAGCCAAACTTTGGAAAACGGATGGAGTATTTTTTTTTTAATCTTATTTCTGCTCCATGAAAGATTCAAATTATAACTTTAATATATTTTTCATGTCATTTGGATAAATTTTTTCACAAAAATGCTTAACTTCAATTAAAAGTAAGAGAAATAGTACTTTACAAACCAAAGACGACATGAGACTCTAAGCAATAATAAAAACATAAAAATGGGTCACTAAAAAGCTACTCGTTTCTACTGCACCGAATGAAAGGAAGAGAATCAGATCAAACCGAACCTTCTAGATAAAACAAAATAAACTTAGAGCATAGAACTCACAAATAAACGAAACAAAACCCAAACCAAGCTAACAATAATCAAGTAGTACTAAAACCAACCAAGCATTAGAAACCTAAACAAGATTATCTATAAAAATAAAAGGTGAATTACAATTTGCCCCTTGATATTTACCCTAAATTACATTTTATCGTCTCTTATTTCAAAAACCTCTTAAAAGCCCCTTAATAAGCCTAATTCTGCAAGTGCACAGGGTCAGTTGTAGGAAGTTTTAATCCCTATGACAAATCAAGGTATCGATCCCATGAGGAACAAATATTTAATTGTTTATGAAAAATAAAAGAAATAAATTCAGATTTTGAGGGAGTAAAATTAACTAAGATTAAACTAAATTAATGACGAGAATAACAAACCGAGAAGAAATAATTATGGGATATATAGCTAAGACTTGAGTTTTACCATGCTGAGGGTCTTCCAATTAATTACTTGGGCACAATGTTAGTTGTCAACAATCATTCATTGTATTACAACTCTCTTTCGAGTAATTGCAATGTGTTCGATTAACCTACGATTATCTCTTAATCTCTCACATAATTAATCAAACTCATTACATTTAAGTTATCTATTTAACAGATCACAATAATAGGTATATCTCTATTCTAACTAAGTACACGGATTAAATTTCATCTTTCGGTACTTCATTTAAATCCTTAATATAAATTATCTATTATAATCAGGCATAAACAATACTCATTGTTGCAAAGGAAATGGACTAAAACATAACCTAAATAAATTAATTAAAATAAATCAACTAGATTATATCCCTAACCCTAGCATAAAAATTTAGTCTCTTATACTGGATTTAAAAATAATGTGTAATATCCCATAAAACAATAGGAAGGCATGAACAAACAATATCTAAGGCTAATGTGAAAGCAAAGGAAAAGACAGAAGTTGAACCAAAATTCGTCTCTCCTCCCAAATGAAAATTTGTCCTTTGCTCCTTATTACTTTCGTTTCCTGCTTGTGCGCCACGTCACAAGTTTTGTCTGCCTCTGTTCCAAATTTCGGAACTTATTTTTTTCTTCCCCTGTCCGATTTTTACACTGCTCTGTTCCGCAACTCTTCTTCGTTCATTTCCATACAGCTGCCCTCTCTTTCTATAATTGTAGGGTTTCTAAACCCTAGCCTTTAGGATTCCAAATAACTAAAATATTCTTAACATAAAATAAAATATATTATTATAAAAAGGGCATTTTAGTCAATTAAGATAAAATTCCTTCTAATTCCAGCTGCACCTTTTGCTTTATAATTTCTTACAGTTCAGCCTTTTTACTTTATAAAAATCTAATCAACTCCTTTAACAAGATTCCTAACCTAAATAAAATAAAAACTCAACAAGTGAGGGTAATAAATCACTTAATTATAATAAAATTACCATAAAATAGATATAAAAATTAACATATAATTTGAGCTGATCAAATTTCCTCGCACTTAACTCTTTGCTTGTCCCTAAGCAAACTAAAACTGAAAAATTTGTAAAAGATGGATCATACTCTTGAACAATGACACCATAGAAGAAGATTGAAACTTTAAAGCTTTCAAGAACTCAACGAAAGATATCAAGCAGTAACCTCTTCGATTCAATGCAACTCAAAACAAAACAAGTTTATGAAAATAATTTTTTTATAAACAAGCAACCATAGTCCTTCAAAACTCAATAAGAACATCAATCCTTTATACAAAGTACAAAACAGAAACCACACTAGATTAAAGCTCATATGTAACCAACAAACATACCACAAAACCATGGATATTGAATGATTAATTGTATTTTCTTTGCTGATTTTCTTCTTCTTTTTTTTTTTTGGTCAAATCCTCTTCTTGTGTTTCACCTTTTAGCAAGTGTACCAATAGGGCCTCTATCTATACTCAAGTTACTAACTTAACACAATCCAAGGTGATCTTCGCTCATATTTATGTTTCAAACATTTTTTGGAGCAATAATCGACTCTTGTCTTAAGAGAAGACCTCTATCTACTTCAATACTATGAAATAGTTGAGTAAATATTTCTTTCATAAACAGAAAACATTTTCATTTTTCAATTTTTTTTCTCAATCAATCACCCACGTATCCATTAACTAAACAAACCTCACAAACCAAGCATATAAACTCCTAATCTAGTATGTTTTGAAATAGAATAATAGGCACAAAAGTTTGAAGCAAAAATAGCTTCTAAGACCATCATCTACTAGCTTGATCCAAAATTGCAAAAAATTTTGAAAATCAATTTTACATATGCAAAAGATCTAAAAACTACGCACTTAACACTCAAGTCAAGCATTGAAGAACTAAAAAGAAACAATCATCCTCATGAATTCCAATCCATGCTCAAAAGTATGAATAAAAAAATTAGCTCAAAAATGAAAAAATAAAAAATAAAAAATAAAATAAAATAAAACTTAAAATTAGGGCCTAAGTATGTTGGTAGCCCAAAATTTGTAAGAAATTCTAGCACGAAGCAATAGTGCATTGTCCATGCTCAAAATCAAAACACAACATAAAATAAAATAAAATAAAATAAATAGGAAAAAAAATAAAGCAAATCAATAAATGATTGGGTTGCCTCCCAACGAGCACTTGTTTATTATCATTAGCTTGGCATAACCATGATAGCTTTCATTTGGGCTATTTTAGCACAATTATGGTGTTGAGTCTTTTAGCATCCCCACTATAGTAATGCTTTAAAGTTTGGTTATTAACCTTGAATGTTCTTTTTTATAGATGACTGACTTCAACTGCACAATAAGGAAAAAATTTAGTAATGGTGAAAGGCCTAGATCACATAGATTTCAACTTACCAGGGAATAGATGTAGGCGTGAGTTATACAACTTCAACCTCAAACTCATGTTTAAGAATTCGATTATCATGCCACCTCTTGGTACACTCCTTGTAGATCTTGGTATTTCTTATAAGCTTCATGCCTAAATTCATCCAATTCAAACAATTGTAACAACCTTCTTTCTCTTACAGCCTTTAAATCAAGATTCAAAGCTTTAACAGACCAAAATGCTTTATGCTCAAGCTTCACAGGCAAGTGACATACTTTACCAAAAACTAGACAATAAGGGGACATACCTAGAGGAGTTTTAAATGCAGTTCTGTATGCCCATAATGCGTCATCTAATTTCTTAAACCAATCTTTCCTAGATGCACTTACCATTTTCTTAAGAATCCATTTTAACTTTGCTACGCTCTAGCAGTTGTAACCCAAGTATAGGTTGTCGTAAATAATAAAATCTCGAGAGTCCGAGTGTCGAACCACAAGGAAGTGAATTAAGAAATACAAATTATATATTTGGTAATAAGGAAAGATATTGGTGCAAGGTGTGAACAACTGTTGATTAAAAATTCAAATTCAAATAAAATAGCTAAGGTTAGGGGATCCACTTTTCGTATATTGGTTATGATTAATTTTTAGCTCATCTTACCACTCAATTGAGATCCACACATAAAGGAGTTCCCAATCAGGGAATTTAATTAGTATTAACGTTCATTGATCTTAAAATGCCAACACTTATTAATGGGTTCAAGTATTCATCATGCCAACCTTTGTCGACAATAACTCAAGATTCCAATATAGCCGGCAGAGCCATGTTCTATAGAGGGAATTAAGCAGCTTTTGTGCCAATGATTTGACTATGATGAATCAAGACTCCTACTTAACAAGGAAGGAAGTTAAATAGATTAAGGAAGAAAATACCGTTAACGTTGCGATCCATTCAAATTAATCATAACCTCTACACCAAAAGCTTCACCTTTTCACCTTAGCAAAAATAAGATTAGTTAGACATAATAAAAGTAAACAACATGTAGAAAGATGAAATAAACATAGATTGAAAGATCAAATGAAGAATAAGGACATGAACGAGAAAATACTTGGACAAAGCTTCGGTATTGAAAACTAGAACAAAACTAAAGAAGAAATTCTAAAGATGATACAAGAACATAAATGAGGCCTAAGAAAATGAAATCCTTCACCCTCACCCTAAGGTGCTTATTTATAGAGTTTAGGGGTGGGTGAAATGGTAAAAATAAAATGGTAAAATGTAGGTAAATACAAATCAACAATGGCAGGCCTAAACTTCTTTTAATTTTTCGGCCATCATAGACATCAGAACAGCTCTTCCTTAAGGCACAGAAGTTGTAAATCTCCTCTTTAGCTTCGAATCAATAGCTTGCTCATTCAAATCGAACATTCGTAGCTCAAGTTATGATTTTTCTACCGAAACTGTTTTTCAGCACACGAAATAACGAAGGGTCTCAGCTATAATCAGATTTCGGCAATGAAAATGATCAAACTAGCTTGCGGAATGAAGGAGAGTTAAAGATCTATATGTTGGCTTTTAAATGAATTTGGAATCACTCAGTTCCCATACCTACAGCTCGAGATATAATTTTTTCTCGTGAAGGGCCGCCAAGTGATGATTTTTACCTACATAAAAAATAATTATTTAATATATATATATTTTTTAATATTAATGAACAGCAAACCACATATGTACAGTGAATACGCATATGAACAGTAAGCCGGTGAATAGTAACTATGAATAGTAAAATGCGTGTGAATATTAAAAACATATGAATAGTAACCCGGTGGAAAAATGCTCAAAATATATAAATTAATCACACTCAAAGTGTATAATGATAATTTAAACTCTTAATAACAATACACTTATGAGTATTCATCAAACTCTCTATTTGAAAGTTCAACCTGGCCATTGGTTTAAGGGTGATAAGCCGAACCTACTTTATGTGTAACCCTGTATTTTCCCAAAAGAGCTTCAAATTGCTTATTGCAAAAATTCTTACCCTCATCATTGATTATAGCTCTCAGAGTTCCAAAATGAGCAAAAATGAATTTTTTAAGAAAATAAAGAACTATCTTGGCATCATTGGTAGGAAAAGCTGCTACCTCTACCCTTTTGACACAGAATCAATAGCTACCAAAATGTATTTGTTAGAAAAAGAAGAAGGAAACGGTCCCATAAAATCAATACCCCAAACATCAAATAATTCCACAACAAAAATATTGTTCAGAGTCATCTCATAAAATTTAGAAATATTTCCACTTGTTTGACATTGATCACATGCAGCAACAAAAGCATGACAATCGTTAAAAATACTAGGCCAATAAAAACCAGATTACAATACTTTGGCAGCTATCGTAGTGGCACCAAAATGACCACCTACCTCTTGAGCATGACAATGATGCAAAATGCTGTTTATTTCACTCTCAGGAATACATCTTTTAATCATTTTGTCATCACAAATTTTGAACAAAAATGGATCATCCCACAAATAATATTTAACATAAAAAAGAAATTTCTTTTTTTGTTGATATGACAAGTCAAGGGAAATGATGTTACTAACCAAATAGTTTGCAAAATCTGCAAACCAAGGAGAGTTAGAATTATTCAGCACAAACAAATGTTCATTAGGAAATGTTTCTTTGATGGTGGAATCATCATAAGGTAATTCTAGCCTAGACAAATGATCTACAACCACATTCTCAGAACCTTTCTTATCCTTGATCTCAATATCAAATACTTGCAATAAAAGGATCCATCTAATCAACCTAGTGTTGTGAGTATAAGAGTTTTATATTTATAACCTCTATTCACCCACAAGTGTATGTATTAAGTGCATGACATGTCGAGCATTTAACCTTTATTTTTGTTATTCATAGCAATAATTGTTAGAATTTATTATCCTTCTAGTGTTATCTTATGTTTTATAGGTAAAGGTGATTGGAGTCAAAGAAGGGTAACTTGTAAGCAATTTTTGGACCTTTTCTTGGCAGATTTAGGCTTGGGTAAAAGTATAAATGTTGTAGCCCTTCTTCTTAGCTTTGAGTAGGCTATTGAATCTCCTCAATCAAACATTTTTGCTCAAGTTTATGGTCAAAATACTAAAAAGTAACCGTGCTATCGAGCATTGGCGATGCATCGCCAGAAGTGGCGACGTGTCACCAAGACCTAATCTGTTTATAAAAATCATTGGTGCAAAGTTACGAAAGATGATCCCCATCAACCCCAAGCCCTCCAGAATCATTTTTGGCTAGTTTTTTTAGGGTTTTCATGGATTAGGAAGCCAAGAAGCTGATTGGATGGAGATTCTAGCTTGAATTGGAGTGGAAGCTCTTCTACAAAAAGGATTTCTATTTGGATTTGGTTCTTTTAACCCTAACTCCTTTTTTTTTTTTAGTTTGAGATTCTTGTAAATATGTGTAAATTTTTTGTTTCTATGGATGTTGTGAACCATTTGGGATGATTTAATGCTTGTAAATACATAACCCATTAATTACTTCCTTGATTTGTTGGCTCTTTTAGCTTATGCTTGAATGTGTTATTCATTTGTTGGCTACTTGTGTTGAACAACTTGCTAGACTTAGAAAAGGCTCAAGAGAGGTTTACAAGGTTGGAAGAGGGCTAATATAGTATGGGTAATGGGTAGATTCAAGAGAACTATTGTTCATATGAGGCCTTAAAAGAGAACTTGAGCTTAATGGTTTCTAGAATAACTGGTAAGCATAAGAATGTCTAACGGGGTTTTAAGGAACTAATTGGCCCTATCTTGAGAGAGAAGGGTTGATACTATAGAGTTTTCCCGCCTGCAACTTTCAGGAAGCATGATTTGGGTTAGGTAGATACTTGTGTCAAAGCTATGTCTATGTAGCAGTCCATTTGGTTTGAATTTCTTAGAAACTTTGTAAATATATGTTTAGGATAGTTGTTATGTTTGTTTGGTTTGATGGTTGGGTGATCCTCAATTTTGATAGTTTAGCTTCTTATTCCTTGTTTTTCATGGATTGTTTACTCTTGCTAAGGTGAGGTCATTGTACTTGGTATTTGATGGGATTCTTCGCCATACAATTTCTCTGTGGGATTCACACCTGACTCACCGTTACTACAATTGACACCGTACAGTTACGGGTAAGATTAAAGTTAAGGTTGATAAGGTTTTTTATAAACTTCTATCTCATGATAATACAACGTTGTTGTGTGCAAGTGGCAAATAGGGTATCGTCCCAAAAGATAGTATGATTCTTCCAAGATTCAAATTCTAGTTACTCAAGCCACTTAAGCTACAATGTGAAAGAAAGCAATTGAAATGAGTGGGAATTAGGGTTGGTTGAGTGAATTTGTGTATAAAAAGTAATGACTAGAGTGAATGAAAGCACTAACTACCTAATGAAACCTAAGATGATATAATGGATGAATGCAAAAGCTGCTGGTGAAAACTAAGGTGCGATGAAATGAAAAGGCTATCTAGGATTAGCTAAACTAACTACAAATTAAATGACTTGGTTAAGAATACTATCTCCCTAGGATTCTATTCTCTTTCTTGCTACCTAAGTTAAGTGAGGTTCTAAGAGCATTCACTTTTTATGTGATGAGAGGATTCAAAAATCAAAACACTCTTTCTTAAGACCAAGTTTTGCTCACCTTAGACTAACTATGGCATTCCTCAAGCTCATAAATTAACCCAAGATGGATTAAAACCTAACCTCAATAAAATCACTTAATGGGTTCATGAATAACCTCTAATCCACAATACCCGTTATGATCTACTCTTCATTTCCGCCTCCCCCATTTATCTCTCAAGACAAAAGTGAGATTTTGAAGTATGTGTAGTGGCCAATCAACACACAAACATGAAGCACAAAAGTACAACACAAGATCATTAATACCCATGAAAAACCTCAAATAAACATTAGATACCAAATATCAAGATCTACTCCATGTCCATTCTAGCAACAAGCATTAAACTAGAGTTTAAGGAAACCATAAAGAAATACTAAAGAGAAAAGGGAAAAAGGAACCAAAAGAAACCCCTAGACTTAAGTCTTCTTTGCCTTAAAGCTTTTTCTTGGCACCTTCAACAAAGCTCCTAGCGCTCCTCCAATGGTAACTCCAATAGATAAGAGGAGAATAGTATATCAATGTATATATGTCTCTACCTCCCTTGATTGAGATATATCCCAAAACCCTATTTTTCTTTTTGTCTTATGTTCTACCTCTCTTAAAGGAAAAAATCCCCTACCCCCTAGATAGCTTGCAATGAGGGAAGAAAGTAAGGGGCCATCAAAATCCAAGGAATGGGCAAGGACAACGACAAAATAAGGGAATTTTCTATGACGCGTCGTAGGCGTATCGAGTTGGCAGCAACACATCGTCACCATTGGCTACGCGTCACTAATGGAAGCATATAATGGCAGAGTATGATAACACTAGTGACGAATTTTTGGCACCGTTGCCAGGGATAGTGAATAAATTATTACCTTGGATATCAAATTGTTGGTTCCTCTTGTCTACTTGTTCTTTTTCCTTGTATTTAGTTGTGCTTTCTTTTTTCATTGTAAGTGCTTTTAGTGCATTACCCAGAGCTCTGGTTCTCACTTAGTGCCGTTTGATCCAGAAATCGAGAGAAGCTTAAATGAGCTTTATTTGAGGAGCAAGGTTGTTGTTGAAGAAGAATGTTCTAGTGTGTCATGTTCCGTCAACATGGAGGAAAATCTAAGAGACAACATGAGAAATTTGGGAAGAGAAAGAAATGCAAATCCTTTAGACCTCAATGGAGATGATGAGGTGATGGACAATGGACAATGAGAAGCTAATGGCAATGGTGCAAGAAGAAGGGATAGACTAGTACTCGACTATTTTGGAACTAAAAGGATGAGGATCCAGGCAACATGATTAGGCTGGTGCCACTTCAAGGTCGGGCGTTCATGATCCCTAGCCATGTTTTGCAACTAGTTGAGACACATCCTTTTGGATGAGTTATCGACGAAGACCCAAACAACTACATTAAAAGGCTTGTTCGTTTATGTAAGACATTTGATTTGGAGGGTGTAAGTGAGGATGCAAAAAGGATGAGACTCTTCCCTTTTTCTTTTGTTGGTGAAGCTATGAAGTGGTTTGAGAATTTGAAACCTTCTTCAATCCACACATGGCAAGATTTATAAAATGTTTTCATTAGAAGGTTCTTCCCCTCTCAAAAGGCCTTTGAGCTTAAGAATGAGTTATTGCGTTTAGGCAAAATGAATGAGAGTCACTTGTGGAGGCATGGTGTGGCAACGTCGGGTTTTCTGGAGTCGCCACCAATCAGTTTTCTTAGGTCGATTGGTCACCTTAAAATTGGTCTGCGAGAGTTCGGGGATCGAGAGTACGGTTACGCTAAAACAATATTGTTATAGCGCCCAAAATTGGCACCTTAGTTGATTTTAATTTTGTTTTACTTTGCTTTTAAATAATTTTCAGTTAATTTAGAAATTTTAACTGAATTAGTCGAAATATGGATTTTTAAGTTAATTTGTATAGAATTTTATACTTCCGAACCATGGACTCTGCCGAGTCATTTGGACACGGAAGATTTGATTCCGAACCATGGACTCTGCCGAGTCACCCGGACACGGAATTTGACAAAATTTTAAAGAATTTTATCCATATTGTAAATATGGATTTTTATCTTTATATTTATTTAATTTATTTAGTTAAAAAAAGTTAATATTTTCCAAACCGTAGATCTTGCCGGATCATCCGGATATGGAAATTACTTTAATTAATTGTTAGTTATATAATTATTAATTATTAGTATTATGAAAATTTTGAATTTTTAATAATTTTAAAAATTATAAAGTATTTTATTATTCTTTTATTCTTTTTTTTTATTCTTTTTATTTGATAAAAGTTAAGCCAAAAAGAAATTATTTAATCAAGGTTTTATTTATTTAATGAAGAAAACTAAAGATGTATATTTTAAAAATAAAAGTAAAGTCTTAATATTTTATTTATTTTATTTTTTTAAGAAAAGATTAATCAAAAGTGATCATTTAATAAAGAAAATAAAAATTTATATGTATATTTCAAAAATAAAAGAAAAATCTTAATATTTCTTTTATTCATTTTATTTGGTAAAAGGTTAGCCAAAAAGTAGTTATTTAATTATTTAATGAAATTTTATTTACTAAAGAAAACAAAGAGTTATATATTTAAAAAAAATCTAAGTGAAAGAAAAGTCTTGATATTCATAAAATTTTTTTTATTCTTGATAAAAGATCTTAAAGTAATTATGTAATTTATAAGTCTAAAATATTTATAAAAAAAATTTAATTTTTTTATTACCTTTATTTGAAATTATTTGGGTAAAATTTTTATTTTGTTTAATAAAGGAAACAAAAAGTTATATCCTTTTATTATTTTAAGAGAAATAAGTAAAATATTACTGGATAAAAAACATAAGTAAAATATTATCCCAAAGTTTTTTTTATTTTTTAATAATAAAAGGAAAATTTATTCATATACTTTATTTAAAAAAATGATTTATATACTTTATTTAAAATATTTTCCAAGCCATGGATCCTGGCGGATCATTTGGTCATGGAATTTAATTTTTATTAAATTTTATTTAATTAATTATTAATAAAATCATAATTTTTCTTGAATTTTTTTAAATTTTAAATATCATTACTTTAAAGATGTGTTTAAAAAAAAAATTGATTTGTATTTTTGGAATTATTTAATTATGTTTTTAATAAAAGGAAATAAAGGTTAACTTTTGATAAAAATATGTTCCAAATAATAAAGGATGGGGGCTTTGTAAAATTGGATTCTTGATTAGTCCTAATAAGTAAGTGGAATAAATGATTAGTCCATAATAATAAAAGTCAGCGGTCAGTACAGTTAGTTGTTAGTATAGCAAAAATTAAATGGTTAGTGATAACAATAATAATGAAAGTTAGTGGTTAGCACAGTTAATTGTTAGTATAGCAAAAATTAAATGGTTAGTGATAACAATAATAATGAAAGTTAGTGGTTAGCACAGTTAATTGTTAGTATAGCAAAAATTAAATGGTTAGTGATAACAATAATAATGAAAGTTAGTGGTTAGCACAATTAATTGTTAGTATAACAAAAATAAAAGTTAGTGATAACAATAATAATAAAAGTTAGTTGTTAGTAAAGTTAGTTGTTAACAACAACAATAAAGAAAGGGTTAGTAATAAACAAATAGTAAACAAACAAGTAAAAATTAAAAGGGTTAGTAATTAATTCTGCAAGAACAAAATAAAAAGTTAGTGACCAAAGTGAAAGAAATTGAAAAGATGAAGGATTAAATAGGGGTTTACCCTTTTAAATTTAATTTTTTGAATTTCCTGTTAAGAAACGTGACTTCGCGCGCACAGGGAAGGGAGCAGGGAAGGAGGAGGGAGGAAGGAAGAGCAGGTGGCGGCGGCGTGGGCTGGCAGGGGGCGACGGCGGGGGGCGTGGACGGCGAGGCGACGGCGGGGGAGCGGCGGCGGCGTGACGGCAGCACGGCGATGCGGGACGACGGCCGGAAAGGGAAGGAAAAAGAAAAAAGTCACGGCGGAGGGGAGGCGCGAACGACGGCGGTAGAGGCGGCGGCGGCGGGCCGGACGGCGGGACGACGGCAGAGGGACGGCGGGGGGAGGTGGCGGTCAGGCAGCGTGCAGGAAAGAGAGAGAGATGTGAAACGGAAGAAAAGAAAACAAACGAAGAAGATGGTCGAATCGTAAGAAAACGAATTTTTGAGACTTTCTGGGCAGAGGGAGGATAATCTAGGGAATAAGGCTGTAATTTTATTTTATTTTTGAAACAGAGCTCTAAGTTTTCTTTCTATTTTTTTCTGTATTCAGCACTAAATTTGGAGGCCTATTTATAGAGGAAGTTTGGCCGAACTGTTGATGGATAAATTAATAAAAAATTTCAAACTTATCTTTTAAATTGGTAAAATAACAATTTCAGTCCTTTACATCTCTCAGCCTCTTGATAAGTTCCTGAAGCTTCTGATTTTGACAATTTTGTCGTTTTCTGTCAATTTGGGCCAGAAACGTCGGTCGACCCAAAAATTCATGTGATAAACTACCAAATGCTCCTGGAACTTTCAGAATTTGTCAATTTTTCCCGAAACTTCTTAATTTTGTCATTTTTACCTCGAACTTTTGAATTTTGCCATTTTTTTGGAGTTTTCTTTTTTTCTTTCAAATACACACATATATCATTTTAAATCAAATCTTCACAAAACAAAAATGTATTTTAAACTAATTAAAATTTTTAGTAATAATAATAATAATAAAAATAATAATTTTTTAATTTCTTTTAAAATTTTTTTTTATGGTCGGACGAAATTGGGTGTCAACAGCTGCCCCCCTTTGCATGCTTCATGAGACATGATGTATGCAAAGTTAGTTACCAAATTTCGTCCGGCTTAGCTAGGCATTGAAAACCTTTTCGCCGCCTAAATCCTGAGGTTAAGGAACTCTCCTTAGAACCCCGTCGATAGGAGCTCTCCTATCGTTGAAGGAAAATTGATTGTTTCTGAGGCAAAGGTTCCATCCTTAAAACCTCGGATTGATTGATTGATTTCGAAGCAAAGGTTCCATCCTTAAAACCTCGAATTGATTGATTGATTTCGAGGCAAAGGTTCCATCCTTAAAACCTCGAATTGATTGATTGATCTCGAGGCAAAGATTTCATCCTTAAAACCTCAGATTGATTGATTGATTTCGAGGCAAAGGTTCCATCCTTAAAACCTCGGATTGATTGATTGATGTCGAGGTAAAGGTTTCATCCTTAAAGCCTCGAATTGATTGATTGATGTCGAGGCAAAGGTTCCATCCTTAAAACCTCGGATCGATTGATTTATTTCGAGGCAAAGGTTCCATCCTTAAAACCTCGGATTGATTGATTGATGTCGAGGTAAAGGTTCCATCCTTAAAACCTCGAATTGATTGATTGATCTCGAGGCAAAGGTTCCATCCTTAAAACCTCGGATTGATTGATTGATTTCGAGGCAAAGGTTCCATCCTTAAAACCCCGATGATGAAAATTGATTGTTTTCGAGACAAAGGTTCCATCCTTAAAATCCCGACGATAGGAGCAGTCCTACCGTTGATTGTTTTCGAGACAAAGGTTCCATCCTTAAAATCCCGATGATGAAAATTGATTATTTTCGAAGCAAAGGTTCCATCCTTAAAACCCCGATGATGAAAATTGATTATTTTCGAGGCAAAGGTTCCATCCTTAAAACCCTGATGATGAAAATTGATTATTTTCGAGGCAAAGGTTCCATCCTTAAAACCCCGATGATGAAAATTGATTATTTTTGAGGCAAAGGTTCCATCCTTAAAACCCCGATGATGAAAATTGATTGTTTTTGAGGCAAAGGTTCCATCCTTAAAACCCCGATGATGAAAATTGATTATTTTCAAGGCAAAGGTTCCATCCTTAAAACCCCGATGATGAAAATTGATTGTTTTTGAGGCAAAGGTTCCATCCTTAAAACCCCGATGATGAAAATTGATTATTTTCGAGGCAAAGGTTCCATCCTTAAAACTCCGATGATGAAAATTGATTATTTTCGAGGCAAAGGTTCCATCCTTAAAACCCCGATGATGAAAATTGATTATTTTCGAGGCAAAGGTTCCATCCTTAAAACCCCGATGATGAAAATTGATTTTGAGGCTAAGGAGCTTTCCTTAGGACCTCGAGCGAAATTTATATGAAAGCAATTGAAATTGGAATAATTTTCTTCGAAAGTGTGAATTTTCATAATAGGCGAGCGCAAAGAATTAGGCTTCGATAAAACGAGTGAATCTCAATGATGACAATAACCCTAACAAATTATGTAAAGGGAACGGATGTTTGGAATCAATATTCAAGGTTCATCTAATATTTTCTTCAGTAAATATAGATTCCATTGTGAGATATGTCATCCAAATAAGGTTAAAGCTTAACTACCCCAAAATGTTATGCCTAGTAGACCTAATAGGATGCGTCTCAAGAGTAATAAAAATTACTCTTTACTCAGCCATTCCATCCTAAAGGCGTTGTCCTATGGTTTTAATATCAGCATGGACGAAGCTATATTATAAAAAAAGAAATTCCCTGAAAAGAAAAACTGAAACGCGAAAGAAAATGCTGATAATAAAACTAAAGGACAAGAAAAACGGATCAGATCGCTCCTTTCTTCCACAATACTTCAACAGGGTGAGTAGAGGACCATTATGGGAGTGAACTGGTCGGGAAAGACTGTCGTGTCCAGTCTATCTGAATCATTGCTGGATCTGGTTCAGGAACAAAAGCTTGTATTTTATCTAGCAATTCTTCAGCAGTTGTTGCGGATATTATGATTCGCCGTGCCACTCTTGATATGAAATTCTTCTGCATAGCATAATCCATAAAAGCTATCAGACCTGTAAAGAAATTGTTAACATTTAAAAGCCCAATGGGTTTCTTATGCAAATTAAGTTGGGCCATGGAAGCAATTTGAAAGACTTCTCCCAATGTGCCAAAACCACCTGGTAGAGCGATAAAAGCATCAGCATTTAAAAGCATTTGTAACACACGCTCTTGCAAATTTTTAACCACTAATTCTTCTCCAATCGTGCCCCCAGAAATAAATTTCAGAGGTCCAGGGATAATGCCCAGAACTTGACTTCCTCCTAGAGATGCTGCTGATGCTACACCTCCCATTAATCCGACACTACCTCCTCCATAAACTAAATGTATTTTTCGCTCAGCTAATACTCTACCCAAATGGTTGGCTGCTTTTAAATACTCTTCATCTTTTCCAGGAAAAGCCCCAGAAAATACACAAATACTTCGGGATTTACGAGTTGGGGTTTTCTCCATTCCTATCCTTACCCTTGTGAGAAAAGAGGATATATTTATAGAGATGAAGAGATAAGGCAATAATTTTATTTTCAAGAATGGATACATTATTGCCAGCTATTCACAGTAGTCACGAGTATGACTCTGGTCAGGTATGGGTACACTATCGTTAAAAGATGAGGAAAATTTTCAAAATAGCTGCTAGCATGTACAGTAGTCACTACTGTAGCTTACGTCAGGAGTAGGTACGTGATTGTTGGAAGAAAAGGAAAATTTTAAAAAGTGGCAGCTATATACAGTAATCATAACTGTATTTCATGTCAGGAGTGGGTACATTATTGGGAGGATAATTTCAAAAGCGACAGCTAGCATGTACAGTAATCGTGACTTTGGTTCACGTCAGGAGTGAATACATTATTACCAAAAGGGGAGGAAAATTTCAAAAGCGACAGCTAGCATGTACAGTAATCGTGACTTTGGTTCACGTCAGGAGTGGATACATTATTACCAAAAGGGGAGGAAAATTTCAAAAGCGACAGCTAGCATGTACAGTAATCGTGACTTTGATCCTCGTCTTCCACTGGCTTTGCGTCCAGTAATGGCTTCAATGCTTTCTATGAATCGGTGATTTGCATCTCATCTAGCTTTCTCACAAACTGGCAAACAGGGTCGTTTAGGGTCAGATTCCCAAGACTGTAACGATCTCGTTCTTTTTGGAAAATTATCCATAATCCAACAACCTCAAATTGCACTATTCCGCAAGAATGCGCTTCAAGAACCTCTCGAATATCTTCTAGAGATTCCTTACGCAAGCCATTCTTAATGAATCTTATTCTATCATTACGATTTCTGGTGATCACTCCTGGAGAACGACATTTATTGCCGCAAATCCACCATCCACAATTATGACAAACGCCTAGCCTCTTTGCTCTTCTTTTTTTTGGCATAAGCACTTTTACCAAAGCCGGGCATACGGGGAAAGAACGCTTCTGGAACTTCACCAGCTGAACGAACCTTAGCTTCAATTAGCCACTGCACATTATCAGGAATGCCTTTGTGCATAAATACTCTGAATCGTTCACATCTAGCTTGATAAATCTTTTTAAGAACATTTATTGGGAAGGAAGGAAAATACTTTCGTAGGGCGGAAAGAGAAGACTCCATTGATGAAGGAGGCAAAGAAAGAAATTAGTGATTGTAGTAAACGAAAATAACTAACACATATTTATAGTGATGAAAGGGATAATGCTTTAATTACACTTACAGAAGCAAGTACATTATTGTCAAAAGAAAAGACAAATGACAGCTTATATGTACAGCAATCATGACTGTGGCTCTCATCTTCCACTGATTTATGTCCAGTAATGGCTTCAATGCCTTCTATAAGTCGGGGATTTGCTTCCCATCCAGTTTCCTTACAAACTGACAAACAGGGTCATTTAAAGTCACATTCCCAAGACTGTAACGATCTCGTTCTTTATGGTAAGTCCTCCACAATTTGACAATTTGACCTTGCACTTTTCCACAAGAATGCGTTTCAAGAGTCTCTCGGATATCTTCCAGAGATTCCTTACGCAGGCCATTCTTAATGAATTTTCTTTTATCTTCACGATTTGTGGAGATGTATCCTAAAGAGCGACATTTAGTATTACAATTCCATCGCCCACATTTATAACACACGCCTAGTCTCTTTGCTCTTCGCCTTTTGGCATAACGGCTTTTACCTAAACCGGGCATGCGGGGCATAAATGCATCTGGAACTTCACCCGCCAAACGGACCTTAGCTTCAATTATCCACTGCACATTATCGGGAATACCTTTGCGTGTAAAAACTCTGATTCTTTCACATCTAGCAAGGTAGATCTTTTTAAGGACTTTTATTGGAAGGGAAGGAAAGTATTTTCGTAGTGCAGAAAGAGTAGAATCCATTGATGAGAGAAGAATTTGAGAGAAGAGGGAAATGAATTAGTTATTGTAAGAGACTGGAATAACCGAATTTAGAAGTCACGGGGTATCTTATCTGCTGCTTAATCAGAAGGAAGAACACGCATTTATAGTGATGAAAAGGGATAACGTGTCGATTACACTTAGGGGAGCATGTACATCTGTCAAAAGAAAATGTAAACTTTTCCAAATATAACAAACTGTATGTACAGTAATTGTGACTGTGACTCACATCTTCCACTGGCTTTACGTCTAGTAACGGCATTAACGGCTTCTATGAGTTGAGGATTTGCTTCCCATCCAGTTTTCTTACAAGCTGGCAAACAGGGTCATTTACAGTCAGATTCCCGGGACTGTAACGGTTTCGTTCTTCATGAAAAATGCTCCATAAACCAAGAAGTTCACGTTGCACAGATCCACAAGAATGTGTCTCAATAGTCAATCGGATATCATCCAATGAGTCCTTACTCAGGCCATTCTTGATGAATTGTATTTTATCTTCTCGATTATCGGAGATCATTCCTAAAGAACGACATTTAGTATTACAAGTCCACCGTCCACATTTGTGGCAGACTCGTAACCTTTTCGCTCTTCGCTTTTTGGCATAAGAGCTTCTGCCTATACCAGGCATGTGAGACACAAATGCCTCTGGGATTTCGCCTGCCAGACGAACCTTGGCTTCGATTAACCACCGCACATCTTCAGGGATTCCTTTGTGCATCAGAACTCTTAATCGTTCACAGCGAACTTGGTAGATCTTTTTGAGAATGTTCATTGGGAGAGAAGGAAAATATTTTCGTAAGACAGAAAGAGTAGGATCCATTTTCTAGAGGGAAGTAAAAGACAGAAGAGAGGAAAGAATCAGTTATTATGGGCAACTGAGAGAACCGACTTGAGAGTCACGGAGTACCGTATTCGCCGTTTAACCAGAAAAGTGGATCCTACTTTATTTTGGTATCATAGATATTTCTTATCTTTGATATTCCATCCAGCTGACATCGATCCAGTCCTTGATTATTGAATCCATTGTCCGCTTTTGACAAATTTTCAACGACAATGTTTCTTGATGTCTGCCTTATCTTTGACCACAGCTATCTCTTATCTTGGATGCTGCTAAGCTGGCATCAATCCTGTCCTTCCAGGTGTAGCCTCGATTATTGAATCAATTGCCAGGCTTTTGACAATATTGTCTACTTTATATTTTTTTGATATCTGCCTTATCCTTGGCTATAGCTATCTCTTATCTTGGATACTACTAGCTGACGTCAATCCTGTCCTTCCAGGTGTAGTCTCGATTATTGAATCGATTTCCAGGCTTTTGACATATTGTCTACCTTATCCTTGAATTCCTGATGCGGGTTGGTCCCGCATATTAGCTGTGTATCCAGTGATAGATTGGTAAGAGCTGATGTCATTGAGATCTCAGCTTATACTGCTATAACTGTGCTATGAATGTGATTCCTGTTTGGTCCTTGTTATGTAAAGGCTATGTATGCATGATATGAAATGCATGAATGCAGAGCATGTGTAACTAATGGCTTTTTTTTGTATGGATCTAGTTCTTTATGTCTTTGCTTTACTGGATCTTCTTTGTGATTGCCTTCTTGGACTATCATTGAATCTCTTTATGCTTTCCAGCTTTTGTTCACTGCCTCAAAAGCCCAACTCTTTTCAAAATCCTCTTTCTTTGACTTGTTCTTGAATTTTGGCCTCAATTTCTTTAAAGTTGGTCCGCCTCATAATTTATATCTCTTTCGGGTACTCATCCATTGTCATGGATTTGATACCATAAAAGGCTTTACTTTCAATGTCTGCTTTGCCCCTTTTCTTGTGACCGTGCCGACACTTACTTATTCCCATGTTATAATCTGAATGATTGCTCTTCCTTGAACTCATGTTTTGATCCATAAGACTTGCCCCCTTGTTTATTGAACTTCTTTGTTGGCAGTACTCCTCTTACGCTTCGTAGAGACTACTTTGCCCCCCTGAATATGGTATTTATGTGGATAAAAGGTATCACCTCGCCTTTAACAGAAGGTCAAGCATTTCTAGACCTTTGTGATGGCACTTGATCGTAAATTTCTCTTACAAGAACCACATCTTATTAAAGAAAGACTCAAGCTATCTCCTCACTTTTAAGTCTACATACATTAATGAATAATGGTTTGGCCTTAAAGAAAAACTTTCATCAATTTGCAAAGCTTGACAAAGTAATTTACGGTCTTTGTTTTCAATTAAAATATCCTACCATTCTTCCCTTTCCAACTTGAAGACATAAACTGTGCAAGGCAATAAGGTAGAAACATGATTCACAATAATAGCATTTTAGCTGAATGAGGATGATATCGAGAGGTAACTGTTAGGCGTGAGGAAAATTAAGTTTGAATGTTTTTTTTTTTGTTTTTGTGGCAGTCTTTTAGCTGAATGAGAATAATATTAAGAGGTAAATATTAGGTCTGAGTAAAGTTAAGTTTGAGTGGTGTGAAAGAAGGGTCTTTTAATACTACTCGTGAGCAGTATTAAATAAGGTAGAAACATAATTCACAATGATAGTCTTTTAGCTGAATGAGGATATTAAGTCTGAAGGAAGTTAAGTTTTAATGGTGTGAAAGAAGGGTCTTTTAATACTACTCGTGAGCATATTTGATTATGGTGAAAAACTCAATAGTGATGACTTCAAACTTGCCACCTTTTCCAGAAAGTTTGATCTCATCTGTTGCCCCCCAACTATCGTAATCTTTATGTACACTTGGGTTGAAGGTTGCTTTTGTCTTCTAAACCGTCTTTGCAGGTTTTCAATCTAGAATCCATAGCTCACTTTTTTTGTTTTCTTTCTTTTGCTCTAACTTGAGCCCTTTTTTCTTTTCTTTTTTTTTGTTTTTTTTTTGTTTTTTTTTTCTTTGTTTCCCTTTCCTTTTTTTTTTTTTTTTGTGAGCTATGGTGATGACATACTTGATAACTCTTTTGAAGTGAGATGACTCAAGTGGCCTTGCTTGCTCGTGCTTGTTCTTAGTCCTTTTTGGTTTTGAATTTTCCCTTGTTGTCTTTTGATGGAAGGGATGAATTTCTCTTTTCGGAGTTTGTGTTGCAAAGAACTGAGATCATTGCCCTCTTGAAGTAAAATGATTCAAATGGCCTTAGTTGCTTGTGTTTGCTCTCAGTCTCTTTTTTTTGTTTTGGATTTTTCCTTTAATGGCTTTTGATGGAAGGGAGGAACTTCTTTCCTTTGTTGGAATTTGTGTTGTGGAAAACTGAGAATTTTTTTTTTGTATTGAGCATTTGTGAGAATTGGGAGGCCACTGAAGTCATTTAATATGAGAGCTAACTTCTTTGGAAGTTAATCCCGGACTTCTTACAAGGATGTTGATAACCACTGTGAATTTTTTTTTTTAAGAGTTGGGGTGCAACATATGAAATCATTCTTACTAGATTTAGTAGTACTTTCCAGATCACCACTATCAAATCTCCCTTAACTTTTTATTTTCACCCACGAGTAGTATCATTTAGAAAGCAAAGTATGATGGCAATAATAGTTAGTGCAATGGCAAAGATTGAGAGATAGAGGTAAAAATGAAATTTTTGGTAAAAAGTGGTAGAATGTGTAGGTGTAATAATTGAATTAAAAAGTGGTAGAATGCACACATAACATCTTTTTGTTGGAGAACAAAAAGAATTACCGGTTGTCAAAAAGTAAAGTGTGATGACAATAATGGATAGTATAATGGCAAAGAGTGTAAAAACGGAAAGTAGTAGAATGCACGCATTACATCTTTTTGTTGTACCAGAAAGAATACCAGGTGTCCATCTAACGAAGACTACACCCTAGATTCTGGACTAAATCTAGGAGATTTTTACTATTAGATTACTTTTGCAAGCTTTCAAAGATACAAGTTTATTCAAAGGATTCCCTGTCATTCGAAAATGTATGCGGACTGTTAGGTCAGATCTGACTTGGAGCCCTTCCAAAATCAATGTATTTCCAGCTCAAAATCTTCACTTTCAATTACCAATCACATCGGGCCTAGCAGCTTGACCTCGGTTTTGTTTGATTTGTAGAGGAATGGCCTCGGGACTTGACGGCTTAAGAGTAGGTTTTGAGATCGGTATAGCATTGACTTCTTGTTCTTTAATGATCACATTCACATCATCATAAAAACGATAAGTTGGGATGAGTCTATGAGTCTTTGCAAATTCTTACGGAATTCTGAGCATTCTTGGATAGAATGACTCTTACTGTCATGAAAGTTGCACCATTCCTCATCTTCAACTTCTTCATGTCCAAAAGAAGGCTTTCCCATGATAATCCCTTCTTTTACAAGGCATGAATATACATGCTTAAGAGGGGTTATGATATCATTGACTGACTTTTTCATCAGCCGGTGTTCTTCTATCATATTGACTGGTTTTTCTTGATGAGGCGGCAATGGATTGTGAGTGACGTTCGGTTCATCGGAAAAGTCCAACCACTTTGATTCGATTAATTGTTGGACTATACGTTTCAATGCTGTGCAATTTTCCAAGCCATGGCCTGGAACGCCATCATGATATGGGCAAGTTATGTTGGGGTCATACCACGTTGGATATGGGGGTCCAAATGGATTTGTAGGAATTGGACGGATAAGTTGACTTTCTATGAGTTTTGGATACAACTCAGTGTAAGTCATGGGAATTGGTGCAAGAACTTCTTTTGGTCTTCGTGTGGGTACTGGAGGAGTCGGAACAGGTGGCCGTAACTGATTAGGCCTGTTGAGAGGATAATTGTTGGGCCTATTGGGAGGATAATCATTAGGCCTATTGGAAGGATAATCATTGGGCATATTGGGAGGATAGTCATTGGGCCTATTGGTAGGATAATAATTGGGCCTTTTGGCAGAATAGGATAGGCGAGGACCGGTAGCCACAGTACCTACGAGGGGAATCCCTCTTTCGCGTCCTATTTGTTGTACTTCTTCATCTTTTGTTCTGGATGGTCCTCCTCTTTTCATAGGATCACTAAAAGACTCAGCAATCTTCCCAGTCCTAATCCCATGCTCGATCCTTTCTCCAGACATGACAACATCGGAGAAATTAGTTGCCGAATTGCCAATGAGTTTGTCATAATATGGGTATTTCAGTGTCTGGACAAACAAAGTGACCATTTCTTTTTCTGTCATGGGTGGCTGAACTTGTGCAGCTAAGTCCCTCCACCGTTGGGCATATTCCTTGAAAGTTTCTGGCTTTTTCTTCTCCATGTTTTGGAGAGTTTGGCGATCCGGAGCCAAGTCCATAACATGTTTATAGTTGCCGATGAAGGCCTGAGCAAGGTCATTCCAAGTTTTGATGTTTCTTGGTCCTTGACTTAGATACCACTGCAATGCTTATTTTGTGAGACTTTCCTGAAAAAGTGCAATCCACACCTTTTCATCTTTTGTGAGTGGTTGTAGTCTCCTTAGGAACAGTGTGATGTGAGTGATGGGATCACTCGTTCCGTCGTATTTTACGAAATCCGGTACTTTAAAGTCCAAAGGGATTATGACGTCTGGCACTAAGCAGAGGTCATCCACTGAGAGAGATCCGAATATATTACCTCTTTCAATGGCTCGCAGTCTCTTCTCTATTGTTTCGAGTTTTTGAGATTCTCCTTCTTCCTTTGGTGGTGTCTTCTTCTCTTCATACACAGTGTCTTGTTTCAGGTGAACACTAGCAGACTGTCCTGGTTCCTGAAACAAGTTTTCTTGGACTGAGACTCGTTGCGGAGTGAATCCCGGAGGATAAGTGGGATCTTGTGCTTCTTTGATGGGAACTTGAGTTACTTTCTCCTTGATTAGTTCCATGAATTGTCTCATCTGTTCTGCCATACTTTCTATCTTGGACTCCATCTCTATAAGACGTCCTTCGGCTTGTTCTGCCATTAATCTTGTTTGAAGCCGAGTTGAATATCGGTGTTGAGGTCCAATTTTACCTTTTTAAAGGAATATTTATTTTATTAGATTCTATGCGTATATGATTGATGTGATGGATGCATGCAATGAGATTATGTTTTTTTCAAAATTTATATGCACGTAATTGATGTAATGGAATGCATGCAATGAGATTATTTTTATCAGATTTTATATGCGTGTGATTGATGTAATGGATGCATGCAATATAAAGTGAGATTATGTTTTTATCAGACTTTATATGCACGTGATTAATGTAATGGAATGCATGCAATGAGATTATTTTTATCAGATTTTATATGCATGTGATTAATGTAATGGAATGCATGCAATGAGATTATTTTTATCAGATTTTATATGCGTGTGATTGATGTAATGGATGCATGCAATATAAAGTGAGATTATGTTTTTATCAGACTTTATATGCACGTGATTAATGTAATGGAATGCATGCAATGAGATTATTTTTATCAGATTTTATATGCATGTGATTAATGTAATGGAATGCATGCAATGAGATTATTTTTATCAGATTTTATATGCGTGTGATTGATGTAATGGAATGCATGCAATGAGATTATTTTTATCAGACTTTATATGCACGTGATTAATGTAATGGAATGCATGCAATGAGTGAGTTTGCTTATCCAATATCATGGAACTTCAAGACTTTTAGTTGTCATTATAAAGACCAAAAAGTTAGCAAAGTTTAATGCGTGGTTTTGATGTATGAAGAGTAATTGCACAAAACAGAAGTACAAGAAAAGAAAAATAAGGTTATTAATAAGTTAAATAACAATTAACAACTCATGAACTATTATGGATAAACAAGTTAAAACCATACGAAGAAAAGTGTAGAGTAACAACACAGCACAACAAGGATATGCTTTGGCGTTGGTAAAATGGTAGAAATTCTATGGTCAGTTCTATGGTTAAGTGGGGAGTTCTATATGCATAAGGTGGTTTATCAAAAAGGCAAGGGATAGTTCCCGAATCCCGTCACTAAATCATAGTGACGGCCCGATTCCTTACCCTCTAGGGTTAATGTAAGGAATGGATTAATTCGAGTCGTAGCTTTTCGTGGGCCCATGCAGAGACTAACCGTCTCAGAAGGCAATACACTACTTTGCTACTTTGAAACCGGTGAAGGCTTGGAGACCATGGCCTCTCAAGGACAACAACACCAATTCCGCTTAGAAAGAACGTGTTCGCTTTGATGAAGCTCGGGTATAGAGCTTCATATTGTGAATGCATAATGCATGTTTACCTAAGTAAATATAACATATAAATCCACATAAATATAAGCAAAGCAAATCAAAATAAATCAACTTGTAGGCTCGACTCACTAACGTCGACACCCCCAGTGGAATCGCCAAGCTGTGGCAACGTCGGGTTTTCTGGAGTCGCCACCAATCAGTTTTCTTAGGTCGATTGGTCACCTTAAAATTGGTCTGCGAGAGTTCGGGGATCGGGAGTACGGTTACGCTAAAACAATATTGTTATAGCGCCCAAAATTGGCACCTTAGTTGATTTTAATTTTGTTTTACTTTGCTTTTAAATAATTTTCAGTTAATTTAGAAATTTTAACTGAATTAGTCGAAATATGGATTTTTAAGTTAATTTGTATAGAATTTTATACTTCCGAACCATGGACTCTGCCGAGTCATTTGGACACGGAAGATTTGATTCCGAACCATGGACTCTGCCGAGTCACCCGGACACGGAATTTGACGAAATTTTAAAGAATTTTATCCATATTGTAAATATGGATTTTTATCTTTATATTTATTTAATTTATTTAGTTAAAAAAAGTTAATATTTTCCAAACCGTAAATCCTGCCGGATCATCCGGATATGGAAATTACTTTAATTAATTGTTAGTTATATAATTATTAATTATTAGTATTATGAAAATTTTGAATTTTTAATAATTTTAAAAATTATAAAGTATTTTATTATTCTTTTATTCTTTTTTTTTTTATTCTTTTTATTTGATAAAAGTTAAGCCAAAAAGAAATTATTTAATCAAGGTTTTATTTATTTAATGAAGAAAACTAAAGATGTATATTTTAAAAATAAAAGTAAAGTCTTAATATTTTATTTATTTTATTTTTTTAAGAAAAGATTAATCAAAAGTGATCATTTAATAAAGAAAATAAAAATTTATATGTATATTTCAAAAATAAAAGAAAAATCTTAATATTTCTTTTATTCATTTTATTTGGTAAAAGGTTAGCCAAAAAGTAGTTATTTAATTATTTAATGAAATTTTATTTACTAAAGAAAACAAAGAGTTATATATTTAAAAAAAATCTAAGTGAAAGAAAAGTCTTGATATTCATAAATTTTTTTTTATTCTTGATAAAAGATCTTAAAGTAATTATGTAATTTATAAGTCTAAAATATTTAAAAAAAATTTAATTTTTTTATTACCTTTATTTGAAATTATTTGGGTAAAATTTTTATTTTGTTTAATAAAGGAAACAAAAAGTTATATCCTTTTATTATTTTAAGAGAAATAAGTAAAATATTACTGGATAAAAAACATAAGTAAAATATTATCCCAAAGTTTTTTTTATTTTTTAATAATAAAAGGAAAATTTATTCATATACTTTATTTAAAAAAATGATTTATATACTTTATTTAAAATATTTTCCAAGCCATGGATCCTGGCGGATCATTTGGTCATGGAATTTAATTTTTATTAAATTTTATTTAATTAATTATTAATAAAATCATAATTTTTCTTGAATTTTTTTAAATTTTAAATATCATTACTTTAAAGATGTGTTTAAAAAAAAATTGATTTGTATTTTTGGAATTATTTAATTATGTTTTTAATAAAAGGAAATAAAGGTTAACTTTTGATAAAAATATGTTCCAAATAATAAAGGATGGGGGCTTTGTAAAAATTGGATTCTTGATTAGTCCTAATAAGTAAGTGGAATAAATGATTAGTCCATAATAATAAAAGTCAGCGGTCAGTACAGTTAATTGTTAGTATAGCAAAAATTAAATGGTTAGTGATAACAATAATAATGAAAGTTAGTGGTTAGCACAGTTAATTGTTAGTATAGCAAAAATTAAATGGTTAGTGATAACAATAATAATGAAAGTTAGTGGTTAGCACAATTAATTGTTAGTATAACAAAAATAAAAGTTAGTGATAACAATAATAATAAAAGTTAGTTGTTAGTAAAGTTAGTTGTTAACAACAACAATAAAGAAAGGGTTAGTAATAAACAAATAGTAAACAAACAAGTAAAAATTAAAAGGGTTAGTAATTAATTCTGCAAGAAAAAAATAAAAAGTTAGTGACCAAAGTGAAAGAAATTGAAAAGATGAAGGATTAAATAGGGGTTTACCCTTTTAAATTTAATTTTTTGAATTTCCTGTTAAGAAACGTGACTTCGCGCGCACAGGGAAGGGAGCAGGGAAGGAGGAGGGAGGAAGGAAGAGCAGGTGGCGGCGGCGTGGGCTGGCAGGGGGCGACGGCGGGGGGCGTGGATGGCGAGGCAACGGCGGGGGAGCGGCGGCGGCGTGACGGCAGCACGGCGATGCGGGACGACGGCCGGAAAGGGAAGGAAAAAGAAAAAAGTCACGGCGGAGGGGAGGCGCGAACGACGGCGGTAGAGGCGGCGGCGGCGGGCCGGACGGCGGGACGACGGCAGAGGGACGGCGGGGGGAGGTGGCGGTCAGGCAGCGTGCAGGAAAGAGAGAGAGATGTGAAACGGAAGAAAAGAAAACAAACGAAGAAGATGGTCGAATCGTAAGAAAACGAATTTTTGAGACTTTCTGGGCAGAGGGAGGATAATCTAGGGAATAAGGCTGTAATTTTATTTTATTTTTGAAACGGAGCTCTAAGTTTTCTTTCTATTTTTTTCTGTATTCAGCACTAAATTTGGAGGCCTATTTATAGAGGAAGTTTGGCCGAACTGTTGATGGATAAATTAATAAAAAATTTCAAACTTATCTTTTAAATTGGTAAAATGACAATTTCAGTCCTTTACGTCTCTCAGCCTTTTGATAAGTTCCTGAAGCTTCTGATTTTGACAATTTTGTCGTTTTCTGTCAATTTGGGCCAGAAACGTCGGTCGACCCAAAAATTCATGTGACAAACTACCAAATGCTCCTGGAACTTTCAGAATTTGTCAATTTTTCCCGAAACTTCTTAATTTTGTCATTTTTACCTCAAACTTTTGAATTTTGCCATTTTTTTGGAGTTTTCTTTTTTTCTTTCAAATACACACATATATCATTTTAAATCAAATCTTCACAAAACAAAAATGTATTTTAAACTAATTAAAATTTTTAGTAATAATAATAATAATAAAAATAATAATTTTTTAATTTCTTTTAAAAATTTTTTTTATGGTCGGACGAAATTGGGTGTCAACACATGGGTGCGCTTCAAAAGGATGGTGAAGAGGATTCCAACACAATATATTGATCACAGGTTGAACCTAAATACTTGGTTACAAGTTGATGCCACCACTAATGGGTTCTTATTATTAAAGGATGTGGATGAGTGCGTTGAATTGTTAAACAATATGGTCAAGAGCCTTGAGCTTCGTGGAAAAAGGGCTTCAAGAAAATGGAGTAGTTTGTATGACGTTGACTAGGATACCTCCCTCTAAGCACAACTTTTGGTACTCACTAGTATGGCATCCAAATTGGCCAAGAATCAAGATAGGATGAAGATACAACAAGCCATGACTAGTGAGGATGTGGAAGACTTGGAAGATGTGAATTTTGTGGGCTATCGGAATCCTTATCCACCAAAGCAAGGAACGGGCAACTTTTTCCCAAGGAACCGTCAACTTGAAGAGTTCAATTATTCAAATCCAAATGGTGCCATGGAACCACAAGAGGAAATCTCATATGAATCGGACACTTCTTTGAAGGACTTTATGAAGGGAATAATGGGTGAATTCATGCATGAAGTAAGGGGGATGGCAAGTGGACAAAACAAAAGATTAGCGCATTAGAAGAGGAGATGAAAACAATGCAACTAATACCTAAGCTTCAATAAACAATTTGGAGACACAAATGAGCCAATTAGCCACCTTCATAAAACAACTCCAAAAGGGCAAGTTTATAACAAATGATACGGATGTTAATCCAAGGGAGTCTTGTCAAGCTATAACTTTAAAAAGTTAAAGGAATGTGATGGCACAACCCAAAAAACTACTTACTCAAGAAGATTATCCTCCTTAAGGACCCACCCTCCTGGAAAATGTTAAAGATGTTCAAGTGTTGCCGCCAAGTGGTAAGAAACCTCATTCAAATGATGAGGGAAGAAATGTGCCCACTCAAAATGAAGCATTGAAGCATGCTCTTATTCTCTTATACCCTCAAAGGCTAAATCCTAAGAAGGAAGATGCTCAATTTAAAAATTTTCTTGAAATATTCAAAAACAAATTGGAGATAAACATTCCCTTCTTGGAAGCGATAAATCAAATGCCTTCATATGCCAAGTTCCTCAAGGAGTTGATCACTAAAAACAGGAAGTTCCTTGATAATGAGCTTATTTTGGTGAAGGAAAAAGCAAATGCCATCATTCAACGAAAAAATGCCTCAAAAACTCAAGGACCTAGGGAGTTTCACTATTCTTTTAGACATTAAGTCTTTTCATTGTGACAAGGCTTTATGTGATCTTGGAACTAACATTAACCTAATGTTATTGTCTATTTACAGAAGCCTTGGTCTTGGAGAGGTGAAGCCTTTATTAATTTGTCTCCAATTGGTGGATAGATCCCCCACCTTTTCAAAAAATGTTTTGGAGGATGTGTTGGTCAAAGTCAGCAAATTTATATTTCCAGTAGATTTTGTGGTATATATAGAAGAATATCATAACATGCCAACCATTCATGGGAGACTTTTTTTTACTACTGGGAAGGCCGTCATCGATGTGGAAAAAGGTAACCTTACCCTGAAAGCTAATGATGAGGAGATTACGTTCAATCTTGCCCAAGCTATACAATTTATTGATGATAAGATGCCCAAGTGTTTTATGGTGGATGTGGTTGATTCTTGCATTGAAGAGATAAGAGATTATTTGTTCATGGAGGATTCATTGGGGAAGGCATTTGTTTGTGAAAGTCCATTTGGTAAAGAAGTTTATAAAGTGCTAAATGCTTGGGATTCCATTGATTCTTGTGAGAAGTTACAAGCTCAAATGAGAGGATTGAAGCAACTTTTATCTTGTGAGACCAAAGAGGAGCCCAAGTTAGAGTTGAAACCATTGCCCAAGGATCTTAAGTATGCTTATCTTGGAAATGGAGAGTCCTTTTCGATGATTATTTCTTCATCATTGACCACTTTGGAGGAGGAGAAATTGATAAGAGCGATGAAAGAGCACAAGAGTGCAATTGCTTGGTCCATCTCCAATATCAAGGGTATTAGTCCTGACACTTACACACATAAGATATTGATGGAGGATGAATACAATCCATTAATTCAAGCTCAAAGAAGATTGAATCCCAAGATGAAGCAGGTGGTGAAGGAAGAGATCTTGAAACTTCTCAAGGCCAGCATTATCTACCCCATTTCGGACTCACAATGGGTTAGTCTAGTGCAAGTAGTGCCTAAGAAGGGTGGAACCATCGTGGTGGGCAAAACAATAATCGGATCTCTACAAGATTGGTGACCAAGTGGAGAGTATGCTTTGATTACCGCAAGCTCAACAAAGCCACCTGGAAGGATCATTTCCCTTTGCCAATCATTGATCAAATCTTGGATCGATTGGCAGGGCACTCTTTTTATTATTTCTTAGATGGATACTTCGACTACAACCAAATTGCAATAGCCCTAGAGGTCAAGAGAAAATGACTTTTACTAGTCCTTGGGGTACATATGACTTTCGGAGAATACCATTTAGTTTTTTCAATGCACCAGCAACCTTTCAACATTGTATGATGGGCATCTTTTCAAACATGGTGGATAAATGCATGGAGATATTTATGGAAGACTTCTCAGTCTTTGGTGATTTTTTTGATGCATGTTTGGATAATCTAGCTCTTGTCTTGAAAAGATATAAAAAAATCAACTTGCTTTAGATTGAGGAAAATGTCATTTCATGGTTAGTTTCAGCATAATGCTTGGCCACAAAATTTCTTGTGAAGGCATAAAGGTGGATAGAGCTAAGATTGTTGCTATCAAAAAATTGCCACCACCCACAAATATGAAGGGAGTTAGAAGTTTCTTGGGCCATACCGGTTTCTACCGAAGATTTATTACGGATTTTTCCAAACTTACTAAGCCACTTTGCAATTCGCTTGAGAAAGAAGCTCCATTTGTTTTTTATTAACATTGTATTGAGGCTTTTGACATCTTGAAGGAAAAGTTGGTAAAGGCTCCCATAGTAGTAGCACCAAATTTGGATGAGCATTTTGAAATTATTTGTGATGCTAGTGACTATGCCGTTGGAACGGTGTTGGGACAAAGAAGGGAGAAATTTTTTTTGGTGATATATTATGCTAGCACAACATTAGATGAAGCTTAACAATATTATACTGCTACCTAGAAGGAGTTGCTAACGATGGTGTTCTCGGCAGATAAATTTAGCCCTTACATTGTAGGATCCAAGGTGGTAGTGTACACTGATCATGCGGCTATCAAATACCTCTTCATTAAGAAGGATTCCAAGCCAAGATTAATTTCGTGGATTCTCCTCCTTCAGGAGTTTGATCTTGAAATCAAAGACAAGAATGGTAGTGAAAATTTGGTGGCAGATCATTTGCCTCGACTTGAAGTTCATGTGCCATCTTTGGGGAGCCAAATTCAAGAACATTTCCCGGATGAAAGCCTATTCAAGGTGGAGGATAAATTGTCATGGTATGCAGACTATGTGAAATACCTAGTTTGCAGAGTTCTACCTCCAAACTTGTCTTACCAAAGGGAAAAGAAATTTCAAGCTGATGTGAAACACTACATTTAGGATGACTCATACTTGTTTAGGAGGTGTGCCGACCAAGTAGTGAGGAGATGTGTCACACTTGAGGAAGCTAAGGAAATCTTGCATCATTGTCATGCCTCACCCTATAGCGGTCATTTCAAAACAACTAAGACGACAAACAAGGTCCTTCAAATCGGGTATTATTGGCCAACCCTCTTTAAAGATTCTTATACATTTGTGCTTACTTGTGATAGATGCCAAAGGATGGGTAATTGATGAATACTCATAAGTGTATTGTTATTAAGTGTTTAAATCATCATTATACACTTTGAGTATAATTAATTTTTATATTCGAAGGATTTTTCCACCGAGTTACTATTCACACATTTTTTATTATTCACACATTTTTACTATTCACCAGTCAATATTTACCAACTTACTATGCCTACACATATTTCACTGTTCATACACATATTTTACTATTTATACACATTTTCAATATTCATTAATATTAAAAATTTATTTTTTCTTCATAGGTAAAATCATCACTTGGCGACCCTTCACAAGAAAAATCATATCTAGAGCTATAGACGTCGGAACTGAGTGATTCCAAAGTTCATCTAAAATCCAACACATAGATCTTAAACTCTGCTTCATTCCACAAGCTAGTTTGATCATTTTCATTGCCAAAATCTGATTATAGATGAGACCATTCGTTCTTTCGTGTGCTGAAGAGCAGTTTCGGTAGAAAAATCATAACTTGAGCTACGGATGTCTGATTTGAATGAGCAAGCTATTGATTCGAAGCTAAAGAAGAGATCCATATGTTTTATGTTTTAAGAAAGAGCTGATTTGAGGTCTACAATAGTCAAAAAATTAACAGAAGTTACAACCTGCCATTATTGATTTATATTTACCTACCTTGACTATTCTAGCCTATCATTTACTTTTTCACCAACCCCAAAACTCTATAAATAGGCACCTTGGGGGGAGGATGAATTCATACCATTTCTTAGGCTTCCTTTATATTCTTCTTTAGCTTTTCTTCTTTAGATTTGTTCTAGTTTTCAATACTGAAGCTCTGTTCAAGTGTTTTCTCGTTCTTCTTCTTGTTCTTCTTTAGATTTTTCAATCCATGTTCATTTCATCTTTCTACATGTTGTGTACTTTTATCATGGCTAACTAATCTTTTTTTTGCTAAGGTGAAAGGGTGAAGCTTTTGGTATAGAGGTTATGATTGATTTGAATGGATCACAACGTTAACGGTATTTTCTTCCTTAATCTATTTAACTACCCTCCTTGTTAAGTGAGAGTCTTGATTCATCATAATCAAATCATTGGCACAAAAGTTGCTTGATTCCCTCTGTAGAACATCGCTCTTTGGGTTATATTGGAATCTTGAGTTATTGTAGACAAAGGTTGGCATAATGGATAGTTGAATCCATTTGCAAGCATTGGCGTTTTAAGATCAATGAAAGTCAATACTAACTAAATTTCCCGATTGGGACCTCTTTTATGTGTGGATGCCAATTGAGTGGTAAGATGGGCTAAAATTAATCATAATCGATATACTAAAAGTGGATCCCCTAACCTTAGCTATTTTAATTGAATTTGAATTTTTAATTTGCACTTGTTCACACCTTGTACCAAAATCTTCCCATACTACCAAATCTATAATTTGTATTTCTTAGTTCACTTCCCTATGGTTTGACACTCGAACTCCGAAGATTTTATTACTTACGACAACTTACACTTGGGTTACAACTGCTAAAATGCAGCAAGTTTTTGGTGCCGTTGTCGGGGAAGTAACATTAGAGTACAAGTTTATTTTTTTTTTTGTTCTTTTTATTTTATTTTATTTTTTGTTCATTATATAGCAGGCTGAGCCTCCTATCTCTTAATTTCTGTTAATTTTATTTTTCTTTATGTTTCTTTATTGTTGAATGGAAGGCTCAGCCTCCTGCATTTTATTTTCTATTTATTTTGTGTTTTTTTTGTTGAATGGAAGGCTGAGCTTCTTGCCCCTTTAATTTCTGTTAATCTTATATTTCTTAATTTTTTTTATTTTTATCGTTGAATGGCAGGCTGAGCCTCCTATCTTTTATTTTTTGTTCATATTGCTTTCCTTTTATTATTTTTCCTTATTATTATTGTATGGAAGGCTAAGCCTTCTACCTAACTTGTTGTTGATATTTGTTTTTCTTGCTATTATTTTGTTAATGCATGAAAGCTTGGTCACGTACATCAAGTGGTAGACTAGTAAGAGAATCTTTATCTTCTTCAAACATGGTTGAACACATTAATGAATAAGAAGATAACCATTCTCTTCATAATGACCAAGATTGACCTAGGACACTTAGAAAACACATGAACCCCATAAGAAATTGCACTCAATCATGTCTAATATTTCCTGCTGGTGCATGTCACTTCAATTTCAAGCCAGATACTATTAAACTTTTACCAACTTTTTATGGCTTTGATTCTGAAAATTCTTACTTGCATCTAAGAGAATTTGAACAAGTCTATCACACATATAACAACCTAAACTGTAGCATGAACACCATCATGCTTAAGCTTTTTCCTTTTTCTTTAAAAGATAAAGTTAAAACTTGGCTACAGAATCTTAGGTCAGGCTCCGTCAATTTATGGGATGAACAGCAACAACAATTTTTGAAAAAAAAATTTCCTGCCCATAGAACAAATTCTTTTAAAAGGCAAATCACCACTTTCACACAAAAATCAGGAGAAACTTTTTACCAGTGTTGGGATAGATACAAAGATTTACTTAACACATGCCCACACCATGGTTTTGAAACTTGGAGATTAGTCTCACATTTTTTTTAAGGTTGACACCTAGCGCAGGACAAATGGTAGAAATGATGTGCAATGGAACATTTGAGGATAAAGATTCTGACGAGGCAATGAATTACCTAGACTTGTTAGCAAAGAATGTATAGAATTGGAACACTGCTGGTACTTATGAGGTCCCAGGTAAGACTCAAACTCTTGCATCTAGTGGAGGCATATATCATCTTAAGGAAGATAATGACCTTCAAGCAAAATTTGCATCTCTAGCTAGAAAGGTTGAGGCTTTAAAAATTAAGAAAATTGGTCATTTAAAATTTGTTAAAGAAATTGTTTGTCATATTTGTGAGACCAATGACCATCCCACTAGCAATTGCCCAACCTTGCCCACTTTCAAAAAATGTCTCCATGAACAAGTCAATGCTTTGAACAACTTCAAGAAGCCAACCCAAAATCCATACTCATAAACTTACAATCATGGTTGGAGGAATCATCCAAATTTCAGTTGGAGAAATGATAATCACGCTCAACCTTCACAACCACCTTTGCACACCGAATAAAATTTTCAACCATCTCAAGGGTATGTATCATATGTTCCTCATTTTAAAAATAATTTTGAAGATACATTTCATTCATTCATTGAGAAGCAAGAGTCCATCAATGCTCAAATAAGTCAAACCATGATTGATTTGAAAGATACTCTTGCAAAATTTACATCAACACTTAACATTCAGGAGAAAGGAAATTTTCCTTCTCAACCACAAGCGAATCCCAAAGGTCAAACCATGGATCAAATGAAGTCAATCGTTACACTTCGCAGCAATAAGGTTGTTGAAAAATCCATTCCTGATCCTTGTAAAGGAGACTATGAGTCAAGTTCTAAAAGTAAAGAAGGGGTTAAACCTTTACCAAGCGAAGAACAAATTGAATCTCCACCAGCACCTCCATTTCCATAGGCATTAACTGTTCCTAAAAAGGTGAACCGAAATCCTGAAATTTTGGAAATTTTTAAGCAGGTAAAGATCAATATCCCTTTGTTGGATGCGATCAAATAGGTACCCTCTTATGCCAAATTTTTAAAGGATTTGTGCACTGTTAAAACAATACTAAATGTGAAAAAAAAAAAGCTTTCTTGGCCAAACAGGTAAGTTCTGTTATTCAAAATAACACTGCTTTGAAATACAAAGATCCGGGCTGTCCAACAATCTCATGTTTTATTGGAGAACATAAAATGGAGCAAGCATTACTTGATCTTGGGGCTAGTGTAAACTTACTTCCATATTCAGTTTACCAAAAACTAAATTTAGGTGAGTTAAAACCAACTGAAGTAACTCTTTTGCTTGCTGACAGATCAGTGAAAGTGGCCAGAGGAGTCATCGAAGATGTGTTAGTCTAAGTCGATAAATTTATATATCCTATGGATTTTATTATTTTGGACACACCACCAGTGGAAATCAAGAATTCAATACTTGTTATATTGGGACATCCATTTTTAGCAATCTCTAATGCTTTGATTAATTGCAGGAATGGATTAATGAAGTTGACCTTTGGGAATATAACATTGGAGTTAAATATTTTGAATTTGCTTAAGCAACTCCTGAAAAAGAGGATGAAGGTGAAGATGTCTGCGTTATTAATGCAACTAAGGAAAACTATATCCAAGAATGGAGTATCTTTGATCCTCTAGAAAATTATTTAGTTAATTCATTTGAATCAAATATGCATGTAGATTAGGATACGTTTAAAATTTGTGCATTATTTGATTCTTCACAGGTAGAGGGGAACACATGTTGGACACCAAAAATTGAAGAGTTGGGAAAACCTAAAGTTGAAGAGAAAAATAAAATCCACACAACAAAGTTGAAGCTCTTGCCCAAACAGTTAAAGTACCTAATGTCAGAAAAAGATACTAAATCAAGGCTAATACATTGGATTGTATTATTTCAAGAGTTCAACACTGTGGTCAAGGATAAGATAGGCACAAAAAATGTTATCATTGACAATTTGTCAAAGCTGACAACGGATTCAACAATTGAGGCTGCACCCATAAATTATTGTTTTCCTGACAAATTTCTATTTTCTGTCACTACAGTACTTTGGTTTGCTAATATTATCAACTTTTTTATGACAGGACAAATACCAGCTCAATGGAGTATCCAAGATAAGAAGAAATTTCTACATAAGGTGACAAATTTTTATTGGGATAACTCTTATCTTTTCAAAATCTTGTACTGACCAGATATTTACGAGTTGCATACCTGAGGATAAGGTGAAAAGTATCATTGAATTATCTCATTTTGAAACGTGCGGAGGGCATTTTTTGTCAAAGAAAATAGCTGTAAAGATTTTGCAGTCTAGATTTCATTGGCCCTCTTTGTTAAAAAACGCACATGCATTCTGCAAAGCCTTTGAAAATTTTCAAAAATTAGAATCCATTTTTTCCCGGTTAAGTGGCGGATACGGTACTTCATAGCTCTCAAGTCGGTTATCTCAGTTTCTCATAATAACTGATTTCTTTCCCTCCTCTCTCAATTTTTTCTCATCAATGGATTCTGTTCTTTCTATTTTGCGAAAATACTTTCCTTCTCTACCACTAAATGTTCTTAAAAAGATTTATCAAGCTAGATGTGAAAGATTCAGAGTTTTTATGCACAAAGGCATTCCTAATAATTTGCGGTGGTTAATTGAAGCTAAGGTCTGTTTGGCTGGTGAAGTTCTAGATGCATTTGTGCCCCGCATGCCTGGTTTAGGCAAAAACTCTTATGCTACAAAGCGATGAGCAAAAAGGTTATGCGTCTGTCATAATTATGGTCGATGGAATTGTGATACTAAATGTCATTCTTTATGGATGATGTCCGATAATCAAGAAGATAAAAGAAAATTTTTTAAGAATGGCCCGCGTAAGAAATCTTTGGATGATATCTGATTGACTTTTGAAGCGCATTCTTGTGGATTAGTGCAACATGAACTTCTTGGTTTATGGAGTATTTTTCATAAAGAACAAGAGTATTATAGTCTTGGGAATCTGACTTTAAAAGACCCTATTTGCCAGTTTGTAAGAAAACTGGATGGGAAGCAAATCCTCGACTCTTAGAAGGCATTGATGCCATTACTGGACGTAAAACCAGTGGAAGATGTAAGTCACAGTCACAACTACTATACATACAAGCTGTCATTTTTGAAAATTTTCTTCTTTTTTCTGACAATAATCTACCTACTCCTGTAGGTGTAATCATTGCATTATCCTTTCATCTCTATAAATGCATGTTCATCGTTTCATTTTTCACAGGGTTAAGGATGGAAATGAAAAGAACCTCAACTTGCAAATTCTGAAATATTTGTGTATTTTGTAGATCTTTTCCTGGAAAAGATGAAGAGTTCTTAAGGGCAGCCAACCATTTGGGTAGAATACTAGCTGAGCGAAAAATACATTTGGTTTATTGGGGAAGTAGTGTCGGATTGATGGGAGGTGTAGCAACAACAGCATCTGTAAAGGGTAGCCAAGTTTTGGGTATTATCCCTGCACCTTTGAAATTGATTTTTGGAGGCACAATTGGGGAAGAATTCATGATTAAAAACTTGCAAGAATGTTTGTTGCAAATGCTTTGTAATTCTGATGCCTTTATTGCTCTACCATAAGGGTTTGGCACATTGGGGGAAATTTTCCAAATTGCCTCCATGGCCCAACTTAATTTGCACCAAAAACCCATTGGGTTGTTGAATGTTAACAATTTCTTTGCAGGTCCGTTATCTTTTATGAATCATGCCATGCAGGAGAAATTTATCCTAGAGACAGCATGACGGATCCTAATATCTGCGTCAACTGCTGAAGAATTGCTAGACAAAATGCAAGCTTTCGTACCTAAACCAAATCTAACAGTGATTTAGATAAACTGGACACGACTGTCTTTTCCAATCAGTTCCATCCCATAAGTATCCTTTACCCTGCTTGTCATTTTTATTTTTGTTAATAAGTGAGAAGCACTGTGGAATAGAGCAATTGGACTTTTGGATCTTTTTATCTTGCCTTTTAGTTTTACTATCAGCATTTTCTTCATTTTGGTTTAAGTTTTTTTCAGGTTTTTTATTTTCAATAACTACTAGTTCAGGTGATTTCTTCTTCGCTCTTCTTATCTATGTTTTGACATTGAGGACAATGTCTTAATCTGGTTGGGGGGAGGGATAGTTGATATTTGATTTTTTTGAGTTTAGTTTCTCTCATGCTGATATTAAAACCATTAGACAAAGCACTTAGTTTATGAAGGCTAAGTAAAGAGTAATTTTTCAGTCTTGAGACGCATCCTATTTTATGTGACATGCATAACATTTTTTTTTCTTGCAAGCATAAATAGTTGCATGTAGGAACATTTAGCATGAATTTAGGTTATTTGTTTGCATTTAGGAACCCAACTCATGGAAATATCATCATTGGACCTTGTAAATTTGAAATGGTTGTTAATTTTTAAAAGCAGTTAAAGTATGTTTCTTGTTACCTAAGGAAAATAAATAACCGGTGAGCACTTTTGAGCCCTTAGTGTTTATTAGGATGTGTGAATTTCTTTGTCGAGAGTGCTTACTTTGTGTTTTAAGCTAGACCTTGCTTGGATGAGTGGTCTTAAGGACCCATACAACCTCACCTTGCATGTAAATTTAAGGAACAAGATGGCATTTTAGGGCTAACTACCTACCAAAAAGCTAACCTTATACATTATCCCTTAGTGAGCCCCTTTGAGCCTTATAGCTATATTTTTTTAAACCCTATATGTTTAACCACTTCCACTTCATTTTGATCCTTTAATGTCCTTGGAATTAGTGATGCTTATGTGATTATGGGCTTACAGAATTAAAATGAATGTAATTTTTTTGGTAAAATAAAGAATAAATGTGAGGCATATTTCAGAATATGTTGGGTTACCTTGTGGTTAAATTGTGATAGTAGAAAATTTTGGGCTGAATTGAGCTTGAATAATAAAAATTGAGCGTGTGTCATTGGATGGTTGAGTTTTAAACAAGTGTTGATTTTGTTTAGAAAAAGGCAAAAGTGAGACCATAAGAAAAAACCCTTGCAAAATAAAGTTATATATATATATATATATTTCATTTCATAATATTTAGCCTTTTTTCTTTTATGGCAGTCTAAAAAAAAAGTGTTCTCTTTCCCTTTTAAATAAAATTATATATGCTTATACCCATGTGAGTACATACTAAATTAAATATGAAAGACATCTTCTTTTATCTTTTTCGGATAGACAAACATTGGGGACAATTTTGGAAAAAAAAAACTTCAACCTTAATATTTATGCAAGTCAAATGAGGCCAATTATTTTGAAATGGATAGAGTTAAAGAAAAAAAAAAGAAAAAGAAAAGAGAAGAAAAAGTGTTAAATTCAATAAGTTTAAAACTCAACCATATTTGTTTTCTAAACTCATGTGTTGATAAGGAATTGTGTTTTGGAGAGGACTTGAAGACTATGGTTGAATTGGGTATTTAGTGTTTTAGGTGCCCATATTTATTATATTACTAGTTCTCTTAAACTCCACCATTAAAAAGCCTCCATCCAATTCCCGCTTTTACCAAATCCAGCCTCATTACAACCTTATATAAAAACCATTGGACTTAAATTTACATGTAGTTCCCTTTTGGGAATCTAGTGAGGGTGAAGTTGAATCCCCTTGCAAGCTCCAGATTGAGAAACATAAAGTAAGCTGTTCACAAACCCACCTCCAAATACATAAGGAGTGATCTTCTCCCTCTGATAACAAGGACTTAACTTTTTCTCCTTCCATTAATTACTTGCAAGTCAAGTTTACAAGTGTTATATATTCATAGCATGATTTGTCATGAGATGTTAAATTATGTATTTTGTTTATTTTTTGTAGGTTACACTTGCTAGGGACTAGCAAGAACCTAGTTGGGGGTGTGATGAATAATTATAAGTGTATTGTTATTAAGGGTTTAAATCATCATTATACACTTTGAGTGTGATTAATTTCTATATTTTGAGCATTTTTTCACCAAATTACTATTCATGCATTTTTACTATTCACACATGTTTTTACTATTCATAGTTACTATTCACCAACTTATTGTTCATACGCGTATTTACTATTCGTTAATATTAAAATATATATATTAAATAATTATTTTTTTATGTAAGTAAAAATCATCACTTGGCGGCCCTTCAAAAGAAAAAATCATATCTGGAGCTGTAGGCATCAGAACTGAGTGATTTCAAATTTATCTGAAAGCCAACACATAGATTTTTAACTCTTCTTCATTCTGTGAGCTAATTTGATCCTTTTTATTGCCGAAATCTAATTATAGATGAGACCATTCGTTATTTTCGTATGCTGAAGAGCAGTTTTGGTAGAAAAATCATAAATTGAGCTACGGATGTCCGATTTGAATGAGCGAGCTATCGATTCGAAGCTAAAGAAGAGATCTACAACTTCCATGCTTTGAGGAAGAGCTGATCTAATGTATAAAATGGTCAAAAAATTAAAAGAATTTGCAGCCCGCCATTGTTGATTTGTATTTACCTATATTTTACCATTTTATTTTTACCATTTCACCCACCCCAAAAGTCTATAAATAGGCACCTTGGGGGGAGGGTGAAGAATGCCATTTTCTTATGCCATCTCTTAGGCCTCCTTTATGCTCTTGTATCATCTTTAGATTTTCTTCTTTGTTCTTACTCTTGTTTTCAATACTAAAGCTCTGTCCAAGTGTTTTCTCATTCTTCTTTTTATTCTTTCTTTGATCTTTTAATCTATGTTCACTTCTTCTTACTATATATTGTTTACTTTTATCATGGCTAACTAATCTTTTTTTTGCTAAGGTGAAAGGGTAAAGTTTTTGGTATAGAGGTTATGATTGATTTGAATGGATCACAATGTTAACGGTATTTTATTCCTTAATCTATTTAACTTCCCTCCTTGTTAAGTGGGAGTCTTGATTCATTATAGTCAATCATTGGCACAAAAGCTACTTGATTTCCTCTATAGAGCATGGCTCTGCCGGCTATATTGGAATCTTGAGTTATTGTCGGCAAAGGTTGGCATGATGGATACTTGAACCCATTAGCAAATGTTGGCGTTTTAAGATCAATGAATGTTAATACTAACTAAATTCCCCGATTGGGACCTCCTTTATGTGTGGATCTCAATTGAGTGGCAAGAAGAGCTAAAATTAATCATAACCAATATACTAAAAGTGGATCCCCTAACCTTAGCTATTTTATTTGAATTTGAATTTTTAATCAACACTTGTTCACACCTTGCACCAATATCTTTCCTTATTACTAAATCTATAATTTGTATTTCTTAATTCACTTCTCTGTGATTCAACACTCGAAGTCTCGAGATTTTATTACTTGCGACAACCTACACTTGGGTTACAATTGCTAGAGTGCAGCATTAGGACTTCTAATGAACCATATCTTACCTTGATTTGAAAAAAAAAAACCTGAAAAAAAAAACAACACCAAGAAATGTTGAAAAGACTTGGAAAATGAAGAAAAAAAAAACAACAACAAGCGATGTTCACTCTTGGGAAGGGCTGTCTATTACTGAGGTTCTCCAAATAAGGCTTGAGCCAAAGTTTAAAAAAAAAAAAAACCTTTTATAGTGTAATTGTGTGAAAGACCACCAAAGCGATGGTTTTGAATTATATTTGTTCTGATAAGCCGCAAATGTTGGTATAATTTACTAAAATCTTTTAGACACTCCTGATAGTCAGTCACACACTTACTCCACTCAGTAACTCATAATATTTCACACTTTTCCCTTGTTTAAGTGGTTGAAATGTGCATAAATCATTCTGAAATTTTTATTTTATTTTGATGCTCATTACTTCAATGGTTTCTAATCTATAATATAGAAATTGATAGTAGAAAACATTGGATGAAATCTAAATATTCATTGAGTACATCGTCTTACTTCTTAGCGGCTAGCAAGAACCTGGTTGGGGGGTGTGATGAATACTCATAAGTGTATTGTTATTAAGGGTTTAAATCATCATTATACACTTTGAGTATAATTAATTTCTATATTTTAAGCATTTTTCACCTGGTTACTATTCACGCATTTTTACTATTCACCAAGTCATTATTCACTGAATTACTATTCACTAAGTCACTATTCACCAACTTACTATGCCTACATGTATTTCACTAGTCATACGCATATTTTACTATTCATACACGTTTTCACTATTTATTAATATTAAATAATTATTTTTTTCGTAGATAAAATCTCACTTGGTGACCCTTCACGAGAAAAATCATATATGGAGCTGTAGATGTCGGAACTGAGTGATTCCAAATTCATCTGAAATCCAAAACATAGATCTTAAACTCTGCTTCATTCTGCAAGCTAGTTTGATCATTTTCATTGCCAAAATCTGATTATAGGTAAGACCATTCGTTCTTTCATATGCTGAAGAGCAGTTTTGGTAGAAAAATCATAAATTAAGGTAAGGATATCCGATTTAAATGGGCAAGCTATCAATTTGAAGATAAAGAAGAGATCTACAAGTTTTGTGTTTTGAGGAAGAGCTGATTCAATGTATATACTGGTTGAAAAATTAATAGAAGTTGTAGCCTGCCATTGTTGATTTGTATTTACCTACCTTGACTATTCTAGCCTACCATTTACTATTTCACCAACCCCAAAAGTCATAAATAGGCACCTTGGGGGGAGGATGAATTCATTTCTTAGGCCTCCTTTATGTTCTTGTATCATCTTTAGCTTTTCTTTTTTAGTTTTGTTCTAGTTTTCAATACCGAAGCTTTGTTCAAGTGTTTTCTCCTTCTTCTTCTCATTCTTCTTTTGATCTTTCAATCCATGTTCATTTCATCTTTCTACATGTTGTGTACTTTTATCATGGCTAACTAATATTCTTTTTACTAAGGTGAAAGGATGAAGCTTTTGGTATAGAGGTTATGATTGATTTGAATGGATCACAACGTTAATGGTATTTTCTTCTTTAATCTATTTAACTACCCTCCTTGTTAAGTGGGAGTCTTGATTCATCATAGTTAAATCATTGGCATAAAAGCTATTTGGTTCCCTCTATAAAACATGGCTTTGCGGGCTATATTGGAATCTTGAGTTATTGTATACAAAGGTTGGCATGATGGATAGTTGAACCCATTAGCAAGCATTAGCGTTTTAAAATCAATGAAAGTTAATACTAACTAAATCCCCGAATGGGACCTCCTTTATGTGTGGATACCAATTGAGTGGTAAGATGGGGTAAAATTAATCATAACCGATATACTAAAAGTGGATCCCCTAACCTTAGTTAGTTTAATTGAATTTGAATTTTTAATTTACACTTGTTCACACCTTGTACCAAAATCTTTCCATACTACCAAATCTATAATTTGTATTTATTAATTCACTTCCCTGTGGTTCAACACTCGAACTCCTGAGATTTTATTACTTGCAACAACTTACACTTAGGTTACAACTGCTAAAGTGCAGCAGTAATATATCTAGAAGGAATGAAATGCCCCCTAGCAAAATATTTTTGAGATATGAGTGTTTGATGTTTGGGGTATTGACTTTGTGGGACCCTTCCCTCCTTCCCTTGGATTTCATTATATCTTATTGATCATAGATTATGTCTCCAACTGGGTTGAGGCACTCCCCACCTTTTATTGTGATGTTCTGATTATGGTGAAGTTCTTGCAAAATAACAAATTTTCAAGATTTGGTGTGCCAAGGGCAATTATTAGTGATGAAGGATCCCACTTCATTAACAAGGTGGTAGCATAAACACTTTCCAAGTATGATGTGAGGCATAAAGTTGCTCTTGCTTACCAATCTCAAAACAATGGTCAAGCGGATATTTCAAATCGAGAGGCGAAGAAGATCTTGGAGAAAGCCGTCAATGTCAATCGGAAGGATTGGGCTTCGAAGCTAGATGATGCTTTGTGGGCATACCGGTTGGCATACAAAACCCCCATTGAACATGTCTTCATTCCAACTCATATATGGAAAAACTTGCCATTTTCCGGTTGAACTTGAGCACAAGTCCTTTTAAGCCATTAAAAATTTGAACTATGACTTGAAGGGGGCTCAAGAAAAAGGGTTGTTGGACTTAGATGAGCTTGAAGAGCTTCGCTTGGAGGCTTATAAAAGTTCGAGGATTTATAAGGAAAAGACTAAATTATGGCATGACAAGCAACTTATACGGAAGTTTTGCAAGCCCGGGCAAGGTGTTCTTTTGTTCAACTCAAGGTTGAGGCTTTTTTCGAGAAAATTGAAGTCAAAGTGGTCTGGCCCCTTCGAAGTCGTCAAGGTGATGCCTTATGGAGTGGTGGAGCTAAAGGGTCAAGATGGTTCAATATTTCAAGTTAACGGGCATCAAATGAAGGCTTATTATGGTGATGATTTCTGTCACATTGGCCAATTAATTTTGGTTGATCCCTCTTCTTGAATTTGTGGTCAAAGGCGCCTAGCTTGATGTGTAAAATCAAGAGGTTGTCGAAATGCAAGCCAATTTTCTATTTTTTTTTCCTTTCTTTTCATTTGTAGTTTTTTTTGGTTGTGTGTTTTTCTTATGAACCTTTGTTTATCTTGTGTTTGTATGTCTTTGTGTAGGTTTGGAAGAGCCAAAGGTGAGAGAAAAGATGAGATGAAAGGTGCACGACCAACATTGGGAGATGTGTATTTTGTGCAAGGTCTAAGTAAGTTTAGAAGTTTAGGGGTTAAAATGCAAAAAAAATAAAATTTAAGAGGGATGTCGTGCTTGTTGGCGACACGTCGCTAGATGTGCAAAAAAAAAATGGCTGAGCATTATCAACGCTGGTGACACATTGCCAAATATTTGACCCAACGGCAATGCGTTGCCAATAAATGAACTAGTTTTTTTTTAAAGGCACTCTTTCACTCTTTTTTTTTTTTCATTTCCTTTCACTTTTAACTTTACCCCTAACATCAAAACCTCTAAAGCTTCAAACATTAGCCCTTTTTTGAGCTTCACGGTTCAAATTTTTTGTTGATTTCTCTTCAAATCTAAAATAAGTAAATGATTCTCTTCTTTCTCCTCTTACTTTTTCTTGGATTATAGTGTAAAATCATACTTATTTGGGGTTTATGCGAATTCAAATGATGGGTTGCAAGTTGGTGTAATTTTTGCTTGATTTCGATTTGTCTTGAATATATGTGTGTTTGAGAGGTGTTTTGATGCTTGGGTTGTTGATTTAGGCCTTGAAGCAATGCTTGAAATTTGCTCCCATAGGAAGCCACGAAATTTTCATAACAATTTCTTGATGATGCTTGTTCTTTTAGTTTTGTTTGTCTCAAGAGCTTTATTTTATCTAATTATGAATGGGTCTAGCAAGAATTCATGTTTTTATGAACCACATTGCAAGAATTTAGCTCTTGATTCTTTTGGGAAAAGTGTTGTTCAAGTGTTTCCATAGGTAGTTTGCATGATAATGTGGCTTTATGTGGTGCTTGTTTGCTTCAATTCTTTGTTTGTGCGGCATCTTGGTTTGTCATACTTCAAGTGTGTACTATTGGATAAAACTTAGATGCTAGATTTTCTTGTGAAAAATGGGCCAACTTACACTATGCACCATTGTTGCTTTAATGTTGATAGGATGTTCATGGGTATTTCCTTATTTGTTTAGGCATTGTTGTTCCATTCTAATTGATTGGATAACAAGTATGTAGTGCATAGATGAATTATTCAACTTGATCTTGCATTATAATGCTTAGGAACCAATGTCATAGACCGCTCGAAATTATTATGCCTTGAACATGGACTTAGCCAATTGAACATGGTTGTAAATCCCTTGATCATGCACATGTCTTTTATGTCCTTTTTCCTTGATTGTGTCTTGCACCTAGGGGAGCTTATACTTGTTCCTTATCAGGTATTTCTTTATTTTCTTTTTATGCAGATGAATGGTACCCTTGAACCTTTTATGTTTGCAGGAATTATGCCTTGCAAGTCAGTGCCCGTAGACTCTCTTAAGGAAAATGGAAGAGGTAATAGGATCCGAGAGGAGGTGCCCCAAGAGCCGCCATTTGACAACTAGAGGTTTGTTTCTGCTTAAGCCAGTAACTACTATGATGATTTTGAGAAAAGAAAGTTCACACTGGAGCGAGGGTTTGATTTCTTTAAGAAGGAGAATGTGAACATTCCAAGCGTGGTGGAGCACAAAGGATGGCATCACTGGTGTGCCCATCCTAGGGCAGAGATGCCAAAGTCGCTGGTCATGGAATTCTATGCCAACCTCATGGGAGCATATTATTTTAATCACCGACAACAGAGTCTTTGGGTCAAAACCATCAAATATGAATTATGAAGCGACAGCCATTAACAACCTTCTTCAGGTCAATCCTCTGATCGGGAAGGCCTTCAAGAATGCCACTCTGGATCAATTGTCTCAAATTGTTTGTGGTAAACCCGTTAACTGGACAAGGAGCAAAGATGATGTTAACAAGAAGCTTTACTTCAGTTTTTCAACTCTTTCTCCAAAGATGCAGGCTTGGAACTATTTTATCTCCTCTCGCGTTATCCTGACGACTCACGTTCGGGAGATCACCCCGGACCGCTTGGAAGTCCTGTACTACATTGCTTGTGACTTCTAGCTAGATGTAGGCCACTTTATTTCTAATAATCTGGTGAAAGCCGGTCAATCGAAGAAGGGAAATATGCCATTCCCATAGTTGATTATGGTAATGATTCTGAGGCCTAGGGTTGTCTTTAAAGATCCTTTGCATGTGTCTCTAGTCATGAGAACCCATTTTAATAAATAAGTTTGAGGGTGCACCGGCAGGCGCCCAGAAAGAAGCTTCATAAGAAGAGGAAGAAGAACAAGAACAAGAGCACAATCAAGAGCAAGACAAAGAAGAAGAAGAGCAAATGGGAGCATCATTGGAGCAGCTTATCAACTTGGCCATTGCTACTCCTACATTTTTAGCTGTGGCCTTCAACAAAATGTATGCTTTGATGAATGATCGACATGAGGAGTTGATAGCTCAGTTCAAGTCAGTGGGTGGTGGCTTTGACTCTTTTGCGAGATAAATGCGAGAGGACATTGCACTTCTCGCCGACAACCATGAATCTCTCTCCAGCTAAGTTAGATGGGGCCACCAATAGCAACAACCGGATCTCCCACCGCAATATCCACCTTTCCACCCCATCCTACCCCACTACCATCCCTAGGCCTACCAGTGTTATACCTCCCTATCCTTCGAGCCATCCTCACCCATTCTACCTATATTTATGGCTGCCCCGTGATCCTTCAGCTGGTCCTTCTTCTTTTTCTCCAACCAGTGGCTCTATTGACCATGACGATATGGGCGAGGACTAATTGGGGGCGAGAACATCCTCCCCCCAGGTACGATTCCTGGAACTTCATTTTCCTTTCTTTTCCTTCATTGAGGACAATGTTTGCACTTAAGTTTTGGGGGGTTTGTTTGATGGTCGTGCTAATAATCCTTATCTATGCCATCGTTCTTCCTTTTGGCTTACATGTTGGTTGGTTTAGTTTAGGTTGTTGTTGTTGTTTGAGTTTAGGGTACTCTTGCTCTAGTCCATTTTGGTGGCTTTGTCTTCTTGCAAATCATTCATTTAATTCATTTAGGATGCATCTAGTAGCATGTAGGTTGCTTGTTTTTTCTTGCTTTCTTCTTTTCTTTTCTTAGGGACCTAGTGGAAACTGTTGTTACATGTGAATAAATTTGGTTGCTAGTTCTACTCTTTATTAAGTTTTGGTGAATTTGGAAGGTTAGTTTTGAAACTTTTGGTGGAACCTACCTAGTGAGATCTTTGGGCCTTGAGTAAGTGCACAAAATTTTAGATTATGCAAAAATTTGTTCTTTCTCGATATGCTTATACTATGTTTTGATCTATAATTAGGTTGAGGACTCATTCGAACCCACATTTGTTGTGTAGAATTTGAGGCTCACTTGGTTATTTGGGATGAACTACTCTTGCCAAATAGCTAACCCTTATAAATTTTTTCTTAGTGAACCCTGTTGTGCCTAATTGCTTATTTCTTTGTTTTAACCCACACTTTGAGCTTTTACCTTCTCTTATATCCCCCTTTTCACCCAAGGTTGTGAGTATAAATCATGGGCTTAGATGGGGTTTTAATGGGTTAAGTGAGGGTTTAGAATGAGAATAAGTTTGGGGGGAACTTTGAAAAAATGGGGTAGCTTGTGCTTCAAGTATTCATGTTCATTGTTGTGGTAGTGTAAAAGTGTATATACTACTTCTATATATTTAATTTTTCATAAAAAAAAGGAAAAATTACTATTTTTTGTTGTTCATAAATAAATATCTACTCCACTATTTCATAGTATTGAAGTAGGTAGGGATCTTCTCCTAAAGCAGGAGTCGATCACTACTGGAAAAGATGCTTGAAACATGAGTATGATCGATGATCACCTTGGATTGTGTTGAGCCAACAGCTTGGGTATTTACAGATCCCCTGTTGGTATACTTGCTAAACGGTAAAATACATGAAAAGGATTTTAAAAAAACAATGTGTTAGTACTTTTGAATAATTGTGGGTTTTTCGAGTTAGTTAAGTTAAGTGTTTTGTTTATAGACTTTGGGATGGCTGAGTGGATTATTCTTTTATTGGTGCTCATGGTTTATGCTTGTTCACCTCTTTAGCTCCACTTAGAAAGCCTTCATCCAACACATTTTCCTTACCTAACCCAGTCCCATTACAACCATGGAAAAATCCATTTGAGTCTTGGGTTTTATGCAACTCCCTTAGGGGAATTAAGTGGGGGAGGTTAGATCCTCTTACAAACCTATAGTAGAAAGACATAGTATAAGTCTTTATTTTGCATGGTGTAACTCTACCTAATAAATTGAGTGTATTTGGTAAGGGTGCGACCCTTTCAAGGCTCCACCTTATGTAGCAAAGCTCTCTCTTTTCTTCAATCACCATTACTTCTTTTGAGTTGAGCTAGTAGATCGTTGGAATCTATGTGTGGCAATTGGTTGACTTTGTAGCTTCCTTGTTTTGGTTGCTTAGTTTTTCTAGGATAGGCATGCTAAGGACTAGCATTAGTTTAAGTTTGAGGGAGTTGATAAGTCCATAATACTATAGTCAAAATTGTTGAATTTTGGGTGACTTTGACCATTATTTTCTATATTGTTTCCCCAAATTTCTTATTTTTCTCTTGCTTTGTTTCACCTTTATGTAGATGGAAGTGCATTGCAGATGCATCGGAATGAAGTGGGAATAGGCAAAACAAAAGCTGGGCGTGCAAGAATCAAGCTAGAGCAAAAGTGTTGGCGTTGAACAAAGCAAAAGAAAATAAAAAATTTGGGGAAACAAGATAGAAAATAATGGTCAAAGTCACCCAAAAGTCAACAACTTTGACTGTAGTGTTATGCATTTATCACTTAGGTTTTGCATCATGCGTTGCAAACAAATATTTCAGAGTAGAATGGTCAGTATATACTATCACATGAGAACTTATCAAATATGATCGAAATTTATCAAAAGCAAACACAACTGCCAAAAGTTCTTTTTCAGTTGTTGCATAGTTTCTTTGTGCTTCATTCAAGGTTCTACTAGCATAGTATATTACTTGAACAATTCTATCCTTTCTTTGACCTAAAACAGAACCAATAGCTACATCACTTGTATCATACATTATCTCAAAAGGTAGCTCCCAATCTGGTGGAACAACAATAGGGGCTAAAGTCAACTTGTCCTTTAGCACTTTGAAAGCCTACAAACATTCATCGGAGAAGTTAAAAGATGCATTTTTAACAAGAAGATCACAAAGAGGTATGGTAATCAAAGAAAATCTTTTATGAATCTTCTATAAAATCAAGCGTGTCCCAAGAAACTTCTTACTTCCCTAACATTGGTAGGTGGTGGTAATTTTTCAATCACCTCCACCTTGGCCTTGTCTATCTCAATTGCTTAGGCAGAAATCTTGTGACCAAGAACTATACCTTCCTGTACCATAAAGCCAATTAAGAACTAGGTTAGTCTCTTCACATCTTTTTAAAACCAAAGATAAATTTTAAAAGCAATCATCAAAACTGCATCCAAACACAGAAAAATCATCCATGAAAATTTCAATGCATCTATCCACCATATCATAAAATATTGTCATCATGTATCTTTGAAAAGTGGCAGGTGCATTACATAAACCAAAAGGCATTCTTCTAAGTGCAAAAGCACATATGGACATGTAAAGGTGGTCTTTTCTTGGTCTTTTGGAGCAACAACAATTTGGTTATACCCAAAATATCCATCCAAAAAGCAATAAAATGCATGACCTATTAGCTTTTCTAACATCTGATCAATAAATGATAGTCGAAAATGATCATTTTTGGTAGATGTATTCAATTTTCTATAATCAATACAAACCCCCCATCCTGTAATGGTCCTAGTAGGGATAACTTCATTATTCTTATTTTTTACCATAGTGATACTTCCTTTTTTAGGTACCACTTGTATTGGACTAACCCATGAGCTGTTAGATTTAGGATAAATAATATCTGCATCCAAGAGTTTTAACACCTCAACTCTTACCACTTCCTTCATTTTTGGATTTAGATGCCTTTGTGATTGCACTATGGACTTATAGGTCTCCTTCATCAAAATTATGTGCATGCAATGCTCCACCCTAGAGCCATCTTATGTTCCCTTAGCACTCTCAAAAGTTTTTCTTCTTGTAAATCTATCAAAAATAAAGAAATTTGAACAAGTAAGTTCTCTTTACCTTCTAAAAATGAATACTTCAAATGAGAAGATAAGGGTTTCAACTCAAGAATATGGGGTTTCTCAATAGAAGGTAACATTCGGGATAAGCTTCTCCCAAGTTCCTTTATACTTTGCCTTGTGAACAAAGGGTAATATGGATTGGCATCCAAATATGCAACAAAAAGGCTTCATTCTTAAGAAGTTGATTCCTTGGTTCCTGTATTGTGTAGACATAGCTCTAAAGAATCATTAGACAGTCAATCTCACAATTCGCATCCACTAGTTGGTCAACAACATCAATCCAAAACAAGAATCACTCTCAAATAGATACTTCATGGCTTTAAACAGATTAAAAGTGGCTTGTTTATCTTGCACCCTAATTATCACTTGACCCTGTTGAACATCAATTAAAGTTCTAGCAGTAGCTAAAAATGGTCTACCCAAAATAAAAGGAATTTCCTTGTCCTCTTCCTTGTCCAACACAACAAAATCAACAGGGAAAATAAATTTATCCTCCTTAACTAAAATGTCCCTCAATAATTCCTCTAGGATAAATTATTGACCTATCAGCTAGCTGCAATGAAATTGTTGTAGCTTTAACTTCACCAAGACACATTTTTCTTAAAATTTGATAGAGACATTAAATTGATGCTAGCTCCTAAATCACATAATGCTCTATCAAATTTCAATGTTCCAATAATGCAAGAAATAGTAAAATTCCCTGGGTCTTTCAATTTCTGTGGCAGCTTCTGTTGCACGATAGTTGAGCACTCTTTAGTAAGCTTCACAGTCTCATATTCCTCAAGATTTCTTTTCTTGGAGAGAATGTCTTTCATGAATTTGGCATAACTAGGCATCTCCTTCAAAGCATTTGCAAAAGGAATATTATTGTGCAATTTTTTAAAGACTTCAAGAAACTTAAAGAATTGCTCATCTAAATTTTTCTTTTTTAATCTTTGGGGAAAAGGAATAAGAGGAAACATAAGGCTTAATATAAGGATTGGAGTTAAAAACTTCCTATTTTGGCTCTATTTTTGCCTCTTCATACTGCTGCTAATTTCCTTCCTCATTTTCTCCGTTCAGATGCTGCCCATCAATTTGTTTAGTTTTTTCTTGAAAAACTTTCCCACTCTTCAAAGTAATTGCTTGAACTCGCTTTTTGGGATTCTTCTCAGTGTAACTTGGAAGTGAACTCGGAGCACTCTTAGCTACTGCCTTAGTGTTACGCTCTAGCAGTTGTAACCCAAGTGTAGGTTGTCGCAAGTAATAAAATCTCAGGAATCCAAGTGTCGAACCACAGGGAAATGAATTAAAAAATATAAATTATAGATTTGGTAATAAGGAAAGATATTGGTGCAAGGTGTGAACAAGTGTTGATTAAAAACTCAAATTCAAATAAAATAGCTAAGGTTAAGAGATCCACTTTTAGTATATCGGTTATGATTAATTTTAGCTCATTTTACCACTCAATTGAGATCCACACATAAAGGAGGTCCCAATCAGGGAATTTAATTAGTATTAACATTCATTGATCTTAAAACGCCAATACTTGCAAATAGATTCAAGTATCCATCATGCCAACCTTTGTCGACAATAACTCAAGATTCCAATATAGCCGATAGAGCCATGTTCTACAGAGGGAATCAAGAAGCTTTTGTGCCAATGATTTGACTATGATGAATCAAGACTCCTACTTAACAAGGAAGGAAGTTAAATAGATTAAGGAAGAAAATACCGTTAACGTTGTAATCTATTCAAACCAATCATAACCTTTATACCAAAAGCTTCACCCTTTCACCTTAGCAAAAAAAAAGATTAGTTAGATATGATAAAAGTAAACAACATGTAGAAAGATGAAATAAACATGGATTGAAAGATAAAAAAAGAACAAGAAGAACGAGAAAACACTTGGACAGAGCTTCGGTATTGAAAACAAGAACAAAAACAAAGGAGAAAAGCTAAAGATGAAATAAGAACATAAATGAGGCCTAAGAAATGGCAACCTTCACCCTCCTCCCAAGGTGCCTATTTATAGAGTTTTGGGGTGAGTGAAATGATAAAAATAAAATGGTAAAATGTAGGTAAATACAAATCAACAATGACAGGCCGTAACTTCTTTTAATTTTTTGGCCATCGTAGACATTAGATCAGCTCTTCCTCAAAGCACGGAAGTTATAGATTTCCTCTTTAGCTTCGAATTGCTAGCTTGCTCATTCAAATCGGACATTCGTAGCTCAAGTTATGATTTTTCTACCAAAACTGCTCTTCAGCACACGAAATAACGAAGGGTCTCATCTATAATCAGATTTCGGAAATGAAAATGATCAAACTAGCTTGCAGAATGAAGCAAAGTTGAAGATCTATATGTTGGCTTTTAGATGAATTTGGAATCACTCAGTTCCGATGCCTACAGCTCCATATATGATTTTTTTCTCATGAAGGGCCGCCAAGTGATAATTTTTACCTACATAAAAAATAATTATTTAATATATATATTTTAATATTAATGAACAGTAAACTGCATATGTATAGTGAATACGTGTATGAACAGTGAAATACGCATATGAATAGTAAGTTGGTGAATAGTAACTATGAATAGTAAAAATGTGTGTGAATAGTGAAAACACGTGAATAGTACTCGGTGGAAAAATGCTCAGAATATAGAAATTAATCATACTCAAAGTGTATAATGATGATTTAAACCCTTAATAACAATACACTTATGAGTATTCATCACTTAGCTAATTGACTAACATGCATCTCCAAATTATGAATTGAAGCTTGGTTAGGTTGCATAACCTTATCAATCTTTGCATCCATTGTTTTCATGGTGGCTTCTTGATTGGCAAGATATTGCAACACTAATTTTTCCATAAATTGTTTTTTCTCTTCTACTATCGGTGGTTGATGTTGAAATTGTGATTCGAATTGTGGCCTTTGCTGCTGTTGAAAACCGGGTGGTCCATGGCTTTGGGGAACTCTAATCTTTCCATGAGAAATTAGGATGATTTCTCCAACCAAGGTTGTAAGTGTTTGAAAATGGATCATTTCTAGCCTGCCTGTTTGGAAAACCTCATTCAACATAATTCATTTGATCATGTGTCTATGTCTCCTCAATATAATAACTAGAATTTTCATAAGCTCCCCCATTATTCATCATCAGCTTCATTTGCTTGGTTAACTCAACTACTTTGCATTACCAAGTCATGATGAGAAGACACTTCATGAACTGCAACTCTCCTTTCTCTTGTAGCTTTTTGTTGAGAGTTGGTGGCTAGCATCTCATAAATATCCCAAATTTCTTCAACAGTCTTATCTCACATATAGCCACCTGCAGCAGTATCAACAAGTGTCTAACAAGTAGAATTTAGTTCATCATAAAAGAATTGAATCTGAAACAGTAAAGAGAACTAATGATGTGGACACTGATTTAAAAGTATGTTGAATTTATCCCATGCATCATTGAATGACTCTCCCTCCATCTGTGCAAAACTACAAATCTTGCTTTGAAGATCAATTGTTTTCTGTGGGGAATAGTACTTGGTCATGAATTTGGTGTACACCTCCTCTCATGTGTGTAGTGATCCTTCTGGCAAATTGATCAACTAGCTCTTGGCTCTATCTTTCAAACAGTAAGAAAAGCACTTAATTCTCAGATCATCCTCTCTAGGCCTTGTAGTGGGAAGGTCTAAACACAATTGTAGAACTCCCAAATAAAAGACAATGAGTCCTCTAAGCTCATCCCTTGAAATGAAGGCAGCATGTTGAAATGAATGGTTTTTAGCTCATATTTTTAGGCTGCATCACTTAGTCTAATGTAGGATGGGGAAGCTCCAATAGTTGGCCCCTGAATCGACTTGAGATTTATTCTAGGTGGTGTGTGAGCTCGCGCAAGCCGATTGAAGTTATGACCATTGTTTTCTTCCTATGCCATCACTTCTCTTTTTAGTGCTCTGTTTGCCCAACAAGTTCTTTCAATTTCAAGGTTCAAAGGAATTGATTCAACGTTCATACAACTTTTTGACCTGTGAAGATTCATAAACTATCTGCACACTACCAAGGTAAATCGAGATAAAAGAAATAAACCAAATAAAATAAAATAAAATGGAAATAAATAAACTAAAAATGAAAATAACAACAAACAATCAAATATAGTCATTTTTTGGGAACAGTGCCAAAAACTTAATATAGCTAATCCTACAAGTGCACAGAGTCAATTGTAGTAAGTTTTAATCACTAGGACAAACCAAGATAACGATCACACAAAGAATAGATATTTAATTGTTTATGAAAAATAAAAGAAATAAGTTCAGATTTTAAGGGAGTAAAATTAAATAAAATTAAACTAAGATTAAACTAAATTAACGATGAAAATAACAAACTAGGAAGAAAACAATTATGGGATAGCCAAAGCTTGAGTTTCACCTAGCTGAGGGTCTTTCAATTAATTACTTGGGTAGATTTTTAGTTATTAATAATTACTCATAGTATTACAACTCTATCTTGAGTAATTGCGATGTGTTCGATTAACCTACGATTATCTCTCGACCTCTCACAAAATTAATCAAACCCATTATGTTCAAGTTGCCAATTTAACAAATTATAATAAATGGGTATATCTCTATCCTAATTATTGTAATTTTATTTTCTTAGTACACGGATTAAATTGCACCTCTCGGTACTTCATTCAAATCTTTAAGATAAATTATCTATTATAATCAAATATAAACAATACTCATTGTTACAAAGAAAATAAACTAAAATATAACCCAAATAAATTAATTAAAATAAATCAACTAGGCTACATCCCTAACTCTATCATAAAAATTTGGCCTCTCAAACTAGATTCAAAAGTAATGTCCAATATCCCATAAAACAAGAGGAAGGCATGAACAAACAATATCCAAGGCTAATCTGAAAGCAAAGGAAAAGAATGAAGTTGAACCAAAATTCGTTTCTCTCCTCCCAATGGCAAATTTGTCCTTTGCTCCTTATTACTTTCGTTTCCTGCTTGTGCGCCACGTCGCAAGTTTCGTCTGCCTCTGTTCCAAATTTCGCAACTTCTTTTTTTCTTCCCCTGCCCGATTTTCACACGTGGCTCTGTTCCGCAACTCTTCTACGTTCCTTTCCACACAGCTGCCCTCTCTTTTTATAATTGTAGGGTTTCTAAACCTAGCATTTAGGATTCTAAATAACTAAAATATCCTGAGTTAAAATATACCCCTTCCGTCTTAAAATTTTTTACCATTCACTTTTCAGTAATTAATTTATAATTTTTTATTTTAAATATTTTAACATATAAATAAAAAATTTTATATGTGAATGATAAATCAAGACCTATAGTTTTTAAATATATTTTTTTTAATTTTTTCTAACAAACAATAATATAAAAAAATTCAAGTCAAACTAGCCCAAAAAGTCAAATGGATCAAACAAATCGGGACGAAGGCAGTAATATAATATTACAAAAAGGATATTTTAGTCAATTAAAATAAAATTCGTTCTAATTCCAGTTGCACTTTTGCTTTATAATTTTTTATAATTTAATACTTTTATTTCATAAAAATCTGGTCAGCTCCTTTGACAAGCTCCCTAGCTTAAATAAAATAAAAACTAAACCAGTGAGGGTAACAATCACTTAATTATAATAAAATTAACCTAAAATAGATATAAAAATTAACATATAAATTAAGTTGATCACCCTTGAGGTTTTAAGAAACCTACACTTAGTCTCTTACAATTTCCTTTGAATATTGAAATAAATCAATTAATTACAATTTGTGACCACAATTCTAGTTTTTGTTTAAGTTTTCTCCCTGATATATAAATTATTTCATTACTTATCTTTTTCAAATAATATAATATAATACATTTATATATAGATAGTTTATTTCAACTTACCATCTCCTAATTATTTTTTCTTATGATTATGTTTCTATTTTTTTTCTATTTTTTTTTAATTTTTGTCTTTGTATTTTTAATTTTTAAAATATCTCTAATAAAGGATATTATTTTTATTATAAAAATTGATTGTACTTATTTTTTGTTTTCGTATTTAGAAGCTTTACAAGCATCCTCCTCATTTTTTTTCCCAAAATTATTATGATAACTATTAGATCTAAAATCGAAGAAATAATAAGACTTATATTTACAATAATATAAAATTTTCAAAATCACTTTTGTTTCAATTAATATGTAGTTAGTTATTTTCTTGTAATTTTAGTCTTATATACGTACTCATTAATTAATTGTTTTGTAAGAAGGTCTTGTTCAACAAAATACTTATTGATTATTTAACAATTTCTCATGGTGCTCAGATGATTTCCAATCATAACTCTTTGACTTTATCTTTAATGTTGAGTTAAATTGATATCACTAAGAGATTACTATTTTTTGGATTACAATTCACAAACCTTTCGCATTTATATTCCTTTGAAAAGTCTTGTTTGTCTTTGTTCTCACTCAAAAGACGGTGCTATTTAATCAACAACTCGCTCTTTGTTGTATTTCATCTTCTAATCATCACCATTACTCCAAGTACTAGTGTTTTTTTTTGTTAAGGAAATCAAGAAATATTTTTCTAAATGTGAGCTTCTTAAAAAATAGTTAATCAATCAATAAATATATAAAACTAACATTACATTAAAATGACCAAATATTCCATTAACATAAAAAAGGTAAATTTTAAAGTTTTCATATTATTATTATAAAATGAGCCTTATCATTTATTTGATTTTTGCTTTAATAGTTACCATCAAACCTGAAGCCCTTTTTACCCCTTGAAACTCTATCAACCTAGACATTTTACACCCTCAACATTGACTTCGATTGACTCACCCATTGAACTTTACAAAGTTGGACCTTTTACCCCTTCACCCCAATTTAATGAATCATGTGATGGTCACGTGCGTGTCGTCTATCACAGAAATGTTTTGTTTCACTTATATGAGAACTAGAATGAATAGAAAAGAAAAGATAATGACTTCAGTAAGTTAAAGCTAAATACTTGCCCGTTTAAACAGAGATGGGTTTCGAATAGAGCATGGCTCATCTAAAGATTGTCTTCATCCTAAAAAATTCTTCAAGATGAGCGCAAAGGTTTTATGGGTGTTAGAATTATACTTATGAGATAAGTGGTTAATATTCTTTTGATTTGATTTTTTGTAATTTGGTTAACCAATTTTCTATTGTACCTATCCAATATCCCGTCAATGAAAGGATATGGTTTCCTGTCAATTAGAAGATATTGTTTTCTGGGTATATGGTTTGAAAGTGAAGAAAATTTAGAATATTTTGCTGGATGTTGTTGTTACTCTTGGGAAGATTGTTTTTTGATAAATTTGGCTCATTGATTGATCAAATAATTTGTGTTTTTGGATAAATTTTGCTCACTAATTTATTTAACATTTTGCTCACGAGTAACTTTGAAATTGTATAGTTAATTTCACTTCACCCAATCACTTTTAATGGATCATTTGTCCATATGAAAATTGAAAAAGCTTAAACTAGTGTCTAGAAGGAATTTTAGTCTGACAACATAAGGGAAAAATTTTAGGGAGTTCTAGCTTGGTGGGCTCGGAATAAGACCCGTTGGATTTTTCAACCGACCCAACAGATCCAAAAGCTAAAAAAAAATAGCTTTTAGCCAAAAAAAGACTGACACACTTTTCTCTACCATTGATTTAAAGACACTTGACACAATCTTATATGCTTAACTTTTTATCAACAACCTCTACTTTCCTTGTGGAGGGGATGCCATTTTTATAACAACCCTGCCTTTACAGCTTGTTGACACCCAATTTCGTCCGACCATAAAAAATTTTTAAAAGAAATTAAATAAAAAAATTATTATTTTTATTATTATTATTATTACTAAAAATTTTCATTAGTTTAAAATACATTTTTTTTTGTGAAGATTTGATTTAAACTGATATATGTGTGTATTTGAAAGAAAAAAAGAAAACTCCAAAAAAATGGCAAAATTTAAAAGTTTGAGGTAAAAATGACAAAATTAAGAAGTTTCGGGAAAAATTGACAAATTCTGAAAGTTCCAGGAGCATTTGGTAGTTTGTCACATGGATTTTTGGGTCGACCGACGTTTCTGGCCCAAATTGACAGAAAACGACAAAATTGTCAAAATCAGAAGCTTCAGGAACTTATCCAGAGACTGAGAGATGTAAAGGACTGAAATTGTCATTTTACCAATTTAAAAGATAAGTTTGAAATTTTTTATTAATTTATCCATCAACAGTTCGGCCAAACTTCCTCTATAAATAGGCCTCCAAATTTAGTGCTGAATACATAAAAAAATAGAAAGAAAACTTAGAGCTCCGTTTCAAAAAAAAATAAAATTACAGCCTTATTCCCTAGATTATCCTCCCTCTGCCCAGAAAGTCTCAAAAATTCGTTTTCTTACGATTCGACCATCTTCTTCGTTTGTTTTCTTTTCTTCCGTTTCACATCTCTCTCTCTTTCCTGCACGCTGCCTGACCGCCACCTCCCCCCACCGTCCCTCTGCCGTCGTCCCGCCGTCCGGCCCTCCGCCGCCGCCTCTACCGCCGTCGTTCGCGCCTCCCCTCCGCCGTGACTTTTTTCTTTTTCCTTCCCTTTCCGGCCGCCGTCACGCCGCCGCCGCTCCCCCGCCGTCGCCTCGCCGTCCACGCCCCCCGCCGTCGCCCCCTGCCAGCCCACGCCGCCGCCACCTGCTCTTCCTTCCTCCCTCCTCCTTCCCTGCTCCCTTCCCTGTGCGCGCGAAGTCACGTTTCTTAACAGGAAATTCAAAAAATTAAATTTAAAAGGGTAAACCCCTATTTAATCCTTCATCTTTTCAATTTCTTTCACTTTGGTCACTAACTTTTTATTTTGTTCTTGCAGAATTAATTACTAACCCTTTTAATTTTTACTTGTTTGTTTACTATTTGTTTATTACTAACCCTTTCTTTATTGTTGTTGTTAACAACTAACTTTACTAACAACTAACTTTTATTATTATTGTTATCACTAACTTTTATTTTTGTTATACTAACAATTAATTGTGCTAACCACTAACTTTCATTATTATTGTTATCACTAACCATTTAATTTTTGCTATACTAACAATTAACTGTACTGACCGCTGACTTTTATTATTATGGACTAATCATTTATTCCGCTTACTTATTAGGACTAATCAAGAATCCAATTTTTACAAAGCCCCCATCCTTTATTATTTAGAACATATTTTTATCAAAAGTTAACCTTTATTTCCTTTTATTAAAAACATAATTAAATAATTCCAAAAATACAAATCAATTTTTTTTTAAACACATCTTTAAAGTAATGATATTTAAAATTTAAAAAAATTCAAGAAAAATTATGATTTTATTAATAATTAATTACATAAAATTTAATAAAAATTAAATTCCATGACCAAATGATCCGCCAGGATCCATGGCTTGGAAAATATTTTAAATAAAGTATATAAATCATTTTTTTAAATAAAGTATATGAATAAATTTTCCTTTTATTATTAAAAAATAAAAAAAAACTTTGGGATAATATTTTTACTTATGTTTTTTATCCAGTAATATTTTACTTATTTCTCTTAAAATAATAAAAGGATATAACTTTTTGTTTCCTTTATTAAACAAAATAAAAATTTTACCCAAATAATTTCAAATAAAGGTAATAAAAAAATTTAAATTTTTTCTTAAATATTTTAGACTTATAAATTACATAATTACTTTAAGATCTTTTATCAAGAATAAAAAAAAATTTTATGAATATCAAGACTTTTCTTTCACTTAGATTTTTTTAAATATATAACTCTTTGTTTTCTTTAGTAAATAAAATTTGATTAAATAATTAAATAACTACTTTTTGGCGAACCTTTTACCAAATAAAATGAATAAAAGAAATATTAAGATTTTTCTTTTATTTTTGAAATATACATATAAATTTTTATTTTCTTTATTAAATGATCACTTTTGATTAATCTTTTCTTAAAAAAATAAAATATTAAGACTTTACTTTTATTTTTAAAATATACATCTTTAGTTTTCTTCATTAAATAAATAAAACCTTGGTTAAATAATTTCTTTTTGGCTTAACTTTTATCAAATAAAAAGAATAAAAAAAGAATAAAAGAATAATAAAATACTTTATAATTTTTAAAATTATTAAAAATTCAAAATTTTCATAATACTAATAATTAATAATTATATAACTAACAATTAATTAAAGTAATTTCCATATCCAGATGATCCGGCAGGATCTACGGTTTGGAAAATATTAACTTTTTTTAACTAAATAAATTAAATAAATATAAAAGATAAAAATCCATATTTACAATATGGATAAAATTCTTTAAAATTTTGTCAAATTCCGTGTCCGGGTGACTCGGCAGAGTCCATGGTTCGGAATCAAATCTTCCGTGTCCAAATGACTCGGCAGAGTCCATGGTTCGAAAGTATAAAATTCTATACAAATTAACTTGAAAATCCACATTTCGACTAATTCAGTTAAAATTTCTAAATTAACTGAAAATTATTTAAAAGCAAAGTAAAACAAAATTAAAATCAACTAAGGTGCCAATTTTGGGCGCTATAACAATATTGTTTTAGCGTAACCGTACTCCCGATCCCCGAACTCTCGCAGACAAATTTTAAGGTGACCAATCGACCTAAGAAAACTGATTGGTGGCGACTCCAGAAAACCCGACGTTGCCATAGCTTGGCGACTCCACTGGGGACCTGGTTAGTGAGTCAAGCCTAAAACTTGATTTGTTTTGTTTTGCTTTGCTTCTTTTTATGTGGATTTTTATATGTTATATTTACTTATTCTAAACATGCATAATGCATTCACAAAATGAAGCTCTATACCCGAGCTTCCTTAAATCAAACACGATTCTTTCTAAGCGGAATTGGTGTTGCTGTCCTTGTGAGGCCACGGTCTCCAAGCCTTCACCGGTTTCAAAGTAGCAAAGTAGTGTATTGCCTTCTGAGACGGTTAGTCTCTGCATGGGCCCACGAAAAGCTACGACTCGAATTAATCCATTCCTTACATTAACCCTAGAGGGTAAGGAATCGGGCCGTCACTATGATTTAGTGACGGGATTCGGGAACTATCCCTTGCCTTTTTGATAAGCCACCTTATGCATAAGAACTCCCCACTTAACCATAGAACTGACCATAGAATTTCTACCATTTTACCAACGCCATAAGCATATCCTTGTTATGCTGTATTGTTACTCTACACTTTTCTTCGTATGGTTTTAACTTGTTTATCCATAATACTTCATGAGTTGTTAATTACTATTTAACTTATTAATAACCTTATCTTTCTTGTGCAATTATTCTTCATGCATCAAAACCACGCATCAAATTATGCTAACTTTTTGGTCTTTATAATGACAACTAAAAGTTTTGAAGTTCCACGACAATGGATAAGCAAACTCATTCATCGCATGCATGCATTACATTAATCACGTGCATATAAAGTTTGATAAAAACATAATCTCACTTTATATGGCATGCATCCATTGCATCAATCATATACATGTAAAATCTAGTAAAATGAATCTCACTTTAAAAAGGTAAAATTGGACCTCAACACCGATATCCAACTCGGCTCCAAACAAGACTAATGGCAGAACAAACTGAAGGACGTCTCATAGATATAGAGTCCAAGATAGAAAATATGGCCGGAGCAATTCCCTCCTCATTACACCAAAAAATGAAATTCATTATTGACAGAAAATTAATCACAGTTTTGGCTGAAGAAAGCATTCTGCTATCACCTATACCAACGGTAGCAAAGACCAAGTAGCCTCATCTTCCAAGTTGGAATGACCCAAATGCCAAATATGATTATCAAAAAGGTTCAATTGGACATTCAACTGAAAATTCTGTCATATTGAAACTCAAGGTCCAACAGTTGGTCGAGTCCAAGTTACTAGGCCCGATGTGATTGGCAATTGAAAGTGAAGATTTTGAGCTGGAATTACATTGATTTTGGAAGGGCTCCAAGTCAGATCTGACCTAACAGTCCGCACACATTTTCGAATGACAGGGAATCCTTTGAATAAACTTGTATCTTTGAAAGCTTGCAAAAGTAATCTAATAGTAAAAATCTCCTAGATTTAGTCCAGAATCTAGGGTGTAGTCTTTGTTAGATGGACACCTGGTATTCTTTTTCTGGTACAACAAAAAGATGTAATGCGTGCATTCTACTAGTTTCCATTTTTACACTATTTGCCATTATACTATCTATTATTGTCATCACACTTTACTTTTTGACAACTGGTAATTCTTTTTGTTCTCTAACAAAAAGATGTTACGTGTACATTATACCACTTTTTAATTCCATTATTACATCTACACATTGTACCAATTTTTACCAAAAATTCAATTATTACAGCTACACATTCTACCACTTCTTACCAAAAATTCCGTTTTTTTATATCCATCTTTCACTCCTTTCCATTATACTATCCATTATTGCTATCACACTTTACTTTGAAAACGATATTACTCGTGGGTGAAAATAAAAAGTTAATGGAAATTTGATAGTAGTGATCTTGAAAGTGCTACCAAATCTAGTAAGAAGGATTTCAAATGTTGCACCTCAACCCTAAAAAAGAATTCACAGTGGTTATCGACATCCTTGCAAGAAGTCTGAGTTAGCTTCCAAAGAAGGTAGCTCTTATATTAAATGGCTTCAATGGCCTCCCAAACTCTTCTTAATGCTCAACACAAGAAAAGGTTCTCGGTTCTCCGCAACACAAACTCCAAAAAGAAGAGAAGTTCATTCCTTCCATAAAAAAAAGCAACAAGGGAAAATCCAAAACCAAAAAGAACTGAGAACAAACACGAACAAGCAAGGCCACTTGAGTCATCTCACTTCAAGAGAGTTATCAAGTATGTCATCACCATAGCTCACAAAAAAAAAGGAAATAAAAAAAAACAAAAAAAAAAAGAGGAAAAAGGGCTCAAACTAGAAAAAAAAAAAAAAGAAAAGAAAAAAAGTGAGCTATGGATTCTAGACTGAAAACCTGCAAAGGCGGTTTAGAACACAAAAGCAACTTTCAAGCCAAGCATACATAAAGACCACGATAGTTGGGGGGCAACAGATGAGGTTTAACTTTCTGGAAAGAGTGGCAAATTTGAGGTCATCACTATTGAGTTTTTCATCATAATCAAATTTGCTCACAAGTAGTATTAAAAGACCATTCTTTCAAACCACTTAAACTTAACTTTCCTCAGACTTATCATCCTCATTCAGCTAAAAGACTATCATTGTGAAACTTGTTTCTACCTTATTTAATACTGCTCACGAGTAGTATTAAAAGACCATTCTTTCACACCACTTAAATTTAACTTTCCTCAGACCTAACATCCTCATTCAGTTAAAAGACTATCATTGTGAATCATGTTTCTACCTTATTTAATACTGCTCACGAGTAGTATTAAAATACCCTTCTTTCACACCACTCAAACTTAACTTTACTCAGACCTAATATTTACCTCTTAATATTATTCTCATTCAGCTAAAAGACTGCCACAAAAAAAAAACATTCAAACTTAACTTTCCTCACACCTAACATTTACCTCTCGATATCATCCTCATTCAGTTAAAAGGCTATTATTGTGAATCATGTTTCTACCTTATTGCCTTGCACAGTTTATGTCTTCGAGTTGGAAAGGGAAGAATGGCAGGATATTTTAATTAAAAACAAAGACCGTAAATTACTTTGTCAAGCTTTGCAAATTGATGAAAGTTTTTCTTTAAGGCCAAACCATTATTCATTAATGTATGTAGACTTAAAAGTAAGGAGATAGCTTGAGTCTTTCTTTAATAAGATGTGGTTCTTGTAAGAGAAATTTACGATCAAGTGTCATCACAAAGGTCTAGAAATCCTCAACCTTCTGTTAAATCAAAGGCGAGATGATATCTCTTTCCACATAAACACCATAATCAAGGGGGCAAAGTAGTCTCTACTAAGTGTAAGAGGAGTACTGCCAACAAAGAAACTCAATAGACAAGGGGGCAAGTCTTATGGATCAAAACATGAGTTCAAGGAAGAGCAATCATTCAGATTATAACATGGGAATAAGTAAGTGTCGGCACGGTCACAAGAGAAGGGGCAAAGCAGACATTGAAAGTAAAGCCTTTGATGGTATCAAATCCATGACAATGGATGAGTACCCGAAAGAGATATAAATTATGAGGCGGGCCAACTTTAAAGAAATTGAGGCCAAAATTCAAAGAACAAGTCAAAGAAAGAGGATTTTGAAAAGAGTTGGGCTTTTGAGGCAGCGAACAAAAGCTGGAAAGCATAAAGAGATTCAATGATAGTCCAAGAAGGCCATCACAAAGAGGATCCAGTAAAACAAAGACATAAAGAACTAGATCCATACAAAAAAAAAAGCCATTAGTTACACATGCTCTGCATTCATGCATTTCATATCATGCATACATAGCCTTTACATAACAAGGACCAAACGGGAAGCACATCCACGGCACAGCTACAGCAATATAAGCTAAGATCTCAATGTCATCAGCTCTTACCAATCTATCACTGCATACAAAGCTAATATGCGGGACCAACCCGCATCAGGAATTCAAGAATAAAGTAGACAATATTGTCAAAAGCTTGGCTACCGATTCAATAATCGAGGCTACACCTGGAAGGATTGGATTGACGCCAGCTAGTAGTATCCAAGATAAGAGATAGCTATAGCCAAGGATAAGGCAGATATCAAAAAAAAATATAAAGTAGACAATATTGTCAAAAGCCTGGCAATTGATTCAATAATCGAGGCTACACCTGGAAGGACAGGATTGATGCCAGCTTAGCAGCATCCAAGATAAGAGATAGTCAAAGATAAGGCAGACGTCAAGAAATATTGTCGTTGAAAATTTGTCAAAAGCGGACAATGGATTCAATAATCGAGGACTGGATCGACGTCAGCTCGATGGAATATAAAAAATATCTATCACATCAAAATGAAGTAGGATCCACTTTTCCGGTTAAACGGCGGATACGGTACTCCGTGACTCTCAAGTCGGTTCTCTCAGTTGCCCATAATAACTGATTCCTTCACCCCTTCTTTCTTTTACTTCCTCCTAGAAAATGGATCCTACTTTTTCCGCCTTGCGAAAGTATTTCCCTTCTCTCCCAATGAACATTCTCAAAAAGATCTACCAAGTTCGCTGTGAACGATTAAGAGTTCTGATGCACAAAGGAATCCCTGAAGATGTGCGGTGGTTAATCGAAGCCAAGGTTCGTCTGGCAGGTGAAATCCCAGAGGCATTTGTGTCTCACATGCCTGGTATAGGCAAAAGCTCTTATGCCAAAAAGCGAAGAGCGAAAAGGTTACAAGTCTGCCATAAATGTGGACGGTGGACTTGTAATACTAAATGTCGTTCTTTAGGGATGATCTCTGATAATCGAGAAGATAAAATACGATTCATTAAGAATGGCCTGAGTAAGGACTCGTTGGATGATATCCAATTGACTCTTGAAACGCATTCTTGTGAGTCCGTGCAACGTGAACTTCTTGGTTTATGGAGCATTTTTCATGAAGAACGAAACCGTTACAGTCTCGGGAATCTGACTGTAAATGACCCTGTTTGCCAGCTTGTAAGAAAACTGGATGGGAAGCAAATCCTCGACTCATAGAAGCCGTTAATGCCGTTACTATATGTAAAGCCAGTGGAAGATGTGAGTCACAGTCACAATTACTGTACATACAGTTTGTTATATTTGGAAAAGTTTGCATTTTCTTTTGACAGATGTACATGCTCCCCTAAGTGTAATCGACACGTTATCCCTTTTCATCACTATAAATGAGTGTTCTTCCTTCTGATTAAGCAGCGGATAAGATACCTCGTGACTTCTAAAGTCGGTTATTTCAGTCTCCTACAATAACTGATTCATTTCCCTCTTCTCTCAAATTCTTCTCTCATCAATGGATTCTACTCTTTCTGCACTGCGAAAATACTTTCCTTCCCTTCCAATAAAAGTCCTTAAAAAGATCTACCTTGCTAGATGTGAAAGAATCAGAGTTTTTACACGCAAAGGCATTCCCGATAATGTGCAGTGGATAATTGAAGCTAAGGTCCGTTTGGCGGGTGAAGTTCCAGATGCATTTATGCCCCGCATGCCCGGTTTAGGTAAAAGCCGTTATGCCAAAAGGCGAAGAGCAAAGAGACTAGGCGTGTGTTATAAATGTGGGCGATGGAATTGTAATACTAAATGTCGCTCTTTAGGATACATCTCCATAAATCGTGAAGATAAAAGAAAATTCATTAAGAATGGCTTGCGTAAGGAATCTCTGGAAGATATCCGAGAGACTCTTGAAACGCATTCTTGTGGAAAAGTGCAAGGTGAAATTATCGGTTTATGGAGGACTTACCATAAAGAACGAAACCGTTACAGTCTTGGGAATGTGACTTTAAACGACCCTGTTTGTCAGTTTGTAAGAAAACTGGATGGGAAGCAAATCCCCGACTTATAGAAGGCATTGAAGCCGTTACTAGACATAAACTAGTGGAAGATGGGAGCCACAGTCATGATTGCTGTACATATAAGCTGTCATTTGTCTTTTCTTTTGACAATAATGTACTTGCTTTTGTAAGTGTAATTAACACATTATCCCTTTCATCACTATAAATATGTGTTAGTTATTTTCGTTTCCTACAATCACTAATTTCTTTCTTTGCCTCCTTTATCAATGGAGTCTTCTCTTTCCGCCCTACGAAAGTATTTTCCTTCCTTCCCAATAAATGTTCTTAAAAAGATTTATCAAACTAGATGTGAACGATTCAGAGTATTTATGCACAAAGGCATTCCTGATAATGTGCGGTGGCTAATTGAAGCTAAGGTTCGTTCAGCTGGTGAAGTTCCAGAAGCGTTCTTTCCCCGTATGCCCGGCTTTGGTAAAAGCGCTTATGCCAAAAAAAGAAGAGCAAAGAGGCTAGGCGTTTGTCATAATTGTGGATGGTGGATTTGCGGCAATAAATGTCGTTCTCCAGGAGTGATCACCAGAAATCGTAATGATAGAATAAGATTCATTAAGAATGGCTTGCGTAAGGAATCTCTAGAAGATATCCGAGAGGTTCTTGAAGCGCATTCTTGCGGAATAGTGCAATTTGAGGTTGTTGGATTATGGATAATTCTCCAAAAAGAACGAGAACGTTACAGTCTTGGGAATCTGACCCTAAACGACCCTGTTTGCCAGTTTATGAAAAAGCTAGATGAGATGCAAATCACCGATTCATAGAAAGCATTGAAGCCGTTACTGGACGCAAAGCCAGTAGAAGACGGAACAAGGTCACGATTACTGTACGTGTACCTGTCGCTTTTGAAATTTTCATCCCCTTTTGGTAATAATGTATCCATTCCTGACATGAACCAAAGTCACGATTACTGTACGTGCTAGCTGTCGCTTTTGAAATTTTCCTCCCCTTTCGGCGATAATGTATCCACTCCTGACATGAGCCATAGTCACGATACTGTACGTGCTAGGTGTCGCTTTTGAAATTTTCCTCCCCTTTGGTAATAATGTACCCACTCCTGACACGGACTACTGTATATAGCTGCCACTTTTGAAATTTTCCTTCTCTTCCAACAATCACGTACCTACTCCTGACGTAAGCTACAGTAGTGACTACTGTACATGCTAGCAGCTATTTTGAAAATTTTCCTCCTCTTTTAACGATAGTGTACCCATACCTGACCAGAGTCATACTCGTGACTACTGTGAATAGCTGGCAATAATGTATCAATTCTTGAAAATAAAATTATTGCCTTATCTCTTCATCTCTATAAATATATCCTCTTTTCTCACAAGAGTAAGGATAGGAATGGAGAAAACCTCAACTCGTAAATCCCGAAGTATTTGTGTATTTTCTGGGGCTTTTCCTGGAAAAGATGAAGAATATTTAAAGGCAGCCAACCATTTGGGTAGAGTATTAGCTGAGCGTAAAATACATTTAGTTTATGGAGGAGGTAGTGTCGGATTAATGGGAGGCGTAGCATCAGCAGCATCTTTAGGAGGAAGTCAAGTTCTAGGCATTATCCCAGGACCTTTGAAGTTTATTTCTGGGGGCACGATCGGAGAGGAGCTAGTGGTCAAAAATTTGCAAGAACGTGTGCTACAAATGCTTTTAAATGCTGATGCTTTCATCGCTTTACCCGGCGGTTTTGGTACATTAGGAGAAGTCTTCCAAATCGCTTCCATGGCCCAACTTAATTTGCATAAGAAACCTATTGGGCTATTGAATGTTAACAATTTCTTTACAGGTCTGATAGCTTTTATGGATTATGCTATGCAGAAGAATTTCATATCAAGAGTGGCACGGCGAATTATAATATCCGCAACAACTGCTGAAGAATTGCTAGATAAAATACAAGCTTTTGTTCCTGAACCAGATCCAGCAATGATTCAGATAGACTGGACACGACAGTCTTTCCCGACCAGTTCACTCCCATAATGGTCCTCTACTCACCCTGTTGAAGTATTGTGGAAGAAAGAAGCGATCTGATCCGTTTTTCTTGTCCTTTAGTTTTATTATCAGCATTTTCTTTCGCGTTTCAGTTTTTCCTTTCAGGGAATTTTTTTTTTTATAATATAGTTTCGTCCAGGCTGATATTAAAACCATAGGACAATGCCTTTAGGTTGGAATGGCTGAGTAAAGAGTAATTTTTGTTACTCTTGAGACGCATCCTATTAGGTCTACTAGGCATAACATTTTGGGGTAGTTAAGCTTTAACCTTATTCGGATGACATATCTCACAAGGGAATCTATATTTACTGAAGAAAATATTAGATGAACCTTGAATATTGATTCCAAACATCCGTTCCCTTTACATAATTTGTCAGTGTTATTGTCATCATCAAGATTCACTCGTTTTATCGAAGCCTAATTCTTTGCGCTCGCCTATTATGAAAATTCACACTTTCGAAGAAAATTATTCCAATTTCAATTGCTTTCATATAAATTTCGCTCGAGGTCCTAAGGAAAGCTCCTTAGCCTCAAAATCAATTTTCATCATCGGGGTTTTAAGGATGGAACCTTTGCCTCGAAAATAATCAATTTTCATCATCGGGGTTTTAAGGATGGAACCTTTGCCTCGTAAAGAATCAATTTTCATCACCGGGGTTTTAAGGATGAAACCTTTGCCTCGAAAATAATCAATTTTCATCATCGGGGTTTTAAGGATGGAACCTTTGCCTCGAAAATAATCAATTTCCTATCGTCAAGGTTTTAAGGATGGAACCTTTGCCTCGAAAACAATCAATTTTCATCATCGGGGTTTTAAGGATGGAACCTTTGCCTCGAAATCAATCAATCAATCCGAGGTTTTAAGGATGGAACCTTTGCCTCGAGATCAATCAATCAATTCGAGGTTTTAAGGATGGAACCTTTACCTCGACATCAATCAATCAATCCGAGGTTTTAAGGATGGAACCTTTGCCTCGAAATCAATCAATCAATCCGAGGTTTTAAGGATGGAACCTTTGCCTCGAGATCAATCAATCAATTCGAGGTTTTAAGGATGAAACCTTTACCTCGACATCAATCAATCAATCCGAGGTTTTAAGGATGTAACCTTTGCCTCGAAATCAACCAATCAATCTGAGGTTTTAAGGATGGAACCTTTGCCTCGAAATCAATCAATCAATCTGAGGTTTTAAGGATGAAATCTTTGCCTCGAGATCAATCAATCAATTCAAGGTTTTAAGGATGGAACCTTTGCCTCGAAATCAATCAATCAATTCGAGGTTTTAAGGATGGAACCTTTGCTTCGAAATCAATCAATCAATCCGAGGTTTTAAGGATGGAACCTTTGCCTCAGAAACAATCAATTTTCCTTCAACGATAGGAGAGCTCCTATCGCCGGGGTTCTAAGGAGAGTTCCTTAACCTCAGGATTTAGGCGGCGAAAAGGTTTTCAATGCCTAGCTAAGCCGGACGAAATTTGGTAACGACTTTGCATACATCATGTCTCATGAAGCATGCAAAGGGGGGCAGCTGTTGACACCCAATTTCGTCCGACCATAAAAAATTTTTAAAAGAAATTAATAAAAGAAATTAAATAAAAAAATTATTATTTTTATCATTATTATTATTACTAAAAATTTTAATTAGTTTAAAATACATTTTTTTTTTGTGAAGATTTGATTTAAACTGATATATGTGTGTATTTGAAAGAAAAAAAGAAAACTCCAAAAAAATGGCAAAATTTAAAAGTTTGAGGTAAAAATGACAAAATTAAGAAGTTTCGGGAAAAATTGACAAATTCTGAAAGTTCCAGGAGCATTTGGTAGTTTGTCACATGGATTTTTGGGTCGACCGACGTTTCTGGCCCAAATTGACAGAAAACGACAAAATTGTCAAAATCAGAAGCTTCAGGAACTTATCCAGAGGCTGAGAGACGTAAAGGACTGAAATTGTCATTTTGCCAATTTAAAAGATAAGTTTGAAATTTTTTATTAATTTATCCATCAACAGTTCGGCCAAACTTCCTCTATAAATAGGCCTCCAAATTTAGTGCTGAATACATAAAAAAATAGAAAGAAAACTTAGAGCTCCGTTTCAAAAAAAAATAAAATTACAGCCTTATTCCCTAGATTATCCTCCCTCTGCCCAGAAAGTCTCAAAAATTCGTTTTCTTACGATTCGACCATCTTCTTCATTTGTTTTCTTTTCTTCCGTTTCACATCTCTCTCTCTTTCCTGCACGCTGCCTGACCGCCACCTCCCCCCACCGTCCCTCTGCCGTCGTCCCGCCGTCCGGCCCGCCGCCGCCGCCTCTACCGCCGTCGTCCGCGCCTCCCCTCCGCCGTGACTTTTTTCTTTTTCCTTCCCTTTCCGGCCGTCGTCCCGCATCGCCGTGCTGCCGTCACGCCGCCGCCGCTCCCCCGCCGTCGCCTCGCCGTCCACGCCCCCCGCCGTCACCCCCTGCCAGCCCACGCCGCCGCCACCTGCTCTTCCTTCCTCCCTCCTCCTTCCCTGCTCCCTTCCCTGTGCGCGCGAAGTCACGTTTCTTAACAGGAAATTCAAAAAATTAAATTTAAAAGGGTAAACCCCTATTTAATCCTTCATCTTTTCAATTTCTTTCACTTTGGTCACTAACTTTTTATTTTGTTCTTGCAGAATTAATTACTAACCCTTTTAATTTTTACTTGTTTGTTTACTATTTGTTTATTACTAACCCTTTCTTTATTGTTGTTGTTAACAACTAACTTTACTAACAACTAACTTTTATTATTATTGTTATCACTAACTTTTATTTTTGTTATACTAACAATTAATTGTGCTAACCACTAACTTTCATTATTATTGTTATCACTAACCATTTAATTTTTGCTATACTAACAATTAACTGTACTGACCGCTGACTTTTATTATTATGGACTAATCATTTATTCCGCTTACTTATTAGGACTAATCAAGAATCCAATTTTTACAAAGCCCCCATCCTTTATTATTTAGAACATATTTTTATCAAAAGTTAACCTTTATTTCCTTTTATTAAAAACATAATTAAATAATTCCAAAAATACAAATCAATTTTTTTTTAAACACATCTTTAAAGTAATGATATTTAAAATTTAAAAAAATTCAAGAAAAATTATGATTTTATTAATAATTAATTACATAAAATTTAATAAAAATTAAATTCCATGACCAAATGATCCGCCAGGATCCATGGCTTGGAAAATATTTTAAATAAAGTATATAAATCATTTTTTTAAATAAAGTATATGAATAAATTTTCCTTTTATTATTAAAAAATAAAAAAAAAACTTTGGGATAATATTTTTACTTATGCTTTTTATCCAGTAATATTTTACTTATTTCTCTTAAAATAATAAAAGGATATAACTTTTTGTTTCCTTTATTAAACAAAATAAAAATTTTACCCAAATAATTTCAAATAAAGGTAATAAAAAAAATTAAATTTTTTCTTAAATATTTTAGACTTATAAATTACATAATTACTTTAAGATCTTTTATCAAGAATAAAAAAAAATTTTATGAATATCAAGACTTTTCTTTCACCTAGATTTTTTTAAATATATAACTCTTTGTTTTCTTTAGTAAATAAAATTTGATTAAATAATTAAATAACTACTTTTTGGCTAACCTTTTACCAAATAAAATGAATAAAAGAAATATTAAGATTTTTCTTTTATTTTTGAAATATACATATAAATTTTTATTTTCTTTATTAAATGATCACTTTTGATTAATCTTTTCTTAAAAAAATAAAATATTAAGACTTTACTTTTATTTTTAAAATATACATCTTTAGTTTTCTTCATTAAATAAATAAAACCTTGATTAAATAATTTCTTTTTGGCTTAACTTTTATCAAATAAAAAGAATAAAAAAAGAATAAAAGAATAATAAAATACTTTATAATTTTTAAAATTATTAAAAATTCAAAATTTTCATAATACTAATAATTAATAATTATATAACTAACAATTAATTAAAGTAATTTCCATATCCGGATGATCCGGCAGGATCTACGGTTTGGAAAATATTAACTTTTTTTAACTAAATAAATTAAATAAATATAAAAGATAAAAATCCATATTTACAATATGGATAAAATTCTTTAAAATTTCGTCAAATTCCGTGTCCGGGTGACTCGGCAGAGTCCATGGTTCGGAATCAAATCTTCCGTGTCCAAATGACTCGGCAGAGTCCATGGTTCAGAAGTATAAAATTCTATACAAATTAACTTAAAAATCCACATTTCGACTAATTCAGTTAAAATTTCTAAATTAACTAAAAATTATTTAAAAGCAAAGTAAAACAAAATTAAAATCAACTAAGGTGCCAATTTTGGGCGCTATAACAATATTGTTTTAGCGTAACCGTACTCCCGATCCCCGAACTCTCGCAGACAAATTTTAAGGTGACCAATCGACCTAAGAAAACTGATTGGTGGCGACTCCAGAAAACCCGACGTTGCCACACAGCTCTCATACTATTTCATTTTTCTCACATTCTCCTATTTGCTTATACTAGGCTTTTCATTTTATATAAGTTAATACTTGATTTTCTCTGACATTAATTTTCTTTTTTTGCCCGGGCTATTATTTTTTATTTCGCTTAGGATCTCTTTTCCAGCTAGTTCCCCTAAGTTTGTTGGATTGCTTGCTTTTTTTCTCTATCGGCCCCTAATCATCTCATTTCCCCTTCATGTTTAACACTTCACCCTTGTCCACAAACAACCTTTACTCACATTTTGGCGACTTCACTGTGGAGGGCGTGATTACATAAAAGGAAAGTATGTTAGACAAAAACGATGAAAACAACACTACTCGCTTGGGGTCGACTCTTATTTCTTATGTTCCGCCATGCATGGCTTAGTTACGGGAAATGTTTCAGGCATCACAAAAGCACATGTTAAATGCTATAAAGGAGAATAACCAAGTGGTTATCAATGCATTGGCCAATCTATCACAGCCACAAGTTGGTGTGCCAGGGCAAATGACACAAGTTAATCCATCCTTGTTGCTAGCAAATCTAATAGTTACTTTCATAGGTTTTGTTGATGACTAATGTGTTCCCACTACAGCTCATATCTCCCTATTCAACTTATGAAGAGTTATTTCAATTTCTAGAACAACGGCAAGAGTAGGAATCTTATCCTGAGATAGAGATCAAAGTTTCATATCCACCACATATTGTTAAAAAGTACCCAACATATTATTCTAGTCCGAGTTTCCCTATATTCAATGGAAAGTTGGGCAATGCCAGGGAGCATGTGATGTGCTTTGTAGAGATGTGTCTTATATATAACCTAGATAATGATTTAAAATTAAAAGAGTTCTCTAAGTCTTTGTCTGAGAAGGCTTATAATTGGTATGCCAACCTTATTCCAAGCTTAGTAGAAACTTAGGGACACATGTGCAAGCAATTCATGGAAAAATTCTTTTCAACTCAGGAGAAAGTTACTCTAGTTGATCTTGGCCGAAAGCGCCAATATTTTAAAGAGGATTTTCTTGTTTATGTACAACGATTTCATGAAAGGGTTTTTAATTGTCAAGAATCTTATGATGAATGACAGCTTGTGAAGATCTGCATTTTAGGTATGCTTTGTGAAAATAGAATTCATCTTGAAAATTTACAATTTCCTTTTTTTGCTACTTTAGTATAAGCTGCTAGGCGAACTAGCAATTCTCTTCTGATGAAAAAAGATGATGAAGGTACTTATTCAAAGTTCCCATTTGTGAATGCTATTATGCAAGGAGCACAAAATGGTGGAGGAAAGAGATTTAAAAAGGGGCTTAATAAAAATATTAACATACCTTTGCCTTTTTCTTACCTTATGAATAAAGTTTATGTCTTACTGAATGAGTGGATCAAAGATAAAGTAATCCGTCTGCCTCACATGCCAAAGTTACCAACAAAAAAAGACAAAGTTGATTCAAAGTATTAAAAATATCATCACCAAATTTGTCACCTAACCTATGAGTGTTGGAATTTATGGTGCTTCTTTTACGATAAGCTTGACAAAATTAAGGTTACCCTTAAAGTAGGTGATGTTCATGAAAATCCTTTGCCTGCTCACAATACGAGGCAAGGCCAGGTTAATGCTATTATTGGTTATATTTATGCTATTGTTCACTTTTTTTTTTATAAAGAAAATTTGCCTCGATTGCCTCCACCACTGCCAAAAGAGCATAATAAGCAAGAGGATGAAATCTTTATTTCTAATGTTGCATATTCTTTCATGCGTCCTATGGCTTTCAAAAATTTCTTTGATCTACTTGGCTTTGATTCTGAGGCCAAATAAGCTGTTGCTATTACTATCTTCTATGGGAAATTATGGGATTTCTCATTTAAATCATCAACAGATTGGCTGTCTAGATAACACAGCTTCCCAACAAATCATTTTTTCTGATGAAGATTATTGTGTGGAGAATCACGATCACACTAGGCCTTTGTATGTGGAGTCTTACCTGATGGTTATCCAATGATGAGGACCATGTTGGATCAAGGTGTGTCATGTCATTTTCTACTTTTAAAGCAGCAAATATAGACATTCATCACCTTGTTAAGTAGCCAATCACTATTGAAGATTTCAATAAATAAGTTGTGCCCATAATGGGCTATGTGATTGCTGATTTAAAAGTTAGACAAGTGCAAGGCTTGGTTTGTTTCTATATTATGGATTCACCTACTAGTTATTATCTTTTACTGGGCAGGAAATTGATGTATACTTATCATATTATTCCCTCGACTGAGCATCAATGTGCTAAAGGATTTTGGCATGGCAAAGAAATTTTTATTCGTGGTGTTGATGCTCATTTTGAACTCCATGAGTCTTACTTGGTTGACGCTGCCTTTTATCATGTTTTCACCAAAAAGAATGAGAATGTCATCACGTTGCCAAGAAGTGTTCCTTTGTCATGGTGAAAAGAATACAAAGGTGTTTCTTTAACGCCCTAAGCTTAAAAAAGAACTAGAAAGTGCCAACACCAATAAGAGAAAGATGTGAAGGTTGACTCCTATATGAGGAGTAACGATAACAAAGTTTATCACTTATGATGGTGCATGTGTTAGTGTTGTGCCCAAAAGCCAATCATAAGATGGTTGTATTTATTCACATTGAGTCATGATATTTTATTAAGGCATTAATCCAGTAATTTTGTTTGTTTTTCTGTTTTTGTGTAACGTAATAAACATAATTATAACCCTAGAATAATGATAATCTTAAATGTCCTTGGTCTAGTATTATTCTAGAATGGGTTACAATAATACATAACGACTAGCATATGTGGAGACTAATATGAAATATGTAGTCTATATATGGGTACAAGTTTGAAAACTTGTGTACTAGACCGACCCACCATGAGAACGCTACATGGATCATTATATGAGTGTCATAAGTGATTCTTATAGTGATCATGGTATATGTAGTCCTTTGACCTAAGGTCATCAAGGTTCCCTATATGTAAGTCACATACTTTGATATTTCCCTTTGTTGCTCGTAACTGAGTGAACTTGAAGGAGGTCATTGGATATATCACATATCATGCAGAGGGTTTTTGTATGATCAAGATGTGATTTGTCCCTCCTACATAACAGGAGTGATATCTTCAGGCCCCTTGATAGAGTGAGACTAAGAAATGCATGGCCATGCTCAGATGAGTTGATATACAATATTAATGTCATCAGTTTAAGTTAATTTACTCGGTAATCAAGAAACTAAAGATTAGACTATACGAGAGTGACACATTCCATGTCTCGTGCTTAGTCTTGATATCCTGGACAAAGGGACAATGACATATATGGATAATGATCATAATGGTTTAGTCGAATTATCGACAATCTTGTCACTTGGGTATCAATGATGTGTTGCTAGATACCGCTCATTGCTTATGATCATAAATATGATTTATGATCACTGCCAATGTTGTAAGAGCCTATTGGGTCACACACATAAAGCCTATTTGGATTATTTGAGTGCATGGACTAATTTATTTTGGGTTATGGTTTTATTATAATTTCGTGTTAATAATTGACCAAAAAGTTGAGACATTATTAAGCATAAAATTAAACCTAATTGGATTAGGGCTTTGAAACCCATTAAGCTTGGAAATTGAGTCTCATTATAAATACATTATATAGTGAGAAATTCGCAGTCTTGCCCTAGCCTCCTAAAAAGAGATAGTCGCACTCTTTTCTTATTATTTCTTGGAGGACATAAGCTAGCACTACGAGCGCAAGAGAAATTCATCTATTGGGACGTGATAAAGGCATGGTGATCTCGAGAGGCTCGTGCGGATACCATAGAGAACTTGAACATGTCAACTATTTAGGTTTTGTGATTTGCCTTAATAGTTTGGTGAAAGATTTCAACTGAAATTAGGTATGAAAATTTTTGAATACCCAATTTACCCCGTTTCACTTGAATCCTGGAGGGTTTTGATTATATTTCACTGTACTTGTTTGGCTCTCGAAACCTTACAGCACAGGGTCAGGAACTTCAACTATTCTTAATCTTACAACAAGTGAATTTTCTAATAAGTTTGATACACTTGAAGTTTGCATGACTGAGGAGGCAAAATCTTTGGTTCTTGGTTCACCATTGTAAGAAACTCAAGAAGTACCTGAGCCAATGCAAGATGTTCCAAAACCTCAGGTAGAAAAGCTAGAGCAGATTGATGTGTTCATAGATGGGGTCAGTATTAAGCCTTTATTTGTAAGCAAGAGTTTAGCAACTGAAGAATAATCTTATAAGTCTGCTAAGGGAATATCAAGATGTGTTTGCTTGGAGCTATGAGGATATGCTTCGCCTAAATCTAACTTTAATTTCTCATACTTTGAGCATAAGGCTAGATATAAAACTCCTTCTTGCTTATTTTTATTGGCTTCAAAAATCCCTAATCACAAACATGATCTTGTATTCGTCCATCTCATCAGATAGGCCATGGTGAAGCAATCCAATGCAGAGTCCACCAAGATTAATATCTAGCACATACTTGCCTTCTTTCTTTTAACACAATATTTTTGGAACTCTAAAAGTACAACAATTATGAGAAAACAAAAGGTTATCTTCCAACCTACGTTGAACATCAATTATAGATCATGCTTAAAGAAGTAGAGCTGATTTCCACTCCATCTCACATGTATTGGGTAATTTTTTTACGGTAGCCAATCATTATCAATGTCGTTGATTTCCCATATACATTTAAAAAAAACTAGTTAAGGAGCTCATGCTACATGGCTAGTTTTGATTATGTGGTAGTATATTGTTGTAGTATATGTTACTCAGAAAAACATTCCAAAAGTATCTACACCATAATACAATTCTACACCATATGATAAATAATCCCAAGACACAAATAGTGGGGCTGCAACAAAAAGAAATAAACACATATAAACTAACTGAAAATCATTAAAAATATAAATCAAAACATATCACTAAAGCAAGTAAAATTAAAGAAACTAAAAGAAGAAAATTAAAATAATGCAAGTATATAAGATATAATAAATAAAATTTAGAAATAAAATTTCTTACATAAATTTTTGTCTGCTTAGTTATAATCCTTCTATTTTGCTCACCATGAGAACTTTGTATAATCAAGACTCTATACTACCAAAAAGTGAGTAATGACCAAAGCAACACACAGAAGACTTCAAGTTCCAAAAACACAAACTTGCAATTACCAAGGACCAAGAGAAATAACGGAAAAAAACAAATCAGACGTGGATGGAATGACACCATTTTTTTTATAACTATTCAATGAACCACACTTCAGAACAAGTTTTACTATGCATATGTTAGTCTTAGTTTTGGAGTGTATCTTTGTTAATATTTTTATTAGTCGTTTGATAGATCATTGATGGTCCTAACAACAATAGTGTAGTTGGAGTAAGTATATATGGAGGCAATTATTTTATGTTATAAAAAGTTTCTTTTAATAATTTTATAATATTTTTTCATGTAGGGTATTCATAAATTTTAATTCATAATTAAATAATTTAACATAGGTCAAAAATTGCATAAAAGTTTTTTACATATTAAGGTACGTAGGGTTCTTACTTCTTAGTTAATAGATTTTATATAGTGATGACAAAATTAGATCTGATCCGATGATCTGGCTCAATCCACCTGACACCAAGCCTGATTGATCCCATTTTGCTAAAAAAATCAACAACTAGAACCTAATTGTGCCCAACCTGACCTAAACCTGAGCCCAAAATGGCCTAAACCTAAATAACCTGAACCTGAAACAACTTAATATCTAAACCCAACAAAACTGAACTTTAACCCAAATAAACCATATGGGTCAAGTACCGAAATCTAAACTGAAATCTGAATAACCCAATCTAAAGTTATTGAAGACTAAAATTGACCTAATCTATATTGAACCTGAATTCAAATAAACTTCACCTAACCCAACCCAAACCTAAAATCCACTCAACTCAAACTCAAATAACTCAACCTGAACCTAAATTTACAAAGCCCGATTAAACCCAAACTAAAATAATCTAACCCAAGCTCGATTGACTCATCCAATTATGATATCTTGTTTTATACATTGAATTGAGAATTATCACTCATAAAAGCCTTAAAGTTTCAAAAACTATGTAAGAATTCTATAGGACTAAATGCCCCTATGGCCCATGTATTCACTTGACCAGGATACTCTCCCTGAACTTCAACTCTGTCTGATCAACCCTTAAACTTTGTTAAGTGGGTTAGTTAATTCCTTTGGCCATTATATGTGAGGCACGTGATAAGTGTCCTATTACTGCTGTTTGTGGACGTGTAGAAGCTATAACAGCTTCTTAAAATGAGCAACCACCTCTTGTTTCATTTCATTTAGGAATTGGAAATTTGGGCTAACCAAACATGACTTCTTGTTTTCCAAGTTAGCCAATTCACTTCTGAGGCCTTAAAGAATCTAAGACCCCAAACTTTGAACCTTGACCTCTTAAACCCAATCTGTTGAAGTTTTGAAAGAGAAATCTTGTTGGGAATTTGGGTTAAAACAGCTAGCTTGAGTTTAGGTTTTCCAATTAAGGCTAAACTTTACAAACACATTTCTTTCATAAAAAAAAACTTGTTGGAGGGATTTAAAAGAAATCAAAGCCGTAAATCAACATTCAGTCACTCAATTTTGAAAATTGAACCCTAAACCTACCAAACTCATTTTCTTGCAAACTACGCCATTTTTTTTCTTCAAATTTAGGTTAAACACAAGGAAGCTGTTTGTCCTAGAAATGCAACCATAAGCTTTAAGATTTGCAATTTGGTCTTTGGATTCGAAATCTTCCCAAGTACTTGCAACAATTCCTACGTAAACCTAGAAACCAAGCTGTTTTGGTGCAAATCTAATTTTTCATGATAAGACCCAAGATTCAACCATGAAACCTACAAATTCCAGTTTTTAATACACCAAGGTCTAAGTTCTACTTCTTCCATTCAAACAAAAATGAACTAAGGCCATAACCCTTTAAAAACCATACTCACTAACTAAGAATTAAATCATATCAAAAGGCTATTTTGCAAGCTATGGCTGGTGCATAAGCAGAACATGATTAACTAATATTGCTTTTAAAGACTGTAGCAAAGAGGTTGAGCGGCAAAAATTTAGACTATGGCTTGAAAGTTAGGTTTATATATTCAGACATGTTTCAAGTGTGATTTTCAGACCTGCACTTAAAGTTTCAAGTCAAAATAAAAACTTTAGTAGAAAGTTAAACATTACGTCAAAGTTTGCAACCAATAACCAAGTTTTGTAATAATCCTAGTTAAATCAATTCCAGCAAACTCAAGTCTGTTTCTAACCATCTAACCTTATTTCTATAGTAAATGTAGCTAATAAAACCTTTATAAACAAACATTTGCATAAAACTAAGAAAATGCTAAGCATTTCAGAAGAGTTTGTTATTAACAACCTATAAATCTAGAAGTTCCAGGTTTTACAACCTGTGGAGTTCCTGATATAGCTTCATGTTGGTCAATTAAATCAAAACCAAAGCAATGGTTTTCAGATTGCTTTTTCTATTCAACCATGGAACACTTTTTTGTTGATTTGTACACATCTAGCCATGGTTGCTAATCCACACCGCTTAACTTTGCTATTTCTATTAAACAATGAAGCATCGCATCTTTCTTCTTCGTCTTTATCCCCAATTACAAAACCTTGTATGGTTCCCCAACAAAAATCACAGCATTTTCCTACTTCTATTATGGTTGACGGCATTAACAAGACATTCATCACATAACATACACATAACGGTCAAAGGGGTTGACGGATAAAGTTCAGGGGTTGAATTGAACCGAATTGAAGTTCATGAGAAATAATGTCCTAGTGAAGTGAGTTTAAGGGCCAAAGGGGTATTTAGGTGAATTTATTAAATTTCAAGTACATAGAAATATTGATTCCCAATGTTCAGTATTGAGAATTAAGATACATACACATAGGATGACAATTGGGTTGGTCGGGTCAGGTTTGGGTTAGGTTATTCAGGTTCAAGTTTAATTGGGTCAGCATATATTCAGATCCAGGTCGGGTTATTTGGGTTCATGTTGATTTTATGTTGAGTAAATTTCGGATTTGGATTGGGTCAGTCCAAGTTTATTTGGATTCGGATCCAATCAGGTCAGGTTTTCGGGTCTTAAACCAGATTCAACTTGATTGTCAGATTTACTTGATTCACTGATGCATAAGCCAAAATAGCTGAATCGCTTCAATTTTTTTGTTTAATTTTGATTAAAATTTAATTTAGCTAGATATAAAAAATAATATAAAATTTATGAAGATATATTAATATATAATTTCTTTAATAAAATACTACCTCTATGCCAAGTTCTTTATAACATTCACTATTCAATAATTAATCTATAATTTTTTATTTTTAATATTTTAGTATATAAATAAAAAATGATTATATTAAATAATAAATAAAGACCTATAGTTTCTAAATAAATACCTTTTAAATTCTTTTCTAACAAATAATCTCCCTCCGTCACATTTTCTTTGCTTCATTTAACTTTTCTAACTAGTTTGAATTGGATTTATTTAGATTATTGTTTATTGAAAAATTAAAAATATATATATTTAAAAATCATATATAATTTTTTTTATTTATCTATTAAATTGTTGAAAACAAAAAATTATAGATTAATTGTTAAAATATGAATGGTACAAAGAATTTGAGACAGAATGAGTAATATAAATAAATTCAATTCAAACTATTTGAAAAAGTTAAATATTTCAAAGAATATGGGACGAAATAAGTACTATAATTTCTAAAACCTAATTATTCTTATTTCTCTATCATCGTTTCACTAATCATTTCTCATAGCTCACTCGTTCGCTCTACAATGTAAAACAGATCAACAGAATAGAAAAAACTTATTCACATATATTAAATCGTAATGTTTCTAAAGTTTTTGCCGACCATATATTTTATATTAATTTAAGTTAAAATCGCATCTTATTGGGTTTAGTCATCGGGTCATTTCAGATTCGGGTCAGGTTGGGTTCAGGTTCGGGTTTTCTCGAGTTTCACTTTAATTGGGTTCGGGTACAGTCGGGTTTAGATCATTGACTTTTCTAGTCAAATCGGGTCAGGTCGGACTTGGGTTTGGGTAGGTTAGGTCAGGTTTTCAGGTCGGGTCAAATTTTGTCATCCCTACATATACAAGTATTTTAATATTTTAAAAGCTATATAAGAATTTTTTAAAATTTTAAAATATTTAAAAAACTTTATTTTCAATTACCGATATTTCATACCCTGAATTGGGGAATAAAATTTATAAGCACTTTAAAATTTATAAAGAAATTTATAACTGAATCTCTAATTCATCTCCTTCTCACAAAAATGCCGTGGAACACAAAAGAAAAGGGCAGAAAAAAGGTTAAACAGTGTGTTTTGATTTGAATGGCAAATTAGCCTACGGTCCTTTGTATATGGGAAGAATGTTACAAATTTTCATGGACAAGAGTCAATAAAGGGTGTGGACTAAAAGGATATCTAAATTTCCTTAGCCTCCTTGGCTTTTGTAACGTTTGTAACGTTTTTATCACCATTAACTGGCATTTCCTATTGCGAGTTCGTTTCCGATTGCCGTGCTTTTGCAGTGTGACGCCTCCGGTTTTGTTTTTCATGCTCCTTCCAACGTGCAATAAGGCTCTCAAAGTTTCTTTAATTTCCCCTTTTTATTTTTGTTTTTTATCAATCACATTACAACTTTAGTAACTCTCTTGAAAATATTTTCATAATCCAAGGGTCTGTTTATGATTTTAAATACTCCTCCTATCTTATAATAGATGAAATACTTCTCTGGGTTCAGAGTTAAGGTATATGTAATTTGTATTATTTTTTGTGTAGTAAAAATTTAAATAATAATTAAAAATAAATTTTTTTTAGGGTTTTGTGCAGTGAGAGATTGAGTGAATATTAAAAGAAGATTTTTTATTGGGTTTTGTGTAATGGGACTTTAAATATAGGTAAAAAATAAATTAATTATTTAAAATTTTTCAAAAGATGAAACATTTGAACCTTTTTAGGACATCCTAAAAAAGAATACATTTCATCTAAATTGGGACGGATGTAGTATAAGGAACAAATTAATTTTTTTAAGAAATATATAGATCAAATTGCTCTTTTTGAAAAATTGGAGATTTTGGTATAATTTTTAACAATTAAGAAACATTTTTCTAGAAACTTTAGTATACATAACGCAGATGATGACTTTGAAATAAATTAATAAATTCAAATTTTCTAATAGGTCCCTGACCCTATTCACCCTTTTGATGGCATGAAGAAACAGAAACGCGTGGAAAATTTTAACTCTATTGTTTACAAATTAAATAATGAATGATTTTCATTTTATAGCAATTTTCTAGAATCAGCAGCTTATTGAGCTACTAAGTCAACTAACTTTGTTCTCCCATTGGCCCAAGCAATGTCAGAAACCATGTTTAGTTGATACTAATGTGTTAAATACCGTTATTGCTAGAAATATCGCACCCTAACTTTTTAAAATATAACGCATAATATACCGTGCTGCACACTATTACTATTTTTATAAAAAATTAAATATTAGAATATTATTTTAAGATGATATAATTTATTTAATAATTTATTTTTACATATTTTATAAATATTCTATTTTTTCTCATCATAATTTGTCAAATATAAATAAAATATATATGATATAAAATATTCAGTTGGGGTAGTATATACTAGAAATCCAATTGGATGATATTGTTCAAAACCAATTACACCACTGGGACCTTCAAGTTGCTACCATCTATTAAATTTTTGTAGGCCAAATTATACATTTGGCCCCTGAACTTACCCAACTCGCATGTGTTGGTCCACAACTCAATACTCAGTAAATATAAGTCCCTAAACTTTGAAAACCATGCGAGTTAATCCATTAGCTTAGACATATTGATGGGAAAATTGCAAAAGTCCTCTTGATCTCTTTTATTCTGGCACATGAAGTACTCTTAGTTTAAAATCATTCAAATAAACTATCTCTTTTACCTACGGATGAAAGTTCGGGTTATAAGATCGGGTTTGGGTTGAAACCTGATTCTTATAGCATGTCTCTAACCCTATCCTGACTTCTAGTCATAACCCAAATTGACTCTAAATTCTATTGTTTTATTTTTTGATGTTCTTATTGGTTTTCATCGATATTTATTTTTTGGCAAATGTGCCTAGAATCATTAGAATAAATTGTTGCAATAATAGTAGAAACGAACTAGAAGGGAGCTCGTAGTCCGCTGTAGGTCAAGCAAATATGTATGGATCAATCAAATATACATATTTGTTATAGTATTAATATTATAAATAAAAGTAGTAAATAAAAATTATGAGTGATTTCTAAAAATTAATTAATGATTAATTCAAAGCATTGAAAATTTAATTTGGTAAATAAAAAATATGTGACATAAAATAAAAAACCTGACATTTCTAATATGCCAGGGGAAAGCTTGATCCTACTCCATTTCTTGTTTACTAAATTCAAGATATTTAAAAACCAAGAATTAATTATTTTTTATGTTGGGTCTTTGATTTTTATGTCACATATTTTATATTTAAATATCTTGAATTTAGTAAACGAGAAATGGAGTGGGATCAAACTTTCCCTTGGTATATTAGAAATGTTAGGTCTTTGATTTTATGCCACATATTTTATATTTACCAAATCAATTTTTCAATGCTTTGAATTAATCATTAATTAATTTTTAGAAATCACTTATAATTTTTATTTATTACTTCTTTTATTTATAATATTAGTACTATAATAAATATGTATATTTTATTGACCCATACATATTTGATTGACCTACAGCGGACTACGAGCCCCCTTCTAATTCATTTCTACAACACTATTATTACAATAATTTATTCTAATGATTCTAGGTACATTTGCCAAAAAAAAAAATTGATGGAAATCAATTAGAACATCACAAAATAGTAGGATTTATGGTCAGTTTGGGTTTGACTAGAATATGGTCGGGATAGAGTTAGGGATATGCTATAAAAATCAGGTTTTAACCCAAACCCGATCTTACAACCCAAACTTTCATCCATAGATAAAAGAGATAGTTTATTTGAATGATTTTAAACTAAGAGTACTTCATGTGCCAAAATAAAAGAGATCAAGAAGACTTTTACAATTTTTCCATTAATATGTCTGAGCTAATGGACTAATTCGCATAGTTTTTCAAAGTTCAGAGACTTATATTTACTGAGTACTGAGTTGTGGACCAACTCGCATAAGTTAGCTAAGTTCCCATTTTATATTAATTAAGAAAAGTAACAAAATTAAGAAAAGTAAATGTTTATTTTATGATATGCGTATTATTTCTATTTTAATGTTTTATATATTTATGATATTTTAGATATAAAATGAAAAAAATAGTTGCGAAAAAAAAAATACCGCGTTACATACCATGCCTTATTTGTGGTGTGTTGCGGTTTTTTGACAAAATGCATATAAAAAGTAAACGGTATGCGATATACCGCGAAATACCGAGTGGTAAAATAATGAAATGCGAAAATATTTATACCATATACCATGTACTCGCAGTAAATAGTATATCACAGTATTTAACACTATAGTTGATAGATAACCCGAGGGACGTAGGTGTAATTAAAGGGGATTTGTATTGAAATCACCTATAAGCTACACAATCAGAGGGAGAGCTCAAATGGAAGTTTAAGGGGTAAGTGAACTTCGGCTTGAAAGAGTAATGTTCCGCTATAAAATGTCCTATATTGACAAATATAGTCATAGAATTTAATCAACATATAAGCTAATTAATAAGAATTAGAGTTCAATAGATTAGTTTAGTTGGTTAGAATGTGAAGGAGTCTTAGCTTGAGAAGGCTTGGGTTAGTACATCTTTAAACCCTTGCATAGTTAGTCAATCAAGTAGTGAAATCCTATCCATAGTTAAACCATGGGTATTTAGTTTGTAGTTTAGTTTAGTTCACTTCATTTATATTTCTTGTTTGCTTTCCATTCAAGTTTGGTGGCTTGTTAGAATATAACTCAAATTAAGCTTGATAATCGAACACATTTATCAACCCTACTCACTGTATATACTGAGGACAACCGTACGCTTGCAGGTGTACATCTGCACGTATAAAATAATATTACCTCTATCTTGCAAAGCTTGTCCTTTTTACCGAAGGAAATTTAGTGCACAACTAATGAGCACTTTAATTTCCATGATATAAAATTAATGCCAAAATTAAGGTGTACTTGGTTATCACTAAAGAACCGAGTGATAGCCTCTTTAATGAAAAATGCCTCTTTGAACATATTTGCGGAAGATGTGACTTGTTATGAACACCCAATATCAGATATTTAATTAACTTGGAAATACAAGTAATTAAATATATTGGTTTACACCCAATGCTCGACCATAATTATCTTTATTGTGATAGAGAAGTGTGTAGGATGAAATAGAATAAGTAGAGCCTCCAGAAATTGTGTACACAACTTCACTTTGCACAATTCTATTGCCCTCTATTTATAGAGGATGAATTGGCACTTATGAAGGGTCATAATCCTTCATAAAAGAGTCACAACTCTTCATAAAAAAGTTGTACTACTTCACTAAGACGTGCCTTTATCCACTCATAACTTCTTCCCTTAAAATAAGGCAATAACTACCCTTAGAATGGATGTGTTAGTTCGGCCATAGAGTCACAACTCTTCTAAGAGTTGTGTCTCCTTAAATCAAGGTCATAACCAACTTCTAAAGGTTGTTAAATTCGCCTAAAATATGACCCTTCACTAAAAGTCATGTTATTTCACTAACCAGGGTAGTTATGATGCATAACTACCTCCCCAAGGGTCATATATGTTGGGATAGATATATCCTTTCATTTAAAGGTCATATCCCTTTATAATATGAGTAGTTATGGGGTAGTTATTAAATAATCATCCCATGTGTCAAGGTGTACATGTACACCAACATATGATGTGATTACACTAAGCAGTAGTAAAACAAGCATATCTTAGTGCGTCTATAGAATTTAGTAATCATTATTGATAATTAAATTCCAACAGTTCCCAGTCGCACTAAATATACTTAAAGGAACACATGAATAATGATTAATGAACACCTTCATCACACTATGGCAAAAGAGAAATTAACATATGCAAGTTTGGGCGTGTGACCCCAGACATGACAACAAATCGCCTTACTATGTAGTGGTTAAACATACATAGGAGAATTGTCTTCACCACAAATTCTTGAACTAATCAAAGATCCTTGAACGAATCAAGGTTTATTGATGATACATATATCATTAATCATGCCTATATGCCTCAAGACTTTGTTGATACATAGTTTGGCTACAACATATCTTTTTTATGAGTTTACTAACAAACTCTTTATCATGTATCAAACTCAGGATGCATCCATTTTTAAGTCACTTTATACTTGAATCGTGTAGCACACTAAGTAATACAATATTACATCAAATACTACTTATGAGCGCTCGTATTTAAGTATAAATAACATTATATCAACTACTTGACTTGTAACATACGCAGTCAGATTATAATTTGCAACAATTTACAAACTCATTATAAAGTCTTTCACATTGCACTCATTATATAGTAACTTAAAACCTAATGATTACTTAATGAGAAACATATTTGGCTGCATTATCATAGCCATAAGAAGCTCACCAAAGTAATACTATGGTTTTAAATTACTAAATAATAGTTAATAGTGAGTAATGGCATAATAAAAGAAACTCACACATAAGTGAGATAAGAGAAAACTAACTTATTTTCTTTTTATGGTCAACAAGTCAAAAGACACACTAGATATGTACAAGTGTCATGGTATGTTAGTGTACACAACCATAATGTTTGACAACCACTATTTATTTAGGAGATGTCTGTCTCTCTCTCAAACATTGTTTGTGTGACTCCATGTAGACTCCCTGTTGACACCCAATTTTGTCCGACCATTAAAAAAATTAAACTTAAAAAAAAATTAAATTAATTAAAAAAAATAATAATATATTTTATTATTATTATTATTACTGAAAAATTTTAATTAAGTTAATTAGTTTAAAATACATTTTTTTGTTTTGTTTTGTGAAGATTTGATTTAAAATGATATATGTGTGTATATGTGTATGTTTGAAAGAAAAAAAGAAAACTCCATAAAAATGACAAAATTAAAAAGTTTGAGGTAAAAATGAAAATATTGAGAAGTTTCGGGAAAAATTGACAAAATCTGAAAGTTCCAGGAGCATTTGGTAGTTTGTCACATCAATTTGGGGCCAGCATAACCGTTCTGGCCCCAATTAACAGAAAACGACAAAATTGTCAAAATCAGAAGCTTCAGGAACTTATCCAGAGTTTGAGAGACGTAAAGGACTGAAACTGTCATTTTACCAAATTAAAAGATAAGTTTGAATTTAATTAATTTTTAATTATGAACAGTCCAGCACCCCTTTCCCCTATAAATAGGGGTCCAAATCTGTGTGTTAACATAGAGAGAAAGAGAAAAAAAATAGAAAGAAAGCTTAGAGCTCCGTATTAAAAAAAGGGCAAAAACTACAGCCTTAGTCCCTAACCTCTCCTCCCTCTTCCCAGAGAGTCCCAAATTTTTTTTTTCCTTACGTTTTGACCATCTTCTTCGTTTGTTTTTCTTTTCTTCTGTTTCACTTCTCTCTCTGGAGTCGCCAAGCTGTGGCAACGTCGGGTTTTCTGGAGTCGCAACCAATCTGTTTCACCTAAGTCGATTGGTCACCTTAAAATTGGTTTGCGAGAGTTCGGGGATCGGGAGTACGGTTACGCTAAAACAACTTTGTTATAGTGCCCAAAATTGGCACCTTAGTTGATTTTAATTTTGTTTTGCTTTGCATTTAAATAATTTTCAAAAATAGAAATTTTAACTGAATTATGTCGAAATGTGGATTTTTAAGTTAATTTGGATAAAATTTGATATTTCCGAACCATGGACTCTGCCGAGTCACCCGGACACGGAAGCTTTATTTCTGAACCATGGACTCTACCGAGTCACCCGGACACGGAATTTAATGAAATTTTATGTAATTTAATCTATATAAAAAAATGGATTTTTATCTTTTTTATTTAATTTTTATTTAATTAAAAAGGTTGATATTTTTCAAACCGTAGATCCTGCCAGATCATCCGGATATGGAGTTTAAATTTTTTATTAATTGTTTATTTAATGAATTTTAGTCATAATTTTTATTGGATTTTATTTTATTTTATTATTTTTCTTGAATTTTTAATTATTATTACTTTAAAAATATATTTAAAAAAAACAGAATTGATTTTTTGTTGTATTTTTAGAATTATTTAATTATGATTTTTTTATAATTTTTTAATAATTTTAATAAAAGGTTAATTTTTTTTAAAGAAATGAAAAATAAAAATTGATGTTTCAAAATAATGAAGATTTGAAATAACGACGGATGGAGATTTTTGTTTGAAAAAGATTTTTTTTTTATAGCCTTAAAAATGAAGAAAGTTAATTATTCACATAAAAACTTCTTTTTTTTTTAATTAATTATTATTTACTTATTTATTTTATTTATTATTAAATAAGTGAAATAAATTTTTATCATAAGGTAAAATTTTGGCAGAAAGGAAAATTAAATAAAGTAAAGTAAAAGGGGTTTTTTTTTTTAGTTTAGACATCCATAAAAAAAATGCATAAAATAACACATGTAAATAAATAAAGGGAAAATATATAAATAAATAAAGTGGGGCTTTTTGATTATCCACTTTTAAAAATTAAATAACATAATCAAATAAATAAATAAACAAATAAAAAGCACATAAAGTAAATAAAGGAAAGTTAAAGATCAATAAATAGTAAGCAAATAAATAAAGTGGGGCTTTTTGGCCATCCACTAAAAATAAATAAATAGGAGGTATAACCTTCCATGAATAATAATAATAATAATAATAATAATAGTAATAATAATAATAATAATAATAATAATAATAATAATAATAATAGTAATAATAATAATAATAATAATAATAATAATAATAGTAATAATAATAATAATAATAATAATAATAATAATAATAATAATAATAATAATAGTAATAATAATAATAATAATAATGAATAAACAAGTAAATTAAAAAAAGAAAGTTAGTAATTACTTTTCTGCAAGGATAAAACAAAAGGTTAGTGACTCAAATGAAATAAAATGAAAAGATATAGGATGAAATCAAGGTTTTACCTTTGAAAACAAGTTTTTTGAATTTGGAGAAAGAAAACAGAGCGCGACGCGGGAAGGGGGGGGCGACGGCGACGTGAGCACGGCGGAGGCGGCGGGAGAGAAGGAGAAGGAAAGGAGAGGGGGAAAGCGGACGGAGGGCGGGCGACGGAGGAGAAGGCGGCGGTACGCAGCGACGGTGCCGAACGGCGGCGGGCCAGAGGAGGAAGAAAAACGGTGAACGGAGAGAGAGAGCAAACGGAAATATTGGGGACGGGGCTTAAAACGTGAAAACAGAAACGTTTTGGTCTTCTAGGAAGAGGGAACTCAGGTTCTGATTCATAAGACTTGCCTCCTTGTCTATTGAGTTTAATTTTAATTAAGTTAATTAGTTTAAAATACATTTTTTTGTTTATATGTGTATGTTTGAAAGAAAAAAAAGAAAACTCCATAAAAAAGACAAAATTAAAAAGTTTGAGGTAAAAATAAAAATATTGAGAAGTTTCGGGAAAAATTGACAAAATCTGAAAGTTCCAGGAGCATTTGGTAGTTTGTCACATCAATTTGGGGCCAGCATAACCGTTCTGGCCCCAATTAACAGAAAACAACAAAATTGTCAAAATCAGAAGCTTGAGGAACTTATCCAGAGTTTAAGAGACATAAAGGACTGAAACTGTCATTTTATCAAATTAAAAGATAAGTTTGAATTTAATTAATTTTTAATTATGAACAGTCCAGCACCCCTTCCCCTATAAATAGGGGTCCAAATCTGTGTGTTAACACAGAGAGAAAGAGAAAAAAAATAGAAAGAAAGCTTAGAGCTCCGTATTAAAAAAATGGGAAAAACTACAGCCTTAGTCCCTAGCCTCTCCTTCCTCTTCCCATAAAGTCCCAAATTTTTTTTTTCCTTACGTTTTGACCATCTTCTTCGTTTGTTTTTCTTTTCTTCCGTTTCACTTCTCTCTCTCTTTCCTGCACGCTGCCCGTCCGCCATCGCCCCCACGCCTCCCCTGCCGTCGTCCCCTTTTCGGCACGCTGCCGCCGTCGCCTGCCCGCCGTTAGTCCGCCGTCGCCCAGCTGCCGTCCGCCTCCCTCGCCCCTCGTGCCAACCTCTGTTTCCGTTTCAACCAAATTCAAAATTTTAATTTTTGGGTAAAACCCTTATTTACCACTTCAATCTTCTTATTTGCTTTCATTTTAGTCACTAACCTTTTATTTATTTCTGCAGAATTAACTAATTACTAACTCTCTTTTACATTTTATTTGTTTATTATTGTTATTATTACTAACCTTTAATTATTTTTGTTATTATTATTATTAACTTACTAATTTACTAACTTTTATTGTTATTATTGTTAACAACTAACCCAACTAACTTTACTAACTTTTATTATTGTTATTATTATTGTTATTAACAACTAATTCTAACAACTAACTTTTATTATCTTTATTATTATTATTATTATTATAATTCATGGAAGGTTATACCTCCTATTTATTTATTTTTAGTGGATGGCCAAAAAGCCCCACTTTATTTATTTGCTTACTATTTATTGATCTTTAACTTTCCTTTATTTACTTTATGTGCTTTTTATTTGTTTATTTATTTATTTGAATATGTTATTTAATTTTTAAAAGTGGATGGTCAAAAAGCCCCACTTTATTTATTTATATGTTTTCCCTTTATTTATTTACATGTGTTATTTTATGCATTTTTTTATGGATGTCTAAACTAAAAAAAAAAAAAATCCCCTTTTACTTTACTTTATTTAATTTTCCTTTATGCCAAAATTTTACTTTATGATAAAATAAAAATCCATTTTTTTGATATAGATTAAATTACATAAAATTTCATTTAATTCCTTGTCCGGGTGACTCGGTAGAGTTCATGGTTCGGAAATAAAGCTTCCGTGTCCGGGTGACTCGGCAGAGTCCATGGTTCGGAAATATCAAAATTTATACAAATTAATTACCAAAAATCCACATTCGACTAAATAATTCAGTTAAAATTTCTAGTTTCGAAAATTAACTGAAGTTGTTTAAAAGCAAAGCAAAACAAAATTAAAATCAACTAAGGTGCCAATTTTGGGCGCTATAACAATATTGTTTTAGCGTAACTGTACTCCCGAACCCCTGAACTCTCGCAGACCATATTTTAGGTGTCCAATCGACCTAGGTAAACCGATTGGTGGCGACTCCAGAAAACCCGACGTTGCCACAGCTTGGCGACTCCACTGGGGACCACGATGTTTGTGAGTCGAGCCTAAAAGTTGATTTGTTTTGATTTGCTTTGCTTATTATATGTGGATTTATATATTATATATACTTAAGTAAACATGCATAATGCATTCACAATATGAAGCTCTATACCCGAGCTTCCTCAAATCGAACACATTCTTTCTAAGCGGAATTGGTGCTGTTGTCCTTGAGAGGCCATGGTCTCCAAGCCTTCACCGATTTCAAAGTAGCAAAGTAGTGTATTGCCTCCTGAGACGGTTAGTCTCTGCATGGGCCCACGAAAAGCTACGACTCGAATTAATCCTTTCCTTACATAAACCCTAGAGGGTAAGGAATTGGGCTGTCACTATAATTTAGTGATGGGATTCGGGAACTACCCTCGGCCTTTTGATAAACCACCCAATGCATATAGAACTCCCCACTTAACCATAGAACTGACCACAGTATTCCTCCCATTTACCAACGCCATAAGCATGTCCTTATTATGTTATGTTGTTGCTCTACACTTTTATTTTTTCCTGTCTTATATTTATGGTTTTAATTCATTTTTCCATAATAGTTCATGAGTTGTTAATTGCTATTTAACTTGTTAATAACCTTATTTTTCTTTTGTTATACTTCCGTTCTGTGCAATTATTCTTCATGCATCAAAACCACGCATCAAACTATGCTAACTTTTTGGTCTTTCTAATAATAACTAGAAGTCTTAAAGTTCCACAATAGTAGATAATCAAACTCACTCATTGCATGCATACATTACATCAATCACATACATGTAGAGTCTAATAAAATAAATCTTACTTTAAAAAAGGTAAAATTGGACCTCAACACCGATATTCAACTCGGCTCCAAACAAGACTAATGGCAGAGCAAACCGAAGGTCGTCTCATAGATATGGAGTCCAAGATAGAAAGTATGGCCGAACAAATGAGACAATTGATGGAACTAATCAAGGGGAAAGCAACTCAAGTTCCCATCAAAGAAGCACAATATCCCACTTATCCTCCGGAATTCACTCCGCAACGAGTCTCAGTCCAAGAAAACCTGTTTCAGGAACCAGGACCGTTTGCTAGTGTTCACCTGAAACAAGACACTGTATATGAAGAGAAGAAGACACCACCAAAGGAAGAAGGAGAATCTCAAAAACTCGAAACAATAGAGAAGAGACTATGAGCCATTGAAGGAGGTACTATATTCGGATCTCTCTCAGTGGATGACCTCTGCTTAGTGCCAGACGTCGTAATCCCTTTGGACTTTAAGGTGCCAGATTTCATGAAATACGATGGAACGAGTGATCCCATCACTCATGTCACATTATTTCTAAGGAGACTACAACCACTCACAAAAGATGAAAAGGTGTGGATTGCACTTTTTCAGGAAAGCCTCACAAAATCAGCATTACAGTGGTATTTAAGTCAAGGTCCAAGAAACATTAAAACTTGGAATGACCTTGCACAGGCCTTCATTGGCAATTATAAACATGTTATGGACTTCGCTCCGGATCGCCAAACCCTCCAAAACATGGAGAAGAAAAAGCCAGAAACTTTCAAGGAATATGCCCAACGGTGGAGGGACTTAGCTGCACAAGTTCAGCCACCCATGACAGAAAGAGAAATGGTCACTTTGTTTGTCTAGACACTAAAATACCCATATTATGACAAACTCATTGGCAATTCGGCAACCAATTTCTCCGACGTAGTCATGTCTGGAGAAAGGATCGAGCATAGTATCAGGACCGGGAAGATTACTGAGTCCTTTAGTGATCCAATGAAAAGAAAAGGACCATCCAGAAGAAAAGATGAAGAAATACAACAAATAGGATGAGGAATAGGGATTCCCCTCGTCGGTACTGTGGCCACCGGACCTCGCCTATCCTATTCTGCCAACAGGCCCAATTATTATCCTACCAACAGGCCCAATGATTATCCTCCGAATAGGCCCAATGATTATCTTCCTAATAGGCCCAACAATTATCCTCTCAACAGGCCTAATCAGTTACGGCCACCTGTTCCGACTCCTCCAGTGCCTGCACCAAAACCAAGAGAAGTTTTTGCACCAATTCCTATGACTTACACTGAGTTATATTCAAAACTCATTGAAAGTCAACTGGTTCGCCCAATTCCTACAAGGCCATTTGAACCCCCATATCCAAGGTGGTATGACCCCAACATAACTTGCCCATATCATGATGGCGTTCCAGGCCATGGCCTGGAAAACTGCATAGCATTGAAACGCATGGTCCAACAATTAATCGAGTCAAAGTGGTTGGACTTTTCCGACGAACCAAACGTCACTCATAATCCATTGCCGCCTCATCAAGCAAAACCAGTCAATATGATAGAAAGAACACTGGCCGATGAAGAAGTCAGTCAATGATATCATAACCCCTCTTAAGCATGTATATTCATGCCTTGTAAAAGAAGGGATTATCATGGGAAAGTCTTCTTTTGGAAATGAAGAGGTCGAGGATGAGGAGTGGTGCAACTTTCATGACAGTAAGAATCATTCTATCTAAGAATGTTCAGAATTCCGTGAAAGTCTACAAAGACTCATAGACTCATCCCAACTCATCATTTTTATGTCAGATAAAGATGATGATGTAAATGTGATCATTAAAGAACGGGAAGTCAATGCTACGCTAAGACCACTAGTCATACCAATTTTGAAATCTGCTCTTAAACCTTTAAGAATTCAAATCCCGAGGCCATTCCCATACAAATCAGACAAAACTGTTTCATGGAGCTATGATTACACTTCTAACATCACATCAACTCCGTTAGAAGTTGGGAGTATAACTAGAAGTGGCCGGTGTTATTCTCCGGAGGAAATGAACAAGCTCCAACAAGATAAGAATGTTACAGACCCAACAAGTGGACCTCTTGATACAAATACATCCAAAGAGCAAGAGATATCTCGAGAGATGACAGATGAACAAACTACTGAGTTTCTCAAACTCATGAAGCAAAGTGAGTACAGCACCGTGGAGCAATTAAACCACCTGCCAACAAAGATCTCCATACTTTCACTACTCGTAAGCTCTGATGCTCATCGAGAAGCCCTCCTCAAAGTCTTGAATAAAGCCTATGTTGAGCCAGATATTTCAGTGAATAATTTTGACCACCTCGTCAACAACATCACCGCACAGAATCTCATCACATTCACTGACGATGAAATACCATCAGAAGGAAGGGGTCATTCTAAGGCTCTACATATTTCGGTTAAGTACAAGGATCGAATTATGGCCAGGGTTCTTATTGATAATGGGTCAGCTCTAAACATAATGCCACTTGAAACCTTACACAAGTTTGGTATAGACTCATCATACCTCAACAATAGTCATATCATTGTTCGAGCATTTGACGGGACGGATATAAATATTGCTGGAGAAATAGAGCTACCAATAGGGATCGGCCCTTTGTGTCTTCCACATCACATTCTAAGTTATGGATATTAATCCTTCTTATACTTGTCTGTTGGGCAGACCATCGATTCATATGGCCGGAGCAATTCCCTCCTCATTACACCAAAAAAAGAAATTCATTTTTGAAGGAAAGAAGGCATTCTGCTATCACATATATCAACGGTAGCAAAGACCAATTGACCTTCTCTTTTAAGTTGGTGTGACCCAAATGCCAAATATAACTAAAAATTGTGTGGCACTGAAACTCAAGGTCCAACAGTTGGCCGAGTTCAAGTTGCTAGGCCCGATGTGATTGGTAATTGAAAGTGAAGATTTTGAGCTGGAATTACATTGATTTTGGAAGGACTCCAAGTCAGATCTGACCTAACAGTTCGCACACACTTTTGAATGATAGGGAATCCTTTGAATAAACTTGTATCTTTGATAGCTTACCAAAGTAATTTAATAGTAAAAATCTCCTAGATTTAGTCCAGAATCTAGGGTGTAGTCTTTGTTAAATGGACACCTGGTATTCTTTTTCTGGTACAACAAAAAGATGTAATGTGTGCATTCTACCACTCTTTACCAAAAATTCCATTTTTACATCTATCTCTCACTCTTACACTACCTATTATTGCCATCACATTTTACTTTGTAAAAGATACTACTCCTGGGTAAAAATGAAAGTTAAGGGAGATTTGATAGTAGTGACCTTGAAAGTGCTTCCAAATCTAGTAAGAAGGATTTCAAATGTTGCACCTCAACCCTCAAAAGGAATTCACAGTGGTTATCAACATCCTTGCAAGAAGTCCGGGGTTAGCTTCCAAAGAAGTTAGCTTTCATATTAAATGGCTTCAATGGCCTCCCAATTCTCATAAATGCTCAACACAAGAAAATGTTCTCAGTTCTCTGCAACACAAACTCCCAAAAAGAAAGAGAAATTCATCCCTTCCATCAAAAGACGACAAGGGAAAATTCAAATCCAAAATCAAAAGAGACTAAGAACAAATACGAGCAAGTAAAGCCACTTGAGTCATCTCACTGCAAGAGAGTTATCAAGTATGTCATCACCATAGCTCACACAAAAAAAATAAAAAAAAACAAAAAAAAAACAAAAAAAAAAGGCAAAAAGAAAAGAAACGAAGCTCAAGTTAGAGCCAAAGAAAGAAAAAGAAAAAAAGTGAGCTATGGATTCTAGACTGAAAACTTGCAAAGGCGGTTTAGAAGACAAAAGCAACCCTCAAGCCAAGCGTACATAAAGATTACGATAGTTGGGGGGCAACAGATGAGGTCCAACTTTCTAGAAAACGTGGCAAGTTTGAGGTCATCACTATTAAGTTTTTTACCATAATCAGATCTGCTCACGAGTAGTATTAAAAGACCTTTCTTTCACACCACTCAAACTTAACTTTACTCAGACCTAAAATTTACTTCTTAATATTATTCTCATTCAGCTAAAAGACTGCAACAAAACAAAAAAAAACATTCAAACTTAATTTTCCTCACGCGTAACAGTTATCGCTCGATATCATCCTCATTCAGCTAAAAGGCTATCCTTGTGAATCATGTTTATACCTTATTGCCTTGCACAGTTTATGTCTTCGAGTTGGAAAGGGAAGAATGGCAGGATATTTTAATTAAAAACAAAGACCGTAAATTACTTTGTCAAGCTTTGCAAATTGATGAAAGTTTTTCTTTAAGGCCAAACCATTATTCCTTAATGTGTGTAGACTTAAAAGTGAGGAGATAGCTTGAGACTTTCTTTAAGAAGATGTGGTTCTTGTAACAGAGATTTACGATCAAGTGCCATCACAAAGGTCTAGAAATGCTTGACCTTCTGTTAAAGGCGAGGTGATACCTTTTATCCACATAAACACCGTATTCAGGGGGGCAAAGTAGTCCCTACAAAGCATAAGAAGGGGACTGCCAACAAAGAAGCTCAATAGACAAGGGGGCAAGTTTTATGGATCAAAACTTGAGCTTAAGGAAGAGCAATCATTCAGACTATAACATGGGAATAAGTAAGTGTCGGCACGGCCACAAGAAAATGGGCAAAGAGACATTGGAAGATAAACCTTCGATGATATGAAATCCACAACAGGGACAATTGTCCAGAGAGGCATAAAGTATAAGGCGTGAACATTAAAGAAATTGAGGCCAAAATTCAAGAACAAGTCAAAGAAAGGGGATTTTGAAAAGAGTTGGGCTTTTGAGGCAGTGAACAAAAGCTGGAAAGCATAAAGAGATTCAATGATAGTCCAAGAAGGCAATTATAAAGAGGATCCAATAAAGCAAAGATATGAAGAACTAGATCAATCCAAAAAAAATAAAAAAATAAAATAAAAATAAAAATAAAAATAAAAAAGAACCATCAATTACACATGCTTTGCATTCATGCATTTCACATCATGCATGCATGACTTTTACATGATAGGAATCAAACGGGAATCACATTCACAGCACAGTTACAGCAGTATAAGCTGAGATCTCAATGTCATCAGCTCTTACCAATCTATCACTGGATACACAGCTAATATGCGGGACCAACCCGCATCAGGAATTCAAGGATAAGGTAGACAATATGTCAAAAGCCTGGCAATCGATTCAATAATCGAGACTACACTTGAAAGGACAGGATTGACGTCAGCTAATAGTATCCAAGATGATAGATATCTATAGCCAAGGATAAGACAGATATCAAAAAATATAAAGTAGACAATATTGTCAAAAGCCTGGCAATTGATTCAATAATCGAGGCTACACCTGGAAGGACAGGATTGATGCCAGCTTAGCAGCATCCAAGATAAGAGATAGCTGTGGTCAAAGATAAGGCAGACATTAAGAAATATTGTCGTTGAAACTTTGTCAAAAGCGGACAATGGATTCAATAATCAAGGACTGGATCGATGTCAGCTGGATGGAATATCAAAGATAAGAAATATCATTCACATCAAAATAAAGTAGGATCCACTTTTCCGGTTAAGCGGCGGATACGGTACTCCGTGACTCTCAAGTCGGTTCTCTCAATTGCCCATAATAACTGATTTTTTCCTCCCTTCTTTCTTTTACTTCCCTTTAGAAAATGGATCCTACTCTTTCTGTCTTACGAAAATATTTTCCTTCTCTCCCAATGAACATTCTCAAAAGATCTACCAAGTTCGCTGTGAACGATTAAGAGTTCTGATGCACAAAGGAATCCCTGAAGATGTGCAGTGGTTAATCGAAGCCAAGGTTCGTCTGGCAGGTGAAATCCCAGAGGCATTTGTGTCTCACATGCCTGGTATAGGCAAAAGCTCTTATGCCAAAAAGTGAAGAGCGAAAAGGTTACAAGTCTGCCATAAATGTGGACGGTGGACTTGTAATACTAAATGTCGTTCTTTAGGGATGATCTCTGATAATCGAGAAGATAAAATACGATTCATTAAGAATGGCCTGAGTAAGGACTCGTTGGATGATATCCAATTGACTCTTGAGACGCATTCTTGTGGATCCGTGCAACGTGAACTTCTCGGTTTATGGAGCATTTTTCATGAAGAACGAGACCGTTACAGTCCCGGGAATCTGACTTTAAACGACCCTGTTTGCCAGCTTGTAAGAAAACTGGAGGGGAAGCAAATCCTCGACTCATAGAAGCCGTTAATGCCGTTACTGGACGTAAAGCCAGTGGAAGATGTAAGCCACAGTCACAATTACTGTACATACAATTTGTCATATTTGGAAAATTTATATTTTCTTTTGACAATAATGTACTTACTCCCATAAGTGTAATCGACACGTTATCCTTTCATCACTATAAATGCATGTTCTTCTTTCCGATTAAGCAGCGGATACGATACTCCGTAACTTCCAAAGTCGGTTGTTTCAGAGTCCTTTTCCTCATCCATTAAATTCTTCTTTCATCAATGGATTCTACTCTTTCTACCCTGCGAAAGTACTTTCCTTCTCTTCCAATAAATGTTCTTAAAAAGATCTACCATGCTAGATGTGAAAGAATCAGAGTTCTTATACGCAAGGGCGTTCCTGACAATGTGAAGTGGATAATTGAAGCTAAGGTCCGTTCGGCTGGTGAAGTTCCAGATGCATTTATGCCCCGCATGCCCGGTTTAGGTAAAAGCCGCTATGCCAAAAGGCGAAAAGCAAAGAGACTAGGCGTGTGTTATAAATGTAGGCGATGGAATTGTAATACTAAATGTCGCTCTTTAGGATACATCTCCACAAATCGTGAAGATAAAAGAAAATTCATTAAGAATGGCCTGCGTAAGGAATCTCTGGAAGATATCCGAGAGACTCTTGAAACGCATTCTTGTGGAAAAGTGCAAGGTCAAATTGTCAAATTGTGGAGGACTTACCATAAATAACGAGACCGTTACAGTCTTGGGAATCTGACTTTAAATGACCCTGTTTGCCAGTTTGTAAGAAAACTGGATGGGAAGCAAATCCCCGACTCATAGAAGGTGTTGAAGCCGTTACTGGACGTAAAACCAGTGGAAGATGAGAGCCACAGTCATGATTGCTATACATATAAGCTGTCATTTGTCTTTTCTTTTGACAATAATGTACTTGCTTCTGTAACTGTAATTAACGCATTATCCCTTTCATCACTATAAATATGTGTTAGTTATTTCCATTTCCTACAATCACTAGTTTCTTTCTTTGCCTCCTTCATCAATGGAGTCTTCTCTTTCCGCCCTACGAAAGTATTTTCCTTCCTTCCCAATAAATGTTCTTAAAAAGATTTATCAAGCTAGATGTGAACGATTCAGAGTATTTATGCACAAAGGCATTCCTGATAATGTGCGGTGGCTAATCGAAGCTAAGGTTCGTTCAGCTGGTGAAGTTCCAGAAGCGTTCTTTCCCCATATGCCCGGCTTTGATAAAAGCGCTTATGCCAAAAAAAGAAGAGCAAAGAGGCTAGGCGTTTGTCATAATTATGGATGGTGGATTTGCGGCAATAAATGTCGTTCTCCAGGAGTGATCACCAGAAATCGTAATGATAGAATAAGATTCATTAAGAATGGCTTGTGTAAGGAATCTCTGGAAGATATCCGAGAGGTTCTTGAAGTGCATTCTTGCGGAATAGTGCAATTTGAGATTGTTGGTGTGGCAACGTGCGGATCGTTTTCGGGAGTCGCCACCAATCAGTTTTCTTAGGTCGATTGGTCACCTTAAAATTGGTCTGCGAGAGTTCGGGGATCGGGAGTACGGTTACGTTAAAACAACTTTGTTAAAACGCCCAAAAATTGGCACCTTAGTTGATTTTAATTTTTTTTTGCTTTGCTTTTAAATAATTCTCAGTTAATTTTCAAAATTAGAAATTTTAACTGGATTAGTCGAAATGTGGATTTTTAAATTAATTAATTTGTATGAAATTTTATACTTCCGAACCATGGACTCTGCCGAGTCATTTGGACACGGAAGATTTGATTCCGAACCATGGACTCTGCCGAGTCATTTGGACACGGAATTTGGTGAAATTTTAAATAATTTAATCCATATTATAAACATGGATTTTTATCTTTGTATTTATTTAATTTATTTATTTTAAAAAGTTTGATATTTTCCAAACCGTAGATCCTGCCGGATCATCCGGATATGGAAATTGATTTATCGTAATTATTTAATTCTTATTATTATGAAATTAATTTTTAAATGGTAATTCTTTTTATTTATGAATGATTTTTAATACTAACTAAAAAAAATTTATCTTTATATTTTTACTTCTTTTTTTTTTTTACTTTCTTTCTTTTTCTTCTTTTTTACTTATTTTTACTTCTTTTTTTAAATTTCTTTTAATTTCTTTTCTTTTCTTTCTTTTTTTATTCTTTTCTTTCTTTCTTTTCTTTTTCTTTTTCTTTCTTTTATCTTTCTTTTCTTTTTCTTATCTTTCCTTTCTTTTCTTTATCTTATCTTTCTTTTATTTTTCTTTCTTATCTTTCTTTTATTTTTCTTGTCTTTTCTTTCTTTCTTTTCTTTTTCTTATCTTTTCTTTTATTTTTTTTCTTTCTTTTCTTTCTTATCTTTCTTTTATTTTTCTTTCTTATCTTTCTTTTATTTTTCTTATCTTTCTTTTTTTTTCTTGTTTACTTTTTTTGTTTTCTTGTTTAATGAAAGATATTTATTATTTTAAAGGATTACTCAATTTATAAAAGAATTAAAAAAAAATAATAATTAATTTTTATTTAATAAGAAGTTAATTTAAAAGAATTAAAGAGTTTAAAAATAAAAATTTTGATCATGGTACGGGGCGTTGTTACTCAGCCAGACCCTCTTCACCAGGTGAAGCAGCTCAAAAGCGGGCACGAGACAGTTTCCAGCCAATATACCATGAACTAAAAATTTTTTATTTTTTTTTATTATTTTTTATTATTTTTTTATTATTTTTTTTTATTAAGAGAATCAAAAATTTTAAACAAAAGAAGAAAAGTTTTGATATTTATTTAATTTATTTTGGAATAAAAGATTATTTAACCGAAAACTTATATGTATTTTAAAACAAAAGTCTTGATATTTTTATTTTTATATTCTTCTTTGTTTGATGAAAGATTTTTTTTTTAATTTTAATTTATATTTCTGAAAATATATCTAATCAATAAGTCAAAAATATTTAAGAGAAAATTCAATTATTTTTGTTTTATTTTGTATTATTTTGAAATTATTTGATTAAGATTTTTATAAAAGAAACAAAAAGTTATATAATTTAATAAGTAAAATATTACTGAATAAAATATTAACCCAAAATTTTTACGCTTTTTATTCTTTTTATTAATAAAGAAAACTAAAAAAAATTATATATTAATAGATAATTAATATATTAGTCTAAATTTTTTTTTTATTTTTTATAAAGAAAAAATTTATTTATATATTTTATTTAAAAATATTTCCGAGCCATGGATCCTGGCGGATCATTTGGTCATGGAGTTTTAATTTTTTTTTATTTCATTAATTATTAATTTTAAAGATGTATTAAAAGAATGATTTTATGTTTATTTATTTATTTATTTTATTTTTGAATTATTTCATTATGTTTGTTTATTAAAAGGAATAAAAACTTTGTTTCAAAATAAAAAAAGTAATTTTTATTAGCCTTTAGAAAATTATTCACGTAAAATTCCTTTTTTTATCTTTTAATCATAAAAAAAAATTCAATTAATAAAGTGGGGTTTTTTGGCCATCCACTTTAATAACACAATAATAATAAAAGTTAGCACAATTAATATAGTTAGATTAGTTGGATTAGTTAGTTAATAACAATAAAAAGGTTAGTAAAAGTTAGATTAAATTAATTAACAACAATAATAAAAATTAGCCAAGTTTTATTAAATTAATTGTTAACAACAATAATAAAAAGTTAGTCAAGTTAATTAAATTAATTAATTACAACAAAAATAAAAGTTAGACAATTTAATTAATTTAATTAATTAACAACAATAATAAAAGTTAGCCAAGTTTAATTAAGTTAATTAATTAACAACAATAAATAAAAATTAGCCAAGTTTAATTAAATTAATTGTTAACAACAATAATAAAAAGTTAGTCAAGTTAATTAAATTAATTAATTACAACAAAAATAAAAGTTAGACAATTTAATTAATTTAATTAATTAACAACAATAATAAAAGTTAGCCAAGTTTAATTAAGTTAATTAATTAACAACAATAAATAAAAATTAGCCAAGTTTAATTAAGTTAATTAATTAACAACAATAAATAAAAATTAGCCAAGTTTAATTAAGTTAATTAATTAACAACAATAAATAAAAGTTAGCCAAGTTTAATTAAGTTAATTAATTACAACAAAAATAAAAGTTAGACAATTTAATTAATTATTAACAACAATAATAATAAAGGTTAGTAAAAATTAGCAAGTTAGTTGTTAGTTGCTAATAACAAAAAAAAAAAAAAGGGTTAGTAATAATAACAATAATAAACAAATAAACAAGTAAAAAAAAATAAATGAGTTAGTTAATTAATTTTCTGCAAAGACAAAATAAAAAGGTTAGTGACCTAATAGAAAGAAATTGAAAAGATGATGGGTGAAACAAGGGTTTACCCTTTTAGTTTTGAATTTTGAATCCCAGGAAACGATGACGGCGTGAGGCAGGGGGGTGGCGCTGGCGGCGAGGGGAAGGGCAGGGGGCGACGGGCGACCGGCAGCGAGGGCGGACGGCACGGTGACGGCGGCGGGGGCAGGGCGACGGCGACGGGCAAGGCGGCACGGCGGAGGTGTCCGGCGGAGGAAAAAGGAGAGAAAGAAGAACGCTGGCGGCGCGGCGGCGGGAGTTAGGCACGATGGCGACGGCGTCGGGACGGCCTGACGACGGCGGTAGGACGGTTGGGCGGAGGCGTGGTGGCCGGCGGACGGCGGTGGTGGGCACGGCGAGAGAGAGAGACAGAGAGAGAGAGAGAAAGAGAGACGGAACAGAAAAAAAAGTTTTGGCTTTCTGGGGAAGAAGGGAAGAGGGCTGGGTCTAAGGGATGTAATTTTATCTTTTTTTTAAAACGGAGCTCTAAGTTTTTTTGCTATTTTTTTTCTGTGTTCAGCACAAAATTTGGGGGGCTATTTATAGAGGAAGTTTAGCTGAACTGTTGATGGATAAATTAATAAAAAATTTCAAACTTATCTCTTAAATTGGTAAAATGACAGTTTTAGTCCTTTACGTCTCTCAGCCTCTGGATGAGTTCCTGAAGCTTCTGATTTTGACAATTTTGTCGTTTTCTGTCAATTTGAGCCAAAAACGTCGGCAGGCTCAAAATTTTATGTGACAAACTGCCAAATGCTCCTGGAACTTTCAGAATTTGTCAATTTTACCTGAAACTTCTTAATTTTATCATTTCTACCTCAAACTTTTAAATTTTGTCATTTTTATGGAGTTTTCTTTTTTCTTTCAAACATACACATATACACACATATATCAAATCTTCACAAAACAAAACAAAAAAAATATATTTTAAACTAATTAAAAAAAATTTAGTAATAATAATAACAATAATAATAATAATAATACATTTTTTTATTTAATTTTTTTATTTAATTTTTTTTTAAAATTATTTTAATGGCCGGACGAAATTGGGTGTCAACAGCTGCCCCCCTTTGCATGCTTCATGGGACATGATGTATGCAAAGTTAGTCACCAAATTTCGTCCAGCTTAGCTAGGCATTGAAAACCTTCTCGCCGCCTAAACTCTGAGGTTTAAGGAAAGGTCCTTAGAACCTCTAACGATAGGAAAGGTTCTATCGTTGTAAGATGGACTGAATGATTGATTGTTTGTTTGAGGTTTAAGGAAAGGTCCTTAGAACCTCTAACGATAGGAAAGGTTCTATCGTTGTAAGATGGACTGAATGATTGATTGTTTGTTTGAGGTTAAGGAAAGGTCCTTAGAACCTCTAACGATAGGAAAGGTTCTATCGTTGTAAGATAGACTGAATGATTGATTGTTTGTTTGAGATTTAAGGAAAGATCCTTAGAACCTCTAACGATAGGAAAGGTTCTATCGTTGTAAGATGGACTGAATGATTGATTGTTTGTTTGAGGTTTAAGGAAAGATCCTTAGAACCTCTAACGATAGGAAAGGTTCTATCGTTGTAAGATGGACTGAATGATTGATTGTTTGTTTGAGGTTAAGGAAAGGTCCTTAGAACCTCTAACGATAGGAAAGGTTCTATCGTTGTAAGATGGACTGAATGATTGATTGTTTGTTTGAGGTTTAAGGAAAGATCCTTAGAACCTCTAACGATAGGAAAGGTTCTATCGTTGTAAGATGGACTGAATGATTGATTGTTTGTTTGAGGTTAAGGAAAGGTCCTTAGAACCTCTAACGATAGGAAAGGTTCTATCGTTGTAAGATGGACTGAATGATTGATTGTTTGTTTGAGGTTTAAGGAAAGATCCTTAGAACCTCTAACGATAGGAAAGGTTCTATCGTTGTAAGATGGACTGAATGATTGATTGTTTGTTTGAGGTTTAAGGAAAGATCCTTAGAACCTCTAATGATAGGAAAGGTTCTATCGTTGTAAGATGGACTGAATGATTGATTGTTTGTTTGAGGTTCAGGAAAGGTCCTTAGAACCTCTAACGATAGGAAAGGTTCTATCGTTGTAAGATGGACTGAATGATTGATTGTTTTTTTGAGGTTTAAGGAAAGATCCTTAGAACCTCTAACGATAGGAAAGGTTCTATCGTTGTAAGATGGACTGAATGATTGATTGTTTGTTTGAGGTTAAGGAAAGGTCCTTAGAACCTCTAACGATAGGAAAGGTTCTATCGTTGTAAGATGGACTGAATGATTGATTGTTTGTTTGAGGTTTAAGGAAAGGTCCTTAGAACCTCTAACGATAGGAAAGGTTCTATCGTTGTAAGATGGACTGAATGATTGATTGTTTGTTTGAGGTTTAAGGAAAGGTCCTTAGAACCTCTAACGATAGGAAAGGTTCTATCGTTGTAAGATGGACTGAATGATTGATTGTTTGTTTGAGGTTTAAGGAAAGGTCCTTAGAACCTCTAACGATAGGAAAGGTTCTATCGTTGTAAGATGGACTGAATGATTGATTGTTGTTTGAGGTTTAAGGAAAGGTCCTTAGAACCTCTAACGATAGGAAAGGTTCTATCATTGTAAGATGGACTGAATGATTGATTGTTTGTTTGAGGTTTAAGGAAAGATCCTTAGAACCTCTAACGATAGGAAAGGTTCTATCGTTGTAAGATGGACTGAATGATTGATTGTTTATTTGAGGTTTAAGGAAAGGTCCTTAGAACCTCTAACGATAGGAAATGTTCTATCATTGTAAGATGGACTGAATGTTTGATTGTTTGTTTGAGGTTTAAGGAAAGATCCTTAGAACCTCTAACGATAGGAAAGGTTCTATCGTTGTAAGATGGACTGAATGATTGATTGTTTGTTTGAGGTTTAAGGAAAGATCCTTAGAACCTCTAACGATAGGAAAGGTTCTATCGTTGTAAGATGGACTGAATGATTGATTGTTTATTTGAGGTTTAAGGAAAGGTCCTTAGAACCTCTAACGATAGGAAAGGTTCTATCGTTGTAAGATGGACTGAATGATTGATTGTTTGTTTGAGGTTTAAGGAAAGATCCTTAGAACCTCTAACGATAGGAAAGGTTCTATCGTTGTAAGATGGACTGAATGATTGATTGTTTGTTTGAGGTTAAGGAAAGGTCCTTAGAACCTCTAACGATAGGAAAGGTTCTATCGTTGTAAGATGGACTGAATGATTGATTGTTTGTTTGAGGTTTAAGGAAAGATCCTTAGAACCTCTAACGATAGGAAAGGTTCTATCGTTGTAAGATGGACTGAATGATTGATTGTTTGTTTGAGGTTAAGGAAAGGTCCTTAGAACCTCTAACGATAGGAAAGGTTCTATCGTTGTAAGATGGACTGAATGATTGATTGTTTGTTTGAGGTTTAAGGAAAAATCCTTAGAACCTCTAACGATAGGAAAGGTTCTATCGTTGTAAGATGGACTGAATGATTGATTGTTTGTTTGAGGTTAAGGAAAGGTCCTTAGAACCTCTAACGATAGGAAAGGTTCTATCGTTGTAAGATGGACTGAATGATTGATTGTTTGTTTGAGGTTAAGGAAAGGTCCTTAGAACCTCTAACGATAGGAAAGGTTCTATCGTTGTAAGATGGACTGAATGATTGATTGTTTGTTTGAGGTTTAAGGAAAGATCCTTAGAACCTCTAACGATAGGAAAGGTTCTATCGTTGTAAGATGGACTGAATGATTGATTGTTTGTTTGAGGTTAAGGAAAGGTCCTTAGAACCTCTAACGATAGGAAAGGTTCTATCGTTGTAAGATGGACTGAATGATTGATTGTCGAGGCAAAGGTTCCATCCTTAAAACCTCGGATTGATTGATTGATGTCGAGGCAAAGGTTCCATCCTTAAAACCTCGAATTGATTGATTGATCTCGAGGCAAAGGTTCCATCCTTAAAACCCCGGATTGATTGATTTTGAGGCTAAAGAGCTTTCCTTAGGACCTCGAGCGAAATTTATATGAAAGCAATTGAAATTGGAATAATTTTCTTCGAAAGTGTGAATTTTCATAATAGGTGAGTGCAAAAATTTAAACTTCGATAAGATGAGTGAATCTTGATGATGACAATAACACTGACAAATTATGTAAAGGGAACGGATGTTTGGAATCAATATCCAAGGTTCATCTAATATTTTCTTCAGTAAATATAGATTCCCTTGTGAGATATGTCATCCAAATAAGGTTAAAGCTTAACTACCCCAAAATGTTATGCCTAGTAGACCTAATAGGATGCGTCTCAAGAGTAATAAAAATTACTCTTTACTCAGCCATTCCAACCTAAAGGCATTGTCCCATGGTTTTAATATCAGCATGGACGAAACTATCTTATAAGAAAAGAAATTCCTTGAAAAGAAAAACTGAAACGCGAAAGAAAATGCTGATAATAAAACTAAAGGACAAGAAAAACGGATCAGATCGCTTCTTTCTTCCACAATACTTCAACAGGGTGAGTAGAGGACCATTATGGGAGTGAACTGGTCGGGAAAGACTGTCGTGTCCAGTCTATCTGAATCATTGCTGGATCTGGTTCAGGAACAAAAGCTTGTATTTTATCTAGCAATTCTTCAGCAGTTGTTGCGGATATTATGATTCGCCGTGCCACTCTTGATATGAAATTCTTCTGCATAGCATAATCCATAAAAGCTATCAGACCTGTAAAGAAATTGTTAACATTTAAAAGCCCAATGGGTTTCTTATGCAAATTAAGTTGGGCCATGGAAGCAATTTGAAAGACTTCTCCCAACGTGCCAAAACCACCTGGTAGAGCGATAAAAGCATCAGCATTTAAAAGCATTTGTAACACACGCTCTTGCAAATTTTTAACCACTAATTCTTCTCCAATCGTGCCCCCAGAAACAAATTTCAAAGGTCCAGGGATGATGCCCAAAACTTGACTTCCTCCTAAAGATGCTGCTGATGCTACACCTCCCATTAATCCGACACTACCTCCTCCATAAACTAAATGTATTTTTCGCTCAGCTAATACTCTATCCAAATGGTTGGCTGCCTTTAAATACTCTTCATCTTTTCCAGGAAAAGCCCCAGAAAATACACAAATACTTCGGGATTTACGAGTTGGGGTTTTCTCCATTCCTATCCTTATCCTTGTGAGAAAAGAGGATATATTTATAGAGATGAAGAGATAAGGCAATAATTTTATTTTCAAGAGTGGATACATTATTGCCAGCTATACACAGTAGTCACGAGTATGACTCTGGTCAGGTATGGGTACACTATCGTTAAAAGAGGAGGAAAATTTTCAAAATAGCTGCTAGCATGTACAGTAGTCACTACTGTAGCTTACGTCAGGAGTAGGTATGTGATTGTTGGAAGGGAAGGAAAATTTCAAAAGTGGCAGCTATATACAGTAGTCCGTGTCAGGAGTGGGTACATTATTGCCAAAGGGGAGGAAAATTTCAAAAGCAACAGCTAGTACGTACAGTAATCGTGACTTTGGTTCACGTCAGGAGTGGATACATTATTACCAAAAGGGGAGGAAAATTTCAAAAGCGACAGCTAGTACGTACAGTAATCGTGACTTTGGTTCACGTCAGGAGTGGATACATTATTACCAAAAGGGGAGGAAAATTTCAAAAGCGACAGCTAGCACGTACAGTAATCGTGACTTTGATCCTCGTCTTCCACTGGCTTTGCGTCCAGTAATGGCTTCAATGCTTTCTATGAATCGGTGATTTGCATCTCATCTAGCTTTCTCACAAACTGGCAAACAGGGTCGTTTAGGGTCAGATTCCCAAGACTGTAACGATCTCGTTCTTTTTGGAAAATTATCCATAATCCAACAACCTCAAATTGCACTATTCCGCAAGAATGCGCTTCAAGAACCTCTCGAATATCTTCTAGAGATTCCTTACGCAAGCCATTCTTAATGAATCTTATTCTATCATTACGATTTCTGGTGATCACTCCTGGAGCACGACATTTATTGCCGCAAATCCACCATCCACAATTATGACAAACGCCTAGCCTCTTTGCTCTTCTTTTTTTGGCATAAGCGCTTTTACCAAAGCCGGGCATACGGGGAAAGAACGCTTCGGGAACTTCACCAGCTGAACGAACCTTAGCTTCAATTAGCCACCGCACATTATCAGGAATGCCTTTGTGCATAAATACTCTGAATCGTTCACATCTAGCTTGATAAATCTTTTTAAGAACATTTATTGGGAAGGAAGGAAAATACTTTCGTAGGGCGGAAAGAGAAGACTCCATTGATGAAGGAGGCAAAGAAAGAAATTAGTGATTGTAGGAAACGAACATAACTAACACATATTTATAGTGATGAAAGGGATAATGCGTTTATTACACTTACAGAAGCAAGTACATTATTGTCAAAAGAAAAGACAAATGACAGCTTATATGTACAGCAATCATGACTGTGGCTCTCATCTTCCACTGATTTATGTCTAATAACGGCTTCAATGCCTTCTATAAGTCGGGGATTTGCTTCCCATCCAGTTTTCTCACAAACTGGCAAACAGGGTCATTAAAAGTTAGATTTCCAAGACTGTAACGATCCTGTTCTTTACGGAAAGTCCACCATAAATCCATAATTTCCCATTGCACTATTTCACAAGAATGTGTTTCAAAAGTTAATAGGATATCATCCAAAGATTCCTTACGCAGGCCATTCTTGATGAATTTTCTTTTATCTTCATGATTTCTGGAGATGTATCCTAAAAAGCGACATTTAGTATTACAATTCCATCGTCCACATTTATGACAGACACCTAGCCTCTTTGCTCTTCGCTTTTTGGCATAAGCGCTTTTACCAAAGCCGGGCATACGGGGAAAGAACGCTTCTGGAACTTCACCAGCTGAACGAACCTTAGCTTCAATTAGCCACCGCACATTGTCAGGAATGCCTTTGTGCATAAAGACTCTAATCCTTTCACATCTAGCTTGGTAAATCATTTTAAGAACATTTATTGGGATGGAAGGAAAGTATTTTCGCATGGCGGAAAGAGTAGAATCCATTGATAAAAGAAGAATTTGAGAGAAGAGATGAAGAAATCAGTTATTGTAGGAAACTGAAATAACCGATTATGAGAGTCAGAGAGTATTGCATCCGCTACTTAACCGGAAAGAAGAACACGCATTTATAGCGATGAAAGGATAACGTGTTAATTACGCTTACAGGAACAAGTATATTATTGTCAAAAGAAAAGACAAATGACAGCTTATATGTACAGGAATCATGACCGTGGCTCTCATCTTCCCCTGATTTATGTCCAGTAATGGCTTCAATGCCATCTATAAGTCGGGGATTTGCTTCCCATCCAGTTTTCTTACAAACTGACAAACAGGATCGTTTAAAGTCACATTCCCAAGACTGTAACGGTTTCGTTCTTTATGGTAAGTCCTCCATAAACTGATAATTTCACCTTGCACTTTTCCACAAGAATGCGTTTCAAGAGTCTCTCGGATATCTTCCAGAGATTCCTTACGCAGGCCATTCTTAATGAATTTTCTTTTATCTTCACGATTTATGGAGATGTATCCTAAAGAGCGACATTTAGTAATACAATTCCATCGCCCACATTTATAACACACGCCTAGTCTCTTTGCTCTTCGCCTTTTGGCATAACGGCTTTTACCTAAACCGGGCATGCGGGGCATAAATGCATCTGGAACTTCACCCGCCAGACGGACCTTAGCTTCAATTATCCACTGCACATTATCGGGAATGCCTTTGCGTGTAAAAACTCTGATTCTTTCACATCTAGCAAGGTAGATCTTTTTAAGGACTTTTATTGGAAAGGAAGGAAAGTATTTTCGCAGTGCAGAAAGAGTAGAATCCATTGATGAGAGAAGAATTTGAGAGAAGAGGGAAATGAATCAGTTATTGAAGGAAACTTAGATAACCGACTGGAAGAACATGCATTTATAGCGATGAAATGGATAACGTGTCGATTACACTTACGGGAGCAAATACATTATTAAAAGAAAAATGGAAAATTTTAAATATGATAAATTGTATGTACAGTGATTGTGACTGTGGCTCACATCTTCCACTGGTTTTACGTCCAGTAACGGGATTAATGGCTTCTATGAGTCGAGGATTTGCTTCCCATCCAGTTTTCTTACAAGCTGACAAATAGGGTCGTTTAACGTCAGATTCCCGGGACTGTATCGTTCTCGTTCTTCATGAAAAATGCTCCATAAATCAAGAAGTTCACGTTGCACGGATCCACAAGAATGCGTCTCAAGAGTCAATTGGATATCATCCAATGAGTCCTTACTCAGGCCATTCTTAATGAATCGTATTTTATCTTCTCGATTATCAGAGATCATCCCTAAAGAACAACATTTAGTATTACAGGTCCAGCGTCCGCATTTATGACAGACGCCTAGTCTCCTCGCTCTTCGCTTTTTGGCATAAGAGCTTTTGCCTACACCAGGCATGTGAGACACAAATGCCTCTGGGATTTCACCTGCCAGACGAACCTTAGCTTCAACTAACCACCGCACATCTTCAGGGATTCCTTTATGCATCAGAGCTCTTAATCGTTCACAGCGAACTTGGTAGATCTTTTTGAGGATGTTCATTGGGAGAGAAGGAAAATATTTTCGCAAGGCAGAAAAAGTAGGATCCATTTTCTACGAGAAAGTAAAAGAAAGGAGGGAGGAAATGATCAGTTATTATGGGCAACTGAGATAACCGACTTGAGAGTCACGGAGTACCGTATCCGCCGCTTAACCGGAAAAGTGAATCCTACTTTATTTTGATGTGATAGATATTCCATCCAGCTGACGTCGATTCAGTCCTTGATTATTGAATCCATTGTCCGCTTTTGACGAATTTTCAACGACAATATTTCTTGATGTCTGCCTTATCTTTGACGATAGCTATCACTCATCTTGGATGCTGCTAAGCTGGCATCAATTCTGTTCTTTTAGGTGTAGCCTCAATTGCCAGGCTTTTGACGATATTGTATGCTTTATCCTTGGATTCCTGATGGGGCTGGGTCCAGCGTATTAGCTATGCGTCCAATTAGTAAGAGCTGATGTCATTAAGATCTCAGCTTATACTGCTGCAATCATGCTGCGGACATGCTTTTCATTTGATCCCTGTTATGTAAAAGCCATGCATGCATGATGTGAAATGCATGAATGCAAGGCATGTGTAATTGATGGTTTTTTTTTTTTTTTGAATCTAGCTCTTCATGTCTTTGCTTTACTTTACTGGATCTTCTTTGTGATTTCCTTCTCGGACTATTATTGAATCTCTTTATGCTTTCCAGCTGTTGTCCATTGTCTCAAAAGCCCAACTCTGTTCAAAAATCCTCTTTCCTTGCCTTATTTTTGAATTTTGACCTCAATTTTCTTTAATGCCCGCCTCATATTTTATGCTTCTCTGGATAATTGTCCCTGTTGAAATATTCGTGAGCATGATTCTTTCCTGCTGCCATAGACATGTTAAGACTTCTGAAATGATCATTCAGGCTACCACCAAGGCTATCTCCCAAAGATTTGTTACTCCTTCTTCTTTGTTAGCCTATGTTCTGTGCTGCTCGCAAAGCAGGACCTCAATCTTACCTGTTTTAATTCACAAAGCTTATCAAAGTAATCTACGGTCTTTGTTTTTTTCTAAGTTTTAATTATTACTATTCTTCCTTCAAAAGTCACAATTTATTGCACACTTAAGGCTAGTAGGAATGTGAGATTTGAAGGAAAAGAACTGGATAGAAGCGACTTTAGCATTTTGAACGTGAGAATCTAAGGTAAGTTAAAGAGAATTGGCTTTTATTTATGGGTAAAAGAATATGAAAATCTTAGGTACAGATAGATAATGAAAGTGTAAGGGAAGAAAGCTCTCTTTGACAACTTTGATCAAATAAACTTTGGTAACCCTGTATCCACTTCTCCCCTTCTGTTCGAAAATTTCTTCATTATGCAAAGTATTTCTTTACTGCATCCGAATTTACTGGCTTCGGTAATTCTCGTCCATCCATTTCTGTCAGAATTAGTGCCCCTCCTGAAAATGCTTTCTTTACGACATATGGCCCGTCATAATTTGGTGTCCATTTTCCTCTTGAATCATGTTGCATGGGTAAAATTTTCTTGAGCACTATGTCACCTTCGTGAAATTGTCGTGGGTGAACCTTTTTGTTGTAAGCACGAATCATCCTTCTTTGATAAAGTTGCCCATGGCAGAGGGCTATCATTCTTCTTTCATCAATTAGATTTAATTGCTCGTATCTAGCTTTGACCCATTCTGCTTCTCCTAATTGAGTATCCATTAGTACCCTTAATGAAGGAATTTCAACTTCGATAGGCAATACAGCCTCCATACCGTATACCAGAGAAAAAGGTGTTGCTCCAGTAGAAGTACGGGTAGAAGTTCTATAAGCATGCAGTGCAAAAGGTAACATCTCATGCCAGTCCTTGTAAGTGACGATCATCTTTTCAACAATTCTCTTGATATTTTTATTGGCCGCTTCTACTGCACCATTCATCATCGGTCGATAAGGTGCTGAATTGAGATGCTTGATTTTGAATTACCGGCACAAAGTCTGCATCATTGCATTATTCAGGTTCGTGGCATTGTCTGAGATGATACACTCTGGCGGTCCATAGCGACAAATGATTTCTTTCTTAATGAACCGGCATACCACCTTTTGAGTTACGCTTGCATAAGACACAGCTTCTACCCATTTAGTAAAGTAGTCAATTGCAACTAGGATGAATTTGTGACCATTGGAAGCTTTAGGGGTAATCACTCCAATAACATTGATTCCCCACATGGCAAAAGGCCAAGGTATTGCTGTTACATTAAGAGGAACAGGTGGAGCTTGGATCTTGTTGGCATATATTTGGCATTTGTGACATTTTCTTACGTGATTGACGCAATCACTTTCCAATGTGAGCCAATAGTAACCAGCCCTCATTATTTGTCTTGCCATAGTATGACCACTAGTGTGTGCTCCACATATTCCAGAATGAACTTCTTCCATGATCTTTCGTGCTTCATGAGTATCTACACAGCGAAGTAGCATCGAGTCTGGGGTTTTCTTGTAAAGTATGTCTAGGTTTAAAAGAAAACCCATTGACAATCTTCGTAGAAATTTCTTGTCATTTTCTGATACTTCTGGTGGATATACTCTTTCTTGGAGGTATTTCTTGATATCGTGATACCAAGGCTTTCCATCCAATTCTTCTTCGATGCTCATGCAATAAGCTGGAGAATCTATTATTCTCATCTCGAATATAGGAGTATGCTCGGGGTCACTGATCTTGTACATAACAGCCAAAGTAGCTAAAGCATCCGGTATTTGATTATCTTCCCTTGGAAGATGATGGAAGCTTATACTGTTGAATTTTCGAGCCAAGTCTAGTATGAGCTTTTGGTAAGGGATCAATTTTGAATCCCTTGTCTCCCATTCTCCGTTGATTTGATATATGACTAATGCGGAATCCCCATAAACTCGGAGATCTCGCACTTTCAATTCCAGTGCCATTTGGATTCCCATAGCACATGCCTCATACTCTACTATATTGTTGGTACAAGGAAATGTAATTTTTGCTGTAAGAGGGAATTGCTCTCCACTTGGAGAGATGAGTATGGCTCCAATCCCTTGTCCCAAAGCATTAGATGCTCCATCGAATGCCATTTTCCATGTTTCATCATCTTTAGAGACTTCTTGTTCTATTGTCATTATATCTCCATCAGGAAACTCCATTTTCATTGGCTCATAATCATCCAATGCTCTATCAGCCAGATATTCAGCAATCACACTCCCTTTTACAGCCTTTTGGGTGACATACTGTATGTCGTATTCAGACAACAGCATTTGCCATTTTGCGATCCTGCCTGATAAAGCTGGTTTTTCAAAAATGTACTTAATGGGATCAGTCTTGGAGATTAGCAATGTGGTGTTGTTGAGCATGTAGTGTCGTAGTCGGTGTGCTACCCATGCAAGGGCACAACAGGACTTTTCTACTATTGAGTATTTCGCTTCATATGTGGTAAGCTTCTTGCTCAAATAGTAAATTGCATGCTCTTTCTTGCCTGTCTCATCACGTTGACCCAATACGGATCCTAATGAAGAATCCTGTATGGATAAATATAGAATCAACGATTCTCCAGATCGGGGTGGTACCAAGACTGGTGGATTTGATAGATATTGCTTGATTTTCTCGAATGCTTCTTGGCATTCGTTATTCCACTCGATCGGATTGTTCTTCTTCAGTGATTTGAAAAGAGGTTCACACTTGGATGTCAATTGTGAAATGAACCTTGCTATGAAGTTGATTCTGCCCAGAAAACTTCTTACTTGTTTTGGAGTCTTCGGGGGTTGCATTTCTTGTATTGCTTTGACTTTACTCGGGTCAACTTGAATCCCATCCTTGCTGACCATGAAACCCAATAACTTTCCTGAAGAGGCTCCAAAAATACATTTGGCAGGATTCAACTTCAGTTGATATTTGCGAAGTCTATCGAATAGTTTTCTTAGCACTTTTAGATGCCCCTTAGCAGTGAAAGTTTTGGCGATCATGTCGTCTACATATACTTCAATTTCTTTATGCATCATGTCATGGAATAATGCAACCATGGCTCTTTGATATGTAGCACCAGCATTCTTTAACCCAAAAGGCATCACCTTGTAGTAGAAGGTACCCCAAAGGGTTATAAAGGCAGTTTTTATCATATCATCTGGATCAAGTTTGATTTGATTGTATCCAGAGAAGCCATCCATGAAGGAAAAATAGGAGTTTCCTGCGGTATTATCCACCAGCGTATCAATGTGAGGAAGTGGGAAGTTATCTTTAGGACTGGCTTCGTTCAATGGCCGGTAGTCCTGACAAACTCTTAGTTTCCCGCTTTCTTTCTTTTCGACTGGAACAATGTTAACCACCCATTCTGTATATTCAGCGACCCCAAGGAATCCTGTATCCCATAGCTTTCGAATCTCATCTTTCACTCTTAAGATTAGATCCGGCTTTAATCTTCGTAACTTTTGTCTGACAGGCTTCGCCCCAGGTTTCAAGGGTATTTTGTGTAGTACTATGTCTGAGCTTAAGCCAGGCATATCTTGGAATGACCAAGCAAACACATCCACATATTCTTTCAATAAATGGACTAATTCTTCTTTTTCTTCAGGAGGGAATAAAGTGCCAATCTTGACTTCTTTTACATCCTGACTGTCTCCCAGGTTGAATACCTCAGTTGGTTCTTGACTTGTTGCTCTTTCTTTTTCATCTCGCTCAATCATTTTTAATAGCTCAGGAGATACTTGAAGATCTTCGTCATCCGAGTCGGTAGTGTTTACAGGATTATCAAAGTTCATTCTTTCATTGTCATCAAAGAGAGTTTTGGGTCTGCATTATCCAGAGAGAAAAGAAAGAGAAGAAAAAAAAAATGGCACGAATGAGATGGATGCAAACTGGTACTTTATTTACAATGTGCATAAATCACAACTTTATTGGAATAAAAAGCAATAACTAAAAGGTTCACTTAAACAAAGACTACACCCTATTGATTGAACCTTTCTTTAGGAGGTTTTTACTATTAGATTACTTTGGAAAGCTTTCGATTATAACAGGCAGTTCTATCGCCTCCCAATTGTTCAGCACATCCCGCGGGCCACAAGGTTGAACAAGCTCCTCCTCTTCAGGTGAATCGCTGATGATTGCCTGAATAGAAAGACTTTCAAAAGACTTGTTGATGTTGATAGTCAGCTTGCCTTCATTGTCATTTTTTGGAATGAGACCACCACTCACGAACGTTTCGGTGATTTTAGGGATATCCAGATTTCTTTCCTGGAGAGGATGCCCTGTTAATCGTGCAATCCTCTTTTCTCTCTTTTCAGCTATTGCCTTCATTTTATCATGTCTTGTCGGTGTGAAGCCTAGGCCGTATTTCCCTTCATTTGTGGTGATTTTCAATGGTTCTGTGATTCCTTGTAAATCTTGTCCCAGTCCTAACCCCGGTGAGTATCCTCCTTTTATCATGAGTTTGGCAACCATGCGACTTGTTTTAGAGATGCTAGGAATGGGTTCTTCTCCATATTCACTGACATAAGCAGCATTGACAATCTCAAAAGACCTGAAGGAGCAATCAGGTATATTTTCATTGACTTCGACATATTGAGCATCCGCAGGTCTTGATAGCAGGATGTCTTCTTCAGCGAAGACCGTGATTATCTTTCCTTCAATAATGAATTTCATTTTCTGGTGTAATGAAGAAGGAATTGCTCCGGCCATATGGATCCATGGTCTTCCCAGCAGGCAGGTATAAGATGGACAAATATCCATGACTTGGAATGTGATGTGGAAAAGACAGGGACCAATCCCTATTGGTAGCTCTATTTCTCCAACAACATCTCTCTTCGTTCCGTCAAATGCTCGAACAACAATATGACTGTTGTTGAGGTATGATGGGTCTAAACCAATCTTATGTAAGGTTTCGAGTGGCATTACATTTAGAGCTGACCCATTGTCGATAAGAACTCTGGCCATAATCCGATCTTTGTATTTAATCGAAATATGCAGAGCCTTAGAGTGACCCCTTCCTTCTGCTGGTATCTCATCGTCAGTGAATGTGATGAGATTTTGTGCCGTGATGTTGTTGACAAGGTGGTCAAAGTTGTTCACGGAGATATCTTGTTCAACATAAGCCTTATTCAGGACTTTGAGAAGAGCTTCTCGATGGGCATCAGAACTTAAGAGTAATGAAAGTATGGAGATCTTTGCTGGCAGACGGTTCAACTGCTCCACGATACTGTATTCACTTTGCTTTATGAGTTTGAGAAACTCAGTAGCTTGTTCATCTGTTACTGCTCGAGGCATCTCTTGCTCTTTAGATGTGTTAATAGGTCCATTTGTTGGATCCGTAACATTCTTCTCTTGTTGGAGCTTGTTCATTTGCTCGGGAGAATAACACCGACCGCTTCTAGTCATGCCCCCAACTTCTAACGGAGTTGATGTGATGTTAGAAGTATAGCCATAGTTCCATGGAACAGTTTTGTCTGATTTGTACGGGAATGGCTTTGGAACTTGAATTCTTAAAGGCTTGAGAGCAGATTTTGAGATTGGAATGACTAGTGGTCTTGGCATGATATTGACTTCTTGTTCTTTAATTATCACATTCACGTCATCCTCTTTATCTGACATAAAAACGATGATTTGGGAGGAGTCCATGAGACTTTGTAGACTTTTACGGAATTCTGGGCATTCTTGGATAGAATGACTCTTACTGTTATGAAAGTTGCACCACTCCTCATCCTCGACTTCTTTATTTCCAGAAGACTTTCCTATGATAATCCCTTCTTTCACAAGGCATGAATATACATGCTTAAGAGGGGTTATGATATCATTGACTGTTTTCTTCATCGGCCAGTATTCTTCCATCATATTGACTGGTTTGGCTTGATGAGGAGGCAATGGATTATGAGTGATGTTTGGTTCATCGGAAAAGTCCAACCACTTTGACTCAATTAATTGTTGGACTATACGCTTCAATGCTATGCAATTTTCCAATCCGTGGCCCACGGTACCATCATGATATGGGCAATTTATGTTAGGGTCATACCACCTTGGATACGGGGGTTCCAATGGCCTTGTAGGGATTGGGCGAATAAGTTGACTTTCGATGAGTTTTGGATACAGCTCAGTGTAAGTCATGGGAATTGGTGCGAAGATTTCTCTTGGTCTTGGTGCAGGTACTAGAGGAGTTGGAACAGGTGGCCGTAACTGATTAGGTCTGTTGGGAGGATAATTGTTGGGTCTATTGGGAAGATAATCATTGGGCCTATTGGGAGGATAATCATTGGGCCTATTGGTAGGATAATAATTGGGCTTATTGGCAGAATAGGATAGGCGAGGTCCGGTGGCCACAGTGCCCACGAAGGGAATCCCTCTTCCTCTTCCTATTTGTTGTATTTCTTCATCTTTTCTTCTGGAAGGTCCTCCTCTTTTCATAGGATCGCTAAAGGATTCAGTAATCTTCCCAGTCCTAATACCATGCTCGATCCTTTCTCCAGACATTACTACGTCGGAGAAGTTAGTTGCCGCATTGCCAATAAGTTTGTCATAATATGGGTATTTCAGTGTCTGGACAAACAAAGTGACCATTTCTCTTTCTGTCATGGGTGGCTGAACCTGTGCAGCTAAGTCCCTCCACCGCTGCGCATATTCCTTGAAAGTTTCTGGCTTTTTCTTCTCCATGTTTTGGAGAGTTTGGCGATCCGGAGCCAAGTCCATAACGTGTTTATAGTTGCCGATGAAGGCCTGAGCAAGGTCATTCCAAGTTTTTATGTTCCTTGGACCTTGGCTTAGATACCACTGTAATGCTGATTTTGTGAGACTTTCCTGAAAAAGTGCGATCCACACCTTTTCATCTTTTGTGAGTGGTTGTAGTCTCCTTAGGAACAATGTGATGTGAGTGATGGGATCACTCGTTCCATCGTATTTCATGAAATCTGGCACCTTAAAATCTGAAGGGATTACGACGTCTGGCACTAAGCAGAGGTCATCCACCGAGAGAGATCCGAATATAGTGCCTCCTTCAATGGCTCGCAGTCGCTTTTCTATTGTTTCGAGTTTTTGAGATTCTGCTTCTTCTTTTGGTAATGTCTTCTTCTCTTCCTGTACAGTGTCTTGTTTCAGGTGAACACTAGCAGACGGTCCTGATTCTTGAAACAGGTTTTCTTGGACTGAGACTCGTTGCGGGGTGAATCCCGGGGGATAAGTGGGATCTTGTACTTCTTTGATGGGGACTTGAGTTGCTTTCCCTTTGATTAATTCCATCAATTGTCTCATCTGTTCTGACATACTTTCAATCTTGGACTCCATCTCCATGAGACGTCCTTCGGCTTGTTCTGCCATTAATCTTGTTTGGAGTCGAGTTGAATATCGGTGTTGAGGTCCAATTTTACCCCTTTTAAAGGAATATTTATTTTATTAGATTCTATGTGTGTATGATTGATGTGATGGATGCATGCATGAATATTGTAAATACTTGGTGAAAGAAGAACTATAATGGAATTTCTCAATTACATTCAGCAAAAGGTTTGTTTAAAAGAAACGACCCAAAGTACAATACTGCTTTCTGGCCTTAGATATGAACTCCATCATTCTTTGAACATTTACTGATGGAGTAGGACAGCTCAGTTCTTCTAACTCCTTGGCTTCTTCGCCCATTAGTTGGGCTTGTTCTGTAACTTTTCTGACTTCTACCAAAAATGTTTGCAATTGATCTTGAGAAAATCTGTATTGATCTTCCCAGTATCTGACTCTCATCTCTTTTTGATCGGTTTCATCAACCAATTGGGAGATGACTTGTTTTTGGTATTCAACTTTCTCTTCGAGGAGTTGTGTTTTGTGACCGAGCTGTTGCATGTCAAGGAGCATCCTCTTGTTCTTTTCCTTTTCTTCCTCTAGTTCTTTCTCCAACTCTCTTTTCGCCAATTTTCTGATGACCTCTTCAGATAGAACTATTCCTTCCTTCCGGTTATTTCTCCATTCATAATAAGCAGTGGGAGAAATAATAGGCCCCGACTTCAATATGAAAATTCTTTTCCACGCAACTGAAATACCCATTGCGAGCTTATTTGAATTTGGATCTTCGTGTGAAAATTCCAACTTACTCAGATTATGCGTCATGGGTATAAATAGCATGGACCCAAATTGTTTTCGTACTTGAGCTGGGGCATAACTTGTTCCTCCCCATATACCTAAGAGAGGAACCCACGGGCAATTGCCGCAACGGTAGACAACGCGGGTGGAGGTAGACCAGGGGGCTCTCCATTCAATTTGGAATTCGGTGATGTTCTTGAAATAATCAACCCATGCTTCCTTGCTGTTGTGATGAATGGTTTCACTTTTCAAAAAGGCTTCGATTGGGATGAAGTCCTTTGAAAAGCGATTTCCAAAATGTTGCTTCTCACAAGGAAGGTGGCTTTTGATCCAAATGTTGAGGAGATGTGAACATCCTATGAATTTGCCCCCTCTTTGGCGACAAAAGTTTAATGCCCTGATAGTTTCACATAATATTACTGAGGTCGGATTTATTTGAGCATTGCAGATTTGCTCAAATAGTGTAATGATGTCTCCTTCAATGAATCCGACGATTCTTGGGAAGACTACCAGGCCATATATCGCCAAGGCGAAAAGCTTGCGTCGTTGATTTTTCTGAGGGAGAACGTGACTTAATTGTTTTAAGTCGATCCAACTGATAAATTTTCGAGATCCTTTTGTTGCAAACTTGGTTTGAAGACTGGAAGCTGGCATATCCAATAATTTTGCTAGGGCTCGATGAGGCTCCGTTCTTCTATCATGTTGATAAGTCTCGATTGGATAGTCGGAGGACCAACCCAAGAGGCTGTTGTATTCTTCAATGGTTGGAACCAGATCCATCTTATCGAAAGAAAAGCATCGATAAAATGGATCCCAAAATTGTATTAGAGCCTGGACAAGTGATGCATCAACGGTAACCTTTAGTAGGCAAGTGATGTGACCATATTTTGCCGTAAAAGCTTCCCGATCAGCAGAATTCCAACTATTCCAGACTTGCAATAATTCCGTGGTGTCGTTCTGATTTATCCGGACCGATACCTGGTCCTTAAGCTGTACGTGAGAATGGGATGTCAGAGCATCTCCGTGAAGCTTTTGAGCCGTTTCGGAATATTCCATAGCTTCAGGCTGAGTTTCGATTACCGTGTCATTCCATGATCCAGTAACAGCCGTGGGAAGATAATCGAGAATATCCATGATAATAGTTCTTTCACCAAATACTTATCTTTAATGATGAAATGTATATGCCGGAAAAATAAGGAAAAATAGAGTTAGTAAAAAAAATAACACATAGGATCATACAAACATATAGATAAAACAAAACCTATGGAAATGGGAACCGAGGTATGGGAAATTCTTAATGGCTGGTTCTAAGGTGGAGTAAGGAATTCTACATGCAGAAGGTGGTTTATCAAAAAGGCAAGGGATAGTTCCCGAATCCCGTCACTGAATCATAGTGACGGCCCGATTCCTTACCCTCTAGGGTTTATGTAAGGAATGGATTAATTCGAGTCGTAGCTTTTCGTGGGCCCATGCAGAGACTAACCGTCTCAGAAGGCAATACACTACTTTGCTACTTTGAAACCGGTGAAGGCTTGGAGACCGTGGCCTCACAAGGACAGCAACACCAATTCCGCTTAGAAAAAATTGTGTTTGATTTAAGGAAGCTCGGGTATAGAGCTTCATTTTGTGAATGCATTATGCATGTTTACTTAAGTAAATATAATATATAAATCCACATAATAGTAAAGCAAAGTAAATAAAAACAAATCAACTTTAGGCTCGACTCACTAACGTCGAGTCCCCAGTGGAGTCGCCAAGCTGTGGCAACGTGCGGATCGTTTTCGGGAGTCGCCACCAATCAGTTTTCTTAGGTCGATTGGTCACCTTAAAATTGGTCTGCGAGAGTTCGGGGATCGGGAGTACGGTTACGTTAAAACAACTTTGTTAAAACGCCCAAAAATTGGCACCTTAGTTGATTTTAATTTTGTTTTGCTTTGCTTTTAAATAATTCTCAGTTAATTTTCAAAATTAGAAATTTTAACTGGATTAGTCGAAATGTGGATTTTTAAATTAATTAATTTGTATGAAATTTTATACTTCCGAACCATGGACTCTGCCGAGTCATTTGGACACGGAAGATTTGATTCCGAACCATGGACTCTGCCGAGTCATTTGGACACGGAATTTGGTGAAATTTTAAATAATTTAATCCATATTGTAAACATGGATTTTTATCTTTGTATTTATTTAATTTATTTATTTTAAAAAGTTTGATATTTTCCAAACGGTAGATCCTGCCGGATCATCCGGATATGGAAATTGATTTATCGTAATTATTTAATTCTTATTATTATGAAATTAATTTTTAAATGGTAATTCTTTTTATTTATGAATGATTTTTAATACTAACTAAAAAAAATTTATCTTTATATTTTTACTTCTTTTTTTTTTTTTACTTTCTTTCTTTTTCTTCTTTTTTACTTATTTTTACTTCTTTTTTTAAATTTCTTTTAATTTCTTTTCTTTTCTTTCTTTTTTTATTCTTTTCTTTCTTTCTTTTCTTTTTCTTTTTCTTTCTTTTATCTTTCTTTTCTTTTTCTTATCTTTCCTTTCTTTTCTTTATCTTATCTTTCTTTTATTTTTCTTTCTTATCTTTCTTTTATTTTTCTTGTCTTTTCTTTCTTTCTTTTCTTTTTCTTATCTTTTCTTTTATTTTTTTTTCTTTCTTTTCTTTCTTATCTTTCTTTTATTTTTCTTATCTTTCTTTTTTTTTCTTGTTTACTTTTTTTGTTTTCTTGTTTAATGAAAGATATTTATTATTTTAAAGGATTACTCAATTTATAAAAGAATTAAAAAAAATAATAATTAATTTTTATTTAATAAGAAGTTAATTTAAAAGAATTAAAGAGTTTAAAAATAAAAATTTTGATCATGGTACGGGGCGTTGTTACTCAGCCAGACCCTCTTCACCAGGTGAAGCAGCTCAAAAGCGGGCACGAGACAGTTTCCAGCCAATATACCATGAACTAAAAATTTTTTATTTTTTTTTATTATTTTTTATTATTTTTTTATTATTTTTTTTTTATTAAGAGAATCAAAAATTTTAAACAAAAGAAGAAAAGTTTTGATATTTATTTAATTTATTTTGGAATAAAAGATTATTTAACCGAAAACTTATATGTATTTTAAAACAAAAGTCTTGATATTTTTATTTTTATATTCTTCTTTGTTTGATGAAAGATTTTTTTTTTAATTTTAATTTATATTTCTGAAAATATATCTAATCAATAAGTCAAAAATATTTAAGAGAAAATTCAATTATTTTTGTTTTATTTTGTATTATTTTGAAATTATTTGATTAAGATTTTTATAAAAGAAACAAAAAGTTATATAATTTAATAAGTAAAATATTACTGAATAAAATATTAACCCAAAATTTTTACGCTTTTTATTCTTTTTATTAATAAAGAAAACTAAAAAAAATTATATATTAATAGATAATTAATATATTAGTCTAAATTTTTTTTTTATTTTTTATAAAGAAAAAATTTATTTATATATTTTATTTAAAAATATTTCCGAGCCATGGATCCTGGCGGATCATTTGGTCATGGAGTTTTAATTTTTTTTTATTTCATTAATTATTAATTTTAAAGATGTATTAAAAGAATGATTTTATGTTTATTTATTTATTTATTTTATTTTTGAATTATTTCATTATGTTTGTTTATTAAAAGGAATAAAAACTTTGTTTCAAAATAAAAAAAGTAATTTTTATTAGCCTTTAGAAAATTATTCACGTAAAATTCCTTTTTTTATCTTTTAATCATAAAAAAAAATTCAATTAATAAAGTGGGATTTTTTGGCCATCCACTTTAATAACACAATAATAATAAAAGTTAGCACAATTAATATAGTTAGATTAGTTGGATTAGTTAGTTAATAACAATAAAAAGGTTAGTAAAAGTTAGATTAAATTAATTAACAACAATAATAAAAATTAGCCAAGTTTAATTAAATTAATTGTTAACAACAATAATAAAAAGTTAGTCAAGTTAATTAAATTAATTAATTACAACAAAAATAAAAGTTAGACAATTTAATTAATTTAATTAATTAACAACAATAATAAAAGTTAGCCAAGTTTAATTAAGTTAATTAATTAACAACAATAAATAAAAATTAGCCAAGTTTAATTAAATTAATTGTTAACAACAATAATAAAAAGTTAGTCAAGTTAATTAAATTAATTAATTACAACAAAAATAAAAGTTAGACAATTTAATTAATTTAATTAATTAACAACAATAATAAAAGTTAGCCAAGTTTAATTAAGTTAATTAATTAACAACAATAAATAAAAATTAGCCAAGTTTAATTAAGTTAATTAATTAACAACAATAAATAAAAATTAGCCAAGTTTAATTAAGTTAATTAATTAACAATAATAAATAAAAGTTAGCCAAGTTTAATTAAGTTAATTAATTACAACAAAAATAAAAGTTAGACAATTTAATTAATTATTAACAACAATAATAATAAAGGTTAGTAAAAATTAGCAAGTTAGTTGTTAGTTGCTAATAACAAAAAAAAAAAAAGGGTTAGTAATAATAACAATAATAAACAAATAAACAAGTAAAAAAAAATAAATGAGTTAGTTAATTAATTTTCTGCAAAGACAAAATAAAAAGGTTAGTGACCTAATAGAAAGAAATTGAAAAGATGATGGGTGAAACAAGGGTTTACCCTTTTAGTTTTGAATTTTGAATCCCAGGAAACGATGACGGCGTGAGGCAGGGGGGTGGCGCTGGCGGCGAGGGGAAGGGCAGGGGGCGACGGGCGACCGGCGGTGAGGGCGGACGGCACGGTGACGGCGGCGGGGGCAGGGCGACGGCGACGGGCAAGGCGGCGCGGCGGAGGTGTCCGGCGGAGGAAAAAGGAGAGAAAGAAGAACGCGGGCGGCGCGGCGGCGGGAGTTAGGCACGATGGCGACGGCGTCGGGACGGCCTGACGACGGCGGTAGGACGGTTGGGCGGAGGCGTGGTGGCCGGCGGACGGCGGTGGTGGGCACGGCGAGAGAGAGAGACAGAGAGAGAGAGAGAAAGAGAGACGGAACAGAAAAAAAAGTTTTGGCTTTCTGGGGAAGAAGGGAAGAGGGCTGGGTCTAAGGGATGTAATTTTATCTTTTTTTTAAAACGGAGCTCTAAGTTTTTTTGCTATTTTTTTTCTGTGTTCAGCACAAAATTTGGGGGGTTATTTATAGAGGAAGTTTAGCTGAACTGTTGATGGATAAATTAATAAAAAATTTCAAACTTATCTCTTAAATTGGTAAAATGACAGTTTTAGTCCTTTACGTCTCTCAGCCTCTGGATGAGTTCCTGAAGCTTCTGATTTTGACAATTTTGTCGTTTTCTGTCAATTTGAGCCAAAAACGTCGGCAGGCTCAAAATTTTATGTGACAAACTGCCAAATGCTCCTGGAACTTTCAGAATTTGTCAATTTTACCTGAAACTTCTTAATTTTATCATTTTTACCTCAAACTTTTAAATTTTGTCATTTTTATGGAGTTTTCTTTTTTCTTTCAAACATACACATACACACATATATCAAATCTTCACAAAACAAAACAAAAAAAATATATTTTAAACTAATTAAAAAAAATTTAGTAATAATAATAACAATAATAATAATAATACATTTTTTTATTTAATTTTTTTATTTAATTTTTTTTTTAAAATTATTTTAATGGCCGGACGAAATTGGGTGTCAACAGTTGGATTATGGATAATTCTCCAAAAAGAACGAGATCGTTATAGTCTTGGGAATCTGACTTTAAACGACCCAGTTTGCCAGTTTGTGAGAAAACTGGATGGGATGCAAATCGCCGATTCATAGAAGACATTGAAGCCGTTACTGGATGCAAAATCAGTGGAAGACGTGGACCAAAGTCACGATTACTGTACATGCTAGCTGTCGCTTTTGAAATTATCCTCCCAATAATGTACCCACTCCTGACACGAGGTACAGTTATGACTACTGCATATAGTTGCCACTTTTGAAATTTTCCTTCTCATCCGACAATCACGTGCCTACTCCTGACGTAAGCTACAGTCACGACTACTGTGTATGCTAGTTGCTTTTGAAATTTTCCTCCTCTTTTGACGATAATGTACCCATTCCTGACATGAGTCATAGTCACAATTAATATGTATAACTGTCACTTTTGAAAATTTTCTTCTTTTCCGACAATAATATATCCACTCTTGAAAATAAAATTATCTCTTCATCTCTATAAATATATCCTCTTTTCTCCTTCTCTCACAAGGGTGAGGATAGGAATGGAGAAAACCCCAACTCGTAAATCCCGAAGTATTTGTGTATTTTCTGGGGCTTTTCCTGGAAAAGATGAAGAGTATTTAAAGGCAGCCAACCATTTGGGTAGAGTATTAGCTGAGCGAAAAATACATTTAGTTTATGGAGGAGGTAGTGTCGGATTAATGGGAGGTGTAGCATCAGCAGCATTTTTAGGAGGAAGTCAAGTTTTGGGCATCATCCCTGGACCTTTGAAATTTGTTTCTGGGGGCACGATTGGAGAAGAATTAGTGGTTAAAAATTTGCAAGAGTGTGTGTTACAAATGCTTTTAAATGCTGATGCTTTTATCGCTCTACCAGGTGGTTTTGGCACATTGGGAGAAGTCTTTCAAATTGCTTCCATGGCCCAACTTAATTTGCATAAGAAACCCATTGGGCTGTTGAATGTTAACAATTTCTTTACAGGTCTGATAGCTTTTGTGGATTATGCTATGCAGAAGAATTTCATATCAAGAGTGGCACGACGAATCATAATATCCGCAACAACTGCTGAAGAATTGCTAGATAAAATGCAAGCTTTTGTTCCTGAACCAGATCCAGCGATGATCCAGCTAGACTGGACATGACAGTCTTTTCCAACCAGTTTCATCCCATAATTGCCCTTTACCCGGCCTGTTGAAGTATTGTGGAAGAAGAAGCGATCCGATCCGTTTTTCTTGTCCTTTAGTTTTATTATCAGCATTTTCTTTCGTATTTCAGTTTTTCTTTTCAGGGAATTTCGTTATCTTATAAGATAGTTTCGTCCATGCTGATATTAAAACCATGGGACAATGCCTTTAGGTTGGAATGGCTGAGTAAAGAGTAATTTTTATTACTCTTGAGACGCATCCTATTAGGTCTACTAGGCATAACATTTTGGGGTAGTTAAGCTTTAACCTTATTTGGATGACATATCTCACAAGGGAATCTATATTTACTGAAGAAAATATTAAATGAACCTTGGATATTGATTCCAAACATCCGTTCCCTTCACATAATTTGTCAGTGTTATTGTCATCATCAAGATTCACTCATCTTGTCGAAGTTTAAATTTTTGCACTCGCCTATTATGAAAATTCACACTTTCGAAGAAAATTATTCCAATTTCAATTGCTTTCATAAAAATTTCGCTCGACGTCCTAAGGAAAGCTCCTTAGCCTCAAAATCAATTTTCATCATCGGGGTTTTAAGGATGGAACCTTTGCCTCGAAAATAATCAATTTTCATCATCGGGGTTTTAAGGATGGAACCTGCCTCGAAAATAATCAATTTTCATCATCGGGGTTTTAAGGATGGAACCTTTGCCTCGAAAACAATCAATTTTCATCATCGGGGTTTTAAGGATCGAACCTTTGCCTCGAAAACAATCAATTTTCATCATCGGGGTTTTAAGGATGGAATCATCATCGGGGTTTTAAGGATGGAACCTTTGCCTCGAAAACAATCAATTTTCATCATCGGGGTTTTAAGGATGGAACCTTTGCCTCGAAAACAATCAATTTTCATCATCGGGGTTTTAAGGATGGAACCTTTGCCTCGAAAATAATCAATTTTCATCATCGGGGTTTTAAGGATAAAACCTTTGCCTCGAAAACAATCAATTTTTCTTTAAACGGTAGGACTGCTCCTATCGTCGGGGTTTTAAGGATGAAACCTTTGCCTCGAAAACAATCAATTTTCATCATTTGGGTTTTAACGATGGAACCTTTTCCTCGAAGAACAATCAATTTTCATTCAACGGTAGGACTGCTCCTATCGTCGGGGTTTTAAGGATGGAACCTTTGCCTCGAAAACAATCAATTTTCATCATCGGGGTTTTAAGGATGGAACCTTTGCCTCGAAAACAATCAATTTTCATCACCGAGGTCCTAAGGAAAGCTCCTTAGCCTCGAAATCAATCATCAAATTTTCTTTAAACGATAAGAGAGTTCTTATCGCAGAGGTTCTAAGGTAGGGCCCTTAACCTCAAACTTTCAACGATAGGAGAGTTCCTATCGTCGAGGTTCTAAGGAGAGTTCCTTAAACCTCAAACAATCAATCATCAATTTTTCTTTAAACGATAAGAGAGTTCTTATCGCAGAGGTTCTAAGGTAGGGCCCTTAACCTCAAACTTTCAATGATAGGAGAGTTCCTATCGTCGAGGTTCTAAGGAGAGTTCCTTAAACCTCAAACAATCAATCATCAATTTTTCTTTAAACGATAAGAGAGTTCTTATCGCAGAGGTTCTAAGGTAGGGCCCTTAACCTCAAACTTTCAACGATAAAAGAGTTCCTATCGTCGAGGTTCTAAGGAGAGTTCCTTAAACCTCAAACAATCAATCATCAATTTTTCTTAAACGATAAGAGAGTTCTTATCGCAGAGGTTCTAAGGTAGGGCCCTTAACCTTAAACTTTCAACGATAGGAGAGTTCCTATCGTCGAGGTTCTAAGGAGAGTTCCTTAAACTTCAAACAATCAATCATCAGTTTTTCTTCAACGATAAGAGAGTTTTTATCGTAGAGGTTCCAAGGAAGATTCCTTAACCTCATAATTTAGGCGGCGAGAAGGTTCTCAATGCCTAGCTAAGTCGGACGAAATTTGGTAACGACTTTGCTTGTATCATGTCCCATGAAGCATGCAAAGGGGGGCAGCTGTTGACCCCCAATTTTGTCCGACCATTAAAAAAATTAAACTAAAAAAAAATTAAATTAATTAAAAAAAAATAATAATATATTTTATTATTATTATTATTACTGAAAAATTTTAATTAAGTTAATTAGTTTAAAATACATTTTTTTGTTTTGTTTTGTGAAGATTTGATTTAAAATGATATATGTGTGTATATGTGTATGTTTGAAAGAAAAAAAAGAAAACTCCATAAAAATGACAAAATTAAAAAGTTTGAGATAAAAATGAAAATATTGAGAAATTTCGGGAAAAATTGACAAAATCTGAAAGTTCCAGGAGCATTTGGTAGTTTGTCACATCAATTTGGGGCCAGCATAACCGTTCTGGCCCCAATTAACAGAAAACGACAAAATTGTCAAAATCAGAAGCTTCAAGAACTTATCCAGAGTTTGAGAGACGTAAAGGACTGAAACTGTCATTTTACCAAATTAAAAGATAAGTTTGAATTTAATTAATTTTTAATTATGAACAGTCCAGCACCCCTTCCCCTATAAATAGGGGTCCAAATCTGTGTGTTAACACAGAGAGAAAGAGAAAAAAAATAGAAAGAAAGCTTAGAGCTCCGTATTAAAAAAAGGGCAAAAACTACAGCATTAGTCCCTAGCCTCTCCTCCCTCTTCCCGGAAAGTCCCAAATTTTTTTTTCCTTACGTTTTGACCATCTTCTTCGTTTGTTTTTCTTTTCTTCCGTTTCACTTCTCTCTCTCTTTCCTGCACGCTGCCCGTCCGCCATCGCCCCTACGCCTCCCCTGCCGTCTTCCCCTTTTCGGCACGCTGCCGCCGTCGCCTGCCCGCCGTTAGTCCGCCGTCGCCCAGCTACCGTCCGCCTCCCTCGCCCCTCGTGCCAACCTCTGTTTCCGTTTCAACCAAATTCAAAATTTTAATTTTTGGGTAAAACCCTTATTTACCACTTCAATCTTCTTATTTGCTTTCATTTTAGTCACTAACCTTTTATTTATTTCTGCAGAATTAACTAATTACTAACTCTCTTTTACATTTTATTTGTTTATTATTGTTATTATTACTAACCTTTAATTATTGTTGTTATTATTATTATTAACTTACTAATTTACTAACTTTTATTGTTATTATTGTTAACAACTAACCCAACTAACTTTACTAACTTTTATTATTGTTATTATTATTGTTATTAACAACTAATTCTAACAACTAACTTTTATTATCTTTATTATTATTATTATTATTATTATTCATGGAAGGTTATACCTCCTATTTATTTATTTTTAGTGGATGGCCAAAAAGCCCCACTTTATTTATTTGCTTACTATTTATTGATCTTTAACTTTCCTTTATTTACTTTATGTGCTTTTTATTTGTTTATTTATTTATTTGAATATGTTATTTAAGTTTTAAAAGTGGATGGTCAAAAAGCCCCACTTTGTTTATTTATATGTTTTCCCTTTATTTATTTACATGTGTTATTTTATGCATTTTTTTATGGATGTCTAAACTAAAAAAAAAAAAATCCCCTTTTACTTTACTTTATTTAATTTTCCTTTATGCCAAAATTTTACTTTATGATAAAAATTTATTTCACTTATTTAATAATAAATAAAATAAATAAGTAAATAATAATTAATTAAAAAAAAAGAAGTTTTTATGTGAATAATTAACTTTCTTCATTTTTAAGGCTATAAAAAAAAATCTTTTTCAAACAAAAATCCCCATCCGTCGTTATTTCAAATCTTCATTATTTTGAAACATCAATTTTTATTTTTCATTTCCTTAAAAAAAAATTAACCTTTTATTAAAATTATTAAAAAATTATTAAAAAATCATAATTAAATAATTCTAAAAATACAACAAAAAATCAATTCTGTTTTTTTAAAATATATTTTTAAAGTAATAATAATTAAAAATTCAAGAAAAATAATAAAATAAAATAAAATCCAATAAAAATTATGACTAAAATTCATTAAATAAACAATTAATAAAAAATTTAAACTCCATATCCGGATGATCCGGCATGATCTACGGTTTGAAAAATATCAACCTTTTTAATTAAATAAAAAATAAATAAAAAAGATAAAAATCCATTTTTTTGATATAGATTAAATTACATAAAATTTCATTTAATTCCTTGTCCGGGTGACTCGGTAGAGTCCATGGTTCGGAAATAAAGCTTCTGTGTCCGGGTGACTCGGCAGAGTCCATGGTTCGGAAATATCAAAATTTATACAAATTAATTACCAAAAATCCACATTCGACTAAATAATTCAGCTAAAATTTCTAGTTTCGAAAATTAACTGAAGTTGTTTAAAAGCAAAGCAAAACAAAATTAAAATCAACTAAGGTGCCAATTTTGGGCGCTATAACAATATTGTTTTAGCGTAACCGTACTCCCGAACCCCTGAATTCTCGCAGACCATATTTTAGGTGTCCAATCGACCTAGGTAAACCGATTGGTGGCGACTCCAGAAAACCCGACGTTGCCACACTCCCACTAGGAGCATATGTCCTTAACAAACCATGCAAGTGCCAAACTTTTCACAAGTGAGAAATTCACTTGGTCACATAGGTTTGGATGTATGTGTGGGTATACAAACGCGGTGTGACTAACACCTTACCTTGATCTTAAACAAATAATTTAAATCAAGATGACCTTTAGGCTAAAGTTGTCACAAGTTGGATTTGTGATTCCCATTTTGATGTAAGTTTTAATTAAGTCACATATGACTAATTTAAGTAACAATTTACATTCAAGACTTTAGTGGTCTCATCCTTGTTCAAACTCCAAGAACAAAGGTAGGTTATTTGTGTGAGAAAACCAACCTTCAAGCTATGCCTGGACATATATTTGATTTTTGTTGTGATATAAGCTACATATATTATGATATGTATGGCACACATGTAATACAAGTATCTCATATAAGTATATGCACATATATGACGAACATGCACTACACATATATAGTGCAACTTATTATACCTTTGCACTAATAAGAAGACAAAAAATGAAGTTAATTCAGCTGGTTAGTTAAACTAACTCTAACTTCATTTCCATATATTACATTTTAATAGTTATATTGTTGGCTTTACATTTTCATGAAATATGAATACCAATGATGCGTAAACTATCGCTAAGATAGTTCAATGCCAAAACCACTACTAAGATAATACTTAGCCTACATGAGTGACGAATGACTGTTATATTTCATGAAAACAAGGTCTTTTGTATATAACCAAATACCATATAACCAAATTGCTTACATAAAGCAATTTCTTTTGCACAAAGCAAAATGATATAACAAAATGTAGATGCGTATTCATCTCTAAACCTAACCATATTTTAATGTAGTAATGTTACCTTGATAACATTCATTGTCATTGTCTCATTACATCCAATGATGCATAAACTATCGCTAAGATAGTTCAATGCCAAAACCACTACTAAGATAATACTTAGCCTACATGAGTGACGAATGACTGTTATATTTCATGAAAACAAGGTCTTTTGTATATAACCAAATACCATATAACCAAATTGCTTACATAAAGCAATTTCTTTTGCACAAAGCAAAATGATATAACAAAATGTAGATGCGTATTCATCTCTAAACCTAACCATATTTTAATGTAGTAATGTTACCTTGATAACATTCATTGTCATTGTCTCATTACATCCAAATGATGTAATATGACATATACTATATACTAATATGGTTCTTAGGATAGATTCAAAATGAATACTTGAACTAATTATCCTGATAAACTTGGCTAACATGTGATCATGTACACCAAATGATACATGTTAGACTTAAATAAGGAACTAATCCAAACTCTTCTATTCCAGAAAAAGTGCTTAAGAGATTATGAGTACAACCACAAGTTAGACTTGAAGTATGACCCAAGAAAAAAATTGCTATATTATATATATATATATATATATATATATATATTGCATTATCTCAAACCAAGTTTAAGATTGTATATACAATACTTTGAGACCTTAGTCTCGAAGCTTATTATACTATATAGTTCTTTAGACTATTTTATGAGTTCAAGGCCAAAAGCCATGAAAAACGTAATTTCATGGAAGCTTCCTCACCATTTAAGAAAGTTTGAACTTATCATCTGATAGCCGAAGGACTATCGCCTCCACCTGGCCGAACTCCCTACCACCAGAATGGCCAGGAGATCTGGCGCTACCCGGAAAATGGTGGGATCACACACCTCGGAGAAAAGCCGAAGAGCCCTAGCTCGGCACGCCAGGGAACTATTAGCCCCCCCGAGGTAGTAAACAGACCGCCTTCGGAAAAGTGGCACCAGCTAGTGCGGGCCGAACATGATCTTCCCGAAGGCGGAACTCCCTGAATCTGGGAACCCCCGAACTGAGAGCATGTTTCCCGAAGTGGCATGGTCCGTACTAGAGGACGGCCTCATCCAGGGACCTCGGGAGTACGGCAGGAGCATTTAAGGAAGCCTCTGACATGTCGCCCACAAACGTCACAAGCCGCCTCAAACAGCGCTCTGACACGCTGACGCCATCAAAGTCACATCATGGCCCGTCTCAGCTCTGGGCTCAAGGAAGCCTACCACCAGCTACTTGTCCTCTACGCCTAGACATTCAGAGAATATCCGACTAAACACGTGTGTTTACACCCAATTTCGTCCGACCTTCATTAAAAAATTAATTAATAAAATATATATATATATTATTTTAGGGGTATTTTTATTCTAAATATGTGTGTATAAAAAAAATTTGATTAAATTAATTAAAAATTAAAAATTAAAATATTATTAGTTAATTTTTATTTAAAAAAAAAAAAAATGGAAAATGGCTCTCGAGAGGCTTCGGGAGGCTTCTCCATTCTTCTTTTTCTAGTTAAAAGAGAAGCCCCTGGACTCCAGCGAACAGAGGGGAGGAGCTCCCCTCTCTCTCTAAAAACAAAAAAAAAAAAAATCTTCTCTATCTCTCTCCTCTCCCTCTGGCAGAGCACGCTTCGCTCCTATTCTTCTTCTTCTTCTTCTTCTTTTTCTTCATCTCCCTCCGGGCAAATCTCTGGCTCTCCTTCAATTAACTCGCTCCCTCTCTCCCCAGACAGAAGCCTTCTCTTTCTTTCTCTTTGTCCGGTCCCTCTCTTGTCTCCTTCCACCAGCCTCTTCTCTCTGATCTCTCTCTCTCGCCCAAACCTCTTTCTCTCTTCCTTTCCTTCTCTCTTGCACCTCTGCCGCCGCCAGCCTCCGTCACACACCCTCTCCCGTGTCAGCCTCTCTCCTCCTCTCCCGCGTCGGCCTCCCTCTCTCTCTTCCTCTCCCGCGTCGGCCTCCTTCTCTCCCCTCCTCTCTCGGGTCGGCCTCCTTCTTTCTCTTCCCCTCCTCTTTTCTCGGTCTCCCCGTCTAGCCGCCCGTGGTTCGCGCCCGTAGCGCCTGGCTTCTCCCCTGTTGTCGTCCGAGCTCTGACGCTTCTATCCTCCCGAGCTCCTGCCGTCGATCTCTCGCGTCGCACCAGACACGCCACCGTCTACTGAGCCTCACCGTCATGCCGCTTCGCCGTCTTCCTCCTCCTCACCGCCGCGTAGCTTACCAGCCAGCTTGCCACGCCGCCCGACGCCGGAAGATTCGAACCAGAAACGAATTTGAAGACGAAGACGGACAAAAAAAAAAAAACAGAGACGCGTTTACGCGTTTTCGTGTTTTTTTTGACCGAGTCAAAATTTGTTTTTTGGGTAAAATCCTTGTTTAACCCCTATTTCTCTTTGTTTTATTCATTTAAGTCACTAACATATTTTATTCTTACATATACGTCACTGACAGCAAACTTTTATTGTTCGTACATTTCTTTGTTCTCTTAGTTATTACTGTTTGATCTTATGTTTAATTTCATCTCTAAATTAACATAGGAGAACATCCTAGGATTTTGATTTCATATACATATTAATTTATTTATTTATTTATCTTTATTTTAGAATATGCTAAATCTTGATTTTTGTAATGTATTTAAATGTGAATCAAATTATTTGTTAAGTAATATGTAAATTATTGGAAAATCCGACCTAAGATCGATTATCAAAATCCATGTCCAGATGATTCGGTTAGAATCCATGGTTTGGATATCAATTGATATTATTTAAAGCAAACAAAAGTAAAAATTAAAATTAAATAATGAAACCCAGATTGTAAATCGACCCGTTCTCAACCCAGAATCTAATTCAAAAGTTCACAATTTTGGCATAATTATAATTTTTGTTCTTGGATTTATTTGATTTGTCTAATTGGGACTCTAATGTTGTTTTTATTTGTAATTAAGTCATTAATTTACTTATTTTCTATTATGCTTTTGTTTGTTTAGCTAAATCAAAGGCATAAATTAACTTAGAAATTATCATTAAGATTAATTACATGATTAGGTTGTATAAATATTTTTTTAATAAATAATTTTTCACTCAATTTATTTAATTTGATCGTCTGAGACTTTTAAGCTGTTTTGGATTTACAATTTGGTTACTAATGTTTATTTTCTTTTATCTCTTTGTTTGTTCATTTATTTAAGAATATGAATAAACTTAAAGAATTAATATTAAGTATAATTGTGTGAGCTGGTTAGATCTTATTTGATTCGTTTATCCGAGACCCTAATATTGTTCTGATTTACAAATTAGCCATTGTTTTACTTGTTATTATTACTATTATTATTATTATTATTATTATTATTATTATTATTATTATTATTATTATTATTATTATTATTCCATTATAAGTCACTAACCTTTAATTTTTGCAGAATTCAACTAACACAACTAACTTTACTAACCTTTTATTGTTATTATTATTATTATTATTATTGTTACTAACATAACTAACTTCACTAACTTTTATTATTATTGTTGTTACTAACATAACTAACTTCACTAACTTTTATTATTATTGTTGTTACTAACTTACTAACTTCACTAACTTTTATTATTATTGTTGTCACTAACCATTTAATATTTGTTATACTAACAACTAACTTTACTAACTTTATTAATAACTAACTTTAATTATTATTATTATTATTATTATTATAAGGGAAGGTTATGCCTCCTATTTATTATTTTAAAAAAAAATGGACGGCCGAAAAGCCCCACTTTATTTATTTATATATCATCTTTTGATATTCTTTTGTTTACTTTATGTGTTTTCCCTTTATCTATTTGCATGTGTTATTTAATTTATGCATCTTTTTTTTTTTATGGATGTTCAAAACAAAATAACGATTCGCTCAAAAAAAAAAAAATAAATAAATAAAAAGAAGAAAACCTCCACTTTATTTATTGTTATTTAATTTTTCTTTATTTTATGGTTAAACTCATTTCATTTAAAGAAATTAGCCATAAAAAAATATATATGTAAAATAAATCTGAACCATATTGTTAAGTCAAAAAAAATTTTTTTTTAGTTCATGGTATATTGGCTGGAAACTGTCTCGTGCCCGCTTTTGAGCTGCTTCACCTGGTAAAGAGGGTCTGGCTGAGTAACAACACCCCGTACCATGATCAAAGTTTTTTTTTTATTTTTAAACTCTTTGATTCCTTTAAATTAACTTCTTATTAAATAAAAAAAATTAATTTTTTTTAATTCTTTTATAAATTGAGTAATTATTTAAATAATAAATATCTTTCATTAAACAAGAAAAACAAAAAGAAAACTAAAAACAAATAAAAAAATAAGAAAAGAAAGAAAAGAAAAGAAAAGTAAAATGAAAGAAAATATAAACAAACAAAAAAAGAATAAAAGGAAAGAAAGAAAAGAATAATAAAAATATAAATAAACAAAAGATTTTCTTTTCTTTAAATTAGTTAACATTAAAAGTTCATTAACAAATCTAAAATTTCATAAACAAAAAGACTTACAAATTAAATAATTAACTATAAATTAAATTAATTTCCATATCCGGATAATCCGGCAGGATCTATGGTTTGGAAAATATCAATTTTTTTTTAAAAAAATAAATTAAATAAATATAAAGATAAAAATCCATATTCACAATATGGATAAAATTGTTTAAAATTTTACCAAATTCCGTGTCCAAATGACTCGGCAGAGTCCATGGTTCGGAATCAAATCTTCCGTGTCCAAATGACTCGGCAGAGTCCATGGTTCGGAAGTATAAAATTCTATACAAATTAATTACCAAAAATCCACATCCGATTAATTCAGTTAAAAATTCTAGATTGAAAATTAACTGAAATTTTTCTAAAAGCAAAGCAAAACAAAATTAAAATCAACTAAGGTGCCAATTTTGGGCGCTATAACAAAGTTGTTTTAGCGTAACCGTACTCCCGATCCCCGAACTCTCGCAGACCAATTTTAAGGTGTCCAATCGACCTAGGTAAACAGATTGGTGGCGACTCCCGAAAACCCGACGTTGCCACAGCTTGGCGACTCCACTGGGGACCCTGGTTAGTGAGTCAAGCCTAAAAGTTGATTTATTTTGTTCTGTTTTGTTTATTTTTATGTGAATTTATATGTTATATTTACTTATTCTAAACATGCATAATGCATTTACAAAATGAAGCTCTATACCCGAGCTTCCTTAAATCAAACACGATTCTTTCTAAGCGGAATTGGTGTTGCTGTCCTTGAGAGGCCATGGTCTCCAAGCCTTCACCGGTTTCAAAGTAGCAAAGTAGTGTATTGCCTCCTGAGACGGTTAGTCTCTGCATGGGCCCACGAAAAGCTACGACTCGAATTAATCCATTCCTTACATAAACCCTAGAGGGTAAGGAATCGGGCTGTCACTATAATTTAGTGACGGGATTCGGGAACTATCCCTTGCCTTTTTTATAAGCCACCTTATGCATATAGAACTCCCCACTTAACCATAGAACTGACCATAGAATTTCTACCATTTTACCAACACCATAAGCATATCCTTGTTATGCTGTGTTGTTACTCTACACTTTTCTTTGTATGGTTTTAACTTGTTTATCCATAATACTTCATGAGTTGTTAATTACTATTTAACTTGTTAATAACCTTATTTTTCTTTTGTTATACTTCCGTTCTGTACAATTATTCTTCATGCATCAAAACCACGCATCAAATTATGCTAACTTTTTGGTCTTTATAATGATAACTAGAAGTCTTGAAGTTTCACAATAGTTGATAATCAAGCTCACTCATTGTATGCATCCATTGCATCAATCATATACATGTAAAATCTAATAAAATGAATCTCACTTTTAAAAAAAAGTAAAATTGGATCTCAACACCAATATCCAACTCGGCTCCAAACAAGACTAATGGCAAAACAAACTGAAGGACGTCTCATAGATATAGAGTCCAAGATAGACAATATGGCCGGAGCAATTCCCTCCTCATTACACCAAAAAATGAAATTCATTTTTGAAGGAAAGTTAATCACAGTCTTTGCTGAAGAAGGCATTCTGCTATCATCTATATCAATAGTAGCAAAGGCCAAGTGACCTTCTCTTCCAAGTTGGTGTGACCCAAATCCCAAATGTAACTGAAAAGTCTGTGGTGCTGAAACTCAAGGTCCAACAGTTGGTCGAGTCTAAGTTGCTAGGCCATGATGTGATTGGTAATTGAAAGTGAAGATTTTGAGCTGGAATTACATTAATTTTGGAAGGACTCCAAGTCAGATCTGACCTAGCAGTCCGCACACACTTTTGAATGATAGGGAATCCTTTGAATAAACTTGTATCTTTGAAAGCTTGCAAAAGTAATTTAATAGTAAAAATCTCCTAGATTTAGTCCAGAATCTATGGTGTAGTCTTTGTTAAATGGACACCTGCTATTCTTTTTCTGGTACAACAAAAAGATGTAATGCGTGCATTCTACTACTTTCCATTTTTACACTCTTTGCCATTATACTATCCATTATTGCCATCACACTTTACTTTTCGACAACCGGTAATTCTTTTTGTTCTCTAACAAAAAGATGTTGCGTGTGCATTCTACCACTTTTTAATCCCATTATTACTTCTACACATTCTACCAATTTTTACCAAAAATTCAATTATTACACCTACACATTCTACCACTTCTTACCAAAAATTCCGTTTTTACATCCATCTCTCACTCCTTTCCATTATACTATCCATTATTGCTATCACACTTTACTTTGAAAACGATACTACTCGTGGGTGAAAATAAAAAGTTAAGGGAGATTTAATAGTGGCGATCTTAAAAGTGCTGTCAAATCTAGTAAGAAGGATTTCATATGTTGCACCCCAACTCTAAAAAAAAAAAAATTCATAGTGGTTATCAACATCCTTGCAAGAAGTCTGGGGTTAGCTTCCAAACAAGGTAGCTCTCATATTAAATGACTTCAGTGGCCTCCCAATTCTCACAAATGCTCAATACAAAAAAAAAATTCTCAGTTTTTCGCAACACAAATTCCAACAAAGGAAAGAAGTTCATCCCTTCCATCAAAAGTCATTAAAGGGAAAATCCAAAACAAAAAAAAAAAAGAGACTGAGAGCAAACACAAGCAACTAAGGCCACTTGAATCATTTCACTTCAAGAGGGCTATGATCTCAGTTCTTTGCAACACAAACTCCGAAAAGAGAAATTCATCCCTTCCATCAAAAGACAACAAGGGAAAATTCAAAACCAAAAAGGACTGAGAACAAGCACGAGCAAGCAAGGCCACTTGAGTCATCTCACTTCAAGAGAGTTATCAAATATGTCATCACCATAGCTCACAAAAAAAGAAAGGGAAACAAAAACAAAAACAAAAAAAAAAGAAAGAAAAAAAAAGGGGCTCAAACTAGAGTAAAAGAAAAAAAAAGAAAACAAGTGAGCTATGGATTCTAAACTGAAAACCTGCAAAGGCGGTCTAGAAGACAAAAGCAACTTTCAAGCCAAGCATATATAAAGACCACGATAGTTGGGGGGCAACAGATGAGGTCTAACTTTCTGGAAAGAGTGGCAAGTTGAGGTCATCACTATTGAGTTTTTCACCATAATCAAATTTGCTCACGAGTAGTATTAAAAGACCCTTCTTTCACACCACTCAAACTTAACTTTACTCAGATCTAATATTTACCTCTTAATATTATTCTCATTCAGCTAAAAGACTGCCACAAAAAAAAAAACATTCAATCTTAATTTTCCTCACGCCTAACAGTTACCTCTCGATATCATCCTCATTCAGCTAAAAGGCTATCCTTGTGAATCATGTTTATACCTTATTGCCTTGCACAGTTTATGTCTTCGAGTTGGAAAGGGAAGAATGGCAGGATATTTTAATTAAAAACAAAGACCGTAAATTACTTTGTCAAGTTTTGTAAATTGATGAAAGTTTTTCTTTAAGGCCAAACCATTATTCATTAATGTGTGTAGACTTAAAAGTGAGGAGATAGCTTGAGACTTTCTTTAAGAAGATGTGGTTCTTGTAAGAGAGATTTACGATCAAGTGCCATCACAAAGGTCTAGAAATGCTTGACCTTCTGTTAAAGGCGAGGTGATACCTTTTATCCACATAAATACCATATTCAGGGGGGCAAAGTAGTCTCTACGAAGCGTAAGAGGAGTACTGCCAACAAAGAAGTTCAATAGACAAAGGGGGCAAGTCTTATGGATCAAAACATGAGTTCAAGGAAGAGCAATCATTCAGATTATAACATGGGGATAAGTAAATGTCGGCACGGTCACAAGAAAAGGGGCAAAGCAGACATTGAAAGTAAAGCCTTTGATGGTATCAAATCCATGACAATGGATGAGTACCCGAAAGAGATATAAATTATGAGGTGGGCCAACTTTAAAGAAATTGAGGCCAAAATTCAAGAACAAGTCAAAGAAAGGGGATTTTGAAAAGAGTTGGGCTTTTGAGGCAGCGAACAAAAGCTGGAAAGCATAAAGAGATTCAATGATAGTCCAAGAAGGCCATCACAAAGAGGATCCAGTAAAACAAATACATAAAGAACTAGATCCATACAAAAAAAAAAGCCATTAGTTACACATGCTCTGCATTCATGCATTTCATATCATGCATACATAGCCTTTACATAACAAGGACCAAACGGGAATCACATTCACAACACAGTTACAGCAATATAAGCTGAGATCTCAATGACATCAGCTCTTACCAATCTATCACTGGATACACAGCTAATATGCGGGACCAACCCGCATCAGGAATTCAAGGATAAAGTAGACAATATTGTCAAAAGCTTGGCTACTGATTCAATAATTGAGGCTACACCTGGAAGAACAGGATTGATGCCAGCTTGGCAGCATCTAAGATAAGAGATAGCTGTGGTCAAAGATAAGGCAGACATCAAGAAATATTGTCGTTGAAACTTTGTCAAAAGCGAACAATGGATTCAATAATCGAGGACTGGATCAACGTCAGCTCGATGGAATATCCAAGATAAAAAATATCTATCACATCAAAATGAAGTAGGATCTACTTTTTCGGTTAAACGGCGGATACGGTACTCCGTGACTCTCAAGTCGGTTCTCTCAGTTGCCCATAATAACTGATTCTTTCCTCTCTTATTTCTTTTACTTCCCTCTAGAAAATGGATCCTATTCTTTCTGTCTTACGAAAATATTTTCCTTCTCTCCCAATGAACATTCTCAAAAAGATCTACCAAGTTCGCTGTGAACGATTAAGAGTTCTGATGCACAAAGGAATCCTTGAAGATGTGCGGTGGTTAATCGAAGCCAAGGTTCGTCTGGCAGGTGAAATCCCAGAGGCATTTGTGTCTCACATGCCTGGTATAGGCAAAAGCTCTTATGCCAAAAAGCGAAGAGTGAAAAGGTTACAAGTCTGCCATAAATGTGGACAGTGGACTTGTAATACTAAATGTCATTCTTTACGGATGATCTCTGATAATAGAGAAGATAAAATACGATTCATTAAGAATGGCCTGAGTAAGGACTCGTTGGATGATATCCAATTGACTCTTGAGACGCATTCTTGTGGATCTGTGCAACGTGAACTTCTTGGTTTATGGAGCATTTTTCATGAAGAACGAAACCGTTACAGTCCCGGGAATCTGACTGTAAATGACCCTGTTTGCCAGCTTGTAAGAAAATTGGATGGGAAGCAAATCCTCGACTCATAGAAGCCGTTAATGCCGTTACTGGACGTAAAACAGTGGAAGATGTGAGCCACAGTCACAATTACTGTACATACAGTTTGTTATATTTGGAAAAGTTTGCATTTTCTTTTGACAGATGTACATGCTCCCCTAAGTGTAATCGACACGTTATCCCTTTTTATCACTATAAATGCGTGTTCTTCCTTCTGATTAAGCAGCGGATAAGATACCCCGTGACTTCTAAATTCGGTTATTCCAGTCTCCTACAATAACTGATTCATTTCCCTATTCTCTCAAATTCTTCTCTCATCAATGGATTCTACTCTTTCTGCACTGCGAAAATACTTTCCTTCCATTCCAAAAAAAGTCCTTAAAAAGATCTACCTTGCTAGATGTGAAAGAATCAGAGTTTTTACATGCAAAGGCATTCCCGATAATGTGCAGTGGATAATTGAAGCTAAGGTCCGTTTGGCGGGTGAAGTTCCAGATGCATTTATGCCCCGCATGCCCGGTTTAGGCAAAAGCCGTTATGCCAAAAGACGAAGAGCAAAGAGACTAGGCGTGTGTTATAAATGTGGGCGATGGAATTGTAATACTAAATGTCGCTCTTTAGGATACATCTCCACAAATCGTGAAGATAAAAGAAAATTCATTAAGAATGGCCTACGTAAGGAATCTCTGGAAGATATCCGAGAGACTCTTGAAACGCATTCTTGTGGAAAAGTGCAAGGTCAAATTGTCAAATTGTGGAGGACTTACCATAAAGAACGAGACTGTTACAGTCTTGGGAATGTGATTTTAAACGACCCTGTTTGTCAGTTTATAAGGAAACTGGATGGGAAGCAAATCCCCGACTTATAGAAGGCATTGAAGCCATTACTGGACATAAATCAGTGGAAGATGAGAGCCACAGTCATGATTGCTGTACATATAAGCTGTCATTTGTATTTTCTTTTGACAATAATGTACTTGCTTCTGTAAGTGTAATTAACGCATTATCCCTTTCATCACTATAAATATGTGTTAGTTATTTTCGTTTCCTACAATCACTAATTTCTTTCTTTGCCTCCTTTATCAATGGAGTCTTCTCTTTCCACCCTACGAAAGTATTTTCCTTCCTTCCCAATAAATGTTCTTAAAAAGATTTATCAAGTTAGATGTGAACGATTCAGAGTATTTATGCACAAAGGCATTCCTGATAATGTGCGGTGGCTAATTGAAGCTAAGGTTCGTTCAGCTGGTGAAGTTCCAGAAGCTTTCTTTCCCCGTATGCCCGGCTTTGGTAAAAGCGCTTATGCCAAAAAAAGAAGAGCAAAGAGGCTAGGCGTTTGTCATAATTGTAGATGGTGGATTTGCGGTAATAAATGTCGTTCTCCAGGAGTGATCACCAGAAATCGTAATGATAGAATAAGATTCATTAAGAATGGCTTGCGTAAGGAATCTCTAGAAGATATTCGAGAGGTTCTTGAAGCGCATTCTTGCGGAATAGTGCAATTTGAGGTTGTTGGATTATGGATAATTTTCCAAAAAGAACGAGATCGTTACAGTCTTGGGAATCTGACCCTAAACGACCCTGTTTGCCAGTTTGTGAGAAAGCTAGATGAGATACAAATCACCGATTCATAGAAAGCATTGAAGCCATTACTGGACGCAAAGCCAGTGGAAGACGAGGATCAAAGTCACGATTACTGTACGTGCTAGCTGTCGCTTTTGAAATTTTCCTCCCCTTTTGGTAATAATGTATCCACTCCTGACGTGAACCAAAGTCATGATTACTGTACGTGCTAGCTGTCGCTTTTGAAATTTTCCTCCCCTTTTGGTAATAATGTATCCACTCCTGACGTGAACCAAAGTCACGATTACTGTACGTGCTAGCTGTCGCTTTTGAAATTTTCCTCCCCTTTCGGCGATAATGTATCCACTCCTGACATGAGCCATAGTCACGATACTGTACATGCTAGCTGTCGCTTTTGAAATTTTCCTTCTTCTTTGGCGATAATGTATCCACTCCTAACATGAGATACAGTTATGATTACTGTATATAGCTGCCACTTTTTAAAATTTTCCTTCTCTTCCAACAATCACGTACCTACTCCTGACGTAAGCTACAGTAGTGACTACTGTACATGCTAGCAGCTATTTTGAAAATTTTCCTCCTCTTTTAACGATAGTGTACCCATACCTGACCAGAGTCATACTCGTGACTACTGTGAATAGCTGGCAATAATGTATCCATTCTTGAAAATAAAATTATTGCCTTATCTCTTCATCTCTATAAATATATCATCTTTTCTCACAAGGGTAAGGATAGGAATGGAGAAAACCCCAACTCGTAAATCCCGAAGTATTTGTGTATTTTCTGGGGCTTTTCCTGGAAAAGATGAAGAGTATTTAAAGGCAGCCAACCATTTGGGTAGAGTATTAGCTGAGCGAAAAATACATTTAGTTTATGGAGGAGGTAGTGTCGGATTAATGGGAGGTGTAGCATCAGCAGCATCTTTAGGAGGAAGTCAAGTTTTGGGCATCATCCCTGGACCTTTGAAATTTGTTTCTGGGGGCACGATTGGAGAAGAATTAGTGGTTAAAAATTTGCAAGAGTGTGTGTTACAAATGCTTTTAAATGCTGATGCTTTTATCGCTCTACCAGGTGGTTTTGGCACATTGGGAGAAGTCTTTCAAATTGCTTCCATGGCCCAACTTAATTTGCATAAGAAACTCATTGGGCTTTTAAATGTTAACAATTTCTTTACAGGTCTGATAGCTTTTATGGATTATGCTATGCAGAAGAATTTCATATCCCTGAGGTGGCACGACAAATCATAATATCCGCAACAACTGCTGAAGAATTGCTAGATAAAATGCAAGTTTTTGTTCCTGAACCAGATCCAGCGATGATCCAAAGAGACTGGACACGACAGTCTTTCCCGACCAGTTCACTCCCAAAATTGTCCTTTACCCGGCCTGTTGAAGCATTGTGGAAGAAGAAGCGATCTGATCCGTTTTTCTTGTCCTTTCGTTTTAATTATCAGCATTTTCTTTTGTATTTCAGTTTTTCTTTTCAGGGAATTTTGTTATCTTATAAGATAGTTTCGTCCATGCTGATATTAAAACCATGCGACAATGCCTTTAGGTTGGAATGGCTGAGTAAAGAGTAATTTTTATTACTCTTGAGACGCATCCTATTAGGTCTACTAGGCATAACATTTTGGGGTAGTTAAGCTTTGACCTTATTTGGATGACATATCTCAGAAGGGAATCTATATTTACTGAAGAAAATATTAGATGAACCTTGGATATTGATTCCAAACATCCATTCCCTTTACATAATTTGTCAGTGTTATTGTCATCATCAAGATTCACTCATCTTATCGAAGTTTAAATTTCTGCACTCACCTATTATGAAAATTCACACTTCCGAATAGAACATTTCAACTTCGATTGTCTGAGGTACTTAAAAAGGAGGAAAGAGTTTTTCTCCACAATCAATTTCAATTTCAACGAGGTTCTAAGGACGGAACCTTTGCCTCGTAATCAATCAATTTCAATTTCGACGAGGTTCTAAGGACGGAACCTTTGCCTCGTAATCAATCAATTTTAATTTCAACGAGGTTCTAAGGACGGAACCTTTGCCTCGTAATCAATCAATTTTCCTTCAAACGATAGGAGAGTTCCTATCGTCGAGGTTTAAGGTAGGACCCTTAACCTCAAAATCATCAATTTTCCTTCAAACGATAGGAGAGTTCCTATCGTCGAGGTTCTAAGGTAGGACCCTTAACCTCAAAACAATCAATTTTCCTTCAAACGATAGGAGAGTTCCTATCGTCGAGGTTCTAAGGTAGGACCCTTAACCTCAAAACAATCAATTTTCCTTCAAACGATAGGAGAGTTCCTATCGTCGAGGTTCTAAGGTAAGACCCTTAACCTCAAAATCATCAATTTTCCTTCAAACGATAGGAGAGTTCCTATCGTCGAGGTTCTAAGGTAGGACCCTTAACCTCAAAATTATCAACTTTCATTCATCGAGGTTCTAAGGTAGGACCCTTAACCTCAAAATCATCAATTTTTCTTCAAACAATAGGAGAGTTCCTATCGTCGAGGTTCTAAGGTAGGACCCTTAACATCAAAATTATCAGTTTTCATTCATCGAGGTTCTAAGGTAGGACCCTTAACCTCAAAATAATCTATTTTCCTTCAAACGATAGGAGAGTTCCTATCGTCGAGGTTCTAAGGTAGGGCCCTTAACCTCAAAATCATCAATTTTCCTTCAAACGATAGGAGAGTTCCTATTGTCGAGGTTCTAAGGTAGGGCCCTTAACCTCAAAATCATCAATTTTCCTTCAAACGATAGGAGAGTTCCTATCATCGAGGTTCTAAGGTAGGGCCCTTAACCTCAAAATCATCAGTTTTCCTTCAAACGATAGGAGAGTTCCTATCGTCGAGGTTCTAAGGTAGGACCCTTAGCCTCAAAATTATCAATTTTCATTCATCGAGGTTCTAAGGTAGGACCCTTTAACCTCAAAATCATCAATTTTTCTTCAAACGATAGGAGAGTTCCTATCGTCGAGGTTCTGAGGTAGGACCCTTAACCTCAAAATTATCAATTTTCATTCATCGAGGTTCTAAGGTAGGACCCTTAACCTCAAAATAATCTATTTTCCTTCAAACGATAGGAGAGTTCCTATCGTCGAGGTTCTAAGGTAGGGCCCTTAACCTCAAAATCATCAATTTTCCTTCAAACGATAGGAGAGTTCCTATCGTCGAGGTTCTAAGGTAGGGCCCTTAACCTCAAAATCATCAATTTTCCTTCAAACGATAGGAGAGTTCCTATCGTCGAGGTTCTAAGGTAGGACCCTTAACCTCAAAATTATCAATTTTCATTCATCGAGGTTCTAAGGTAGGACCCTTAGCCTCAAAATCATCAATTTTTCTTCAAACGATAGGAGAGTTCCTATCGTCGAGGTTCTAAGGTAGGACCCTTAACCTCAAAATTATCAATTTTCATTCATCGAGGTTCTAAGGGAGGACCCTTAACCTCAAAATAATCTATTTTCCTTCAAACGATAGGAGAGTTCCTATCGTCGAGGTTCTAAGGTAGGGCCCTTAACCTCAAAATCATCAATTTTCCTTCAAACGATAGGAGAGTTCCTATCGTCGAGGTTCTAAGGTAGGGCCCTTAACCTCAAAATCATCAATTTTTCTTCAAACGATAGGAGAGTTCCTATCGTCGAGGTTCTAAGGTAGGACCCTTAACCTCAAAATTATCAATTTTCATTCATCGAGGTTCTAAGGTAGGACCCTTAACCTCAAAATAATCTATTTTCTTTCAAACGATAGGAGAGTTCCTATCGTCGAGGTTCTAAGGTAGGGCCCTTAACCTCAAAATCATCAATTTTCCTTCAAACGATAGGAGAGTTCCTATCGTCGAGGTTCTAAGGTAGGGCCCTTAACCTCAAAATCATCAATTTTCCTTCAAACGATAGGAGAGTTCCTATCGTCGAGGTTCTAAGGTAGGACCCTTAACCTCAAAATTATCAATTTTCATTCATCGAGGTTCTAAGGTAGGACCCTTAACCTCAAAATAATCTATTTTCCTTCAAACGATAGGAGAGTTCCTATCGTCGAGGTTCTAAGGTAGGGCCCTTAACCTCAAAATCATCAATTTTCCTTCAAACGATAGGAGAGTTCCTATCGTCGAGGTTCTAAGGTATGGCCCTTAACCTCAAAATCATCAATTTTCCTTCAAACGATAGGAGAGTTCCTATCGTCGAGGTTCTAAGGTAGGACCCTTAACCTCAAAATTATCAATTTTCATTCATCGAGGTTCTAAGGTAGGACCCTTAACCTCAAAATCATCAATTTTTCTTCAAACGATAGGAGAGTTCCTATCGTCGAGGTTCTAAGGTAGGACCCTTAACCTCAAAATTATCAAATTTTCCCTTAAATGATAGGAGAATTCCTATCGCAGAGGCTCTAAGGAAGATTCCTTAACCTCTGAGTTTAGGCGACGAGAAAATTCTCAATGCCTAGCTAAGCCGGACGAAATTTGATAACGACTTTGCATACATCATGTCCCATGAAGCATGCAAAGGGGGGCAGCTGTTTACACCCAATTTCGTCCGACCTTCATTAAAAAATTAATTAATAAAATCTATATATATATTATTTTAGGGGTATTTTTATTCTAAATATGTGTGTATAAAAAAAAAATTGATTAAATTAATTAAAAATTAAAAATTAAAATATTATTAGTTAATTTTTATTTAAAAAAAAAAAAGAAAATGGAAAATGGCTCTCGAGAGGCTTCGGGAGGCTTCTCCCTTCTTCTTTTTCTAGTTAAAAGAGAAGCCCCTGGACTCCAGCGAACAGAAAGGAGGAGCTCCCCTCTCTCTCTAAAAACAAAAAAAAAAAAAAATCTTCTCTCTCTCTCTCCTCTCCCTCTGGCAGAGCACGCTTCGCTCCTATTCTTCTTCTTCTTCTTCTTCTTTTTCTTCATCTCCCTCCGGGAAAATCTCTGGCTCTCCTTCAATTAACTCGCTCCCTCTCTCCCCAGACAGAAGCCTTCTCTTTCTTTCTCTCTGTCCGGTCCCTCTCTTGTCTCCTTCCACCAGCCTCTTCTCTCTGATCTCTCTCTCTCGCCCAGACCTCTTTCTCTCTTCCTTTCCTTCTCTCTTGCACCTCTGCCGCCGCCAGCCTCCGTCACACACCCTCTCCCGTGTCAGCCTCTCTCTCTCTCTCCTCCTCTCCCGCGTCGGCCTCCCTCTCTCTCTTCCTCTCCCGCGTCGGCCTCCTTCTCTCCCCTCCTCTCTCGGGTCGGCCTCCTTCTTTCTCTTCCCCTCCTCTTTTCTCGGTCTCCCCGTCTAGCCGCCCGTGGTTCGCGCCCGTAGCGCCTGGCTTCTCCCCTGTTGTCGTCCGAGCTCTGACGCTTCTATCCTCCCGAGCTCCTGCCGTCGATCTATCGCGTCGCACCAGACACGCCACCGTCTACTGAGCCTCACCGTCATGCCGCTTCGCCGTCTTCCTCCTCCTCGCCGCCGTGTAGCTTACCAGCCAGCTTGCCACGCCGCCCGACGCCGGAAGATTCAAACCAGAAACGAATTTGAAGACGAAGACGGACAAAAAAAAAAAAACAGAGACGCGTTTACGCGTTTTCATTTTTTTTTGACCGAGTCAAAATTTGTTTTTTGGGTAAAATCCTTGTTTAACCCCTATTTCTCTTTGTTTTATTCATTTAAGTCACTAACATATTTTATTCTTACATATACGTCACTGACAGCAAACTTTTATTGTTCGTACATTTCTTTGTTCTCTTAGTTATTACTGTTTGATCTTATGTTTAATTTCATCTCTAAATTAACATAGGAGAACATCCTAGGATTTTGATTTCATATACATATTTATTTATTTATTTATTTATCTTTATTTTAGAATATGCTAAATCTTGATTTTTGTAATGTATTTAAATGTGAATCAAATTATTTGTTAAGTAATATGTAAATTATTGGAAAATCCGACCTAAGATCGATTATCAAAATCCATGTCCAGATGATTCGGTTAGAATCCATGGTTTGGATATCAATTGATATTATTTAAAGCAAACAAAAGTAAAAATTAAAATTAAATAATGAAACCCAGATTGTAAATCGACCCGTTCTCAACCCAGAATCTAATTCAAAAGTTCACAATTTTGGCATAATTATAATTTTTGTTCTTGGATTTATTTGATTTCTCTAATTGGGACTCTAATGTTGTTTTTATTTGTCATTAAGTCATTAATTTACTTATTTTCTATTATGCTTTTGTTTGTTCAGCTAAATCAAAGGCATAAATTAACTTAGAAATTAACATTAAGATTAATTACATGATTAGGTTGTATAAATATTTTTTTAATAAATAATTTTTCACTCAATTTATTTAATTTGATCGTCTGAGACTTTTAAGCTGTTTTGGATTTACAATTTGGTTACTAATGTTTATTTTCTTTTATCTCTTTGTTTGTTCATTTATTTAAGAATATGAATAAACTTAAAGAATTAATATTAAGTATAATTGTGTGAGCTGGTTAGATCTTATTTGATTCGTTTATCCGAGACCCTAATATTGTTCTGATTTACAAATTAGCCATTGTTTTACTTGTTATTATTACTATTATTATTATTATTATTATTATTATTATTATTATTATTATTATTCCATTATAAGTCACTAACCTTTAATTTTTGCAGAATTCAACTAACACAACTAACTTTACTAACCTTTTATTGTTATTATTATTATTATTATTATTGTTACTAACATAACTAACTTCACTAACTTTTATTATTATTGTTGTTACTAACATAACTAACTTCACTAACTTTTATTATTATTGTTGTTACTAACATAACTAACTTCACTAACTTTTATTATTATTGTTGTTACTAACTTACTAACTTCACTAACTTTTATTATTATTGTTGTCACTAACCATTTAATATTTGTTATACTAACAACTAACTTTACTAACTTTATTAATAACTAACTTTAATTATTATTATTATTATTATTATAAAGGAAGGTTATGCCTCCTATTTATTATTTTAAAAAAAAATGGACGGCCGAAAAGCCCCACTTTATTTATTTATATATCATCTTTTGATATTCTTTTGTTTACTTTATGTGTTTTCCCTTTATCTATTTGCATGTGTTATTTAATTTATGCATCTCTTTTTTTTTTTTTTATGGATGTTCAAAACAAAATAACGATTCGCTCAAAAAAAAAAAAAATAAATAAAAAGAAGAAAACCTCCACTTTATTTATTGTTATTTAATTTTTCTTTATTTTATGGTTAAACTCATTTCATTTAAAGAAATTAGCCATAAAAAAATATATATGTAAAATAAATCTGAACCATATTGTTAAGTCAAAAAAATTTTTTTTTTAGTTCATGGTATATTGGCTGGAAACTGTCTCGTGCCCGCTTTTGAGCTGCTTCACCTGGTAAAGAGGGTCTGGCTGAGTAACAACGCCCCGTACCATGATCAAAGTTTTTTTTTTTATTTTTAAACTCTTTGATTCCTTTAAATTAACTTCTTATTAAATAAAAAAAATTAATTTTTTTTAATTCTTTTATAAATTGAGTAATTATTTAAATAATAAATATCTTTCAGTAAACAAGAAAAACAAAAAGAAAACTAAAAACAAATAAAAAAATAAGAAAAGAAAGAAAAGAAAAGAAAAGTAAAATGAAAGAAAATATAAACAAACAAAAAAAGAATAAAAGGAAAGAAAGAAAAGAATAATAAAAATATAAATAAACAAAAGATTTTCTTTTCTTTAAATTAGTTAACATTAAAAGTTCATTAACAAATCTAAAATTTCATAAACAAAAAGACTTACAAATTAAATAATTAACTATAAATTAAATTAATTTCCATATCCGGATAATCCGGCAGGATCTACGGTTTGGAAAATATCAATTTTTTTTTAAAAAATAAATTAAATAAATATAAAGATAAAAATCCATATTCACAATATGGATAAAATTGTTTAAAATTTTACCAAATTCCGTGTCCAAATGACTCGGCAGAGTCCATGGTTCGGAATCAAATCTTCCGTGTCCAAATGACTCGGCAGAGTCCATGGTTCGGAGGTATAAAATTCTATACAAATTAATTACCAAAAATCCACATCCGATTAATTCAGTTAAAAATTTTAGATTGAAAATTAACTGAAATTTTTCTAAAAGCAAAGCAAAACAAAATTAAAATCAACTAAGGTGCCAATTTTGGGCGTTATAACAAAGTTGTTTTAGCGTAACCGTACTCCCGATCCCCGAACTCTCGCAGACCAATTTTAAGGTGTCCAATCGACCTAGGTAAACAGATTGGTGGCGACTCCCGAAAACCCGACGTTGCCACAACGTGTCACGATCTGAACGGGCTGGACACCTCTATAAATACCAGGGAATACACTCTGGCAGGGGGCTGAAAAACATCTTGACTCCTCACTCTGAGAAAATACGACCTGGCAAGTTCACTGAACCCCTCAGTGCTTTTTCCTCCGCCTTCTCTCAGCACCACTGACTTGGGCGTCGGAGGCCCCTCCCCGGAACAACACCCCGGGGACCTCCTAACCCACTTTTTCTGAGCATCTCAGGCACTCTCCCTTGGGCAAACCGGCCACCAGGCGTTCTTCCCCTCCAGGAGTCCCTCCATTAGTCACCATGACTACCAACGATGAAGCCCCTGGGCATCATCATCTACTAGATGTAAGCTCATATCCAAATCTAACTTTTTTTACTGTAATTAACCTTATGGATACAAATTCCATTAAATGTGTAAAGTTATCCATCTGTGGATCTTCAACTTTTAAATACAATCTCATTAAGTCTCTATTGAATATAAGATCAACTAATGATGCTTAGAACCCAATAGTTCTCATATAGCCTCTTTGGCCAAATGGAAGATCATTGACATCCAGATTATCTCTTTATGATAATTTTGTATTTCTAATTTGGACAACTAAAGAGCCATTTTCACTTATGAAAATTCAATTGATTTAGCACTTATGTCAAATCAATGGATTCAATATGAGGTGCATAACCTCATGCCCTAAACTCATTTCTTGATCACATTGATCTTGTACTTATGCTAGGTACAAAATCTATTAATCTGACTAACGTTTGGTTTTGATAAGATACTGAATAATCAAGAACATAAAATAATCAAATATCTTAGTGAGCCTTATACCATTTCTTCTCAAAAGAAGAAATTCATAAGCTCTACGTATATTAAGGTGTCCAAATAAGAAAACTAAAATGAACATTCATAATCACTAGCCTCTTAGAACTTAACCAAGATGACATCTTTTCAAGATTCAATATTATGAACCTCTACACATTTCATGTCAATTAACATTCTTCTTTAAATGTTAATTTGTTGCCTAGGAAGACACATTTTCTTCCCCTTGGTACTTATACACTACAAGAGTGGCAATGACATAGAAATCAAACTTTTACAACCCTTTGGATGTTAAGGTTTGTTAAGAGGGTTCATTTAACCGTACACAGTAGGTATGGCCTTAACTAACATTGGCAGACATTTTATTCTAACTTTGTGAATGACTATGAACAAGATATTCTCCACAATAAGAGATATACTCAAATTAGAATATTTCTTGTTCACAAAGAATACATAATTCTTGCAAATGCTTTCCAACTAAGTTGAGATGTGTGCATGGATTGGCTACCTTGATAACCATAAACACACTACTTGAATTTTATTGATAATTACTTCATACTCATGATCAAATCATGAATACATGATTAATCAAGTTAATATTCACGTTTTGCCAAAATGTTGAGAATCAAGCATAAAATTGCATCAAAATGCATAATGTCAATCTTATACATTACTTGATTCATCTATATCAAAACAATACCAAGTGTGCCTCCCTCTCAACCAATATCAACCATTTTTCTTTGTGGTATAGTTATCTACTTGAACATCTCAAGATATACTAACAAGGAAAAAACATCTTGATTTTACAGATTTGCATGATCATTTTGGCATTTGAAAGGTATTGAGTCCTCATATTCTAGGCTCATTTTTTGATAGAGATAATCAATCTAACCAACATAATCATAATCACGATAATTTTGATGACCAACCTCTTTATGTTCAAGAAATGATGGTAGCAACATATTTACCATCGGCCTTCACAATTTCCATACAAAACATGTTGTATCCAATGCTCCTTAAGCATTAGATCATATAAACTCAAAAACCTCTTCTAAGGAACATTTTTAGGATTGATAGTATGAAGTAAAATTTAAATGATTATATCTAGAACATAATCTAGACTTGATGTTCATTGAACCTCAAAAGATTTTAAGTAAATTGCCTAAAAGACATGCTAATTGAAACATTCTCAAAACATGGCCAATCATAGTTATTTTGCACATATGCAAAAGAAATACATTTGTAAGGTCACTTTATAAAAAGAACTAAGTGAATCACTTATGACAAATTTGTACTTTTTGTTAGCCTAAATGTGCATTATTAGAATATCACTTTTGATATCGAAGTAAAAAAAAAACTTATTAAAATTTATGAAAAAATTAGTCACTAAGACTATATGGCCATAATTCAAGAAACAATGAATTATTATTATTATCACTAAGATAAAACATCATGTATAGGAAAAATTTACATGGCAAACAAGATTTATACAAAGAATTTAAGAGGAACACATTCTCTTAAACTAAGTACATATCATACAACTAATGTGTATTTTTTTAATAAAGAGTCTCGCATGACCAACTCTTCATTTTCAAACTTGAAGTTTGTTCACTAGAGACATATATGTCCTTTTGAAAAATTATTCTCACAATAAATGTGAGTTTTAACCCATGAATCATCAATTCACAAAAAATTTTGATTCGGCCAAAATGTATATACTACATATAATGTAAAGTTTGAAGAGAATGAGAAACTTTGTATAGTAGTCACTAAGCAACCCTTTTCTCAGATTTCTTTGCAGTTACAAACCAAACACTTAGTTTGTTTTTTTTATTTGCCTTTTTCCAAAAGCTTTAAACATGATGAATAATAACTTTATTTCACTTAGCACTTCTTGAAACATCTTTGTACGTGATGACTTATCTATCATCATCAAGTTTCAGATCAAATCTTAGTTCATTGATAACTCCACTTATAAAGTTAGCAATCTACAACGTGTAATAGTTAGTACAGTAAATAGATGCATATATTATCACAACAAGACAATTTCAAGCACAAGTAAAATAAAATAACTTATTCATGACAAAACAAACCAAAAACATACGCATGCACATGTAATCAAATCTATTTTGACAAGTTTTCATTATTTTAGTTTTACTTGTCTTAAATTGCCTTAGAACATTTAAATAGTCATTATTGACACAAAGCCAATAATATAATTGAACAAAACCATATATGCAATCTGACCTACCAGTATGCCCAATTTTTTTTTGTTTAAGAACACAAAGTTCAAAAAAACAAAAGATGCACAAATTGCATACACATAATGCCGAATACACCAAAATAATCTATACGCTTATCAACATAAGTTTTGCTTAACTTAATATATGTAGCAAGTCTAAACATGCATGTTGATTTCAGATTTAGTAACCAAAACTAAATCCTAGCACATAGATTAAAGTTAAGGTCGATCATATTGGTATCACATGTAAAAAGTTTTCAAACAACCTTAGGTTGTCTAAGGGAGCATGCATATTAAACCTATGGTTTCTGATACCAATGAAGGAAATTTAGTGCACAACTAATGAACACTTTAATTTCCATGATATAAAATTAATGCCAAAATTAAGGCGTACTTGGTTATCACTGAAGAATCGAGTGAGAGCCTCCTTGATGAAAAATGCCTCTTTAAACATATTTGCGGAAGACGTGACTTGTTGTGAATACCCAAGATCAGATATTTAATTAACTTGGAAATACAAGTAATTAAATATGTTATTTCACACTCAATACTCGACTATAATTCTCTTTATTGTCATAGAGAAGTGTGTATGATGAAATAGAATAAGTAGAGCCTCCAAAAATTGTGTTCACAACTTTACTTTGCACAATTCTATTGCCCTGTATTCATAAAAGATGAATCGGCACTTATGAAGGGTCATAACCCTTCATAAAAGAGTCACACCTCTTCATAAAAAGATTGTACTACTTCGCCAAGAGGTGCCTTTATCCATTCATAACTTCTTCCCTTAAAATAAGGCAATATTTACTATTCAAAGTAATTAATTCATAATTTTTTAAATATTTTTATTTGAATAGTGAAAAATAATACTAAACATATCATACAATGCGGTGTTTCTAAATATTTTTCATTCAACCATTCTGTTCTGTTTATGAGTATCCAATTTCAAAATGTAATGGGAGCTTGGTCTAATTTAAAGTAACTAATTTATGATTTTCTTTCTTTTAAAATTTCTTATAAAAATATAAAATTTTATATGAAACTAGTACGGTAAAGATTCTAGTTTATTGTTGACACCCAATTTCGTCCGACCATTAAAAAAAAATTAAACTAAAAAAAATTAATTAAAAAAAATAATAATAAAAATAAATAATAATATATTTTATTATTATTATTATTACTGAAAAATTTTAATTAAGTTAATTAGTTTAAAATATATTTTTTTTTGTTTTGTTTTGTGAAGATTTGATTTAAAATGATATATGTGTGTATATGTGTATGTTTGAAAGAAAAAAAGAAAACTCCATAAAAATGACAAAATTAAAAAGTTTGAGGTAAAAATGACAAAATTGAGAAGTTTCGGGAAAAATTGACAAAATCTGAAAGTTCTAGGAGCATTTGGTAGTTTGTCACATCAATTTGGGGCCAGCGTAATCGTTCTGGCCCCAATTAACAGAAAACGACAAAATTGTCAAAATCGGAAGCTTCAGGAACTTATCCAGAGTCTGAGAGACGTAAAGGACTGAAACTGTTATTTTACCAAATTAAAAGATAAGTTTGAATTTAATTAATTTTTAATTATGAACAGTCCAGCACCCCTTCCCCTCTATAAATAGGGGTCCAAATCTGTGTGTTAACACAGAAAGAAAGACAGAAAAAAATAGAGGAAAAGCTTAGAGCTCGGTTTTAAAAAAAGATAAAATTATAGCCCTTGTCCCTGGCTCTCTTCCCTTTCTCCAGAAAATCTCAAAATTTTTTATTCTGACGCCTTGGCCCCTGTCTTCCTCCTCCCGTTTATCTCCGTTCTCTCTCTCTCTCCGACGTTGCCCGCCACCGTCGTCCGCCGGCTGCCACGCCTCCACCCAGCCGTCCTGCCGCCGTCGTCCGGCCGTCCCGCCGCCGTCAGCCCCTCCGCCCAGCAGTTCCGCCGCCGCGCTCCGTCATCCTTTTTTTTTTTTTTTATTCCCCCGGCCGCCCCGGGCCCTCGCCGCTGTCGTCCCGGCCGCCGTTGCCCTCGCTGCCTCGCCGCCCTAGCTGCCCGCCGCCGCTCCGCCCCACGCCGTCGCCGCCCTGCCCTTCCTCTTCCTCCTCTGCGCCAGCAGCACCCCCCCCACGCCGCCGCGTCGCGTCTATTTACCAGCAAAAATTCAATTTCAAAATTTTAAGGGTAAACCCCTATTTCATACTTCATCTTTTCAATTTCTTTCACTTTGGTCACTAACTTTTTATTTTGTTCTTGCAGAATTAATTACTAACCCTTTTTAATTTTTACTTGTTTATTCACTATTATTATTACTAACCTTTTGTTTTATTGTTGTTAACAATTGATTAATCTAACTTTTATATTTATTGTTATTAACAATTAATTGATCTAACATTACTAACTTTTATTTTTATTGTTACTAACAATTAACTCAACTAACTTACTAACTTTTATTTTTATTGTTACTAACTTTTGCTAATTATTATAATTCATGGAAGGTTATACCTCCTATTTATTTAATTCTTTTAATGGATGGCCAAAAAGCCCCATTTTTATCATTTATTTAATAATTGTTCTTAATATTTCTTTATGTGTTTTCTCTTTATTTGTTTATTTATTTTATGCATCTTTTACTTTTTAAATGGATGTCTAAACCAAAAAAAAAAAGAAAACCTCCACTTTATTCATTTTCCTTTATTTACTTTATGCAAAAATTTTATTTTATTTAAAAAAAAGAAATTAATCATGAAAAAAAAATAATATAAATAGGTAAACGATAACTAATTAAAAGAAAATCCTTTTATGTGAATAATTAATTTTATTCTTTAAGACTAACATAAATTTTTTTTTTTAAAAAAAGCTAATTATCTTTTATTATTTCTTTAAAAAGCAAAAAAAAATTAATTAACTTTTTATTCCTTTTATTAAAATTAAATAAACATAAGTAAATAATAAAAAAATAATAATAATACAAATCATTTCTTTTTAAATATATCTTTAAAAGTAGCAATAATTAAAATTTAATAAAAACAACAATAAAAATCCAATAAAATTATGATTTAAATTAGTAATTAATTAAATAATTAATTAATAAAAATTAAACTCCATGTCCAAATGATCCGCCAGGATCCAATGGTTTGGAGAATAATTTTTTTTTTAAAAAAATAAAATATAAAAATTAATTTTAATAGTTACTTTAATATTTATCCAATAAAAAAAGTAAAAAGGTAAAAAATGAAAACAAAACTTTCTTTTGATAAAAAATAGATGAAAATTAAGACTTTGTATTTTATTTATTTCTCTTAAAATAATAAAAAGATAGAACTTTTTGTTTCCTTTATTAAACAAAATAAAAATTTTAGCCAAATAATTTCAAATAAAGGTAATAAAAATATAAATAAACAAAAGAATATTTTTTTATTAGTTAACATTAAAAGATCATTAATGAATCTAAAATTTCATAAATAAAAAAAAACCTATAAATTAGTAATTAAACTAATAATTAATTTCATAAAACATAAATAATTAACGGTTTGAAAAGTATCAACTTTTAAATTAATTGAATAAATTAAATAAATAAAAAGATAAAAATCCATATTTTACGATATGGATTAAAATTTTGTCAAATTCCGTGTCCGGGTGACTCGGCAGAGTCCATGGTTCGGAAATATCAAATTTTTATACAAATTAATTACCAAAAATCCACATCCGACTATATAATTCAGTTAAAGTTTTCGGTTTTGAAAATTAACTGAAGATGTTTTAAAAGCAAAGTAAAACAAAATTAAAATCAACTAAGGTGCCAATTTTGGGCGCTATAACAAAGTTGTTTTAGTGTAACCGTACTCCCGAACCCCCGAACTCTCGCAGACCATAATTAAGGTGTCCAATCGACCTAAGTGAAACAGATTGGTGGCGACTCCAGAAAACCCGACGTTGCCACATTTATAAATATATTTTTTAAGAATTTTTTACAATATAAATATATTCAAGTCAGATTTTAGTAAAAAAATAAAAATAAAAGGACCAACATTTGTGAAACAGGAGAGTAATAAACTTGATGAATTCTTATTTGAACAGTAAAAAATAATATTAAACATTTCATAGAATGCGGGGAGTCTAAATTGTTTCTAAATTTTTTTTCATACAGTGTCCATTTTGTTCTGTTAATGTAATGGGAGCTTGGTCTAATTATTAGTTTCTGACGAGCTTCACTGGTCTAGCATTTTGAGTGAATATTTGCGAGGAATGAAGTTTAGAAATTAGAAAATTACAAGTTTTTTAATTGTAGGTACAAAATTAATATATTTTCTCCGACTTATTAATTTGATGGAACTTCTGCACGTGCTGCAAAGATTAAGACCGGTAAGGCAATGGATTATCGTGTTAAAATTATTCTGTTTGTTTAGTCCCCAACTTGCTGCAAAGATTAAGGCTTGTAAGACAATCGATTATCATGTTATGTTTGTTTATTCCCCAACTTGCATGCAAAGATTAAGATCGGTAGGGCAAGATGGCTTGGCTACATTAGTTGACTATAATTAGGAAACCTAACCAGTCAATTTAATGCAATTTAAAGAAACTAATGAGTCAATTTAATAATATATATATAGCTTAAGCTAGAAGCTAGCGATACAGATAGCTTAGACTAGAAGTTAGCTTAAGCTAACAAATCTAATCCTTATCTGTAACTGACGTAATGAAGGGTAAAATATATGAAATTCCATACTTGGAATTTTATTTACAAGTAAAGTTTCGGTTTTAACAGGGTATAACGGTTTACGAGGAGAGAGTTATTGTGACTAAGCCCGGCCACGAAGAGTCTTTTGGTGATTTGTCCCAATACATAACAATATAAACTCCATACATGAATAATTTTTTTAAGTAATTAATTTTTTATAATTTTTTTTTGCAGCCAACCCAATGAAGGAAAAATCAATAAAGCTTTTTTTTTTTTTAAAAAAAGTTCTTTAAACGTACAATTTAGCATACAAGTTAAATGAATAATTATTGAAAGTTAAAATAACGTATTAAATAATTGATGATGCATTATCCTTGGTATATGATGCCTTGACATTAAATAATAGGTCTTCATATATGAGCACGAAGTAGATGAAGGAGTATAGAGACTTGCAAAACATTCATCAATGCTTAAGTTAGTAGAAATTTTAGATAAAGCACAAATACCAAAAAAGTGATACTATAACTCATAAATAAATAGTGATGACCTTTATATAGGTTTTAGCAGTGGTGCCCCTTGGATTTAAGGTCATTGGATAAGGCATTGCTTTTCATATCTTCTATATTGTAGGATTAGTAAGACACTTATTGTATGATGAGGGTCACTACTGACCTTTTCGTGAAAAATGAAGTATTGAACCTTTATGATAGCCTTAGCTATTTTGGGTCATTTTGGGCCTTAAGTCATCTTAGGACTTTTAGGCTTGCTCTAGCCAAATAATATTCGGGTGGGTATTACCAATAATCTATTATTTAAATTGAAACCAACATTAGAGTAGTAATTTTTTTATAAAATTTCTTGCACAAAATAATGTAGTACAGATAATAATTGAGTTCGATTATTCACAGACTTTCTTTTAGGATATAATATCATGGGGAGTCCAATCCTATGTCGCCTAATTTGTGTTTCTGTTCTCTTAGTCTATCTTTATCAATTTGTAGAAGTGAATATCGGAATTACTGATATTATTCACAATAGTTCTATTTAAAATAAGGTGTTTAAATTTTTAGGACGTACAAATGTAAAGCTCGTAGTTGAGCCGATTATCTATATATTTTACTATAGCATTTTTTTGTAGATACCAAACGACTAATAATTAACAGGATGAACAATCTTATATTAAAAAAGAATAATACTTCTCCTGTCTTACATTATTAACATCATTTACTATTTTGGACCATACATCTTTGCACCTTTTCCATATTTAATAAGTTACTTCGAAACTAGCATTTAAATACTCAAATATTCTATTTTTCTTAATTTGTGTACAAAAGTAAAGGCCTAAAAGTGGAAAGGTGAACAAATTTTTTTTCTCTTTTTTAATCTCCATGCAAAATTCAAATGTTTACAGAAGTAGAAATAATTAAACACAAGGGCGGACAGAGGGAGGCACTCCCCCTAAAATATTTTTCGTACTTATTTATATAATGTACATTTTATGAGGTATTTGAAAAAAATTAAAGAGTAAATATATATATATCAACACACACACACACACGCACGCACTATATATATATATATATAGTAAAAAAGGTAAAAAGTACTACATTAAACTTTTTTCATGTAAAAAATGTATGCTTTTATATGTATCAAAATAACATCAAAATATATTTTAAAAATGTACTCTTAAACGAAGATGTCTATCTCTCTCCCAATTTTATTTTTCCAAAGTTAAAATCTTTACTATTAAGCTGAGCCCCACACCTGACAATTAATAGCTACAAACTGACTATGAATCCACCACAACAACAATTTGTAAGTTGGAAGCTGTAATTGTTTACAGCTTCTCCAATTTTCATGTAGCTCACCTCTAATTTCTATGAGTTCTTTTTATTTTTAATTTTATTTTTACTCGATGAAAGACTCAAATTATAATTTTGACATTTGTTTCATGTAATTTAGATAAATTGTTTTGATATAAATTTTATATCAAAATGTCCTAAATCCAGCTTGTTAACTTGAGCTTCGTCATTGATTAAACATACAACTTAATATTAGACACTCTTGAATTTGAATTAGTATATACAATATATATGAAGGATGGATAAATAAATAAAGTATAGCTCAAATTTTTTTCCACCAAAAGAAGGCTAAAATTATATAATGATATTTTTAAAATTTTTTTGACCCATAATTAATATATAATTTTTATTTCAATATTATGGTATATAAAACTAAAATTTATATTCATAAATAATAAATTAAAGCTTGTAGTTTTCAAATATATATACTTTTAATTTTTTTAGAAAACAATAAATAGATAAAATTTTAAATTAAACTTAGGTTAAAAAATAGGGTTTAATTAAGGCTTAATACCCCACCGGTCCCTTAACTTGACCAACTCGAACGACTTGGTCCCTTAACTAAAAATCAATTTATGTTAGTCCCCAAACTTGGCAAAACAGGACGACTTAGCCCCTGAAGTGAGTTACATCGACACATGTCATCATGTGGGGGTAACTTTGTCCACGTTTTGTTGTCTAGGATTCTTGGTTGCCAGAAAAGGACTCACAGGGTGCCACCTGGTCTATCTTCCTTCCCCTGCCACCTTTGCTTTCCCTTCCTCCTCTCTCGGCCTCCCTTCCTCTCCCTGCCTTTGTCACTCTCCCTTCCTCTCGCCACCTCCCCGCCTCTGTCGAAGTGTTCGATTAAAGAACGGAGATTTACCAAAGATTGATGTCGGTGATGCGGGACTGAAAGCGAGTTGATGGATTGAGGGCGATTAGAGAAAGGAAGCGAATTTGGCGAGCGAATTGGGGATGAAGTGCAGGGTTGTCGGAGGAGAGGGAGGCAGATGGAGCATCGAGAAATTGTGACGACAGGGATACGCAATTTGGGTGAGGACTAGAGGGAGGGAAGGGAGAGCGATAGGGGTGGGAAAGGAAGGGAAGTCGGGAAGGAGGGAAGGAAGAGTAAGGGCAGCAGGGGAAGAGGTCGGAGAGGTACAACGGTGACATAAGGAAATTGAAGCGTCCGATTAATTCCGGGGACAGAGGAGAAAGCGAATCGGAGGATTAGCGTCTGTGGATATGGGAGGCGGATGATGGGTTGCTGGATGAGAGGGAGGCGAACGAAGGACAATGATGAGGATGTGCAAATCGGGTGGTGCCGAGAGGGAGGGAAGGCAGGGCGAGGGTGGCAGGGGGAGAAACGTCGGAGAGTGACCTATTTAGTGACAACATGTGACGGCTTTATTTCACGTGAATACACGTGTCATTCCAACTCGCTTCAAGGGCTAAGTCAGCACATTTTGCCAACTTTGAGGACTAGCTGAAATTGATTTTTGGTTGAGGGACCAACTCGTGTGAGTTGGTTAAGTTAAGGGACCGGTGGGGTACTTAAGCCTTTAATTAATTGGGGACGGTGGAAGGCTGGGAGCGGGTGCCAACGCAGACGGAAGCCAGAAAGAAAGAGCTCTCGTTTTGTTTTCCATTGCTGTGCATGTCGGCATTTTGAAGCAGAGCCTGATACACCTGTTCTTGTTCAGGCTCCCTCATGCTTTAAGCTTCTCAAAGTTCAACCTCTAAATTTTCTTGTTTCTTTAGCCTTCTCCATCAACGTCCCTGTCTCCACTCTCCTCTCAGCAACTCTAACTCGGCCGACCAAACCGGAGCTTTGTTCTCGGAGCTCCTTGTCCCAACTATCGATATCTTGTCTGTTGAATCTTGGTCTCTTCTCTGCGCTTGTGTGCTTCGAATCCTTCTGATACATAGGTGGGAGGTGGAGGTAAGGGTGGGTAGGGGGTTAAATCTCGAATCTTCTAGTTGACAAGAACAATTCTTAACTGCTATCATCTTTTCCCTGGATTTCATGATCCTTATTATTTGGTGCGCTAAAAGCTGTTTTCTTTTCTTTGATCTTTTGAGTTTCAGAAAAACTCTGCTAAGAGTTTCCGGTTGTTTCTTGTACGTTGTATGGTTTTATTCGGTTGGTTTGCTTGCAGGCGGCAGCAGTTAATTAGCTCTCTCTGAGTTTAGCTTGCGATCGACAAAAAATGGCGGAAGTTGTACTCCATGCTGCTATAAGGGTGATGATATCGGAGGCCAAGAAGGCTGTGTTCGAGCTGGTAAAACTGGGGTGGACTTTTGACAAGAAGCTCAAGGAACTCCAACGCTTCCTGGATATGATCGAAGCTTTTCTGGACGATGCTGAGACGAGATCAACCGACCCACCTGTTAAGGTGTGGCTCAAGTGGCTTGCTGATGGCGCTTCCCGGGCCCAAGATGTGTTAGCTGAGCTCGCTTATGAAGCCAAGCGGATTGAGCTACGAGTCAACAATCGATGGGGAGGAAAGCTCATTAACGGCTTCTCTTCCCACAATCCTACCGTTTTCCGCTTGAGGATGGCTTATAAGGTTAAGAGTGTAACCAAGTCGCTGGACAAGATCTGCCGCAAGGGCACCGGATTGGGCCTCCAAAACAGAGGACAACTGGTTTCCGCTCCTGCATCCTTATCAGGGCTCCAGGAGACTCATGCTTTTCTCGGTGATCCGGAACTAGTTGTCCCAAGAGAGGTTGCTGTTTCTGAAGTTATAAATATGTTGATTAGCTCATCAAACACCTCACATCCCCTCGGCGTTGTGTCCATTGTGGGGATGGCCGGCCTTGGAAAGACGACTCTGGCCAAAATGGTTTTGGAGGATAAGCGCGTGAACAATCTGTTCGACAAGAGACAGCAGTTATGGGTGTGTGTTTCTGAGACTTTTGATGTTAAGATGATCCTGGGTAAAATACTGGAGTGTGTTACCAGTGAAACTATTACTTTCTTTGGAAGCTTAAGTCCGCAGAGCTTAGTTATAAAGCTCAAAGAGAAGTTAGAAGAGAAGCCATATCTTCTGGTGCTTGATGATGTGTGGAACAAGGACGCTGAAAAATGGGATGATTTCAGGAAGTGTTTGGAAGGAATAAATCAGAAAAACAAGACTATCATTCTGGCAACGACTCGAGATATGGAGGTGGCATCAACTATGGGTTCTCTCCCGGAATTTCTATATGAAGTTCCCATATTGAAGAATGATCAGTGTTGGTCTATAATCAGAGCAAAATCATTCGGCAAATCATCTGAAATCCCTCACAATTTAGAAACAATTTGGAAGAAATATTGCGAAAAAATGCAAAGGCGTGGCCTTGGTTGCAAGTGTCATTGGAGGAACCCTGCGCAAGGATAGGACAGAACGAGCATGGTCATCAATTCAAAATAGTAATTTATGGAACTCTTTGGAAAGTAACGAAGATATTCTCCGTATACTACAATTGAGCTATGACCGCTTGGGTTCACCACATTTGAAGCTATGTTTTGCATACTGCTCCTTCTTTCCTGAAGATTCTCTTCTATACAGAGAGGAATTGATTCAGCTTTGGATGGCTGCAGGCTTTCTTCATCCATCTCCAGCAGATCATTGTCATACAGCATGGGATACGGGTGACAAGTATTTCAAAGACTTAGTATCAAATTCATTGTTCCAAGATGTGGAAAGGGATTTTTATGGCAACATCGAGGCATGCAAGATGCATGATTTGGTACACAGTCTCGCAAGATCTCGTTCGGAGGCTGCAATCCTAACGTCAGATACAAATTCTTCTAGAGATGTCTCTCTTGTACGTCATCTGAATATTATAGGAAAAGAAAGTGACCTAGCCGGTAGACTAACACAAGTTGATGCTCCAAATCTGCGCTCTTTATTTTCCAGCTTCGATGTTTTTTGCCATTTCCCGAAGGAGTGCAGAAGGTTGAGAATTTTGAAACTACACAAAGCTACAAGTGCAGATAAATTGCCAAAGTCAATAAAAAAATTGAAGCGTTTGAAATACTTGGACATTTCAGGGACTCAAATTGAAAGTCTACCGAGCTCCTTCACTGAACTCTTGAACCTGCAAACTTTAAGAGTCACATGGTGTGAAAATTTAAAGGAACTTCCACTGCAGATGGAAAACTTGGTCGAATTGTCACATCTTTATATTGACAAGGAGCGGCTCATGCCAATCAACATTGGAAGATTAACAAGTTTGCAAACATTGCCATTATTTTTTGTGGGTGTAGAAAGAGGGCTTGGAATCGAAGAGCTAGGGAGCTTAAGTCATCTTCAAGGAAAATTAGAAATACGTAAGCTTGAGCGGGTGAGACATATGGAGGATGCAAGGACGGCAAAACTGCAAGAGAAGAAGGGAATATGGGAGTTGGTATTTAAATGGAGCAAAAAAAGAGTAGATGTGGGGCAAGATGACGATGTGTTGGAGGAGCTACAACCTCACCCAAATTTGAAGGGTTTGTGGATTAGAAACTACGGAGGTGGCTATTTCCCATCCTGGCTTCCCAGCACGAGTATCAATAACTCCCAATCTTCACTACCAAATTTGATTAGGTTGACATTGGACTCTTGCTCCAAGTGTGTGAAGCTTCCAAGCCTCGGGCACCTACCCAACTTAACCTATCTTTTTATCGATGGACTGAGTGGAGTAAAACTGATTGATGCTGATTTTTATGGGAGTGGAAATTTTCCAGCTCTAAAAGAATTTGAATTACAGGATATGATAAGCTTGGAAGAGTGGTTTGACACAACCAGAAGGGACATGTTTCCTTCCCTTGAGAAGTTAAGTCTTCGTCGCTGTCACAACTTAAGACGCATCCAATTGACAAATGGTCTCCCATGTCTTAAAACGCTTACGTGTTTGTATTTAGGTGTCAGTCACATAGGGGATGGTATGTTTTCCAGCAAGTGCTTGAGAGAGTTAGAGATATCTGGTTGCGACAAGTTGGAATTGCTCCCGAGCTTTCATGAGCTCTGCTCTCTCACACATTTGGAGCTTTATCATTGTAAGGATTTGAGGTGTGCTCCAAGTGGACTGCAACACTGCACTTCCCTACAGAGGTTGGAGTTAAATGGCTGTCCTAAAATGTCTTCAGAACTTGAATGGCTCGCAAGTTTGAAGAATTTAGTTGAGTTAAAGATTTGTGGATGCAATAGTATTGTATGGGACAAGATTCCAGAGACAAGCTTTGGTTGCCTCACCCATTTAAAAAGATTATTCTTGTATTTCAACTTCTCAGAAGAGGTAAGAGAATTGCCTCCATGCTTCACTTCCATCCATCACTTGCATGGGTCACTCATCCAGTTGAAGCTTTTTGGAGGAGCTAATATAAAGTCTCTGCCACATCAAATGCAGCACCTCACTACTCTTCAAGAATTGGAGCTTGATTGGTTTGATGAATTGGAAACTTTGCCGCAGTGGCTAGGCAACCTTTCTTCATTAGAGAAGCTACAAATTTGGGGCTGCAAGAAGTTGAGGAATTTGTCACCTCTAGAGGCGATGCCATCACTGACGCATTTATGGTTGGGTGGATTCGGGAAGTCTGGCAAGGAAATCCCTCAATACTTCGATTCTATCCACCAAAGCATGCCTTCCTCCCTCAAAAAATTGACTCTCAATGAATTTGGATGCAGCACTCTACCACCACAAATACAACACTTAACTACTCTTGAAGTCTTGGAGATAAGGCACTTTGATGCAATTGAAGATTTGCCTGAGTGGCTGGGAAACCTCTCCTCTCTCCAAAAGCTTGAGATTTATTATTGTAGAAGGCTGAGTAAGCTGCCATCACAGCAATCCATGTTACGTCTCTCCAATCTCAAATCTATATGCATCAATTGCAAAAAGTTATCGCGAATATGCGTCAAAGGAAGCACCGAGTGGTCCAAGATTTCCCACATTCCAGGCATCATTATTTAGTAATTGCTCATTCCTGTAAGTCTCAGATCACAGATAACTGATCGTCTGTTTATGCACTTCGAATCCAAGCTCTACCCTTATTTTAATCTCATTAATTTATATGCTTTGCTCGAAATCTCATCAATTGTTTTGAACTTATCTTGCGAGGCACTACCTTCTCTGGCTACTCAAACTCAAACCATGATAATTCAATAAATGAAATTAGTGAAATTCAGAAAGTTATCCTTTTTTTTTTTATTTTGGTATTGCTAGCATGCTGACTGAAGTTGGCCAGGTACTTTGAAGGGCATAAGAGTATGTTAATGTTTCAACTGATGAATGGGACTTGTTGGATCATGAATTAGAGAAAAAATAGCTTTTATGGTGGTACAAGGCATAAACCCAAGCCTCACCTGCTAAACCAGCAGGAAATCTGTCAAAATTTGCCAGATTTGGAACTTTAAGGAAAAAAGGGCTCAAATCAACTCCAAATGGATTGAAAATTTGTAGGAACGCAGCATTTGATAAAACAAACTTGTTGGAAGTGGAAAAATTGGATTTAGATTTGTGAGTGAAAAGTTTGACATATCTCAAGTTATCAACACTACAGGTAGTAAATAAACAGTGTATGGGTTTGCTGTAGTAGTTTTGTTTACTCTTGTGCAAAAGATATACAACTTAGTTGATAATGATTTATAAGTAAAACTAACCTGTTAAAAGTCTTAGCTACCCAAAATGTTTGTTGAATTTACTTAAGGGCTAAAACTTTAGTTCTCTTTTTTTTGAAATAGAGGATATGCTCAACTGCCGTTTCTTGATTATTGTTAATTTATTCCTTTAACGTGCTTGAGAAAAGAATGTGCCAATGAGAGGCATCAATTGCTGAGAAAGTATCTGAAAATGTGTCTCTCCTGTTATTTTGTCATTATGCTTCTAGCTGTACATTACTCATATCCTAACATTCTGGTGGCTGAACTATTTTAGGACCATAGGCGCAGAAAATAAAAGGAGGAGGCAAAAGGAAGTCGGAGGCCTGAGAACTGAGAAGGGTATGCGAGTGTGGCAGCGTCCTTTTCCTTGAAGATTATGCACTTGCATGATAAAAGCAAATGGAGCTCTTTGGATTGATTTATGTATGTATTTGGTGGACGTAGGTGTTGATTTTAAGGTATAGCATGTTACTCTGGTGGTAAGAAGTTGAAGCTTGTCATTTAGGACACAGGTTACAAGTTGATTTTCTGTCTCAATCTTGTACTAGCTACCTTGTAATGCAATCTAAGTTAAAACCACAAACAAAGAAACTTGGCTATACTATTTGATTTTGCATTTTTTTCTTTAAATGATCATCATTAAAAAGATAAAAGAAAATTTGACTAGAGTCCGCAGCAAAGGGTTATGATGTTTTATGAAAAGGATTTAAAAAAACCAAAAAAAAAAAATGACAGTGTTGGGAATTTTTAATGAGCGTAAATAAATAGTATCTTATTGGACAATGCCTAGAATTCCTTTTGCTGCATGCATCTGGATGTTATTCTTAATAATTGTTCTGAGTATTATTATTTTGTTGCAGCTGGCGAGGAAACGTTTCGAACACTTACAAGTTCATGTTTACAGGGGAGAGCAGGTTATAATAATGGGTATGGACTTTGCTAAAATCCAAAAGTGATATGAACAAATACTGTTGATTACTGCTCACCCTAATAAGAGCTTTAGTTATCATTAATTTCCTGAACTGAATTTTGTACCTGTGACATATCCACCATTGATCTATGATTGTACATTTCGATTCAAGTTTGATTCTATTGTAAACACCCCAATATGAAGAAACAAAAAAGAGAAAGAATCAATATTCATGGAGGAAAGCCTGATGTATATGTAATTTATGGCCTGATGCAGCACCAGCATGTATGGTAGCAGGGATATGTTAGGCATGCTGTTATTCATCACTAGCACTGAAGTTTGATTCCTGTTTTGGCACATAGAAATGCATCATTTTTAACCACTGTAAATCAATCTTCTGTTTAGGGGAATATTTCATGCAAGTAATTGGTGATCCAATAATCATTAGTTTCAGCTATATTGGATCATCAATACCTATATGCTACACCTGAATACTCTTAGTTTTGTGTCATTGTTCACATCTGAATTTCCTGTTCCTGGGGTTGATCCTTGTGTTCCGTTTTCTCAAAACCTGCAGTATATGATGTAACACGTAGAGAAACATTTACTAATCTGTCAGATATCTGGGCTAAAGAAGTTGATCTGTACTCATCAAATTAGGACTGTCAATATGCTGGTCAGCAACAAAGTGGTAGGTAAGGACGAACGTTTGCATTAAGCAAGCTCACAATCCAGGGATGTTGCACTTATCATTTGATTTTTCTGGTACACTTTGTATGCTTATGGTGTTTTACTTTTAGGATTCACATGATTAGCTTCTCTTTTGTGTTATTGAAGAAGAAGAAGTGCATTGTTGGTCATGGTTTTTAATTGTCTCTGTGGCTGTTCTTTTGTCTGAACAGAGAGAGGACAAGTTGGTATGGACTTGTGACAGTTCATGGCAATTTTTATGTCAGTTGGAGAGTTGGTTGGTGAGTCAATTGGATGTGTTTGATAGAGTAGGTGGGTGTGTTACAGGAGTGAATATACTTCAATGGAACCACCATGTGGTCCAACATTTCCCAAATTCCAGACATCCGAATTGCTCATTACTGCAAGTCTCAGATCATGGAAAATGATTGTCTTTTTATGCACTTTAACTCCAAGCTCTGCCCTTATTTAATCTCATTAATTTATGTGCTTTGCTCAAAATCTCATTAATTGTTCCCTTGGATGTGGGTAGGACATCACAGTGTTTGGTTATTCAAACCTTGATAATCCTTTGTGAACTTATTTTGCTGAGGCACTACCTTTCTCTGGCCACTCAAACTTAAACCTTGATAATTCAATAAACTAATTAGCGAAATTTAGAAAGTTGTCCTCTTTTGTTTTGGTATTGCCATCATGCTGACTGAAGTTGGCCAGATACTTTGCAGGGGATAAGATTATGTTTCTGTTTCAGTTGATGATTGGGACTTGCTGGATCATAAATTGGATAAAAATTAGCTTTTATGGTGGTAGAAGGCATAAAACCAAGACTTACCTGCTAAAATTTGAAGGAAATTTGTCAAAAATTCACAGATTAGGAACTTTAAGGAACAAAGGGCTCCAATCAACATCAAATGGATTGAAATTTTTTAGGAACTCAATATTTGATAAAACAAACTTGTTGGAAGTGGAAAAATTGGATTTAGATTTGTGAGTGAAAAGTTTGACATATCTCAAGTTATCAGCGGTTAGTAAATGAACAGTGTATGGGTTTGCTGTTGCAGTTTTGTTTACTCTTGTCCAAAAGACATAGAAATTAGTTGACAATGATTTATAAGTAAAACTAACATGTTAAAGCCTTAGCTACCTAAAATATTGGTTGAATTTACTGATTAAGGGCCAAAACTGGCATAACTGCTACCGCATTTTGCTGTAAAATACAGTCCCACTGATGTCCAAATTAGAGTGACCTAATATAAAAATTGGTCCAAAAGGTATGAAAGTTGAACAGAAGCCAATATTAGTAGTATTGAAACCTGTGGGAGCTGGTGCCTCTCTGTTTGCCCTCATAAATAATATGCAAAGCTAATGTATCACTGCTGTTATATTGTTTTGCAAGTCACTAAATAATCTAAATTTCATATATATATATATATATATATATACATATATATATATATGTATGTATGTATGTATGTATAGTTGGTAATCAAGGAGTGAATTGTCATGGGGTGTAACAAGTTCTCTTTTTTGCTGGAATAGGGGATATGAAGTCAGACTGGAGCAGAAGACGATGAAGTGTCATATACGAGGTGCCATTTCTTGATTATATTTTCTTACTTAACTGTTATTATGTGAATTTTTAGAAAATTTCCAGTGAAATTTCCTTCACTGGAAAACAGAAACGTTGATTACCATGTGATCTGAGTCTTCATTTGAACAACCATCTGATATTGTCTCTGCTTTTGTCTTAAGATGTAGCGTGTTTTCATTGAGGCACATACTTGTCTATGTAACTGAGTTACTTTCTGCTTATGTGACTTGTGCTTATCTATTTGATCAGCGATATTCTATCATCATGGTTCTGGCATAAGTAGACAAGTTCCCTTCCCCATTTCGTTACAATATTGCTCAAAGTTTATGTCCAGTTTACTGAGCAATTGCCAAACTGTTTCAGAAGCAGAGGAAGCAAACAGAGCATGGACAAGAAAAGAAGAAGAATGGCGAATGTATGATATCCGAAGTAAGGTGTAAGACTAAGTGTTGTCCTTGACATTGGAAGGACATGTTGATCAGTGTGGCAAAGTCAAAGTGTGGTTTCCCAGAAGATTGCGTGCTTGGCTTGCAGTTGTGCTCCAATTTCTAGTGAAATTTCATTTATGTTGTTGGTTTCAATTTCTAGTGAAATTTCATTTAGGTTCTATCTTTTTACTGCAGAACATGAAATGTATCAGCATGAATACACGTTTTGTGTTTCTTGGTATGTTGTATCAGCATGAATACACGTTTGCCTTCTATGTTTGTATTCCATAAAGAACTATGGCCGTCGAAGTATATTTTGGTTAAATAAAGGAAAAATTTAGCTCTGAGAAGTGAAGCGAGCAATCCACTTTCGATATTTAGCTGGGTTTTTTTTGTCCTGTTAAATTACTGTAAGCTAAATGACTGGTAGAATCCGAGTGAAAGGTGATCGATTTCTGGATTTCACTATAAACCCAATTAGTTACTCCGAGTTACATAAATGAATAGTTCAGAATAGCGCTCAAAGGTAGGGTATTTGTTATAAATTTTCACTTTTGATCAAGGTTTTAACGTTTCCCTTTTTTTTTATGTGTTTTTATGCATACGAGTTACTGTTGTTTCATGCATTATACTCGCGATTTATAACTTGACAAGCCACCAAAGTTTCCGGAGTTGGATAGCATAACGTAAGCACCTTATATGATGATTATGGTCAGCAGATAGCAGACAACCAACCAAAAAAAAGAGAATTGCTTCCAATTAATTTTTAACCATTTGAAATACAAATGGATTGATGCAAAAGTTACGTTTTCCAAGTTTTCTAAGGGATGTTAGTAATTTTGAAGTTTAGGGCTGTTGTACATTTTATTCCTGTGGTAACATCAACATAAAGCAACTTACCAAATTTTTCAGAAAGGAACAAATTAAAGTAGCTGACAAACCACGTGCACAGCACTAGCATTTTGCTGATCAGGGTAGTAGTTACAACATTTGAACTTCATTTGTTTCTTGTTATTTTTGGGTGGCTGAACTTTTGGTGACAATTCTGTTTTTCTGGAACATAGGATATGCAATGAAAGTGCTGAAAAGATTAGGTGATCTGAAATCTTACCTGTACTAAAATCATCGTACAGCATTGTCGTGCTATGAAATTACAAACATATTAGACAAGTTCCCATTTCTGGATTGATTATTTTCCTTCTTGACCAGTTTTATGTTCTGGTTTGGCAATAGCTTTTCAATAGATGCCAATAGATGTTTCCATCTGTCATTTGGATCTGGATAATGGTTTCATTGAAATTTGAAATAACAAACGAGAGGGGCAAAAGGGAGGATAAGAAAGGAGATATAAGGGAGTGCATGAAAGGAACCAAAAAATGAATTTGCTTTAAGAATAACATAAGTTTCTTGTTTTGAAGTTCTCCTTGTTCCTATAAAACAAAAACTGTAGATTGTGTTGAAGATTTGCCTCATCACACAAATCAAATTGATAGCACGAAAATTGACATAATAGTTCTTGGTTCATTCGTCTTCTAACTTTAGGGTTCAAGTTTGAGACTCCTCTGCATTCCCCATTGTTGTAAATACTTCCAAGTACCAGAACTCTAAAACCATCAGTGTTGTCATCCTTGAGAAAGTTGTACCAATTGCATCATTTATATTTTAGGACATTACTCACCACCCAACCTTTGCACGGTTGGGGAAGAAAATTATAGACAATTTTGGCCTCTCATCTTTTACTTGAAAGTAGAAACATCGATGACCATGTGATGTCGGTCTTCATTTGAACAAAAATATGATGTTGTGCCGCTCCTTTTGTCTTAAGATGAAGTGTGTTTTTGTTTGAGGCACATTCTTGTCTATGTGACTGAGTTACTGTCACACCCAAGCCTGTGCACTCTCAGTGTCCCTCACCAAGCTACCATGAAAGTTATTAAACACTTGCACTTAAAAGCGTTATGAGTAGATTTAGGTTTTCGGCCAACTTTCAATATTATAGCTTAAGTCTTATTTTCTTAAGGTTAAGGCCTGGGAGGTGCCCCAGGAGGCTTACTGGTTAACTTTATATACTTTATTTGCAGCACAAGGCAAGGCCCATAAGTAACTTGCAACACAAGGCAAGGCATGAGCACTTTTTATCTTTAAGTGTCTAAGGTGTGTGCTCATCAAGTGTGATATCCCATGCATGGCAACCAAGAAGCCCATATCATCTCAAGTTTTGAAATCACACTTTTCATGTCCATGTACATTCGGCCAGACAAAAAACACAAGAGGTTTAACTCAAAAAGGACAATTCCAAGACATATAATCAAACATTCATAGCATAACTTGGCATTCCAAACCTTCAAAATATACACAAGTTCCATAGTTCATCGAGGCATATACATACACAAAAATGGCCTCCACAAAGTACTAGCTACTTGGCAACATACCAAGAGTACTTACAAACCCAAAATAAGCACAAGTTATGCTTTACATGCCCAATTACCTATAATATCCGAGAAGTACTTTGAAGGTACAATACAAGATTAAGGATTGAAGGACAAGTCCTATAACCAAATTCATGGTCATGAAAGTAAACCACCATATTAATGCCTATGAACACACATCTATAGCTCCTAGACTCGTCCCACAACTCTATACAAAACCTTCAAGACTCAAACACATAAGTTTGAGCAATAACCATAAGACTTGCACATTGTACTCATAAGCCAAGCTTTCAGTTTTGGCACATACCTTGACAAAAAGTGCACTAACTTAGGACACAAGCAATACACACAATCACTCAAGCTCTAAGCCTTTTCCTGAAACATATACAATAAGGGGCATGAGTTTATAAACTCAGTAAGGTTCATTACAACTCAATGAGCTAATTTAGTTAAGCCCGAAAGCTTAACCTCCATGAAGCCTTACTTAACCTGCAAGAAAGACAAGAAAACACCAAAAACACAAACATAATGGCATATACACATGATATCGAAGACATATATATACATGATAACAACATCTACAAAGGGTTAGCAAGCACATCCAAGCAAACAAGCACACAACACACACACACCACAACACAATGCCCTTTTCGGCCAAAACCACTAGCAAGTACACACACATAGTTGCACTCCAAGCTTTGTCAATTCAAGTCCATTCTACTAGAGCTCCAAGTTCAAAGATAAGTTGACCTACTTACCTTGAACTTTAGTACTTGCCATTATTGACTAGCTAGCCAAGAATTCACATAAACCTGAAGGTTCTATATATGCCCCATCTAGCAATCTAAGATCATATAGCTAAAAATACTATCACTTAGAAGCCATTAATCTACTTGAACATGGAATCATTACCAAAATCAATTAGAATTTGTGAAACCTTACCAAATCCCTAGCTTGAGCTCTCGATTAGCACTTGAACCTTCAAGATCGAGCTCGTCAACTCAAGTGCAAGGTCACCTGAGGCCAAGAACACCACTTCCAAGCTTGATTCTTTAATTCAAGCTTCAATCACCACTAATTTGGCAAGAACCTGAAACCTTTGACCCAAGAACATGAAGAACACAGTTTGACTTGCAAAGAGGAAGTTTTGACCAAAACTAATGATTTCCGGCTTAAGCGTTAGCATGCATTAACCGGCCAATGCCACATGTACGTTAAAATGGGCCTAATGCCCTTCACGGCTTAAACAAAACTGCATGGCTTAATGTTTCTTTCCACAAGTATTAGCATCACTAATAGCACCCGAAAGAATGTTCAAGTTAGCCCTTAAACTTTGTTTTCCGCCATTAGTGCATAAGCCACTTTAAATGTACAATTTGGACCCGATAGGCTCGGCAAGCCGACCCATGATATTACCAATGCCCACTTAGCACTTTCATCATTTTTACTCAAGTCCCGCATTGTTTTAATGCATTTTCCTTCACATTTTGGCATAGGCCAAGCACTGAAACAGTGTCTTGACAATTCCTCCCTCCTTAAAGAATTTGGTCCTCCAAATTCTTCACAAGTCTTGGATACAGTTGAGGGTAACTCTTGAAAATTTCCTGTTCTACTTCCCAGGTTACCTCTTCAGGAGCATGGTTACTCCACTGAACCTTAATCATAGAAATCCACCTCCTTCTTAACTTCCTAGTGTCTCTAGCTAGGAATTGAATAGATACCTTTTCATAAGAGAGGTTTGGAGCTATAGATACACTAGCAAGTATCTCTATTTGTTTAGAACTTGGAGTATACTTCTTAAGCCAGCTCACATGAAACACATCATGTATATTACCAAGTTCTGGTGGCAAGTCTAACTGGTATGCCCCATTTCTAACCTTGGCCAACACTTGGTATGGCCCTATATATCTGGGTGCCAATTTCCCTTTTTTTCCAAATCTTATTACTCCTTTCATAGGAGAAACTTTAAGCCACACCTAGTCTCCTTCTTGAAATTCCAGGTCTCTTATCCTTTTCAGGTTGGCATAAGACTGCTGCCTATCATTTGCAGCCTTAATTCTTGCTTGAATTAGTCTTATCTTTTTTATGGTCTCTTTAACAATGTCTGGCCCCAATTCCAATTTATCCTCTGGCTGATGCCAGCAAAGAGTTGTTATACATTTCCTACCATACAAGGCTTCATATGGGGCCATTCTAATCATTGAATGATAACCATTGTTATAAGAGAACTCCACTAATAGGAGATATGCATCCCATTCTCCTTGAAAATCAATGACACAACATCTTAGCATATCCTCCAGAGTTTGGATTGTTCTCTTTGTTTGTCCATCAGTCTGTGGGTGGTATGCTGAACTAAACTTAAGTTTAGTTCCTAATGCCTGATGTAGGGATTTCCAGAACCTAGAAACAAACCTAGGATCCCTATCTGATACAATATCATCAGGTACTCCATGAAGTCTCACTATCTCCTTTATGTAAAGTTGGGCAAGTTTGTCTAAAGAATCAGTGAGATTCAGTGGAAGAAAATGGGCTGCCTTGGTCAATCTGTCCACAATGACCCAAATGCCATCATACTTACTTCTGGTCAGTGGCATTCCCACTATAAAATTCATAGATATGGATCCCACTTTCTCTTAGGTATGGGCAAACTTTGAAGCTTCCCTCCTGGTTTTTGGTGCTCAACCTTCACTTGTTGGCACACTTCACATTTTGCTACATAGGTGCTGATATCTTGTTTCATATATGGCCACCAAAAGTAAGCTCTAAGAGCATAGTACATCTTTGTGGCTCTAGGATGCATACTCAACTTACTAGAGTGTGCTTCTTCCAGAATCTAAAATCTCAGATCATCCTTTTCAGGCACATATAATCTGTTCTGGAAGTATAACAACCCTTACTTATAGGAGAATCCTTGAAAAAGTTCTCGTTTCCTTTGTCCAAACACTAGTCCCATGTTCTCATCACTAAACTGGGCTTCCCTGATAAGTTCCTTCCATTCAAGGATAATGGTGAGCACACTAAGCTGCTTATGTTCCCAAGTTAGCCATTGACTTGCTAAGCAAGTAAGGTTAAGGCTCTCAGCCTTATGATCTCCTTATCCTCCCTTGAGTATTCCAGTATAATTTATGTTCAAGGCATCTGCCACAACATTGGCTTTACCAGCTGTGTATTCAGTCACACAGTCAAAATCCTTAAGATATTCCAACCACTTCCTCTGTCTCATATTCAAGTCCTTCTGAGTGAAAAGGTACTTGAGACTTTTGTGGTCTGTATAGACCTGAAATCTATTACCCAATAGGTAATGTCTCCATTGGTTAAGGGCAAAAACTACTGCTGCTAGTTCCAGGTCATGCACTAAATATTTCTTTTCATGTGGTCTTAATTGTCTTGACCCAAAAGCAATAGCCTGCTTTTCTTGCATTAGGACACAGCCTATCCCTATATAAGATGCATCAGTGTATACCTCATAGTCCTTTTTAGGATCTGGTAAAACCAACACAGGAGCTGTTGTCAGCCTCCTTTTAAGCTCTTGGAAGCTTTCCTCACATTTTTTTTCCCAAACAAATTTCTGGTTTGATAGCTGAAGGGCTATCGCCTCTATCTGACCCGAACTCGGCGTGTCAGGGAACGCGAGGAAGCTATTAGTCTCCCCGAGGTACTAAACAGATCGCCTTCGGAAACAGAGAATCAGCTATTGCAAGCCGAAGAGCATCTCCCCGAAGACGGAACCTTGAATCAGGGAACTCCCCGAACTGCGGGTACATTTCCCAAAGGGGCACCGTCCGCGTCAGAGGACGACCTCGTTCAGGGACTTCGGGAGTACAGTATGAGCATTTAAGGAGCCTCTGACATGCCGCCCACAGACGCTACATGTCACCTCAAATAGTGATTTGACACGCCGACGCCGTCCAGGTCTCGTCACGACCTGTCTCGGTTCGAGACTCAAGGAGCCTGCCACCGGCTACTTGTCTCCTACGCCCGAAAATTCAGAGAACATCCGACCGAACACGTGTCACAATCTGAACGGGCTGGACATTCCTATAAATACCAGGAAACAAACCCTGGCAAGGGGTTGGACTCCTCCTCCTTGAGAAAACACAGGCAAGACCACTAAAACTCTAGTGCTTCTCTCTTACCTTCTCAGGAAACTGACTTGGGTGTCGGAGGCTCCTCCCCGGAAAAGCACCCCGGGGACCTCCTAACCCTCTTCTCTGAGCTTTGCAGGCACGTTCCCCTGGGAAACCTCAACTCCAGACGCTCTCCCTCACAGGAAGTCCTCCTGGAAGTCACCATGCCTTCCAGCGACGATGTCCCTGGACATCATTTAGCGCCGTCTGTGGGAAACCATCCTCGGGTCGCCGTCGTTGAGACTCAGCGTTCTAAGGACAAGGGACTCCCGAGGTCCTTGTCCGCACCTGAAGTCTAACCGGCCACTGAACAAGCCCCCTCGGGGACTTCCACACCTGAGGAAGAGCGCCCTCTGGTCATAACCATGAGCTTCCTGCGCGAATTTCAACGTTCTGTTGTGGCTGAAATAACACAACAGATAGACCGAAGGTGGCCACAAGAAGCTCAAGCCCAAAGGCCTCATTCGCCAGCACACCCTCGGGGAAAAAGCCCCAAACCAACTCATCGTAGTTCGGGATCCGGAGACCCATGAGAGGAGTCATCAACAGAAAACATGCCCCTCGGGGCACGGCTCGTGGGACAAGCGGGGTCAAAACGACCCAAAAGCACACACAGGAGGAGCCAGTCGCCTGAGGCGAGGTCCCCATCCCCTCAGCACTGAACTCGCTCCCCGAAGAGGCACCGACGATCCCCCCTACCAGAAGAAGAAGAAGAACCTAGCGCCACGGCCCTTATGGAGAAAATATTGGCAAGGTTGGACAGAGTGGAGAAACAGGGGGCCCGTAAACCCGTCTGGGCTAGGCTGTTTGGGACCTTTTGTGGGGACGAGTCCCCATTCACCCAAGATGTCGTTGAGGCAGCCATGCCAGGTGATTTCAGAGTACCTCGGCTGGAAACTTATGATGGCCGTACTGATCCACAGGCCCATCTGACCAACTACAGACGCAGCATGATGATGCACAGTACCGACGATGCTACCTTGTGCAAATGCTTTGAGGTCACTCTCAGTGGGCCAGCAACAGCCTGGTATAATTCATTGGTCGCAGGAACCATCACGGAGTTCCAGGAGTTGTCCACAGCCTTCACGCAGCAGTTTATCGGAAGTCGGCCAACGGGGAAGATGCTGGTTCAGATGTTCGACATAGCGCAAAGAATTGGAGAGACCATACGCGACTATGTCGAAAGGTTCAATAGGGAAGCTTTGAGCGTCCTGGACTTCCGGCCTGAAATACGCATCCTCGCCATGACACGGGGCCTTCGGAGGGACTCACAGCTGTTTTACGAGTTCTCTAAGGACCCCCCAGACACCCTCGGCGAATTTTACCGAAGGGCCGAACAGCACATGACTGCCGAAGAACTGAGAATGGGCGGACCGAAGTCGAATCACGCCCGGGCCGAAGGGTCTAGCCAGCAAACTCGGTATCCCACCGAACAGTCATGCCGACCTCGGAGAACGCGAGGAAGGAAACTCCCCATTTTCACACCCCTGAACACCACAAGGACCAACATCCTCATGACAATGGAAAGGCAGGGAACTCAGGTCCAGCGGCCACGGGCCATGACCGCCGACAACAGAAAGAATATGAAGAAGTTCTGCCAGTTTCACCGCGACCACGGTCACGACACCGAAGACTGCTTCCAATTGAAGAAGTATATAGAGTCGCTGATAAAACAGGGCCAACTTCGGCGTTATCTGCGCATGCCTTCCCCGAAAGGGAAAAAAGAGGATGAAGGAAAGGCAGAAGATGAGGACTACAACTCCGACAGGCGGAGAAACCGAAGTCCGAAAAGGCACCCTCCACCTCTAGCAGGAATCATACAGACAATAACGACGGGACTGCCATCCTCGGAAAGAAAGAGGAAGGCCAGAGAAATAACAGTCATGGAGTATCAAAGTCCAACAAAAAAGCTGGCCCGAAAGGATGGTTCCGCCATCATTTTTCCCCATGATGACCCATTGTTGATCATGGCGAGAATAGGGAACTGGGACGTCAAAAGAGTGCTGCTTGACGACGGATCAAATGCCGACGTCTTGTTTTCACACTTGCTGCCGAGGTTGGGTGTATCTGCCAGCGACCTCAAGCCCGTCACCTCGCCTACCTTCGGGGTAGGTCCGGCTGACCTGCCCATCCTCGGATGGATCGATCTCCCGTTGATGTTGAAAAGGACTTCGGTGATAGGGACAGAAGAGTTGTACGCCTCCACAATGGCAAGGTTCATCGTTATGGATGTCCCTTCATCGTACAACGCCATCCTTGGAAGACAGACACAGGGAAACCTGCACATTCGCCCTGATGTCAAGTACTTAACCGTCACTTTCGCCACCAAGGATGGAGATGCGGAAATCTTCATAGATCAAGGCGAAGTAAGGAAGGTGTTCGTCAAAACACGAAAGGCTCCAGCAAACAACTCCGCGCAAGCTGTGGAAGCAAAAGCACCAAAAAAGGGCGAGGCAGAGAGTCCCGCGAAGGCGGAAACGGAAACAGTAGAACTTGTCCCAGGTCAATCTATCCGAATAGGGAAGAGCTTGGCCGAAGGTGACAAGAAAAAACTTGTATCTTTTCTACTGGAAAATAAAGATCTCTTTGCCTACTCGCCGAAAGATATGCCAGGGGTAAGCCCTGGCGTAATACAGCATAACCTCAAAGTAAGTCCGGAAGCAAAGCCTGTCCGGAAAAAGAAACGGGGCATCTCAGCCCATAAAAATAACTTCATCAAAACCGAAGTCCAGCGCCTGTTGGACGCTGGTATCATCAGGGAGGTCAAATACCCCGAGTGGTTGAGCAACGTGGTTATCACCACTAAAGAAGGAAGCAGCAAACTCCGGATGTGCATCGACTTCAGAAACTTGAACGATGCTTGCCCAAAAGACTCATATCCTCTCCCACCGATAGACCAATTGGTAGACTCAACTACCGAATACGGGCTCCTAAGTTTTTTAGACGCCTTCAACGGCTATCATCAAATAAGGATGAACCCCGAAGATGAAGAAAGAACCGCCTTCATCACCGAGGGAGGAACATACTGCTACATCAGAATGCCCTTCGGGCTTAAAAATGCAGGAGCCACCTACCAGAGGTTGATGAGCAAGGTCTTTAACGACCAAATAGGGAGAAACATGGAAGTCTATGTTGACGATATGATAGTCAAAAGCAAGCTGCAGGACGACCACGTCGCAGATCTAAAAGAAACTTTCCACAAGCTCAGAACCTTCGGGATCCGTCTCAGTCCCGAAAAATGCATCTTCGGAGTGACCTCGGGAAAATTCCTTGGGTACATGGTATTAGAAAGAGGCATTGATGTTAACCTAGAAAAAATCAAGGCCCTACTTGAGTTCCGAACTCCTGCCACAATAAAAGATATGCAGAGACTCACTGGAAGGATAACCTTCCTCAGCAGGTTTATTTCCAGATACGGAGATCGGTGTCGGCCATTCTTCAAAGTCCTCACAAAGGCAGCAAAAAAGGAGGACAACCTCGGAGGTAATGACCATCCCTGGGGTGAAGATTGCCAAAAGGCCTGGGAAGAACTGAAAATCTACTTGGCCAGCCTGCCAACTCTGCGACAACCTCGCGAAGGAGAGCCTCTCGTACTATACCTCGCCGTCACAGAAAAAGCTGTCAGTTCGGTCCTTGTAAAAGAAGAGGGGCCAAATCAATGGCCGGTCTATTACGTGAGCAAATCCCTGCATGGTGCCGAAGTCAGGCTCACCCCATCATCGTCCGAAGTAGTCTACCACTACGGGATGTCATGAGGAAGGTGGATCATTCCGGAAGGCTCTCCAAGTGGTGTATAGAGCTTGGCGAACACGACATCTCTTACGAACCTCGGAAAGCCATAAAAGCTCAAGCATTGGCAGACTTCATTGCTGAAGTATCTACCACCGAGGACAGCCATCCGGATCCTGACGAAGGTGATCCCGAATGGACTTTGTATGTTGACGGAGCCTCGGGGTCCGAACACCAGGGAGCTGGCGTGATCATCAGGGGCCCCGAAGGCCTAAAAGTAATGAAGGCCATCAAGTTCAGCTTTAACGTCACCAATAATGTGGCTGAGTATGAAGCCCTCATAGCAGGATTACGCCTAGCTAGGAGAATTGGCGTGCGAAATCTAAAAGCCCACAGCGATTCCCAGCTAGTAGTTCGGCAAACGGCAGGAGACTATGGGGCAAAGGACCCAACCTTGGCAAAATACCACGAACTGGTGGCAAAACTCATCCGGGAGTTCGACACCGTGCGAATCGAAAACTTGCCTCGACGTGATAACGCCGAGGCAAACTGCTTGGCAAAATCAAAAGTATACACCGAGGTGCTGGGTCACCCGAGCATCACAGTGCTGAGCATATCAACTTCGGGAAAAGGCTGGAAAGACCCGATAAAAAGATACCTCAAGGACAACACACTCCCCGAAGACCCCAGTGAAGCTGCCAAAATCTGAAAACGCTCTGGTCGATTCTTCCTAATTGGTGAAGAATTATATCGGCAGGGATATGTAAACCCACTACAGAGGTGTGTCGGCGAAGAGGATACTGAAATGATCCTCGAAGAAGTACACGAAGGCGCTTGTGGTTCGCACACCGGAACCGACGCCCTTGCAGCAGTAATACTTCGCCAAGGATACTTCTGGCCTACCCTGAGAAAGGACGTAAGGCAGTTCGTCCGGAAATGCGGTAATTGCCAGAGACACGCAAATATCCAGAGGACACCCTCGGAAATGGTGACTTCGGCTGATTATCCCTGGCCCTTCGCAGTCTGGGGCATCGATCTCATTGGGCCGCTCCCAACAGCCCCTGGGGCGTAAAATTCTGCGTTGTAGCAGTAGACTATTTCTCCAAATGGGTTGAGGCAGAACCACTAGCGACTATCTCGGCAAAAGAAGTGCAAAAGTTCGTATGGAAGAACATCGTATACAGATTTGGCATACCGAGGGTGCTAGTAGCTGACAATGGATCCCAGTTCATAGACAAAGGATTCCAGGAATTTATCAGCGACCTCGGAATAAAGATGCACTTCGCCCCAGTAGCTCACCCCCAAAGCAATGGGCAGGTAGAAGTATCTAATAGGACCATGAAAGATGGTCTGAAAAAGAGACTGGGGGAAGCAAAAGGGAAATGGCCAGGAGAACTCCAAAGCGTATTATGGAGCTACCGAACAACACCCCGAAGAGCCACAGGGGAAACGCCTTTTTCTCTAGTCTTCGGTACAGAGGCCATCATTCCAATCGAGGTAGTATGACCATCAGTACGGGTGCAAGTGTTCGATGAAAGTGGAAACGACCTCGGCCTAAGAACAAAGCTTGACCTCGTCGGTGAACACAGAGAAATAGCCGAGCTGAGAAGAAAAGCTTTTCAGCAAAGAGTGGCCGCGGCCATAAATTTACGAGCCAGGCCAAAAGAAATCAAGAAAGGAGACCTCGTTCTCCGAAAGGCTGACTTTGCACCTCAAAGGCCATCCCACGGAGTACTTCGCGCGAACTGGGAAGGACCTTATCTAGTCCTCGCCGAAGTACGAAAGGGCGTGTACAGACTTGGCAACGCCGAAGGTGTAGAATTGAAAAATACTTGGCACTCAGATGCCTTGAAAAAATTCTATGCTTAAGGACGCGCGGAAGAATTGTGTTGTACAAAAAATATTTTAAGTACAGAAAGATTCTCAAGTATACAAGATTGTACAAGTCAGAATTCCGCAAAGGTGCTCGCCACAAAAAATGCAGAGATAGTTTTCCTAAGTCTCTTGAGCGAACATACTCGGAACAATGGAAACACGAAAAGACTTAGCCAAAAATTCTCCATTAAAGATAAACCGGCTTACAAAGGTGAAGTGCCCGAAGAAGAAGTACAAAAAAATGAAGAAGAAAAAAGGAAAAGGCCCCTAAAACAGCCTAAGAGTTCTCGGCGTCCCAAGAGCCACCAGCTTCTGCGCCCTTTTCCAACACCTTTGGCGCCGGAATTAAGGAAGGCAGGTTCAGGTGCTCGATCTTCGACCAGGACCATCGGGGCCCCTCGGGAATATTCAAAGCTTCCAAAAAAGAGAGGTCCAAATCTGGGAACCTCTGAAGGACTTGGTGCCGAGCAAGGCAAAAGCCATCCTGGAAGGCGACCTTGGTCATTTGGTCGGATTTATCCTTCTCGACCTCAAGGTCCTCGAGCTCGTCCTTCAGATCCGCAACCTCCTTCTTCAGCGCCTTTATCCTCTTCTTCTTCTCAGGCTCTTTCTTCAAGGAACCGACCTCGGCATGAAGCGCATTCTTTTCAATCAGCAACGTCGCCAGGAGTTCTTCAAACTCCGTTTTTGACTTTAGAAGCGCTTCGTTGGCCGAAAGCAGTCCCGCCACCTCGGAGCCGAGGTCGGCAATCTTCTGAGAGGAGTCCTTCAAAATCTCCTCTTTTTCAGCCCGATGGGCGGCAACCTCCTTCTCCGCAGCATCAGCCAGCTGCAGGTTCTTGACTGCCAGTTCCGAACACATGGCCTTCATTTTTTCTATGGCCTCTAAGGCCGAAGTTCGGAACTGCGTCTGCCTGGCCACCCGAACTCTGAGGTAGCCAACGTACGCCATCAGCTGCAAAAAGATGAAGGCGAGGTCAGTAAAAGCCAAACACTTAGAAAAAATTCTTCAAGGGCAAGCCAGCATACCTGAGCAGCGTGCTCAGTAACCTTCGCTGTGAAGGTGTCATCACCCGGATGAGCCGCCGCAATAACCTTGAAGGAGGCCTTAGTGAGCACCCCATTCGAGATCTCCTTAGCCATTTGGGGACAATCTTCGGAGAACAAATTCATGTCCTCCGTAAACGTCCAGAAAGGCTCCTTCGGGATCTTCCCTTTCGGGACTTTGGCATCACGGAGGGCTCGCTTCTGGGCGTGTTCGGCCACCCAACTTGGAGTAAGTGACTCCTCTGCATGGCAAAACGAGCAGCTGGTGAGAACAAAAAGAACTTCGGAAAATAAAGGCATTACACTTCGGCGGAAAAAGCAAACCTGGCGGCACCTCGACGACGTCATCGTCAAAAGCCGGGGCCTTCTCGGTAGAGATCCCCTTACCCTTGCGTTTACGCCACTCCTCGGCAGAAGGAGCCTCCACCACGGCATCCAGAAGAGCCTATGACGGAGTGGGGCTCTGAGGAGGGACTTCGGCCGAAGCGACGTCGGCAGCAACCTCGGGAGGCAGAATGGCAGCGACCTCAGGCTCTTCGCTTTCCTCCTCAATATTTTCCAAAGGGGGAGGAAGAATAGTCTTCTTCGCCCGTTTGGCCGAAGGTCCAGCACCAGTGGTTTTCCGCCTTCGGGAAGCCGCCTTCTTCGTCTGCTCGCCCTTCTCTACTTGGCCGGTGAATAGGGACTTGTAGAAGGCAGCAGTGCCGTCGCCCATCTCTGAAAAGGAAAGAAAGCATCAGCGTAAGTTCGAGATGAAAGCTATAACAACGTGAGTCAGAGATAACTTACTCTCATAAAAAGTTTCATAAGAAACTTCCTCCCGAAGGAGCTGCACCAACCAGGAATCCTTCCCGGTGATAAAAGGAGCTGGCATCTTGAGGTCCGTCTTGTGCTCCTTCACTACCCTTAACTCCCGAAGAACCTCTTCGGTCATCAACTTCCAATTGATTGGGAAGGGGTAAAGAGAGCACGAAGGGACCTCGGGACCCTAGTCCGAGACAGCACGGATACGGCCGTCGAAGTCTGTAAAGATAGGAGCCAACTCTGGAGTTAGCAGTATCTTCGGATCCACGACGTCCATCTCCAGCTTTCCCTGAGCCCATTTGGTCGGAACATGCGACCAGGCCTCCTCCATCTTCAGAAAGAAAAATTTTTGTTGCCACCCTCGCCAGCTGTCCTTGGTGGCGAAGGTGAACGTATATTTCTTGCTCCCAGATCCCCGAGGTAGCATGAAGTAAAAGCCACCCTTCGGGACCACGAAGAGTTTGTAGTATTGCATAAAAATAATAAAGTGGGGTTCTATCCCGAAGACGCCACACATGCAGATGAAGGCGTTAAAATAACAGTACGAGTTCGGCGGAAGTTGACTTACAGCAATGCCATGAAATTGGTAGAACTCGCAAATCATCTTCGGAGGGGGGTACCGAAGTCCAGCCTTCAGTTGGGCTCGGAAAACGGTAAGCTCGTTACTACGGGTTGAAAAATAAAATTGGTCAGAACGAGGCAACCTCGTAACGGCATACGAAGGAAGAAAGAACTTTTTCTTCCATCTTGACAGTTTTTTGGGGGTGGTGCAGCAAGGATGAGATAAAAGAGGTTGCCAGCTCTCCGGAATAGGCATATTTGCAGAAAAATGGGTTCGGAAAAAGGCAAGAAAACAAGTTCCGGAAAAAACTCTGAAAATCAGAAGAGTCTGGAAAACAAAAACCCACCAAAAGACTTGCAAAAATCTGGGTTTGAAGTCGCCGTCGTGAAAGGTTGCCGGAAAAACTCTGTTAAAACAGCTCCGCCGCAAAAAACAAAGAGGAAGCGCAAAAGCAGTAGCAAGCAGGGAAAAGAGCAGAAGCAAAAGCAAAAATGGAACTTATGATGGAATGGGCTATATATAGCCCGAAAAGTGGCTAGTCGAATCGGCGTCATAAGTACCCTTTGAAGGTGAACCGTCGCCATAACTGCTCTCTGCACCCAAAAAGACGGGCTCTCTGTAACCGACACGACTCACCCCAAATGACAGTGTGCCACGTGTCAACCGCCGCGCCAAAATAGGGGACGCGCCTTCTGACACCCCTAAAAAACTGGGACGCGTCGCTCCAGACTGACACGCCTGGTCATGAGACGCGACGCTGCACAGACCTGCAAAAGGAAAAAGGAAAGAAGTAAGTAGCCACAAAGACACCAAAAGACAGGCTATTGCCGAACAGCCCATATCTTCGGGCAAAAGGTGTACCTTCGGCACAGGTTTTACTCCCTAAAAACTCCCAAAGAATATCCTCGGAAAGACTACAAACCGAAGTCTCCACTTCGGCTTTCCAAAGGCGGGCATGTGATAACCGAAGGGCTATCGCCTCTATCTGACCCAAACTCGGTGTGTCAGGGAACGCGAGGAAGCTATTAGTCTCCCCGAGGTACTAAACAGATCACCTTTGGAAACAAACAAACAGCTATTGCAAGCCGAAGAACATCTCCCCGAAGACGGAACCTTGAATCAGGGAACTCCCTGAACTGCGGGTACATTTCCTGAAGAGGCACCGTCCGCATCAGAGGACGACCTGGTCCAGGTACTTCGGGAGTACGGTATGAGCATTTAAGGAGCCTCTGACATGCCGCCCACAGACGCTACATGTCACCTCAAACGGCGATTTGACACGCCGACGCCGTCCAGGTCTCGTCACGACCTATCTCGGTTCGAGACTCAAGGAGCCTGCCACAGGCTACTTGTCCCCTACGCCCGGAAATTCAGAGAACATCCGACCGAACAAGTGTCACGATCTGAACGGGCTGGACATTCCTATAAATACCAAGAAAAAAACCCTGGCAAGGGGTTGGACTTCTCCTCCTTGAGAAAACACAGGCAAGACCACTAAAAACTCTAGTGCTTCCCTCTTACCTTCTCAGGAAACTGACTTGGGCGTCGGAGGCTCCTCCTAGGAAAAGCACCCTGGGGACTTCCTAACCCTCTTCTCTGAGCTTTGCAGGCACTTCCCCTGGGAAACCTCAACTCCAGACGCTCTCCCTCACAGGAAGTCCTCCCGGAAGTCACCATGCCTTCCAGCGATGATGTCCCTGGACATCATGGTTCTTTCTGGTTAACTAGGTCATAGGTGCTGCTATAATAAAGAATTTTGGCACAAATCTTCTGTAATAGCTAGCTAACCCCAGGAAACTTCTAACTTCTCTCACATTCTGGGGTTGCTTCCAATCCAAGATTGACCTTACCTTTTTAGGATCCACCGCCAATCCTTGATCATTTATTACATGACCCAGAAATCCAATTTCTTGAGTCCAAAACTTACATTTGCTCAACTTTCCATAAAACTTGTGTTCTTGAAGCAAGCCAAACACTATCTTTAGGTGTTCTTTATGAGTTTCCTCATTTTTTGAGTACACCAAAATATCATCAATAAAAACTACCACAAAGTGGTCTAGGTGTGCTCTAAACACCCTCTGCATTAAGTCCATGAAAAATGCAGGTGCATTTGTAAGCCCAAATGGCATTACTGTATATTCAAAGTGTCCATACATAGTCTTGAAAACAGTCTTAGGTATGTCTTCCTCCTTAACCCTTAGCTAGAAATAACTAGACCTTAGATCTATTTTAGAGAACACCTTAGCTCCTTTTAATTGCTCAAATAGATCTTCAATTCTGGGGAGGGGGTACTTGTTCTTAATGGTCAAGGCATTGAGCTTTCTATTATCTATACAGAGCCTAAGGGTTCTAACATTCTTTTTTACAAACAAAATAGGTGCTCCCCAAGGAGACACACTGGGTCTGATGAACCCTTTCTCAAGCAACTCATCTAGTTACTTTCTCAATTCTACCATTTCAAGTAGTGCCATCCTATATAGAGCAGTAGACACTGGTGCTGCTCCTGGTACTAGTTTGATTTCAAATTCCACCTCCCTCTTGGGTGGTAATCCAGGTAGGTCTGTAGGGAATACTCCTGGAAAATCTTGAGCTGTAGGTATCTGCCTAAGTTCACTAGCCACTCCCTGGTCATTAAGTTCCAGGCATTCATTTTCATCTTCTAAAGTTATTAATTTTAACACTTTAATTTGGTAGTCCAAAGCTAACTCTAGTGATTTATCCAGTTCATAAGGTTCACAACTAGGCATCAATAATTGTCTAGCATGACAATCTATAATTACTTTATTCTCACTTAGCCAGTTCATACCCAATATTACATCATAATCGTAAGTGTTTAGCACTATTAAGTCGTTTCAGCTTGTCAATTTGAATCACACAATTTTCAACCATGTGATATGTAAATAAAACTTCATTGCCAACGGTTTTAACCAAATACATGTACATTTGGCTAGACAAAGAACACAAGAGGTTTAACTCAAAAAGGACAATTCCAAGACATATAATCAAACATTCATAGCATAACTTGGCATTCCAAACCTTCAAAATATACACAAGTTTCATAGTTCACTGAGGCATATACATACACAAAAATGGCCTCCACAAAGTACTAGCTACTTGGCAACATACCAAGAGTACTTACAAACCCAAAATAAGCACAAGTTATGCTTTACATGCCCAATTACCTATAATATCCAAGAAGTACTTTGAAGGTACAATACAAGATTAAGGATTGAAGGACAAGTCCTATAACCAAATTCATGGTCATGAAAGCAAACCACAATACTAATGCCCATGAACACACATTCATAGCTCCTAGACTCATCCCACAACTCTATACAAAGCCTAAAAAACTCAAACACATAAGTTTGAGCAATAATCACAAGACTTGCACATTGTACTCATAAGCCAAGATTTCAGTTTTGGCACATATCTTGACAAAAAGTGAACTAACTTAGCACACAAACAATACACACAATCACTCAAGCTCTAAGCCTTTTCCTGAAACACAATAAGGGGCATGAGTTTATAAACTCAATAAGGTTCACTACATCTCTATGAGCTAATTTAGTTAAGCCCGAAAGCTTAACCTCCACAAAGCCTTACTTAACCTTCAAGTAAGACAAGAAAACACCAAAAACACAAGCATAATGGCATATACATATGATATCCAAGACACATATATACATGATAACAACATCTACAAAGGGTTAGCAAGCACATCCAAGCAAACAAGCATACAACACACACACCACAACACAATGCCCTTATTGGCCGAAACTACTAGCAAGTACACACACATAGTTGTACTCCAGCACTATCAATTCAAGTCCATTCCACTAGAGCTCCAAGTTCAAAGATAAGTTGGCCTACTTACCTTGAACTTTAGTATTTGCCATTATTGACAAGCTAGCCAAGAATTCACATAAACCCAAAGGTTCCATATATGCCCCATTTAGCAATCTAAGATCATATAGCTAAAAAATACTATCACTTAGATGCCATTAATCTACTTGAACATAGAATCATTACCAAAATCAATTAGAATTCGTGAAACCTTACCAAATCCCTAGCTTGAGCTCTCGATTAGCACTTGAACCTTCAAGACCGAGCTTGTCAACTTAGGTGCAAGGTCGCCTAAGGGCAAGAACACCACTTCCAAGCTTGATTCTTCAATTCAAGCTTCAATCACCACCAATTCGGTAAGAACCCGAAACCTTCGACCCAAGAACATGAAGAACACGGCTTGACTTGCAAAGAGGAAGTTTTGACCGAAACTAATGATTTTCGGCTTAAGTGGTAGCATGCATTAACTGGCCAATGCCACATGTACGTTAAAATGGGCTTAATCACGGCTTAAACAAAATTGCATGGCTTAATGTTTCATTCCACAAGTATTAGCATCACTAATAGCACCCGAAAGAATGTTCAAGTGAGCCCTTAAACTTTGTTTTCTGCCATAAGTGCATGGGTCACTTCAAATGTACAATTTGGACCTGATAGGCTCGGCAAGCCTACCCATGATATTACCAATGCCCACTTAGCACTTTCATCATTTTTACTCAAGTCTCTTATTATTGTAATGAATTTTCCTTCACATTTTGGCATAGGCCAAGCACTGAAATAGTGTCTTGATAGTTAGTTTCTACTTATAAGCCTTGTGGCAGTCTATATGATTATGGTTATTTTATCATCACGGTTCTGGCATATGTAGACAAGTTTCCTTCCTCATTACTTTACAATATTGCTCATAGTTTATGTTTAGTCTACTGAAAATTTGGCGAACTGTTTTAAGAGCAGAAAAAGTGAAGAGAGCACGGAAAAGAAAAGAAGAAGAAAGACAAATGGAAGTAGGAGGTTATGATATCCAACATGAGTGTGTGTTATCCTAGACCTTGGAAGGACATGTTGATCAGTGTAGCAAATTGTGGCTTCTTGGAAGATTTCATGCTTGCATTTGTGCTATAGCATACTTATTCAAATTTCTAGTGAAATTTCATTTCGTTGTTTGTTTCAATCTTAGCATTTGTGTCATTCTGGTGCACTTTCTAAACTTTTCTGCTTTAATTTTAGCATTCATATACTAAGGTTCTATTTTTTATTGGAGTACATAAGTGTATCAGCATGAATATGCATTTGGTGTTTCTTGGTATGTTGTATATATTGTTTTGTCTGAAAAAGGACAGATATTTACACGACACCTGAGCCAAAAATCCTGGTTCCGCTATTGAACTCAGAATTTCTTGTTAAAACCTTGTCCATAATTTTGGTAACAAGTTTAGAACAGCAATTGAAAGTTGCTTCCAGAGATAGATCGGACTTTACTTGCAAAATAAGAAATTTTTCTATCAAACCCAAGACTTAGCTATGTTCCTGCAGAATTTCAATTTCAGGTGCCTATAAAACCAACTTCAGTTCACTGATTTAGAAATGTAGCAAACTAGAGCCATTGCCATTTGTAAATGTGCACTTTAAAGCATTACCAAAACAAATCAGAAAGGTATTACTAAAACTGCAGCAAGTGCACCTTTAAAAGTAGAATGGCAAACTGGTTCTACTTATAAAACTGCAGATCAAAGGTGGAGCAACAAAAAAACACACTTGAGCATCAAAACTAGATTTAAAAGTAAAAACACATTTAAAATGCAGTTTTAGAATTGTATGTGAAGTTTTAAACTAAAACAAAGTCTTCTAGCATAAAGTCAAACATTGAGTCAAACTTTGTAACCATTTAACTAAATTCTACAGTAATTTGTTATAACTAGGCTGAAGCAAACCAAAACTATTTCTAACCATCTGAACTTATTTTCTACAGGAAATGGTTCTAATATAACCTTCATAAACAGACATTTTCATGGAAATTGAGAAAAACTGATCACTATAGGATAACACTCTAAATCAAACAATCAGATCAAGTTATCTGTAATGTTTTTACTGTCAAAATGTGAAAACACAGTGGAAACTGAACTTACAACAACAACATTGCATGTCAAGTGTTTCAGAATAGATTAAACTAGTTATTTAGTAATAAATGCTTAAAATTCAGATATGAAACTAGTAAGTGAAATATTTACAGAAAAACTAGACCTAAAACCTTTACAGAAATAGATCTTCTATGCATTACATTAATTCAGAACTACAAATCAGCCTTCAACCAAATTACAATCAAAACAAGGACTGATTCAAGTCTGAAGACTACGGATGTATAGATAACAGGAATCTGTGGTTGAGAAACCCTGATCCAGGACTCATCAGATTTCATATTGACCCTTAACCAGGAGAGACCAGCTTGTTCCATAATTTCTCCATTTCAAACTGAAAGTTGTGCTGCCTTTAAGCCTCACCTCAGTAGCTCTAATCATAAACTCCAGTTTCAGACAATTAGTTCACAGATTACACTCATTAAACTGGGGTTTGCTAACATAGAACGGATCAGATATTATAGCTGAAGCTTATCTGCATTATGGACACATAAACTATTATTTCAAGTGACAATTATACAATGCTAGTCCAATCTCTACAAAAATAAATCAGATAGGGGTGAGATTTCATGGAAAACCAGTGAGAGAACTGTTATGGAATGTTATTTATAGTTTAGAAAACATAATAATTTCTCTTTATTCCTAAGGATTTCCTTTCTTTATTCCTAGGGATCAGTTGGTGCTTATGACATTCTTGGCCGGGCTAAAGCTGGAATTTGAACCAGTTCATTCCCAAATTCTTGGTGGGATGGGGCTTCCTTCATTACCTGAAGTTTTTGTAAGGCTATCTTGCACTATGATCAAGGAAAGTTCAGCAAGTAATAATTCTGACCGGTCTGCCCTTGCAGTACGAACCCATCCACAAACAAAGAGTGGTCATGAAGGTGGTCGTGGAGGACGTGGTAGTCGTGGTGGTCATAGTGGTAGAGGTGGACGTGGTAGAGGTTCACGCTTGCACTGCACCTATTGTGAGAGAGATGGACAAGAAAAGGACACTTGTTGGGACAAGTATCCGGCTTTGCAGGCAGCACATATCGCATCACATGAGAAGTCATCTTTAGCTCCAGCCCCACAACAGTCTGTCATGATATCTCAGGAAAAGTACACTAAATACCTCAGTATGAGTCCGCACGGTAGGCTTCCACTTCTTCTATGGCTTCTGTTGTTCATCGAGATAACCCAACAACTTGTTATTCTTCTAATCTTTCTAAAAATCAACTCTGGGTATTGGATTTTGGTGCCACAGACCACATTTCAGGTAAAATAACCAATTTTGGCCATATCTCTCTTTTACCTTTATCTCATGATAAACTCACTATTGCAAATGGATCCACCACTACCATCAAATGTGTTGGACCCACCCATCCTTGTCAATCTCTCACTCTACCATCTATTTTGTTTGTTCCAAATTTTTCTTTCAACCTCATGTTTATAAGTAAGCTAACCAAACAACTAAATTGCTCAATTTGTTTCCTTTCTGATTATGTCATTTTCCAAGATTTGAGGAGCAAGAAGACGATTGTAGAAGGGTATGAATCAAATGGAATGTACTACTTCAATAAATTGCAACAGTCAGTTGCTTGTCATGCATCGGTCTCACCTCACTTAATTCATAGTCGTTTGGGTCATCAATGTTTGGGAAATCTTAAGAAACTTGTCCCAGATTTGGGCTCAATCTCCACCTTAGATTGTGAGTCATGTCAACTGGGGAAGCATCATCATGCTCCCTACCTTTCATGAGTCAATAAAACGGGTGAAAAACCATTTATGCTAGTTCATACAGATATTTGGGGTCCAAGTCATGTCAAGTCCAAGTTAGGTTTTCAGTATTTCATAATTTTTGTTGATGATTTTTCTCAAATGACTTGGCTATTTTTAATAAAAGATCATTTTGAGTTATTCTTTATCTTTTGTTCCTTTTGTGCTGAAATTCAGAACCAATTTAATTCTCGAATTAATATTCTTTGCTGTGATAATGCTAAAGAGTATTTCTCTAACTCAATGTCCAGCTACATGCAACGACAAGGAATTATACATCAATTTTCATGTCCAAAGACATCCCAACAAAATAGAGTGGCTGAGAGAAAAATGCAACATATTATTAAAACAGCTCGTACCCTTTTAATTCACATGAATGTTCCCAAAAGTTTTTGGGGTGATGCTGTCCTTACTGCATGTTTTCTTATAAATTGGATGCCTTCCTCCATTTTGTTGGGTAAAACCTCATTCTCTATTCTATTTCCCTTTCAAGCTCTATTTTCTATTGTACCACAAATTTTTAAATGTGTTTGCTTTGTTCATTAGCATCAGCCTGGCATAGACAAGTTAGATCCCAAAGCCTTAAAATGTGTTTTCCTTGGATACTCTCGTCTGCAGAAAAGGTACAAATGCTTTTGTCCTTCACTGAATCGATTCTTTGTTTTTGCCGATGTTACATCCTTTGAAAATACACCTTATTTTTCTAATACTCGGTCTGTGCCTACTAATGCCGATGACTGTCTTCCTTTACCTTTTGTCCCAACTCAAACAGCTTTTGAGAACAATGCATCAAACACTAGTCCTACACTTTTAGAGCATATTCTTGATATTGATCCCCCTTCTTTAAAGTGTCTGTCTCGTCTTGACTTGCAGGTTTATACTCGGCATCCTCGAGTTGAAGTACTGAAAGGAGATTCATGCCCATCACCACCATCTTCTTCATTTTCAAATCCAAAAGGTGATGATTTTGATCTTCCAATTGCACTTCGCAAAGGAAAGAGGTCTTGTACTTTTCACCCTATCTCCAACTTTGTTTCTTTTGATTCTCTATCACCATCATATTTTGCCTTTGTATCCATCTTGTCCTATATACCCTTGCCTAAATCTGTTTCAGAAGCCATTTCTCATCCTGGATGGAAGCAAGCCATAGAAGAAGAAATGTCAGCTTTGTAGGCTAATAACACATGGGACTGGGTTCTTCTTCTATGTGGTCAAACTGTTGTAGGTTGTTGCTGGGTATCCGCTGTAAAGGTTCATCCTGATGGTACAGTTGATTGATTAAAAGCCCGTCCGGTAGTAAAAAGATATACTTAGGTATATGGCATGGACTACTTGAAGACTTTTTTTCCATTAGCCAAAATAACATCTGTTCGTGTTCTCATTACATTGGCTGCTACATATGCGTGGCCCTTACATCAGTTGGACATTAAGAATGCCTTTCTTCATAGAGATAGTGAGGAAATTATCTACATGGAGCAACCACCGGGGTTTATTGCTTAAGAGGAGCCTGATCATTTATATCACCTAAACAAGTCGTTGTATGGTCTGAAACAATCGCCACGAGCATGGTTTAGTCGGTTCAATTCAATCATTATGGAATTTGGTTTGCAGCGATGTGTGGATCACACTTTTTTTTTATCACTACTCTGAAGCTGGTAAAATCCTCTTGATCGTCTATGTTGATGATATTGTTATCACTGATGATGGTGCAGTTGGTATTCTACCATTGAAGGATTTTCTGCAAACCAAGTTTTAAATAAAAGACCTTGGTCCATTGAGATATTTGTTAGGGATTGAGGTAGCACAATCCAAAATGGGAATATGTTTGTCTCATAAAAAATATGTTCTTGACCTTTTGAGGAAGCTGGCTTGTTGGGAGCCAAACCGGTTGACAGTCCTATGGAGCCAAATGTCAAGCTTGATGTAGATTGTTAGAAAGAAAGGTTGTAAGAGGGAAGAAGAGGAGAAGAGATTTTTCTGAGAGCATGCATCTGTACGCAGCTCCCTAATCCCTTTATATTGAATGAAATAACTTATACAAGGTAAATATCAATTGCAACTAATTGCCCCATAATCACTCCTAATCAATTATAATCCCTGAAAATCATCTAATCAATCAATTATAATCTCTAACATGGATAAAGGGGAATGCTTGGAGGATCTTACTACGTATCAAAGACTTGTTGGCAAATTAAATTATCTAACTGTTACTCGTCCAAATATTTCATTTGCTGTGAGTGCAGTAAGTTAGTTCATGGACTCTCCTCGTACTAGCCACTAGGATGTAGTAGTTAGAATTTTTAGATATCTTAAAGGAACACTGGGACGAGGTCTCCTTTACTAAAATCATGGTCATACTTAGGTTCAAGGATACACAGATGCTGATTGGGCAGGTTCATATGATCGACGGTCTACTTCAGGTTACTATGTATTCATGGGAGGAAACTTGGTGTCATGGAAAAGCAAGAAACAAAGTATTGTTGCAAGGTCAAGTGTTAAATCTGAGTACAGGGCAATGGCGTATACTACAGGTGAACTAGTTTGGTTAAGGCATCTTCTCATGGAGGTTAGTTTCGCACACTCATCTCCTATGGAATTAATGTGTGATAATCAAGCAGCCATCCATATTGTATTGAATCCCATCTTCCATGAGAAAACTAAACATATCAAAGTTGACTGCTATTTTGTTCGTGAGAAACTCAAGAAGACTTGATCAAGACCCCGTATGTCAAATTAGAAGATCAACTTGCTGACTTATTCACTAAAGCTTTAGGAGGGTCTAAAGTAAATTCTATATATGAGAAGCTTGGAGCTTATGGTATGTATGCTCTAGCTTGAGAGGGAGTGTTATGGAATGTTATTTATTGTTTGGGAAACATAATAATCTCTCTTTATTCCTAGGGATTTACTTTCTTTATTGCTAGGGATTTTCTTTCCTTGTATTCTTCTCTCATCTATTATATAAAGGTTGTGTGAGGGTCTTGTATTGATCAAGCCCTTTATTTCTTCCTCTGATATTGTTTAACAGGAACAACTAATATACTAGCAAGCAGTTCAATAGCATAAGCTATTAAATTAGACGGATAACAAAAATAGATTAGTAGGCCTAAACTAGAAAGAACAGTTCAGATATATCAATCCAACTAGCAAAGCAGGTTGACCTTAATAAGGGATGATTGTGACAATTCCCCCTCCTTCCAATTTGGTCATCCAAATTTGCTTTCCACCAAAGTAGTTCAGTTAATCAATCTTCTAGTACCTTACTTCCATCTTCCAAATTATACTCAAAGTTTGTTTGCAGTAGCTTCTTCAACTGGATCATTTAGAGCTTAGCTTCCTTTACATTCTTTCTGTTTTTCCTCTACATCATGCTTACTATAATGTCCTTCTTTTTGTGGGCTTTTACCTTCTTTATTCTGCTTCCCTTCTATCTTGCTGAAACATCCTTGTTTATGCTACTAACAATCTTGCTTCAAATTCTGCTCCTGGTCCTTGTTGTTACAGTTCAATTCAGATTCATGGTTCTCAAAGCCTATGAGTTTTGACTCATTCCTGATGGCTGTTGCAGAACCACTCACCCCCTGGTCTTAAGTACATTGCCTAACACTTTATCTTTTGCTGCAGCAATGACAGATAAAACAAGATTCTGTAACCAGAAATCCACCTGAGGGACTTGTATAACAATACAGCAATGCCACGTTTCAGGACCAAGTTTTAGAATGCAAGAAAGTTTTGAATACCACTCCAGACTTATATGCAAAATTTCAGAGCAAACGCATAAGCTTAGCTGAAAGTCAAAGCATCAGTCAAACTTGCAACCCTGAGACTGTCTATACAGAATTTCAATGCAGTTGCTGGTTTGACAGTTTCAAAATCTAGCAGATGCAACTCCAGTTCAACAGACACAATCAGATTGAAGTTCAGCAGATTGGAGTTCGTACTATTATCCTGGACCAACTATTGTGAATTTCCCGTAGCTTGACTAATTTCTTTCTGTTCAGCCTATCAATCTTCAGTCTTTACTGTTTTTATTGATCCTTGTTCATCTTTTCACCATGCGAATCAGTAATCTTGCAAAGATAGAATACCAGGTTCATCAGATCAGTAACTTTGCAGATAGGTAAAACCAGACTCATCAGATTAGTAAGCTTGCAGACTACTCTTACCCCAGTGCCTATGCTACTGGTGCACATTATCAAATGACCCTTGTAGCTCACTAACTTTTCTGTTCAGTGACTTGAATAATCTAATTACTTTTACAGTGCAATGCCTTGAATGCACCTTAGCTGTGCCCCAATAAGTTACGTTACGAACCTTCGATGCCAGTTTTAAGAATGATGGTCTTCTACACCAATTCCTGGTGAGTAACTGCTGTCTTCAATTTCAGACATAAGTTAACAATACTCAGGCAATATAGCCTCTAAATTCCACTTGCACTCTTACTGAACAGAATTTAATCTTCAGTTCACATATTAGAAATTCTACTTATCATGCCTTGAGGCACCACAATTATGCACCAGAAATTTGTAAGGCCTAGAACAGATTCTCAGACAAAATCAGGTGTATAAAAGTATTGTTATTAAATTTTGATTCTTGACTAGAAATCTCAGTTTGAGCATTTATATAGACTTGAGATTTGTAATAAAACTTGCTTGGCAGACTCAGTTGATGCTTCCAGTTGAAAGTCAACATACGAGTCAAACTTTTTTTCTGAACCTACTGATGTACTTCTCTGCCTATTCAATTCATTCCCTTTTTCAGTTGATTGGTTTTCTTTCATAATCACTACAATGACCTTCAGACTGAACTCAAATTGTCTTTCTCTATTTTCAGTCAGCTGCTTTGCTCTCTCGGAATGCTCAGCTTTCTTACACTACTAAAATATAGGACTTTACCAACTGCCATTTACCAACGTATAGCAGTTGGTAAATTGAATTTACCAACGCGGGGCCGTTGGTAAATGGCAGTTGGTATTCGATACGTTGGAAAATTTTTCACCAACGCGCAATTAATAACACGTTGGTAAATTCCAACGTGTAGACGTTGGTAAAATTCACGTTGGTAATTACCAACGGTCATGAACCATTTTTTCTTTATAATGTTCGCTCAACAATATTGAACATAATTTGTTTGTTTTGATAATATACAAAAAATGGTCACTTCAAACAACTTGTTGAACGATGCAATAAGAGATGAAAAGTAGGAAGAAAATCCATTACTGAGTCATCATAGCCATTTTGAAGATAATGGTAGTACTCATAAGAACCTTGAACCAGAGAAGAAATGCCACCAGAGACTGAAAAGGAAATTAGAAAAAAAAAGTCAATAAACAAAAATTAAATACCACATGGCAAGCATAAAGGAAAATCAAAATAGTCAAACACACACAGGCACTCACCACCACCGCTAGGAATTCCCATATGTACATCTTTAAGCATAGCAGAACCTAACAACACCAAGGAAAGGATAAAACAGAGAAGCAAACCATTAGCAATCTCAAACTTTCTGTAGTAGATGAACTTACCTTTCTGATTATAGCTTTTCTTTGAACTGGCTGAAACTGTTGACAGATCAATGGCGTTGGCAATTCCAAAATGGGACGATCAAACGGTAATCCAAGCCTTAAATGCAGGGATTTCCTTACTTCAACTGAAAATGTACAAACTTTTAGTTAGTAATCCTGATATAATACCATATCAACTATCAAACTATGCAATCCAATTCGTACACTCATTACATTTCAGAAGCTTCATTCTATCAATATTGCTAAAATTGAGCATATTTCTCATAGGCAAGTATTTATCTGTATAGTAAGCCATCACCAATGCCTTACTATTTGTTAACCAAGGTTACATAATCTGACAATGAAAATTCATTTTGCAGAATAAAAGCAGCTCAATTTAGTTGACAATTAGCTGTCGCTTTTGAGTTTAGAAAAGACATGGCTGGAGAGATAGCAAGATACGACTAAATTGACACAAAAGTATACCAATACTAAAATAGTGTTTACCTAAGGTCATAGAAGACAATAGTAACTTCAAGCGAAAAGGATTCTAATAAACTTAGTTTGGTAAGGACAGTGGCCACTTTCAAATTCAGATAAGAACGGGATTGACTGAAGGGAAGAAAGGAACGTTCTGGCTGAAAGCAGTCAAATAAGAACTTTCATAGTGCCACTGATAGATAGCTTTTTATTAATAAAATATAATGGCTTTAACTGCGAATACCTTGCTTCATCTCTGTCTCCCCATAATTAAGTTCATAGACAACAGTAATTGGATGAAGAAGCCTAGGCAAACAGAAGTGGTATGGGTGTAGCTGCAAACAAAGAAAATCTCAAATTGTTTGCAGAATGACGAATCACACACTTTCTGTAAGCAATAATAAGATATCACAAAGAGGACAAGAGCCAAATCTCCTTCAAGTACATCAGGCACTCGGGACAGATCATACCACGGATAGTAAATCAATATATTTAGATAAGCAGCAGCAGCTACAGCAGCAGAAATTCTAGCAGAAAAGTATAAATCATCAGGTTCCAATTCTTCTTCACTTAATTAATCATAAACTAGGCCAAAATATAGTTTGATGTAATTTTCGCATTACTTCTAGTCATATCCAAGAGTATCATTTAATCAGAGCATTTTATTTGTTAGATCATGTTTCAAGATAATGGAACCCCAAATATATTAAGTCCAGTATTCAAAAGGGTGAAGATAACAATTTCTGGTAAAGACGGAAGCTAAAGGAGAGTAGTCTTGGAATTTTATCCTACCAGTTTTAGTAAGTATAACAGCCAGTTGTTGCAGCTTACAAATTAAGTATGGTTGTTATTATTTAAACAACAAAATCCCATGTAACAAAACATGCAGATTCTCTAACTAGCCCACTTTGGGTGTGTGCCAGCTCTACTAACAAGGTTCCCTACCAAATAAGTATAGACAAATAAAAGTGAAAAACATACTGTAGTATGGCACTGAAGAAGCACCAAACAATAAAGAAAAAATGCAAACGCCTGAAGGAAAACAAAGAGTTTGGAAGTTAATAAGCTATGAGTTTGATTGCCAAATGTAACAAGCTGAAGCTACGATAACATAATCTAGCAGTTTTAAGAAAAGGCTCACCTGCAAAGATCTAACTTTTATGCTTAAATCCTCCATCCTCAGGTTTTTACTGAACAAATTAATATTGCTTGTGACATCAATGTTATTGTTCTCGGAGGTAGTAACCAATGAGTACCCATATCGTATAAGCAATCCAAGACAAAAGAGAGATCGCCCCACTTGCTGAGAGAACTCAATAAAATGCATCTTAGTAAGCTTCTAATTAAATTTATTCAACTAAAGAAAACATGAATGCACTCACAAATAGTATTCTAATATTAAAAAACTTGTTCCATAGCAGATATCACATGTAAAAGGACATCTATTATTTTTTAAGATTATAAGAAACTGAAAAGTTTGCGGTTTAATTGCAACAATAGGTGGAAACGGAAGTACAAAACCTAGTTAACACATACAAACTTAAACATCTTAAAGAAAATCAAATAGATATGATTCTGCTATCAAACAAGTACAGAAGGATAGGTGAATAAACAGCAGCTAAAAGCGCCAAGAAAAATAAAACAAAAACTATTTTGTCCTTAGCACAGACAAAAACTAAGGATCCTACCCCTCCAATATCAAAAGAACATTGGAACAAAACAGATTTCCCCACGTGCTTCTGGAAAAATAACAAACAACATGGAACATTCAGTACCAACTTCCCTTTGCCATTTGATAGAGTTTTGGAACATCTTTCACAAAAGAATCAAAATGACATACACCAAATCCTAATTTATTAGGAAGAAGGATCAGTGGCTGAGCTTAAATGCATTTAGTCATAAGGATAAAGTAGAGCAAGCAAAATCAACTCCAGTAGTGTTATCTCATTTCCAGAGTACCAGCAATAGGACGACATAGAGAGTTTTGGCATTCTTTTTCATCTCTTTGCGCTAAAACCATCATTAGCTAGACATTCTTTTTCCCGAAGGATAGCTAGACATTTTCTGGCTTTGTTTTTCTAATCTCTTTAGAAGAACAGATCCAGACTACATACCAAAGCAAATAAGAAATGAGACAGATGCTTCAAAAGTTCGAATACTTAAAAAACAAAAGGCATTGAATTTGATCAATCTAGCAATAACTTTGAATTCAAACTGTAACAGAACAGTTCCTACACTCAAATTACAAGCTACACACATATCCACAAAGGCGAGTTAGCAGACGGATAAATCAACTGCAAAAGTCGGAGGCACTTACTCGCCAGCGGCGGAGGCGCTCGGCAGAAGCCTTCTTGATGTTTCTGATATCAAAAGGATCGGAAGAGAACTCATCATCCGGGTTGTTGGAGCGGCTACTGCCGGCTCCAGGTCCTGTCGCCGTCACTTTGGTTGTTCTCAATAAGCAGCTGCTGCTACAACAACCCTAAACCAAAAACCCCAAAAAAGATCAGAAACCCAAAAAAGGTAAGTAATTAAAGAGGTGAGCTATGTTGGGAGTGAATTAAATTAGAAGAGTGAGGGAGAGGCCAGGAGAAGAGAACATATTCTTGGGGAGAGAAGGAGAGAGGAGGAGCAGCGGAGCGATGGCGTCGGTAGGCATGCTGATGTTGCCATTGTAAGGTATATCTGCCATGATTCTCGCAACAGTTGAAAAGCTAGCAATGGTGGGCATGGAGAAGGTACCAATTCGTCGCAGGCCGCTTATTTTAGACAGGGAACAAACTGGAATCGCTGGCAAAAGAGCTCTCAATCGGGCGTTGATTTTGACGGCAAATCAACGACGGCAAATCGCATGCGAAGGAAGGCCAATGAAATCACGACAGAAGATGGAATCACAAACGAAATCATGATGGACGACGGCAAATCGTAGATGGAATTGCGAAGGAAGGTGGAATCCCAGATGAAATCGCGACAAAGGATAGAATCGAAGAAGAAATCGTAGGCAAAAGGAGGTTGATGGAGGACGGAGGACGGGTGGTGGCTAGGGATGAATGACCAATTTGTATATATAATAATATACAATTTGTATTGTGTATGAATATATATATTAACATATTTATAGAGTGAAATTAAAAATTATGGTTTTAATATATATGGTGAGATTGAATATCCTAAAATATATTATTATTATTATTATTATTATTATTATTATTATATGAAATTTTAATATAATAATATATTATTATAATTACCAACGCGCATTACCAACGTGCACGCGTGTTGGTAATTACCAACGTGCATACACATTGGTAATTTGCCTGTTAGAAAATGGTTGATTTACCAACGCGTTTGACCATTGGTAAATTACCAACGCGCTGACGCGTTGGTAAATTTCAATTTTTTTTACCAACGGTCTTACGAGTTGGAAATTACCAACGCGCTGGCCGTTGGTAATTTGCCCGTTGGAAAACATGGTATTTTTAGTAGTGTTACTCACCCCACTCTTGACACAGCCCTTTAACATCTAATACATTATTAATGTTACACCCCTAGAAAATTGGTGACTAATTTTTTTTGTTACTAATTTCAAATGGTTAATTGAGATTTTATTGTGGGGGAAAAGAATGAATTAGTAAAAGGGGGTCCGATTTAATTGCAATTAAAGGAAGAGGTTTTCAATAAGGAAAATCTTGAGGGACTTGTTCGAAAATTTAGGAAGAGGAACTGAGGGCTAATTTGTACTGCATATGAAGCTTAGGTTACATTTGTAACATGCAAGAAGTTAAGGGGGCTGAAGTTAACGTGTTACCGGCAAAATTAGCTTAAGAGCAAAGCTGGTTCTTATTTGTGTAGGCTGTAATTAAGAGGTTTAGAGAAAGGTTAAGCAAAAAAAAAAATTACAAGGAAATTAAGGAGTGAGTTTGAGGAATGCTAGAGTGAGAAAGAGGCTTACTTGCTTGAGAAGAAGCCTTGTCTGGAAATCAGATTTTCAGAGTTTGTTTTGCAACACGAGAAAGAACAGGCAAGGGAACTTTGGACTTCTGGAATATTTATGCATTATACTAGTGTTTGTGCTTGATTTTGAAGTGTTAGCGGAAGACTAGCTTGTGATATATATTCAAGGAGCCAGTGGACAGATATGCAAATTAGTGCAATTTGGGTGCTAAATGTTCCAGATTGTGAATAGTGTGTGTGCAACTTGATTCCTAATCAGAATCAAGTCAGTGTTGTGTGGCAAGCATGTAAAACCTAGTGTTTTCTAGAGCACCGTGACTGATTAGTTGCGCAGTGAGGGTTTTAGAGCTCTAGTGAATTGTGAAAATGTGATTTATTTGCATTTTAATTAGTGAGTGTTTGCTGTTGTGTTAATGCCTTAAGTTCTCTTGCAGAGTTTGTTATGACTCACCCTTTAGTTGACCAACTTTTTCAGGGAAAGAGTAAAAGTAGTAGCTTTGTTAAGTGTTGTGGTTTTATGTTTTGAGAAGGTAGGGTGACTACCATGCTTCTTGTTGTGTAATGCGCCACCGGTCTGCAGGATATTTGAACTGAATTTCTAAGTTTTGTGGGTGCAGTGAAACCTGTTGTCAAGTGATAGTAGCTAAAGTGGCTTCTCTGGTTTTGTGTGTTTTGTGTGATTATGTGTATAAAGTGCAGTTGGAAAGTCTAGAGACCCTATAAATGTATGACTGTTTCCTAAGTGCTCCTGCAATGAACATGTAGTTCAGACCTTTGAAATAGTAATGCTATGCGTGGTTTGCTTATAAACCTATGATCTTGTACTTCTCAAGCTAGCTTGGTTTTATATGAATGCTTTAAATTGTTGTGTTATTCTTACCAATTGAATATAATTAAGAAGAAGAAGAAGATACGATTTCATAAAGCAACTTACCAAATTTTTCATAAAGGAAGAAATTAAAGTAGCTGAATATTGGCACATGACATTTGTTTCAAGAACCAAAACCAGCTTGGGTTAGAACCTTACTGGTGGCATCGAAGTGTAGACTGACAAACCACCTTACTGGTGACAACATTTGAACTTCATTTGTTTCTTGTTAGCTTCTATGTATGATGGTCAATGCAAGTGTCTTAAGTTTGAAGTTTGCTATCGACTAATTGCAACATTCAAATCCATTCTTGGAGAACTGGTTTCAGTAATGTATGAAGCATGAATTACAGCTTTGTTTGAGAAAAGGTGATGCAAACATTGCTTCTATGTATGATCTCAACCTGCTGCAACCTTCTAGATTCGTGAGGAAAGATGTTCTTCTTGATAATGAAAGCATCAACTCTAGACTGATACATCAGCAAACTTGTTGATTTTCAGACTTCAACCTGAACCAACTTGAGATACTTTTATATATGGTTAGTTGCTATCAAAACTAACTTCTTTGGTTTTTGCTTGCAAACTTTGTGTTGGTACATGAAAGGAAAAAGAAAAAAAGAAAAAAGAAAGAAAAGGAAACCATTTATAACCATCGTATCTTATTCTTGATTGAGAAATATGGATTAAGATTAACATAAGTTTCTTCTTTTAAAGTTCCTCCTTTGTTCTATAAAATAAAAGCTGTAAATTGTGTTAATGATTTGGCGCATCAGGCAAATCAAATTCAGAGTACGAAAATTGACATAATAGTTCAAATCCTTGGGTCATGTGTCTTCTAACTTTAGGTTTCAAGTTTGAGACTCCTCTGTGTTCCCCATTGTTGTGAATACTTTAAAGTACAAGAACTATGAAACTGTTAGTGTTGTCATCCTTAAGAAAGTTGTACTTGTTGCATTATTTATATTTTAGGATACTACTCACCTCTCCATCTCTGGACTGTGGGGGAAGAAAATTTCAGACAATTTTGGCCTCTCATGTTTTATGTGGGGTAGGACTGAATAGGTAGGCAGGTGAGATAGTCTAAATATCTTGTGATCCTCATTTTATGTCATAGGTTGAGCATTATTGCAGAATAAGAAATGTATCAGTCAGATCATTGGTTCTTAAGACTCTGATTGTAATCTCCTATCACATACATGGGTTCCATATGTGAATGGCGAGAGTCCAGATTTTTCTCTGGAGGGAATGGACACTTTTAATCCTAAAATTTATCTTATTTTTTTGTTCGAGTCTTAAAATTTTAAATTTTGCTAAATTAATCTTAAAATTTTGCTAAGATGTTAATAATTAGTCTTAAATGGCCTGGCCACAAAGCAAACTGGCTAAAGGACATAGGTGGAGATTTGTAGTTTGACTTTGGCCTTCTTCACTTGCTCACAAAAATGTAGGGACGGAAAGTAGAAAATGTTTTGTTCGGGTTTTGGGTTGGGTTCGGGGCCAAACCCGAAATTTCATGCTGGGATGAGCTCAAGCTCAAAAAACTTCGTAGCTGAGGCTAGAGCTCGGCTTGTAGTAGGCTCAGGCTTCGTTCGTTGCCTCGAGAGGCTCGAGCCACTCGGCTGATTAGCTCAAATGGTGGAGCTCAGTTCGAGCTCAATAAGCATATTCGAGCTCGATTCGAACAATCTATTAAATTCACATGAAAAAAAAAATTAAATAAAACTTGCATGATCAAGGCACATCCCAGCAAGCACATAGTCAAGGCAGTTCTTTCAAGTTCAACACAAGTTATACAAAGTCACAAACATCTAATGATATACAACCACTTCCGTAAGTTCTGCTAAGGTTAAGACAAAGGTTTGGTTTATTGTCAGTTACTAACCTAGTGTAGCTCCCTGGCAAAAACAGCCATTTCTCCTTGATGATTTGAAAGAGCTATTTGAAGATCATCAAAGACTGAAGCAGTTTCACCGCCTTCCGAAGATATAAACAAGATATTTCAGAGGAACATGCAAGTGATCAGAATATAGTAAAACCAACACTAAGGGCTATTAAAGAACATAAATAACTACCACTCTAATAGATTCCGCATTTGAAGAAGCCAAAAGATAGATCGCCTCGAAGGCAGCATTATAGCTTGCTTTGTGTAAGGACACAAACTTCTGCACAGCTTCCAGTTGAAAAACATACAGAGCCCTAGTGTCTACCAATTTCTTTTTCAAATCCAAGAGCGCCTAGATACAAATTGAGACTAAAGTTGCTGATTGAACAAAACAGTATTTGTGAATCTTAGATTATTTAATACCTTATCATGCGCTTCCAAAAATGAATGACATAGATTTTTATTATGTAGGAGATGCTCATTTTGCTTAGAGATTGATGAGGTCAATGTGTTCCAAAGAGAACCTATTTGTTGTAATCTGGTATTGTAGAAATCTGATGAACCTGCCATTAGAGTAATCCATGCTACACCTATCCAATCTGAAATCTACACTTATCTTTTGCTGTGCAAAGATGTTGGAAAAATGTGTCAAGGGCGTGGTCCAAGATTTCTCACATTCTAGACATTAAAATACATCAAGATTTTGTAATCTCTCCTTCTTGTAAGTCCCCAATCACAAAAATTGATTGCCTATCTATGTAATTTCACTCCAATCTCATTAATTTATATGCTTTGCTCGAAATCTCATTACTTGCTGCTTATGATGTGGGTAGGTACTTGGTTGACAAGTTACTGGCAGTTACTAAATGAATTTAGTTGACAATGATTTACAAGTAAAACTAACCCGTTAAAGTCTTAGCTACCTAAAATGTTTGCCAAATTTATTGATTAAGGGCCAAATTTTTGCTGTAAATACAGTCCCACTTATGGTAGAACTTTTTTGTGGAGTAGAGGATATGCAATATGACGGAAGAACAGAAGAGATGACCTGAAATCTGGCCTCAACTGCCATCCTTGATGATTATTAATTTGATTTCTTTACCCTGCTTGGAAGAAGAATGTACCAATAAGAGGCGTCAATTGCTTGAGGAAGTATCTGATGATGCATTTCTCCCGTTATTTTGTCATTATGCTTCTGGCTACACATTGCTCGAATCCTAATGTTTTCATGGCTGAAATGTTTTAGGAGCATAGGTGCAGGAAATGAAAGAAAGCAAAAGGAAGTTGGGGACCTGAGAAGGGCATGTGAGTGTGCAGAGTCCTTTTTCTTCAAGATTATGTGCTTGTATCATACAAATTCGTCAACATGGGAGCTCATAATCTAGGAATTTCAGATAAGAAGATAAGGAATTCCAAAGAGTTATGAGACTTGCAGCTCGAATTCACACGACAGAAAATTAGAGAGAGAAAAAAGATGAATTTGGGGAGAAAAAGGTGCAGATTTCCAATGGCCTTGAAATCTCTTGAATCCTACCTAATCACCTGAAATAACTAACTGCTGCCACATCATCCCCAAGTTAGTAGGTAACAAGGCATTTGTCAAACTTCAAGTGAATTTTTCATTTTCTTTTTCTGGTACACTTTGTAAGCTTGTGGTGTTATACTTTTAGGATTCACATGATTAGCTTCTCTTATATTATTGCAGAAGAAGAAGTGTCTAGTTGGTCTTCATTTTTTAATTGTCTTTGTGGCTGTTCTTTTGTCTGAACAGAGAGAGGACAAGTTGGTTTGGACTTATGATAGTTCGTGGGAATTTTTTTATCAGTTGGAGAGTTGGTTGGTGAGTCAATTGGATGTGCTTAATATAATGGGTGGGTGTGTTGGGTGTGTTTAAATACATTTGGTTTCAGAAATGTAGGCACTGAATTGAATATAGAGTGTAAAACCTTATGCCATAACTCTATTGTACTGTCATTCTCCACTACATTCACAGCATCCTAAGAGAGCTTTGCCTGCATCGTGTACAGTTTTGAGTTCTTTGTTCCTCAAGCCACCACCAGGGTTCCTTTCGTCAGCTTCCACTGACCATTAAATAAATTGTTGCAGTAACCTTCATTATCAAGTCTGCCTGCTAAAATCAGATTCAGGCACAAATCTGGAACATGCCTGACATCTTTCAGGACTAACCGTGTACCATTTTGGGTCTCCAGGGAAAACATCTTCTTTTCCTACAACTTGTGAAAGACCCTCATTTCCCATTCTCACAACACCAAAATTGCCAGGTGTGTAAGATGAGAAGAATTCTCTTTGAGAAGTGACATGAATGGTAGCACCACTGCCAATCACCCAACTTGTCTCATGGGTTGCAAGATTAACAATAGCATCATTAGCAGCAACATTTGATTGTTCATCATTACTGCTATCATCCTTTTTCGTTCATTTGCCTTTCTTTTGGTTTTACTTGAGTTTTTGGCAAAATCTCTGGATATGCCCCATTTTCCTGCAGTAATGGCATCTAATTTTGCATATTTATTTGACTTTCCTCTACTCTTATCTCTTGGATTTAGCCCCTGGTCTCACTTCTCCCTCTAGAATCTACTACAAGGAGATTTAATTGTGATGAAGAGGATCCTTGCGATCTTCGTCCCATCTCTTCATTCAGTATTCCACTTTTGATGAATTCCACATTTACTACACCATTTGGTGCAGAATTTGTAAGTGAAATTCTCAAAGTCTTCCAAAACTCTGGTAATGAGGCCAGCATTATAAGAACGAGTAACTCGTTGTGAAACTTTATGCCCATCGTGGATAACTATTTCACGATTCCTTGCAAATCGTTTAGGTGATCTGCCATGGATGAACCTTCCTGGTATTTTATCTGAAGCAATCTTGTCAGATAAAATAATTTGTTATTGCCGGTTGTGGAAGCGTACAACTACTCAAGCTTGTTCCACAATGTTCATGTGTGAGTTTCTGCAGATATGTGGTTGTAGACATTATCTTTGACAAATTATCGAATGAAACCACATACTTACTCATGCTCAAATGCCCATTCTTCTTTTGATCTATCTTCCGGTTTGGTTGTACCAAACACGAATAAGTGTATCTTCGTCACATATAAGAGATCCTTCATCTTGCTTCTCCATATATGGTAATTTGAGTTGTTCAAACTAATCATCTTGCTGGTCTTGGCCTCCATGATACTAATAAATACCTAGTATCAAACAAAAATGTGAATTATAATCTAACTTATTTTCTGATGTGGAGGATTCACTTTTCAGCGGCAACTACATAGCATATGATAAGTAGATATAAACACCGGGCCTTGCTCTGATACCAATTGTTGGAGACGCGCAGCGAGTGATAACTCCGACGTCAAGATAATTAGTAAAAATGACACCAGAAATTTACGTGGTTCACCCTTAATTTTAGGGCTACGTCCACGAGACAAACTCCGAGATTTTCTTCCATTATAAAAAATAGTAGGCTTACATAGAGAGAATCTTCTCTAGACAATAATTCTAGAAATTTGAGATAAACCCAAAATAGTGGCACTCAAGTGTTTCCCAAACACCCCAAATAAATTTTTCATTATTTTGTCACTTCTCAAAAATAAATATCTTTCTCATAATATCTTCTTCAAAGCAAGTATGTTTTGCTTTGGCTCTCAGTTTGACAAAATAAACTGAAGAACTTAAGGCTATTTATAGGAGTTCCACTAGGTCACTATTCATATGATGGGAACTGTTCATATGATGGCTACTGTTCATATGACAACTACTGTTCACATGAAGGTGGGATTTTATTATTATTATTATTAACAGTATGGTGGTAGAAGGCATAAAACCGAGGCTTACTTGCTACAATTGCAGGAAAATCTGCAAAAAATTGGCAGATTTGGAACTCTATGAAAAAAAGGGGCTAGGATCAACTTCAGATGGATTGAGAATTTGGAGGAACACCAGTATTTGATAAAACAAATTTGTTGGAAGTGGAAAAATTGAATTTAGAATTATGAGCAAGAAGTTTGACAAATCTGAGTTACCAGTAGTTACTAAATGAATTTAGTTAACAATGATTTATAAGTAAAACCAACCTGTTATGGTCTTAGCTACCTAAAATGTTTGTCAAATTTATTGATTAAGGAGCATAGGGGCAGGACATGAAAGGAAGTTGGGGACCTGAGAAGGGCATGTGAGTGTGCAGAGTCGTTTTCCTTCAAGATTATGTGCTTGCATCATACAAATTCGTCAACAAGCGAGCTCACAATCCAGGAATTCCAGATGAGGAATTCCAAAGAGTTATGAGACTTGCAGCTCAAATTCATAGGAACGAGAGAAAGTTAGAGAGAGAAAAAAGATAAATCTGGGGAGAAAAGAGTGTAGATTTCCAATGGCCTGGAAATCTCTTGAATCCCACCTCATCAATCGAAAAAACTAACTGTTGCCACGTCATCCCCAAGTTAGCAGGTACATTGCACTTGTCAAATTTCAAGTGAATTTTTCATTTGCTTTTTTTGGTGCACTTTGTAAGCTTTTGGTGTTTTACTTTTAGGATTCACATGATTAGCTTCTCTTGTATTATTGCGGAAGAAAAAGTGTATAGTTGGTCTTTGTTTTTTAGTTGTCTTTGTGGCCGTTCTTTTGTCTGAACAGAAAGAGTAGGTTATGACAGTTTCGTGACAATTTTTCTATCAATTGGAGAGAGTAGGTTGGTGAGTCAATTGGATGTGCTTGATAGAGTGGGCGGTTGTGTTTAAATGCATTTGGTTTCAGAAATGTAGGCACTCAATTGAATATAGAGTGTAAAAACTTGGCCTTTAAATGCATTTAATCCCTTAAACCAGGGAGCAGGGATTGGCAAAAGCTAGTGGCTCGGAACTGCCAAGACTGAGCTCTCTGTTCACGGCAAAGCCTAGGCATATTCATGGGAAAAGGTGGAAAAGAAACATTCGAACCGATTTGCACTGATTCATCCTCATTCCTTGTCTTGGAGGTTTAAAAGAAGAAGAATTTGTAATGCTAGCTCGGACAATAATCGCAAGTAGGTCTTCTCCTCCTTAGATTGTTCTTATTATAAAGGTATTTTCAGTTATTCTTTTTGGGCACTATAGTGATTTTCAATTTGGTTGGTCTATTCGTATTCCCAAGTACTTATACTGGTTGAAATAATTTTCTTTTAATAAAAAGAGAAATTTAGCTGGGTTTATTCTCTGGTTAAGATATTGGTGGCTAAATGCCATGTAGAATCCAAGCAAAAATTTCTATGTCGAGCTTCAGTTCCACTCGCCCGTGTTATGAAGCCCCCTTTTCTGGGTGGGTGTTTCTGTGCCGATAAAGTTATTGTTGTTTCATAAAATGTACTTCACTGCAGCTGAGAATGCTTCAAAGCCACTAGAGTTTCTGCAGTGGGAGAGGCTTAAGCACCTTTTATGAGATGGAATTAGTTTCTGCAATGGGATTCTATGTTTTGAGCTATTGTATTTGTTAATAAATAAATAAATAAATTGCATTCAATCAATTTTCATTTGAAATACATAATGTTACAAACACCTCCAGGTGCTTCCGATTAGTCTACAAGCAAGGCTTAGGAACCTAACTTGTAGACTGTTTGCACAAATGTTTGTTCAATTGGTTTAATAACCAAGGTAACCTAGGATTTCTGCCATGGAATTAATTCTTGCTGTTAAAACCAATTTTTAATTGTACTGGTGCATTTTCAGCTTGGATTAATACATGTGTCATGCTTTGGTTCTTAATCATGTTGTAATCAAATACCTAACCTCAAGTCATACCAATTAGATAACTTCCTACAGACTAAGCAGAAATCTCTATCAGATGTCAATTGGAACTGAAATTCATTAAATAATAATTACAAGCAGCTCATTACTTCTAGAAGTTCCACATTAGCCAACTAAGTACAAAACATGTATGCTTCATGGTCAAGCTATAGAATCAGCCTACACAACATAAATCATATCACTAAACTGAACATTTCAATAAAGGATCCTTGGGTTTAGAAACCCTTGTTTCTTGTCCAGGATTTGCTCCTAAGCTTTAACAGAAGAGGGATCCACTTCATCATTTACTAAGCCTAGCCACAGTAGCTGAAAACACAAATCTTAAGCCAATTTTCAATCAGTAGGGGTTCAAAGAATGTGCTAAGCAATAGTTTAAGTCTTACAAACACACACAATTAGTTCGGCTAACTTGCGTCACATTCACAACAATCAATTATGTCACAGAACCCAAACTACTTCACACTATAACCTGCAATGTCACTGTAAGGGGGTGAGTTTTCAGTGGAAAACTCAGTAAGGAACCTATAACTGATCACAAATCTGTCATAATGATAAGCTGTTTCTTAGCATGCAAGAAAACCAGAAGACAAGCCAAAAATAATACAACACTAACAATATGACAAGTAACAAAAACAAGCTTCAAACAGCAACTAACAAATGAAGGAAAAACAGTAAACACAACAATCACATAACAATCAAATATATAGTAGCCTTTTTCGAAGCTGCAAAGCAAGCCTTTCCACTGTCATAAACCGAGTTCGATTCTTAAAAGGGGACAAGGTCATGTAGCTACAAAACTTAGGGCTCTCGGTTGCCCTTCCTATGCTTGCCAGAAACCATTAAGGTTCTTTAGACCAGAAACTGGTTTCATCATAGGTTCTTTCATGAGCCAAAGCTTGGTCCTCTTTGAAATTCTTTGATCAGTCATACAAACCCCCATAGGGAAGCCATAATAATTCAAATCATTCATTGTCATATGACTTCACCTCTCTACAGACATGCAAGGCCATATGGACTATTGCACGACACAGTTTCAATAAAACGTAGAGTAGGATGTGTTCCTTACCTTACAAAACTGTGGCTAAAGTTCCAACTTCCAGTTTTGCCTTGTTCAAGAAGAAAGCTCCTTCAATGTATAGAAACGGTAAGGGCTTGTTATGATCTACTTTTGTTCGTAGAGAACTACATAGTTAAATACATGACTGTGTGAATCTAAATTAAGAAAATTTCCTATTTTATAGTATAAAAATCATGAAACAAAGAAACAGATCCTAATATCCTAAAAATAAAAAGATTACAGAGTATCTCCTAGCTATATACATGGTTTCCTAATAAAGAACATCAAATCTTTTTCTCACGATCTCCAAAATATTCCAACACTCCCCCTCAAGCTAGTTTGAAGATGTTTTTCATAGCTAGCTTGTTAATTAGCCTGTTAAACTGTCTCTAAGGTAATCCTTTAGTGAGAATGTTGGCAATTTGTTTTGCAGTAGGGATGTAAGGCATATAAATCAATCCGCTTTCAATGTTTTCCTTGATAAAATGCTTGTCAACTTCCACATGTTTCATTCTATTGTGAAGAACCAGATTATGAGCAATAGAGATAGTTACCTTATTATCACAGCAAACCTTCATGGGAGATGGATTAGAGATTTTCAGTTCTTCCAATAGTCTCTTGATCCATAAGATTTTGCAAACTCCATGGGCTACTACTCTGAACTCAGCTTCAGCACTACTCCTAGCCACCACGTTTTGTTTTTTTCTTCGCTAGGTAACAAGGTTGCCTCTAATAAATGTACAGTAGCCGAAAGTAAAGCACCTATCAGTAACGTTTCCTGCCCAATCCGCATCTATATAGGCTTCAACTTGTAGATGGCCATGTTTTTTGTATAACAATCCTTTTCTAGGCATTCCCTTCAAATATCTCAGAATCCTGTATACAGCATCAAAATGTCTTGGCCCGTGAGTGTTCATAAATTGGCTTACCATACTCATAGCAAAAGCTATGTTAGGGCGAGTGTGAGATAGGTAAATCGGTTTTCCAATGAGTCTTTGGTACTATTCTCTATTCTGTACTTCCTCAGCATTAGCAGGTTGTCACTTGAAATTAGGTTCTATAAGAGTTTCAGCTGGTTTGCAACCGAGTACACCTGTTTCGCCAAGCAAGGCAAGTATATACTTTCGTTGGTTGACAAAGATACCTTCCTTGGATCTCACAAATTCCATTCCAAGAAAGTATTTTAGTACACCTAGGTCCTTGATCTCAAAAATAGCTGCTAGCTTCTTCTTAAGCTTTCCCAGTCCTTCAAGATCATTACCTGCCAAAATTATATCATCTACATAAACAATTAGAATTGCAACCTTGCCTTCCTTGCTGTGCTTGTAAAACACTATATTGTCAACCTAACTTTAATAATAGCCACAACTCGTTACAGCTTTCCTAAAGCACTCAAACCAAATTCTAGGAGACTGCTTTAGACCATATAGAGACCTTTTTAATTTGCAGCTTTATTCAGTCCATGTTTTCCCTCGAATCTTGGTGGTATACTTGTAGACTTCTTCTTCTAGGTCTCAATTCAAAAGCACATTTTTTACATCCAACTGACACAAAGGCCAATTGAAATTAACAGCAAGAGAACATAAACTCGAATTGAGTTTATTTTAGCTACAGAGGCAAAGGTTTCCTGATAATCAATCCTGTAGGTTTGAGTAAAACCTTTAGTGACCAACCTTGCCTTATATCTCTTAACACTACCATCAGCTTTGTATTTCACAGTAAAAACCCACTTACACCTTACCGTTTTCTTCTCTTTTGGGTAAGTCCACTATCTTCTAAGTGCCACTCCTTAAAGCACTCTTCTCTTCCATAATTGCTAATTTCTAGCTTGGGTCATTCAAAACTTCCTCAATATTTCTTGGGACAAACAAGTGTGAAAGTTTTGAGGTAAATGCCCTATGAGTATAAGAAAGCTTTCATAAGAAACGTATTTAGCAATAGGATATCAGGAAAATTTTGTACAGGTTCGGGTTCATTTTCTAATGGCTATAGGAATATCATAATCAGATGGTGCATTAAGAACAGAAGTTAAAGATGGATCAACAACCGAAGGAATGAGATTAGGAGTAGGGACTGAAATACCTGTGGAAATCTGAGTACCAGTCTCTAGAGATTTAGACTGATCAAGTCTGTGAATCAAAGTTGGATCTTGACTACTTTGATGGGTTTTCTTCCGAGTATAAAGCAGAAGCTCAGTATTTGGATTTCTCTGATCCGTTTGTAGTGTTTCTCCCCCTATTGATGATACAATATACTCGGCATAGTTTGACCAGGATTCCTATTACTTTTGTTATTTTGAACTAAATTTTCCTGGTTTTGTTTAATGGATTCAAAGCTGCCAGGGGAAGTTAAAATTGTATTTGGTAATGGAACAGGAGATAAATCCAAAAAATTATCATTCCCTACTTCATTCTCCCCTTGAATATAATTTTTGTGAAAGTAAGGTTTGTTTTCCAAGAAAGAGGCATCCAAACTAACATGAAACTTTTTTGTTTGAGGATTAAAGCACTAATATCCCTTTTCATTGGGTGCATACCCTACAAAAATGCATTTTTCAGCTCTAGGATCCAGTTTTGAACCAGAATTGTTGGGAATATGGACTAAAGTAGTGCATCCAAAAATTATAAATGGTAAATCAGAGTGGATCCATGACATAGGAAAAATATTTTTAAAGTAATCCAAAGGTGTGCTATGTTTTAAAATGTGGGTAGGCATCTTATTAATCAAATATGAGGCTGTCAAAATAGCTTCTCCCCATAGATATTTTGGAACATTCATGTAAAATATGATAGCACGAGCTACTTCAAGTAAATGTTTATTTTTCCTTTGAGCAATACCGTTTTGTTGAGGGGTATCCACACATGTAGATTGATGAACACCTTTTTCCTTTAAAAAAACTCCCAAATGTTTATTGAAATACTTAGTTCCATTATCAGTATGAAGAATACTAATTTTAGTTTGAAACTATGTTTCAACCATTTTGTAAAAATCCTTAAACAGTTTTTTCCACTTCAGATTTCGCACTCATCAAATAAATCCAACATAAACGTGTATGATCATCTATAAAGGTGACAAACCATTTTTTTCTTGAATTTGCGGTGACTTTTGAAAGTCCTTAAACATCACTATGTATCAAATAAAAAGGTTTTAAAGGAATATAAGGTTGTGGCAAATATGTAGTATGGTGACTCTTAGATAAATAAAAACTTTCAAATTGAAACAAAGAGAGGTTCATCCCCTTAAATAAACCAAGAAACAAGTACTTAAGGTATTGAAAACTAGGATGTCCTAGTCTAAAATTCCAAAGCATTATTTTTTAATAAGCAGGATTAAAACTACCACTACTAAAGCCCTAAACCTTTCTATTATCAGAAGAGTCTCCATCAAAGTAGTAAAGTCCATCTATCATTTTAGCACTGCCAATCCTCTTCCTCGAAGTCCAGTCCTGGATTTCACAGTGAGAGTCAAAGAAAACAACACGACAATTAGAATCTCTAGAAATTTTGCTTACAGAAAAAAGATTGCAGGTTAGTTTGGGAACATGTAGAACAGATTCAAGATCAATATTCTTAGAGAATTTTATCAAACTTTTCCCATAATGGATGAGAAACTACCATATGCAATTTTTACTTTTTTACTACCAGAACATGGGGAATAAGAGCAAAAAAGTCTAGAAAGGCTAGTCATATGATCAGAGGCTCCAGAATCAATGATCCATGGAGCAAGATTCGAACAAGTAAGGGCACTAGATTCACTACCTGTTTATGCAAGAGAAACATGAGAAATGCTAGATGATGAACTGGACTTTAGCAGTTTTAGGGGATGATCCATCTGTGCCTTGCTGAAGGGAATTATTTCAGCTTCATTAGCAGAGGGTGTTGCACGGCTAAACCTGTCACTGGTCCTTTTATTCTTCCAATTTTCTAGCTTTCCGTGAATCTTCTAGCAGGTTTCCCGAGTATGGCAAGGTTTGTTGCGGTGATCACACCAAACCCATGGCTTCTCCTCAGTCTTCTTCTAGAATTTGACAGCCTTATTGATGACCTCATTAGAGGCAATTAAGGCAGAAGTGTCAACAATCGCGTTGGTGTCCTTTTTTCCCAACATGACGTTTCTACGGCTTTCTTCTCTTCTAACTTCTACAAATACTTCACCTATTGGGGGAAGGGGTGATCTACCGATGATCTTACTCCTTACTTCATCAAATTCCACATTAAGTCCATCAAGGAACTTCTAGATTCGATGAGCCTCCACGGCTTTTCTGTAGTGATTGGCGTCATCTACAGATTTCCATTCGTATTCATTGAAAAGGTCCAAGTCCTATCACAACCTTTTTATTGAGTTAAAATACTTGGTGACAATGCCATCTCCCTGTCGAATTTCACCAAGTTTTAGAGTTAACTCATAAACTTGGGACTGGTTTCCTAAATTAGAATACATCTAATTTATATTATCCCATAATTTCTTGGCTATGAAGTAACACATGCAGTGAGAACCGATGTCCTCGTCCATGGAATTGACGAACCAGGTCATAACCATCGAATTCTTTGCATCCCATGTTGCATGTGTCGAGTCCTCTGGTGCTAGTGCCTTCTTATCTCTAGTAAGGTAGCCAATTTTCCCTCACCCTCAAATATACATTCGAACAAATTGAGGCCACTATAAAAAATTATGACTATTAAGGTGAATAGTAGTGATTTGAATAGACTAAGAATTGGTGTTTGGAGCTTGAGTTAGGGTTGTAGTATTGTTTGGCTGATTGTTCGTGGAAGGTGTAGATTTAGACGAGATTTCAGACATGTTGGGCAAAAAAAAATGCAAAGAGATGGCTTGAAAATTAGGATTGGCTCTGATACCATATAGAAACGGTAAGGGCTTGTTATGATCTGCTTTCATTCGTAGAGAATTACATAGTTAAATACATGGCTATGTGAATCTAAATTAAAATAGTTTCCTATTTTACAGTATAACAATCACAAAACAAAGAAAAAGATCCTAATATCCTAAACATAAAAAGATTATAAAGTATTTCCTAGCTGTATACATAGTTTCATAATAAATAACATAAAATCTTCTTCTCACGATCTCCAAAATATTCCAACACGATGGTTGCTCTGAACATCAATAAATCCTTCTAAACACCCCTGGAACATGAAGCCAACATTGAAACCAGAAATGGACTTTCTTATTATGAAAGCAAGTTCTTCCTCTTTGAACCGAGACCAATTCCGTCGTCAATTCCAAATCATGCAACCAGAGTTCTTAATCCACTTTAGTTGATCAGAGTTGATCAAAGCTTTCAGGAGGTGTTGAAACTAACCAAAGTCAGCTATGCGTTGTCGGGCAACAAAACCACCAAATCAGTAGTAATCTTGCGGGTAATGGGGTTCAAATGCCGATTTCAGTCCTTGTTCTTGTTTATTTCTTACAATTAGTTCCAAGGTTCTTAGTTATGTTCACATAACTCCTTGTCCTCTCTTGCCTAGAATTTTCTTCCACTTGAGCAATTCAGCCCCGAACTTCCACTCCAGTTGCAAGAAGACCACCTATGTATCATTAACCACTATAACTTTAGGCTTCTTTCAATTCTACCCTTAATTCCTATTCACAATCAATTAAGTTATTGAAAGACCTAAAATAGGCTCGGCTATAACCAATCCATGATAATTATAACATTCACAAATCGGGACTTAATTTAACTAATTAAGTCCATTTTCCAACTTTCCTTCTTCAGGCTTAGCTGTGCATAACACTCCATCCCCCTTTGAAAAATTTGGTCCTCCAAATTTCTGTTCAAAAGCCTTAAATACTAAGGCCAAAATTGACCCTTTCAACTTCAAGTCCATACTCGCTAGAAATGACTAACTCCTGCCTGTAACTGTGACAACGTGGGGATTTTTGAGAGTCGCCACCAATCGGTTTTACCTAGGTCAATTGGACACCTAAAAATGGTTTACGATAGTTCGAGGGTTCGGAAGTGCGGTTACGTTAAACTAACTCTATTTTAACGCCCAAAATTGGCACCTCAGTTGATTTTAATTTTGTTTTGCTTGCTTTTAAATAACTTCAGTTAATTTTCGTCCAAAAAATTTTAACTGAATCATCCAGATATGGTTTTTTTAAAATTAATATGGACTTCTAAATTTTGGTAATTAATTTGTATAATTTTTTTTATAATAAATTTGGTATTTCTGAACCTTGGATTCTATTGAATTACCCGGATATGGAATTTAATGAAATTTTTTTAATATTATTAAATGTTTTAAGTAATTATTAATCCATATAATAAATTCTGTTGAATTATCTGAATATGGATTTTTCTAATCTTGATACTTAATTTTTATTCATTTTTATTAAAAATTTGATATTTTCCAAACCATGGATCCTATCGAATTACCCGGATATGAAATTTAATGAAAATTTTAATTTTTAATTTATTATTAATGATTTAATTGATTATTAATTTTTTTCATAAATCTTTACCGAATTATGGATTTTCAATGATCTTAATATTAATTTTATTTTTCTTTTCATTCTTTTTTGAAAGATTTTGAAAGTAATTATCTAATCCATAAATCTAAAAATATACTTTTTTAAATAAACATTAATTTTTGTTGAATCGTCTGGTTATAATTTTTTTATATAAAAAATATTTTTGATAAAAGGAATAAAAAGTTAAATTTTTTTTATTTAGAATAAATAAAAAGGATAAGTCTTAATATTCTACTTAATGTTTAAAATGATGAAAAAAAATAAAGAATGGGAGCTTGGTTGTAATAAATAAAAAAAAAGGAAGTAAGATGGACTTTTGGCCAGCCATAAAAAAAATGGTAAATAAGTAAAATAAGGTTAATAATTCATATAAATAAAAATAAATTGGGGAAAAGTACATAAAATAAAAATAAATAAATAAATAAAGTGGGGCGCTTAACCATCCACGTAAAAATAAAGTGCAGAAAAAGTAAATAAATAAAAAAATAAGTAAAGTGTAGAAAGTAAATAAATAAATAAATAAATAAAGTTTATAAAAATAAATAAATAAAAGTGGGGCGCTTGGCCGTCCACACAAAAATAAAGCGCAGAAAAAGTAAATAAATAAAGAAATAAGTAAAGTGCAGAATGTAAAATAATAAAGAAATAAATAAAGTGAAAAAAAATAAATAAAATGAAGAAAAGTGGGGCGCTCGGCCGTCCACTTAAAAAAATAAAGTAAAAAAAAATAAAAAATGGAGAAAAGTAAATAAAGAAAGAAAGTGGGGCGTTTAACCATCCACTTAAAAAAATAAAAAGTGCATAAAGTAAATAAGTGCAGAAAATTAAATAAATAAATAAAGTGGAGGGTTTAGCCATCTACTTAAAAAAATAAAAAGTGCATAAAGTAAATAAATGCAGAAAATTAAAAAAATAAATAAAGTGAGGCATTTAGTCATCCACTTAAAAAATAAAAAGTGCATAAAGTAAATAAATGTAGAAAATTAAATAAATAAAGAAAGTGGGGCATTTAGCCACCCCTTAAAAAAATAAAAAGTGCGTAAAGTAAATAAACTCAGAAAATTAAATAAATAAAGAAGTGGGGCGTTTAGCTATCAACTTAAAAAATAAAAAGTGCATAAAGTAAATAAATGCAGAAAATTAAATAAATAAAGAAAGTGGGCCATTTAGCTATCCACTTAAAATAAATAAAAGTGCATAAAGTAAATAATTGTAAAAAAGTAAATAAATAAATAAAGTGGGGTGTTTAGCCTTCCACGTAAAAAAAATAAAAGTGCATAAAGTAAATAAATACAGAAAAATAAATAAATAAATAAAGTGGAGCGTTTAGCCATCCATTTAAAAGTAGGAGGTATAACCTTCCATAGAAAAAAAAAAAGAAATAACAAGAAATAATAAAAAGGAAAAATAAATAAAAAAATAAACACACCAAAGTTTATTGTTAGTTCTGAAAAAACAAAAAAAAAGGTTAGTGACTTATATGGATGAATATGAGAAGTAGAAGGATTAAAAACGGGTTGTACCCAAAGGGAAGGAAATTGAAATCCGGCGGGTCGGGTGCTTTTCGTCGCCGAAGAGATTTCGCTCCAATTCTTCAATTCCGGACGATTGATCAACCAATCAGGGATGGGAGGGGGTGACAGAGGAGGGACAGCGACGTGGGAGAGGAGGATGATGGCCAGCACAAGGTTAACGGCGAAAGGATTGACGAAAAAGTGGTTTTGGCTGGAAACGGTGGATAACGGAAGCAGCAGGGAACAGGGATAGAAGTTTAGGATTTTTCTGGGTGAGGGAGGAGTGGCCAGGGACTATAGCTACAGTTTTCTCTTTTTTAATTAAGCAGCTCTAATCTTGATTTTTTGGTGTATTATTTGTGGGTTTGGATCCCTATTTATAGGGGGAGGACCACTGGATTCCTTAAATTTAAAAAAAATTCCAAATTTAATTAAAAACAGATTAAAAACATAATTTAGTCAAAATGACAGTTTTAGTCCTTCATCTTTCTTTGACTATTGATCTGGTCTCATATTTTTCACGAAATTACTGATTGGCCCAAATTTGTCTGTTCTGTCAATTTGGCCCAAAATTGTCTGTTCATGCGAAAAATCACCAGATTTTCCTGGAATTTCCAGATTTCGTCATATTTTTCCCAAACTTCTCAGTCTTGTTACATTTACCCCAAACTTCTTATTTTTGTCAATTCTTAAAGAAAAACTTCCCCTTTTTATATTTTACATATATATATATATATATATATATATAAATTCGTTATCTAACCTTACGAAACAAAAATGCCCCCCCCCCCCTAAACTATTTAATTAATTAATTTTTAATTTTTTTAATTAATTAATTAATTAATAATAACTAAATTTTTATTTTTATTTTTATTTTTATTTTTTTAAGGGTCGGACGAAATTGGGTGTCAACAATAACAAAAAGGTTTCTTCTTCAGAAGGCTAAGTATTTGTTAACCTAATACTCAGGCTGAAGCATTTATATCTCGAAGCAAGTAATTTCTACTTATAGAGGGGCTGTCACAGTTCCAATTATGCTTGGAATGACTTTAGTTTATAGTTCACATATAAAATTAGAAATATTTCAGGTTACATTATCAAACTGTCCTTAGTTCTACCTCAAACTTTTCCTTTTTCCTTATCTCCGTAATTCATTAGGTCACTAATGACCAGCAGCTAAAATTTAGGCTGCTGAGCTCCAAATTCTGCTCATACTGTTCTAGCAAAACCCAAAATATGGTGCTGTGATTGTCTGCCAAACTTTTGCTTCAGAACTTTCTGCAATCTAAATGTCAACCTTGTGGTCAACTCAATGAGTTCCTGTCAATTTTGCATAATTGTAGCCTGTTTCTGTTTTGTGTCTGGAGTTTTTCACCTCAGACAACTTTTATATGATTACCCCAGCCTTTCTGCAAGATTCCAGAACAAACCATTAGGTTTGTGGAAAGTCAACTCCTAGGTCAAACTGAATTTTGTGTTTGTATTCTGCAGTACTCCAGCAATGTGTATCCAAGAAAGTTGATTCTCATTCTTAACAGATCTTGAATGGCAATCCTGATTTATATCTGTTGGATGTATCACTTGATTTTTCGCTTTCCTGTTTCATGCTACTTAACCTTTTGAGTATTAACTCAGGCTTTACTTGTTTGATCTCAGTAGCTTATTAGTCTCTCTTGTTTAGCCATTTCATTGACCTTGATATTTCAGTCGGGCTTCTCTCCTATAATCCAGAAGTTCTGCAAAAATTACAATACCAGTTGCAATTTGCATAGCATTCTCCTTTATGTTCCCAGTAGCCTTTGTGGATGAAATGTATCTTTGCTGATTCTTGGATGGACCAGAAAGGTACCATTTTGATAGTACAGATAAACACAAGAGTTACATAGTTCTTTAACTCTCTGTGTTCACTCATGCTTCTTAAAGCTTATGAGTTTTGACTCATTCCTGATGACTGTTGCAGAACCAGTCACCCTTGTCTTAAGTACATTGCCTAACACTTTATCTGTTACTGTAGCAATGACAGATAAAACAAGGTTCTGTAACCAGAAATCCACCCGAGGGACTTTTATAATAATACAGCAATGCCATGGTTCAGGACCAAGTTTCTTTGTGCAAGCAAGTTTTGAATACCACTCCAGACTTACATGCAAAATTTCGGAGCAAACACATGAGCCGAGCTGAAAGTCAAAGCATCAGCCAAACTTGCAACCTTGGGACTGTTTCTACAGAATCTAAATGCAAATTGTTGGTTTAACAGTTTCAAAATCTAGCAGACGCAACTCCGGTTCAACAGACACAATCAGATTGAAGTTCAGCAGATTGGAGTTCTTACTATTATCTTGGACCAACTGTTGTGAATTTCCTGTAGCCTGAGCTACTTTTCTGAGTTCAGCCTATCAGACTTCAGTGTTAACTGTTATATTGATCCTTGTTCATCTTTTAACCATGCCAATCACTAATCTTGCATACATACAGTACCGGGTTCATCAGATCAGTAACTTTGCAGACTCATTAGATTAGTAACCAGCAGACTACTCTTACCCCTGCCCCTATGCTACTGGTGCACATTATTGCATGAGCCTTGTAGCTCACTGACTTTTCTGTTCAGTGACTTGAATAATCTCAGTACTTTTACAGTGCAATGCCTTTAATGCACATTAGCTGCGCTCCAATAGATGTGGAACCTTCAATGCCAGTGTCAAGAATGATAGCCTTCTACACCAATTCCTGGTGAGGAACTGCTGTTTTCAATTTCAGACATAAGTTAAGAATACTCATGCAATACAGCGTCTAAATTCCATGCGCACTCTTACTGAACAGAATTTAATCCTCAATTCATAGATTAGAAATTCTTCTTATCATGCCCTGAGGCATCATAATCATGCACTAGGAATTTGTAAGGCCTAGAACAGATTCTCAGACAAAAGCAGGTGCTTTAAAAGTTCTGTAAAAGAGCATATTTGGGTTGTGTTTGAAGTGTTTTTGCTGTACAAGAGCATGTTTATGAGTAGAAATGCAGCATTTTTTTTTACTGCAGTTTTTTTTACAAAATTTGTGGTTTTGGGTGTCCAAATTGATTTTGTGGTCTAAGTTCCTGTTTTCAAACAAATTAGCAAGTTTGTTCCGGTATTACACTTATGATTGCAAGGCTTGGAAGTGCTGAGAAAAGATGGTGTAAATTTTTCCTCTTCAAACCTGAACTACAAGTTTTAATTTGCCTGCATAAATTTATCAGATTTTGGTTTCAGAGGTCAAATTCTATTCCATGGAAGTTGGACTCGTTTCTTTTGTTTAAATAGCATCTCTTCAGGTTTTTTGACTTGAACGGCCGTGTTTACAGTTAGAATTGTGAGATTATGTATAAAAATACCTTTCAAAACCAATTTTCTCTATATTTTCATTCATTGTTGCATTGGGAACCAAGGCACTGACTCTTTTTTGTTTTTTTTTTGCTCTACAGTTAATGCCATGGACTTAAGTCTACTACATGATTCAGATTGCAAGCCACTCATTGCTTTAACAGTGTACAAGACAACATGTCAACATTTCAGAAAACTTGGAAAGCAGTCCAGCCTTTTTAAAACAGCAAGCGAAAAACAAATAACTCAGTTCCAAAATCTGATTTTATGGCTTAACAAGTCCATAATTTGGAAACATACATGTCTGCAAAAGTTCTAGTTCAAAGCCCTTTCCAAACTCAAAGTCGAATCCAAAGTCAATGTTTGCAAACCAAACCTACTATTCAGAATTTTCCAGCACTTTGCAAACTTAGCAGAGTAGTTTTCAAACTCAGACATATAAACCTTTCAGACCATGATTCTTAAACCGATTGGTCCATGGTACCAAATCTTTTCCAGGATCTGACCAATATTTTGCCAGGAATGAAGTTTAGAAACTAGAAAATTACAAGTTTTTCAATTGCATGTACAAAATTAATATATATTCGTTAACTTATTAATTTAATGGAACTTCTGCAACTTGCTGCAAAGATTAAGACCGGTAAGGCAAGATGGCTTGGTTAGTTTAGTTGATTACAATTAGGAAACCTAACCTGTCAATTTAATGCAATTTAAAAAACCTAATGAATCAGTTTAATAACATAGCTTAACGTAGGAGTTAGCAATAAAGATAGCTAACAAATCACGTTGGGTTAAAATATGAAATTCTATACTTAGAATCTTAATTGTATGAAAAGTCTCGATTTTGATAGGGTATAGTAGCTTATGAGGAGAGAAAAGGTCATTTTGACTAAGTCGAGCACCGAGGAGTATTTTGGTAATTTATCACAACATATAAAAATATAAAATTTCATATTTAAATAATGTTTTTAAGCAATTAATTTTTTTGATAATTTTTTCTGCGCCTAACCCAATAAAAGAAAAATCAATAAAGCTTTTTAAAAAAAAAATTGATCTGAAAATACATTTTAAGTTTCTTAAACTATGGAGTTTCAATAGAACATACAAGTTGATTGAATAATTACTGAAAGTTAAAATAATATATTAAATAGTTGATGATGCATTATCCTTAGTGTAATACCTTCACATTAGATAATAGGTCTTCACACATTCAAGCACGCAATAGGAGAGGGAGCATAGAGACATGCAAATCTTTTTTTTTTTTACGGTCAAGTAAAAATTCTAGATAAAGCATGAATATCAAACAAGTGATCTTATAACTCATAAATAAACAATGATTATCTTTATATATACTTTAGCAGTGGTGCCACTTGGATTTAAAGTCATTTGCTGAGGAGTTGTTTTTTGTATCTTCTATATTGTAGGATTAGTGAGACATTTGTTTTATGGTAGAGCTCATGAGTAACCTTTTTTTAGGGAAATGAGCCATGTGTCCTCTATGATAGCCTTAACTATTTTTTGCTATTTTGGGCCTGAAATTTTGGGTCTTTTACGCTTGCGCTAGCTAAATAATATTCAAGTTAGTATCACCAATAATCTATTATTTAAATTGAAACCAGAACTAGAGTAGAAATTTTTGTATAAAAAAAATTAGTAAATAATAATTGAGTTAAATTATTCACAAAGTTTCCTTAAGGATATAATATCTTGGGAAGTCCAATCGCATGTTGGGTTGTTTGTGTTTCTGTTCTCTTAGTCTATTTCTACCAATTTGTAGATATTAGAAATTACTCATATTACTCATGAGAGTTCTATTTATAACATGGTGGTTGAATTTTTAGGACATATAAACATAAGGCCCACAATAGAGCCGACTATTATATATTTTACTGTAGTATTTGTTTGTAGATACTATATGACCTATAGTTAAAAGGATGAACAATCTTCTATTAACAAGAAATAATAATTCAACTATCCCATATTCTTTATCTCATTTACTATTTTGAATGGTTTCAGATCTTTGCATTATTTTCATATTTAGTAGGTTACTTCGAAAACTAGCATTTAAATATTTATATATATTCTATTTTTTTTCATTTGTGTGCAAAAGTAAAGGCGTAAAAGTGGAAAGGAGAACAAAATTTTCCTTTTTTTAAATCTCCAGTCAAAATTGAATGTTTACAAAAATAGTAATAATTAAAGACATGGGCTGAGACAGGGAGGTACTGAAGCGAAGGGTGTCTCCCTCACCCCAAAATATACTTTTCATACTTATTTATATAATATATATTTTATGAGGTATTTTAAAAAATTAAAGAGAGAGGGAGAGAGAGAGACAGAGAGTGTGTGTGTGTGTACAACAATATAAATAGTAAAAAAAAGTAAAAATCTATGCTTTTATATCTATCAAAATAACTTGAAAATATATTTTAAAAAAGTGCTCTTAAGCATAGATGTCTATCTCTCTCCTGGTTTTATTTTTTTCATGTTAAAATCTTTACTACTAAGTTGTGTCCTACACTTGACAATTAAAAGTCACCATCTGACTGCCAATCTGCCACAATAAGTATTTGTAAGCTGGAAGTTGTAACTATTTGCAACTTCTTCAATTTCCATGAAGCTCACCTCTAATTTCTATGAGTTCTTTTTACTACATCTATTTCACAAAAGATAGTCTTTTTACCTTTTTTAACTAAAGTTTGACTTAAACATATTTTTATTAATTTATAGTATAAAACTCAACTTCTTCAATTTCCATGCAGCTCACCTCTAATTTCTATGAGTTCTTTTTACTACATCTATTTCACAAAAGATAGTCTTTTTACCTTTTTTAACTAAAGTTTGACTTAAACATATTTTTATTAATTTATAGTATAAAACTTTTTTAAAAATTATATTTATGAACTAGAGTCTTTAAGGTACCAATTTCATATAAAAAATTTATATTTCTATAATAATTTTTGAAAGAAAGAAAATAATGAATTAATTACTGTGAATAGTAAATGAACCAAGCTTTGTAAAACGAATAGAGTATTTTTTTATCTTATTTCTGCTCCGTGAAAGACTCAAAGTATAACTTTAATATATTTTTCATGTAATTTGGATAAATTTTTTTGACAAAAATGCTTAACTCCAATTAAAAGTAAGCGAAACAGTACCATCTCTTCTCTTTTCAGTGCTCTATTTGCACGACAAGTTCTTTCAATTTCAGAGTTCAAAGGAATCGATTCAGCGTTCATACAACTCTTTGACTTATGAAGATTCATAAACTATCTGCACACTCAATAAAAAAACTACCAAGGTAAATTGAGATAAAAGAAATAAACCTAATAAAATAAAATAAAATTGAAATAAATAAACTAAAAATGAAAATAATAACAAACAATCAACTATAGCCATTTTCTAGGAACAACGCAAAAAACTTAATAAAGCTAATCCTACAAGTGTACAGGGTCAGTTGTAATAAGTTTTGATCACTAGGACAAATCAAGATATCGATCCCACAAAGAACATATATTTAATTGTTTATGAAAAATAAAAGAAATAAGTTCATACTTTAAGAGAGTAAAATTAAATAAAATTAAACTAAGATTAAACTAAATCAATGAAAAAAATAACAAACTGGAAAGAAAACAATTATGGGATTACCAAGGTTTGAGTTTCACCTAGCTGAAGGTCTTTCAATTAATTACTTGGGTAGATTTTTAGTTGTCAACAACCACTCATAGTATTACAACTCTATCTTGAGTAATTGCAATGTGTTCAATTAACCTACGATTATCTCTCAATCTCTCACAAAATTAATTAAACCCATTATGTTCAAGTTGCCAATTTAACAAATCACAATAAATAGGTATATCTCTATCCTAATTATTGTAATTCTATTTCCCTAGTGCATGGATTAAATTGCACCTTTTGATACTTCATTCAAATCCTTAAAATAAATTATCTATTATAATCAAGTATAGACAATACTTATTGTTACAAATAAAATAGACTAAAACACAACCCAAATAAATTAATTAAAATAAATCAATTAGGCTGCATCCCTAACTCTATCCTAAAAATTTAGCCTCTCATACTAGATTTAAAATTAATGTCCAATATCCCATAAAACAAGAGGAAGGCATGAACAAACAATATCCAAGGCTAATCTGAAAGCAAAGGAAAAGAAGGAAGTCGAACCAAAATTCGTTTCTCTCCTCCCAATTGAAAATTTGTTACTTTCGTTTCCTGCTTGTGCCCCACGTCGCAAGTATCGTGTGCCTCTGTTTCAAATTTCGCAACTTCTTTTTTTATTCCCCTGTACGATTTTCATTGCTCTGTTCCGCAACTCTTCTTCGTTCTTTTCCATACAGCTCCCCTCTCTTTTTGTAATTGTAGGGTTTCTAAACCCTAGCATTTAGGATTCTAAATAACTAAAATACCCTTGACTTAAAATATAATATATTATTATAAAAAAGGTATTTTAGTCAATTACGATAAAATTTATTCTAATTCCAGTTACACTTTTACTTTATAATTTCTTGCAATTTAGTCATTTTACTTTATAAAAATCCGGTCAGCTCCTTTGACAAGCTCCCTAACCTAAATAAAATAAAAAACTAAACAAGTAAAGGTAACAAATCACTTAATTATAATAAAATTAACCTAAAATAGATATAAAAATTAACACATAAATTAAGTTGATCACCCCTTGAGGTTTTAAGAAACCTACACTTAGTCCCTTACAATCTCTTTTGAATATTGAAATGAATGGATTAATTACAATTTGTGACCACAACAGCAGTTTTTTTTTAAGTTTTCTCCCTAATATATAAATTATTTCATTACTTATCTTTTTCAAATAATATAATATAATACAGTTATATATAGATAGTTTATTTCAACTTACCATCTCCTAATTATTTTTTTCTTATGATTATGTTTTTATTTTTTTCTTATTTTTTTAATTTTTATTTTTATATTTTTAATTTTTAAAATATCTCTAATGAAGGAGATAATTTTTATTTTAAAAATTGATTGTACTTATTTATTTTTATTTAGAAGCTTTACAAGCATCCTCCTCATTTTTTTTTCCAAAATTATTATGATAACTATTAGATCTAAAATCGAAGAAATAATAAGACTTATATTTAAAATAATATAAAATTTTCAAAATCGCTTTTTTTTAATCAATATGTAGTTAGTAATTTTCTTGTAATTTTAGTCTTATATACATACTCATTAATTAATTGTTTTGTAAGGTCTTGTTCAACAAAATACTTATTGATTATTTAACAATTTCTCATGGTGCTCAGATGATTTCCAATCATAATTCTTTGACTTCATCTTTAATGTTGAGTGAAATTAAGATCGCTAAGATATTACTCCCTCCGTCTCATATTGTTTGAAACAATTGACTTTTGGACATAGTTTGACTTAAATTTATTTACATTATTGGTTGTTAGAAAAAAATTAAAAAAAATATATTTAGAAACTATAGGTTTTATTTATCATTTATATAAATTTTTTTTATTTATATACTAAAAATTAAAAATAAAAAATCATAGATTAATTGCTAAAAAGTGAGTATTTCAAAGAATATGGGACAAAGAGAGTATTATTTTTTGGATTACAATTCACTAACCTTTCGCATTTATATTCCTTTGAAAAGTCTTATTTGTCTTTGTTCTCGCTCAAAAGACAGTGCTATTCAATGAACAACATGCTCTTTGTTGTATTTCATCTTCTAACCATCACCATTACTCCAAGTACTAGTGTCTTTTTTTGGTTAATGAAATCAAAAAATATTTTTCTAAATGTGAGCTTCTTAAAAAACAAATAGCTAATCAGTCAATAAATATATAAAGCTAACATTACATTAAAATGACCAAATATTCCATTAACATAAAAAAAAGTAAAATTTAAAATTTTCATATTATTATTATAAAGCGGGCCTTATCATTTATTTGATTTTTGCTTTAATAGTTACTGTCAGGCCTGAAGCCCCTTTTATCCCTTGAAACTCTATCAACTCAAACATTTTATACTCTCAACTTTGACTTGGATTGACTCACCCCTTGAACTTTACATAGTTGGACCTTTTACCCCTTCACCCCAATTTTATGAATCATGTATTGGTCACATGCGTGTCTTCTATCATAAAAATGTTTTGTTTCACTTATATGAGGACTAGAATGAATAGAAAAGGAAAGATAATGACTTTAGTAACTTAAAGCCAAATATCTTCCCGTTTAAACAGAGATGGGTTTCGATCAGAGCACAGCTCATCTAAAGATTTTCTTCATCCTAAAAAATTCTTCATGATGAGTGCGAAGGTTTTATGGGTGCCAGAATTATACTTATAAGATAAGCGGTTGATATTCTTTTGATTTTGATTTTTTGTAATTTGGTTAACCAATTTGCTGTTGCACTGATCCAGTATCTCATCGATGAAAGGATATGGTTTCTCGTCAATTAGAAGATATTGTTTTCTAGGTATATAGTTTGAAAGTGAAGAAAATTTAGAATATTTTGCTGGATGTTGTTGTTACTCTTGGGAAGATTGTTTTCTGATAAATTTGACTCATTGATTGAACTAACATTTTGTGTTTTTTTAAAATTTTGCTCACTGATGTATTTAACATTTTGCTCACGAGTAACTTTGAAATTGTATAGTTAATTTCACTTCCCCTGGTCACTTTTAATGGATCATTTGTCCATATGAACATTGAAAAAGCTTAAACTAGTGTCTAGAAGGAGTTTTATTTTGACAACGTAAGGGGATGATTTTAGAGAGTTCTAACTTGGTGGGCTCGGAGTAAAACCCATTGGATTTTCCAACTGACCCGATAGACCCAAAAGCTAAAAAAATAGCTTTTACTTAAAAAATGACTGTTACACTTTTCTCTACCATTGATTTAAAGACACTTGACACAATCTTATATGCCTGACTCCTTATAAACAACCTCTACTTTCCATGTGGAGGGGATGCCATTTTTATAATGACCCCGCCTTTTAGAGCTCTCATGCTATTCCATTTTGCTCACATTCTCCTATTTGCTTCTGCTAGGCTTTTCATTTGATATAAGTTAATACGTTATTTTGTCTAGCATTAATTTTCTTTTTTGCCCGGGCTATTATTTTTTATTTCACCTAGGATATCTTTTCCTGACAGTTCCCCTGAGTTTGTTGGGTTACTTGCTTCTTTTCCCTATTGGCCCCTAATCATCTCCTTTCCCCTTAATGTGTAACACTTCACCTTCTTCCACAAACAACCCTCACTCACATTTTGGCGACTTCACTGGGGAGGGCATGATTACATAAAAGAAAGGCATGTTAGACGACAACGATGAAACCAACACTACTCGCTTGGGGTCAACTCTTGTTTCTTATGTTCTGCCATGCATGGCTTAGTTACTAGAAATGTTTCAGGCATCACAAAAGCGCATGTTAAATGCTATAAAGGAGAATAACTAAGTGGTTATCAATGCATTGGCCAATCTATCATAGCCACAAGTTGGTGTGCCAGGGCAAATGACATAAGTTAATCCATCTTTGTTGCTAGCAAATCTAATAGTTACTTTCACAGGTTTTGTCGATGACTAATGCGTTCCCATTACCGCTCATATCTCTTTATTCAACTTTTGAAGAGTTATTTCAATTTCTAGAACAATGGCAAGAATAGGAATCTTATCCTGAGATAGAGATCAAAGTTCCATATCCACCACATGTTACTGAGAAGTACATAATAAATCATTCTAGTACGAGTTTCCCTATATTCAATGGCAAGTTGGGCAATGCCAGGAAGCATATGATGCGCTTTGTGGAGATGTGTCTTATATATAACCTAGATAATGATTTGAAATTAAAGAAGTTCTCTAAGTCTTTGTCTAAGAAGGCTTACAATTGGTATGCCAACCTTGTTCCAAGCTCAATAGAAACTTAGCGACATATGTGCAAGCAATTCATGGAAAAATTATTTTCAACTTAAGAGAAAGTTACTCTAGTTGACCTTGGTTGGGAGCGCCAATATTTTAAAGAGGATTTTCTTGTTTATGTACAATGATTTCATGAAAGGGTTTTTAATTGTCAAGAATCTTGTGATGAATGAGAGCTTGTGAAGATATGCACTTTAGGTATATTTCGTGAATATAGAATTCATCTTGAAAATTTACAATTGCCTTTTTTTGCTACTTTAGTATAAGCTGGTAGGCGAACTAGCAATTCTCTTCTGATGAAAAAAGATGGTGAAGGTACTTATTCAAAGTACCTATCTGTGAATGCTATCATGCGATCACAAAATGGTGGAGAAAAGAGATTTAAAAAAGGGCTTAATAAAAATATTAACATACCTTTACCTTGTCCTTACCTTATGAAGTTTATGTCTTGCTGAATGAGTAGATCAAAAATAAAGTGATCCGTCTGCCTCACATGCCAAAGTTACCAACAAACAAAGACAAAGTTACTTCAAAGTGTTGCAAATATCATCCCCGAATGTGTCATCTAACCTATGAGTGTTGGAATTTGTGGTGCTTCTTTTACGATAAGCTTGACAAAAATGAGGTTATCCTTGAAGTGGGCGATGTTCATGAAAATCCTTTACCTGTTCACAATACGAGGCAATGCTAGGTTAATGCTATTATTGGTTATATTTATGCTATTGTTCACTTTTTTGTCTAATGAAGAAAATTTACCTCAATTGCCTCTACCATTGCCAAAGAAGCATAATAAGCAAGAGAATGAAATCTTTATTTCTAATGTTGCATATTCCTTCATGCGTCCTATGGTTTTCAAAATTTTCTTTGATCTACTTGGCTTTGATTCTGAGGCCAAACAAGCTACTATTATTTCTATCTCTCGTATTTCTATGGGAAATTATGGGATTTCTCATGTAAATCATCAACAGATTGGCCGTCTAGGTAACATAGCTTGCCAACAAATCATTTTTTTTATGAAGATTATTGTGTGAAGAATCACGATCACACTAGGCCTTTGTATGTGAAGTCTTACCTAATGGTTATCCAATGAGGAGGACCATGTTGGATCAAGGTGCTTCTATTAATATCATGTCATTTTCTACTTTTAAAGCAACAAATATAGACATTCATCACCTTGTTAAGCAGCTAATCACTATTAAAGGTTTCAATAAATAAGTTATGCCCATGATGGGCTACGTGATTGCTGATTTAAAAGTTGAACCAGTGCAAGGCTTGGTTTGTTTCTATATTATGGATTCACCTACTAGTTATTATCTTTATTGGGCAGGAAATGGATGCATACTTATCATATTATTTTCTCGACGGAGCATTAATGTGCTAAAGGATTTTGGTATGGCAAAGAAATTTTTATTTGTGGTGTTGATGGTCATTTTAAACTCTATGAGTCTCACTTGGCTGACGCTACCTTTTATCATGTTTTCACTGAAAAGGATGAGAATGCCATCACGTTGCTAAGAAGTGTTCCTTTGCCATGGTGAAAAGAATATAAAGGTGTTTCTTCAACGCTCCAAGCTCCAAAAAGAACTAGAAAATGCCAACACCAAGAAGAGAATGATGTGAAGGTTGACTCCTATATAAGGAGTAACAACAAGAAAGTTTATCACTTATGATGGTGCGCGGGGTCAGTAACTTCAACTATTCCTAATCTTACAACAAGTGAATTTTCTAGTAAGTTTGCTGCACTTGAAGTTTGCATGACTGAGGAGGCAAAATCTTTAGTTCCTGGTTTACCATTGCAAGAAACTCAAGAAGCATCTGAGCCAATGCAAGATGTTCCAAAGCCTCAAGTAGAAAAGCTAGAGTAGATTGATGTGTTTATAGATGGGGCCAGTATTAAGCCTTTATTTGTAAGCAAGAGTTTAGCAAATGAAGAATAATCTTATAAGTCTGCTAAAGGAATATCAAGATGTGTTTGCTTGGAGCTATGAGGATATGCTTGGCCTAAATCCAACTTTAATTTTTCATAATTTGAGCATAAGGCTAGATATAACACTCCTTCTTGCTTACTTTTATTGGCTTCAAAAATCCCTAATCACAAACATGATCTTGTATACGTCCATCTCATTAGATGGGCCATGGTGAAGCGATCCAATGCAGAGTCCATCAAGATTAATATCTAGCACATACATGCTTTCTTTCTTGTAACACAACATTTTTGGAGCTCTAAAAGTACAACAATTATAAGAAAACAAAAGGTAATTTTCCAACCTACATTGAACATCAATTATAGATCATGCTTAAAGAAGCAGAACTCATTTACACTCCATCTCACATGTATTGGGTAATTTTTTTACAGTAGCCAATCGTTATCAATGTCGTTGATTTCCCATATACATTTTAAAAAAACTGGTTAAGTAGCTCATGCTACATGGCTAGTTTTGATTATGTGGTAGTAATCTATATTGTTATAGTATATGTTACTCAGGAAAAACATTCCAAAAGTATCTACACCATAATACAATTCTACACCATATGATAAATAATCCCAAGACACAAATAATGGGGCTGCAACAAAAAGAAACAAACACATATAAACTAACCGAAAATCATTAAAAATATAAATAGAAATATATCACTAAAGCAAGTAAAATCAAAGAAACTGAAAGAAGAAAATTAAAATAATGCAAGTATATAAGATATAATAAATAAAATTTAGAAATAAAATTTCTCACATAAATTTTTGTCTGCTTAGTTATAATCCTTTTATTTTGCTCACCATGAGAACTTTGTATAATCAAGACTCTATACTACCAAAAAGTGAGTAATGACCAAAGCAACACATAGAAGACTTCAACTCCCAAAAACACACCCTTGCAATTACTAAGGACCAAGTGAAATAACGGAAAAAAACAAATCAGACATGGATGGAATGACGCCATTTTTTTATAACTATTAAATGAACCGCACTTCAGTACAAGTTTTACTATGCATATATTAGTCTTAGTTTTAGAGTGTATCTTTGTTAATATTTTTATTAGTCGTTTGGTAGACCATTGATGGTCCTAACAACAATAGTGTAGCTGGAGTAAGTATATGTGGAGGCAATTATTTTAAGTTATAAAAAGCTTCTTTTAATAATTTTATAATATTTTTTCATGTGGGGTATTCATGAATTTTAATTCATAATTAAATAATTTAACACTGCTCAAACACTGCATAAAATTTTTTTAAATATTAAGGTACGTAGGGATCTTGCTTCTTAGACTTAGTTAATAGATTTTATATAGTGATGACAAAATTAGACTTGACCCGATGATCTGGCTCAACCCACTTAACACCAAAGCCTGACTGACCCTATTTGGCTAAAAAAATCAACAACCAGAACCTGGTTGTATTCATCTTGACCTAAACCTAAGACCAAAATGGCCTAAACCTAAATAACTTGAACCTAAAACAAATTAATATCTAAACCCAACAAGATTGAACTTTAACCCAAATAAACCCGATAGGTCAAGTACCCAAATCTAAACTGGAATCTGAATAACCTAATCTAAAGCTATTGAATACTAAAATTGACCTGATCTGTATTGAACTTGAACTCAAATAAACTTCACCTAAACCAACCCAAACCTAAAATCCACTCAACTCAAAATCAAATAACTCAACTTGAACCTAAATTTAAAAAGCCCAATTAAACCCAAACCAAAATAATCTAACCTAAGCTTGATTGACCCATCCAATTATGATACCATATTTTATACCTTGAATTGAGAATTATCATTCATAAAAGCCTTAAAGTTTCAAAAACTATATAAGAATTCTATAGGACTAAATACCCCCATGGCCCATGTATTCACTTGACCGGATACTCTCCCTGAACTTCAACTCAATCTGACTAGCCCCTAAACTTTGTTAAGTGAGTTAGTCAATTCCTTTGGCCGTTAATATGTGAGTCACATGATAAGTGTCCTATTACCGCTGTTTTTGGACTTGTAGAAGCCATAACAACTTCTTAAAATGAGTGACCACCTCTTGTTTCATTTCATTTTGTAATTAGAAAATTAGGCTAACCAAACAGGACCTCTTGTTTTCCAAGTTAGCCAATTCACTTGTGAGGCCTTAAAGAATGTAAGATCCCAAACTTTGAACCTTGACCTCTTAAACCCAAATCTATTGAAGTTTTGGAAGAGAAATCTTGTTGGGAATTTGGGTTAAAATAGCTAGCTTGAGTTTAGGTTTTCCAATTAAGGCTAAACTTTACAAACACATTTTTTTCATCAAAAGAAACTTGTTGGAGGCATTAAAAAGAAATCAAAGCTGTAAATCAACGTTCAATCACTCAATTTTGAAAATTGAACTCTAAACCTACAAAATTTGGACCAAACTCGTTTTCTTGCAAACTATGCCATTTTTTTTCTTCAAATTTAGGTTAAACACAAGGAAGCTATTTGTCCTAGAAATGCAAACATAAACTTTAAGATTTGCAATTTGGTCTTTGGATTCGAAATCTTCCCAAGTACTTGCAACAATTCCTACATAAACCTGGAAACCAAGCTGTTTTGGTGCAAATCTAATTTTTCATGATAGTACCCAAGATTCAACCATGAAAACTACAAATTTCCAGTTTTTAATAAACCAAAGATCTAAGTTATACTTCTTCAATTCAAACAAAAATGAACTAAGGCCATAACCCTTTAAAAACCATACGCACTAACTAAGAATTAAATCATATCAAAAAGCTATTTCGCAAGCTATGGCAGGTGCATAAGCAGAACATGATAAACTAATATTGCTTTTAAAGACTGTAGCAAAGGGGTTGAGCAGCAAAAACTTAGACTATGGCTTGAAAGTTTGGTTTATATATTTAGACATGTTTCAAGTGTGATTTCATACCTGCACTTAAAGTTTTAAGTCAAAATAAAAACTTTAGTAAAAAGTTAAACATTACGTCAAAGTTTGCAACCAATAAACAAATTTTGTAATAATCCTGATGGTGGTACCCATATAAGAAGATTGGGCCCCCATTGGGGCTAAACACCATCTTAAAGAAATTGGGCTCATTAAGAGTTTTAAGCCCAATCTAATCACAAAGGACAGATGTCTTAGATCTAACGGTTCAAGAGACAACCACTCCATCTTATGGTTCTAAATCTTAAAGCACATTATCCCAAAAGCCTATATAAAGGCATTCATGATCACATCTCAGGTATGAGATCACTTTTCTTGGTGTTTGCACCACACTAGAATCATTATTGACTTAAGTGTCGGAGTATCTTTTGCAGGTCTCCACGCTTCCCTTTCCAAAGTGTACTTGTGTGACGAACCAAGCTTCTGAACCTTCAGATCATTTACTGAGGAAGGTGCATCATCATTTGATGCCTACCGTAGTTTATCCATGAGTATAAACTTGGAACCTATTACTCTTGGAAAGGAGATGCAGCATCCGGATACTTAGCCTGATCCTCCAGACAAGATGGCAGGAAAAGCCCTATTTATTGATGACAAAAAAGGAGCAGAAGACAATACCTCAGCATCCACATCGCCAAGCCAAGCAATCGAAAATAAAAAGTGGTAGGGCAGACATAACTTTCCACCAAAGGCATCCGATACAAAATACCCCTTTCCTCATAAGAGTAGAGTTTGAAAGTATGAATGCCCAGTGGACAAGCAAGCTAGATTCCATCACGGCCATCATGGCTAAGTACTTTTCGCAGCCCCCTCAGCAAGCACAAGCACTGCCCGTACCTTGAAGCAATTTTCATTATCCATACACACAAGGTGTCCAAGCCAATATGCCTCCACTGGCACAACAAGCTTACCGGAGAAAATAAAAGTCCCTCACTTTGAACCATATGACGGGACTGGGGACCCGACGGACCATCTGAGCCATTACGAAAATATTATGACTCTGGCTAGTTTCTCAGATGTGGCCATGTGTCAAGCCTTTCCAATGACACTCATGGGGGATGCCCAAACATGGTACTCCGGTCTTCAAGCAGAATCTATAGGTTTGTGGGATGACCTCAACAAGGCATTCACCGACTACTTTTTTGGAAGGAAAGCCTGCACGCGAGTGCTTACCCACCTCTTTGCTATAAGGCAAAACAAAGGGGAATCCTTGAGAAGTTACGCAGACCATTTCAGCCAGGAAGCATTAAAGGTGCTTAATTTGGCCGAAAATGAGTTTTTACTCTTAATGGCCGGGGGACTTTAGCCAGATTCAGAATTCGCCAAAGCATTTGTGAAAAAGCCCACAAAAAAGAAGCAAGAGTTCTTGTAAAGAGCCTTAAAGTTTATGAATGCTAAGGACATTATGGAATTTAGTGTGGAACAACGAAAAAAGGAGTCTAGGCAGGTTGACTACCAAGGGCCTGTTAAAAGGCAAAGGCAAGACAGAAGATCATGGCCACATCTTGGCCTTTCTCGAAGGGAGTACACAAGTGAAAGCCGAGAAAGAGTAAAGTTCACACCACTTACAGCCCCAAGATCAGTTATTCTTCATGCTATCCAAGATAAAAAGTATCTTAAGTGACCAGAAGCCAAGAAAGGCGAGCAGATAGGCCCCAGAGCAGACCATTATTGTGAATTTCACAAGATTGTCAGGCATGAAACCGACAATTGTAGATTGCTCAAGGAGCAAATTGAAAAATTGATTAAAGAGGGGAAGCTCAACAAGTACATCAGACGCTATGGAAACTGCAGCAATGATGCTTATAAAGAAAACTCCAAATTTAAGAAGAAAGATGACTATGGGGATAAAGATAATCAGGTCAGAGGAAAGAAGAACCACTATAAAAAGAAACCAACGGAAGCAACAATCCATCATATTGCTAATGAGGTTACCTCTAAAAGGGGAAAGGAACATGCTGCTCCAGGATCCTCAATTGCTCATAGAACCTCAGGACTTATTGTCAATGCAGTAATAGCTAGGCACAAAGTTAAAAAGCTTATACTAGATACGGGAGCACCTCCTAGCATTCTCTACGAGTCTATTATCAAAAGAATGACGTTTTGACAAAGCAAGGATCAAGCTTCACCATCATCAAATCAAGGGACCAGGAAACAATCCTCTGCCAGTAGTAGGGAAGGTTGTGCTTCTAGTAACATTTGGGGATGGAGAGAAGAAAGAGGCTATAAAAATGGTCAAGTTCAAGATCATTGATGCGCCTGCAACCTACAATGGTTAAATTAGATTCTACGCTATGCAAGAATTTGACATCCGTATCAGGCTCAAAACATTGGAGATAACCCTCCCAACCAAAGATGGAATAGCAATTATCTCTACCAGCATAGCAGAGACAATCTTGGCAATCACTTGGTTGCACCATCCTGATAACCTAGATATGCAAACCCAAGAGAAGGAAAAAAAAGGAACACTAGTGGAGGCAATGAAAGAGATAATCCTCAACGATGTAGACCATAGTAAGAACACTAAGGTAGAAACTACCCTCGATAAAGAAGAGGAAGAAGAGTTGATTGTTTTCCTCAAAGACAAGATCATATTGTAGACCTAAAGGAAACCTTTAATGCCTTGCGAAAATATAAAATGAAACTTAACCCAGCCAAGTGCACTTTTGGGGTAAGCTTAGGGAAATTCCTAGGCTACATGGTCACTCATCGAGGCATAGAGGCCAACCCAAAAAAGGTAAAAATAGTATTTAACATGGCTCCACCCAAGGACATAAAAGGTTTGCAGACATTAACAGGAAGAATCACATCCCTTATAAGGTTTTTAGCAGGATCGGCTCAGAAGTGCCTTCCATTCTTTCTCGCACTAAGGAAGAAAGTGAATTCACCTTCATTGTGGGATGAAGAATGTTAAAAAGCCTTCAACCAAATTAAGGTTGTAATGCCCGGACAATCCAAAGTGAGTAGGTCCCGGGGTAAGTGAATTAGGAATCAAAGAATTTTCCTTAATTGAGATTAAAGCTCAACTAATGTGAGGGGACATTAAATTAAGTGTTAGGCATTCATGAAATTAAGCTTGGCTTAGGCCAAGAGAAATAATGGTGAAAATGGTGGATTTCAAAGATGAGGGACTCAATTGAATAAAGGAATTGTTGTAAGTTGGGCTCAATTGCCCAAATTCAAAAGATTGGAGGACTAAGTGGGGAATTGGCCCATTTTCATGGCCTTGGATGCCATGGCTGGCCATGCCCATTCAAAATAATATATTTTATGCCACCTCCACCTCCACTCACAATTAAATAATCCTCCACCCATACCTCCACTCACCTTTGTCCCCCACCTTCACTACTTCATCATTTAACTTCACCAACTCTTCCAATTTGTCCCCCCACTTTGTCTCCCACTTCCCATTAGAATTATTACTCCACTAAGGCATTATTTCCATCTATTTTGGACACCCATAACCGGCCATACACTCCTCCCACTCATTCAAACACACTCATTCACTTCCCAAGCCAATTTTGCTCTCAAACTCTCTCTTTCTCTCTCCAAATTTGGCCATCACTCTTTCTTTCTCTCTAAACACATTTCCAACTCTCTTCTTCCTCTAAAAATTCTTCCATATCAATATCATAGCCTTCCTCAAATTAAAATCAAGTGTTCTTGGTGGAGTTCATGCTATAAAGCCATAAAGAGCAAGAATCAAGCAAAGAATTCCAAGAAATCCAAGGAGGAAGTTTCGGCCACCTATCTTTCTTGGTGGGTTTGAGCTCTTCTCAAGGGACTCTTTATATAAATAAGCTTCTAAACTCATTGGAAGGAAGAATCAAGAAGAAAATTTGAAGAACATTAAACACACAAAATTCGGTCTCACTTCCTAGTCAAGGTTTCGTTAGTGTGAACCAAGTATTCTTGGTGTTTTGATTTCTTTAAGATAATTACCAAGTGTTCTTGGTATTTTATGGATTACTACTTTATTTGGCCATTTTGGTTCTTGTGCTAAAAAATCACTTCTAGAATCAACAAGCAAGGAAACTGAAGGAAAACAAGCTTCTAAGAAGCTTTCAGTATTGGTAAGGATTCCTATACTCTTTGAGTATTCGGGACCTTAGGTGATGATCAAAGAACCATATGATCCTAGTTGTGCTAAGATGGCATAAGTTAAATTATTGCTTCGGCAATTTTGTATCGCTCATGAGCTAAGTTAAGTAAGCAAGCATTATGGGCTAGGATTTAAGTAGGCCACCTTAAATTCCTATGCTAAGTGAGATCCCCGAAAATGAAAAGTATGTGAAATTAATGAAATAAAACTTGAGGGATGCTTGCTGCCCTTCTGTAAATCAAGGTGTTAAGTGGCGTGTGTTTGCGTGCTTCTATAAATTTGTTGCGCATGTTAACCCCCGATTTCGATTATTATTGTATAGGTATGTATCTTTGTGTTTTCTTTGTCTTTATGTTTTCCTTGCAAGAATTTGGAATAATTATTGCCATTACATTCTTGGCATATGTTAGGCCTTAAAGGCCATATGTTAGGCTTTGGAAGCCATACGGAATCCTTATTGAGTTTTAAAACTCACCTACCCTACTATACTTTTATAAGTAAAAGTGTGCTCGAAAGATTGAGCTAAAAGTCTTGAGTACTCTTTTTGTGGTATAAAGGTTGGGTATGTGTATGGCATTGCTCAATTATACTAAGTATTCTAAGTATTTTAAGTTGCTTGAAAATCAAGCTAAGAAGCGTGGACTTTATATGCAGGACTACGAGTCTAGAATTTGTGGGAACAACGTCTTAAGGTGGATAATTAGTGTTCCATGGCACTATGATTTATGGTTTGCTTTTAAGCATGTAATTTGTTGGTCTACGTTTAGTGACCAAATTATGGACTTAGCTAAAATTTGGCCAAACTTGGCTTTGGGCTTGTATATGGACTTGGACATTTTTGGGTGTTTTTATTGCTTGGTGGACTTACCAAGGCCCATGCATAAATTTATGGGTTATGTTTTCATGAAACTTGAAGCATGTTGAAATTGGGCTTAAATGCATGTTTTGGGCTTAAATAAGAACTTAGAAAATTTGAATATTTTCTTGGTAAATTTTGGGCCATATGCATGTTAAGTACTAAAAGGCCATAAGCCCATGTTTATGTTGAAAGCATGCTATGTTTGGCTATGTATGCGCACTTGGTAAAGAACATGCAAGTAAACTTAGAAAAGCATGAAATTGGATGCTTGTGTAAAGATTGGCTAATAAGGAAATTCAAGTGCACGTATGTGAATTAATGCATGCCTAAGCATTAGTTGCATCTAAAGGCATTAAGTGATTATGTGCACTAGTGAACACCAAAACACATAAGCATGCAAAGCATATGCATGAAAATAAGTTTCCAAACTCAAGTTGGTGTTTCAGTTGCCATGCATATTCTTGGCTAAGCTTGGTAAAGACCATGAAAAATGAACACATGAAATCCACATAGGTGCTAGTTTGTTTCCAAGAGCCCTTAAACTTAAACCTTTAATAAAGAACACAACAAGCTAGTACCAGTAAGTATCCTGGGGTTCGTGCCCATAAGTCTTAGGGAGTAATAAAAGCCCTTTCGGTTTAATTAAACTTCCACTGCATGTTTTAGATAATTTGGTCCCAATGGGCTAGGGGCAATTTAGGGCACGACAAAGGGTGAATTAGGCTGCTTGCCTGTCCTTAAGAGCCCACGGATAGGCGAACCCCTTATATGTTACTTATCAGTTACTCAAGAAACAGGGGCAGCAACTCTCATCTAGGAAGAACAGGGAACCCAAAACCCAGTATACTTTGTTAATCGAGTCTTTCAAGGGGCAAAGCCCAGATATCCTGAAGTAGAGAAAATAATATTGATGCTCATCACTGCAGCCAAGAAGGCTTCGACCATACTTTCACTCTCATCCCATAATTGTGCCTACTTCATATCCATTGTGGCAAATCATAGGAAAGCCAGAATTATTAGGAAGGCTCACAAAATGGAGCATAGAGCTTACTGAGTTTGAGATAAAATAAGTCCCCCAACTAAATATCAAATCACAAGCATTGGCAGACTTTATCTCCGAGTGCACTCCTTACCAGACTACAGAGGTGATAGGAGAATGGATAGCACATACAGATGGCTCATCAAGTTTTAGAGGGTGTGGCATTAGAATAGTCCTAGTAAGCCCGGATGGGGTAAGGACAGGCCATGCTTTCAAGCTTAATTTTAAGGCCACAAATAATGAAACAGAGTATGAAGCAGCCATTACAGTACTGCAAATATGCAAGAACCTGGGGATAAGGGAGGTAAGACTTCGAAGTGATTCTCAAATAGTCACCAAACAAGCTCAAGGCAACTATGAAGCCAAGGTACCCACAATTATTAAATACCATAAGGCACTAAAAAATATGATGGCAACATTCAATAAGGTGACCATTGAAAATATCCCGTGGATTGAAAATAGTCAAGAAGATGCTCTAGTTAAAGTAGCTTCAGCATTTGAAGCACCCTCAGATTTTCACATTGATGCCATCGAAAAGCCAAGTATTTGTAAAAGTATAGTCATGGCCATCTAGCAAAGTAAAAATATGGGATGGACGCACCCAATAAGGAGTTACTTGTCCACAGGCCAACTTCCAGAGGACCCTAAGGAGGTGATCAAGCTAGAAAGAAAGCTCGCTAAGTTTTACCTATCCAAGGACAGCACACTATATTTTTGGTCTTTCACAGCCCCATATAGAAGGTATCTTTCGGAAAAATAGGCTAATTATGCGCTAAGAGGAGTTCATGAAGGCATTTGTGGGAATCATATTGGTGCTAGGAACTTAATGAGAAAACTCATCCTTCAGGTGATATTATTGACCTACGTTAGTAGATGACGTAGCCAAGTTTGTCAAGAAATGTGACAAATGTCAAAGGTTTGGCATAATATCAAAAAACACAGGAAACAAATGACTCCAATCACTACGCCATGGCCCTTTGCAAAATGAGGGGTGGATATCCTTAGACCATTTGCTCCTACCTTAGGGGGGGAGGAAATTCTTGATAGTTTCCATTGATTACTTCACTAAGTGGGTTGAGGCAAAACCCCTAGCAAAAATCAGAGAGCAAGAGACAAAGGACTTTGTATGGCAACAAATAATATGTAGATTTGGCATTCCACGGGAGATTGTCACTGACAATGGCACACAACTAATAGGAAATAGGTTCTTCAAGTTCCTAGACGAACTAAATATCATCCATTGCAAAACCTCAGTAGTGAGGCCACAGTCCAATGGCTTTGTGAAACTTGCCAACAGATGCATTCTTGAAGCTTTAAGGAAAAAGCTAGATCAAGCCCTTTGAGCATGGGCTGATTTGATCTCGGAAGCCCTTTGGGCTCACAGAGCAACAGATAAGACTTCTACAGGAGAAACGCCTTTTCCGTTTAACATATGGCACTAAGGCTATAGTACCAGTGAAAATCGGCATCCCTAGCTATAGGGTTCTTTATTTCAATGAAAAGGCAAACAATGAAGAGCTAAGGATCAGCCTAGATGTGTTGGATGAGCTCAGGGAGGCTGCTGAAATAAGGACTTCGGTTTATAAAGAAAGAGTGGCCATGTATTATGACTTCAAGATCAAGCCAAGACACTTCCAGGTGGGAGACTTGGTGTTACGTCAAGCAGAAGCCTCTCGGCAGGAGTTGAACAGAGGAAAGTTCAATCCATGATGGGAGGGACCTTATGTTATAAAAAAAAGTCACCGGAAAAGGGGCATATAGACTCAAGCACTTAGATGGTATGGAAGTACCAAGAACATGGAATGTCGATGCCCTCAAAAAATATTATCAATAAGACGAAGTGCATTCAAAACATAGTATCACATACGAAAATGCACACCTTAAGATAAGGTAAACACAATATAAAGAGCCCAAATATGGCAAACAAAGTTGAGAAAAGAGGTGACGGTAGTCAGCCAGAAATAGTGAGAATATGAGGTGACGGTAGTCAGCCTATACCTTAAGAAGAAAGGCGACGGTAGTCAACCAGAAGTAGTGAGGAAATAAGATGATGGTAGTCAGCCCATACCTTAAGAAGAAAGGCGACGGTAGTCAACCAGAAGTAGTGAGGAAATAAGATGACGGTAGTCAACCCATGCCTTAATAAATGAGGCGAGGGTAGTCAGCCAGAAATAGTGAGGAAATGAGGCGACGGTAGTCAGCCTATGCCTTAAGAAGATAGGCGACGGTAGTCAGCCAGAAGTAGTGAGGAAATGAGGCGACGGTAGTCAGCCCATGCCTTAAGAAATGAGGCAATGGTAGTTAGCCCATGCCTTAAGAAGACAGGCAATGGTAGTGAGCCAGAAATAGTGAGGAAATAAGGCAACGGTAGTCAACCCATGCCTTAAGAAAAGAGGCGATGGTAGTCAGCCAGAAGTAGTGAAGAAATTAGGCGACGGTAGTCAGCTAGAAATAGTGAGGAAATGAGGTGACGATAGTCAGCCCATGCCTTAAGAAGAGAGGCGACAGTAGTCAACCAAAAGTAGTGAGGAAATGAGGCGACGGTAGTTAGCCCATGCCTTAAGAAGAGAGGCGACGGTAGTTAGCTAGAAGTAATGAAAAAATGAGGTGGCAGTGGTCAGCCTATGCCTTAAAAATAGAGGTGACGGTGGTCAGCGAGAAGTAGTGAAGAAATAAGGTGATGGTAGTCAGGCCATGCCTTAAAAAGAGAGGCGACGGTAGTCAGCCCATGCCTTAAGAAGAGAGGCGACGATAGTCAACCAGAAGTAGTGAGGAAATGAGGCGACAGTAGTCAGCCCATACCTCAAGAAGAAAGGCGGCGGTAGTCAGCCAGAAGTAGTGAATAAATGAGGCGGTAGTGGTCAGCCCATGCCTTAAAAATAGAGGTGACGGTAGTCAGCCAGAAGTAGTGAAGAAATAAGGCGACGGTAGTCAGGCCATGCCTTAAAAAGAGAGGTGATGGTAGTCAGCCCATGCCTTAAAAAGAGAGGCGACGGTAGTCAGCCAGAGGTAGTGAAGAAATTAGGGGACGGTGGTCAGTCCATGCCTTAAGAAAAGAGGCGACGGTAGTTAGCTCCAAATAGGTATGGAGGCAGCGGAAGGTAGCCTCCAAATGTTTGGAGACAATGGTAGCTAGATTCAAAAGGGGAGGAGCCGTCAGGAGTTAGCCAAAAGGGAGAAGAAATAAGGCGGCAGTGGTCAATCCATGCCGCGAAAAGTAAAGGTGACGGTTGTAAAAAAAAGAAAAAAAAGGGCAAAGGGAATAAAACGAAGGCGGCGGTATATCCGCCGAGTGGATTTTATTTTTTCAAAATTTATTTCCAAAAAAGTATCTTTTTTAAAGATATTTCTGAAAAAGTACTTTCAGAAATATTTCTAGAAAAGTATCACTTTTAGAAATATTTCTTCATGGGGAATATTTCAAAAATATTTTCCTAAAATGGAAATACCTTTAAAAAGGTTGTTTATCTTCACTTTATTGGAAAATAAAAAGTATCATAAGCCTCTATTAGAGCTCTATCACGCCCTGTTGAGGCTGGGGGGCAAATGGTGGTACCCATATCAGAAAATTGGGCTTCCATTGGGCCTAAACACCATCTTAAAGAAATTGGGCTCATTAAGAGTTTTAAGCCCAATCTGATCACAAAGGACAGATGTCCTAGATCTAACGGTTCAAGAGACAACGACTCCATCTAATGGTTCTGAATCCCAGGGCACACTATCCCAAAAGTCTATATAAATGCATTCATGATCACATCTCAGGTATGAGATCACTTTCCTTGGTATTTGCACAACACTAGAATCATTATTGACTTAAGCGTCGGAGTATCTTTTGCAGGTCTCCACGCTTTCCTTGCCAAAGTGTACTCGTGCGATGAACCAAGCTTCCGGACCTTCAGATCGTTTACTGAGGAAGGTGCATCATCACCTGATTAAATCAATTCCAACAAACTCAAGTGTGTTTCTAACCATCTAACCTTATTTCTTTAGTAAATGTAGCTAATAAAGCCTTCATAAACAAACATTTGCATGAAACTAAGAAAATGCTAAGCATTTCATAAGAGTGTGTTATTAACAACCTATAAAACTAGAAGTTCTAGGTTTTACAACCTGCGGAGTTCCTGATATAGCTTCATGTTGGTCAATTAAATCAAAACCAAAGCAATGGTTTTCAGATTGCTTTTTCTATTCAACCAAGGAACACTTTTTTGTTGATTTATACACATCTAGCCATGGTTGCTAATCCACACCCCTCAACTTTGCTATTTCTATTAAACAATGAAGCATCGCATCTTTCTTCTTCGTCTTTATCCCCAATTACAAAAGCCTTGTATCGTTCCCCAACAAAATCACAGCATTTTCCTGCTTCTATTATGGCTGACGGCATTAACAAGACATTCATCACTTGACATGCACATAAAGGTCAAAGGGGTGGATTGACCCATTGGATAAAGTTTAGGGGTTGAATTGGAACGAATTGAAGTTCATGAGAAATAATGTCCTAGTGAAGTGAGTTTAGGGGGCAATGGGGTATTTAGGTGAATTTATTAAATTTTAAGTACATAGAAATATTGATTCCCAATGTTCGGTACTGGGAATTAAGATATATATACAAGTATTTTAATATTTTAAAAGTTACATAAGAATTTTTTTTAATTTTTAAAATATTTAAAAAAGTTAATTTTCAATTACCGATATTTCATACCCTGAATTGGGGAATAAAATTTATAAGCACTTTAAATTTTTTAAAAAAATTTATAACTTAATCTCTAATTCATCTCCTTCAATTCTCACAAAAATGCCGTGGAACATAAAAGAAAAGGACAGAAAAAAAAGGTTAAACAGTGTGTTTTGATTTGAATAGCAAATTAGCCTACGGTCCTTTGTATATGGGAATAATGTTACAAATTTTCATGGACAAGAGTCAATAAAGGGTGTGGACTAAAAGGATATCTAAATTTCCTTCGCCATCAAGGCTCCTAGGCTTTTGTAACGTTTGTAACGTTTTTATCATCATTAACTCGCATTTCCAATTGCGAGTTCGTTTCCGATTGCCGTGCTTTTGCAGTGCGGAGCCTCCAGTGTTTGTTTTTCATGCTCCTTCCAACGTGCGATAAGGTTCGCAAAGTTTCTTTAATTTCCCCTTTTTATGTTTATTTTTTATCAATCATATTACAACTTTAGTAACTCTCTTGAAAATATTTTCATAATCCTTATTTATACTTTTAAATACTCCTCATTTCATAATAAATGAAACGCTTCTTTGGATATGGAAATTAAAGTATATGTAATTTGTGTTATTTTTTATGTAGTGAAAATTTAAATAATGATTAAATTTTTTTTTTTTTGAATTTTGTGCAATGAGAGATTGAGTGAAGATTAAAAAAAAAAATTTATTGAATTTTGTGTAATTGAAGTTTAAATGTAAATAAAAATGTAAATTGATTACTTAAAATTTTCCAAAAGAAGAAACATTTCAATATTTTTAGGACATAAAAAAAAATTCATTTCATCTAAATTGGGATGAAAGTAGTATAAGGAACAAATTAATTTTTAAATTGCTATTTTTGAAAAATTAGAGATTTTGGTATAATTTTAAACAATTAAGAAACATTTTTCTAGAAACTTTAGTATACATAACGCAGATGATGAATTTGAAATAAATTAATAAAAATTCAAATTTTCTAATAGGTCCCTGACCCTATTCATCCTTTTGATGGCATGAAGAAACAGAAACGCGTGGAAAAATTTAACTCTATTGTTTACAAATTAAATAATGAATGATTTTCATTTTTTAGCAATTGTCTAGAATTAGCAACTTATTGAGCTACTAAGTCAACTAACTTTATTCTCCCATTCGCCCAAGCAATGCCAGAAATACTATTTAGTTGACATCAAATGTGTTAAATACTGTTATCGCTAGATATATTGCACCCTGAATTTTTAAGATATACCACATGGTATATCATGCTATACACTGTTACCATTTTTATAAAAAATAAATATTAGAATATTTTTTTAAGATGAAATAATTTATTTAATAATTTATTTTTACACATTTTATATATATTCTAATTTTTCCCATCATAATTTGTCAAATATAAATAAAATATATATGATAGAAAATATTTAGTTGGGGTAGTATATACTAGAAATCCAATTGGGGGGTTATTGTTCAAAACCAGTTACACAACAAGGACCTTCAAACTGGTACCATCCATTAAATTTTTATAAGCCAAACTATATATTTAGCCCCTGAACTTACTCAACTCGCATGAGTTGGTCAACAACTCAATACTCAGTAAATATAAGTTCCTGAACTTTGAAAAACTATGCAAGTTAATTCATTAGCTTAGACATATTGATGGGAAAATTGTAAAAGTCCTCTTGATCTCTTTTATTCTAGCACATGATACTATCTCCTGTACCTAGAGATGAAAGTTCAAGTTGTAAGATTGGGTTTGGGTTGAAACCCGATTTTTATAGCATGTCCCTAACCCTATCCTGACACTATTCTAGTCATAACCCAAACTAACCCTAAATCTTACTGTTTTATTTTGTGATGTTCTGATTGGTTTCTGTCAATATTTATCTTTTGACAAATATTCCTAGAATCATTAGAATAAATTATTGCAATAATAGTATAAACGAACTAGAAGGGAGCTCTTAGTCTGCTATAGGTCAAGCAAATATGTATGGATCAATCAAATATACATATTTGTTATAGTACTAATATTATAAATAAAAGAAGTAGTAAATAAAAATTATGAATGATTTCTAAAAATTAATTAATGATTACTTCAAAGAATTGAAAAATTAATTCGGTAAATATAAAATATGTGACATAAAATCAAAGACCCGACATTTCTAATATGCCAGAAGAAAGTTTGATCCCACTCCATTTCTTGTTTACTAACTTTAATGAAAAAAAGGCTCCAATCAATTTCAAATGGATTGAAATTTTGTAGGAACCCAATTTTGATAAAACAAACTTGTTAGAAGTGGAAAAATTGGATTTAGATTTGTGAGTGAAAAGTTTGACATTGTAAAGAAATGAGTATTGCCGTAATTTTCAATGAATAATTTTCCCACACTTTTCATTGATAGAAGATCAAAAAATATATACAGATAGTTGTACAGCTAAATAAGGAAACAAGTAAACTGTAAGGCTAAAACTAAGCTATTGTTACAAAATACAATCCTGGAAATCAGCCTTAAAACCATTCTCCAAATATAGAAATAATGACAGAATATTGGCCATGATTTTTTGCTATACATGCTCTGTTTTGGTGTGAATAGAATCTTCGCATGCTTCCCTTATACGCCCCTGCAAGATTGGGCTTCCATCGGCAAGACCAATCTTGTTACGAAGCAATTCTGTGCACTGTTTTGACAATGGCTTTGTTAACAGATCAACCAATTGATCCTGAGTATGGACATGTTTAACTTGGAGGCTTCCTTTTTGCACTAAGTCACGCACAAAATGAAGGTCGATCTGAATATGTTTCATGCGCGAGTGATTTACTGGGTTAAAGCTGAGATGGGTGGCTCCAAGGTTATCACATAGCAGCTGGGGAGATTCTTTGATTGGAAAAACTAGTTCCTTGAAAAGAGTAGACAGCCACATTGTCTCAGAACCCGCATTAGCTAATGCCCGATATTCAACCTCAGTTGAGGAGCGCGCAACAGCCCATTGTTTCTTTGAGCTCCAAGAAATAAGATTAGGGCCCAAAAAGCTAATATAAGCAGAGGTTGATGTTTGGTCATCCACATTTCCAACCTAATCGGCATCGGAATATGTCTTTAAGATGGAAGGTCCAACTTTATGAATCTGAATACCATAGAAAATGGTTTGTATGAGGTAGCGGAGAAGCCTTTTTGTTGCTGTCCAGTGATTTGTAGTCGGCTTGTGCATGAATTGAGAAAGTTTGTTGACTGCAAAAGAGATATCAGGTCGTGTCAAGGAAAGGTATTGAAGGCTGCCAATTATTCTACAGAACTCAGAGCTGTCCACAGCAGCAGTACCATCAACTAGTTGAAGAGAATGTATCGTAGAGAGAGGTGTTGAGACATCTTTTGCACCACTCATACTGGTGTTGGCTAAAAGTTCTCGAGCATATTTATGTTGTGAGAGGAAAAGCCCAACACGAGTAGGAATGACCTCAATCCCCAAGAAAAAATGAAGAAATCCGATATCCTTGAGAGAAAATGTGACGGAACGGGGCCCAGTGCCCCTAATCTTGTAGGCTCTTAGGGATAATGAATCCCACTAGTTACAGTTGGCTAACTATTACTCGTCAATATAAATTAAAACAATTTATATGCAACTAGTTACTTAGCCTACTCAGATTAAGTTATGCATGCTTCTGACTTGGCAATGCAACCGAAATTTAAAAGTCTTGAATTAAAACATTGCTCGAGCATTTCATTAAAACATACTGAAAACGTACCAAGTCATTGAAATACTAGTTGCTTTAACTACAAGTAACAGTTTTGTGCATACATTACAACTCTAGCATGCACCCAAAAGTAACAAGATGGATTTACATCCTAATGTATCCCAATAGAGGCAACTTACTTAGTACACAAAGTACTATGTACAAGAGACAAAATTACTACTAACTAAGATCATTTACTTGAGCCCACCTTGAGCTAAGCCAAGCTCCAAGTGTAGCCCTTCACTAGACCTTGTTCTTGTGTACTCTTAGCCTCTACACTGTAAAGGCACAACTTGGTTAGCACATAACTTATACTGCAAGAAACTAGAATCACTAGGATTCTCAATAAAATACCTGCAAAACAGAAAGCTTAGGCCTCAGCTATCACTTCAGTGATTAGGCCCGGGATTAGATCCTGCACAATAAAACTAAGGGAATGAGTACTTAAAAGTACTCAGTAAGGATTCCCTTCTTGAATACCTGCAAAGAAATATGCAACAAATATGCAATATGGCAACCAAGCAATCAAACATGCAATTCAAACAACAAACAATCAACAAAATGCCAAAAATGCAATGTATGGATGTATGGTATGGAATGCACACAACACAAGCACTTGGGACTTTCTGCACTTAAGTGCCTTAATTCTTGCCGTGAGCTCAAACGGCTGAGGTACTTGAGATACTGGCCCTCGTATCCCGGACACTTTACCTCAATTAAGTCCCATCTACGGGTTCTAGAGTAGGTCGTCACCTATCTCAAACTTACCCGCCTTTACCCTTGATTTATTGTACAGGGTAGTCTTACTATGTGGTTTAACTAGTCAAACCCTCAAGGTTTAACTCAAAATACTACTAGTGGCTCACTTACCAAACCAAATGGCTTGGTTGGGATCGACTTAGGTTTTTCTCTCTATTGACCATATGTAATTGATACTCTATATGGCCAATAAAGAGTCTAAAAACCCACTTAATCCCCTTAATTTCCATGTAAAAACTTAAATACTATGAGTTACTTAGCCACCAAGTCACATTTCTTTTATACTTAACCACACAACTTGACTACCTTCCAAATAACGCACAATTCCCGCCTTAGGAACGAATTCTAGACCCAACCGAGGCTATGGAACGTCTTAGAATAGCCTAGGGATAGAAACCGAGAGTCTAAGTTAATCTTAGGATGGCCGGAAATCGAGGCCAAATTGGCACTTGGCGACGCGGCGCCAAAGAGCAAATGCTTTTGGCGACGCGGCGCCGCCGAGTAAACGCTCTGTGTACATTTTCGCTTCTTGGCGCCGCGGCGCCAATTCACGGACGAATTGGCGACGCGTCGCCAATTCTGTTTTTCTGGGTTTATGCGACAGCATCGCTCTTGTACACAAACTACTCAAACTCTCTCATTTCTAATCCAAACTTAATGGGTCTTGTTTCTAATTCATCCCAACATACAAAGCTACAAAACCATGCATTATTTGAGCTTAATTACTTGAACCCTTACCTCAATTTTAGCCACAAAGCAAGCAATGCAACAAAGCTTCCTAAGCTCAATTGAGCTTCCTTGAGTTCCAAGCCTAAAACCAACGAAATTTGGCACCCAAACCAATCAAACCAAGACCATTTCTAGCTCTAGAAACAACCTATAAACACACCAAATGATCTCAAGAAGCTTACCTACGAAAATTGGATTCCAAAACAAGCTCCAAAGATCAAAGGAAGCAAGAACACTAGCAAAGGGGCTTAGTGATCTTTCTAACACCTTGGGCACCCTTGATTCAATGAGAACTTGCAAGAAAATGGAAGCTTGGGCTGTGATTTTGGGAGAGGAGAGGGAGCTACGAATTTTTGGTGTTGCAATGAAATGGCTAAGTATGAAGAAGAGAAGAAGAAACTTAACTTATAAGCTTATTAAGCAACTTTTCTCTCCCTTGCACTTAAGCCCTCATACTTTCATTTGTTTCAAATAACTCACCAACTCACACTCCAAACTCACTTTTCTTTGTTTTAAAAAGATACTAAAAAGCTTCCCAAACTTAATTTTCTTGAACACTTTAGCCACTTAAGTTCTAAATGGCTCAAAAAGAACACTTAGTGCCACAAGTTGTCAAAACTTACTAGGATGATTCTAAAAGCTAGAACAACTAATGGTCTTGACTTAACTATGCCAAATCACACTTAGGAACTCACTTAACTTAATTAAGCTTATGTTACTTGCTTAACAAGGCGCTAATTTGAGGTACTTAATTTCATAAACACTTAATCAAAGTAAATGAACACTTACTTGATTAATTGACTAGGAGAGCTGTCACATCCTCCCCTCCTTCAGAAATTTGGTCCTCCAAATTCTGACTTAATTGAGCATACAAACTTGGATATTGCCTTAGCATATCCTGCTCGGTCTCCCAAGTGGCCTCTTCCTCCCCATGGTTAGACCATAGTACCTTGACCATTGGGATCTGTTTAGTTCTTAGTTTCCGGACTTGTCGGTCAAGAAACTTGATAGGATGTTCCTCATAACTTAGGTCCTCTCTCAAGGGAATAGTGGGCGGGGTTAACACTTGCCCAGGGTTCACAATGCACTTCCTTAAGGAACTCACATGAAACACATTATGAACATGGGCTAAACTTGGCGGTAAAGCCAACCGATAAGCCACTTTTCCTACCCTTTCGAGAATTTCAAAAGGACCAATAAACCTTGGTGCCAACTTACCCCTTTGACCAAACCTAGCCACACCTTTCATAGGTGAGACTTTAAGGAGTACTCGGTCTCCTACCTCAAACTCTAAATCTTTTCTTCGCACATTGGCGTACTTAGCTTGCCGGTCTGAGGCAGCTTTGATCCTTGTTTGGATCAACTTAATCTTTGCCGTGGTCTCGGCAATGATTTCTGGACCAACAACTATTTCATCAGCTTTATCTGCCCAACAATGAGGGGTCACACACTTACGCCCATACAAAGCCTCGTAGGGCGCCATCTTAATAGCTTCTTGATAGCTATTATTATAAGCAAATTCAATCAAAGGCAGATGTTGGTCCCAATCCCCTTTGAAGTCCATCACACAACTTCGTAACATATCTTCCAAGGTTTGGATCACCCGCTCAGTCTGCCCATCAGTTTGAGGGTGATATGCAGTACTTAGGTTCACAGCGGAACCCATAGCCTTTTGAAAGGCACTCCAAAACCTTGAAACAAAACGGGGATCTCTATCAGATACAATCTGATTAGGAATACCATGAAGTCTTACTACTTCTCGGATATACAACTGGGCTAATTTCTCCATGGTATAAGTGATTTTAATGGGGATAAAATGTGCAGATTTTGTTAACCTATCCACCACCACCCAAATGGAATCATGCTGACTTCTTGTGTTTGGCAACCCAACACAGAAGTCCATGGTGATGGATCCCCATTTCCTTTCTGGGAGTGGTAAACTTTGCAACATTCCTGATGGCCTTTGGTGCTCTGCCTTCACCATTTGACAGGTGAGGCACTTAGACACATATTCATACATGTCTCTCTTAAACTTTGGCCACCAAAAATGAGTCCTAAGGTCATGGTACATCTTATTCACACCAGGGTGAACATTAAACTTACTCGTATGTGCCTCCTGCAACACTTGTTGCCTTAATTCACTTGGCACATAGAGCCGGTCACCAAAATAAAGTAACCCATCCTTGTACTGAAATTCTTTCAGTACAGTACCATGCTTTTCCTCCCCAGAAATTCTTTTCAAGCTCGAATCACTTTCTTGAGCTTGCTTAACTCTAGTCAACCATGCTGACTGAATTTCAAGGACCATGACTTGAGCCATTTCCCATTCTCTCCACAATTCATATAAAACTGTGAATTGCTCTGCACTAGGATCTTTTGAGGTTTGTGTTACTTGATCCTTGGAGAGAATTACCCCAGAATACTTACGGCTCAAGGCATCAGCAACCACGTTGCCTTTACCTGAACAATAGTCTATCGAGCAATCATAATCCTTGATATACTCGACCCATCTTCTCTGCCTCATGTTAAGATCCTTTTGGGTAAATAAGTACTTCAGACTTTTATGGTCTGTAAAGATCTTAAAGGACCTTCCCATAAGGTAGTGTCTCCAGAGCTTTAAAGCAAACACAACTGCTGCTAACTCAAGATCATGCACTGGGTAATTCAACTCGTTAGGCCTTAACTGCCTAGACCCATATGCAATCACTTGCTTATCCTGCATCAACACACATCCTAATCCTGTCCCAGATGCATCGGTATAAACCACAAAAGTCTCATGCGGATCTGGTAGGATTAAGATGGGAGCAGAAATTAACCTTTCCTTAAGCTCCTAGAAACTCTCCTCACACTTAGGAGTCCAAATAAACTTCTGTGCCTTCTTTGTCAAGGCGGTCAATGACGAAGCTATTATAGAGAATTTTTCAATAAACCTTCGATAATAGCCTGCCAAACCCAAGAAACTCCTAACTTCAGTTACAGTTGTTGGGCGTTTCCACTCCACCACAGCCTTTACCTTTTCTGGGTCCACACTTAATCCTTGAGCATTTATAATATGTCCAAGGAAAGGAATTTCACTTGCCCAGAACTGGCACTTAGATAGTTTGGCATAAAACTGATTACTCTTGAGTACTTGCAAAACTATCTCTAAATGTTTTTCATGCTCGTGGGGAGTCGGGGAATACACCAAAATATCATCAATAAACACCTCAACAAACTGATCTAGGTAGGGCCTAAAAATCCGATTCATGGTATCCATGAAAACTGCCGGAGCATTAGTCACTCCAAACGGCATAACGGTATACTCATAATGCCCATACCTAGTCCTGAATGCAGTCTTCGGGATATCCTCATCCCTAACTCTTATCTGGAAATATCCAGACCTTAGGTCTATTTTTGAAAAGACCTTCGCCCCTCTTAATCTATCAAATAGATCATCAATTCTGGGCAATGGGTACTTATTCTTTACCGTTACTGCATTCAGTTTTCTATAGTCTATACACAACCTTAAGGTTCCATCCTTTTTCTTTACAAACAACACTGGAGCACCCCACGGGGAAATACTTGGCCTAATAAAGCCTTTCTCAAGCAACTCTTCTAATTGCTTTTTCAGCTCATCCATTTCAGGCGCTGACATTCTATAAGGGGGTATGGAAATTGGTTCTGCCCCAGGCTGTAAATGTATGGAGAATTCAATCTCCCTTCTTGGAGGTAACCCTGGGAGGTCTACAGGAAAAACTTCTGGAAATAGATTGGCTACTTGAATTTCCTTGAGTTGCTCCTCGACTGCCACTCCGTTCAACGAGCAAGCGACCAACTCACTCGGAACGGGAATGGACTCCAATAACTTGAGGTGCAAACTCTTTACACTACTTGCCAAACCGCCTGTGCAAATTATACTTACCCCTGAGGCATCCTCAAGAGTGACCTTACAACCCGCACAGTCAATCTGGGCCTTAAACTTACTTAACCAATCCATTCCAAGGACAATATCATAAGGAATTGAGGCCAAGACCCAAAGGTCACTTAAAAATTTACTACCTCCTAATTCCAAAGGATATCCCACAACCATTTCATTGGTAAACACAAGGTTACTCCCCACTGACTTAATGAACATCATTTCATCAAGCACAGTTCTATGCAAACCAAACTTAACAACCATGCCTAGAGTAATGACAGAAATAGTAGCACCAGTATCAAACAGAATTCTAATACTACTATCCTGAACATTAAAGTTACCTTGCACAGCTGTAGGTTCTCTGGATACCTGGCTTGCCAGTGCAAAAACTCGTGGTGGCACAGGAGGAACTCTGACAAAAGTACTACCAGCACTACCAACTCCTGAGGCTCCCGGTCGTCCTTGACCTTGGTCTTGTCTAAGCCTTGGGCACTCCTTAGCCCAATGTCCTGGTTGACGACAATAATTGCAGAGATCGGTTCCAAGGGTACAAGGTTTGTTACCATGAAATCTCTGACACTTAGGACAACGGCCCTTTGCAGCTTTCTTGATTTTCTTGGAAGGTCCTTGATCACCTCCCACACTAGGCCTTTTATCCATTAACCTTGAATGTACCGGAACCCTCGGCTCAACGGCCTTTTCATTGGATTTTGCTTCCATCAACTCCCTTTCCAACACTAAGGCTTTTTGGACAGCCTCATGATAGGTCCGAACTCCTATCACTGTCAGAAAACTCCTCAACTCCACCCTAAGTCCACGAATGAACTTCTTTGCTTTTAGTTCATCTTTTCCGGCCAAATGAGGTGCATACCGAAAAAGAGAACTAAACTTCCTTTCATACTCATGAACTGTTAGCCTTCCCTGGATTAGTTCATCAAACTCAATCCGCTTTTGATCCTGGGCAGCCTCACTATTGAATTCATTTCGAAACTCCTTCTCGAATTCAATCCAATCAAGTTCTTTAGGCCTTTGCCCGATCCTCCCTTCATTATAAGCATCAAGCCTTTCCATGACATCCTTCCACCATAATGAAGCCTTGCCCTCTAAAAAGAAAGGTACTAAATCCATCTTTACTTTGCCATCCAACTTCATGTTCTTGAAGATCTCATTAATCTGGTACAACCACCCTTCTGCCATATCGGGATCTCCTATGCCATTGAACTTGGGAGTATTGATGTCCCGGCATAAGGAAACAAGTCCCATATGGTCTGGAATGACGGGTCTCCTCCGTCTCCTCCTTGGATGGATGTCCTCCTCATCTTCCTCCTCACTGTCCTCTTCACTGTCCTCACTGGACTCCACTTGAACATGCTCATTAGACGGTTCCTGACCTTGCACTTGCCCCTGGGGCGGGGGATTTCTCCCCTGACCTTGGTGCACCGTTGGGCCTTGGTGCACTTCGGCCCTTACCCCATTAGGGTCCTCCAAGGTCTCCCCCTGTACTGGAGGTTGAGCACGCTCTTCAAGCAAAATGGCCATGCCATGTAACATCCGGTCCATCGACTCATTAAGTCTCCTCAACAAGGAAACCACTTCCCTCATGTCTGCCCCACTGGGGTCACTAGTTCCTGCACCGGAACCCTAAGCCTCAGCAGTAGTACCAGCCCGTGTATTCACCATACCTGCAACCACAGCCAGAAGACCTTACCCAGAGCAACTTATAAGCAGTACTAACCACACTTAACACAAGAACACTTTGATCTTAGTTCACTTATTGCCTCTACTAGGAACATTAACCCGCTCTGATACCAATTTTCTGTGACGGAACGGGGCCCAGTGCCCCTAATCTTGTAGGCTCTTAGGGATAATGAATCCCACTAGTTACAGTTGGCTAACTATTACTCGTCAATATAAATTAAAACAATTTATATGCAACTAGTTACTTAGCCTACTCAGATTAAGTTATGCATGCTTCTGACTTGGCAATGCAACAGAAATTTAAAAGTCTTGAATTAAAACATTGCTCGAGCATTTCATTAAAACATACTGAAAACGTACCAAGTCATTGAAATACTAGTTGCTTTAACTACAAGTAACAGTTTTGTGCATACATTACAACTCTAGCATGCACCCAAAAGTAACAAGATGGATTTACATCCTAATGTATCCCAATAGAGGCAACTTACTTAGTACACAAAGTACTATGTACAAGAGACAAAATTACTACTAACTAAGATCATTTACTTGAGCCCACCTTGAGCTAAGCCAAGCTCCAAGTGTAGCCCTTCACTAGACCTTGTTCTTGTGTACTCTTAGCCTCTACACTGTAAAGGCACAACTTGGTTAGCACATAACTTATACTGCAAGAAACTAGAATCACTAGGATTCTCAATAAAATACCTGCAAAACAGAAAGCTTAGGCCTCAGCTATCACTTCAGTGATTAGGCCCGGGATTAGATCCTGCACAATAAAACTAAGGGAATGAGTACTTAAAAGTACTCAGTAAGGATTCCCTTCTTGAATACCTGCAAAGAAATATGCAACAAATATGCAATATGGCAACCAAGCAATCAAACATGCAATTCAAACAACAAACAATCAACAAAATGCCAAAAATGCAATGTATGGATGTATGGTATGGAATGCACACAACACATGCACTTGGGACTTTCTGCACTTAAGTGCCTTAATTCTTGCCGTGAGCTCAAACGGCTGAGGTACTTGAGATACTGGCCCTCGTATCCCGGACACTTTACCTCAATTAAGTCCCATCTACGGGTTCTAGAGTAGGTCGTCACCTATCTCAAACTTACCCGCCTTTACCCTTGATTTATTGTACAGGGTAGTCTTACTATGTGGTTTAACTAGTCAAACCCTCAAGGTTTAACTCAAAATACTACTAGTGGCTCACTTACCAAACCAAATGGCTTGGTTGGGATCGACTTAGGTTTTTCTCTCTATTGACCATATGTAATTGATACTCTATATGGCCAATAAAGAGTCTAAAAACCCACTTAATCCCCTTAATTTCCATGTAAAAACTTAAATACTATGAGTTACTTAGCCACCAAGTCACATTTCTTTTATACTTAACCACACAACTTGACTACCTTCCAAATAACGCACAATTCCCGCCTTAGGAACGAATTCTAGACCCAACCGAGGCTATGGAACGTCTTAGAATAGCCTAGGGATAGAAACCGAGAGTCTAAGTTAATCTTAGGATGGCCGGAAATCGAGGCCAAATTGGCACTTGGCGACGCGGCGCCAAAGAGCAAATGCTTTTGGCGACGCGGCGCCGCCGAGTAAACGCTCTGTGTACATTTTCGCTTCTTGGCGCCGCGGCGCCAATTCACGGACGAATTGGCGACGCGTCGCCAATTCTGTTTTTCTGGGTTTATGCGACAGCATCGCTCTTGTACACAAACTACTCAAACTCTCTCATTTCTAATCCAAACTTAATGGGTCTTGTTTCTAATTCATCCCAACATACAAAGCTACAAAACCATGCATTATTTGAGCTTAATTACTTGAACCCTTACCTCAATTTTAGCCACAAAGCAAGCAATGCAACAAAGCTTCCTAAGCTCAATTGAGCTTCCTTGAGTTCCAAGCCTAAAACCAACGAAATTTGGCACCCAAACCAATCAAACCAAGACCATTTCTAGCTCTAGAAACAACCTATAAACACACCAAATGATCTCAAGAAGCTTACCTACGAAAATTGGATTCCAAAACAAGCTCCAAAGATCAAAGGAAGCAAGAACACTAGCAAAGGGGCTTAGTGATCTTTCTAACACCTTGGGCACCCTTGATTCAATGAGAACTTGCAAGAAAATGGAAGCTTGGGCTGTGATTTTGGGAGAGGAGAGGGAGCTACGAATTTTTGGTGTTGCAATGAAATGGCTAAGTATGAAGAAGAGAAGAAGAAACTTAACTTATAAGCTTATTAAGCAACTTTTCTCTCCCTTGCACTTAAGCCCTCATACTTTCATTTGTTTCAAATAACTCACCAACTCACACTCCAAACTCACTTTTCTTTGTTTTAAAAAGATACTAAAAAGCTTCCCAAACTTAATTTTCTTGAACACTTTAGCCACTTAAGTTCTAAATGGCTCAAAAAGAACACTTAGTGCCACAAGTTGTCAAAACTTACTAGGATGATTCTAAAAGCTAGAACAACTAATGGTCTTGACTTAACTATGCCAAATCACACTTAGGAACTCACTTAACTTAATTAAGCTTATGTTACTTGCTTAACAAGGCGCTAATTTGAGGTACTTAATTTCATAAACACTTAATCAAAGTAAATGAACACTTACTTGATTAATTGACTAGGAGAGCTGTCACATCCTCCCCTCCTTCAGAAATTTGGTCCTCCAAATTCTGACTTAATTGAGCATACAAACTTGGATATTGCCTTAGCATATCCTGCTCGGTCTCCCAAGTGGCCTCTTCCTCCCCATGGTTAGACCATAGTACCTTGACCATTGGGATCTGTTTAGTTCTTAGTTTCCGGACTTGTCGGTCAAGAAACTTGATAGGATGTTCCTCATAACTTAGGTCCTCTCTCAAGGGAATAGTGGGCGGGGTTAACACTTGCCCAGGGTTCACAATTCACTTCCTTAAGGAACTCACATGAAACACATTATGAACATGGGCTAAACTTGGCGGTAAAGCCAACCGATAAGCCACTTTTCCTACCCTTTCAAGAATTTCAAAAGGACCAATAAACCTTGGTGCCAACTTACCCCTTTGACCAAACCTAGCCACACCTTTCATAGGTGAGACTTTAAGGAGTACTCGGTCTCCTACCTCAAACTCTAAATCTTTTCTTCGCACATTGGCGTACTTAGCTTGCCGGTCTGAGGCAGCTTTGATCCTTGTTTGGATCAACTTAATCTTTGCCGTGGTCTCGGCAATGATTTCTGGACCAACAACTATTTCATCAGCTTTATCTGCCCAACAATGAGGGGTCACACACTTACGCCCATACAAAGCCTCGTAGGGCGCCATCTTAATAGCTTCTTGATAGCTATTATTATAAGCAAATTCAATCAAAGGCAGATGTTGGTCCCAATCCCCTTTGAAGTCCATCACACAACTTCGTAACATATCTTCCAAGGTTTGGATCACCCGCTCAGTCTGCCCATCAGTCTGAGGGTGATATGCAGTACTTAGGTTCACAGCGGAACCCATAGCCTTTTGAAAGGCACTCCAAAACCTTGAAACAAAACGGGGATCTCTATCAGATACAATCTGATTAGGAATACCATGAAGTCTTACTACTTCTCGGATATACAACTGGGCTAATTTCTCCATGGTATAAGTGATTTTAATGGGGATAAAATGTGCAGATTTTGTTAACCTATCCACCACCACCCAAATGGAATCATGCTGACTTCTTGTGTTTGGCAACCCAACACAGAAGTCCATGGTGATGGATCCCCATTTCCTTTCTGGGAGTGGTAAACTTTGCAACATTCCTGATGGCCTTTGGTGCTCTGCCTTCACCATTTGACAGGTGAGGCACTTAGACACATATTCATACATGTCTCTCTTAAACTTTGGCCACCAAAAATGAGTCCTAAGGTCATGGTACATCTTATTCACACCAGGGTGAACATTAAACTTACTCGTATGTGCCTCCTGCAACACTTGTTGCCTTAATTCACTTGGCACATAGAGCCGGTCACCAAAATAAAGTAACCCATCCTTGTACTGAAATTCTTTCAGTACAGTACCATGCTTTTCCTCCCCAGAAATTCTTTTCAAGCTCGAATCACTTTCTTGAGCTTGCTTAACTCTAGTCAACCATGCTGACTGAATTTCAAGGACCATGACTTGAGCCATTTCCCATTCTCTCCACAATTCATATAAAACTGTGAATTGCTCTGCACTAGGATCTTTTGAGGTTTGTGTTACTTGATTCTTGGAGAGAATTACCCCAGAATACTTACGGCTCAAGGCATCAGCAACCACGTTGCCTTTACCTGAACAATAGTCTATCGAGCAATCATAATCCTTGATATACTCGACCCATCTTCTCTGCCTCATGTTAAGATCCTTTTGGGTAAATAAGTACTTCAGACTTTTATGGTCTGTAAAGATCTTAAAGGACCTTCCCATAAGGTAGTGTCTCCAGAGCTTTAAAGCAAACACAACTGCTGCTAACTCAAGATCATGCACTGGGTAATTCAACTCGTTAGGCCTTAACTGCCTAGACCCATATGCAATCACTTGCTTATCCTGCATCAACACACATCCTAATCCTGTCCCAGATGCATCGGTATAAACCACAAAAGTCTCATGCGGATCTGGTAGGATTAAGATGGGAGCAGAAATTAACCTTTCCTTAAGCTCCTGGAAACTCTCCTCACACTTAGGAGTCCAAATAAACTTCTGTGCCTTCTTTGTCAAGGCGGTCAATGACGAAGCTATTATAGAGAATTTTTCAATAAACCTTCGATAATAGCCTGCCAAACCCAAGAAACTCCTAACTTCAGTTACAGTTGTTGGGCGTTTCCACTCCACCACAGCCTTTACCTTTTCTGGGTCCACACTTAATCCTTGAGCATTTATAATATGTCTAAGGAAAGGAATTTCACTTGCCCAGAACTGGCACTTAGATAGTTTGGCATAAAACTGATTACTCTTGAGTACTTGCAAAACTATCTCTAAATGTTTTTCATGCTCGTGGGGAGTCGGGGAATACACCAAAATATCATCAATAAACACCTCAACAAACTGATCTAGGTAGGGCCTAAAAATCCGATTCATGGTATCCATGAAAACTGCCGGAGCATTAGTCACTCCAAACGGCATAACGGTATACTCATAATGCCCATACCTAGTCCTGAATGCAGTCTTCGGGATATCCTCATCCCTAACTCTTATCTGGAAATATCCAGACCTTAGGTCTATTTTTGAAAAGACCTTCGCCCCTCTTAATCTATCAAATAGATCATCAATTCTGGGCAATGGGTACTTATTCTTTACCGTTACTGCATTCAGTTTTCTATAGTCTATACACAACCTTAAGGTTCCATCCTTTTTCTTTACAAACAACACTGGAGCACCCCACGGGGAAATACTTGGCCTAATAAAGCCTTTCTCAAGCAACTCTTCTAATTGCTTTTTCAGCTCATCCATTTCAGGCGCTGACATTCTATAAGGGGGTATGGAAATTGGTTCTGCCCCAGGCTGTAAATGTATGGAGAATTCAATCTCCCTTCTTGGAGGTAACCCTGGGAGGTCTACAGGAAAAACTTCTGGAAATAGATTGGCTACTTGAATTTCCTTGAGTTGCTCCTCGACTGCCACTCCGTTCAACGAGCAAGCGACCAACTCACTCGGAACGGGAATGGACTCCAATAACTTGAGGTGCAAACTCTTTACACTACTTGCCAAACCGCCTGTGCAAATTATACTTACCCCTGAGGCATCCTCAAGAGTGACCTTACAACCCGCACAGTCAATCTGGGCCTTAAACTTACTTAACCAATCCATTCCAAGGACAATATCATAAGGAATTGAGGCCAAGACCCAAAGGTCACTTAAAAATTTACTACCTCCTAATTCCAAAGGATATCCCACAACCATTTCATTGGTAAACACAAGGTTACTCCCCACTGACTTAATGAACATCATTTCATCAAGCACAGTTCTATGCAAACCAAACTTAACAACCATGCCTAGAGTAATGACAGAAATAGTAGCACCAGTATCAAACAGAATTCTAATACTACTATCCTGAACATTAAAGTTACCTTGCACAGCTGTAGGTTCTCTGGATACCTGGCTTGCCAGTGCAAAAACTCGTGGTGGCACAGGAGGAACTCTGACAAAAGTACTACCAGCACTACCAACTCCTGAGGCTCCCGGTCGTCCTTGACCTTGGTCTTGTCTAAGCCTTGGGCACTCCTTAGCCCAATGTCCTGGTTGACGACAATAATTGCAGAGATCGGTTCCAAGGGTACAAGGTTTGTTACCATGAAATCTCTGACACTTAGGACAACGGCCCTTTGCAGCTTTCTTGATTTTCTTGGAAGGTCCTTGATCACCTCCCACACTAGGCCTTTTATCCATTAACCTTGAATGTACCGGAACCCTCGGCTCAACGGCCTTTTCATTGGATTTTGCTTCCATCAACTCCCTTTCCAACACTAAGGCTTTTTGGACAGCCTCATGATAGGTCCGAACTCCTATCACTGTCAGAAAACTCCTCAACTCCACCCTAAGTCCACGAATGAACTTCTTTGCTTTTAGTTCATCTTTTCCGGCCAAATGAGGTGCATACCGAAAAAGAGAACTAAACTTCCTTTCATACTCATGAACTGTTAGCCTTCCCTGGATTAGTTCATCAAACTCAATCCGCTTTTGATCCTGGGCAGCCTCACTATTGAATTCATTTCGAAACTCCTTCTCGAATTCAATCCAATCAAGTTCTTTAGGCCTTTGCCCGATCCTCCCTTCATTATAAGCATCAAGCCTTTCCATGACATCCTTCCACCATAATGAAGCCTTGCCCTCTAAAAAGAAAGGTACTAAATCCATCTTTACTTTGCCATCCAACTTCATGTTCTTGAAGATCTCATTAATCTGGTACAACCACCCTTCTGCCATATCGGGATCTCCTATGCCATTGAACTTGGGAGTATTGATGTCCCGGCATAAGGAAACAAGTCCCATATGGTCTGGAATGACGGGTCTCCTCCGTCTCCTCCTTGGATGGATGTCCTCCTCATCTTCCTCCTCACTGTCCTCTTCACTGTCCTCACTGGACTCCACTTGAACATGCTCATTAGACGGTTCCTGACCTTGCACTTGCCCCTGGGGCGGGGGATTTCTCCCCTGACCTTGGTGCACCGTTGGGCCTTGGTGCACTTCGGCCCTTACCCCATTAGGGTCCTCCAAGGTCTCCCCCTGTACTGGAGGTTGAGCACGCTCTTCAAGCAAAATGGCCATGCCATGTAACATCCGGTCCATCGACTCATTAAGTCTCCTCAACAAGGAAACCACTTCCCTCATGTCTGCCCCACTGGGGTCACTAGTTCCTGCACCGGAACCTTGAGCCTCAGCAGTAGTACCAGCCCGTGTATTCACCATACCTGCAACCACAGCCAGAAGACCTTACCCAGAGCAACTTATAAGCAGTACTAACCACACTTAACACAAGAACACTTTGATCTTAGTTCACTTATTGCCTCTACTAGGAACATTAACCCGCTCTGATACCAATTTTCTGTGACGGAACGGGGCCCAGTGCCCCTAATCTTGTAGGCTCTTAGGGATAATGAATCCCACTAGTTACAGTTGGCTAACTATTACTCGTCAATATAAATTAAAACAATTTATATGCAACTAGTTACTTAGCCTACTCAGATTAAGTTATGCATGCTTCTGACTTGGCAATGCAACAGAAATTTAAAAGTCTTGAATTAAAACATTGCTCGAGCATTTCATTAAAACATACTGAAAACGTACCAAGTCATTGAAATACTAGTTGCTTTAACTACAAGTAACAGTTTTGTGCATACATTACAACTCTAGCATGCACCCAAAAGTAACAAGATGGATTTACATCCTAATGTATCCCAATAGAGGCAACTTACTTAGTACACAAAGTACTATGTACAAGAGACAAAATTACTACTAACTAAGATCATTTACTTGAGCCCACCTTGAGCTAAGCCAAGCTCCAAGTGTAGCCCTTCACTAGACCTTGTTCTTGTGTACTCTTAGCCTCTACACTGTAAAGGCACAACTTGGTTAGCACATAACTTATACTGCAAGAAACTAGAATCACTAGGATTCTCAATAAAATACCTGCAAAACAGAAAGCTTAGGCCTCAGCTATCACTTCAGTGATTAGGCCCGGGATTAGATCCTGCACAATAAAACTAAGGGAATGAGTACTTAAAAGTACTCAGTAAGGATTCCCTTCTTGAATACCTGCAAAGAAATATGCAACAAATATGCAATATGGCAACCAAGCAATCAAACATGCAATTCAAACAACAAACAATCAACAAAATGCCAAAAATGCAATGTATGGATGTATGGTATGGAATGCACACAACACATGCACTTGGGACTTTCTGCACTTAAGTGCCTTAATTCTTGCCGTGAGCTCAAACGGCTGAGGTACTTGAGATACTGGCCCTCGTATCCCGGACACTTTACCTCAATTAAGTCCCATCTACGGGTTCTAGAGTAGGTCGTCACCTATCTCAAACTTACCCGCCTTTACCCTTGATTTATTGTACAGGGTAGTCTTACTATGTGGTTTAACTAGTCAAACCCTCAAGGTTTAACTCAAAATACTACTAGTGGCTCACTTACCAAACCAAATGGCTTGGTTGGGATCGACTTAGGTTTTTCTCTCTATTGACCATATGTAATTGATACTCTATATGGCCAATAAAGAGTCTAAAAACCCACTTAATCCCCTTAATTTCCATGTAAAAACTTAAATACTATGAGTTACTTAGCCACCAAGTCACATTTCTTTTATACTTAACCACACAACTTGACTACCTTCCAAATAACGCACAATTCCCGCCTTAGGAACGAATTCTAGACCCAACCGAGGCTATGGAACGTCTTAGAATAGCCTAGGGATAGAAACCGAGAGTCTAAGTTAATCTTAGGATGGCCGGAAATCGAGGCCAAATTGGCACTTGGCGACGCGGCGCCAAAGAGCAAATGCTTTTGGCGACGCGGCGCCGCCGAGTAAACGCTCTGTGTACATTTTCGCTTCTTGGCGCCGCGGCGCCAATTCACGGACGAATTGGCGACGCGTCGCCAATTCTGTTTTTCTGGGTTTATGCGACAGCATCGCTCTTGTACACAAACTACTCAAACTCTCTCATTTCTAATCCAAACTTAATGGGTCTTGTTTCTAATTCATCCCAACATACAAAGCTACAAAACCATGCATTATTTGAGCTTAATTACTTGAACCCTTACCTCAATTTTAGCCACAAAGCAAGCAATGCAACAAAGCTTCCTAAGCTCAATTGAGCTTCCTTGAGTTCCAAGCCTAAAACCAACGAAATTTGGCACCCAAACCAATCAAACCAAGACCATTTCTAGCTCTAGAAACAACCTATAAACACACCAAATGATCTCAAGAAGCTTACCTACGAAAATTGGATTCCAAAACAAGCTCCAAAGATCAAAGGAAGTAAGAACACTAGCAAAGGGGCTTAGTGATCTTTCTAACACCTTGGGCACCCTTGATTCAATGAGAACTTGCAAGAAAATGGAAGCTTGGGCTGTGATTTTGGGAGAGGAGAGGGAGCTACGAATTTTTGGTGTTGCAATGAAATGGCTAAGTATGAAGAAGAGAAGAAGAAACTTAACTTATAAGCTTATTAAGCAACTTTTCTCTCCCTTGCACTTAAGCCCTCATACTTTCATTTGTTTCAAATAACTCACCAACTCACACTCCAAACTCACTTTTCTTTGTTTTAAAAAGATACTAAAAAGCTTCCCAAACTTAATTTTCTTGAACACTTTAGCCACTTAAGTTCTAAATGGCTCAAAAAGAACACTTAGTGCCACAAGTTGTCAAAACTTACTAGGATGATTCTAAAAGCTAGAACAACTAATGGTCTTGACTTAACTATGCCAAATCACACTTAGGAACTCACTTAACTTAATTAAGCTTATGTTACTTGCTTAACAAGGCGCTAATTTGAGGTACTTAATTTCATAAACACTTAATCAAAGTAAATGAACACTTACTTGATTAATTGACTAGGAGAGCTGTCACAGAAAACATATCACCCAGCTGCTTAATAATATTGGCCACAAGAATTGAATTATTTCCAGTAATGACTAGATCATCAACGTAGACTAGGAAATAACAAAGAGTGGAGTCTTGGCTGTAAATAAAGAAAAAAGAGTTAGCCTTGGAATTCTGAAAACCCAGTTGAAGAATGGCATTTTTTAGGGCAGTGTACCAAGCCCATGGAGCTTGTTTAAGCCCATAAATCACCTTGTCCAACCTACAAACATGGTGAGGTTTGGACAAATCTTTGAACCTCGGGGGTTGTGCCATAAAAACAGTTTCAGTCAATTTGCCATTTGAAAGGCATTGTTGACATCCAGTTGCCTCAAATCCCATCCATTCATGACTGCAATAGATAATACAACTCTAATAGTTGCTGGTTTAACCACAGGACTAAAGGTTTCTTTGTAATCAACACCAAGGCGTTGGTTATAACCCTTAGCAACTAGACAGGCTTTGAATCTGTCCACTGACCCATCTGCTTTCCTTTTTACTCAGAAGACCTACTTACAGCCCATGGGTTGACAGTTTGAAGGTGGTAAAATGAGGTCCCAAGTCCCATGTTTCATTAGAGCAGTGAGTTCATTGGACATGGCTTCACGCCAGTGAGGTTGAGAAATGGCTTGGCTCACACTCGTTGGTTTTATGGTCGGGGGGGAGAGGATATTTGGACACAGTATGGATCTGTTTGGGTTTAAAATTTTGATTCATTGATCGTGTGGTCATGTTGTGAGTGCGTTGAGGGGGATTATTTGTTGGGGAAGGGTTTGTGAAATTCAAATTTGAGGTATTATAATCAGTACCTAGATGGGTATCCGTAGAGAAAATAGGAAGAGATGATGAGAGATTTAATGAAGAAACAGTCCTATTTTCATCTAAAGGAGGATTCGGATTAGAGATGGTGTGATCTAGAGCATGAAAAGAATCATGAAGTAAAGAAATAGGGGGTCCGAAATTACCTGGGAAGGACGTGACAATGGCAAGAGGACCTTCCGGAAGGTGTGATGGTGCTGATGCGCAGGAAAGAACTGCAGGTTACTGGGCACCAAAAAGAAGAGGAATAAATTTCTGAGGGTTTGGGGTGTTTTCGGGTGAGACGGAAGGGACAGGTTGAAAATGGCTGGATTGGTGTTTGGTCTCATCAAACAACACATGTCGTGAAAAGAAGAGTTTTTTGGTTTGTGGTTCAAAGCACTTATACGCGTTTTGAGTTGGTGAATAACTGAGAAATATACAGGCTTTCGATTTGGGCTGCATTTTATTTGAGTTATAGGGCCGGGTGAGGGGATAACAAAGGTAACCAAATTTTTTTTAATTTTAAATAATTTGGTTTTTGACCAAAAAGAACTTCAAATGGTGATTTTTCGTGAAGAATGGGCATGGGCTGTCTATTTATGAGGTAAGAGGCTGTTTGAAAGGCATGAGGCCAATAAGAGAAATTCAGATTTGCATCATGAAGAAGCATAAGGCCCGTTTCAACGAGGTGACAGTGACGACGTTCAGAGACACCATTTTGTTGCGGGGTGTGGGGAGCAGTGGTGTAGTGAGTTATTCCATGAAGTGAGAGATATGATTTCAAAGCAATAAACTCACCACCATTGTCTGAATATAGTGTTTTTATTGATTTTTGAAAGCGAGTTTCAACAAACTTTTTGAAATGTGGAAAAATATGAGAAACACCGGATTTAGTGATCATTGGATAAAACCATATATATTTTGTATAATGATCAACAAAAATAAGGTAATATCGTGATCCATCAAAGCCGATATAACTAACAGGACCCCACACATCTGTGTAAATAAGTTCAAAGGGCTCATGACTTTAGAGACTATTGACACGAAAGGGTTGTTGATGAGCTTTATTAATAGAGCATGAATGACATAGTGAAGACAAATTTTTGTTGGATGAAATAGGAAGAGAAAAATTCTTGACAAGACGATGAACAATTTTAAGAGAAGGATGCCCAAGATGCTTATGCCAACCATCAATAGAAGTCCGTTCATGCACATTAGCAACCTTTTTGGATGTTACCATTGATTCCGGAAAGGTATAGATGCCATTGTCACATGCTCCTTTTAGTAGAATCGCCCCCGTGATCTTGTCCTTCACAAGAAAATAGAAATGGCGAAATTCAACAATGGCATTGTTTTGTCTGGTGAGATGATGAACGAAAATTAAATTTTTGCAAAGGCTTGGAACACAAAGGTTATCGCGCAATGTAAAAGTGCAGTGAGGGGAGTGCAAAGACAAAGAACCAATGTGTGAGACTGCCAAACCTGAACCATCACTGAGAATTACTTCGTCAGTTCCATCATATTCAGAATGAATAGATAGATTGGAAAGATCACCCGTGATATTATGAGAAGCGGCCGAATCAAGTAGCCAATTTTTGTCCTTTCCATTAGAAGAGGCGGCACAATTGATAGAAACATTCTGGGGGTTAAATTTCGGACAGGACTTTGCAATATGTCCCAGCTGATCACAAAGTTGGCATTTGGGTTGATAACGCCGATTGGAATTGTTGGGCTTTCCATAATTGTTGTTGGAGCAACGCCCATCACGTTGGGCTCCATGAGTATTTCGGCCTGGGCTGAAGCCTTGAGTTCCATGGGCAGTATCATTTTTCCTGAAGGACCAAGATTGATTTTCCCCTTGCGTAGACTGCTTTGTCTTCGTGAAATTTGCAGAAGAAACTAGTTGCTGCGTTGCAGCTTCCATGCGCCATAGATTGGCTTCATGTCCGACCAGAAGGTCGTGTAACTCCTCAAAGGCCAGTGAAGATTCTCGGGCTCGAATAGGCGCTGCTATCTCTCGAAAATCTGGACCTAAACCATTCAACACATAAAGAGTTAGGTCATCATCCGAAATGGAATGATCAATGATGGCTATTTCATTAGCCAAGGCCTTCACAGAGTGGAGATAGTCGGTGATTGACCGATTTCCACACTGAATTAGTGTGAGTTCTTCTTTTAACTGCATAGCATGAGTTTGAGATCAACTAGCATATAAATTTTTAAGCTTTTTCCAAGCTTCATGGGAGGTCTTTGCCATAGCAATAAGGGGGTGATTGAAGAGGATGTAGAAGCCAAAATAGCACTCAGGATTAGTTTATCCTGTCGGACCCAATGGGTCTTGTGCAGCTCATCAGCAGTGGTACCAGCGGAAGAGGGACACCGAAGGGTGCCTTCGACATAGTCAAGTAAATCGTAACCAATAAGGAGGGCTTCGAATTGAGCACGCCATTAAGGAAAGGTGGAGGGAGTTAACTTTTCATTGAGTTGGGCAGTGATGTTGAGAGCAATAAGTGGTTTATCAGTTGCGAAAGGAGGTTGGGTGTTGAGAGGAAAGGTTGGATTTTGATCAGATGAGGAAGACATGGGAGTGGCTTGGATCGGGGACTTGGTAGAGATTGGCTCTCCTGATACCATGTAAAGAAATGAGTATTGCCATAATTTTCAATGAATAATTTCCCCACACTTTTCATTGATAGAAGATCAAAGAATATATGCAGATAGTTGTACAGCTAAATAAGGAAACAAGTAAACCGTAAGGCTAAAACTAAGCTATTGTTACAAAATACAATCCTGGAAATCAGCCTTAAAACCATTCTCCAAATATAGAAATAATGACAGAATATTGGCCATGATTTTTGGCTATACATGGTTTGTTTTGGTGTGAATAGAATCCTCGCATGCTTCCCTTATAGACATATCTCAAGTTATCAGCAGTTAGTAAATAAACAGTGTATGGGTTTGCTATTGCAATCTTGTTTACTCTTGTGCAAAAGATATAGAAATTAGTTGACAATTATTTATAAGTAAAACTAACTTGTGATTTATAAGTAAAACTAACATATTAAAGTCTTGGCTTATTAAAATGTTTGTTGAATTTACTGATTAAGGGCCAAAACTAGCATAACTGTTGCTGCATTTTGCTGTAAAATACAGTCCCACTGATGTCTAAATTAGAGTGACCTAATATAAAAATTGGTCCAAGAAGTATGAAAGTTGAATAGAAGCCAATATTAGTGTATTGAAACCTGTGGGAGCTGGTGCCTATGTGTTTGCCCCATAAATAACATGCAAAGCTGATGTATCACTGGTGTTACAGTGTTTTGTAAGTCACTAAATAATCTAAATTTTATATATATAGCTGGTAATCAATGAATGAATTGTCATGGGGTGTAACAACGTTTTTTTTTTCAATGGAATTATGGATATGCAATCAGACTCTGTAAAATAAGAGGTAATATTAAGTTTCATATAAGTGGTTCCATTTCTTGATGATATTTTCTTGCTTAGCCGTCATTATGTGAATTTTTAGACTAGAAAATAGAAACATTGATTACCATGTGATCTGAATCATCATTTGAACAACCATCTGATGTTGTGTCTCTCCTTTTGTCTTAAGATGAAGTGTGTCTTCGTTTGAGGCACGTGCTTGTGTATGTAACTGAGTTACTTTCTACTTATGAGGCCTGTCACCTGTGCTTATCTATGTGATTAGGGTTATGCTATCATCATGGTTCTGGCATAAGTAGAGAAGTTCCCTTCCCCATTTCTGTACAATATTGCTCAAAGTTTATGTCCAGTTTACTGAGAAATTGCTGAACTGTTTTAGGAGCATAGGAAGCAAACAAAGCATGGAAAAGAAAAGATGAGGAAAGGCAAATGCGTGATTTCTGACATACGTGTGTAAGACTAAGTGTTGTCCTTGACCTTGGAGGGACATGTTGATATGTGTGTCAAAGTGTGGTTTCCCGGAAAATTACGTGCTTGCATTTGTTCTATAGCATATTGTTTAAATTTCTACTGAAATTTCATTTTGTTGTATTTCAATCCTAGCATTTGTGTCATTCTGGTGCACTTTCTAAACTTTCTGCTTTAATTTTAGCATTCATGTGACTAGATTCTATTTTTTACTTGAGTACATAAATGTATTAGCATGAATATACGTTTGGTGTTTCTTGGTATGTTGCATCTATTGTTTTGTCTGAACAAGGATAGATATTTACACTACACCCGAGCCAAAAATCTTGGTTCTGCCACTAAACTTAGAATTCTTGGTAAAACCTTGTCCATAACTTTGGTAACAAGTTTAGAGTAGCAATTGAAAGTTGCTTATAGAGAGAGATCAGACTTTACTTGCAAAGTAAGAAATTCTGCTATCAAACCCAATTATAGCTGAAGCTTAGTTGCATTGTGGACATATAAACTAGTGTTTCCGGTAACAATTATACAATTCCAGTCCAACCTCTGCAAAATTAAATCAGATAAGGGTGAGTTTTCATAGAACACCTGGTAAGAGAATGACAAATACACCAACAAGCAGTTCAGTAGTATATTTGTTGGATTTGTTCCAAGAAAATATTTAATTTTGATGATGACAAGTGTATTATGTTATTGTGTTTAATCTCATTTTATTGGGTCAAAATAGATTTGTTAAAGTTGTGCTTAAATTTCAAGTATTTCAAGTGTTACTTCAAAAAATATGTTTTAAGTTTGATGATAAAACTTGTTTTTGAAGAGAAGTTAGTAGGTCATCAAAATATATTAATGCTTGAATCAAGTTTGTTTTACAAATGACAAATGTTTCTAAGTTGCTCCCAAGTCTTTACTTTAATGCGTTAAACTGGCTTAATCCGTAGTCTAAGTTTCCTGTAACTTTTTGAAACCATCAATTAATGCGTTAAATTTTGGTTTTAACCTGTTAAGTCAAAGCCTGAGAGTTTCGTTCAAATTCTACGAGTGGCGTGATTTCAGTCAAAGATTCAAATAGCACTCGGACAAATCAGAGGACGCCACCTGTATAACCCTGCAACGCATTAAATGACTTGTCTCCAGCTGATCTTGACCGTTAGAGGGCGAAATTGAGTTTAACTCGTTAAACTCAAAACTTAATGCGAAGTCTGGAACTTTTTCTCTTTTGCACAAAAAAAACAGAACAATAGTCACCAAAATTTGTGGAACTTTTCCAGATGACTGTAGCAAGTTTCCAACGTCTTTTTGGCCCCCAAATGAGTATAAAAATATGAAGAAACACTTTGGGAAAAAACTTGGCAATAAGATCAAAGATTCATCATCAAATGCTCATCAAAGTGTTCATCATTTGAGAAAAGAGCCAAGTTTTGTGCTTTCACTTGTATATCTAGCTTGAGTGCTATTGTGTGAGCTTGTGAGTTTGTAAAAATTCAAAGTCTTAGAATCTCTTGCGTGTAAAGTGGTTTCTAATGAGCCTTGAAGAAAACTAGAGAGTGGTTTCTAGTGAGCCTTAAAGAAAACTAGAAATTGGTTGGGTGTGAACCTTGAAGAAAACACCATTGTAATTTTGATCAAGAGATAGTGAAGGAAATCTCAAGTTGGCAAGCTTGAGGAGAGGACGTAGACTCCGGTTGGTGGAGTTGAATCTCTATAAATCTCGGTGCACTCTTTATTTGTCTCTCTTTATATTTTGCTTTATATTTTCCTTATTCTTGCTTAGTTTGTTCTTGATTTTTGATTAAGTAAATTTAGTTGTAAAATTTGATTTTGCTAAAGTTTTTAATACAACTAATTCACTGCCCTCTTAGTTGCACTTGGGCCAACAATATTAAAGTAGATAGATAACAGAAACAGATCAGTAGGCCTAAACCAGACAAATCAGTTCAGATATATCAATCCAGCAAGTGCCACAGATTAACAGTTCACTGATCAGATTTTCAGACATATTAGAGAGAGCTCCAAGAACACCAAGCCAGACAGTACGTAGAAAAAAGGCACTTTGTTTCCCCATTTGCTTATTTTACAGAGAAACACTTGTGCTCATGAGGCACTCTGTTCCCCCATTTTGTTGTTTTATCGATAAACACTGATCATCCAGGAACAATCATGTCACAATAACAGCTAAGTTCCTTGTGCAGTCATTGGGAGTTCTCTTAACCAAATGCCAGAAAATTCAGAATTAATCTGGTTTTCCACTTGATTCCAAATGGAAGTCATTGGGAGTTCTCTCAACCAACTGATTGTTGGTAATTACAGATTTTCCCCCTCAAAAGCCATGGCCATTCAATGAACCAATGCCACATTACTCCAGTCACTTCTCTGTAAACATCCATGGAATTGATTATCCAATGCACTCAGTGTTCTTAAAGCTTATGAGTTTGTCTTTTGCTACAATGACAGGTAAAACAAAGTTCTGTAACCGGAAATCCACATGAGGAACTTTTATACAGAAATGCCATGGCTCAGGACCAAGTTTCAGAATGCAAGCATGTTTCGAATACCACTCTAGAGCAAAAGCATAAGCCTAACTAAAAGTCAAAGCATCAGTCAAACTTGCAACCTTGAGACTGTCTCTACAAAATTTTAATGCAATTGCTGGTTTAACAGTTTCAAAATCTAGCAGATGCAACTCCAGTTCAACAAACATAATCAGATTGATGTTCAGCAGATTAGAGTTATTGCTATTATCTTGGACCAACTGTTGGTGACTTCCCTATAGCCTGAGTTACTTGAGATTTGTAATAAAACTTGTTTCGTAGACTCAGTTGATGCTTCCAGTTGAAAGTCAACATACCAGTCAAACTCCAGCAAAAACTATTTCAGATTCAGCAGACATAACTTTCACTGTTTTTCTGAACCTATTGATGTAGTTTTTTGCTTATTCAATTTATTCCCTCGTTCTGTCCATTGGTTCTGTTTAACTATCACAACACTGACCTTCACATTGATCTCAAGTTGTCTTTCTCTATTTACAGTCAGCTGCATAAAACTAGAAAGTTTGCATAAACACAGTACCACCCTCTTTGCTCTATCAGAATGCTCAGCAGTTACCAAATATCAGGAGAAATATGTTTTCTTCCATATGTTGAAGTAGTGCAGAAGCCTGAGGATTCTTAAATGACTCAAAATCGCCATTGACAAGTTACCAAAGTCAATCGAAAGATTGAGGCATTTAAGATATTTTGACATTTCAAGGACTCAAACTGAAAAGCTACCAAGGTCATTCACCAAACTCCAAAACCTGCAAACATTAAAGAGTGACGGGATGTTATAGTTTAAAAGAACTTCCTAAGGGGATGAAGAACTTGGTCGAAATGTCATATCTTTATCTTGAGAAAGGAGGAGCTCAAGTCACATCAATTTGGAATTTCGTTATTGTTCTCACTGAAGAATGGTCTCCTATGTCTACAAAGTCACATAGGGGATGGGTTGTCTTCCTGCAAGTGCTTGAGGAAGTTAGAGATAGCTCATCGTGGCAATTTGAAGTTAGTTTATATGCCCGAGTTCTCTAACTTTCTAGGACATGGTTGCTTCTTCCTATAAATCTCAAATCACAGAAACAGATTGCCTATTCATACATGCACTTTCACTGCAAGCTCCTTACTTTAACCTGATTAAATATATGCTTTTGCTCTAAACTTTTAATCGAATCAGTTATTTGGTGTTGTAGTTAGGCCTTTGGTCGACAGTTTTGATATTGGGTCATTACCATTTACATGGCACAACCCTTCCCAGCCTACTCAAACTAGTAAATATATCCTGGTTGGAACCTTGTTTGGTTCTTCCAGTGACTTCTTGTTAGTTCCTGTTATAAAATTTGGGATGTATGATTATTAAGTGAAGTTTCCTAGAAGATGACGTGCATGCATTTGTCGAGTTTCAAGTGAAATTTTTTTTTTTATTTTGCCCAGACTTTAAGATTCGGTACGCTTTGTGTGTTGTGTTTTTTTATAGCGTTCACATGATTGGGTTTTCTTGTATTTGTTAAGTGTAAATATGTAAGACTTACTCCTAGGGATCAATTATCTTGTATATTTCCTTGGAATAGAATCTGACTTTTTCTGGTCTTGAATTTCTCCAAATCAAACCTCAAAGCTCTAGTTAATCTCTCAAATGTGACCTTCATCAATTTTAAACTTTAGATACTCAATTGAATATTCAATGTAAGATTAAGGGCTTTAAGAGAAATTAATCCCCAGATAATAAGGGATTAGGGGTTAAATGCAACCGTGGTCCACAACCTTCAAGTGTTATCCTATTTTTATACCTAACGTCCACTTTTATCCCTAAAAGTTTGAAAATTTAGTAGATTTTGGACTTTCGGAATATTTATGCATTATACTAGTGTTTGTACTTGATTTTGAAGTGCTAGCGGAAGACTTGTGATGTATGTTCAAGGGCCCCAGTGGACAGATATGAAAATCAGTGCAATTTGGGTGCTAAATGTTCCAGATTGTAAATAGTGTGTGTGCAAGCTGATTCCTGGTCAGAATCAAGTTAGTGTTGTGTGGCAAACATGTAAAACTTGGTGTTTTCTAGAGCATTGTGGTTGATCAGTTGCACACTGAACGTTGGTTGGTCGTAGAAACCGTAAAAAATAATTCTGGTCATATTAATAATTCAGAATAATTAATTTGTACTAAAGCGGCAAAAATCAGGTTGAATCCCAAGGAAAATTTTTTTACTGAAAGCTTCATGTTAGAAAACTGAAATAAAAGATTGGGGGTTTTCTTGAATAGAATGCTGAAATAAATTAACTGTAGCATTAAAATAAAATTAAACAATACTAAACATGCTCAGTCCAGGATTAATTATCTATTCCAGTTACACAGTTGATTATCAAACAAACGTAATTCTTTAATTCAAGCAAATACATTGGACTCTATTTAAAGCAAAAAAAAAACAAAAAAAAATCAGCAGTAAAATTAACCAAAAAAAATTTCAGATTAATTTTTTAATTTTGAGTAACCAGATATTGAAAAGCAATTTCTAATCAACTTAAAATTAGGATTAAGAACAATGAACTAAAAACTTTATTCCAGGCAACAATCCAAAAGCTTGAACAATTTAATCTGTCTTACTTCTCCTGTATGAACTAACCAGAAATTAAAATAATTTCCAGCCAATTTACTTGCTTTTAAATCAAATTCTTTCTACTCAAGCGGTTCAAAGAAAATCAAGCAAATTTGTAATTGTAGAACCAATTCCACAAGCGAAAATAAGAAATTTAATTATAATAAATTTGAACTATAAAGAAGTAAATAATCAAATTTGAAAAAAACTTTAACAAGAAAAATCAATCCTCAAAATTGGGGTTGGCAATGAAAATCATCCTTAGAACCGAACTAAAAAATTGCTCACTCATATTTGACATAAAAAGCACAAGAGAATAAAAAGGGAGAAACCTAAAATTTGCTCTATTCTATGCGTTCTCTCCATGCTCCTTTTATTGTCACAAAATTCCATACCCTCCGGGGAACAAAGCGCACCAAAAAAATAGGATTTGGGCTGACCACACACCTCCAAGTTAAGTTGAATTTGGGCTTTCCCGTGATTGGCTAAGAAGTCCGCATAAATTTGGAATGCCCGGCCCACTCGTTGCTTCTCACAGACATTTCATCGAACAGCTCCTGTGCGCCACATATTTTGGGAGCTAGCTATGCCAACTTCTTGCTCAGCTTCCAAAATTCATCCTTCTGCAACAACGACTCTCTCTTTTCACTAATTCACCTGATATCGTGAGAGAAAACCCCTTAATTATCACTAGCCAAACAGAACAATGAAGGTGCCGACTGCCTTTGTGAGATGGTGTGCGAATCTGACTTGCAAATCAAGTACGGTGCAACAAATTACTGGTTTTATTTCTACTGGAAGCAGCAAATTGGCATGAGAGAATCAAAAGAATTGAGTTAGTAGCCACACTGGGGAAGCTCCACGCATGAAAAAGAAACTGGTGCTTAAGAGGCAAAGTAGGATTTTGTCTCTTCCCTTGGTCCAAAACGGCAGCGTCCCTTTGCTTCTTCTAAAAGAAAATTGGACTTAAATCCACTAGAAAGTCCTCCACGTACAAGGCATAAACTCGCTGGTGCCAAGTAGCGAAAACAATGCAATAATTTCCTTGGAGCCCAAAAAGGCTACATTTTCTTTATTCCTTTCAAAACAAAAGAAATAGTAATAAAATTGTTAATGGTCTTATCAACTTAATATATTAGAATAAAAGCTAAGGAAATTGTGGAATAAAAATATATAAATTATAAACTCATCAAAGGTTTTAGAGCTTTTGTGAATTGTGAAAATGTGATTTATTTGCATTTTAATTAATGAGTGTTTGCTGTTGTATTAGTGCCTTAGGTTCTCTTCTTGAGTTCGTTGGAACTCACCCTTTAGTTGACCAACTTTTTCAGGGAAAGAGCAATAGCAGTAGCTTTGTTAAGTGTTGTGGTTTTATATTTTGAGAAGGTAGGGTGACTACTTTGTTTATTGTTGTTAATGCATCACTGGTCTGCAGGATCATTGAACTGAATTTCTAAGTTTTGTGGGTGTAGTGAAACCTGTTGTGAAGTGCTAGTAGCTGACAAGGTTGTGGCACTGTTACCAGAAGAACGACAGAGCTAGAATGAGCCTCTGACCATAATCAAGAGTGCTTAAGTGGCTTCTCTGGTTTTGTTGGCAGATTAGACTGCAGAATCTGTCATACCTAGTGTGTAATGTGTGTTTTGTCTGATTATGTGTATAAAGTGCAGTTGGAAAGTCTTTGAGACCCTGTAATTGTATGACTGTTTCCTAAGTGCTCCTGTAATGAACAGGTAGTTCAGACCTTTGAAACAGTAATGCTATGCATGGTTTGCTTATAAACATACGATCTTGTACTTCTCAAGCTATAGCTTGGTTTTATATGAATACTTTAAATTTTTGTGCTATTCGTACCAATTGAATATTCCAGCAAACTTCTATCAGAATTTGGTTTGTAAAGGGATTCCATCTTTGAAATACCATAGTTTGACTGTAGTTTGACCTCTTGCTTGGGAACTCAATTTGATCTGTAATTCTGGGAGTGTCTTTTATTTCATAGTTGTGGTGTGTTGGTATCAATTGTGCTGCAAAAAGAAGTGTTTTACATGTGACAAAGCATTGTTTCGGTCTCCTGCAGAAACAAGTTCACTATGGGATAGTTTGACTTCCCCATTGACTTTTTGATTGAGATTTCATTTGGGGCTGAAACTTTATGGTATTGTTACTGAACATATTTGGGTTGTGTTTGAAGTGCTTTTGCTGCCATAGAGCCGGTTTATGAGGCGAAATTCAGCATTTTTTGTTGCTGTAGTTTTTTTACAGAACTTGTGGTTTTGGGTGTCCAAAATGATTTTATGATCTGAGTTTCTATTTTTAAACAAATTATCAAGTTTGTTTCGGTATTACACTTACGATTGCAAGGCTCGAAAGTGCTAGGAAAAGATGGTGTAAATTTTTCCTCTTCAAACCTGAACTACTAGTTTTAATTTGCCTGTATAAATTTATCAGATTTTGGTTTCAGTGGTCAAATTCTATTCCATGGAAGTTGGACTCGTTTCTTTTGTTTACATAGCATCTTTTTCTGGTTTTGTGATTTGTTGGCCATGTTTTCCAGTTAGAATAGTGAGATTATGTATGAAAATACCATGGACTTCAGTCCACTACATCAGATATAGATTGCAAACCACTCGTTGCTTTAACAATGCACAAGACAACATTTCAGAAAACTTGGGAAAGCAGCCCAACATTTTTAAAACCAGTAGGCCAAAAACAAATAACTCAGTTCCAAAATCTGATTTTATGGCTTGAGCAAGTCCATAATTTGAAAACATACATGTCCGCAAAAGTTCTAATTCAAAGCCCTTTCCAAAGTCAAAGTCAACTCCAAATTCAATGTTTGCAAACCAAAACTAGTATTCAAAATTTTTCAGCATTTTGCAAACTTAACAGACAAACTCAGACATACAAACCTTGCAGACCATAATTCTTGAACCAATTGGTGCATAATTTCACCTGAGTTTTCCTGGAACTCACCAACGTTCCTGGCTAAAACCGTTTATTTATTCAGAAATTCTGAACTTCAGTATTTGAAACATCACAATGCACCAGTAGGTTCAGTAGTTTGTAAACCAGTTTAAACCAGACTAGTTATTCTACTGCACGGTCTTCATTAACAAGTTACAAACACCATTTTCAATCTGTTTGACCTGAAAACAGAAGCAACATTTTAGAGAAATAGGGGCTGGTTTCCAAACCTATAATCTGTCCATTTCTGCATGTCACAGTAACTTTGAAAACTAGAGTTTGAAGGGTAATTTTAAGTTCCAGCACAAACTTTCAAACCAAACTTAGTCACCATGCTTGGTTTGTGAAATAAAACTTGTTTAAACCTTAAAACCACATTTTAAAAGCGCAGAACAGAATAATCCATGAAACTCCACAAAGCCAGTCTCAAACATGCAGAAGTTGATTTCAGTAGTACTTTGCTCTCAACCAGAAAATTTTCACAGCAAAAGCGTTGAACCAAGTTCCAATTAACTTAGAAAACATGCATGTAAAAGCTCAGCCCAAGAAACTTTCTCTATTTAAAAGTCAACTTTCAGGTCGAATCTTGTGAGGCTGTAAACCTCTGCTCTAGGATTCGGTTAAACTCTTTGTCCAAAACAGATTTAGCACACAACAAGTTCAAAACATATTTCTGTAATACCTTTGAGTTTGTAAAATCACAGACGTTAACACCCAATTTCGTCCAACCTTTTAGACATTAAAAAAAATATACATATATTATTTTAGGGGTATTTTTATTCTAAATATGTGTGTATAAAAAAAATTGATTAAATTAATTAAAAACTAAAACTTAAAATATTATTAGTTAATTTTTATTAAAAAAAAAAAAAAATGGCTCTCGAGAGGCTTCGGAGGCTTCTCCCTTCTTCTTTTTCTAGTTAAAAGAGAAGCCCTGGAGGGCTCCAGCGAGAGGGGAGAGCCGTCCATCTCTCTCTCTTCTCCCTCCACCAACTCCTCTCTCACGGGAGCTCTCTTTCTCCTTCCCGACCTCACTCTCCCACTAAAAAAAACTCTTCTCTGCTCTCTCCTTTCTCCAGAATTCCGGCTCTCTCTCAGCTCATCCTACACACACACACTCTCCAGCTTCTCTCTCTCTCTCCGCTCAACCTCCCCATCGCGTCCCTTCTCGCTGCACCGCCACCGTCCAACTTCCAGCCTTCTCCCCTGCTGCCCGACGCTTCCGCGTGCCTCCACTCCAGCCGACGCCACCACCGCCTCTCAGCTCCTCCGTTCGCCAATGCTCCCGTCGCTCACCTCCGATCTCCCCTGATGCTCGCCTGCCGCCGTGCTCCCGTCAGCTCCAGTCGCGCCCTCTGCTCTTCGCTTCGTGTTCCGCCGTGCCGCGCCAGCGTTTCGGGCTCCTCCGCGCCTAGGTCCCCTCCCCCTGCTCTCAGTCACCTCGTCGCGCCCTCTGCTCTCCGCGTCGTGCCCCCTGCCGTCACGTCGCCTCCCTGCTGCCCCTCCTCGCGCGCACCGTCGCCTACCTCCGCCTCGCTACGTCGCCCCTGTCGTCAGAAACAAAAACGAAAGAAACAAAAAAACAAAGAAGATAACAGACGTTGAAAAAGTCAAAATTTTTTTTGGGTAAAACCCTCGTTTAGTCCTTGATCTTCATTATTTTATCCATCCAAGTCACTAACGTTGTTTTCTTTGCAGATTAAGCATGGACAGCAAGTTTTTTTTGTTTATATTTATTGTTTGTCCTTTCTTTGTTTATCCTTGGTTTGTTTCGACCCTCTAATAATCGGAATTATTTTTATATGGTTTTAATGCCTGACCGGAATGCTATCAGCATTGATATAAATAAAAAAATATCTCTCTTTATAAACTTGGATGATTTAGAATATCAAAATAAATAAATAAATAAATATTTATATTGTTGTGAAACATACATACTTGTATACTAATATGGACCATCTACATACGTACATTGCAATATACTTATACATCAAAAGAACTGCGTGGTGAAATCTTTTCATATGTGATTTTTAGTAACTAAATATTGATAAGGCTATAATTGTAAATATCTATATAAGTTTTTTTTTTAAAAAGACTCGTTCTTGTACATATTTTATTGCAGTAATTACAATTTATTCTTAAGGTTTTATGTAAAATTACATTTTCGCCCCTCTTATTTTAAAAATATATAGTTTGCCACTAAATCTTTTTAATACATTTTGATAACAACCTCTAAAATTTTAATTTAGATTGTATTATCTATTTTCAGTTAATTTCAATCTTTGTGGTATTTTTGGTTAATTGACATAAACAATAATACTGTAGTTTTCATATTAAAAAATTAATAATTTGAAATGTCCCTTAACTAAAAATTGATTGAAATTAAAAAATATAGCTACCGTAACATTAAAATTAAAATTTTGAAAAAGTTACTATCAGTTGTCTTAAAAAGCAAAGCGGTAAAGTTTATATTTCTGAAATATGAGGGTAAAAATGTAATTTTATCTAATTATTATGGGACAAATTGTGATTAACCAATTTTGGTAACTAATTATCTTGCTGCACTATGTCTGGTCTATTAATATATATATATTTTATTTTATTTTCTTATTTGTTTGTTTTGCTCACTCTACCTTTACGTGAACCATATGTTATTGCAGGAATTTAATTATATAAATCTAGCATTAAAATAATTTTTTATTATAAGTAATAAAATTTTTTATTTTATTTTAATTTTGAGTTGGATTTTTCTTTACGTTATATTATTAAAAAAATTATATGTGCTTTGAACTTATACATATTTTCTTCGTTATAAAAAAATAATAATTTATTAAAATTTTTCATCTCTTATTAAACTCTAATTTTTTTTAATATCAATAAAAAAATTTTATCTAAAGAATTGCTCTAAATTTTAGAAATTATGGATCAAATTATTTTAGTTAACCGTAGACTTTAAAATATTGATGCTACAAAAATTTAATAATTAAATTAAAATTTATTAATTTCCATATCCGGATGATCCGGCAGGATCTACGGTTTGGAAAATATCAACTTTTTTTTAATTGAATATAAATAAACACAAAGATAAAAATCCATATTTACAATATGGATTAAGTTATTTAAAATTTCATCAAATTCCGTGTCCGGGTGACTCGGCAGAGTCCATGGTTCGGAAGTATCAAATTTTATCCAAATTAATTACCAAAAATCCACATCCGACTAAATAATTCAGTTAAAATTTTCGGTTTTGAAAATTAACTGAATTTATTTAAAAGCAAAAGCAAAATAAAATTAAAATCAACTAAGGTGCCAATTTTGGGCGCTATAACAAAGTTGTTTTAGCGTAACCGTATTCCCGATCCCCGAACTCTCGCAGACCAATTTTAAGGTGTCCAATCGACCTAGATAAAAACCGATTGGTGGCGACTCCAGAAAACCCGACGTTGCCACAGCTTGGCGACTCCACTAGGGATCGAACCCAGAATCTCTGGTTAGTGAGTCAAGCCTAAAAATTGATTTATTTTGTTCTGTTTTGTTTATTTTTATGTGGATTTATATGTTATATTTACTTATTCTAAACATGCATAATGCATTTACAAAATGAAGCTCTATACCCGAGCTTCCTCAAATCGAACACGTTTTTTCTAAGCGGAATTAGTGTTGTTGTCCTTGAGAGGCCATGGTCTCCAAGCCTTCACCGGTTTCAAAGTAGCAAAGTAGTGTATTGCCTTCTGAGACGGTTAGTCTCTGCGTGGGCCCACGAAAAGCTACGACTTGAATTAATCCATTCCTTACATAAACCCTAGAGGGTAAGGAATCGGGCTGTCACTATAATTTAGTGACGGGATTCGGGAACTATCCCTTGCCTTTTTGATAAGCCACCTTATGCATATAGAACTCCCCACTTAACCATAGAACTGACCATAGAATTTCTACCATTTTACCAACGCCATAAGCATATCCTTGTTATGCTGTGTTGTTACTCTACACTTTTCTTCGTATGGTTTTAACTTGTTTATCCATAATACTTCATGAGTTGTTAATTGCTATTTAACTTATTAATAACCTTATCTTTCTTGTGCAATTATTCTTCATGCATCAAAACCACGCATCAAATTATGCTAACTTTTTGGTCTTTATAATAATAACTAGAAGTCTTGAAGTTCCACGATAGTGGATAATCAAACTCATTCATTGCATGCATGCATCCATTGCATCAATCACATACACATAGAAGTTAATAAAAAGAATCTTACTTTAAAAAGGGTAAAATTGGACCTCAACACCGATATCCAACTCGGCTCCAAACAAGACTAATGGCAGAACAAACCGAAGGACGTCTCATAGATATAGAGTCCAAGATAGAAAATATGGCCGGAGCAATTCCCTCCTCATTACACCAAAAAATGAAATTCATTTTTGAAGAAAAGTTAATCACAGTCTTTGCTGAAGAAGGCATTCTGCTATCATCTATATCAATAGTAGCAAAGACCAAGTGACCTTCTCTTCCAAGTTGGTGTGACCCAAATCCCAAATGTAACTGAAAATTCTGTCATATTGAAACTCAAGGTCCAACAGTTGGTCGAGTCCAAGTTGATAGGCCCGATGTGATTGGTAATTGAAAGTGAAGATTTTGAGCTGGAATTACATTAATTTTGGAAGGGCTCCAAGCCAGATCTGACCTAATAGTCCGCACACACTTTTGAATGACAGGGAATCATTTGAATAAACTTGTATCTTTGAAAGCTTGCAAAAGTAATCTAATAGTAAAAATCTCCTAGATTTAGTCCAGAATCTAGGGTGTAGTCTTTGTTAGATGGACACCTGGTATTCTTTTTCTGGTACAACAAAAAGATGTAATGCGTGCATTCTACTACTTTCCATTTTTACACTCTTTGCCATTATACTATCCATTATTGTCATTACACTTTACTTTTTGACAACCGGTAATTCTTTTTGTTCTCCAACAAAAAGATATTATGTGTGCATTCTACCATTTTTTACCAAAAATTCCATTTTTACATCTATCTCTCACTCTTTGCCATTACACTACCCATTATTGCCATCACATTTTACTTTCTAAATGATACTACTCGTGGGTGAAAATAAAAACTTAAGGGAAATTTGATAGTAGTGATCTTGAAAGTGCTGCCAAATCTAGTAAGAAGGATTTCAAATGTTGCACCTCAACCCTAAAAAAGAATTCACAGTGGTTATCAACATCCTTGCAAGAAGTCTTGGGTTAGCTTCCAAAGAAGGTAGCTCTTATATTAAATGACTTCAGTGGCCTCCCAATTCTAACAAATGATAAAAAAAAAAAAAAAGTTCTCAGTTTTACGCAACACAAATTCTCAAAAAAAAAAAAAAAAAAGGAAAGAAGTTCCTCCTTTCTATCAAAAGACAACAAGGGAAAATTCAAAATCCAAAACAAAAAGAGACTGAGAGCAAGCACGAGCAAGTAAAGCCACTTGAGTCATCTCACTTCAAGAGGGCTATAATCTCGGTTCTCTGCAACACAAACTCCAAAAAGAAAGAGAAGTTCATCCCTTCCATCAAAAGGCAACAAGGAAAAATTCAAAATCAAAAAGGACTGAGAACAAGCACGAGCAAGCAAGGCCACTTGAGTCATCTCACTTCAAGAGAGTTATCAAGTATGTTATCACCATAGCTCACACAAAAAAAAAAAGGGAAATAAAAAAAAACAAAAAAAAAAGGCCTCAAGTTAGAGCAAAAGAAAGAAAACAAAGAAAAAAGTGAGCTATGGATTCTAGACTGAAAACCTGCAAAGGCGGTCTAGAAGACAAAAGCAACTTTCAAGCTAAGCATACATAAAAACCACGATAGTTAGGGGGCAACAGATGAGGTTTAACTTTCTAGAAAAGGTGACAAGTTTGAGGTTATCACTATTGAGTTTTTCACCATAATCAAATTTGCTCACGAGTAGTATTAAAAGGCCATTCTTTCACACCACTTAAACTTAACTTTCCTCAGACCTAACATCCTCATTCAGTAAAAAGACTATCATTGTGAATCATGTTTCTACCTTATTTAATACTGCTCACGAGTAGTATTAAAAGACCCTTTTTTCACACCACTTAAACTTAACTTTCCTCAGACCTAACATCCTCATTCAGTCAAAACACTATCATTGTGAATCATGTTTCTACCTTATTTAATACTGCTCACGAGTAGTATTAAAAGACCCTTCTTTCACACCACTGAAACTTAACTTTACTCAGACCTAATATTTACCTCTTAATATCATTCTCATTCAATTAAAAGACTGCAAAAAAAAAAACAAAAAAAAAACAAAAAAAAAACAGTCAAACTTAATTTTCTTCACACCTAAAAGTTACCTCTCGATATCATCCTCATTCAGCTAAAAGGCTATCCTTGTGAATCATGTTTCTACCTTATTGCCTTGCACAGTTTATGTCTTCGAGTTGGAAAGGGAAGAATGGTAGGATATTTTAATTAAAAACAAAGACTGTAAATTACTTTGTCAAGCTTTGCAAATTGATGAAAGTTTTTCTTTAAGGCCAAACCATTATTCATTAATGTGTGTAGACTTAAAAGTGATGAGATAGCTTGAGACTTTCTTTAAGAAGATGTGGTTCTTGTAAGAGAGATTTACGATCAAGTGCCATCACAAAGGTCTAGAAATGCTCGACCTTCTGTTAAAGGCGAGGTGATACCTTTTATCCACATAAACACCGTATTCAGGGGGGCAAAGTAGTCTCTACTAAGCGTAAGAAGAGTACTGCCAAGAAAGAAACTCAATAGACAAGGGGGCAAATCTTATGGATCAAAACTTGAGCTCAAGGAAGAGCAATCATTCAGACTATAACATGGGAATAAGTAAGTGTCGGCACGGCCACAAGAAAAAGGGCACACATTGAAAGTTAAGTCTTCAATGCTATGAAATCCATGACAAGGGATGAGTACCCAAAGAGATATAAAGTATGAGGCGGGTGAACATTAAAGAAATTGAGGCCAAAATTCAAGAACAAGTCAAGGAAAGGGGATTTTGAAAAGAGCCGGGCTTTTAAGGCAATGGACAAGAGCTGGGAAGCATAAAGAGATTCAATGATAGTCTAAGAAGGCAATCACAAAGAAGATCCAGTAAAGCAAAGACATGAAAAACTAGATCCATCCAAAAATCCAAAAACAAAATAAAAAAATAAAAAAATAAAATAAAAATAAAAATAAAAATAAAAAAGAACCATCAATTACACATGCTTTGCATTCATGCATTTCACATCATGCATGCATGACTTTTACGTGATAAGAACCAAATGGGAAGCACATCCACGGCACAGCTACAGCAGTATAAGCTGAGATCTCAATGACATCAGCCCTTACCAATCTATCACCGGATGCACAGTTAATACGCTGGACCCAATCCCATCAGGGATCCAAGGATAAAGTAGACAATATTGTCAAAAGCCTGGCAATTGATTCAATAATCGAGGCTACACCTGGAAAGACAGGATTGATGCCAGCTTAGTAGTATCCAAGATAAGAGATAGCTATAGCCAATGATAAGGCAGATATCAAAAAATATAAAGTAGATAATATTGTTAAAAGCCTGGCAATTGATTCAATAATCGAGGCTATACCTGGAAGGACAGGATTGATGCCAGCTTAGCAGCATCCAAGATAAGAGATAGTAAAAGATAAGGCAGACATCAAGAAATATTGTCGTTGAAAATTTGTCAAAAGCGGACAATGGATTCAATAATCGAGGATTGGATCGACGTCAGCTCGATGGAATATAAAAAATATCTATCACATCAAAATGAAGTAGGATCCACTTTTCCGGTTAAGCGGCGAATACGGTACTTCGTGACTCTCAAGTCGGTTCTCTCAGTTGCCCATAATAACTGATTCTTTCCTCTCTTCTTTCTTTTACTTCCCTCTAGAAAATGGATCCTACTCTTTCTGTCTTACGAAAATATTTTCCTTCTCTCCCAATGAACATTCTCAAAAAGATCTACCAAGTTCGCTGTGAATGATTAAGAGTTCTGATGCACAAAGGAATCCCTGAAGATGTGCGGTGGTTAATCGAAGCCAAGATTCGTCTGGCAGGTGAAATCCCAGAGGCATTTGTGTCTCACATGCCTGGTATAGGCAAAAGCTCTTATGCCAAAAAGTGAAAAGTGAAAAGGTTACAAGTCTGCCATAAATGTAGACGGTGGACTTGTAATACTAAATGTCGTTATTTAGGGATAATCTCTGATAATCGAGAAGATAAAATACGATTCATTAAGAATGGCCTGAGTAAGGATTCGTTGGATGATATCCGATTGACTCTTGAGACGCATTCTTGTGGATCAGTGCAACGCGAACTTCTTGGTTTATGGAGTATTTTTCATGAAGAACGAGAGCGTTACAGTCCCGGGAATCTGACTTTAAATGACCCTGTTTGCCAGCTTGTAAGAAAGCTGGATGGGAAGCAAACCCTCGACTCATAAAAGCCGTTAATGCCGTTACTAGACGTAAAGCCAGTGGAAGATATGAGCCACAGTCACAATTACTGTACATACAGTTTGTTATATTTGGAAAAGTTTGCATTTTCTTTTGACAGATGTACATGCTCCCCTAAGTGTAATCGACACGTTATCCCTTTTCATCACTATAAATGCGTGTTCTTCCTTCTGATTAAGCAGCGGATAAGATACCCCGTGACTTCTAAAGTCGGTTATTCCAGTCTCCTACAATAACTGATTCATTTCCCTCTCCTCTCAAATTCTTCTCTCATCAATGGATTCTACTCTTTCTGCACTGCGAAAATACTTTCCTTCCCTTCCAATAAAAGTCCTTAAAAAGATCTACCTTGCTAGATGTGAAAGAATCAGAGTTTTTACACGCAAAGGCATTCCCGATAATGTGCAGTGGATAATTGAAGCTAAGGTCCGTTTGGCGGGTGAAGTTCCAGATGCATTTATGCCCCGCATGCCCGGTTTAGGTAAAAGCCGTTATGCCAAAAGGCGAAGAGCAAAGAGACTAGGCGTGTGTTATAAATGTGGGCGATGGAATTGTAATACTAAATGTGGCTCTTTAGGATACATCTCCATAAATCGTGAAGATAAAAGAAAATTCATTAAGAATGGCCTGCGTAAGGAATCTCTGGAAGATATCCGAGAGACTCTTGAAACGCATTCTTGTGGAAAAGTGCAAGGTGAAATTATCGGTTTATGGAGGACTTACCATAAAGAACGAAACCGTTACAGTCTTGGGAATGTGACTTTAAACGACCCTGTTTGTCAGTTTGTAAGAAAACTGGATGGGAAGCAAATCTCCGACTTATAGAAGGCATTGGAGCCATTACTGGACATAAATCAGTGGAAGATGAGAGCCACAGTCATGATTGCTGTACATATAAGCTGTCATTTGTCTTTTCTTTTGATAATAATGTACTTGCTTCTGCAAGTGTAATTAACGCATTATCCCTTTCATCACTATAAATATGTGTTAGTTATTTCCATTTCCTACAATCACTAATTTATTTCTTCTCTTAAATACCTCCTTCATCAATGGAGTCTTCTCTTTCCGCCCTACGAAAGTATTTTCCTTCCTTCCCAATAAATGTTCTTAAAAAGATTTATCAAGCTAGATGTGAACGATTCAGAGTATTTATGCACAAAGGCATTCCTGATAATGTGCGGTGGCTAATCGAAGCTAAGGTTCGTTCAGCTGGTGAAGTTCCAAAAGCGTTCTTTCCCCGTATGCCCGGCTTTGGTAAAAGCGCTTATGCCAAAAAAAGAAGAGCAAAGAGGCTAGGCGTTTGTCATAATTGTGGATGGTGGATTTGCGGCAATAAATGTCGTTCTCCAGGAGTGATCACCAGAAATCGTAATGATAGAATAAGATTCATTAAGAATGGCTTGCGTAAGGAATCTCTAGAAGATATTCGAGAGGTTCTTGAAGCGCATTCTTGCAGAATAGTGCAATTTGAGATTGTTGGATTATGGATAATTCTCCAAAAAGAACGAGATCGTTATAGTCTTGGGAATCTGACTTTAAACAACCCAGTTTGCCAGTTTGTGAGAAAACTGGATGGGATGCAAATCGCCGATTCATAGAAGGCATTGAAGCCGTTACTGGATGCAAAATCAGTGGAAGACGTGAACCAAAGTCACGATTACTGTACATGCTAGCTGTCGCTTTTGAAATTATCCTCCCAATAATGTACCCACTCCTGACATGAGATACAGTTATGACTACTGTATATAGCTGCCACTTTTGAAATTTTCCTTCTCTTCCAACAATCACGTACCTACTCCTGACGTAAGCTACAGTAGTAACTACTGTACATGCTAGCAGCTATTTTGAAAATTTTCCTCCTCTTTTAACGATAGTGTACCCATACCTGACCAGAGTCATACTCGTGACTATTGTGTATAGCTAGAAATAATGTATCCACTCTAAAAAAAAAAAAAATCAATCAATTTTACTTTTAACGATAGGAAAGTTCCTATCGTCGAGGTTCAAGGAGAGTTCCTTAACCTCATTCAATCAAATTTTCAACGATAGGAAAGTTCCTATCGTTGAGGTTCAAGGAGAGTTCCTTAACCTCATCTAATCAAATCTTACAACGATAGGAGCTTTCCTATCGTAGAGGTTCTAAGGTAAGGCTCTTAACCTCAAACTTTCAACGATAGGAGAGTTCCTATCGTCGAGGTTCTAAGGAGAGTTCCTTAAACCTCAAACAATCAATCATCAATTTTTCTTAAACGATAAGAGAGTTCTTATCGCAGAGGTTCTAAGGTAGGGCCCTTAACCTCAAACTTTCAACGATAGAAGAGTTCCTATCGTCGAGGTTCTAAGGAGAGTTCCTTAAACCTCAAACAATCAATCATTAATTTTTCTTAAACGATAAGAGAGTTCTTATCGCAGAGGTTCTAAGGTAGGGCCCTTAACCTCAAACTTTCAATGATAGGAGAGTTCCTATCGTCGAGGTTCTAAGGAGAGTTCCTTAAACCTCAAACAATCAATCATCAATTTTTCTTTAAACGATAAAAGAGTTCTTATCGCAGAGGTTCTAAGGTAGGGTCCTTAACCTCAAACTTTCAATGATAGGAGAGTTCCTATCATCGAGGTTCTAAGGAGAGTTCCTTAAACCTCAAACAATCAATCATCAATTTTTCTTTAAACGATAAGAGAGTTCTTATCGCAGAGGTTCTAAGGTAGGGCCCTTAACCTCAAACTTTCAACGATAGAAGAGTTCCTATCGTCGAGGTTCTAAGAAGAGTTCCTTAAACCTCAAACAATCAATCATCAATTTTTCTTAAACGATAAGAGAGTTCTTATCGCAGAGGTTCTAAGGTAGGGCCCTTAACCTCAAACTTTCAACGATAGAAGAGTTCCTATCGTCGAGGTTCTAAGGAGAGTTCCTTAAACCTCAAACAATCAATCATCAATTTTTCTTAAACGATAAGAGAGTTCTTATCGCAGAGGTTCTAAGGTAGGGCCCTTAACCTCAAACTTTCAACGATAGGAGAGTTCCTATCGTCGAGGTTCTAAGGAGAGTTCCTTAAACTTCAAACAATCAATCAATCAGTCCATCTTACAATGATAGGAGCTTTCCTATCGTAGAGGTTCTAAGGACCTTTCCTTAACCTCAAACAATCAATCAATCAGTCCATCTTACAACGATAGGAGCTTTCCTATCGTAGAGGTTTTAAGGACCTTTCCTTAAACCTCAAACAATCAATCAATCAGTCCATCTTACAACGATAGGAGCTTTTCTATCGTAAAGGTTCTAAGGACCTTTCCTTAACCTCAAACAATCAATCAATCAATCAGTCCATCTTACAACAATAGGAGCTTTCCTATCGTAGAGGTTCTAAGGACCTTTCCTTAACCTCAAACAATCAATCAGTCCATCTTACAACGATAGGAGCTTTTCTATTGTAGAGGTTCTAAGGACCTTTCCTTAACCTCAAACAATCAATCAATCAGTCCATCTTACAACGATAGGAGCTTTCCTATCGTAGAGGTTTTAAGGACCTTTCCTTAACCTCAAACAATCAATCAGTCCATCTTACAACGATAGGAGCTTTCCTATCGTAGAGGTTCTAAGGACCTTTCCTTAACCTCAAACAATCAATCAATCAGTCCATCTTACAACGATAGGAGCTTTCCTATCGTAGAGGTTCTAAGGACCTTTCCTTAACCTCAAACAATCAATCAGTCCATCTTACAACGATAGGAGCTTTTCTATCGTAGAGGTTCTAAGGACCTTTCCTTAACCTCAAACAATCAATCAATCAGTCCATCTTACAACGATAGGAGCTTTCCTATCGTAGATGTTCTAAGGACCTTTCCTTAAACCTCAAACAATCAATCAATCAGTCCATCTTACAGCGATAGGAGCTTTCCTATCGTAGAGGTTCTAAGGACCTTTCCTTAACCTCAAACAATCAATCAATCAGTCCATCTTACAACGATAGGAGCTTTTCTATCGTAGAGGTTCTAAGGACCTTTCCTTAACCTCAAACAATCAATCAATCAGTCCATCTTACAACGATAGGAGCTTTCCTATCGTAGAGGTTCTAAGGATCTTTCCTTAAACCTTAAAACCAACCAAATCAATATTTTTTCGACGGTAGGAAGGTTCCTATCGTAGAGGTTCTAAGGTAGGGCCCTTAACCTCGATCAATCAATCAATTTTTATTTAACGATAGGAGAGTTCCTATCGCAGAGGTTCTAAGAAAGTTCCTTAACCTTAGGATTTAGGCGGCGAGAAAGTTTTCAATGCCTAGCTAAGCCGGACGAAATTTGGTAAACGACTTTGCATACATCATGTCCCATGAAGCATGCAAATGGAGGCAGCTGTTAACACCCAATTTCGTCCGACCTTTTAGACATTAAAAAAAATATACATATATTATTTTAGGGGGTATTTTTATTCTAAATATGTGTGTATAAAAAAAATTGATTAAATTAATTAAAAACTAAAAATTAAAATATTATTAGTTAATTTTTATTAAAAAAAAAAAGTGGCTCTCGAGAGGTTTCGGGAGGCTTCTCCCTTCTTCTTTTTCTAGTTAAAAGAGAAGCCCCTAGAGGGCTCCAGCGAGAGGGGAGAGCCGTCCATCTCTCTCTCTTCTCCCTCCACCAACTCCTCTCTCACGGGAGCTCTCTTTCTCCCTCCCGACCTCACTCTCCCACTAAAAAAAACTCTTCTCTGCTCTCTCATTTCTCCAGAATTCCGGCTCTCTCTCAGCTCATCCTACACACACACACTCTCCAGCTTCTCTCTCTCTCTCCGCTCAACCTCCCCATCGCGTCCCTTCTCGCTGCACCGCCACCGTCCAACTTCCAGCCTTCTCCCCTGCTGCCCGACGCTTCCGCGTGCCTCCACTCCAGCCGACGCCACCACCGCCTCTCAGCTCCTCCGTTCGCCTCTGCTCCCGTCGCTCACCTACGATCTCCCCTGCTGCTCGCCTGCCGCCGTGCTCCCGTCAGCTGCAGTCGCGCCCTCTGCTCTTCGCTTCGTGTTCCGCCGTGCCGCGCCCGCGTTTCGGGCTCCTCCGCGCCTAGGTCCCCTCCCCCTGCTCTCAGTCACCTCGTCGCGCCCTCTGCTCTCCGCGTCGTGCCCCCTGCCGTCACGTCGCCTCCCTGCTGCCCCTCCTCGCGCGCACCGTCGCCTACCTCCGCCTCGCTACGTCGCCCCTGTCGTCAGAAACAAAAACGAAAGAAACAAAAAAACAAAGAAGATAACAGACGTTGAAAAAGTCAAAATTTTTTTTGGGTAAAACCCTCGTTTAGTCCTTGATCTTCCTTATTTTATCCATCCAAGTCACTAACGTTGTTTTCTTTGCAGATTAAGCATGGACAGCAAGTTTTTTTTGTTTATATTTATTGTTTGTCCTTTCTTTGTTTATCCTTGGTTTGTTTCGACCCTCTAATAATCAGAATTATTTTTATATGGTTTTAATGCCTGACCGGAATGCTATCAGCATTGATATAAAAAAAAAAATATCTCTCTTTATAAACTTGGATGATTCAGAATATCAAAATAAATAAATAAATAAATAAATAAATAAATAAATATTTATATTGTTGTGAAACGTACATACTTGTATACTAATATGGACCATCTACATACGTACATTGCAATATACTTATACATCAAAAGAACTGCGTGGTGAAATCTTTTCATATGTGATTTTTAGTAACTAAATATTGATAAGGCTATAATTGTAAATATCTATATAAGTTTTTTTTTTAAAAGACTCGTTCTTGTACATATTTTATTGCAGTAATTACAATTTATTCTTAAGGTTTTATGTAAAATTACATTTTCGCCCCTCTTATTTTAAAAATATATAGTTTGCCACTAAATCTTTTTAATACATTTTGATAACAACCTCTAAAATTTTAATTTAGATTGTATTATCTATTTTCAGTTAATTTCAATCTTTGTGGTATTTTTGGTTAATTGACATAAACAATAATACTGTAGTTTTCATATTAAAAAATTAATAATTTGAAAAGTCCCTTAACTAAAAATTGATTGAAATTAAAAAATATAGCTACCGTAACATTAAAATTAAAATTATAAAAAAGTTACTATCAGTTGTCTTAAAAAGCAAAGCGGTAAAGTTTATATTTCTGAAATATGAGGGTAAAAATGTAATTTTATCTAATTATTATGGGACAAATTGTGATTAACCAATTTTGGTAACTAATTATCTTGCTGCACTATATCTGGTCTATTAATATATTATTTATTTTATTTTATTTTATTTTATTTTCTTATTTGTTTGTTTTGCTCACTCTACCTTTACGTGAACCATATGTTATTGCAGGAATTTAATTATATAAATCTAGCATTAAAATAATTTCTTATTATAAGTAATAAAATTTTTTATTTTATTTTAATTTTGAGTTGGATTTTTCTTTACGTTATATTATTAAAAAAATTATATGTGCTTTGAACTTATACATATTTTCTTCGTTATAAAAAAATAATAATTTATTAAAATTTTTCATCTCTTATTAAACTCTAATTTTTTTTTAATATCAATAAAAAAATTTTATCTAAAGAATTGCTCTAAATTTTAGAAATTATGGATCAAATTATTTTAGTTAACCGTAGACTTTAAAATATTGATGCTACAAAAATTTAATAATTAAATTAAATTTTATTAATTTCCATATCCGGATGATCCGGCAGGATCTACGGTTTAGAAAATATCAACTTTTTTTTAATTGAATAGAAATAAACACAAAGATAAAAATCCATATTTACGATATGGATTAAGTTATTTAAAATTTCATCAAATTCCGTGTCCAGGTGACTCGGCAGAGTCCATGGTTCGGAAGTATCAAATTTTATCCAAATTAATTACCAAAAATCCACATCCGACTAAATAATTCAGTTAAAATTTTCGGTTTTGAAAATTAACTGAATTTATTTAAAAGCAAAAGCAAAACAAAATTAAAATCAACTAATGTGCCAATTTTGGGCGCTATAACAAAGTTGTTTTAGCGTAACCGTACTCCCGATCCCCGAACTCTCGCAGACCAATTTTAAGGTGTCCAATCGACCTAGATAAAAACCGATTGGTGGCGACTCCAGAAAACCCGACGTTGCCACAACAGACTAAGCCTTACCACTTATGCAAAACAGAATCTGGAACGTAAGTGTTCCTTTTCCAAGGCTACACCATTCCTTTGCCAAGGAGGGCAGTAAACTTCCAGACTGATGCTCTTCCAGAAAAGAGCACAGAACCGTTCATACTCTACAGTTTCAACACTAAGTTTTGAATTCCATCATCTGTAGTACTTAGTCGCTTACAGATCCTCACTACATTCACGAATGTGGCTTTTTGGTACTCTCGGAGAAACCTGCTCGGATACCAAACTGGCACACCCCTACCACTGTACACACACTTTACACTGCATGAGCTCATTAGGATCAATAACTATCAGATTATTCTTGTTGATTCTAGCCTGTGTCGGTGCTTCAGCTCCTCAGATATAACTTCCATACGTGTGTAAGCAGTTTGGTCTGTTGTCTGTCCTGCAAGAAAGTCTCAGAAACTTTCTTGAAGACTACTGCATACAAGTCGAAATTTTCACATTGAGGAGCTTTAGAAACTTAAACCAGCAAGTTATGGAAAATTCTTGAATTTGGTATTGCAACCAGAAAATCTACTTAATTAAAAACAATAAAATATGGTTTCATAGAGCCAACTCAGAATTCCTTGGCAAAACCTTGTTCATAACTTTGGAAACAAGTTGGGAATAGCAATTGAAAGTTGCTTTCAGAGAGAGATCAGAATTTACTTGCAAGTAAGAAATTTTGCTATCATACTTGAGACTCAGCCACGTTCCTGCAGAATTCCAGTTTTAGATGTCTATAAAACCAACTCCAGTTCACTGATTAAGAATTGTAGCAAACTAGGGCCATTACCCCTTGTAATTGTGCACTTCCTATGTTTAGAACAGATCAGAAACGTATTATAAAAACTACAGCAAGTGCACATTTAAAGCATGGTTAACTGGTTCTACTTATAAAACTACAGATTAGAGGTTGAGTAGCAAAAATACACACTTTGGCTTTGGCTTCAAAACCAGTTTCAAAGGTACTGAAACATATAACATGTAGTTTCAGACTTGCACACCAACTTTCATACTAAAACAAGTCCTCTTGCATAAAGTCAAACATTAAGTCAAAGTTGTAGCGTTTCATTTTTTGGGTATGTTTCTTGGCAGATAAGTTACTGTTGTTTCACGCATTATACTAGTGGTTGAGATGCTTTGAAGAAATGGGCTTATACCTTGATGTGCCACTAGAGTTTCTGGAATGGGATAGGCATAAGCACCTTATATGCGATGACATTAGTTGACATAATGCAAGTATTCTTTGTTTCAGGGAAGTCATGACCATACCTTATGTCAAGGCTGATGAAATTTTTTGCTCGTGTTTCAGTATCTGTGATTGTGCCTGTACATAAGATGATTATGATTGTTAAACAATATCAGAGGAAGAAATAGAGGGCTTGATACATACAAGACCCTCACACAACCTTTATATAATAGATGGGAGGAGAATACAAGACAAGAAAATCTCTAGGAATAAAGAAAGTAAATCCCTAGGAATAAAGAGAGGTTATTATGTTTCCTAAACTATAAATAACATTCCATAACACTTCCCCTCAAGCTGGAGCATACATATCATAAGCTCCAAGCTTGTCACATATAGACTTTACTTTAGACCCCCCTAAAGCTTTAGTGAATAAGTCAGCAAGTTGATCTTCTGATTTGACGTATGGGGTCTTGATCAAGTATTCTTGAAGCTTGTCATGAACAAAATGGCAGTCAATTTCGATATGTTTAGTTCTCTCATGAAAGACAGATTTGATGCAATATGGATGGCTGCTTGATTATCACACATTAATTCCATAGGAGATGAATGTGCGAAACCAAGCTCCATGAGAAGATGTCTTAACCAAACTAGTTCACATGTAGCATACACCATTGCCCTATTCTCAGATTCAACACCTGACCTTGCAACAATACTTTGTTTCTTGCTTTTCCATGACACCAATTTTCCTCCAATGAATACACAGTAACCTGAAGTAGACCGTTGATCATAGGAGCCTACCCAATCAGCATCTGTGTATCCGTGAATCTGAGTATGACCACGATTTTGGTAAAGGAGACCTCGTCCTGGTGCTCCTTTAAGGTATCTTGAAATTTTAACTACTCCATCCCAGTGGCTAGTACGAGGAGAGCCCATGAACTGACTTACTGCACTCACAGCAAATGAAATATCTGGTCGGGTAACAGTTAGATAATTTAATTTGCCAACAAGTCTTCGATACCTGGTAGGTTCCTCCAAGTATTCCCCTTTATCTACATCAAACTTAACATTTGGCTCCATAGGGCTATCAATTGACTTGGCTCCCAATAAACCAGTTTCTTTTAAAAGATCAAGGACATACTTCCTCTGGGACAAGGAAATCCCCATTTTGGACCTTGCTACTTCAATACCTAAGAAGTATCTTAACTAATCAAGATCCTTTGTTTGGAATTTCATTTGCAGGAAGGATTTCAAGGATTGGATACCAACATTATCATCACCAGTGATAACAATATCATCAACATAGAAAATCAAAATAATCTTACCAGCTCTGGAGTGTCGATAAAAGACAGAGTGATCCACGCCACATTGCTGCAAACCAAACTCCATAACAACTGCACTGAAGTGACCAAACCATGCTCGTGGTGACTGTTTCAAACCATACAAAGACTTGTTTAAGCGACACACAAGATCAGTCTCCCCTTGAGCAACAAACCTAAGTGGTTGCTCCATAAAGAAAGTCTCCTCACGATCACCATGGAGGAAGGCATTCTTCACATCTAATTGATCCAAAGGCCACTGATTTGTGGCTGCCAATGCAATGACAACTCGTATTGAAGTCATTTTGGCTACTAGAGAAAACGTCTCCGAGTAGTCCATGCCGTATAACTATGTATATCCCTTAGCTACCAGACGAGTTTTCAATTGATCAACTGCACCATTAGGGTGAAATTTAACATTAAACACCCATCGACAACCCACCACTGTCTTATCATGCGGAAGAGGAACTAAATCCCATGTATTATTAACCCGCAAAGCTAACATCTTCTCCTCCATGGCTTGCTTCCATCCAGGGTGGGACATGGCCTCTGAAACAAACTTAGGCAAAGGAATGGAAGACAAGGTAGAGACAAAAGCAGAGTATGATGGTGAAAATGAATTATAAGAGATTACATTCGAGATAGAATGAAGTGTACAAGACCTTTTTCCTTTGCGAAGGGCAATTGGAATATCTAAATTATCAGCCGGTGGAGTTGAAGATGAAGACAGTGGAGATGAGCATGAATCTTGTGGTAGTACTGCTTGACAAGGACGTCAAGTATAGACCTGTAAATCAGGATGAGAAAGATGCTCTAAAGGACCTCTGAAAGAGTAGAAGCAGTTACTGGAATATCAATATTGGTAGGAGCCATAGGTACAAAGGGCAAGGGCAGACGGTCATCAGTATCAGAAGACATGAGTTGAGTATTAGAAAAATATGGTGTGGTTTCAAAAAATGTAACATCAGCAGAAACAAAAAAATGATTTAGGAAAGGATTGAAACACTTGTACCTTTTTTGCAAACGAGAGTATCCAAGGAAAATACATTTTAGAGATTTGGGGTCTAGTTTATCTGTGCCAGGCTAGTTCTGATGAACAAAACAGACACAACCAAATATATGAGGAATAACAGAAAAGGGAGCTTGACAGGGAAAAAGATTAGAAAAAGGAATTTTACCCGCAAGGATAGAAGATGGCAAATGATTGATAAGAAAACATGCAGTGAGCACAGTATCTCCCCAAAAACTTTTGGGTACATTCATGTGAATTAATAGGGTATGAGCTGTTTTAACAATGTGTTGGATTTTTCTCTCGGCTACTCCCTTTTGTTGAGATGTGTGTGGGCAAGAGGATTGGTGGAGTATACCTTGTTGCTGCATGTAACTAGAGATTGAGTTAGAGAAATACTCTTTTGCATTATCACAACGAAGAATATTGATTCAGGTGTGAAACTGATTTTGAACTTCAGTACAAAAGGCACAAAAGATAGAAAATAACTCTGAATGATCTTTCATTAGATATAACCAGGTCATTCGAGAGAAATCATCAACAAAAATTACAAAATATTGAAATCCCAATTTAGACTTGGTACGGCTAGGACCCCAAATATCTGAATGAATTAGCATAAAAGGTTTATCAACTCGTTTATTGACTCGAGACAAATAAGGAGCACGATGATGCTTCCCAAGTTAACAAGACTCACATTGCAAAGTAGAGATTGAACTTAAGTTCGGGACTAATTTTTTGAGGTTCTCCAAGGATGGATGACCCAAGCGGCTATGAATTAGAAGAGGATAAGCTGAAATAGGACACACTACTAATGACTGCAATCTATCAAAATAGTACATTCCATTCGATTCACACCCTTCTCCAATCGTCTTCTTAGTCTTCAAATCTTGGATAATGACATGATCAGGAAAGAAACTAACAGAACAGTTTAGTTGTTTAGTCAGTTTACTCACAAACATAAGATTGAGTGGAAAATTTGGAACATAGAGTGTAGAGCGTAAAGTAAGAGAAGGACAAGGTCGAGTAGATCCAACACCTTTACTGGTGGTGGTGGTAGATCCATCAGCAATGGTGAGTTGACTATGATATGAAGCTAGAAGAGATATATGAATAAAATTGGCTATTTTACCTGAAATATGGCCAATGGCACCAGAGCCCAACACCCAAGACTGATTTCTAGAGAGGCTAGATGAATAAAAAGCTGTTGGATTACCTTGATGGACAACAGATGCTATGGGAGGAGAAGTGGCCTGCTATGCAGACTGATATTGCAAGGATTTAGTGTACTCTTCCTGAGATAAAGTAGTAGACGGTTGTGAGGCCATAGCTGATTGGGAATTTTTCTCCTCTGGATTTGACATTCTCCTTGATGAGATGAACAAACAGATCACAGACTTTGTTGACGATGCACAGCAACATACGAGAGACTAATCGGATGGTGAGGAAACTCAAATTCTGATCATAATTGACATGAATCAAGACCAGAAACTTGTTCAAGACAGAGAGGCGAGCACATCCATCAGAACACCGTTGCCGGAGGTCACCGGACGGCGGCACGTGACGCCTACTCGCCGGCGCGTGGGAGGTTTTCCGGCAACACCGCCAATACTGTTGTGGTCGCCGGTGACTCCTGGGTGTGGCTATGTCCTTGGTTTTCGGTTTGGTTGAGTAGAGATAAGGGTATTGGTAAGGGCAGTGGAAACAGAAAGGTGAATATGGTTTTTGCTGCTGGCTGCGGCAAAGATAGACTAGGGTTTATGGCTCTGATACAATGTTAAACAATATTAGAGGAAGAGAGGGCTTGATACATACAAGACCCTCACACAACCTTTATATAATAGATGGGAGGAGAATACAAGGAAAGAAAATCTCTAGGAATAAAGAAAGTAAATCCCTAGGAATAAAGAGAGATTATTATGTTTCCTAAACTATAAATAACATTCCATAACAATGATCAGCAGATTTTTAACCATTTGAAATACAAATGGATTGATGCAAAGTTGCATTTTCCAAGTTTTCATAGTGATGTTAGTAATTTTGCAGTTCAGGGAAGTTTACATTTTATTCCTGTGGTAACATCAAAGTAAAGCAACTTACCAAATTTTTAATAAAGGAAGAAATTAAACTAGTTGAATATTGGCACATGGCATTTCTTTCGAGAACCAAAACCAGCTTCGGTCAGTAGCAATAATTAAACTAGCATTTTGTTAATCAGGGTAGTAGTGACAACATTTGAACTTCATTTGTTTCTGGCTAGCTTCTATGGTTCCACAGGCTCTCAGTTCTGTATCTTTAGGTGGCTGAACTTATGTTAACAGTTCAGTTTTTCTGGAACATAGGATATGCAATCAAAGTGCTGAAAAGATTAGGTGATCTGAAATCTTACCTGTACTAAAATCATTGTACAACATTGTCATGCTGTGAAATTGCAAACGTATGAGACAAGTTGCCATTTCTGGATTGATTATTTTCTTACTTGACAAGTTTTATGTTTTTTTTTCAGTAAATTTCTAGAGAAATTGCATTCATTAAGAAAAATAAATAAAGTAACATCCAATATATGCAGGGTGGTCAATGCAAGTGTCTTAAGTTTGAAGTCTGCTGTCGTCTAACTGTAACATTTAAGTGCATTCTTAGAGTGCTGGTTTCAGGAAAGTATGAAGCATGAATTCAAGCTTTGTTTGAGAAAAGTGATGCAAACTTCACTTCTATGTGTGATCTCAAGCTGCTGCCTGCACCCTTCTAGATTCATGAGGAAAGCTGCTCTTCTTGATAACGGAAGCATCAATTCTAGACTGATACACCGACAAGCCTGTTGATTTTTAGACCTCAACCTGAATCATCTTGAGATACTTTTATATCTGGTTCGTTGCTAACAAAACTAGCTTCTTTGGTTCTTGCTTGCAAACTTTGTTTTGGTACATGAAACGAAAAAAAAAAAACAGAAAGAAGAAAGAAAAGGAAACCATTTATAACCAATTTATCTTATTCTTCATTGAGAAATATGGATTAAGATTAACATAAGTTTCTTCTTTTGAAGTTCCTCCTTTGTTCTATAATAAAACAAAAGCTGTAAATTGTGTTAACGATTTGGCTCATCGGGCAAATCAATCATCAGGCAAATCAAATTGAGAGCACGAAAATTGACATAATAGTTCAAATCTTTGGGTCATGTGTCCTCTTTTGTTTTGGTATTGCTGGCAACCTGACTGAAATTGTCAACTCTTCTATGCAAACAGCCGTTGTCGATTGAAACCAGCCATCATGATAGAGAGGGGAGTGTACAAGTTGAGCAGATACTTTGAAGTGAATAAGAGTATGTTAATGTTTCAATTGGTGATTGGGACTTGTTGGATCAGAAATTGGAGAAAAATTAGCTTGTATGGTGGTAGAAGGCATAAAACCGAGACTTACTTGCTACAATTGCAGGAAAATCTGCAAAAAATTGGCAGATTTGGAACTCTATGGAAAAAAAAAGGGGCTGGAATCAACTTCAGATGGATTGAGAATTTGGAGGAACACCAGTGTTTGATAAAACAAATTTGCTGGAAGTGGAAAAATTGAATTTAGAATTGTAAGAAGTTTGACAAATCTGAGTTACCAGTAGTTACTACATGAATTTAGTTAACAATGATTTATAAGTAAAACCAACCTGTTATGGTCTTAGCTACCTAAAATGTTTGTCAAATTTATTGATTAAGGAGCATAGGGCAGGACATGAAAGAAATCGAAAGGAAGTTGGGGACCTGAGAAGGGCATGTGAGTGTGCAGAGTCGTTTTCCTTCAAGATTATGCGCTTGCATCATACAAATTCGTCAACAAGCGAGCTCACAATCCAGAGAGTTATGAGACTTGCAGCTCAAATTCACAGGAACGAGAGAAAGTTAGAGAGAGAAAAAAGATGAATCTGGGGAGAAAAGAGTGCAGATTTCCAATGGCCTGGAAATCTCTTGAATCCCACCTCATCTACCGAAATAACTAACTGCTGCCACGTCATCCCCAAGTTAGCAGGTAACATTGCATTTGTCAAATTTCAAGTGAATTTTTCATTTGCTTTTTTTGGTACACTTTTTAAGCTTTTGGTGTTTTACTTTTAGGATTCACATGATTAGCTTCTCTTGTATTATTGCAGAAGAAGAAGTGTATGGTTGGTCTTTGTTTTTTAGTTGTCTTTGCGGCTGTTCTTTTGTCTGAACAGAGAGAGGAGAAGTTGGTTTGGAGTTATGACAGTTTCGTGGGAATTTTTCTTATCAATTTGAGAGAGTTGGTTGGTGAGTCAATTGGATGTGCTTGATAGAGTGGGCGGGTGTGTTTAAATGCATTTGGTTTCAGAAAAGTAGGCACTGAATTGAATATAGAGTGTAAAAACTTGGCCTTTAAATGCATTTAATCCCTTAAACCAGGGAGCAGGGATTAGCAAAAGCCAGTGGCTCGGAACCGCCAGGACTGAGCTCTCTATTCACGGCAAAGCCTAGGCATATTCATGGGAAAAGGTGGAAAAGAAACAATCCCGTTTCGAACCGATTTGCGCTGATTCATCCTCGTTCCTTGTCTTGGAGGTTTAAAAGAAGAAGAATTTGTAATGCTGGCTCGGACAATAATCGCAAGTAGGTCTTCTCCTCCTCAGATTGTTCTTATTATGAAGGTATTTTCAGTTATTCTTTATGGGCACTATAGTGATTTTCAATTTGATTGGTCTATTCGTATTCCCAAGTACTCATACTGGTCGAAATAATTTTCTTTTAATAAAAAGAGAAATTTAGCTGGGTTTATTCTCTGGTTAAGATATTGGTGGCTAAATGACATGTAGAATCCAAGCAAAAATTTCTATGTCGAGCTTCAGTTCCACTCGCCCGAGTTATGAAGCCCCCTTTTCTGGGTGGGTATTTCTGTGCCGATAAAGTTATTGTTGTTTCATACAATGTACTGCACTGCAGCTGAGAATGCTTCAAAGCCACTAGAGTTTCTGCAGTGGGATAGGCTTAAGCACCTTTATGAGATGGAATTAGTTTCTGCAGTGGGATTCTATGTTTTGAGCTATTGTGTTTGTTAATAAATAAAAAAATAAATTGCATTCAATCAATTTTCCTTTGAAATACATAATGTTACGAACACCTCCCCAGGTGCTTCCGATTAGTCTACAAGTAAGGCTTAGGAACTTAACTTGTAGCCTGTTGCACAAATGTTTGTTAATCTTCAATTGGTTTAATAACCAGGGTAACCTAGGATTTCTGCCATGGAATTAATTCTTGCTGTTAAAGCCAATTTTTAATTGTACTGGTGCATTTTCAGCTTGGATCAATACATGTGTCATGCTTTGGTTCTTAATCGTGTTGTAATCAGATACCTAACCTCAAGTTAGATAACTTCCTACAAACTAAGCAGAAATCTCTATCAGTTGTCAATTGGAACTGAAATTCATTAAATAATAATTACAAGCAGCTCATTACTTCCAGAAGTTCCACATTAGCCAACCAAGTAAGTACAAAACATGTATGCTTCATGGTCAAGCTACAGAATTAGCCTACACAACATAAATCTTATCACTAAACCGAACATTTCAATGCAGGATCCTTGGGTTTAGAAACCCTTGTTTCTTGTCCATGATTTGCTCCTTGGTTGGTCGTCGAAATCGCTAAAAATAATTATGATATCCTTAATAACTCAGAATAAATAAATTTGTAACCTAGCAGTGAAAACTAGGTCGAATCTCAAGCGAAATTTTTTTACTAAAAGCTTCCTATCAGAAAACTGATATAAAAGATTAGAAGGGTTTTCTTCAATTAAAAGCTAAAATAAATTAACTGTAGAATCAAAATGAAATTAACCAATATTAAAAACGCTCAGTTCAAGGTTGATTATCTATTCCAATTACGCAGTTGATCATCGAAGAAAAGTACTTCTTCACTTTAAGCAAATAATCAGGACTCTTTTTAAAGCTAAAAAGAACCCTAAGAATTCAGCAGTAAAATTAACTAGAAAAAGCTTCAGATTAATTTTTTAATTTCGAGTAACAAGATATTGAAAAGCAATTTATAATTATCTCAAAATCAATATTAAGATCAATGAACCAAAAAGTTAATTTCAGGCAACAATCCAAAAGCTTGAACAATTTAACTTGTCTTACTTCTCCGTATGAATTAACCAGAAATAAAAATAATCTCCAATCAATTCACTTGCTTCTAATTGAATTCTTCACCTAAGCGGTTGAAAGAAAATCAAGCAAATTTATAATTGCAGAACCAGTTCAACAAGCAAGAACAAAAAAATTAATTATAATAAATTTGAATAACAAATAAATAAATACTTGAAATTAAAAAAAGTTCAAGTAAGGAAAATCAATTCTTACAACCGGTATTGACGATGAAAATCGTCCTAGAATTGAACTAGAAAAAATTACCTAGACATGTTTTCAAGAAAAGAACAAAAAGAAAAAAGTAGAGCAAAAGAAAAATCCCAGGCGCCGCTAAAAAAAAATGTTGCTCTTCAATATATTGGCAAAAGTCCACCTCCTGCAAGCAACCCCGAATTTTCTGAAAGGAAAAGAATTTCGGGTAATAAGTAACTCTCCAGTGTCTGGTTGTAACCGGATTCTCTCTAATTGGCCAATGAAGTTCGCATAAATGAGGAGTCCCAAATTTCCAACTTCTTTACTGTCATCTCTCACGGACATTTAGTCGAACAACTTGCAGCCCTCAACTTCTTTGCGTGCTACTTCCTCTCTTCAGCCACAGCTCTCCTCGAACAGCAAGCAAAAGGAGCAATTAAACTGCTAGAGCCTTGAATTGTTGTTTCCGATTTGCTTGGAAGCAACAAATTAAAACAAATCAAGAGAAAGAAAATGGAGAGAGCAAGCCGCATTGAAATTGCTCCAGGCGTGCGTGAACATAGCAAATCGGGCTGTCTTCCTCCTTTGGTCCAAAACGACATCTGCCTCCAAACTCCCAATTAAAGTTGAACAAGTGCGCAAAGTACTCTTTCCCCCTTAAAATGTTGGTCCCAAGTCGAAAAGAGCCACTTATTTATTTTTAGTCCAAAAACGCCATTGTACCTTTAATCCCTTCAAAACCCAAAATAACAACATTAATAGCCCTATCAACTTAATAAATTGGAACAAAAGCTAAGGAAATTATTAAATAAATATATATAAATTATGAACTCATCACTCCTAAGCTTTAACAAAAGAGGGATCCACTTCATCATTTACTAACTAGCCTAGCCACAATAGCTGAAAACACAAATCTTAAGCCAATTTTCAATTAGTAGGGTTCAAAGAATGTGCTAAGCAATAGTTTAAGTCTTACTAACATACACAATTAGTTCGGCTAACCTGCATCACATTCGCAACAATCAGGTATGTCACAGAAGCCAAACTACTTCACACTACAACCTACAATGTCATTGTAAGGGGGTGAGTTTTCATTGAAAAACTCAGTAAGGAACCTATAACTGATCACAAATCTGTCATAATGATAAGCTGTTTCTTAGCCCACAAAAAAACCAAAAGACAAACCAAAAATAATACAACACTAACAACATGACAAGTAACAAAAACAAGCTTCAAACAACAACTAACAAATGAAGAAAAAACAGTAAACACAACAATCACATAACAATCAAATATACAGTAGCCTCTTTCTAAGCTGCAAAGCAAGCCTTTCCACTTTCATAAACCGAGTTCGATTCTTAAAAGGGGACATGGTCATGGAGCTACGAAACTTAGGGCTCCCGGTTGCCCTTCCTGAGCTTGCAAGAAACCATTAAGGTTCTTTAGACCAGAAACCGGTCTCATCATAGGTTCTTTCATGAGCCAAAGCTTGGTCCCCTTTGAAATTCTTTGATCAGTCATACAAACCCCCTTAGGGAACCCAAAATAATTCAAATCATTCATTGTCATATGACTTAACCTCTCTACAGACATGCAAGCCCATATGGACTATTGCACGACACAGGTCCAATAAAACGTAGAGTAGGATGTGTTCCTTACCTTACAAACCTGTGGCTGAAGTTCTAGCTTCCAGTTTTGCCTTGTTTCAGAAGAAAGCTCCTTTATTCTGGTGTGTAACCAGAGCCAATAATCCCTCCAGAGCAGACAAGTGTTTTTGCCTTTGCTAATTTCCTTTGACGTATAGAAACAATAAGGGCTTGTTATGATTTGCTTTCATTCGTAAAGAATTACATAGTTAAATTCACGGCTGCGTGAATCTAAATTAGGATAGTTTCCTATTTTACAGTATAACAATCATGAAACAAAGAAACAGATCCTAATATCCTAAAAATAAAAAGATTACAGAGTATCTCCTAGCTATATACATGGTTTCCTAATAAAGAATGGTAAGGGCTTGTTATGATCTGCTTTCATTCGTATAGAATTATATAGTTAAATACACGGCTGTGTGAATCTAAATTAGGACAATTCCTATTTTACAATATAACAATCAGGAAACAAAGAAACATATCTTAATATCCTAAAAATAAAAAGATTACAAAGTATCTCCTAGCTGCAAACACTGTTTCCTAATAAAGAACATCAAATCTTTTTGTCACAATCTCCAAAATATTCCAACACTCCCCCTCAAGCTGGTTTAAAGATGTCTTCTATAGCCAACTTGTTAATTAGCTTGTCAAACTGTCTCTGAGGTAATCCTTTAGTGAGAATGTCGGCAATCTGTTCTGCAGTAGGGATGTAAGGCATATAAATAAGTCTGCTTTCAATTTTTTCCTTGATAAAATGCTTGTCAACTTTCACACGCTTCGTTCTATTGTGAAGAACCAGATTATGAGTAATAGAGATAGTTACCTTATTATCACAATAAACCTTCATGGGAGATGGATTAGAGATTTTTAATTATTCCAATAGTCTCTTAATCCATAAGACTTTACAAATTTCATGGGCTACTATTCTAAACTCAGCTTCAGCACTACTCCTAGCCACCACATTTTGTTTTTTGCTTTGCCAGGTAAAAAGGTTGCCTCCAATAAATGTACAGTAGCCAGCAGTAGAACCCATATTAGTAACGCTTCCTGCCCAATCTGCATATTTATAGGCTTCAACTTGTAGATAGCCATGTTTTTTGTATAACAATCCTCTTCCAGGCATTCCTTTCAAATATCTCAGAATCCTGTATACAGCATCAAAATGTATTAGTCCAGAAGAGTTCATAAACTGGCTTACCATACTCACAGCAAAAACTTTGTTGGGGCGAGTGTGAGATAGGTAAATCAGTTTTCCAACGAGTCTTTGGTACTGTTCTCTATTATGTACTTCTTCGGCATTAGTAGGTTGTGACTTGAAATAAGGTTCTACAGCAGTTTCAGCTGGTTTGCACCCGAGTACACCTACTTCGCCAAGCAAGTCAAGTATATACTTTCGTTGGTTGACAAAGATACCTTCCTTGGATCTCGCAAATTCCATTCCAAGAAAGTATTTTAATGCACCTAGGTCCTTGATCTCAAAAATAGCCACCAGCTTCTTCTTAAGCTTTCCCAGTTCTTCAAGATCATTACCCGTCAAAATTATATCATCTACATAAACAATTAGAATTGCAACCTTGCCTTCCTTGCTATGCTTATAAAACATTGTATTGTCAGCCTGACTCTTTACAGTTTTCCCAAAGTGCTCAAACCCGGCTCTAGGAGACTGCTTTAGACTATATAGAGACCTTTTTAATCTGTAGACTTGATTCGGTCCATGTTTTCCCTCAAATCCTGGTGGTATACTCATGTAGACTTCTTTTTCTAAGTCTCCATTCAAAAACACATTTTTTACATCCAACTAATATAAAGGCTAATTGAAATTAACAGCAAGAGAAAGAAAAACTCGAATTGAGTTTATTTTAGCTACAGAGGCAAAGGTTTCCCGATAATCAATTTTGTAGGTTTGAGTAAAACCTTAAGCGACCAGCCTTGCCTTATATCTCTTAACACTACCATGAGCTCTGCATTTCATAGTAAAAACCCACTTACACTTTACCATTTTATTCTCTTTGGGTAAGTCCACTATTTCCCAAGTGCCACTCTTTCTCAGAGCACTCATCTCTTCCATAATTGCTAACTTCTAGTTTGGGTCATTCAAAACTTCCTCAATATTTCTTGGGACAAACAAGCGTGAAATTTTTTAGGTAAATGCCCTATGAGTGTGAGAAAGCTTTTTATAAGAAACATATTTAGCAATAGGATATCTAGGAAATTTTGTACAAGTTCGGGTTCCTTTTCTAATAGCTATAGGAATATCATTGTCATATCGTGCATTGAGAATAGAAGTTAAAGATGGATCAACAACCAACAGAATAAGATTAAGAGTAGGGATTGAAATAGTTGTGGAAATATGAATACCAGTCTCCAAAGATTTAGACTGATCAGGTCCGTGAATCAAAGTTGGATCTTGACTACTTTGATGGGTTTTCTTCCAAGTATAAGCTAGAAGCTCAGCGTTTGGATTTATGTGATCCGTTTGTAATGTTTCTCCCCCTATTGACGATACAATAGTATTCGGCATAGTTTGACTAGGATTCCTATTACTTTTGTTATTTTGAACTGAATTTTCCTGGTTTTGTTTAACGGATTCAAAGTTGCCAGGGGAAGTTAAAATTGTATTTGGTAATGGAACAAGAGATAAATCTAAAAAATTATCATTCCCTACTTCATTGTCCCCCCGAAGATAATTTTTGTGAAAGTAAGGTTTGTTTTCCAAGAAAGAGACATCCATACTAACATGAAATTTTTTTGTTTGAGGATTAAAGCACTTATATCCCTTTTTATTGGGTGCATACCCTACCAAAATGCATTTTTCAGCTATAGGATCTAGTTTTGAACCAGAATTGTTGGGAATATGGATGAAAGTAGTGCATCCAAAAATTCTAAATGGTAAATCAAAGTGGATCTGTGACATAGGAAAACTATTTTTGAAGTAATCCAAAGGCGTGCTATATTTTAAAATGTGGGTAGGCATCCTATTAATCAAATATGAGGCTGTCAAAATAGCTTCTTCCCATAAATATGTTAGAACATTCATGTAAAACATGATAGCACGAGCTACTTCAAGTAAATGTTTATTTTTCCTTTCAGCAATACCGTTTTGTTGAGGGGTATCCACACATGTAGATTGATGATGAACACCTTTTTCTTTTTGAAACTAGAATTGAGGGAGAAAGTATTTCTCATTATATATTACTCATCATTCTAGACTACTTACATACAGAAGTATTAGTCCTATAATAGGAAAGACTTCTATGCTAGGAAAGAGGATAAATCAGAATCCTAATCAATCCCTATAATCAAGCTATACAGCTATACATATGCTGTAACACTCCCCATTAAGGTGGAGCATAGATGTTAATCATGCCCAACTTGTTACAAAGATAATCAACCCGAGGCCCGTTTATAGCCGTAGCGAAAATATCTCCTAGTTATCCTTCCGTTCTTACATTTCCAGTGGAAATCAAACCTTGCTGTATTTTCTCATGAACAAAATAACTGTCAATTCCTATGTGCTTAGTTCATTCATGAAATACAGTATTGGAAGCTATATGAAGAGCAGCTTGGTTATCACACCATAGTTTGGCTGGTATTGAGACCTTAACGCCTACTTTATTCAAGAGCTGATATATCCACATCACTTCACACACAGACTGCGCCATAGCTCTATACTCTGACTCAGCACTTGATCAAGACACAACATTTTGCTTCTTATTCATCCATGAGACCAGATTTCCTCCAACAAAGACACAATAACTAAAAGTAGATCTTCTATCTTCCTTACATCCTACCCAATCAGCATCTGAAAAACACTCAATTTTAGTGTTACCATGATTTTCACACAAAATGCCACGTCCAGGAGCATTTTTCAAATAACACAAAATATGTTCTACGACTGCCCAGTGATCAATTGTTGGAGAAGACATGTACTGGCTTACAACACTAACCGAATATGCAATATCAGGATGAGTCACACACAAATAATTCAACTTCCTAACCAATCTTCTATATCTCTCAAGATCTTCAAACAGTTCACCTTTTTTTATAAGCTGCAAATTAGGGACCATTGGAGTATTACATGGTTTTGCCCCTAATTTCCCTATCTCAAACAATAAGTCAAGCACATATTTCCTTTTAGATAGAAAGATTCCTTTCTTACTTCTTGTTACCTCAACTCCCAAGAAATACTTTAGCATCCCCAAATCTTTAGTGTGAAACTGAACGTGAAAAAAAGATTTAAGAGATGAAATACCTGCAACATCACTCCTAGTGATGACAATATCATCCACATACACTACTAACAAAATGATGCCAGCTTCAGATTGTTTGTAGAAGATAGAATTATCAGATTTGCTTTTCTTCATCCCAAACTTCTCAACCGCTTGACTAAATTTTCCAAACCAGGCATGAGGACTTTGTTTCAAACCATACAAAGACATGTGAAGACGACAAACTTTCCCGTACTCCCCCTGAGCAACAAAACCATGAGGTTGCTCCATGTACACTTCTTCTTGAAGATCTCCATGAAGGAAGGCATTTTTCATATCTAGCTGATGCAGAGACCAATTGTGGGTGGCTGCCACAAAGATTAGTAATCTGATCGAGGTTAACTTAGGAACAAGGGAAAAGGTGTCAAAATAATCCACACCATAGACTTGAGCATAGCCTTTAGCAACAAGACAGGCTTTCAATCGAGCCACTAACCCATTAGGATTTACTTTAACAGAAAACACCCATTTACACCCAATAGCCTTTTTTCCTGCAAGTAAATTTACCAAGTTCCAAGTACCATTGTCTTCTAAAGCATTCATCTCCTCTATCACTGCATTACGCCATCCAGGATGGGATATGGCTTCATGAACACTTTTAGGAATAGAAATAAAATCGAGGGATGCAATAAAGGAATAACAAGATGACGACAAGTGATTATAAGACACAAAAGATGAAATAGGGTGAGTGCATTGACATTTACCTTTATGAAGGGCAATAGGAAGATCATCACTTAGAATTGGATTTGAAGATGAAGGAGTTGCCACAGGACACGAATCAGGAGGGTTCAATCGTCAAGAGTAAACATGATGTATGGGAGGCTTAACAGGAGCTAGTTCAGGCATAGGCTCAGAGGATGTGACAGTATAGACTAACAAATCATCATCCTCCCCCTGAGATATAGACAGAGATACTAGAAAATATGGAGTGTTTTCTAGAAAAATAATATCAGCGAAGACCAAATATCGATCCAAACTAGGGCAATAACATCGGTATCCTTTTTTAAGATGAGAATAGCCAAGGAAGATACATTTCAAAGACTTTGGGTCTAATTTAGTGACATATGGACGGACATCCTGAACAAAACAAGAACTACAAAAAATTCTAGGTCAATAGGAAATAATGACTTACTGGGAAAAAGTATTTTGTACGGGGAATCACCTTGAAGAACAGATGAAGGTATTCGATTAATTAGAAAACATGTTGTTGAAACCGCATCAGCCCAAAATGTTTTAGGAACATTCATTTGAAATAAGAGGGCTATTGCAGTTTTAAGCAGGTGTCTGTTCTTTCGTTCTGCGACTCAATTTTGAGAAGGTGTGTCGACACAGGAAGTTTGATGAAGGATGGCATGTTGAATCATGTAAGTTTGAAAAGATGCTGATAAATACTCTTTAGCATTATCACTTCACAGTGTATGAACAGACACGTCAAATTGATTTTTAATCTTAGCACAAAAGGCACAAAAATAAGAAAACAACTCAGACTGATTTTTCATTAAATATAACCAAGTCACATGAGAGAAATCATCAACAAAAGTAACAAAATATTTGAATCCAGTTTTAGATGGAACTGGACAAGGACCCCAAACATCAGAATGAACTAATTCAAAAGGAAAACTAGCTCTTTTATTGACTCTTGGAGTAGAACTAAGACGATGGTGTTTAGCAAATTGACATGACTCACAATCTAATGAAAACACCTTACTAAATTGTGGGCAAAGCTTTTCGAGCAAGGAAAAAGAGGGATGACCCAACTGACAGTGTGCCTCAAATGAAGAAGTGACACCATAACAGGCAATGCATTTGGGTATCTGAGGGTCAAGAATGTAGAACTCTCCAGATTCATGTCCTTTACCAACAATCTTCTTCGTCAAAAGATCCTGAAATAAGCAATAATCAGGAAAAAATGAGATGCTGCAGTTGAGGTTGCGAGTAAGTTGGCTAACAGAAATCAAATTAAAGGATAATTGAGGTAAATGTTGCACATATGACAAAAGAAGAGAAGAGGTTAAGGTGATTGTGCTAGACCCATGAACATGGGATGATGATCCATCAGCCAAGGTAACATTAGAGTTTGAAGTATGTGACTGAAACATAGAAAAGAGGCTGGAATTACCTGTCATATGATCTGTGGCACCAAAATCAATGACCCATTGGATGATGAGGAAATAAGACATGCATTTGGTTTACCTGTATCAGCAATAGCAGTGATTTGAGTAGAAGAAGCTTTTAATGACTCTTGGTATTAAGAGAACTTGGCAAATTCATCTGCAGAAATGAGAACTAATTTCTCAGGTGTGTCATTTATGGATGCAATATGGGCTGACTGAGTCCATTGAGTTTTGTACTTAAGCTTCCTACAATCACGCTTAAGATGTCCTGGCTTGTGGCAATAACGACACACAATTATGTTTGGATCCTCAGTCTCAAAACTATTTGACTCCTTTCCTCTGTTATCAACTTTGAATTGTGGTCGCCCATAGCTATTATTTCGGCTAGCAAGTGCCCCACTAAACTGAATACGTAGAGTACTCTCTGTGCGAAGTATTCTACTGAATACGTCTTGTAAGAAGGAGATCTCAGGACTAGAAAGAATATGGGATTTGGTAGTCTTAAATTCAGAAGGAACACCGGCTAGAAAGCTCATAACAGCCATTTGCTCCCTTTGACTTTGTTGAACCTTCACTTCCGCACTAAATGGCAGCAACATATTGAGCTCCTCATACGTCTTCTTGAAATCCATTAAGTATTCCATGAGGGATTTTTCTTGTTTTTCTGCACGGTAGAAAGCTTTGCAAACATCATAGATGTGGGAAATATTTCCTTTCCTAGAATACAAGAATTCCAGATAATCAATTAATTCTTTAACAAATTCACAGTGATTGATCAACCCAATTACCTCACTGTTAATGGAATTTCATATATGCAAGAATAACCGAGCATCTTCTCTTAGCCATGCCTATCTAGAATCATCTTTAGGTGGATCATCAGTCATATGATCATCCTTGTCGATACGCAGATAAAGGTGAACTGTCTTACTCTAATCTAAATAATTGGACCCATTGAGTTTATGTTCCGTGATTCTTGACATCATCGGAATGATGTCAGATGTAACCACTGTCTTTTTATCATCTATACTACCAGATACAGAATAACTTAAGGAACGAGAGTTAAGAGATTGGAAAATGCGAACCTATGTCAAAGAAGATCACATACTCGTATGGATGCTGACCCAACCAGTCACACTCAAAGGACGTATAGACTTAGGCGAGCCAGAAAAATGAAGACCGGAGGATTTTCTGGCAAGCCCGCACTAGCGCGTGGATGAGAGGTAGAAGTTTCTTCTGGCACATGTCACTCATGCACAACGATTCCGGTGGCCAGACTTCGGTGGCAGGCCGATTGGCGACTGGCGATCCTCCCTAGGTCGGTGGTGAAAACAGGATGTCACCCTATATGGGTAACTTGAACTATGAGTCTACTCTACTACTTTCTGGCAAACGAAGAACTCGATAACCAACTGACAAAGAACTCGATAATAAAGCTCTGATACCATGAAATGAGAATTGAGGGAGAAAGTATTTCTCACTATATATTACTCATCATTCTAGACTATTTATATACAAAAGTATTAGTCCTATAATAGGAAAGAATTCTATGCTAGGAAAGAGGATAAATCAGAACCCTAATCAATCCCTATAATCAAGCTATACAACTATACACATGCTGTAACACCTTTAAAAAAATTCCCACATTTTTATTGAAATACTTAGTTCTATTATCGGTATGAAGAATACTAATTTTAGTTTGAAACTGTGTTTTAACCGTTTTGTAAAAATCCTTAAAACAATTTTTGCACTTCAGATTTCTCACTTATCAAATAAATCTAACATAAACGTGTATGATTATAAAGGTGACAAACCATTTTTTTCTTGAAATTGTGGTGACTTTTGAAGGTTCCTAAACATCACTGTGTATCAAATAAAAAATTTTTAAGTGAATATAAGATTTTGGAAAATATGTAGTACGGTGACTCTTAGATAAATAACAACTTTCACATTGAAACAAAGAGAGGTTCAACCCCTTAAATAAACTAGGAGACAAGTACTTAAGGTATTCAAAACTAGGATGTCCTAGTCTAAAAGGCCAAAGCATTATTTGTTCATAAGCAGGATTAGAAATAACATTACTAAAGCCCTGAGCCTTTTTATTATCAGAAGAGTCTCCATCAAAGTAGTAAAGTCCATCTATGATCTTAACACTGCCAATCTTCTTCCCTGAAGTCCGGTTCTGGATTTCACAGTGAGAATCAAAGAAAACAACATAAAAATTAGAATCTTTGGAAAGTTTTCTTACAGACAAAAGATTGCAAGTTAGTTTGGGAACATGTAGAACAGATTCAAGATCAATATTCTTAGAGAGTTTTATCAAACCTTTCCCCATGATGGGTGAGAAACTACCATTTACAATTTTTACTTTTTTACTACCAGAACATGGGGAATAAGAGCAGAAAAGTCTAGAAAGGCTAGTAATATGATCAGAGGCTCCAGAATCAATGATACATGGAGCAAGATTCGAACAATAAGTAAGGGCACTAGATTTACTGCCTATTTGTGCAAGAGGAATATGAGGAATACTAGATGATGAACTGGACTTTAGCAATTTTAGGAGATGATCCATTTGTTCCTTGCTGAAGGGAATTGTTTCGGCTTTATTAGCAGAGGGTGTTGCGCAGCTGAACCTGTTACTGGTCTTTTTATTCTTCCAATTCCAATTTTCTGGCTTTCCATGAATCTTTCAGCAAGTTTCCCGAGTATGGCGAGGTTTGTTGTAGTGTCACACCAAACCCATGGCTTCTCCTCAGTTTTCTTCTGGAATCTGACAGCCTTATTGACGACCTCATCAGAGGCAATTAGGGCAGAAGTGTCAACAATCGCATTGGTGTCCTTTTTTCCCAACATGACATTTCTACGGCTTTTTTCTCTTCTAACTTCTACAAATACTTCACCTATTGGGGGAAGGGGTGATCTACCAATGATCCTGCTCCTTACTTCATCAAATTCCACATTGAGTCCAGCAAGGAACTTGTAAATTCGATGAGCCTCTACAGTTTTTCTGTAGTGATTGGCGTCATCTGCAGATTTCGATTCGTAGTCATTGAAGAGGTATAAGTCTTGCCACAGCCTTTTAGTGAGTTAAAATACTTAGTGACAATGTCATCTCCCTGTTGAATTTCACCAAGTTTTAGAGTGTTATGGAATGTTATATTATATTTTAATAAGGATTATATTTCTCTCTTTATTCCTAGGGATTTCTTTTCTTGTATTCCTCTCTCATCTAATATATAAAGATCATGTGAGGGTCTTATGTTATCAAGCCCTCAGTCTCTCCTCCTAATATTCTTTAACATGGTATTAAAGCCATAACCTAATCTTAGTACCTTCTGCAGCCTCTCCTTTACCCAAACCACCTTCCGCAACTATCCTTTAGCTGCTGCCCTTTTCAGAAAACCAGCAACCACCCAGCCAAATCAAAAACCAACAACATAGAGACACTCAGGAGGCATCGGCAACTAGAACAACACTGGCAGAGTTGCCAAAAAATCACCCACACGTCGGTGTGTGGGAGTCACACGCTGCAGTTCAGTGACCTTTCGCAATGTCAGTTCAATGGGTCTAATCGATTTTTTATCCTAAACAAGTTTTTGGTCTTCGTTTACATTGATTATGATCAGAAGTTGAGTTTCTTCATTCTTCAGTCGTTGTCAGTCAGTCGGTACATCATCAGCCCAGTTCTTTGCTAGTTTCTGATACTGTCAGTCATCAATGATCAAAAACATGTCAGGACCTAATGATAAAAGTCCTCAAGGGAGTTTTCTGCTGGTCATTGTCCCACCAGCAGGCACCCCCACACAGTTTAGCAATTTGCAGATTGCCAAACAGTGTTTGAATGGTAGTAACTACTCATTCTAGGCTAGGAATGTAGAGTTGTATTTTACAGGTCAAAGAAAGATGTCTCATCTTACTTATGATCCTCAAACATCTGAGAGTTGGAAAGCTGATGATGCACAATTGCTCCATATCCTTTTTGATTCAATGGAACTTGAAATTTCAACTTTATTTTCTCATGTTTGAACCTGTAAGCAAGTTTGGAAGTATGCCAAGCTTTTATATTCCAGTAATATCCTTTGTATATATGAGGTTTCTATTGAAGTGTTTCAGTCCAAACAGGCAGGTAGTCTTCTTGAATATTTTGCAAAGGTGAAGCATGCATTGGAAAAAATGAATTCTTTGCTTCCTATTACCCCTGATGTCAAGGAGATGTAATGTCAGAGAGAGCAATTGGTGCTTATGACATTTTTGGCAGGGCTAAAGCCTAAATTTGAACCAGTTCAGTCCCTGATTCTTGGTGGGATAAAACTTCCTTCATTACCTGAAGTTTTCGCGAAACTCTTTCGCACTATGATAAAGGAAAGCTCAGCAAACAATAATTCTGACCGGTTTGCCCTTGCAGTACAACCTAGTCCACAAGCAAAAGGTGGACGTGGAGGTAGTTATGGAGGACGTAGTAGTTGTGGTGGTCGTGGTAGCAGAGGTGGACGTGGTAGAGGTTCACATGCTGCTCATATTATGATGGAGATGGGCATGAAGAGAAGACTTGTTGGGATAAGAACCCGACTTTACAAACAACACATATTGCATCACATGAGGAGTCATATTCAGTTACAGCCCCACAGCAGTCTGTCACGATATCTCAAGAAGAGTATACGAAGTACCTGCAGTATCAATCTGCACAGCAGGCTTCCACTTGTTCTATGACTTCTATCGTTCATCGAGGTAAACCATTAGCTTGTTTTTCCTATAATCTTCCTAGAAATTAACTTTGGGTATTGGATTCTGGTGCCACTAACCACATTTCAGGTAAAATAACCAATTTTGACCGTATTTCTTCTTTACCAATATCTCATAATAAACTCACCATTGTAGATGGATCCACCACCACCACCACCACCACCTATCCTAGTCACTCTTTCACTTTACCATCTACTCTATTTGTTTCAAATTTTCCTTTCAACCTTATGTCTATAAGTAAGCTAACCAGACAACTAAATTGCTCAGTTTGTTTCTTCTCTGATCATGTCATTATCCAAGATTTGATGAGTAAGAAGATGATTGGAGAAGACATGAATCAAATAGAATGTACTACTTTGATAGACTACAATCATTAGTTGTTTGTCATACATTGGTCTCACCTCAATTAGTTCATAGTCATTTGGGTCATCCATCTTTAGCAAATCTCAAGAAACTTGTTCCAGATTTAGTTTCAGCCTCCAATTTAGATTGAGTCGTGTCAATTAGGGAAGCATTATCGTGTTCCCTACTTTTCTCGTGTCAATAAAAGGGTTGAAAAACCTTTTATGCTAGTTCATACATATATTTGGGGTCCAAGTCGTGTCAAGTCTAAGTTAGGTTTTCAATATTTCGTAATTTTTGTTGATGATTTTTCTCGAATGACTTGGTTGTTTTTAATGAAAGATCATTATGAGTTATTCTATATTTTTTATACCTTTTGTGCTGAAATTCAAAATCAATTTAATTCGCGAATTAAAATTCTTCACAGTGACAATGCTAAAGGGTATTTTTCTAACTTGATGTCTAGCTACATTCGAAAACAGAGGATTATCCAGCAATCCTCCTTTCCAAAGACATCTCAACAAAATGGAGTGGCCGAGAGAAAAATTCAACACATTGTTAAAACAGCTCATACCCTTTTAATTCACATGAATGTTCCTAAAAGTTTTTGGGGTGATGCTATCCTTACTGCATGCTTCCTCATAAATCGGATGTCTTCCTCTATTTTGTCGGGTAAAATCCTATTCTTTATTCTCTTTCTTTCTCATGCTCCGTTTTCTATTGTACCTCGAATATTTTGGTGTGTTGCTTTGTTCATCATCACCAACCTGGCACTGACAAGTTAGATCCTAGAGCCTTAAAATGTGTTTTTCTTGGATACTCTCATCTGCAGAAAGGGTACAAATGTTTTCTGTCCTTTATTGAATTGATTTTTCATTTCTGCTGATGTTACGTTATTTGAAAACACCCCTTATTTTTCTAATACTCAATCTGTGTCTGCTGATACTGATGATTGTCTGCCTTTACTATTTGTGCCAACTCTAATAGTTCTTGAGAACGATGCATCAAACAATAGTCTTACACCTTTAGAGCACATTCCTAATATTGATCCTCCACCTTTAGAGTGTTTGTCTTGTCCTGATCTGGAGATTTATACTCAGCGTCCTCGAGTTGAAGTACCACCAGGAATTCATGCTCATCACAACCGTCTTCTTCATCTTCAAGACCGAAGGGTGATGATTTGGATTTTCCAATTGCATTCCGCAAAGGGAAAAGGTATTGTACTTCTCACCCAATCTCCAACTTTGTTTATTATGATTCTCTATCGCCCTCATACTATACTTTTGTATCCACTTTGTCCTCTATACCTTTGCTTAAGTCTGTTTCAGAAGCCATTTCTCATCCTGGATAGAAGCAAACTATGGAAGAAAAGATGTCAGCTTTGTGGGCTAATAACATGTGGGACTTGGTTTCTTTTTCGCGTGGTCAGACTGTCGTGGGTTGTCACTGGGTGTTCACTGTAAAGGTTCATCCCGATGGGACAGTTGATCTTTTAAAAGCCCGTCTGATTGCAAAAAGCTATTCCCAAGTATATGGCATGGACCATTCGGAAACCTTTTCTCCAATAGCCAAATTGACTTCTATTCGTATCATTATTGCGTTGGCTGCTACATATGTATGGCCTTTACATCAGTTAGATGTGAAAAATGCCTTTCTTCATAAAGATCTTGATGAAACTATCTACATAGAGCAACCACCGGGGTTTGTTGCTCAAGGGGAGGCTGATTGTGTATGTTGCCTAAAGAAGTCATTATATGGTTTGAAACAATCGCCACGGGCATAGTTTAGTCGTTTTAGTTCAGTTGTTATAGAATTTGGTTTGCAGCAGTGTGGTGTGGATCATTCTGTCTTTTATTGCCACTTTGAAGCTGGTAAAATCCTCTTGATCGTCTATGTTAATGATATTGTTATTACTGGTGATGATGCATCTAGTATTCAATCGTTGAAGGTTTTTCTGCAAACCAAGTTTCAGACAAAAGACCTTGGTCCATTGAGATATTTCTTGGGAATTGAGATAGCATGGTCCAAGACGGGAATATGTCTTTCACAAAGAAAGTATGTTCTCGACCTTATGGAAGAAACTAGTTTGTTGAGAACCAAACCGCTTGACAGTCCCATGAAGCCAAATGCCAAGCTTGATGTAGATAAAGGGTAATTTTTTGAAGACCCTACCAGGTATCGAAGACTTGTTAGCAAATTAAATTATTTGACTATTACTCATCCAGATATTTCATTAGCTGTAAGTGCAGTAAGTTAGTTCATGGACTCTCCCCATACTAGCCATTGGGATGCAGTCGTTAGAATCTTGAGATATCTCAAAGGTGCACCAGGTTAAGGTCTCCTTTACCAAAATGGCTGCTACGTATGCTTCAACTTGAGAGGGAGTGTTATTTAATGTTATATTATATTTTAGGAAGGATGATATTTCTCTCTGTATTCCTAGGGATTTCTTTCCTTGTATTCCTCTCCCAGCTAATATATAAAGATTATGTGAGGGTCATGTATTATCAAGCCCTCAGTTTCTTCTCCTAATATTCTTTAACATAGAGCTAACTCATAAACTTGGGACTGGTTTCCTAAATCAAAATACATCTGATTTATATTATCCCATAATTTCTTGGCTGTGGAGTAGCACACGTAGTTAGAATTGATGTTCTCGTCCATGGAATTGACGAGCCAGGTCATAACCATCGAGTTCTCTGCATCCCATGTTGCATGTGTCGAGTCCTTTGGTCCTAGTGCCTTCTTATATCTAGTAAGGTAGCCAATTTTCCCTTGCCATCGAATATACATGCGAATAGATTGAGACCACCGTAAAAAATTATCACCATTAAGGTGAGTAGTAGTGATCTAAATAGACTGAGAATCGGTGTTTGGGGCTTAAGTTAGGGTTGTAGTATTGTTTGGCAGATTGTTGGTGGAAGGTGTAGATTTAGACGAGATTTCAGACGTGTTGGGAAAAAAAAATACAGAGAGACAGCTCGAAAATTAGAATTGGCTTTGATACCATATAGAAACGGTAAGGCTTTGTTATGATCTGTTTTCATTCATAAAGAATTACATAGTTAAATATACGGCTGTACGAATCTAAATTAGGAAAGTTTCCTATTTTAGAGTATAGCAATCACAAAACAAAGAAACATATCCTAATATTCTAAAAATAAAAAGATTATAGAGTATCTCCTAACTATATATACGGTTTCCTAATAAAGAACATCAAATCTTCTTCTCACAATCTCCAAAATATTCCAGCACAATGGCTGCTCTGAACATCAATTAATCTTTCTGAACACCCCTGGAACATGAAGCCAACATTGAAACCAGAAACGGACTTTCCTATTGTGAAAGCAAGTTCTTCCTCTTTGAACCGAGACCAATTCCGCGGTCAATTCCAAAACATGCAACCAGAGTTCTTAATCATCTTTAGTTGATCAGAGTTGATCAAAGCTATCAGGAGGTGTAAAAACTAACCAAAGTCAGCTATGCGTTGTCCAGCAACAAAACCGCCAGATCAGTAGTAATCATGCGGGTGATGGGGTTCAAATCCCCATTTCAGTCCTTGATCTTCTTTATTTCTTGCAATTAGTTCCAAGATTCTTAGTTATGTTCACATAACTCCCTGTCTTCTCTTGCCTGGAATTTTCTTCCACTTGAGCAATTCAGCCCCAAACTTCCACTCCAGTTGCAAGAAGACCACCTATGTATCATTAACCACGATAATTTTAGGCTTCTTTCAATTCTGCCCTTAATTCCAGTTCAGAATCAATTAAGTTATTGAAAGACCTAAAATAGGCTCGGCTATAACCAATCCATGATAATTATAACATTCACAAATCAGGACTTAATTTAACTAATTAAGTCCATTTTCCAACTTTCCTTCTTCAGCCTTAGCTGTGCGTAACACTCCATCCCCCTTCAAAAAATTTGGTCCTCCAAATTTCTGTTCAAAAGCCTTAAACACTAAGGCCAAAATTGACCCTTTCAACTTCAAGTCCATACTCGCTAGAAACGACTAACTCCTGCCTGTAAAAAAAAGGTTTCTTCTTCAGAAGGCAAAGTATCTGTTAACCTAATACTCAGGCTGAAGCATTTATATCTCGAAGCAAGTAATTTCTATTTATAGAGGGGCTGTCACAGTTCCAATTATGCTTGGAATGACTTTAGTTTATAGTTCTTATATAAAATTAGAAATATTTCAGGTTACACTATCAAACTGTCCTTAGTTCTACCTCAAACTTTTCCTTTTGCCTTATCTCCGTAATTCATTAGGTCACTAATGACCAGCAGCTAAAATTTAGGCTGCTGAGCTCCAAATTCTGCTCATACTGTTCTAGCAAAACCCAAAATGTGGTGCTGTGTTTGTCTGCCAAAATCTAGCTTCAGAACTTTCTTCAATCTAAATGTCAACCTTGTGGTCAACTCAATGAGTTCCTGTCAATTTTGCATAATTGTAGCTTGTTTCTGTTTTGTGTCTGGAGTTTTTCACCTCAGACAACTTTTATATGATTACCCCAGCCTTTCTGCAAGATTCCAGAACAAACCATTAAGGTTTGTGGAAAGTCAACTCCTGGGTCAAACTGGAATTTGTGTTTTGTTTTCTGCATTACTCCAGCAATGTGTATCCAAGAAAGTTGATTCTGATTCTTAACAGATCTTGAATGGCAATCCTGATTTATATCTGTTGGATGTATCACTTGATTTTTTGCTTTCCTGTTTCATGCTAATTAGCCTTTTGAGTATTAACTCGGGCTTTGCTTGTTTGATCTCAGTAGCTTATTATTCTCTCTTGTTTAGCCATTTCATTGACCTTGATATTTCAGTCAGGCTTCTCTCCTATAATCCAGAAGTTCTGCAAAAATTGAAATACCACTTGCAATTTGCATAGCATTCTCCTTTACGTTCCCAGCAGCCTTTATGGATGAATTGTATCTTTGCTAATTCTTGGATGGACCAGAAAGTTACCATTTTGATAGCACAGATAAACACAAGAGTTACATAGTTCTTTATCTCTCTGTGTTCACTCATTCTTCTTAAAGCTTATGAGTTTTGACTCATTCCTGATGACTGTTGCAAAACCACTCACCAAGTACATTGCCTAACACTTTATCTTTTACTGTAGCAATGACAGATAAAACAAGGATCTGTAACCAGAAATCCACCCGAGGGACTTGTATAATAATACAGCAATGCCATGGTTCAGGACCAAGTTTCTTTGTGCAAGCAAGTTTTGAATACCACTCCAGACTTACATGCAAAATTTCGGAGCAAACACATAAGCCTAGCTGAAAGTCAAAGCATCAGCCAAACTTGCAACCTTGGGACTGTTTCTACAGAATCTCAATGCAAATTGTTGGTTTAACAGTTTTAAAATCTAGCAGATGCAACTCCAGTTCAACAGACACAATCAGATTGAAGTTCAGCAGATTGGAGTTCTTACAATTACTTTCCTGTAGCCTGAGCTACTTTTCTGAGTTCAGCCTATCAGCCTTTAGTGTTAACTGTTATATTGATCCTTGTTCATCTTTTAACCATGCCAATCACTAATCTTGCATACATACAATACCGGGTTCATCAGATCAGTAACTTTGCAGACTCATTAGATTAGTAACCGGCAGACTACTCTTACCCCTGCCCCTATGCTACTGGTGCACATTATTGCGTGAGCCTTGTAGCTCACTGACTTTTCTGTTCAGTGACTTGAATAATCTCAGTACTTTTACAGTGCAATGCCTTTAATGCACATTAGCTGTGCTCCAATAGATGTGGAACCTTCAATGCTAGTGTCAAGAATGATAGCCTTCTACACCAATTCCTGGTGAGGAACTGCTGTTTTCAATTTCAGACATAAGTTAAGAATACTCATGCAATACAGCGTCTAAATTCCATGCGCACTCTTACTGAACAGAATTTAATCCTCAATTCATAGATTAGAAATTCTTCTTATCATGCCCTGAGGCATCACAATCATGCACTGGGAATTTGTAAGGCCTAGAACAGATTCTCAGACAAAAGCAGGTGCTTTAAGAGTTCTGTGATCAAAATTTGATTCTTGACTCGAAATCTCAGTTTGAGCATTTAAACAGACATGAGATTTGTAACAAAACTTGCTTGGCACAGTCAGTTGATGCTTCCACTTGAGAGTCAACATACCAGTCAAACTTCAGGGAAAACTGTTTCAGATTGCTGTGTTTTAGTTCATAGTTGTGATGTGTTGGTATCAATTGTGCTGCAAAAGAAGGGTTTTACATGTGAAAAAGCATTGTTTCAGTCTCCTGCACAAACAAGTTCACTATGGGATAGTTTGACTTCCCCATCGACTTTTTTATTGAGATTTCATTTGGGGCTGAAACTTTGTGGGATTATTACTGAACATATTTGGGTTGCGTTTGAAGTGTTTTTGCTGTAAAAGAGCAAGTTTATGAGGAGAAATGCAGCATTTTTTGTTGCTGCAGTTTTTTTTACAAAATTTGTGGTTTTGGGTGTCCAAATTGATTTTGTGATCTGAGTTCCTGTTTTCAAACAAATTAGCAAGTTTGTTCCGGTATTACACTTATGATTGCAAGGCTTGGAAGTGCAAAGAAAAGATGGTATAAATTTTTCCTCTTCAAACCTGAACTACAAGTTTTAATTTGCCTGCATAAATTTATCAGATTTTGGTTTCAGAGGTCAAATTCTATTCCATGGAAGTTGGACTCGTTTCTTTTGTTTAAATAGCATCTCTTCAGGTTTTTGACTTGTACGGCTGTGTTTCCAGTTAGAATAGTGAGATTATGTATAAAAATACCTTTCAAAACCAATTTTCTCTATATTTTCATTCGTTGTTGCATTGGGAACCCAGGCACTGACTCTTTTTTGTTTTTTTTTTTCTCTATACTTAATGCCATGGACTTAAGTCTACTACATGATTCAGATTGCAAACCACTCATTGCTTTAGCAATGTACAAGACAACATGTCAACATTTCAGAAAACTCGGAAAGCAGTCCAGCCTTTTTAAAACCAGCAAGCGAAAAACAAATAACTCAGTTCCAAAATCTGATTTTATGGCTTAACAAGTCCATAATTTGGAAACATACATGTCTGCAAAAGTTCTAGTTCAAAGCCCTTTCCAAACTCAAAGTCGAATCCAAAGTCAATGTTTGCAAACCAAACCTACTATTCAGAATTTTCCAGCACTTTGCAAACTTAGCAGAGTAGTTTTCAAACTCAGACATATAAACCTTTCAGACCATGATTCTTGAACCGATTGGTCCATGGTACCAAATCTTTTCCAGGATCTGGCCAATATTTTACGAGGAATGAAGTTTAGAAACTAGAAAATTACAAGTTTTTCAATTGCATGTACAAAATTAATATCTATTCCTTAACTTATTAATTTAATGGAACTTCTGCAACTTGCTGCAAAGATTAAGACCGGTAAGGCAAGATGGCTTGGTTAGTTTAGTTGATTACAATTAGGAAACCTAACCTGTCAATTTAATGCAATTTAAAAAACCTAATGAATCAATTGAATAACATAGCTTAACGTAGAAGTTAGCGATAAAGATAGCTAACAAATCACGTTAGGGTAAAATATGAAATTCTATACTTAGAATCTTAATTGTATGAAAAGTCTTGATTTTGACAGGGTATAGTAGCTTATGAGGAGAGAAAAGGTCATTTTGACTAAGTCGGGCACCGAGGAGTATTTTGGTAATCTATCACATGTAAAAATATAAAATTCCATACTTGAATAACTTTTTTTAAGCAATTAATTTTTTTGATAATTTTTCTGCGCCTAACCCAATAAAAGAAAAATCAATAAAGCTTTTTAAAAAAAATTGATTTGAAAATACATTTTAAGTTTCTTAAACTATGGAGTTTCAATAGAACATACAAGTTGATTGAATAATTACCGAAAGTTAAAATAATATATTAAATAGTTGATGATGCATTATCCTTAGTATAATACCTTCACATTAGATAATAGGTCCTCACACATTCGAGCACACAATAGGAGAGGGAGCATAGAGACATGCAAAACTTTTTTTTCGACGGTCAAGTAAAAATTCTAGATAAAGCATGAATATCAAACAATTGATCTTATAACTCATAAATAAACAATGATTATCTTTATATATGCTTTAGCCGTGGTGCCACTTGGATTTAAAGTCATTTGCTGAGGAGTTGTTTTTTGTATCTTCTATATTGTAGGATTAATGAGACACTTGTTCTATAGTAGGGCTCATGAGTAACCTTTTTTTTCAAAGAAATGAACTATGAGTCCTCTATGATAGTCTTAACTATTTGTTGCTATTTTGGGCCTCAAGTCATTTTGGGTCTTTTACGCTTGCGCTAGCTAAATAATATTCAAGTCATTATCAACAATAATATACTCCCTCTGTCCTAATTTATTTGAAACATATTCCTTTTTGGGATATCCCAAAATGTTGAAACGTTTCCTCTTTTAGAAAAGTTTAAACAATTAAATAATCATTTTACACAAAACCCAATAAAGACTCTTTTTTTAATATCCACTTAATCTCTCACTGCACAAAAACTAAAAAAAAATCTTTTTTTAATCATTATTTAAACTTTTACTACATAAAAAATTAACACAAATTACATACACCTTAATCTCCGTGCCTAGAGAAATGTTTCAACTAAAATGGAACGGATGAAGTATTATTTAAATTGAAACCAACACTAGAGTAGAGAATTTTTTTATAAAAAATAATTAGTAAATAATAATTGAGTTAAATTATTCACAAAGTTTCCTGTAGGATATAATTTCTTGGGAAGTCCAATCGTATGTTGGGTTGTTTCTGTTTCTGTTCTCTTAGTCTATTTCTACTAATTTGTAGATGTGGATATTAGAAATTACTCATATTACTCATGAGAGTTTTATTTATAACATGGTGGTTGAACTTTTAGGACATATAAACATAAGGCTCACAATAGAGCCGACTATTATATATTTTACTGTAGCATTTGTTTGCAGATACTATATGACCTATAGTTAAAAGGATGAACAATCTTCTATTAACAAGAAATAATAATTCAACTATCCCACATTCTTTACCCCATTTACTATTTTGGACGGTTTTAGATCTTTGCATTATTTCCATATTTAGTAGGTTACTTTGAAAACTAGCATTTAAATATTTATATATATTCTATTTTTCTTAACTTGTGTACAAAAGTAAAGGCGTAAAAGTGGAAAGGAGAACAAAATTTTCCTTTTTTTAAATCTCCAGTCAAAATTGAAATGTTTACAAAAATAGTAATAATTAAAGACATGGGCGGAGATAGGGAGGTACAAAGGGTGTCTCCCTCACCCCAAAATATACTTTTCATACTTATTTATATAATATATATTTTATGAGGTATTTTAAAAAATTAAAGAGAGAGAGAGAAAGCGTGTGTGTGTGTGTATAACAACATGAATAGTAAAAAAAAAGTAAAAATGTATGCTTTTATGTGTATCAAAATAACTTTAAAATATATTTTAAAAAGTACTCTTAAGCGTAGATTTCTATCTCTCTCCTGGTTTTATTTTTTATGTGTTAAAATCTTTACTACTAAGCTGTGTCCTACACTTGATAATTAAAAGCCACCACCTAACTGCCAATCTGCCATAATAAGTATTTGTAAGCTGAAGTTGTAACTATTTGCAACTTCTTCAATTTCCATGCAACTCACCTCTAATTTCTATGAGTTGTTTTTTACTACATCTGTTTCACAAAAGATAGTCTTTTTATCTTTTTTAACTAAAGTTTGACATCAACATATTCATATTAATTTATAGTATAAAATTTTTTAAAAATTATATTTATAAACTAGAGTCTTTAAGGTACCATTTTCATATAAAAAGTTTATATTTCTATAATAATTTTTGAAAGAAAGAAAATCATGAATTAATCACTGTGAATAGTAAATAAGCAAAGCTTTGCAAAATGGATGGAGTATTTTTTTTCTCTTATTTCTACTCCATGAATGAATCAAATTATAACTTTAATATATTTTTCATGTAATTTGGATAAATTTTTTGACAGAAATGCTTAACTGCAATTAAAAGTAGGCGAAATGGTACCTTACAAACTAAAGACGACATAAGACTCTAAGAAATAATAAAAACATAAAAATGGGTCAATAAAAAGCTACTCGTACCTACTGCATCAAATGAAAGGAAGAGAATTGAATTAAACCGAACCTTTTAGGTAAAACAAAATAAATTTAGAGTATAGAACTCACAAATAAACAGAACAAAACCCAAACCAAGCTAACAATAATCAAGTAGTACTAAAACCAACCAAGCATCAGAAACCTAAACAAGATTACCTATAAAAATAAAAGGTGATTTACAATTTGCCCCTTGATATTTACCCTAAATTACATTTTATCCCCTCCTATTTCAAAAACCTCTTAAAAGCCCCTTAATAAGCCTAAATCTGCAAGTGCACAGGGTCAGTTGTAGGAAGTTTTAATCCCTAAGACAAATCAAGATATCGATCCCATGAGGAACAAATATTTAATTGTTTATAAAAAAATAAAACAAATAAGTTAAGATTTTAAGGGAGTAAAATTAACTAAAATTAAACTAAGATTAAACTAAATTAATGACGAGAATAACAAACCGAGAAAAAATAATTATGAGATAGCTAAGACTTGAGTTTTACCATGCTGAGGGTCTTCCAATTAATTACTTGGGCACAATGTTAGTTGTCAACAATCATTCATTGTATTACAACTCTCTCTCAAGTAATTGTAATATATTCGATTAACCTACGATTATCTCTCAATCTCTCGCATAATTAATCAAATCTCGCATAATTAATCAAACACATTAAGTTCAAGTTACCAATTTAACAAATCACAATAATAGGTATATCTCTATTCTAATTATTGTAATTTTATTTCTTTAGTACACGGATTAAATTTCACCTCTCGGTACTTCATTTAAATCCTTAAGATAAATTATCTATTATAATTAGGAATAAACAATGCTCATTGTTGCAAAAGAAATAGACTAAAATATAACCTAAATAAATTAATTAAAATAAATCAACTAGATTATATCCCTAACCCTAGCATAAAAATTTAGCCTCTTATACTAGATTTAAAAATAATATCTAATATCCCATAAAACAAGAGGAAGGTGAACAAACAATATCTAAGGCTAATCTGAAAGCAAAGGAAAAGAAAGAAGTTGAACCAAAATTCGTTTCACTCCTCCCAGATGAAAATTTGTCCTTTGCTCCTTATTACTTTGGTTTCCTGCTTGTGCGCCACGTCGCAAGTTTCGTCTGCCTCTGTTCCAAATTTCGCAACTTCTTTTTTTACACTGTCCGATTTTTACATGTGGCTGTGTTCCGCAACTCTTCTTCGTTCTTTTCCATGCAGCTGCCCTCTCCTTTTATAATTGTAGGGTTTCTAAACCCTAGCCTTTAGGATTCCAAATAACTAAAATATTTTTAACTTAAAATATAATATATTATTATAAAAGGGCATTTTAGTTCATTAAGATAAAATTCCTTCTAATTCAAGCTGCACCTTTTACTTTATAATTTCTTGCAGTTCAGTCCTTCTACTTCATAAAAATCTAATCAACTCCTTTAACAAGATTCCTAACCTAAATAAAATAAAAACTCAACAAGTGAGGGTAATAAATCACTTAATTATAGTAAAATTACCATAAAATAGATATAAAAATTAACATATAAATTAAGTTGATCAAATTTCCTCACACTTAACTCTTTGCTTGTTCTCAAGCAAACTAAAACTAAAAATTTTGCAAAAGATGGATCATACTCTTGAACAATGGCACCGTAGAAGAAGATTGAAACTTTAAAACATTCAAGAACTCAACAAAAGATATTAAGCATGTAACCTCTTCGATTCAATGGAACTCAAAACAAAACAAGTTTATGAAAATAATTTTTTTACAAACAAGCAACCATAGTCCTTCAAAACTCAATAAGAACATCAATTTTTTATACAAAGTACAAGACAGAAACCACACTAGATTAGAGCTCATATGTAACCAACAAACATACCACAAAACCATGGATATTGAGTGATTAATTATATTTTCTTTGCTGATTTTCTTCTTCTTTTTTTTTTTTGGTCAAATCCTCTTCTTTTGTTTCACCTTTTATCAAGTGTACCAATAAGGCCGCTATCTATACACAAGCTACTAACTTAACAGAATCCAAGGTGATCTTCAATCATATTTATGTTTCAAATATTTTTTTCAAGCAATGATCGACTCTTGCCTTAAAAGAAGACCTTTACCTACTTTAATACTATGAAATAGTTGAGTAAATATTTCTTTCATGAACAGAAAAAAATTTCATTTTTCAATTTTTTTTCTCAATCAATCACCCACGTATCCATTAGCTAAACAAACCTCACAAACCAAGCATATAAACTCCTAATCTAGTATGTTTTGAAATAGAATACTAGGCACAAAAGTTTGATGCAAAAATAGCTTCTAAGACCATCATTTACTAGCTTGATCCAAAATTGAAAAAAAATTTGAAAATCAATTTTACATATGCAAAAGATCTAAAGACTGCGTACTTAACACTCAAGTCAAGCATTGAAGAACTAAAAAGAAACAATGATCCTCATGAATTCCAATCCATGCTCAAAAGTATGAATAAAAAAATTAGCTCAAAAATGAAAAAATAAAACAAAACTAAAATAAAATAAAACTTAAAATTAGGGCCTAAGTTGTCACTTCCCCACACTTGTTTCACATATTATCCCCAATATGTAGAATAAAGAATGAAGAGATAAAATAAAAATAAAATTAAAATAAATACTACCCTAGAGTTGAAGAGCTAAGATCCTAATGAAGGCCAACGAGCTGCAAAAGCTATCAAATATGTTGGTAGCCCAAAATTCGTATGAAATTCTAGCATGAAGCAATAGTGCATTATCCCTGCTCAAAATCAAAACACAACATAAAATAAATAGGAAAAAAATGAAGTAAATCAATAAATGATTGGGTTGCCTCCCAACAAACACTTGTTTATTATCATTAGCTTGACATAACCATGATAGCTTTCATTTAGGCTCTTCTGGCACAATTATGGTGTTAAGTCTCTTAGCATCCCCACAGTAGTAATGCTTCAATCTTTGGTCATTAACCTTGAACATTCCTTTTGATAGATGAGTGACTTCAACTGCACAATAAGGAAAAACTTTAGTAATGGTAAAAGGCCTAGACCACTTAGATTTCAACTTACCAGGGAAAAGATGTAGGCGTGAGTTATACAACTTCAACCTCAAACTCATGTTTAAGAATTTGCTTATCATGCCACCTCTTGGTACTCTACTTGTAGATCCTGGTATTCTCATAAGCTTCATGCCTAAATTCATCCAATTCAAACAATTGTAACAACCTTCTTTCTCCTGTAGCCTTTAAATCAAGATTCAAAGCTTTAACAGACCAAAATGCTTTATGCTCAAGCTCCACAGGCAAGTGACATGCTTTACCAAAAACTAGATGATAAGGGGACATACCTAAAGGAGTTTTAAATGCAGTTCTATATGCCCATAATGCGTCATCTAATTTCTTAGACCAATCTTTCCTATATGCACTTACCGTTTTCTTAAGAATCCATTTTAGCTCTCTATTTGAAATTTTAGCCTGGCCATTGGCTTGACGATGATAAGCCAAACCTGCTTTATGTGTGACCTTGTATTTTCCCAAAAGAGCTTCAAATTGCTTATTGCAAAAATGCTTACCCTCATCATTGATTATAGCTCTCAGAGTTCCAAAATGAGCAAAAATGAATTTTTTGAGAAAATAAAGAACTATCTTGGCATCATTAATAGGAAAAGCTACTACCTCTACCCTTTTGACTCATAATCAATAGCTACCAAAATGTATTTGTTAGAAAAAAAAAAAAAAAAAAGGAAACGGTCCCATAAAATCAATACTCCGAACATCAAATAATTCCACAACAAAAATATTGTTCAAAGTCATCTCATAATATTTAGAAATATTTCCACTTCTTTGACATTGATCACATGTAGCAACAAAAGCAGGACAATCATTAAAGATAATAGGCCAATAAAAACCATATTACAATACCTTGGCAGCTATCTTAGTGGCACCAAAATGACCACCTACCTCTTGAGCATGACAATGATGCAAAATGCTGTTGATTTCACTCTTAGGAGTACATCTTTTAATCATTTTGTCAGCACAAATTTTGAACAAAAATGGATCATCCCACAAATAATATTTAACATCAAAAAGAAATTTCTTTTTTTGTTGATATGACAAGTCAAGAAGAATGATATTACTGACCAAATAGTTTGCAAAATCTGCATACTAAGAAAAGTTAGAATTATTCAGCACAAACAAATGTTTATTAAGAAATATTTCTTTGATGGTGGAATCATCAGAAGGTAATTCTAGCCTAAATAAATGATCTAAAACCACATTCTCAGAACCTTTCTTATCCTTGATCTCAATATCAAATTCTTGCAACAAAAGGATCCATCTAATCAACCTAGTGTTGTGAGTACAAGAGTTTTATATTTATAACCCGTATTCACCCACAAGTGTATGTATTAAGTGCATGACATGTTTAGCATTTAACCCTTATTTTTGTACTTCATAGCAATAATTGTTAGAATTTATTATCTTTCTAGTCTTATTATTATGTTTTTGTAGGTAAAGATGATTTGAGTAAAAGAAGGGTAACTTGAAAGCAATTTTTGGACCTTTTCTTGGCAGATTCAGGCTTGGGTAAAAGCATAAATGTTGTAGCCCTTCTTCTTAGCTTTGAGTGGGCTATTGAATCGCCTCAATCAAACATTTGTGCTTACAGTTTGGTCAAAATACTAAAGAGTAACCGTGCTGTCGAGCATTGGCGACGCATCGCCAGAAGTGGCGACGTGTCACCGAGAGCTACTCTGTTTATAAAAATCATTGGTGCAAAGTTACGAAAGAGGATCCCCTTCGACCCCAAACCCTCCAGAATCATTTTTGGCTAGTTTTCTTAGGGTTTTCATGAATTAAGGAGCCAGGAGGCTGATTTGATGGAGATTCTTGCTTGAATTGGAGTGGAAGCTCTTCTACAAAAAGGATTTCTACTTGGATTTGGTTCTTCTAACCCTAACTCGTCTTTTTCTTTAGTTTGAGATTCTTGTAAATATGTGTAAATTTTTTGTTTCTATGGATATTGTGAACCATTTGGGATGATTTGATGCTTGTAAATACATAACCCATTGATTATTTTCTTGATTTGTTGGCTCTTTTAGCTTATGCTTAAATGTGTTCTTCATTTGTTGGCTACCTATGTTGAACAACTTGCTGGACTTAGAAAAGGCTCAAGAGAGGTTTCCAAGGTTGGAAGAGAGTTAATAGAGTATGGGTAATAGGTAGATTCAAGACAACTATTGTTCCTACAAGGCCTTAAAGGAGAACTTGAGTTTAATGGTTTCTAAGACAACTAGTAAGCGTAAGAATGTCTAACGGGGTTCTAAGGAACTAATTGGCCCTGTCTTGAGAGAGAAGAGTTGATACTATAGAGTTTTACAGCTTGCAACTTTCAGGAAGCATGATTTGGGTTAAATAGATACTTGTGTCAAAGCTATGTCTATGTAGCAGTCCATTTGGTTTGAATTTCTTAGAAACTTTGTAAATATGTGTTTAGGATAGTTGTTATGTTTGTTTGGTTTGATGGTTGGGTGATCCTCAATTTTGATAGTTTAGCTTATTATTCCTTGTTTTCCATGGATTGTTTACTCTAGCTAAAGTAAGGTCATTATACTTGGTATTTTATGGGATTCTTTGCCATACAAGTCTTTGTGGGATTGACACCTGACTCACCGTTGCTATAATTGACACCATACACTTGTGGGTGAGATTGAAGTTAAGGTTGAGAAGGTTTTTTTATAAACTTCTATCTCGTGATAATACAACGTTGTTGTGTGCAAGTGGCAAATATGGGTGTCATCCCAAAAGATAGTATGATTCTTCCAAGATTTAAATTCTAGTTACTTAAACCACTTAAGCTACAATGCCAAAGAAAACAATTGCAATGAGTAGGAATTAGGGTTGGTTGAGTGAATTTGTGTATAAAAAGTAATGACTAGAGTGAATGAAACCACTAACTACCTAATGAAACCTAAGATGATATAACGGATGAATGCGAAGGCTACTAGTGAAAACTAAGGTGCGATGAAATGAAAGGGCTATCTAGGATTAGCTAAACTAAGTACAAATGAAGTGACTTAGTTAAGAAGACTATCTCCCTAGTATTCCACTCTCTTACTTGCTACCTAAGTTAAGTGTGGTTCTAAGGGCATTTACTTTTTATGTGGTAAGAGGATTCAAAAATCAAAGCTCTCTTTCTGAAGACCAAGTTTTGCTCACCCTAGACTAACTATGGCATCCCTCAAGCTCATAAATTAACCCAAGATGGATTAAAACCTAACCTCAATGAAATCATTTAATGGGTTCATGAATTACCTCTAATCCACAATACCCATTATGATCTACTCCTCATTTCCACCTCCCCCATTTATCTCTCAAGACAAAAGTGAAATTTTGAAGTATGTGTAATGGCCAATCAACACACAAACATGAATCACAAAAGTAGACAACACAAGATTATCAATACCCATGAAAAAATTCAAATAAACATTAGATACCAAATATCAAGATCTAGTCCATGTCCATTCTAGCAACAAGCATCAAACTAGAGTTTAAGGAAACCATAAAGAAATACTAAAGAGAAAAGGGAAAAAGGAACCAAAAGAAACCCCTAGACTTAAGTATTTTTTGCCTTAACGCTTCTTCTTGGCACCTTCAACAAAGTTCCTAGCTCTCCTCCAATGGTAATTCCAAGAGATGATAGGAGAATAGTATATCAATGTATATATGTCTCTACCTCTCTTGATTGAGATATATCCCAAAAACCCTATTTTTCTTTTTGTCTTATGTTCCACCTCTCTTAAAGGATAAAATCCCCTGCCCCTAGATAGCTTGCAACGAGGGAAGAAAGTAAGGGACCATCAAAATCCAAGGAATGGGCAAGGACAACAACAAAATAGGAGAATTTTCTATAACGTGTCGTAAGCGTATTGAGTTGGCAGCAACACATCATCACCATTGGCTACATGTCACTAATGGAGGCATATAATGGTAGAATATGATAACATTGGTGATGAGTTTTTGGCTCCGTAGTCGGGGATAGTAAATCAATTATTACCTTGGATATCAAGTTGTTGGTTCCTTTTATCTACTTGTTCTTTTTCCTTGTATTTAGTTGTGCTTTCTTTTTTCATTGTAAGTTATTCTAGCGCATGACCCGAAGCTCTAGTTCTCACTTAGTGCCGTTTGATCTGGAAATAGAGAGGAGCTTAAAGGAGCTTCATTTGGGGAGCAAGGTTGTTGTTAAAGAAGAATGTTCTAGTGTGTCATGTTTTGTCAACATGGAGGAAAATCTAGGAGACAGCATGAGGAATTTAGGAAAAGAAGAAATAAAAATCCTTTAGACCTCAATGGAGATGATGAGGTGATGGACAATGGACCAGGAGGAGCTAATGGCAATGGTGCAAGAAAAAGGGATAGACCGGTACTCGACTACTTTAGAACTAAAAGGATGAGGATCAAGACAACATGATTAGGCTCGAGCCACTTCAAGATCGAGCGTTCATGATCCCTAACCATGTTTTCCAACTAGTTGAGGCACATCCTTTTGTATGAGCTATCAACGAAGACCCAAACAACTACATTAAAGGTTTGTTTGTTTATATGAGACATTTGATTTGGAAGGTGTGAGTGAGGATGCAAAAAAGGATGAGACTCTTCCCCTTTTCTCTTGTGGATGAAGCTATAGAATGGTTTGAGAATTTGGAACCTACTTTAATCTACACATGGCAAAATTTATATGATGCTTTCATTAGAAGGTTCTTACCCTCTCAAAAAGCCTTTGAGCTTAAGAATGAGTTATTGCCGTTTAGGCAGAATGAATGAAAGTCACTTGCAGAGGCATGGGTGCGCTTCAAAAGGATGGTGAAGAGGATTCCAACACAAGATATTGATCAAGCTTATCAACTCCACCTCTTCTACAACGGGTTGAACCTAAATACTTGGTTACAAGTTAATGCCGCCACTAGTGGGTTCGGTTTGTATGAGGTTGACAAGGGTACCTCCCTCTAAGCACAACTTTTGGTACTCACTAGTATGGTATCCAAATTTGCCAAGAATCAAGATAGGATGAAGATACAACAAGCCATGACTAGTGAGGATGTGGAAGACTTGGAAGATGTGAATTTTGTAGGCTATCGAAATCTTTATCCACCAAAGCAAGGAACGGGTAACTTTTTCCCAAGGAACAGTCAACCTAAAGGGTTAAATTATTCAAATCCAAAGGGTGCCACGCAACCACAAGAGGAGATCTCATATGAATCGGACGCTTCTTTGAAGGACTTTATGAATGGAATGATGGGTGAATTCATGCATGAAGTAAGGGGGATGGCTAGTGGACAAAACAAAAAGATTAACGCATTAGAAGAAAAGATGAAGAAAATGCAAGCTAATACCCAAGTTTCAATAAAAAATTTGGAGACACAAATGGGCCAATTAGCCACCTTCATAAAATAACTCCAAAAGGGCAAGTATATACCAAAAGATATGGATGTTAATCCAAGGGAGTCTTGTGAAGCTATAACTATAAAAAGTTGAAGGAATGTGGTGGCACAACCCAAAGAACTACCTACTCAAGAAGATTATCCTCCTTAAGGACCCACCCTCCTGGAAAATTTTGAAGATGTTCAAGTGTTACCACCAAGTGGTAAGAAAGCTCATTCAAATGATGAGGGAAAAAATGTGCCTACTCAAGATGAAGCATTGAAGCATGATCCTATTCTCCTATATCCTCAAAGGTTTAAGCCCAAGAAGGAAGATGTTCAATTTAAAAAGTTTCTTGAAAAATTCAAAAAAATTGGAGATAAACGTTCCCTTCTTGGAAGCGATAAATCAAATGCCTTCATATGCCAAGTTCCTCAAGGAGTTGATCACTAAAATGAGGAAGTTCCTTGATAATGAGCTCATTTTGGTGAAGGAAGAAGCAAGTGCCATCATTCAATGAAAAATGCCTCAAAAACTCAAGGACTTGAGGAGTTTCACTATTCCTTTAGGCATTAAGTCTTTTCATTGTGACAAGGCTTTATGTGATCTTGGAACTAGCATTAACCTAATGTTATTGTCTATTTATAGAAGCCTTTGTCTTGGAGAGGTGAAGCCTTTATTAATTTGTCTCCAATTGGCGGATAGATTCCCCAGCTTTTTAAAAAGTGTTTTGGAGGATGTGTTGGTCAAAGTCAGCAAATTTATATTTTTAGTAGATTTTGTGGTGTAAATAGAAGAATATCGTAACATGCAAACCATTTATGGGAGACTTTTTTTTGCTATCAGGAAGGCCGTCATCGATGTGGAAAAAGGTAACCTTACCTTTAGAGCTAATGATGAGGAGATTACTTTCAATCTTGCCCAAGCTATGCAATCTATTGATGATAAGATGCCCAAGTGTTTTATAGTGGATGTGATTGATTCTTGCATTGAAGAGATAAGAGATTCTTTGTTCATGGAGGATTCACTTAGGAAGGCATTTGTTTTTGAAAGTTCATTTGGTGGGGAAGTTTATAAAGTGCTAAATGCTTGGGAGTCCATTGATTCTTGTGAGAAGTTACAAGCTCAAATGAGAGGATTTGAGCAACTTTTATCTTGTGAGACCAAAGAGGAGCCTAAGTTGGAGTTGAAACCATTGCCCAAGGATCTTAAGTATGCCTGCCTTGGACATGGAGAGTCCTTTCCGGTGATTATTTCTTCTTCATTGACCAATTTGGAGAAGGAGAAATTGATAAGAGTGTTGAGAGAGCATAAGAGTGCAATTGCTTGGTCCATCTCTAATATCAAGGGTATTAGTCCTGACACTTGGACACACAAGATATTGATGGAGGATGAATATAATCCATTAATTCAAGCTTAAAGAAGGTTGAATCCTAAGATGAAGCAGGTGGTGAAGGAAGAGATCTTGAAACTCTTCAAGGCCGACAATGTCTACCCCATTTCGGACTCACAATGGGTTAGTCCGGTGCAATTAGTGTCTAAGAATGGTGGAACCACCGTGGTGGGCAAAACAATGACCGAATTTTTACAAGATTGGTGACCAAGTAGAGACTATGCTTTGATTACCGGAAGCTCAACAAAGCCACCTAGAAGGATCATTTCCCTTTGCCATTCATTGATTAAATCTTGGATTGATTGGCGGGCCACTCTTTTTATTGTTTTTTGGATGGATACTTCGGCTACAACCAAATTGCAATAGCCCCAGAGGTCAAGAGAAGATGACTTTTACTAGTCCTTGGGGTACATATGCCTTTCAGAGAATACCATTTAATCTTTTCAATGCACCGGCAAACCTTTCAACATTGTAGGATGGCTATCTTTTCAGACATAGTCGATAAATGCATGGAGATATTTATGGAAGACTTCTCAATCTTTGGTGATTCTTTTGATGCATGTTTAGATAATCTAGCTCTTGTCTTGAAAAGATAAAAAAAAAAAACCAACTTGGCTTTAAATTGGGAAAAATGTCATTTCATGGTTAGTTTCGGCATAATGCTTGGCCACAAAATTTCTTGTGAAGGCATGGAGGTGGATAGAGCTAGGATTGTTGCTATCAAAAAATTACCACCACCCATAAATATGAAGAGAGTTAGAAGTTTCTTGGGCCATACCGGTTTCTACCGAAGATTTATTAAGGATTTTTCCAAAATTACTAAGCCACTTTGCAATTCGCTTGAGAAAGAAGCTCCATTTGTTTTTTATGAACATTATATTGAGGCTATTAACATCTTGAAGGAAAAGTTGGTAAAGGCTCCCGTAGTAGTAGCACCGAATTGGGATGAGCCTTTTGAAATTATTTATGATGCTAGTGACTATGCCGTGGAGCGGTGTTGAGACAAAGAAAGGAGAAAATTTTTTGGGTGATATATTATGCTAGCACAACATTAGATGAAGCTTAACAATATTATACTACTACGGAGAAGGAGTTGCTAATGATGGTGTTCTTGGTAGATAAATTTAGCCCTTACATTGTAGGATCCATGGCAGTAGTGCACACAGATCATACGGCCGTCAAATACAGCTTCACTAAGAAAGATTCCAATCCAAGATTAATTCCGTGGATTCTCCTTCTTCAAGAGTTTGATCTTGAAATGAAAGAAAATAAGAGTAGTGAAAATTTGGTGGCAGATCATTTGTCTCGATTTGAAGTTCATGTGCCATCTTTAGGGAGCCAAATTCAAGAACATTTCCCGGATGAAAGCCTATTCAAGGTGGAGGATAAATTGTCATGGTATATGGACTACGTGAAATACCTAGTTTGCAGAGTTCTACCTCCAAACTTGTCTTACCAAGGGAAAAAGAAATTTCAAGCTGATGTGAAGCACTACATTTAGGATGACCCATACTTGTTTAGGAGGTGTGCCGACCAAGTAGTGAAGAGATGTGTCCCATTTGAGGAAGCTAAGGAAATCTTGCATCATTCTCATGCCTCACCCTACAGCAGTCATTTCGGAACAAGGTCCTTTAAATCGGGTATTATTGGCCAACCCTTTTTAAAGATTCTTATAGATTTGTGCTTAATTGTGATAGATGCCAAAGGATGGGTAATATATCTAGGAGGAATGAAATGCCCTAGCAAAATATTTTTAAGGTATGAGTGTTTGATGTTTGGGGTATTGACTTTTTTGGACCTTTCCCTTCTTTCCTTAGATTTCATTATATTTTATTGATCATAGATTATGTCTCTAAGTGGGTTGAGGCAATCCTCACCTCTTATTGTGATGTTCTGATTGTAACGAAGTTCTTGCAAAAGAACATATTTTCAAGATTTGGTGTACCAAGGGCATTTATTAGTGATGAAAGATCACACTTCATCAACAAGGTGGTAGCATAAACATTTTCCAAGTATGGTGTGATGCATAAAGTTGCTCTTGCTTACAAATCTCAAAACAATGGTCAAGCAGATATTCAAATCGGGAGGTGAAAAAGATCTTGGAGAAAGCCATCAATGTCAATCAGAATGATTGGGCATCAAAGCTAGATGATGCTTTGTGGGAATACCGGATGGCATATAAAACCCCTATTGGCATGTCTTCATTCCAACTCTTATATGGAAAAACTTGCCATTTTCTGGTTGAACTTGAGCACAAGTCCTTTTGGGCCATTAAAAAGTTGAACTATGACTTGAAGGGGGCTCAAGAGAAGAGGTTGTTGGACTTGGATGAGCTTGAGGAGCTTCACTTAGAGGCTTATAAGAGTTCAAGGATTTATAAGGAAAAGACCAAATTATGGCATGACAAGCAACTTATACGGAAGTCTTTCGAGCTTGGGCAAGGTGTTCTTTTGTTCAACTCAAGGTTAAGGCTTTTTACGAGAAAATTGAAGTCAAAGTGGTCTGGCCCCTTCAAAGTCATCAAGGTGATGCCTTATGGAGCGGTGGAGCTCAAGGGTCAAGATGGTTCAACATTTCAAGTTAATGGGCATCAACTGAAGGCTTATTATGGTGATGATCTCGGTCACATTGGCTAATTAATTTTGGCTGATCCCTCTTCCTGAATTTGTGGTCAAAGGCACTTAGCTAGATGTGTAAAATCAAAAGCTTGTCGGAATGTAACCTAATTTTTGCTTTTTTTTTTCCTTTCTTTTCATTTGTAGTTTTTTTGGGTTGTGTTTTTTTCTTATAAACCTTTGTTTATCTTGTGTTTGTATGTCCTTGTGTAGGTTTGGAAGAGCCAAAGGTGAAAGAACATATGAGATGAAGGTGCAAGACCAACATTGGGAGATGTGTATTTTGTGCAAGGTCTAAGTAAGTTTAGAAGTTTAGGGGTTAAAATGCAAAAAAAAAAAAGAAATTTAAGAGGGCTATTGTGTTTGTTGGCAATGCATCGCCAGATGTGCAAAAAAAAATAATGGCAGAGCATTATCAACATTGGCAACACATCGCCAAATATTTGACCCAGCGGCAATGCGTTGCCAATAAATGAATCTGTTTTTTTTAAAAGGCACTTTTTCCCTCTTTCTTTTCACTTCCTTTCACTTTTATCTTCACCCCTAACCTTAAAACCTCTAAAGCTTCAAACCCTAGCCCTTTTGCGAGCCTCACGGTTCAAATTTTTTGTTGATTTCTATTCAAATCTAAAACAAGTAAATGATTCTATTCCTTCTCCTCTTACTTTTTCTTGGATTATAGTGTAAAATCATGCTTATTTAGGGTTTATGTGAATTCAAATGATGGTTTGTGGGTTGGTGTAATTTTTTCTTGATTTTGATTTTTCTTGAGTATATGCATGTTTGGGAGGTGTTTTGATGCTTAGGTTGTTGATTTAAGCCTTGAAGCAATGCTTGAAATTTGCTCCCATAGGAAGCCACAAAATTTTCATGGCAATTTCTTGTTGATGCTTGTTCTTTTAGTTTTGTTTGTTTCAAGAGCTTTATTTTATCTAATTATGAATGGGTCTAGCAAGAATTCATGTTTCTATGAACCATATTGCAAGAATTTGGCTCTTGATTCTTTTCATAAAAGTGTTGTTCAAATGTTGCCATAGGTAGTTTGCATGATAATGTGGCTTTATGTGGTGCTTGTTTGCTTCAATTCTTTATTTGTGCCGCATCTTGGTTTGTCATACTTCAAGTGTGTACCATTGGATAAAACCTAGATGCTAGATTTTCTTGTGAAAAATGGGCCAACTTACACTATGCATCATTGTTGCTTTAATGTTGATAGCATGTTCATGGGTATTTCCTTTTTTGTCTACGCATTGTTGTTCCATTCTAATTGATTGGATAACAAGTATGTAGTGCATAGATGAATTATTCAACTTGCTCTTGCATTATAATGCTTAGGAACCAATGTTGTAGACCACTCAAAATTATTATGCCTTGAACATGGACTTAGCCAATTGAACATGGTTGTAAAATCCCTTGATCATGGACATGTATTTCATGTCCTTTTTCCATTATTATGTCTTGCACTTAGGGGAGCTTTACTTGTTCCTTATGAGGTATTTCTTTATTTGCTTTTTATGTGGAGGAGTGGTGCCCTTGAACCTTTTTTGTGGCTTTGCAGGAATTATGCCTTACAAGTCGGTGCCCGTAAACTCTCTTAAGGAAAAGGGAATGGGTAAGAGGATCAGAGAGGAGGTGCCCCAAGAGCCGTCATTTGAGAACTATAGGTTTGTTTCTGCTTAAGCTAGTAACTACTATGATGATTTTGAAAAAAGAAAGTTCACACCGAAGCGAGGGTTTGATTTCTCTAAAAGGGAGAATGTGAACATTCTAAGGGTGGTGGAGCACAGAGGATGGCATCACTGGTGTGCCCATTCTAGGGCGGCGGTGCCAAAGTCTCTGGTCATGGAATTCTATGCCAACCTTATGGGAGCATATTATCTTAATCGCCGACAACGAAGTCTTTGGGTCAAGACCATCAATATGAATTATGATGCGGCAGCCATCAACAACCTTCTTCAGGTCAATCCTCTGATCGGGAAGGCCTTCAACAATGCCACTCTATATCAAATGGCTCAAATTGTTTGTGGTAGGCCCGTCAACTAGACAAGGAGCAAAGATGATGTTAGCAAGAAGCTTTACTTAAGTTTTTCAACTCTTTCTCCAAAGATGCGGGCTTGGAACTATTTTATCTCCTCTCGCATTATCCTGAAGATTCACGTTCGGGAGGTCACCCCGAACCGCTTAGAGGTCCTGTACTGCATCGCTTGCGACTTCTGGCTAGATGTAGGCCACTTTATTTCCAATAATATTGTGAAAGCCAGTTAATCGAAGAAGGGAAATATGGCATTCCCGCAGTTGATTACTATAATGATTCTAAGGCCCAGGGTTGTCTTTAAGGACCCTTTGCAAGTGTCTCTAATCATGAGACCCATTTCAATAGATAAGTTTGAGGGTGCACCGACAGGCACCTAAAAGGAAGCTTCAAAAGAAGAGGAAGAAGAACAAGAACAAGAGCATAATCAAGGGTAAGAAAAAGAAGAAGAAGAGCAAATGGAAGCATCATCGGAGTAGTTCATCATCCCGGCTACTGCAACTCCTACATTGTTAGCCATGGCCCTCAACAAAATGTATGCTTTGATGAATGAACGATATAAAGTGTCGATAGCTCAGTTCAAGTCAGTGGGTGGTGACTTTGACTCCTTCGTGAGATAAATGCGAAAGGGCATTGCACTTCTCGCCAGCAACCAAGAATCTCTCTCCAGCCAAGTCAAATGAGGCCACCAACAGCAACAACTGGATCTCCCACCGAAGTATCCACCTTTCTACCCCATCCCACCCCACTACCAACCCTAGGCCTACCAATGTTACACCCCCCATCCTTTAAGCCATCCTTACCCGTTCTACTTATATTTCTGGCTGCCCCGTGATCTTTCAGCCAGTCCTTCTTCTTTTCCTCCAACTAGCGGCTTTATTGACCATAATGATATGGGCGAGGACTAGTTAGGAGCAAGAACATCCGCCCCCCAGGTACGATTCCTGGAACTTCTTTTTCCTTTCTCTTTTCTTTTCCTTCATTGAGGACAATGTTTGCACTTAAGTTTGGGGTGGTTTGTTTGATGGTCGTGCCTAATAATCCTTGTCTATGTCATCATTCTTCCTTTTGTCTTTCATGTTGGTTGGTTTAGTTTAGGTTGTTGTTGTTTGAGTTTAGGGTGCTCTTGCTCTAGTCCATTTTGGTGGCTTTATCTTCATGCATATCATTCATTTTATTCATTTAGAATGCATCTAGTAGCATATAGGTTGCTTGTTTTTTCTTGCTTTCTTCTTTTCTTTTCTTAAGGACCCAATGGAAACTGTTGTTGCATGTGAACAAATTTTGGTTACTAGTTCTATTCTCTATTAAGTTTTGGTGAATTTGGAAGGTTAGTTTTGAAAATTTTGGTGGAACCTACCTGGTGAGATCTTTGGGCCTTGAGTAAGTACACAAAATTTTAGATTATGCAAAAATTTGTTCTTTCTCAATATGCTTATACTATGTTTTGATCTAGAATTAGCTTGAGGACTCATTCAACCCATATTTGTTGTGTAGAATTTGAGGCTCACTTGGTTATTTAGGATGAACTACTTTTGCCAAATAGCTAACCCTTATAAATTTTTTCTTAGTGAACCCTATTGTGCCTAATTGCTTATTTCTTTGTTTTGACCCATACTTTGAGCTTTTACCTTCTTTTATATCCCCTTTTTCACCCAAGGTTGTGAGTATAAATCATGGGCTTAGATAGGGGTTTAATGGGTTAAGTAAGGGTTTAGAATGAGAATAAGTTTGGGGGGAAACTTTGAAAAAATAGGTTAGCTTGTACTTCAAGTATTCATGTTCATTGTTGTGGTAATGTAGAAGTGTATATACTACTTCTATATATTTAATTTTTCATTAAAAAAATAAAAAAAATCACTATTTTTTTTGTTCATAAATAAATATCTACTCCATTGTTTCATAGTATTGAAATAGGTAGGGATCTTCTCCTAAAGCAAGAGTCAATCACTTCTCGAAAAGATGCTTGAAACATGAGTATGATCGAAGATCACCTTGGATTGTGTTAAGTCAACAACTTGGGTATAGACAGAGCCCCTGTTGATACACTTGCTAAAAGATAAAATACTTGAAAAGGATTAAAAAAACCAATATGTTAGTACTTTTGAATAATTGTGGGATTTTAGAATTAGTTAAGTTGAGTGTTTTGTTTATAGACTTTGGGATGGCTGAGTGGATTGTTCTTTTATTGGTGCTCATGGTTTATGCTTGTTCACCTCTTTAGCTCCACTTAGAAAGCCTTCATCCAACACCTTTTCCTTACGTAACTCAGTCCCATTACAACCATGGAAAAAACCATTTGAGTCTTGGGTTCTATGCAACTCCTTTAAGGGAATTAAGTGGGGGAGGTTAGATCCTTTTACAAACCTATGGCAGAAAGACATAGTATAAGTCTTTATTTTGCATGGCGTAACTCCACCTAATAAATTGAGTGTATTTGGTAAGGGTGCTACCCTTTCAAAGTTCCACCTTAAATTGCAAAGCTCTCTCTCTTATTTAATCACCATTACTTCTTTTGAGTTGAGCTAATAGATCATTGGAATCTATGTTTGGCGATTGGTTGACTTTGTAGCTTCCTTGTTTTGGTTGCTTAGTTTTTCTAGGATAGGCACGCTAAGGACTAGCATTAGTTTAAGTTTGGGGAGTTAATAAGTCCATAATACTACAGTCAAAATTGTTGAATTTTGGGCGACTTTGACCATTATTTTCTATATTGTTTCCCTAAATTTCTTATTTTCTCTTGCTTTGTTTCACCTTTATATAGATCGGAATGCATTGAGGATGCATCAGAATGAAGTGGGAACAAGCGAAACAAAAATTTGGGCGTGTAAGAATCAAGCTAGAGCAAAAGTGTTGGCGATGAACAAAGCAAGAGAAAATAAGAAATTTGGGGAAACAAGATAGAAAATAATAGTTAAAGTCACCCAAAAGTCAACAACTTTTACTGTAGTGTTATGCATTTATCACTTAGGTTTTGCATCATGCATTGCAAACAAATATTTCAGAGCAGAATGGTCAATGTATACTATCACATGAAAACTTATCAAATATGATCGAAATTTATCAAAAGCAAACACAACTGCCAAAAGTTCTTTAAATGTGTTTCAAAAGTAGTCTATCAAAAGCAACATGCCACTAACGGTTCCTTCCAATCTTATCATGTTGCTAATGAGCTTGTCGGCCCTAAACATGGTACTAGCGGTGTTTGTCTCGCCGGCCCTAAACATGCTACTAGCGGTGTTTATTTAGGCGGTCCTAACATATTTCTAATTTAATTCTTATTATAAGCGGTCCTAATATGATACTAGCGCCAAACATACATCATACATCAAATCATTACAACCATACAACCAACCAACCAAAATTACATCTCAAAGGAAGAGAAATAAAATAAAATAAAATAAAATTCTAGAAAACTAATTAATTACCCTACCCATGTTGCCCACGCATTTAAAGATTTTATTTAGCCCAATTGTTTACTTAAAATTTATTATTCGGGTTGATGCTTATTTTGGGCCTAAGAGGGCCCACGAGAACTAACCCGCTCTTCCCCCTTACCTAGTTCGGAATAATATGACGAAAGTGGGCGATTTTCCTAGGACGGTCCTACAAAATGTTAGTAAGGTAGAAAATTAGAAAATATGCTAAAATTTAGAAATTTTCCTAAAGGGTACTTGAAAAGTTCATGTTCTTAACAACTAGGCCGAAATTTTACCTAGTGGGCAAAAATGGGCTCGGGGCGTCTTCGGTGGCCTCGTGCCTATTCGGGATTGTGCCGGAAGCCTTCTTGATATTGATCCTAAAAATTACAGCGGTTATACACTAACTTATAAGCTTATTTAATGGCTGTAAAAACGGATCTTGGAAGGAAAAAATTTTATTTCAGTTACCAATGTGTTTTCGGGATCTCTGACGCTCCGGGAGTCCAAAGAAACACCAAACCTTCAAGTAAGGATTTTCTAACCCTTTGTAACAACATGGACAGCAAGGAAAAGAGAATTATTAGGGCTGTAATATTCGAAATTGGCAGCCAAGATAATTTTTAAAAGAGGCTACGGTGGCTTACCGGGCTTAGAACCAAGTATGGACAAGATTGCACCGGAAACGAGTGGAAAAACCCAAAAATTGGATTAATGATAATCTACCAAATATTTACAATAAAATATAAGGCCTTTAGCTACTGGAAAAAAAAATTAAAAGAGTAATACCGAAGAACTTTGGCTCACACGAAGCAATTCGGGATCGTCGGTACTCATAGGATTGGCTTTGGTGTCCGGATGGGGTTTCCCTTCAACTTAAAGAATCTAGGCAAAAATACAGAATTAAATTAATATTCTAATACTTTGGAAGAGCCAAGAATCAAAGCATGGATGGCTGAACTTACACAGTTTGATGAAGCACTAAGTGGAGGCAAACAACCGGCGCAGAAGGATGAAAGAATGGTGGACGATCTTCTTGCAGAAAAAATCAAATTTTCTTCCCATGGCTTAGGCGGCTGTTGATGGGGGAGAAGAAGTGCTGAAATATTGAAAGGGTCTGCTAGGAAAATTGAGCTTCACGCCAAAAAGAAACGTAGGGTAGAATAAGTTATAATATAATAATATGGCAATTAATTAGGATAACTAAATTGGCAAGTTTTTGTTTCTTTTTTTGTTTTTTGTCTAAAGTTTCGAAAAACCTGTAGTTGCTTTGCGGCTGGGGAGTTTTAGAAGAAAGAAATTAGGGTTAGGGAAAAAAATTTAATAATAATAATCCTATGTAGCGGTAGCACGAACCGGGTTTAAAACCCACACGCGCGTTGGTTAAATTTTGGGAAACCTAAGCAAACGAATTCAGAATTAAGTGAGGTAAATTTCTATTGACTCATTTTTTCGAGAAGAATCCAATGGTGCTCCCAGATTTTTCATCCGATGCTCGGTTGTAAATGACAAAAATGCCCCTAGCCTAAAGAAAATGACTTTGAGCTTCCGGTTTGGAATTTGACTTAATAACCACTAAAGGAATCATCTAAGAATCAAGATTCTTAATTTTATATTGATTTTCTAAATTGATAGGTAAAATTACAAAAATACCCTTTGAGGACAAAATATTAATTAATTTATTTTTATTTATTTATTTATTTATTACTTTTTTTTTTTTTAGGGTAATTTGTTAATTTTCTTTTCCTTAATTTCTAGGGTTATTACAGTCTCCTCCCCTTAAAAGAAATTTGTCCCCAAATTTGAAAGAGGGTGTTGAGAAGTACCTTAAAGCTGTGGATACTTCTTTCAAAGCTCATCCTCAACTTCCCAGGTTGCTTCTTGCTCTCCATGATTATTCCAAATGACCTTTACCAGTTGAATGACTTTGCTGCGCAGAACCTTTTCTCTACGATCCACAATGGCCAAAAGGCTCCTCGACGTAAGTCAAATCCTCACGTAACTGCAACGGCTCCCACGAATAACATGTGCTGGATCTGGCTGATACTTTCGAATATTACTCACGTGGAACACGTTATGAATTCTAGCCAAGTTAGGTGGTAAAGCTACTCTATAAGCCACCTCTCCAACCCGATCCAAAACTTCAAAAGGTCCAACAAAGCGCGGGGCTAACTTTCCTTTCACTCCAAAGCGTTGAACTCCCTTGGTCGGTGACACCTTTAGGAACACATGATCACCAACAGAAAACTCCAAGGGACGACGCCTCTGGTTTGCATAACTCCGCTGCCTATCTTGAGCCGCTACCAATCGTTGTTTGATTATTTTGACCTTATCTGAAGTTTGTTGTACCAAATCTGGTCCTAATAAAGGCCTGTCGCCCACTTCTTCCCAACACACTGGAGTACAACAACTACGTCCATACAAAGCCTCATATGGGGCCATCTGACTGTTGGAGTGATAGCTATTATTATAAGCAAACTCCACTAGTGGCAGGTCATTATCCCAGGAGTTCTTGTAATCCAGTGCACAAGCTCTAAGCATATCCTCAATAGTTTGTATAGTCCTCTCCGACTGCCCATCTATCTGTGGATGATAAGTGGTGCTCATTAATGTCACAGTGCCCAACTGTTCTTGTAAAGCCTGCCAAAACTATTTTGTGAATCGTGGATCCCTATCAGAAACAATGCTCCTCGGTACTCCATGAAGATGAACTATCTCAGATATGTATAATTCAGCTAATCTAGCTACAGGCCAAATCTTTTGGATTGCCAAAAAGTGGGCTGACTTGGTTAACCGATCAACTATAACTCATATTGCATCATGTCGACGACGAGTGACAGGTAGCCCGACTATGAAATCCATTGCAAAGTCATCCCACTTCCATTAAGGAATCTCTAATGGCTGTAGCAGTCCTCCAGGTCTCTGGTGTTCTACTTTGACCTTCTAACAAGTCAGACATCTAGATACAAATTCTGCAATATCCTTCTTCATGCCACTCCACCAAAAGCTTTTCTTCAAACCATGGTACATCTTGGTGCCCCCCGGGTGGATGGTCAACCGAGATGCAAGTGCCGCCGATAAAACATCATACTTCACCTCACTACCTTGAGGAACAACAATTCTATTTTGAAATTTTAGGGTACCATCCACATCCACACTGAATCTTTTTTGCCCTAGAACTGACCATTCTCGGCATTGTGGATCCTCATTTTACGCCTCCTTGACCCTTGCCACAAGTGTAGGCTCCATGTACAAACTGGCCATGAGAACCTGAGGTCCCTTCACTTCTGTTGGATTTTGTTCCATTCATGGTCACATTTATTTGATTTTGATGATAACAAAACATATTTGTTTTATGTGTTTTAAAGCTTTACCTAAAGATTTATAAATTGGTCTTTTATTGATAAAGTTTTGATATTTGGAAGGAAAATTATTTCATAAGTATATTTGAAGTATTTATGTTGATTCAAGCATTGCTTGTGAAGGAAGAAATCATTTTGGAGAAAAATTCATTGAAGTTTGAAAGTTTGGAAGTAAGAAAATCCTGGAACTGCATTTTCATTTGAGTGAAATGTTTTCAACCGAGTGAAACTGGAGTCAGTTTTCGAACCCGATAGAATTTTATTTCTGGACAGGAAAATCATTCGAGTGAAAATTTTTCAACCGGGTGAAACTGGACTTAGTTTTCGCACCCGAGAGCATTTTATTTCTGGACAAGAAAATCATTCGAATGAAAAATTTTCAACCGGGTGAAACTTGGATTTCAGACCTGCGCGCAAGTTTTCGATTCGAAAAATCTTTGAAAAATAATTATAAATTTATGCCACGTCAGATTCCACGTGTATAAAGTGCTGACAACTCATTAATTACAAATATAACCGTTGGAGGTCAAACCTTGACTTTCGTTATTAGACAGAATTTTCAACCGAGTGAAAATATTTCACCCGAGTGAAACTGGGCGACAGACGCAAAAACCTGTCAAATTTGACAGCAACGGTCACCTACTTCCTAGGAGACATTTCTGACCTTCCCAACGGTTCTTCAACGTCTCTTTGGCCCCCAAATGAGCATAAATACATGGAGAAACACCTTGGAGATAACTCTTGGCCATTAGAAGTGAAGATTCATCATCTACTCATCAAAGTGTTCATCATTTGAGAAAAGAGCCAAGAGTTGTGCTTTCACTTGTATATCTAGCTTGAGTGCTATTGTGTGAGCTTGTGAGTTTGTAAACATTCAAAGTCTTAGAATCTCTTGAGTGTAGAGTGGTTTCTAGTGAGCCTTGAAGAAAACTAGGGAGTGGTTTCTAGTGAGCCTTGGAGAAAACTAGAGATTGGTTTGGTGTGAACCTTGAAGAAAACACCATTGTAATTTTGATCAAGAGATAGTGGAGGAAATCTCAAGTGGGCAAGCTTGAGAAGAGGACGTAGACTCCGGTTGGTGGAGTTGAACCTCGATAAATCCCGGTGCACTCTTTCCTTTATTCTCTTTTATTTACTTGCTTTATTTGTGCTTAGCATTACTTGGTTTGTTCTTGATCTTTGGTTGAGTGAATTTAGTTGTAAATTTTGATTTTGCTAAAGTTTTTAAAACAACCAATTCACCCCCCCTCTTGGTTGCATTTGGGCCAACAATTGGTATCAGAGCTTAGTGATTTTTATTTTCAAAACTTTGCGGTTTCAAAATCAAAAGATCCATGGCAACCACTAGTTTTATGCATCTTGAGGGACAAAGCACATCTAGGCCACCATTGTTTGATTCTACAAATTTTAATTGGTGGAAAACTAGGATGGAGATTCATATTAAATCTATTGATTATGCTTTATGGAGAATTATCAAAGATGGTCCTAATATTCCTTTAAAAGTAGTTGATGGTAAACAAGTACCAAAAGATTCAAAAGAATTTAAATCGGAGGATGATGCTATGTGCACTATGAATGCTAGAGCTATGAATATTATATATTGTGCACTAACCCCCGATGTGTTCAATTTAGTCTCTTCTTGTAATAATGCTAGGGAAATATGGAACAAGTTGTTGGTGACATATGAAGGAACTTCACAAGTCAAGGACACCAAGATGCATATGCTAGTTAGAGCATATGAACTTTTCACCATGGAGCCAAGAGAAAGCATTCAAGATATGTTCAAAAGGTTCAATGAAATTCTTACACCACTCAAGTTGCTTGGAAAGGAATATGCAAATGAAGAGTTGGTGAGAAAAATCTTGTGGAGCTTGCCTTCTTCATGGAAAAGTATAGTTGAAGCTATTAATGAAGGTGGAAGCATCAAGACCATGCACATTGATGAGCTATTTGGGAAATTATTGACATATGAGATGAAGGAGCAAGAGGAAGAAAGGCTCAACAACAAGAACAAGTTAATGGCCTTCAAAGTTAAAGAAGATGATTCATCTTCATCCTCTTCAAATGAAGATGATTCGGATGATTTAGCAATCTTGACCAAGAAGTTCAAGAAAATTCTCAAGAGGTCGAAGAATAAGGGTTCTAGAGGCAAAAAGAATGAGATCACTTGCTACAAGTGTAAGGAGCTTGGACACCTACAATTTGATTGTCCATTGAACAAGCCAAAGAAGCACAAAAATCACAAGAGAGGAAAGAAGAAACTTAAAGCTATGGCGGCTTGGAGTGATAGTTGCTCATCCTATAGTGAAAGCTCATCATTATCAAATGACACAAGTGATCAAGCTAATCTTTGCTTGATGATTGAAGAAGATGAAGTCTCTTCAAATCAAAGCTACCCCAACTTGTGTCTCATGGCAAAAGAAGAAAATGAGGTAACAAGTACTTATTCTAGTAACACATCATCATCCTCATCATGCTCATCTAGTTACTCATATGAAGAATTATTAGATGCTTTTCATGAGCTTTTCAAAAGTTCAAAAAGACTTGCCAAAAAGGTTGATGACTTGAAGGTTTTTAATGCTTCTTTAATAAAAGAAATAGATGACTTGAAGAAAGAGAACCTAGATATTAGTTTATCCTTGAAACAAGAAATAGATGAATTGAAAAAGGACAAATTTGATCTTAGTCAATCTTTGTCTAAATTTGTTAAAGGTAAAGAAAACCTTGATTTGTTACTTGGTGCTCAAAAGGGAGTCTATGACAAAGCGGGAATTGGTTTTAATCCATTGATAAAGGAAAGAAAATTTGGAAATAGATTTGTTGATGCATCTACATCCTCATCTAATTCATTTGTAACATGTCATGCTTGTGGTGGAAAAGGTCATTATTCTTATGAATGCATATTCAAAAGAGGAAAAGTTCCTTTTGGCTACAAATTAGTATGGGTTCCTAAAGGAACTAAAATTATTGGAGCTAACCCTCAAGGACCCAAAGAAATTTGGGTACCAAAAATCAAAACTTGAAATCTCTTGTAAGGTGCTAGAGTATGGAGCAAAAATTAGAAGCATACACTTGAAGCTCTATGCACCAAGAAATTGGGGATTTGAAGTTTAAATGGCAAATGGTTGAGACAAAGTTCATTTGTGGTAACATTGTTGATTTTTATTAGTTAATGGTGACTATTGATACATTGTGTTATTTGATTTTGATATGTTGTTTGATGAGTATATATGAGTTATTCATTGTTCTTAGAAGATATATGACATGTTAGATATTACCATGATCATTGTGGATTTGTTCCAATATTTTTGATGATATGATCTTATATTAATAATGTTGCTATCTTATTATTTGATACTTGGCTATTTTTTTTATTTAGAAAGGGGGAGAAAGTTTTTATATGCTTTGATTAAGGGGGAGCTTATTGCATGTTTTAATGATAAACAATTTATCATGATTTGTTTTGATAATCTATATATCTTTTTGATTATGACAAAAAGGGGGAGAGATAAATGGGGAGAGATAAAATTGAAGAATATTTAATAAAGGGGGATAATAATTGTTTATGCTTGTTGTTTATATATTATATATGTCTTTTGAAATGTTGTTTTGTCATCATAAAAAAGGGGGAGATTGTTGGATTTTGTTCCATTCATGGTCACATTTATTTGATTTTGATGATAACAAAACATATTTGTTTTATGTGTTTTAAAGCTTTACCTAAAGATTTATAAATTGGTCTTTTATTGATAAAGTTTTGATATTTGGAAGGAAAATTATTTCATAAGTATATTTGAAGTATTTATGTTGATTCAAGCATTGCTTGTGAAGGAAGAAATCATTTTGGAGAAAAATTCATTGAAGTTTAAAAGTTTGGAAGTAAGAAAATCCTGGAACTGCATTTTCATTTGAGTGAAATGTTTTCAACCGAGTGAAACTGGAGTCAGTTTTCGAACCCGATAGAATTTTATTTCTGGACAGGAAAATCATTCGAGTGAAAATTTTTCAACCGGGTGAAACTGGACTTAGTTTTCGCACCCGAGAGCATTTTATTTCTGGACAAGAAAATCATTCGAATGAAAAATTTTCAACCGGGTGAAACTTGGATTTCAGACCTGCGCGCAAGTTTTCGATTCGAAAAATCTTTGAAAAATAATTATAAATTTATGCCACGTCAGATTCCACGTGTATAAAGTGCTGACAACTCATTAATTACAAATATAACCGTTGGAGGTCAAACCTTGACTTTCGTTATTAGACAGAATTTTCAACCGAGTGAAAATATTTCACCCGAGTGAAACTGGGCGACAGACGCAAAAACCTGTCAAATTTGACAGCAACGGTCACCTACTTTCTAGGAGACATTTCTGACCTTCCCAACGGTTCTTCAACGTCTCTTTGGCCCCCAAATGAGCATAAATACATGGAGAAACACCTTGGAGATAACTCTTGGCCATTAGAAGTGAAGATTCATCATCTACTCATCAAAGTGTTCATCATTTGAGAAAAGAGCCAAGAGTTGTGCTTTCACTTGTATATCTAGCTTGAGTGCTATTGTGTGAGCTTGTGAGTTTGTAAACATTCAAAGTCTTAGAATCTCTTGAGTGTAGAGTGGTTTCTAGTGAGCCTTGAAGAAAACTAGGGAGTGGTTTCTAGTGAGCCTTGGAGAAAACTAGAGATTGGTTTGGTGTGAACCTTGAAGAAAACACCATTGTAATTTTGATCAAGAGATAGTGGAGGAAATCTCAAGTGGGCAAGCTTGAGAAGAGGACGTAGACTCCGGTTGGTGGAGTTGAACCTCGATAAATCCCGGTGCACTCTTTCCTTTATTCTCTTTTATTTACTTGCTTTATTTGTGCTTAGCATTACTTGGTTTGTTCTTGATCTTTGGTTGAGTGAATTTAGTTGTAAATTTTGATTTTGCTAAAGTTTTTAAAACAACCAATTCACCCCCCTCTTGGTTGCATTTGGGCCAACAACTTCAACACCTAAGCTCATATGACTAAACTCCTCTAGTAGTGTCCACTCAGAAACCACCATAGCATTCAGTTTAGCACCTGTTCTACTCAAAGCATCAGCCACTAGGTTGGCTTTACCTGGGTGATACTGAATAGTGCAACTATAATCGGAGAGATATTCAACCCAACGACGCTATCGATTATTGAGTTCTTTTTTTTTTTTTGGCAATAGATAATGTAGGCTTTTATGGTTGGTGAAGACCTCAAACTCTTTTCCATAAAAATAATGTCGCCAAAGATTTAACGCATGTATGATAGCTGCTAACTCCAGATCATGAGTTAAGTAATTAGCTCATGAGGCTTCAACTGCCTGGATCCATAATCACCTTCCCCACCTACATCAATACACAATCGAGCCCCTGATGTGATGCATCTGTATAAACTACAAAGCGACTTCGGCCATCAGGGAGAGTAAGAACAAGTGTAGAGACTAATTGTTTCTTTAAGTCCTAGAAACTATTTTTATGCTCTTTGGTCTACTGGAATGGTTGATCTTTCTTAGTTAGTTGGGTTAAGAGACATGCGAAATTTGGATAACCCTATACAAAAACATCTATAATAACCTTCCAAGCCAAAGAAACTCCGAATCTTAGATACAGTCTTCAGTTGTTGCCAATCATTACAGCTTCAACCTTGCTAGGATCCATTGAAATTCCATCCGTAATTATCATGTGACCCATAAAAGGTGACACTGTTCAACCAAAACTCGCACTTCCTTAGCTTAGAATACGACTAATGTTCCTTCAATGTTTGGAGCATAAACTTTAAATGTTCTCTATGACTTTCAGCATTTTGTGAGTAAATCAAAATATTTTTTAAGAGAACAATGACAAAATAATCTAGGTATTGTTGGAACACCCTATTCATAAAATCTATAAAACCTTTGGGTGCATTCATTAGCCCAAAGAGTAGGATGTTCATGTAAGTCCATAAACTAAAAAGGAAAAGGTTTAGTCTAGAGCAGGCAACTAATTTTGAAAGTAACTTTTAAATTATAGCATTAGGTGGCTCTAGGTATCTCCTACATCATTTGTCACTAAATTAATTGGTGTATTGTTTTACGAGTCCCTTTACAAAAAGCCGAGTTGTTAACTTTTGTTTGAAACATTGCTAATATATTATGCTCAATTATGGAAACTTTTTAAAACCTATCCAAGGTCTCTAACTTAGCAAACAAACAACAAGCAAAGGTCTCTAACTTAGCAAACAAACAAGAAGCATACTTACTGAGTGAGGTCACTGCCTTCCTCGAATCTGGCTCTGATACCAAACTGTAACGCCCCTAATTTTATAAACCTTAATTTTAAAAGATAACTTAAATTCCCAAAATTATAAAGCATTTAATTAAAATAATTTAATCTGTAACGACCCAAGTCCAGAACCGGTCAACGGAACACCTGCCCACACCACATGGGCTATCCTTTGGAAAAGGATAAGCGCTAGGTGCTTATGTTCTGGAGCTGGAGCCTATATATCCACATAAGGTTTCCCACAATTCACCCATGTGGGATATGGGGGTGTTACAAACTCCCCCCCTTATGTACCCAACGTCCCCGTTGGGGTCAATCGGATTACTTGGTTCCCTGGACCAAGTAACCTCTCTAATCGGACTACTTAGCCCCAGGCCAAGTAGCCTCTCGAATCCAGGATCAGTCCCGGTAGACGATGCATGTGCATACCCACTATGCCACACTATCGTGGTCCCGGGTCGGCTCTAATACCATCTGTAACGACCCAAGTCCAGAACCGGTCAACGGAACACCTGCCCACACCACATGGGCTATCCTTTATGAAAAGGATAAGCGCTAGGTGCTTATGTTCTGGAGCTGGAGCCTATATATCCACATAAGGTTTCCCACAATTCACCCATGTGGGATATGGGGGTGTTACACCTGCCCACACCACATGGGCTATCCTTTGGAAAAGGATAAGCGCTAGGTGCTTATGTTCTGGAATTGGAGCCTATATATCCACATAAGGCTTCCCACAATTCACCCATGTGGGACATGGGGGTGTTACAGGTGAAGGCTTGGAGACCATGGCCTCTCAAGGACAACAACACCAATTCCACTTAGAAAGAACGTGTTCGCTTTGAAGAAGCTCGGGTATGGAGCTTCATATTGTGAATGCATAATACATGTTTACCTAAGTAAATATAACATATAAATCCACATAAATATAAGCAAAGCAAATCAAAACAAATCAACTTGTAGGCTCGACTCACTGACGTCGCTTCCCCAGTGGAGTCGCCACGCTGTGGCAACGTCGGGTTTTCTGGAGTCGCCACCAATCTGTTTCACCTAGGTCGATTGGTTACCTTAAAATTAGTCTGTGAGAGTTCGGGGATTCGGGAGTATGGTTACGTTAAAACAACTTTGGTAAAACGCCCAAAAATTGGTACCTTAGTTGATTTCAATTTTGTTTTGCTTTGCTTTAAAAAAATATTCAGTTAATTTTCAAACTAGAAATTTTAACTGAATTAATCGGATGTGGATTTTTAAATTAATACCGGTTTAAAAATCTTTAGTAATTAATTTGTATAAAAATTTGATATTTCCGAACCATGGACTCTGCCGAGTCACCCGGACACGGAAGTTTTAATTCCGAACCATGGACTCTGCCGAGTCACCCGGACACGGAATTTGACGAAATTTTAAATAATTTAATCCATATCGTAAAATATGGATTTTTATCTTTATATTTATTTTTATTCAATTTAAAAAAATTGATATTTTCCAAACCGTGGATCTTGCCGGATCATCCGGATATGGAAATTGATTTAATATTTTATTAATTTTTTTTTGTTTATTTAATCATAATTTTTTTAATATTTTGTTGTTATTATTTTTTTAGTTTTCTTAAATTGTTAATTACTATTACTTTTAAAAAAAATTTATTGATTTTCTTTAATGTTTTCTTTAAAAGAAATAAATAAAAATATGTAATCCAAAAATAATAGAAGATGGTTGGCTTTTGTTAAAAAATGATTTTTGTTAGCCCTAAAAAATAAATAATATAAAGTTAATTATTCACATAAAAACTTTTTTTTTAATTTTGTTATTATTTTATTTTTTATTTATTATTTTATTTTATGACTAAAGGTGAAATAAGTGAAATAAGTTTTAACCATCTACATAATTAAAATTTTCATAAATTAAGCAAAAGAAAAATTAAAGGAAAATAAAGTGGGGCTTTTTGACCATCCACTTAAAAAAATTGCACAAATTAAATAACATATGCAAATAAATAAATAAATAAACAAATAAAAAGCACATAAAGTAAATAAAGGAAAGTTAATGAACAATAAATAAATAAATAAGAATAAAGTTGGGTTTTCTGGTCATCCATTTAAAAATAAATAAATAGGAGGTATAACCTTCCATGAATAATAATAATAATAATAATAATAATTATTATTATTATTATTATAATAGTAATAATAATAATAATAATAGTAATAATAATAATAATAATAATAATAATAAAGGTTAGCAAAGTTAGTAAAGTTAGTTGTTAATAAAAATAAAAATAAAAGTTGGATTAGTTGTTAATAAAAATAATAAAAAGGGGTTAGTAATAATAACAATAATAAACAAATAAATAAACAAGTAAAAGAGTTAGTAATTAATTCTGTAAGATCAAAATAAAAGGTTAGTGACCAAAGTGAAATAAATTGAAAAGATAGAGGACTAAAAGGGAGTTTTACCCTTAGAACTAAAATTTTGAATTTGACGGAAACAGGAAACGCGAGCGACGACGCGAGGCGGGCGAGTAGGGGGGGCTGAGGTAGGGGATGCTACGGCGGCGGGGCAGGGCGACGGCGGCAGGGCAGGGCAGGGCGACGGCGGCGGGGCAGGGCGACGGCAGCGGTGTCCGGCGGAGGGAAGGAAGGAAAAGGAGCGACGGCGGACGGGGTGGACGGCGTGGATGGCGACGGGCGACAGGGCTGGGGGGGGCGCTACGGTGGCGTGAGCACGGCGGAGGGGCGCGACGGTGGCGGTGGTGCGGGACAGAGAAAACAGAGGAGAAAGAAAGAACGCACGGGAGAAAACGGCAAACGGAGAGGATGGCCAGAGCATCACGAAGGAAAAGTTTTTGGTTTTCTGGGAAGAGAGAGGAGAGGACAGGGACTAAGGATGTAATTGTTTCTTTTTTTTAAAACGGAGCTCTAGGCTTTCTTTATATTTTTTTTCTCTTTCTTTCCGTGTTAACACACAGATTTGGACCCATATTTATAGAGGAAGGGGTGCTAGACTGTTCATAATTAAAAATTAATTAAATTCAAACTTATCTTTTAATTTGGTAAAATGACAGTTTCAGTCCTTTACGTCTCTCAGACTCTGGATAAGTTCCTGAAATTTCTGATTTTGACAATTTTGTCGTTTTCTGTTAATTGGGGTCAGAACGGTTATGCTGGCCCTAAATTGATGTGACAAACTACCAAATGCTCCTGGAATTTTTAGATTTTGTCAATTTTTCCCGAAACTTCTCAATTTTGTCATTTTTACCTCAAATTTTTTAATTTTGTCATTTTTATAGAGTTTTCTTTTTTTCTTTCAAACATACACATATACACACATATATCATTTTAAATCAAATCTTCACAAAACAAAACAAAAAAATGTATTTTAAACTAATTAACTTAATTAAAATTTTTCAGTAATAATAATAATAATATATTATTTTTTTTAATTATTTTAATTTTTTTAATTTTTATTTTAGTTTAATTTTTTTTAATGATCGGACAAAATTGGGTGTCAACAGCTCCTTATTACTTTCGTTTCCTGCTTGTGCGCTGCGTCGCAAGTTTCGTCTGCCTCTGTTCCAAATTTCGCAACTTCTTTTTTTATTCCCCTGTCCGATTTTCGTGGCTCTGTTCCGCAAGTCTTCTTCGTTCTTTTCCACACAGCTGCCCTCTCTTTTTATAATTGTAGGGTTTCTAAATCCTAGCATTTAGGATTCTAAATAACTAAAATACCCTGGGCTTAAAAAATAATATATTATTATAAAAAGAGTATTTTAGTCAATTAAGATAAAATTCGTTCTAATTCCAGTTGCACTTTTGCTTTATAATTTTTTATAATTTAATACTTTTACTTCATAAAAATCTGGTTAGCTCCTTTGACAAGCTCCCTAATTTAAATAAAATAAAAACTAAACAAGTGAGGGTAACAAATCACTTAATTATAATAAAATTAACCTAAAATAGATATAAAAATTAACATATAAATTAAGTTGATCACCCCTTGAGATTTTAAGAAACTTACACTTAGTCCCTTACAATTTCTTTTGAATATTGAAATGAATCAATTAATTACAATTTGTGACCACAACTGTAGTTTTTGTTTAAGTTTTCTCCCTAATATATAAATTATTTCATTACTTATCTTTTTCAAATAATAATAATCTAATACATTTATATATAGATAGTTTATTTCAACTTGCAATCTCCTAATTATTTTTTTCTTATGATCATGTTTTTATTTTTTTTCTTATTTTTTTAATTTTTATCTTTGTATTTTTAATTTTTAAAATATCTCTAGTAAAGGATATTATTTTTAAAAAAAAATTGATTGTACGTATTTATTTGTATTTAGAAGCTTTACAAGCATCCTCCTCATTTTTTTTCCCAAAATTATTGTGATAACTATTAGATCTAAAATCGAAGAAATAATAAGACTTATATTTATAATAATATAAAATTTTCAAAATCACTTTTGTTTCAATTAATATGTAGGTAGTCATTTTGTTGTAATTTTAATCTTATATACATACTCATTAATTAATTGTTTTGTAAGAAGGTCTTGTTCAACAAAATACCTATTGATTATTTAACAATTTCTCATGGTGCTCAGATGATTTCCAATTATAATTCTTTGACTTCATCTTTAATGTTGAGTGAAATTGATATCACTAAGAGATTACTATTTTTTTGGATTACAATTCACCAACCTTTCGCATTTATATTCCTTTGTTCTCACTCAAAAGACAGTGCTATTCAATGAACAACTCGCTCTTTGTTGTATTTCATCTTCTAATCTTCACCATTACTCCAAGTACTAGTGTCTTTTTTTGGTTAAGGAAATCAAGATATATTTTTCTAAATGTGAGCTTCTTAAAAAATAGTTAATCAGTCAATAAATATAGAAAACTAACATTACATTAAAATGACCAAATATTCCATTAACATAAAAAAAATTTTTTTAAAATTTTCATATTATTATTATAAAATGAGCCTTATCATTTATTTGATTTTTGCTTTAATAGTTACTATCAAGCCTAAAGCCCTTTTTACCCCTTGAAACTCTGTCAACCCAAACATTTTACACCCTCAACATTGACTTCAATTAACTCACCCATTAAACTTTACAAAGTTGGACCTTTTACCCCTTCACCCCAATTTAATGAATCATGTGATGGTCACATGCATGTCTTCTATCACAGAAATGTTTTGTTTCACTTATATGAGAACTAGAATGAATAGAAAAGAAAAGATGATGACTTTAGTAACTTAAAGCCAAATACCTGCCCATTTAAACAGAGATGGGTTTCGAACAGAGCACGGCTCATCTAAAGATTGTCTTCATCCTAAAAAATCTTCAAGATGAGCGCGAAGGTTTTATGGGTGTCAGAATTATACTTATGAGATAAGTGGTTGATATTCTTTTGATTTGATTTTTTGTAATTTGTGTGGCAACGTGGGGGTTTTTGGGAGTCGTCACCAATCGGTTTCACATAGGTCGATTGAATACATAAAAATGGTCTATGAGAGTTCAAGGGTTCGGGAGTACAGTTACGTTAAAATAACTCTATTTTAACGCCCAAAATTGGTACTTTAGTTGATTTTAATTTTGTTTTGCTTACTATTAAATAATTTCAGTTAAGTTTCAAATCAGAAATTTTAACTGAATCATCCAGATGTAGGTTTTTAAATTAATATGGACTTCAAAATCTTGGTAATTAATTTGTATAATTTTTTTATAATAAATTTGATATTTTCGAACCATGGATTCTATTGAATCACTCGGATACAGAGTTTAATGAAAATTTAGTTTTTTTTATTATATTAAATATTTTAATTAATTATTAATCCATACCATAAATTCTGTCGAATTATCCGAATATGGATTTTTTTATCTTGGTATTTTATAAATTTGATATTTTCCAAACCATGAATCCTATCGGATCACCCGGACATGAAATTTAATTTAAATTTTAATTTATTGTTAATTATTTAATTAATTATTAATTTTTGTCATAAATTTTTACCGAATATAAATTTTTAATGATCTTAATATTAATTTTTTAAAAAAAAATTATGATTTTTTTTCAAAAAATTTATTTTTATTTTTTATATATTTTTTTTTGGTTGATGAAAGATTTTTAAAGTAATTATCTAATCCATAGATTTAAAAAATATACTTAAAAAAATTGAGTTTTTTAGAATCGTCTGGTTATGATTTTTTTTAAAAAGAAAATTATTTTGATAAAAGGAATAAAATGTTAGATTTTATTATAAATAAAAAGAAAAGTCTTAGAATTCCAATTAATGTTTAAAAAAAGATGAAGGAGAATAAAGGATGGGGGCTTGGTTGTAATAAAAAAAATGAAATAAGATGAACTTTTGACTAGCCATAAAAAAATGGTAAATAAGTAAAACAAGGTTAATCGTTCACATAAAGAAAAATAAATTGATGAAAAATAAATAAATAAATAAATAAAGTAAATAAAGTGGGGGCGCTTAACCATCTACGTAAAAAAATAAAAATGCAGAAAAAGTAAATAAATAAAGAAATAAGTAAAGTGCAGAAATTAAATAAAAAAATAAAATAAAATAAAGAGCAGAAAAAAATAAAGGAATAAATAAATAAAATAAAGAAAATGGGACGTTTAGCCATTCACGTAAAAAAAATATAAAAAAAAGTGCATAAAGTAAATAAATACAGAAAATTAAATAAATAAATAAAGTGGGGCGTTTAGCCATCTACTTAAAAATAAAAAGTGCTTAAAGTAAATAAAGGCAAAAAATTAAATAAATAAATAAAGCGGGGCATTTAACCATCCACTTAAAAATGAAAAGTGCTTAAAGTAAATAAACGTAGAAAATTAAATAAATAAAGAAAGTGGGGCGTTTAGCCATCCACTTAAAAATAAAAAGTGCTTAAAGTAAATAAACACAGAAAATTAAATAAATAAAGAAAGTAGGCCGTTTAGCCATCCACTTAAAAATAAAAAGTGCTTAAAGCAAATAAACGTAAAAAAATTAAATAAATAAAGAAAAGTGGGGCTTTTAGCCGTCCACGTAAAAAAAAAATAAAAGTGCATAAAGTAAATATTTGCAGAAAAGTAAATAAATAAAGAAAAGTGGAGCTTTTTGCCATCCACATAAAATAAAAGTGCATAAATTAAATAATTGCAGGAGAATAAATAAATAAAGAAAGTGGGGCGTTTAGCCATCCACATAAAAAAAATAAAAGTGCATAAAGTAAATAATTGTAAGAAAATAAATAAATAAAGAAAGTGGGGGGTTTTGGCCATCCATATAAAAGTAGGAGGTATAACCTTCCATGAAAAAAAACCATAGAAAAAAAAAAGAAAGAAAAATAAATAAATAAATAAATAAACACACAAGAGTTTATTGTTAGTTCTGCAAAAATAAAAATAAAGTTAGTGACTTGAATGAAAGAAAATAAGAAGATGAAGAATTAAACAAGGGTTTTACCTAAAAATGGAGAATAATTCAAAACTGGCGGGTCGGGCGTATTTTTTTTTTCACGTGTTCCTCGACGGCGGCGTGACGGGAGGAGGCGGCGACGAAGGCGGATGCAGGAACTGCCGCCGGGCCAGGGGGCGACTTCGGCGGAGGCAGGAACGGCGGCCGGACAAGGGGGTGACGTCGGGGGAAAGGGAAGAGCTGAGGCGGAGGAAGAAAGAGGAAGGCGAGGCGGAGGAGGAGAGAGGGAGAGGGTGACGGCGAGGAAGGGAGAGGGAGAGTGCGACGGTGGAGAGGAGAGAGGGAGAGGGTGACAGCAAGGAGGAGAGAGAGAGAGGGCGACGGCGTGGCTGGCGGGAAGGGCGACGCGGCGGGAGGAGCAACGGCAAAGGATAGATGGAAGGAAGAAAACGGCGTTGGGCAACGACGAAGGATAGATGGAAGGAAGAAAACGGCGTGAGCAGCAACAAGGAAAAGTTCAGTATTTCTGTGAAAAGGGAGGAGAGCCAGGGGACTAAAGCTACAGTTTCTACTTTTTTAATTAAGAGGCTCTTATCTTTATATTTTTTCGCTCTTTCTTTGCAGTTCTGGACCCCTATTTATAGGGGAAGGAGCATTGGATTCCTTCAATTAAAATAAATTCTGAATTTAATTAAAAAAAGCTTAAAAACATAATTTGGTCAAAATGACAGTTTTAGTCCTTCCGGTTTATTTGACTAATGGTATGGTCCCATATTTTCCACGAAATTACTGATTGGCCCAAATTTGTCTGTTCTGTCAATTTGGCCCAAAACTGTATGTTTGGCCCAAAAATGACTCGAAAAATTACCAAATTTCCCTGGAATTATCAGATTTCGTCAGATTCTTCCCAAACTTCTAATTTTTTTCATATTTACCCCAAACTTCTTATTTTTGTCAATTTTTTTTATTTTTATTTTTAAATTTTATTTTATATTTTATACACACATATAGATATATATATATATATATTACTTTTAATTAACCCTATAAAACAAAATGCCCCCATAAACTATTTAGTTTAATTTCTCTTTTTTTTATAATAATAATTAATTAAAACCTTTTTTTTAATATTTTTTTTTTTTAAAGATCGGACGAAATTGGGTGTCAACAATTTGGTTAACCAATTTGCTATTGCACCTATCCAGTATCCTGTCAATGAAAGGATATGGTTTCCCGTCAATTAGAAGATATTGTTTTCTGGGTATATGGTTTGAAAGTGAAGAAAATTTAGAATATTTTGCTGGATGTTGTTGTTACTCTTGGGAAGATTGTTTTCTGATAAATTTGGCTCATTGATTGGTCAAACAATTTGTGTTTTTGGATAAATTTAGCTCACTAATTTATTTAACATTTTGCTCACGAGTAACTTTCAAATTGTATAGTTAATTTCACTTCACCTAGTCACTTTTAATGGATCATTTGTCCATATGAACATTGAAAAAGCTTAAACTAGTGTCTAGAAAGAATTTTAGTCTGACAACGTAAGGGGAAAATTTTAGGGAGTTCTAGCTTGGTGGGCTCAAAGTAAGACTCGTTGGATTTTTCAACCGATCTAGCAGACTTAAAAGCTAAAAAAATTAGCTTTTACTCAAAAAAAGACTGTTACACTTTTCTCCACCATTGATTTAAAGACACTTAACACAATCTTATATGCCTGACTTCTTATCAACAACCTCTACTTTCTTTGTGGAGGGGTTGCCATTTTTATAATGACCCCACCTTTAGAGCTCTCATATTATTTCATTTTTCTCACATTCTCTTATTTGCTTCTACTAGGCTTTTCATTTTATATAAGTTAATACTTTATTTTGTCTGACATTAATTTTCTTTTTTGCTCGGGCTATTATTTTTTATTTTGCCTAGGATATCTTTTCCAGCCAGTTCCCTTGAGTTTGTTGGATTGCTTGCTTCTTTTCCCTATCGGCACCTAATCATCTCATTTCCCCTTCATGTTTAACACTTCGCCCTTTTCTACAAATAACCTTCACTCACATTTTGGCGACTTCACTGGGGAGGGCGTGATTACATAAAAGGAAGGTATGTTAGACGACAACAATGAAAACAACACTACTCGCTTGGGGTCGACTTTTATTTCTTATGTTCTACCATGCATGGCTTAGTTACGGGAAATGTTTCAAGCATCACAAAAGCGCATGTTAAATGCTATAAAGAAGAATAACCAAGTGATTATCAATGCATTGGCCAATCTATCACAACCACAATTTGGTGTGCCAGGGCAAATGACACAAATTAATCCATCCTTGTTCCTAGAAAATCTAATAGTTACTTTCATAGGTTTTGTTGATGACTAATGTGTTCCCACTACTGCTCATATCTCCCTATTCAACTTGTGAAGAGTTATTTCAATTGCTGGAACAATGGCAAGAGCAGGAATCTTATCCTGAGATAGAGATCAAAGTTCCATATCCACCACATGTTGTTGAGGAGTACCCAACATATTATTCTAGTCCGAGTTTACCTATATTCAATGGCAAGTTGCGCAATGCCAGGGAGCATGTGATGTGCTTTGTAGAGATGTGTCTTATATATAACCTAGATAATGATTTGAAATTAAATGAGTTCTCTAAGTCTTTGTTTGAGAAGGCTTATAATTGGTATGCCACCCTTATTCCATGCTCAGTAGAAACTTAGGGACACATATGCAAGTAATTCATGGAAAATTTCTTTTCAACTCAGGAGAAAGTTACTTTAGTTGACCTTGGCCGAGAGTGCCAATATTTTAAAGAGGATTTTCTTGTTTATGTACAATGATTCATGAAAGGGTTTTTAATTGAGAATCTTATGATGAATGACAGCTTATGAAGATTTGCATTTTAGGTATGCTTTGTGAAAATAAAATTCATCTTGAAAATTTACAATTGCCTTTTTTTGCTACTTTAGTATACGCTGGTAAGCAAACTAGCAATTCTTTTCTGATGAAAAAAGATGATGAAGGTACTTATTCAAAGTGCCCATTTGTGAATGCTATTATGCAAGGAGCACAAATTGGTAAAGGAAAGAGATTTAAAAAGGGGCTTCATAAAAATATTAACATACTTTTACCTTTTCCTTACTTTATGAATAAAGTTTACGTTTTGCTAAATGAGTGGATCAAAGATAAAGTAACCCGTCTGCCTCACATGCCAGAGTTACCAACAAACAAAGACAAAATTGATTCAAAGTATTGCAAATATCATCACCAAATTTTTCATCTAACCTCTGAGTGTTGGAATTTGTAGTGCTTATTTTACGATAAGCTTTACAAAAAATGAGGTTATCCTTAAAGTGGGCGATGTTCATGAAAATCCTTTGCCTACTCACAATACGAGGCAAGGCCAGGTTAATGCTATTATTGGTTATATTTATGCTATTGTTCACTTTTTTGTCTGATGAAGAAAATTTGCCTCGATTGCTTCCACCACTGCCAAAAGAGCATAATAAGCAAGAGGATGAAATTTATATTTCTAATGTTGCATATTCTTTCATGCGTCCTATGGCTTTCAAAAATTTCTTTAATCTACTTGGCTTTGATTCTGAGGTCAAACAAGCTGTTGCTATTGTTATCTCTCATATTTCTATGGAAAATTATGGGATTTCTCATTTAAATCATCAACAAATTAGCTGTCTAGATAACACAGCTTGCCAACAAATCATTTCTTTTTATGAATATTATTGTGTGGAGAATCGTGATCATACTAGGTCTTTGTATGTGGAGTCTTACCTGATGGTTATCCAATGATGAGGACCATGTTGGATCAAGGTGTGTCATGTCATTTTCTACTTTAAAGCAGCAAATATAGACATTCATCACCTTGTTAAGTAGCCAATCACGATTGAAGGTTTCAATAAATAAGTTGTGCCCATAATGGGCTATGTGATTATTGATTTAAAAGTTAGACCAGTGCAAGGCTTGGTTTGTTTCTATATTATGGATTCACCTACTAGTTATTATCTTTTATTAGGCAGGAAATTGATATATACTTATCATATTATTCCCTCGACTGAGCATTAATGTGCTAAAGGATTCTAGCATGGCAAAGAAATTTTTATTCATGGTGTTGATGCTCATTTTGAATTCCAAGAGTCTCACTTGGCTAATGCTGCCTTTTATCATGTTTTCACCAAAAAGAATGAGAATGTCATCACGTTGCCAAGAAGTGTTCTTTTGCCATCGTGAAAAGAATATAAAGGTGTTTCTTTAATGCCCCAAGCTCAAAAAAGAACTAGAAAGTGCCAACACCAATAAGAGAAAAGTGTGAAGGTTGACTCCTATATAAGGACTAACGATAAGAAAGTTTATGACTTATGATGGTGTGTCTGTTAGTGTTGTGCCCAAAGGCCAATTATGAAATGATTGTATTTTTGCACATTGAGTCATGATATTTTATTAAGGCATTAATCTAGTAAGTTTGTTTTTTGTTTTGTTTCTGCATAACGTAATAAACATAATTATAACCCTAGAATAATAATAATCTTAAATATCCTTGGGCTAGTATTATTGTGGAATGGGTTACAATAATACATAACGACTAGCATATGTGGAGACTAATATGAGATATGTAGTCTACATATGGGTACAAGTTAGAAAATTTGTGTACTAGATCGACCCACCATGAGAACGCTACATGGATCATTATTTGAGTGTCATAAGTGATTCTTATAGTGATCATGATATATGTAGTCCTTTGACCTAAGGTCATTAAAGTTCCCTACATGTGAGTCATATACTTTTATATTTCCCTTTGTTGCTCGTAACCGAGTGAACTTAAAGGAGGTCATTGGATATGTCACATATCATGCGAATGGTTTTTGTATGATCAAGATGAGATTTGTCCCTCCTATGTAACAGGAATGATATTTTCAGGCCCCTTGATAGAGTAAAACTAAGAAAATGCATAACCATGCTCAGATGAGTTGATATACGATATCAATGTCATTAGTTTAAGTTAGTTTACTCGATAATTAAAAAACCAAAGATTGGACTATACGAGAGTGACACATTCCATGTCTCGTGCTTAGTCTTGATATCTTGCACAAAGGGACAATAACATATACGGATAATGATCATAATGATTTAGTCGAATCATCGACAATCTTGTTTCTTGTGTAGCAACGATGTGTTGTTAAACACCGCTCATTGCTTATGATCATAAATGTGATTTATGATCATTACCAATGCGGTATGAGTTTATTGGGTCGCACACATAAAGTCTATTTGGATTATTTAAGTGCATGGACTAATTTATTTTGGGTTATGGTTTTATTATAATTTCATGTTAATAATTGGCCCAAAAGTTGAGCCATTATTAAGGATGAAATTAAACCCAATTGGATTACGGTTTTGAAACCCATTATACTTGGAAGTTAAGTCTCACTATAAATACATTATATAGTGAGAAATTCGCATTCTTGCTCTAGCCTCCTAAAAAGAAACAGCCGCACTCTTTTTTTACTATTTCTTGGAGGACGCAAGCTAACATTGCTAACGCAAGATAAACACATATATTGAAACGTGGTAAAGGTATGGTGATCTCGAAAGGCTCGTGTGGATACCATAGAGAACTTGAACATGTCAACTATTTAAGTTTTGTGATTCGACTCAACAGTTAGGTGAAAGATTTCAATTGAAATTAGGTATAAAATTTTTTGAATATCTGGTTTACCTCATTTCAGTTGGATCTTGGAGGGTTTCGATTATATTCCGCTGCACTTGTTTGGCTCCCGAAACCCTACAGCGCGGGGTCAGGAACTTCAACTATTCCTAATCTTACAACAAGTGAATTTTCTAGTAAGTTTGATGCACTTGAAGTTTGCATGACTAAGGAGGCAAAATCTTTGGTTCCTAGTTTACCGTTGCAAGAAACTTAAGAAGCACCTGAGCCAATGCAAGATGTTCCAAAACCTCAAGTAGAAAAGCTAGAGCAGATTGATGTGTTCATAGATGGGGTTAGTATTAAGCCTTTATTTGTAAGCAAGAGTTTAGCAAATGAAGAATAATCTTATAAGTATGCTAAAGAAATATCAAGATGTGTTTGCTTAGAGCTATGAGGATATGCTTCGCCTAAATCCAACTTTAATTTCTCATAATTTGAGCATAAGGCTAGATATAAAACTCCTTTTTGCTTACTTTTACTAGCTTCAAAAATCCCTAATAAAAAACATGATCATGTATGTGTCCATCTCATCAGATGTGCCATGGTGAAGTGATCCAATGCAGAGTCCACCAAGATTAATATCTAGCACATACTTGCCTTCTTTCTTGTAACACAACATTTTTGGAACTCTAAAAGTACAACAATTATGAGAAAACAAAAGGTAATTTTCCAACCTACATTGAACATCAATTATAGATCATGCTTAAAGAAGCAGAACTGATTTCCACTCCATCTCACATGTATTGGGTAATTTTTTTACAGTAGCCAATCATTATCAATGTCGTTGATTTCCCATATACATTTAAAAAAAACTAGTTAAGGAGCTCGTGCTACATGGCTGGTTTTGATTATGTGGTAGTAATCTATATTGTTCTAGTATATGTTACTAAAAAAAACATTCCAAAAGTATCTACACCATATGATAAATAATCCGAAGACTCAAATAATGGGGCTGCAACAAAAAGAAACAAACACATATAAACTAACAGAAAATCATTAAAAATATAAATTGAAACATATCACTAAAGCAAGTAAAATCAAAGAAACTAAAATAAGAAAATTAAAATAATGCAAGTATATAAGATATAATAAATAAAATTTAGAAATAAAATTTCTTACATAAATTTTTGCCTGCTTAGTTATAATCACTCTATTTTGCTCACCATGAGAACTTTGTATAATCAAGACTCTATACTACCAAAAAGTGAGTAATGATCAAAGCAACACATAGAAGACTTCAAGTCCCAAAAACACAAACTTGCAATTACCAAAGACCAAGAGAAATAACGAAAAAAAACAAATCAGACATGGATGGAATGACGCCATTTTTTTTTATAACTATTCAATGAACCGCACTTCAGAACAAGTTTTACTATGCATATGTTAGTCTTAGTTTTGGAGTGTGTCTTTGTTAAGATTTTTATTAGTCGTTTGATAGATAATTGATGGTCCTAACAACAATAGTGTAGTTTGAGTAAGTATATGTGGAGGCAATTATTTTAGGGTAAAATCCAAATTTGGTCCCTTAACTATTCAATTTGTCCCAAAGTAGTCCCCTAACTTTAAAAGTGACTATTAAGGTCCCCTACCTCAAGAAACATGTTCAATTTGAGTCCTATCTATCAATTAAGCCGTTATTTTGGATGTACCTTGCCTAGGTGGCATTCATAATGCCACGTGGCTTCTTTTTTAACTAAATGGGTGGCCATTTACATAGAAATGAAAATCTAATCCCAAAATAACAAAACCACAAAATCTAGGACTTAAAACATAGATTAACCCTAATTATTTAGATGCTTGTCCTCGACACTCATGTGGAGATGGGTCGACGGTGGTAATCAGAATCAAATCCCTAAAGTAAATGCGCCCGACTTGGAAAATCAGAGACGGGATGAGGGGGAGGAAAGGCGGGAGGAGAATCGAAGATGGTGGAAAGAGAAACGAAGTGATCGACGGAGATGGTGGTAATCGGATCAGAGATAGTGGGGTGAGGGTTCCACGGGAGAGAGACCGAGAGAATCGGAGATGTAGGTGAAGAAATCGAGAAACTAGCGAAACTCTTCGACTACTTCACTTGAATCCTCGTTCGAAATCTTTTCCTCCAATCAAATTGCCTACTTGAATCTTCTCCTTCACTTGAATCGGCCATTGAAATCGAAGGCCACTTGAATCTCTAGCCTGCCAAATCTCTCACCAATAGCCGCTAGCTCCACTGCTCCAGATTAGCCCAATCTCAGCAGCAACGTGATGGTGGTGGTGGCATTAGTTGAGAAGAGAAGATTGGCGGCAGCCTTCCCGTTCAGCGACGGTCATTCGACTAGTGGTATTGGGAAGATTGGGCTATTAATCTTATAAGTATCTAAAGTTATATTTTTTTGTCTATTTGAGCCTAATATTTATTATTCTTTTAGTATTGTTACTTATTGACTTGCCACATGGCATGTGGGAATAAGCAGAGAGTATTAAATGCCATGTATGCATTTTTTGTTAGAAATAATGCTAGAATTAACGGATGGACTCAAATTGAATGTATTGCTTGAGTTAATGGACCTTAATAGTCACTTTTAGAGATAGGGGACTGTTTTAGGACAAATCAAATAGTTAAGGGACTAAATTTGGATTTTACCCCAATTATTTTAAGTTATAAAAAGTTTCTTTTAATAATTTTATAATATTTTTTTCATGTAGGGTATTCTTGAATTTTAACTCATAATTAAATCATTTAACACAGGTCAAAAACTGCATAAAAGTTTTTTAAATATTAAGGTATGCAGGGTTTTTACTTCTTAGTTAATAGATTTTATATAGTGATGACAAAATTAGACCTGACTTGATGATCTGGCTCAACCCACCTGACACCAAGCCTGACTTACCCTATTTTTCTAAAAAAATCAACAACCAGAATCTAATTGTGCCCAACCTGGCCTAAACATGAGCCCAAAATGGCCTAAATCTAAATAACCTAAACCTGAAACAACTTAATATCTAAACCCAACAAGATTAAACTTTAACCCAAATAAACCCTATGGGTCAAGTACCCAAATCTAAACTGAAATCTGAATAACCCAATCTAAAATTATTGAAAACTAAAATTGACCTAATCTATATTGAACCTGAATTCAAATAAATTTCACCTAACCCAACCCAAACCTAAAATCCACTTAACTCGAACTCAAATAACTCAACTTGAACCTAAATTTACAAAGCCCGATTAAACCCAAACCGAAATAATCTAACCCAAGCTCGACTGACTCTTCCAATTATGATATCTTATTTTATACCTTGAATTGAGAATTATCACTCATAAAAAAGCCTTAAAGTTTCAAAAACTATATAAGAATTCTATAGGACTAAATACCCCTAGGGCCCACATATTCACTTGACCAGGATACTTTCCTTCAACTCAGTCTGATCAGCCCTTAAACTTTGTTAAGTGGGTTAGTCAATTCCTTGGCCATTATATGTGAGTCACGTGATAAGTGTCCTATTACCGCTATTTGTGGACGTGTAGAAGCTATAACAGCTTCTTAAAATGAGCAACCACCTCTTGTTTCATTTCATTTAGGAATTGGAAAATTGGGCTAACCAAACATGACTTCTTGTTTTCCAAGTTAGCCAATTCACTTGTGAGGCCTTAAAGAATCTAAGACCCCAAACTTCGAACCTTGACCTCTAAAACCTAAATTTGTTGAAGTTTTGGAAGAGAAATCTTGTTGGGAATTTGGGTTAAAACAGCTAGCTTGAGTTTAGGCTTTCCAATAAAGGCTAAACTTTACAAACACATTTCTTTCATCAAAAGAAACTTGTTAGAGGGATTAAAAAAAAAATTAAAGCTGTAAATCAACGTTTAGTCACTCAATTTTGAAAATTGAACCCTGAACCTACAAAATTTGGACCAAACTCATTTTCTTGCAAACTATGCCATTTTTTTGTTCAAATTTAGGTTAAACACAAGGAAGCTGTTTGTCCTAGAAATGCAAACATAAACTTTAAGATTTGCAATTTGGTCTTTGGATTCAAAATCTTCCCAAGTACTTGCAGCAATTCCTACATAAACCTGGAAACCAAGCTGGTTTGGTGCAAATCTAATTTTTCATGACAGGACCCGAGATTCAACTGTGAAACCTACAAATTCTAGTTTTTAATACACCAAAGGTCTAAGTTCTACTTCTTCTATTCAAACAAAAATGAACTAAGGCCATAACCCTTTAAAAACCATACGCACTAACTAAGAATTAAATCATATCAAAAGGCTATTTTGCAAGCTATGGCTGGTGGATAAGCAGAACATGATTAACTAATATTGCTTTTAAGACTGTAGCAAAGGGGTTAAGCGGCAAAAACTTAGACTATGGCTTGAAATTTAGGTTTATATATTCAGACATGTTTCAAGTGTGATTTCAGACCTACACTTAAAGTTTCAAGTCAAAATAAAAACTTTAGTAGAAAGTTAAACATTAAGTCAAAGTTTGCAACCAATAACCAAATTTTGTAATAATCCTGGTTAAATCAATTCCAGCAAACTCACGTATGTTTCTAACCATTTAACCTTATTTCTATAGTAAATGTAGCTAATAAAACCTTTATAAACAAACATTTTCATGAAACTAAGAAAATGCTAAGCATTTCAGAAAAGTTTGTTATTAACAACTTATAAATCTAGAAGTTCCAGGTTTTACAACCTGTGGAGTTCCTGATATAGCTTCATGTTGGTCAATTAAATCAAAACCAAAGCAATGGTTTTTAGATTGCTTTTTCTATTCAACCATGGAACACTTTTTTGTTGATTTGTACACATCTAGCCATGGTTGCTAATCCACACCGCTCAACTTTGCTATTTCTATTAAACAATGAAGCATCGCATCTTTCTTCTTTGTCTTTATCCCCAATTACAAAAGCCTTGTATGGTTCCCCAACAAAATCACAGCATTTTCCTGCTTCTATTATGGCTGACGGCATTAACAAGACATTCATCACATGACATACACATAATGGTCAAAGGGGTTGACTGACCCACTAGATAAAGTTCAGGGGTTGAATTGGACCGAATTGAAGTTCATGAGAAATAATGTCCTAGTGAAGTGAGTTTAGGGGCCAAAGGGGTATTTAAGTGAATTTATAAAATTTTAAGTACGTAGAAATATTGATTCTCAATGTTCGGTACTGGGAATTGAGATACATATACATAGGGATGGCAATTAGGTAGGTCGGGTTAAGTTTGGGTCAGGTCATTCAGGTTCAGGTTTAATCAGGTCAGCATATATTTGGGTCCAGTTCGAGTTGATTTCATGTTGAGTAGATTTTGGGTTCAGGTTGCGTCAGTCCGGGTTTATTTGGGTTCAGATCCAATCAGGTCGAGTTATCGGGTCTTAGACCAGATTCAACTTGATTGTCAGATTTATTTGGTTCATTGATGCATAAGCTAAAATAGCTGAATTGCTTTAATTCTTTTATTTAATTTTTATTAAAATTTAATTTAGCTATATATAAAAAATAATATAAAATTTATGAAGATATATTAATATATAATTTCTTTAATAAAATACTACCTCTATGCCAAATTCTTTGTAACATTCACTATTCAATAATTAATCAATAATTTTTTATTTTTAACATTTTAGTATATAAATAAAAAATGATTATATTAAATAATAAATAAAGACCTATAGTTTCTAAATAAATACTTTTTAAATTCTTTTCTAACAAATAATCTCCGTCCATTCCATTTTCTTTGCTCCATTTAACTTTTCTGACTAGTTTGAATTGGATTTATTTATATTATTGTTTATTGAAAAATTAAAAAAATATATATTTAAAAATCATGTATAATTTTTTTTATTTATATATTAAATTGTTGAAAGTAAAAAATTATAGATTAATTGTTAAAATATGAATGGTGCAAAGAATTTGAGGTATATAGAACGAGTAATATAAATAAATTCAATTTAAACTATTTAAAAAAGTTAAATATTTCAAAGAATATGGGACAAAATGAGTACCATAATTTATAAAACTTAATTATTCTTATCTCTCTATCATCATTTCACTAATCATTTCTCATAACTCATTCGTTCGCTCAACAATGTAAAATAGATTAACAGAATAGAAAAAAAAATTTCACATATATTAAATCATAATGTTTCTAAAGTCTTTGCCGACCATATATTTTATATTAATTTAAGTTAAAATCAAGTCTTGTCGAGTTTAGTCATCAGGTCATTTTGGGTTCGGGTCAGGTCGGGTTCGGGTTCGAGTTTTCTCGAGTTTCACTTCAATCGAGTTTGGGTCGTTGACTTTTCTAGTCAAATCGGGTCAGGTCGGGTTTGGGTTCGGGTAGGTCAGGTTAGGTCAAACTTTGTCATTTCTACATATACAAGTATTTTAATATTTTAAAAGTTATATAAGAATTTTTTAAAATTTTAAAATATTTAAAAAACTTAATTTTTAATTACCAATATTTCATGCCCTGAATTGGGAAATAAAATTTATAAGCACTTTAAATTTGAAAAAAAAAATTATAACTTAATCTCTAATTCATCTCTGTAGACATCAAACTTTTATTAGGTCAAAAAATAAAATAAACCCAATTTAAATTGTCTAGCCCATCTCAAAATTGATGTCCAAAATTCAAAAGTCAATCAATTTTAGGAAACTACAAATTCTCAAAACCCAATTTTTTGGAGCCCAAAAGCACGTAATGGAAGCCCTGAATGAAGACTCATTATGCTATCTTAGCTAAAGTCCACTTTTGGCAAATTCGGCATCAAAATCCAAAATAATTAAAGCCCATTATTTAGCTCAAATATTCTAGAACACTCTAGAATGTTCCATTAATTATCTTTTTAAATTAAATAAATTGAATAATTAATGAGAAATAATTATCATATTTATTTTCTCTTAAGATAAATAAAAGAGATAAATACATGATAATTGTCAAATGTAGTTCTCTTGAACTAAACCACTTCCTTTCTACACCTATAAATAGGTCTCCAAGGCCAAAGGGAAAAGGGAGAGAAGAAATTGGAGAGGTAAAAGACTTAGAGAGGAAGAAAAATCTCTCTACAAGAAGTTTTCTCCTGTTCTTCAAGCCGATCAAGCACAAATGCCAGACGAAAAAAGAAATCAACTCTAAAGAAGATCAAATCCCAGTTTTGAAGGCAGATTTGAAGAATGCAACGAGGAATGCAAAGAACGTAGGACAGTGTTGCATCAATTTTAAGTCCAGATTCAGCAGAAGCAGTGAGGAATGCGAAAAATTCATTTTTGTGCTACGTCAAGTCAAACTCAAAGGAAAGTGGCAAAAAAGTAGCGGACATTGCCCAAAGCCTTCTTAAGTCCGAGGAGTACATCAGAAAATCTCAAACCGAAAGAAGCGGTAGGGACCTTGGTTTGTGTTCGTGAAAGACAAATCCAGAGTCCGTGTTCGTGAAGAGACAATTTGTGTCTCCACCAAAAGCTCGAAGTGTTAATCAAAGGATTATGCACGTCAAAAGCACGTTAGAGAGTTGATTCCCTAAAATCTCTGTTCTAAGTTTTAATATTGTAATTTGTGCTACAATTAATTTCAAGGTATAATTTTTACACTCAAAATTTTTGCATACAATCTCCTTCTCACAAAAATGCCGTGGAACACAAAAGAAAAGGACAGAAAAAAAAAAGGTTAAATAGTGTGTTTTGATTTGAATGGCAAATTAGCCTACGGTCCTTTGTATATGGGAAGAATGTTACAAATTTTCATGGACAAGAGTCAATAAAGTGTGCAGACTAAAAGGATATCTAAATTTCCTTAGCCTCCTAGGCTTTTGTAACGTTTGTAACGTTTTTATCACCATTAACTCGCATTTCCAATTGCGAGTTCGTTTCCGATTGCCGTGCTTTTGTAGTGTGACGCCCCCACTTTTTGTTTTTCATGCTCCTTCCAACGTGCGATAAGGTTCTCAAAGTTTCTTTAATTTCCCCTTTTTATTTTTATTTGTTATCAATCACATTACTACTTTAGTAACTCGCTTGAAAATATTTTCATAATCTAGGGGTCTGTTTATGATTTTAAATACTCCCCCTGCCTTATAATAGATGAAATACTTCTCTAGGCATAGAAATTAAGGTATATATAATTTGTATTATTTTTTATATAGTAAAAATTTAAATAATGATTAAAAAAGATTATTTTTTGGGGTTTTATGCAGTGAGAGATTGAGTGAAGATTAAAAAAAAAATTTTATTAGGTTTTGTGTAATGGAAGTTTAAATGTGGGTAAAAAAGTAAATTAATTGTTTAAAAATTTTTAAAAGAGAAAACATTTTAACCTTTTTAGGACATCAAAAAAGAAAAATATATTTCATCTAAATTGGGACTAACGTAGTATAAGAAAAAAATTAATTTTTTTTAAAAAATATATAGATCAAATTGCTCTTTTTGAAAAATTAGAGATTTTGGTATAATTTTAAACAATCAAGAAACATTTTTCTAGAAACTTTAGTATACATAACGCAGATGATGAATTTGAAATAAATTAATAAAAATTCAAATTTTCTAATAGGTCCCTGACCCTATTCATCCTTTTGATGGCATGAAGAAACAAAAACGCGTGGAAAAATTTAACTCTATTGTTTACAAATTAAATTATGAATGATTTCATTTTCTAGCAATTGTCTAGAACAAGCAACTTATTGAGCTACTAAGTCAACTAACTTTATTCTCCCATTGGCCCAAGCAATGTCAGAAACCATGTTTAGCTGACATCAATGTGTTAAATACCGTTATCGCTAGGTATAACACACGCTAGGTGTAACACACCCTAAATTTCTAAAGTATACCACATGGTATACTGTGCTGCACACCGTTACCATTTTTATAAAAAAAATAAATATTAAAATATTATTTTAAGATGACATAATTTATTTTTACACATTTTATATATATTCTAATTTTTCTCATCATAATTTGTCAAATATAAATAAAATATATATGATAAAAAATATTCAATTGGGGTAGTATATACTAGAAATATAATTGGATGATATTGTTCAAAACCAATTACACCACAGAGACCTTTAAGTTGCTACCATCTATTAAATTTTTATAGGCCAAATGTACTTACTCAACTCGCACGAGCTGGTCCACAACTCAATATTCAGTAAATATAAGTCCCTAAACTTTGAAAAACTATGTGAGTTAATCCATTAGCTTAGACATGTTGATGGGAAAATTGCAAAAGTCCTCTTGATCTCTTTTATTCTGGCATATGAAGTACTCTTAGTTTAAAATCATTCAAATAAACTATCTCCTTTACCTAGGGATGAAAGTTTGGGTTGTAAGATCGGGCTTGGGTGGAAACCCGATTCTTATAGCATGTCCCTAACCCTATTCTAGTCATAACCCAAATTGATTATAAATCCTACTATTTTATTTTGTGATGTTTTAATTGGTTTCCGTCGATATTTATTTTTTGGCAAATGTGCCTATAATCATTAGAATAAATTATTACAATAATAGTATAAATGAACTATAAAGGGGCTCATAGTCCACTGTAGGTCAAGCAAATATGTATGGATCAATCAAATATACATATTTGTTATAGTACTAATATTATAAATAAAAGAAGTAGTAAATAAAAATTATGAGTGATTTCTATAAATTAATTAATGATTAATTCAAAGCATTGAAAAATTAATTTGGTAAATATAAAATATGTGACATAAAATCAAAGACCTGACATTTCTAATATGCCAAGGGAAAGTTTGATCCTGCTCCATTTCTTATTTACTAAATTTAAGATATTTAAAAAGCAAGAATTAATTATTTTTTATGTCGGGTCTTTGATTTTATGTCACATATTTTTTATTTAAATATCTTGAATTTAGTAAACAAGAAATGGAGCGGATCAAACTTTCCCTTGGCATATTAGAAATGTCGGGTCTTTGATTTTATGTCACATATTTTATATTTACCAAATCAATTTTTCAATGCTTTGAATTAATCATTAATTAATTTTTAGAAATCACTTATAATTTTTATTTATTACTTCTTTTATTTATAATATTAGTACTATAACAAATATGTATGATTGATCCATACATATTTGCTTGACCTATAGCGGATTACGAGCCCCCTTCTAGTTCATTTCTATAATACTATTATTGTGATAATTTATTCTAATGATTCTAGGCATATTTGCCAAAAAACAAATATTGACAGAAATCAATCAGAACATCACAAAAGAGTAGGATTTATGGTCAATTTGGGTTTGACTAGAATAGGGTCGGGATAGAGTTAGGGACATGCTATAAAAATCTAGTTTTAACCCAAACCCGATTTTACAACCCAAACTTTCATCCATAGGTAAAGGAGATAGTTTATTTGAATGATTTTTAACTAAGAGTACTTCATGTGCCAAAATAAAAGAGATCAAGAAGACTTTTACAATTTTTCCATTAATATGTCTGAGCTAATGGACTAACTTGCATAATTTTTCAAAGTTCAGAGACTTATATTTACTGAGTACTGAGTTGTGGACCAACTCACATGAGTTGGGTAAGTTCCCATTTTTATATTAATTAAGAAAAGTAACAAAATTAAGAAAATTAAACGTTTATTTAATAATATGCATATTATTTATATTTTAATTTTTTATATATTTATGATATTTTTTTATGTAAAATGATAAAAAAATAGCTGCAAAAAAATAAAATACCGCAGTACATACCAAGCAGTATTTGCGGTATATCGCAGTTTTTTTACAAAATGCATATAAAAAATATGCGGTATGTGGTATACCATGAAATACCGAGTAGTAAAATAATAAAATGCAAAAATATTTGTACCATATACTGCATATTCATAATAAACAGTATACCGTAGTATTTAACACTATGGTTTAGAGATAACTCGAGGGCCATAGGAGTAATTAAAGGGGATTTGTACCGAAATCACCTATAAGCTACACAATTAGAGGGAGAGCTCAATTGGAAGTTTAAGGGGTAAGTGAACTTCGGCTTGAAAGAGTAATGTTCCGATATAAAATGTCCTATACCGACAAATATAGTCTTAGAATTTAATCAACACATAAGCTAATTAATAAGAATTAGAGTTCAATAGATTAGTTTAATTGGTTAGAATGTGAAGGAGTCTTAGCTTGAGAAGACCTGGTGTGGCAACGTCGAGTTTTCGGGAGTCGCCACCAATCAGTTTACCTAGGTCGATTGGATACCTTAAAATTAGTCTGCGAGAGTTCGGGGATCGGGAGTACGGTTACGCTAAAACAACTTTGTTATAACGCCCAAAATTGGCACCTTAATTGATTTTAATTTTGTTTTGCTTTGCTTTTAAATAATTTTCAGTTAATTTTTTAAAATTAGAAATTTTAACTGAATTATTTAGTCGGATGTGGATTTTTGGTAATTAATTTGGATAAAATTTTATACTTCCGAACCATGGACTTTGCCGAGTCACCCGGACACGGAAGATTTAATTCTGAACCATGGACTCTGCCGAGTCACCCGGACACGGAATTTGACAAAATTTTAATCCATATCGTAAATATGGATTTTTGTCTTTGTATTTATTTAATTTTTTACTCAATTAATTTAAAAAAAGACACTTTCCAAACCGTAGATCCTGCCGGATCATCCGGATATGGAAATTATTTTAATTTATAGTTAATTATTTTTTTATGAAATTAATTGTTAGTTTAATTACTAATTTATAAGTTTTTATTTATGAAATTTTAGATTTTTGTCAATGATTTTTAATGTTAACCTAAAAATTTTGTTTTGTTTATTTTTTTTATATTTTTACTTTTATTTTACTTTCTTTCTTTCTTTTCTTTTACTTTTATTTTACTTTCTTTCTTTCTTTCTTTTCTTTCTTTTAGTTTTCTTTTTATTTTCTTGTTTAATGAAAGATATTTATTATTTATTTAAGGAACCAAAATAATTTCTTATTTATCTAACATCAAGATTCTTTATTAAAAGAACAAAGAGTTATATGACTAAAAAATACTTTTACATTTTACTTCTTTCTTTTTTTTTATTTATTTTTTTATAAAAAAGTAATTATTTAGCTATTTAATACCAGGATTTTATTTATTTACCAAAGAAAACAAAAGAGTTAAAAATAAAATCTTGATATTCATGTATTTGATTGATTTTTTTTTGTTTGATAAAAGATAAACCAAAAATTAATTATCCAATAAAATAATAAAGAAAAGATTTATATAAAAAGTCTTGATATTTATATTTCATTTTTTTTATAAGAGATTAACCAAAAATGATCATTTAATAAAGAAATCAAGGATTTATATGTATATTTTAAAAATAGAGAAAACTCATAATATTTATATATTTTATTTTTTGATAAAAGATTAACCAAGAGTAATTTTTATAAAGAAACTAAAAATTTATATGTATATCTTTAAATAAAAGTAAAGTTTTATTTCTGGATAAAAATTAACCAAAAAGTTATTATTTAATTAAGATTTTTTTTGTATATTTAATAAAGAAACCACAAATTTATATATTAACAGAAATAAATAAAATACAAAGTTTTAATTTTTCATATACTTCTTTTATTAAAGAAAGATTTTGTTTTTTCATTTTTTATTATTTATTATTTTACTAGATTAAAGTAATTATAAAATTAATTTTTATTTTAAAAATATTTTTATTCTCCAAACCATTGGATCCTGGCGGATCATTTGGATATAGAATTTAATTTTTATTAAATTTTTATTTTTAATTAATTAATTAATTAATAATTTTAATCATAATTTTATTATTATTTTAAAGATATGTTTAAAAAATTGTTTTGTATATTTTTTTTATTAATTAATTATGTTTGTTTATTAATTTTTAACAAAAAGGAAGAAAAAGTTAACTTTATGTTATCTTTAAAGAAATAATAAAAACATATGCTCCAAAATAATAAAAGATAATTGGCTTTTAAAAATGATTTTTTTATTAGCCTTAATAATTATTCACATAAAATTCCTTTATTTTTTATTTTTTATTATTTTTTTATGACAGTTAAAATAAATTTAACCACCAAAAAGACAATTAATAATAATAAAGTGGGGCTTTTTGGCCATCCACTTTAATAACACAATAATAATAAAAGTTAGCAAAGTTAGTAAAGTTAATTGTTAATAACAATAAAAATAAAAGTTAGTAATGTTAGTTGAGTTAATTATAACAACAATAATAATAAAAGTTAGTGAAGTTAGTTATGTTAGTAGTTAATAATAATAATAACAATAACAATAAAAGTTAGTTATGTTAGCAATTAATAATAATAATAATAACAATAAAAGTTAGTATGGTTAGTAAGTTAGTGAGTTAATAATAATAATAATAAAGGTTAGTAATAACAACAATAAATAATGGATAAATAAATAAATATAAACAAAAAGTTAATAAAGTTTTCTGCAAAAGGATAAAAAAAATAAAGTTAGTAACCAAAGTGAAAGAACATGAAAAGATTAAGGATTAAAGCAAGGTTTTACCCTAACAATTAAAATTTTGAATTTTCTGAAACGGGAAACAGAGAAACGGCGCGAGGGGCGAGGAGGGAGCACGGCGGCGACGGAGCTGGGCAGGCGGAGGCGGCGAGGGCGCTGGGCGGAGGGCGACGGCGGCGTGGAAACGACGGCGGGGAGGAGCGACGGCGGTGGAGGAAGAAGAAAGGGGTGGCGACGTCGGAGCGGAAGGAGACTCGCGGTTGGCGGCGTACCGGCGTGGGGACAGCGCGACGGCAGCATGGGGGCGACGGCGGCAGGCCAGACGGCAACGGGATGGGGCGGCGGCAGCGAAGAAGAGAGAGAGAGAGAGAAAATGGAAATATTGGGGACGGGGCTTAAAACGTGAAAACAGAAACGTTTTGGTCTTCTAGGAAGAGGGAAGAGAGGCCAGGGAATAAGGCTGTAATTTTCTCTTTTTTTTTAAAACGGAGCTCTAAGCTTGATTTCTATTTTTTTCTATCCCTTCTTCACAGATTTTGGACCCCTATTTATAGGGGAAGGGGTGCTGGACTATTCAAAATTAAAAATTAATTAAATTCAAACTTATCTCTTAATTTGGTAAAATGACAGTTTCAGTCCTTTACGTCTCTCAGACTCTGGATAACCTTCAGAAGCTTCTGATTTTGACAATTTTTTCATTTTCTGTTAATTTGGGCCAGAAACGTTAGTCTGGCCCAAAATTGACTCGAAAAATTACCAAATGCTCCTGGAACTTTCAGAATTTGTCAATTTTTCTCAAAACTTCTCAATTTTGTCATTTTTACCCCAAACTTTTTAATTTTGTCATTTTTATGGAGCTTTCCTCTTTATTACATACATACATTTATACACATATATCATTTTTAATTAAATCCTCACAAAACAAAAAAATGTATTTTAAACTAATTAAAAAATTTTAGTAATAATAATAACAATAATAATAATAATAATTTTTTTTAATTAATTTTTTAATTAATTTTTTTTTAAATTATTTTAATGCCCGGACGAAATTGGGTGTCAACAGCTGCCCCCCTTTGCATGCTTCATGGGACATGATGTATGCAAAGTCGTTACCAAATTTCGTCCGGCTTAGCTAGGCATTGAAAACTTTCTCGCCGCCTAAATCCTGAGGTTAAGGAACTTTCTTAGAACCTTTGCGATAGGAACTCTCCTATCGTTAAATAAAAATTGATTGATTGATCGACGTTAGGGGCCCTACCATAGAGCCTCTACGATAGGAACCTCCCTACCGTCGAAAAAATAATGATTTGGTTGGTTTTAAGGTTTAAGGAAAGGTCCTTAGAACCTCTACGATAGGAAAGCTCCTATCGTTGTAAGATAGACTGATTGATTGATTGTTTGAGGTTAAGGAAAGGTCCTTAGAACCTCTACGATAGGAAAGCTCCTATCGTTGTAAGATGGACTGATTGATTGATTGTTTGAGGTTTAAGGAAAGGTTCTTAGAACCTTTACGATAGGAAAGCTCCTATCGTTGTAAGATGGACTGATTGATTGATTGTTTGAGGTTAAGGAAAGGTCCTTAGAACCTCTACGATAGGAAAGCTCCTATCATTGTAAGATGGACTGGTTGATTGATTGTTTGAGGTTAAGGAAAGGTCCTTAGAACCTCTACGATAGGAAAGCTCCTATCGTTGTAAGATGGACTGGTTGATTGATTGTTTGAGGTTAAGGAAAGGTCCTTAGAACCTCTACGATAGGAAAGCTCCTATCGTTGTAAGATGGACTGGTTGATTGATTGTTTGAGGTTTAAGGAAAGGTCCTTAGAACCTTTACGATAGGAAAGCTCCTATCGTTGTAAGATGGACTGGTTGATTGATTGTTTGAGGTTAAGGAAAGGTCCTTAGAACCTCTACGATAGGAAAGCTCCTATCGTTGTAAGATGGACTGGTTGATTGATTGTTTGAGGTTTAAGGAAAGGTCCTTAGAACCTCTACGATAGGAAAGCTCCTATCATTGTAAGATAGACTGATTGATTGATTGTTTGAGGTTCAGGAAAGGTCCTTAGGACCTCTACCATAGGAAAGCTCCTATCGTTGTAAGATAGACTGATTGATTGATTGTTTGAGGTTTAAGGAAAGGTCCCTAGAACCTCTACGATAGGAAAGCTCCTATCGTTGTAAGATCGACTGGTTGATTGATTATTTGAGGTTTAAGGAAAGGTCCTTAGAACCTCTACGATAGGAAAGCTCCTATCGTTGTAAGATGGACTAATTGATTGATTGTTTGAGGTTTAAGGAAAGGTCCTTAGAACCTCTACGATAGGAAAGCTCCTCTCGTTGTAAGATGGACTGGTTGATTGATTGTTTGAGGTTAAGGAAAGGTCATTAGAACCTCTACGATAGGAAAACTCCTATCGTTGTAAGATGGACTGGTTGATTGATTGTTTGAGGTTTAAGGAAAGGTCCTTAGAACCTCTACGATAGGAAAGCTCCTATCGTTGTAAGATGAATTGGTTGATTGATTGTTTGAGGTTAAGGAAAGGTCCTTAGAACCTCTACGATAGGAAAGCTCCTATCGTTGTAAGATGGACTGATTGATTGATTGTTTAAGGTTTAAGGAAAGGTCCTTAGAACCTCTACGATGGGAAAGCTCCTATCGTTGTAAGATGGAATCGTTACAAGATAGACTGATTGATTGATTGTTTGAGGTTTAAGGAAAGGTCCTTAGAACCTCTACGATAGTAAAGCTCCTATCGTTGTAAGATGGACTGGTTGATTGATTGTTTGAGGTTTAAGGAAAGGTCCTTAGAACCTCTACGATAGGAAAGCTCCTATCGTTGTAAGATGGACTGGTTGATTGATTGTTTGAGGTTTAAGGAAAGGTCCTTAGAACCTCTACGATAGGAAAGCTCCCATCGTTCTAAGATGGATTGGTTGATTGATTGTTTGAGGTTAAGGAAAGGTCATTAGAACCTCTACGATAGGAAAGCTCCTATCGTTGTAAGATGGACTGGCTGATTGATTGTTTGAGGTTTAAGGAAAGGTCCTTAGAACCTCTACGATAGGAAAGCTCCTATCGTTGTAAGATGGATTGGTTGATTGATTGTTTGAGGTTAAGGAAAGGTCATTAGAACCTCTACGATAGGAAAGCTCCTATCGTTGTAAGATGGACTGGTTGATTGATTCTTTGAGGTTTAAGGAAAGGTCCTTAGAATCTCTACGATAGGAAAGCTCCTATCGTTGTACGATGGACTGGTTGATTGATTGTTTGAGGTTTAAGGAAAGGTCCTTAGAACCTCTACGATAGGAAAGCTCCTATCGTTGTAAGATGGACTGGTTGATTGATTGTTTGAGGTTTAAGGAAAGGTCCTTAGAACCTCTACGATAGGAAAGCTCCTATCGTTGTAAGATGGACTGATTGATTGATTGTTTGAGGTTTAAGGAAAGGTCCTTAGAACCTCTACGATAGGAAAGCTCCTATCGTTGTAAGATGGACTGGTTGATTGATTGTTTGAGGTTTAAGGAAAGGTCCTTAGAACCTCTACGATAGGAAAGCTCCTATCATTGTAAGATAGACTGATTGATTGATTGTTTGAGGTTCAGGAAAGGTCCTTAGGACCTCTACCATAGGAAAGCTCCTATCGTTGTAAGATAGACTGATTGATTGATTGTTTGAGGTTTAAGGAAAGGTCCCTAGAACCTCTACGATAGGAAAGCTCCTATCGTTGTAAGATCGACTGGTTGATTGATTATTTGAGGTTTAAGGAAAGGTCCTTAGAACCTCTACGATAGGAAAGCTCCTATCGTTGTAAGATGGACTAATTGATTGATTGTTTGAGGTTTAAGGAAAGGTCCTTAGAACCTCTACGATAGGAAAGCTCCTCTCGTTGTAAGATGGACTGGTTGATTGATTGTTTGAGGTTAAGGAAAGGTCATTAGAACCTCTACGATAGGAAAACTCCTATCGTTGTAAGATGGACTGGTTGATTGATTGTTTGAGGTTTAAGGAAAGGTCCTTAGAACCTCTACGATAGGAAAGCTCCTATCGTTGTAAGATGAATTGGTTGATTGATTGTTTGAGGTTAAGGAAAGGTCCTTAGAACCTCTACGATAGGAAAGCTCCTATCGTTGTAAGATGGACTGATTGATTGATTGTTTAAGGTTTAAGGAAAGGTCCTTAGAACCTCTACGATGGGAAAGCTCCTATCGTTGTAAGATGGAATCGTTACAAGATAGACTGATTGATTGATTGTTTGAGGTTTAAGGAAAGGTCCTTAGAACCTCTACGATAGTAAAGCTCCTATCGTTGTAAGATGGACTGGTTGATTGATTGTTTGAGGTTTAAGGAAAGGTCCTTAGAACCTCTACGATAGGAAAGCTCCTATCGTTGTAAGATGGACTGGTTGATTGATTGTTTGAGGTTTAAGGAAAGGTCCTTAGAACCTCTACGATAGGAAAGCTCCCATCATTCTAAGATGGATTGGTTGATTGATTGTTTGAGGTTAAGGAAAGGTCATTAGAACCTCTACGATAGGAAAGCTCCTATCGTTGTAAGATGGACTGGCTGATTGATTGTTTGAGGTTTAAGGAAAGGTCCTTAGAACCTCTACGATAGGAAAGCTCCTATCGTTGTAAGATGGATTGGTTGATTGATTGTTTGAGGTTAAGGAAAGGTCATTAGAACCTCTACGATAGGAAAGCTCCTATCGTTGTAAGATGGACTGGTTGATTGATTCTTTGAGGTTTAAGGAAAGGTCCTTAGAATCTCTACGATAGGAAAGCTCCTATCGTTGTACGATGGACTGGTTGATTGATTGTTTGAGGTTTAAGGAAAGGTCCTTAGAACCTCTACGATAGGAAAGCTCCTATCGTTGTAAGATGGACTGGTTGATTGATTGTTTGAGGTTTAAGGAAAGGTCCTTAGAACCTCTACGATAGGAAAGCTCCTATCGTTGTAAGATGGACTGATTGATTGATTGTTTGAGGTTTAAGGAAAGGTCCTTAGAACCTCTACGATAGGAAAGCTCCTATCGTTGTAAGATGGACTGGTTGATTGATTGTTTGAGGTTTAAGGAAAGGTCCTTAGAACCTCTACGATAGGAAAGCTCCTATCATTGTAAGATAGACTGATTGATTGATTGTTTGAGGTTCAGGAAAGGTCCTTAGGACCTCTACCATAGGAAAGCTCCTATCGTTGTAAGATAGACTGATTGATTGATTGTTTGAGGTTTAAGGAAAGGTCCCTAGAACCTCTACGATAGGAAAGCTCCTATCGTTGTAAGATCGACTGGTTGATTGATTATTTGAGGTTTAAGGAAAGGTCCTTAGAACCTCTACGATAGGAAAGCTCCTATCGTTGTAAGATGGACTAATTGATTGATTGTTTGAGGTTTAAGGAAAGGTCCTTAGAACCTCTACGATAGGAAAGCTCCTCTCGTTGTAAGATGGACTGGTTGATTGATTGTTTGAGGTTAAGGAAAGGTCATTAGAACCTCTACGATAGGAAAACTCCTATCGTTGTAAGATGGACTGGTTGATTGATTGTTTGAGGTTTAAGGAAAGGTCCTTAGAACCTCTACGATAGGAAAGCTCCTATCGTTGTAAGATGAATTGGTTGATTGATTGTTTGAGGTTAAGGAAAGGTCCTTAGAACCTCTACGATAGGAAAGCTCCTATCGTTGTAAGATGGACTGATTGATTGATTGTTTAAGGTTTAAGGAAAGGTCCTTAGAACCTCTACGATGGGAAAGCTCCTATCGTTGTAAGATGGAATCGTTACAAGATAGACTGATTGATTGATTGTTTGAGGTTTAAGGAAAGGTCCTTAGAACCTCTACGATAGTAAAGCTCCTATCGTTGTAAGATGGACTGGTTGATTGATTGTTTGAGGTTTAAGGAAAGGTCCTTAGAACCTCTACGATAGGAAAGCTCCTATCGTTGTAAGATGGACTGGTTGATTGATTGTTTGAGGTTTAAGGAAAGGTCCTTAGAACCTCTACGATAGGAAAGCTCCCATCGTTCTAAGATGGATTGGTTGATTGATTGTTTGAGGTTAAGGAAAGGTCATTAGAACCTCTACGATAGGAAAGCTCCTATCGTTGTAAGATGGACTGGCTGATTGATTGTTTGAGGTTTAAGGAAAGGTCCTTAGAACCTCTACGATAGGAAAGCTCCTATCGTTGTAAGATGGATTGGTTGATTGATTGTTTGAGGTTAAGGAAAGGTCATTAGAACCTCTACGATAGGAAAGCTCCTATCGTTGTAAGATGGACTGGTTGATTGATTCTTTGAGGTTTAAGGAAAGGTCCTTAGAATCTCTACGATAGGAAAGCTCCTATCGTTGTACGATGGACTGGTTGATTGATTGTTTGAGGTTTAAGGAAAGGTCCTTAGAACCTCTACGATAGGAAAGCTCCTATCGTTGTAAGATGGACTGGTTGATTGATTGTTTGAGGTTTAAGGAAAGGTCCTTAGAACCTCTACGATAGGAAAGCTCCTATCGTTGTAAGATGGACTGATTGATTGATTGTTTGAGGTTTAAGGAAAGCTCCTTAGAACCTCTACGATAGGAAAGCTCCTATCGTTGTAAGATGGACTGATTGATTGATTGTTTGAGGTTTAAGGAAAGGTCCTTAGAACCTCTACGATAGGAAAGCTCCTATCGTTGTAAGATGGACTGATTGATTGATTGTTTGAGGTTTAAGGAAAGGTCCTTAGAACCTCTACGATAGGAAAGCTCCTATCGTTGTAAGATGGACTGGTTGATTGATTGTTTGAGGTTTAGGGAAAGGTCCTTAGAACCTCTACGATAGGAATGCTCCTATCGTTGTAAGATGGACTGGTTGATTGATTGTTTGAGGTTTAAGGAAAGGTCCTTAGAACCTCTACGATAGGAATGCTCCTATCGTTGTAAGATGGACTGATTGATTGATTGTTTAAGCTTTAAGGAAAGGTCCTTAGAACCTCTACGATAGGAAAGCTCCTATCGTTGTAAGATGGACTGGTTGATTGATTGTTTGAGGTTTAAGGAAAGGTCCTTAGATCCTCTACGATAGGAAAGCTCCTATCGTTGTAAGATGGATTGGTTGATTGATTGTTTGAGGTTAAGGAAAAGTCATTAGAACCTCTACGATAGGAAAGCTCTTATCGTTGTTAGATGGACTGGTTGATTGATTGTTTGAGGTTAAGGAAACGTCATTAGAACCTCTACGATAGGAAAGCTCCTATCGTTGTAAGATGGACTGGTTGATTGATTGTTTGAGGTTAAGGAACTCTCCTTGAACCTCGACGATAGGAACTTTCCTATCGTTGAAAGTAAAATTGATTGATTGATATTTTTTTTTTTTTAGGTTTAAGGAATTCTTCTTAAAACCTCTGCGATAGGAACTCTCCTATCGTTGATAAAAATTGATTGATTTCAAGACAAAGGTTCCATCCTTAGAACCCCGATCGAAATTTATATGAAAGGAATTGAAATTGGAATAATTTTCTTCGAAAGTGTGGATCTTCATAATAGGCGAGTGCAAAAATTTAGACTTCGATAAGATGAGTGAGTCGTGATGATGACAATAACACTGACAAATTATGTAAAGGGAACGGATATTTGGAATCAATATTCAAGGTTCATCTAATATTTTCTTCAGTAAATATAGATTCCCTTGTGAGATATGTCATCCAAATAAGGTTAAAGCTTAACTACCCCAAAATGTTATGCCTAGTAGACCTAATAGGATGCGTCTCAAGAGTAATAAAAATTACTCTTTACTCAGACATTCCAACCTAAAGGCATTGTCCCATGGTTTTAATATCAGCATGGACGAAATTATCTTATAAGATAAAGAAATTCCCTGAAAAGAAAAACTGAAACACGAAAGAAAATGCTGATAATAAAACTAAAGGACAAGAAAAACGGATCGGATCGCTTCTTCTTCCACAATACTTCAACAGGGTAAGTAGAGGACAATTATGGGATCAAACTGGTCGGGAAAGACTGTCGTGTCCAGTCTATCTGAATCATTGCTGGATCTGGTTCAGGAACAAAAGCTTGCATTTTATCTAGCAATTCTTCAGCAGTTGTTGCGGATATTATGATTCGTCGTGCTACTCTTGATATGAAATTCTTCTGCATAGCATAATCCACAAAAGCTATCAGACCTGTAAAGAAATTGTTAACATTCTGTGGCAACGTCGGCTTTTTGGGAGTCGCCACCAATCGGTTTTTGCTCAGGTCGATTGGACACCTAAAATATGGTCTGCGAGAGTTCGGGGGTTCGGGAGTACGGTTACGTTAAAACAACTTTGTTAAAACGCCCAAAAATTGGTACCTTAGTTGATTTTAATTTTGTTTTGCTTTGCTTTTAAAAAATATTCAGTTAATTTTCAAACTAGAAATTTTAACTGAATTAATTGGATGTGGATTTTTAAATTAATACGGGTTTTAAAAGTCTTTGGTAATTAATTTGTATAAAATTTAATATTTCCGAACCATGGACTCTGCCGAGTCACCCGGACACGGAATTTGACGAAATTTTAAATAATTTAATCCATATCGTAAATATGGATTTTTATCTTTGTATTTATTTTTATTCAATTAAAAAAAAGTTGATATTTTCTAAACCGTAGATCCTGCAGGATCATGCGGATATGGAAATTAATTTAATATTTTATTAATTTTTTTTAATATTTTTAATATTTTAATATTTTGTTGTTATTTTTTTTACTCTTCTTAAATTGTTAATTACTATTACTTTTAAAGAAATTGATTGAATTTCTTTAATGTTTTCTTTAAAAGAAATAAATAAAAATATGTAATCCAAAAATAATAAAAGATGGTTGGCTTTTTTTTTTATTAAAAATTGCTTTTTTTGTTAGATATACAAATGAAGTTAATTATTCACATAAAAAAAAACTTCTTTTTTTGTTATTATTTTATTTTTTATTTATTATTTTTTTCTTATGGTTAAAGGTGAAATAAGTGAAATAAGTTTTAACCATCTACATAATTAAAATTTGCATAAGTTAAGTAAAGGAACATTAAAAGAAAATAAAGTGGGGCTTTTTTACCATCCACTTAAAAATTGCAGAAATTAAATAACATGTGCAAATAAATAAATAAATAAACAAATAAAAATCACATAAAGTAAATAAAGGAAAGTTAAAGATCAATAAATAGTAAACAAATAAATAAAGTGCGGCTTTTTGGCCATCCACTAAAAGAATTAAATAGGAGGTATAACCTTTCATCAATTATAAAAGTTAGCAAAAGTTAGTAAAATTAGATGTTAATAACAACAATAATAATAAAAGTTAGTAAAGTTAGTAAGTTAATAATGATAATAACAATAACAATAAAAGTTAGTTATGTTAGCAATTAATAATAATAATAACAATAAAAGTTAGTATGGTTAGTAAGTTAGTGAGTTAATAATAGTAACAACAATAATAATAAAGGTTAGTGATAATAACAACAATAAATAATAGATAAACAAATAAATATTAAAAGAGTTATTAATTAGTTTTTCTTTCTGCAAGGACAAAAGAAAAGGTTAGTGAACAAAGTGAGAGAAATTGAAAAGATAAAGGACTAAAGCTGAGTTTTACCCTTTAAAACAAAAATTTGAACTTTTCTGTTACAGAGAAACGGGTGCGACGGACGCGGGCGGGCGCGCCGGAAGGAAAGAGAAGGGGAGGAGAGGAGGAGGAGAAAGGGCAGGGGCAGGGGCCTGAGGCGACGGGGCGAGGGAGAAAGGGGAGGCTGACACGGCGGAGGGAAGGGACGCGGCGACGGCGTGGTGAGGCGAGAGGAGGGCCGGCGAGGTCGGACGGGAGTGAAGGAAACGAAAGGGGCAAGATGGCTAAAGCGTCAAACGGCCAAACTTTTGAGATTTTCTGGGCAGAGGGAGGAGAGGCTAGGGACTAAGACTGCGATTTTCCCCTTTTTTTTAAAAAAATAGCTCTAAGCTTTGTTTCTATTTTTTTCTGTCCTTCTTTCTGTGTTAACACACAGATTTGGACCCCTATTTATAGGGGAAGGGGTGCTGGACTGTTCATAATTAAAAATTAATTAAATTCAAACTTATCTTTTAATTTGGTAAAATGACAGTTTCAGTCCTTTACGTCTCTCAGACTCTGGATAAGTTCCTGAAGCTTCCGATTTTGACAATTTTGTCGTTTTCTGTTAATTGGGGCCAGAACGGTTATGCTGGCCCCAAATTGATGTGACAAACTACCAAATGCTCCTGGAACTTTCAGATTTTGTCAATTCTTCCCGAGACTTCTCAATTTTGTCATTTTTACCTCAAACTTTTTAATTTTGTCATTTTTATGGAGTTTTCTTTTTTCTTTCAAACATACACATATACACACATATATCATTTTAAATCAAATCTTCACAAAACAAAACAAAAATGTATTTTAAACTAATCAACTTAATTAAAATTTTTCAGTAATATAATAATAATAAAGTATATATTTTTTCTAATTAATTTTTTTTAGTTTAATTTTTTTAATGGTCGGACAAAATTGGGTGTCAACAGCTGCCCCCCTTTGCATGCTTCATGGGACATGATGCAAGCAAAGTCGTTACCAAATCTCGTCCGACTTAGCTAGGCATTGAGAACCTTCTCGCCGCCTAAATCATAAGGTTAAGGAATCTTCCTTGGAACCTCTACGATAAAAACTCTCTTATCGTTGAAGAAAAACTGATGATTGATTGTTTGAAGTTTAAAGAACTCTCCTTAGAATCTCGACGATAGGAACTCTCCTATCGTTGAAAGTTTGAGGTTAAGGGCCCTACCTTAGAACCTCTGCGATAAGAACTCTCTTATCGTTTAAGAAAAATTGATGATTGATTGCTTGAGGTTTAAAGAACTCTCCTTAGAACCTCAACGATAGGAACTCTTCTATCGTTGAAAGTTTGAGGTTAAGGGCCCTACCTTAGAACCTCTGCGATAAGAACTCTCTTATCGTTTAAGAAAAATTGATGATTGATTGCTTGAGGTTTAAGGAACTCTCCTTAGAACCTCAACGATAGGAACTCTTCTATCGTTGAAAGTTTGAGGTTAAGGGCCCTACCTTAGAACCTCTGCGATAAGAACTCTCTTATCGTTTAAAGAAAAATTGATGATTGATTGTTTGAGGTTTAAGGAACTCTCCTTAGAACCTCGACGATAGGAACTCTCCTATCATTGAAAGTTTGAGGTTAAGGGCCCTACCTTAGAACCTCTGCGATAAGAACTCTCTTATCGTTTAAAGAAAAATTGATGATTGATTGTTTGAGGTTTAAGGAACTCTCCTTAGAACCTCGACGATAGGAACCCTCCTATCGTTGAAAGTTTGAGGTTAAGGGCCCTATCTTAGAACCTCTGCGATAAGAACTCTCTTATCGTTTAAAGAAAAATTGATGATTGATTGTTTGAGGTTTAAGGAACTCTCCTTAGAACCTCGACGATAGGAACTCTCCTATCGTTGAAAGTTTGAGGTTAAGGGCCCTACCTTAGAACCTCTGCGATAAGAACTCTCTTATCGTTTAAGAAAAATTGATGATTGATTGTTTGAGGTTTAAGGAACTCTTCTTAGAACCTCGACGATAGGAACTCTCCTATCATTGAAAGTTTGAGGTTAAGGGCCCTACCTTAGAACCTCTGCGATAAGAACTCTCTTATCGTTTAAAGAAAAATTGATGATTGATTGTTTGAGGTTTAAGGAACTCTCCTTAGAACCTCGACGATAGGAACCCTCCTATCGTTGAAAGTTTGAGGTTAAGGGCCCTACCTTAGAACCTCTGCGATAAGAACTCTCTTATCGTTTAAAGAAAAATTGATGATTGATTGTTTGAGGTTTAAGGAACTCTCCTTAGAACCTCGACAATAGGAACTCTCCTATCGTTGAAAGTTTGAGGTTAAGGGCCCTACCTTAGAACCTCTGCGATAAGAACTCTCTTATCGTTTAAGAAAAATTGATGATTGATTGTTTGACGTTTAAGGAACTCTCCGTAGAACCTCGACGATAGGAACTCTCCTATCATTGAAAGTTTGAGGTTAAGGGCCCTACCTTAGAACCTCTGCGATAAGAACTCTCTTATCATTTAAAGAAAAATTGATGATTGATTGTTTAAGGTTTAAGGAACTCTCCTTAGAACCTCGACGATAGGAACTCTCCTATCATTGAAAGTTTGAGGTTAAGGGCCCTACCTTAGAACCTCTGCGATAAGAACTCTCTTATCGTTTAAAGAAAAATTGATGATTGATTGTTTGAGGTTTAAGGAACTCTCCTTAGAACCTCGACGATAGGAACTCTCCTATCGTTGAAAGTTTGAGGTTAAGGGCCTTACCTTAGAACCTCTGCGATAAGAACTCTCTTATCGTTTAAGAAAAATTGATGATTGATTGTTTGAGGTTTAAGGAACTCTCCTTAGAACCTCGACGATAGGAACTCTCTTATCGTTAAAAGTTTGAGGTTAAGGGCCCTACCTTAGAACCTCTGCGATAAGAACTCTCTTATCGTTTAAAGAAAAATTGATGATTGATTGTTTGAGGTTTAAGGAACTCTCCTTAGAACCTCGACGATAAGAACTCTCCTATCGTTGAAAGTTTGAGGTTAAGGGCCCTACCTTAGAACCTCTGCGATAAGAACTCTCTTATCGTTTAAGAAAAATTGATGATTGATTGTTTGAGGTTTAAGGAACTCTCCTTAGAACCTCGACGATAGGAACTCTCCTATCGTTGAAAGTTTGAGGTTAAGGGCCCTACCTTAGAACCTCTGCGATAAGAACTCTCTTATCGTTTAAGAAAAATTGATGATTGATTGCTTGAGGTTTAAAGAACTCTCCTTAGAACCTCAACGATAGGAACTCTTCTATCGTTGAAAGTTTGAGGTTAAGGGCCCTACCTTAGAACCTCTGCGATAAGAACTCTCTTATCGTTTAAGAAAAATTGATGATTGATTGCTTGAGGTTTAAGGAACTCTCCTTAGAACCTCAACGATAGGAACTCTTCTATCGTTGAAAGTTTGAGGTTAAGGGCCCTACCTTAGAACCTCTGCGATAAGAACTCTCTTATCGTTTAAAGAAAAATTGATGATTGATTGTTTGAGGTTTAAGGAACTCTCCTTAGAACCTCGACGATAGGAACTCTCCTATCATTGAAAGTTTGAGGTTAAGGGCCCTACCTTAGAACCTCTGCGATAAGAACTCTCTTATCGTTTAAAGAAAAATTGATGATTGATTGTTTGAGGTTTAAGGAACTCTCCTTAGAACCTCGACGATAGGAACCCTCCTATCGTTGAAAGTTTGAGGTTAAGGGCCCTATCTTAGAACCTCTGCGATAAGAACTCTCTTATCGTTTAAAGAAAAATTGATGATTGATTGTTTGAGGTTTAAGGAACTCTCCTTAGAACCTCGACGATAGGAACTCTCCTATCGTTGAAAGTTTGAGGTTAAGGGCCCTACCTTAGAACCTCTGCGATAAGAACTCTCTTATCGTTTAAGAAAAATTGATGATTGATTGTTTGAGGTTTAAGGAACTCTTCTTAGAACCTCGACGATAGGAACTCTCCTATCATTGAAAGTTTGAGGTTAAGGGCCCTACCTTAGAACCTCTGCGATAAGAACTCTCTTATCGTTTAAAGAAAAATTGATGATTGATTGTTTGAGGTTTAAGGAACTCTCCTTAGAACCTCGACGATAGGAACCCTCCTATCGTTGAAAGTTTGAGGTTAAGGGCCCTACCTTAGAACCTCTGCGATAAGAACTCTCTTATCGTTTAAAGAAAAATTGATGATTGATTGTTTGAGGTTTAAGGAACTCTCCTTAGAACCTCGACAATAGGAACTCTCCTATCGTTGAAAGTTTGAGGTTAAGGGCCCTACCTTAGAACCTCTGCGATAAGAACTCTCTTATCGTTTAAGAAAAATTGATGATTGATTGTTTGACGTTTAAGGAACTCTCCGTAGAACCTCGACGATAGGAACTCTCCTATCATTGAAAGTTTGAGGTTAAGGGCCCTACCTTAGAACCTCTGCGATAAGAACTCTCTTATCATTTAAAGAAAAATTGATGATTGATTGTTTAAGGTTTAAGGAACTCTCCTTAGAACCTCGACGATAGGAACTCTCCTATCATTGAAAGTTTGAGGTTAAGGGCCCTACCTTAGAACCTCTGCGATAAGAACTCTCTTATCGTTTAAAGAAAAATTGATGATTGATTGTTTGAGGTTTAAGGAACTCTCCTTAGAACCTCGACGATAGGAACTCTCCTATCGTTGAAAGTTTGAGGTTAAGGGCCTTACCTTAGAACCTCTGCGATAAGAACTCTCTTATCGTTTAAGAAAAATTGATGATTGATTGTTTGAGGTTTAAGGAACTCTCCTTAGAACCTCGACGATAGGAACTCTCTTATCGTTAAAAGTTTGAGGTTAAGGGCCCTACCTTAGAACCTCTGCGATAAGAACTCTCTTATCGTTTAAAGAAAAATTGATGATTGATTGTTTGAGGTTTAAGGAACTCTCCTTAGAACCTCGACGATAAGAACTCTCCTATCGTTGAAAGTTTGAGGTTAAGGGCCCTACCTTAGAACCTCTGCGATAAGAACTCTCTTATCGTTTAAGAAAAATTGATGATTGATTGTTTGAGGTTTAAGGAACTCTCCTTAGAACCTCGACGATAGGAACTCTCCTATCGTTGAAAGTTTGAGGTTAAGGGCCCTACCTTAGAACCTCTGCGATAAGAACTCTCTTATCGTTTAAGAAAAATTGATGATTGATTGCTTGAGGTTTAAAGAACTCTCCTTAGAACCTCAACGATAGGAACTCTTCTATCGTTGAAAGTTTGAGGTTAAGGGCCCTACCTTAGAACCTCTGCGATAAGAACTCTCTTATCGTTTAAGAAAAATTGATGATTGATTGCTTGAGGTTTAAGGAACTCTCCTTAGAACCTCAACGATAGGAACTCTTCTATCGTTGAAAGTTTGAGGTTAAGGGCCCTACCTTAGAACCTCTGCGATAAGAACTCTCTTATCGTTTAAAGAAAAATTGATGATTGATTGTTTGAGGTTTAAGGAACTCTCCTTAGAACCTCGACGATAGGAACTCTCCTATCATTGAAAGTTTGAGGTTAAGGGCCCTACCTTAGAACCTCTGCGATAAGAACTCTCTTATCGTTTAAAGAAAAATTGATGATTGATTGTTTGAGGTTTAAGGAACTCTCCTTAGAACCTCGACGATAGGAACCCTCCTATCGTTGAAAGTTTGAGGTTAAGGGCCCTATCTTAGAACCTCTGCGATAAGAACTCTCTTATCGTTTAAAGAAAAATTGATGATTGATTGTTTGAGGTTTAAGGAACTCTCCTTAGAACCTCGACGATAGGAACTCTCCTATCGTTGAAAGTTTGAGGTTAAGGGCCCTACCTTAGAACCTCTGCGATAAGAACTCTCTTATCGTTTAAGAAAAATTGATGATTGATTGTTTGAGGTTTAAGGAACTCTTCTTAGAACCTCGACGATAGGAACTCTCCTATCATTGAAAGTTTGAGGTTAAGGGCCCTACCTTAGAACCTCTGCGATAAGAACTCTCTTATCGTTTAAAGAAAAATTGATGATTGATTGTTTGAGGTTTAAGGAACTCTCCTTAGAACCTCGACGATAGGAACCCTCCTATCGTTGAAAGTTTGAGGTTAAGGGCCCTACCTTAGAACCTCTGCGATAAGAACTCTCTTATCGTTTAAAGAAAAATTGATGATTGATTGTTTGAGGTTTAAGGAACTCTCCTTAGAACCTCGACAATAGGAACTCTCCTATCGTTGAAAGTTTGAGGTTAAGGGCCCTACCTTAGAACCTCTGCGATAAGAACTCTCTTATCGTTTAAGAAAAATTGATGATTGATTGTTTGACGTTTAAGGAACTCTCCGTAGAACCTCGACGATAGGAACTCTCCTATCATTGAAAGTTTGAGGTTAAGGGCCCTACCTTAGAACCTCTGCGATAAGAACTCTCTTATCATTTAAAGAAAAATTGATGATTGATTGTTTAAGGTTTAAGGAACTCTCCTTAGAACCTCGACGATAGGAACTCTCCTATCATTGAAAGTTTGAGGTTAAGGGCCCTACCTTAGAACCTCTGCGATAAGAACTCTCTTATCGTTTAAAGAAAAATTGATGATTGATTGTTTGAGGTTTAAGGAACTCTCCTTAGAACCTCGACGATAGGAACTCTCCTATCGTTGAAAGTTTGAGGTTAAGGGCCTTACCTTAGAACCTCTGCGATAAGAACTCTCTTATCGTTTAAGAAAAATTGATGATTGATTGTTTGAGGTTTAAGGAACTCTCCTTAGAACCTCGACGATAGGAACTCTCTTATCGTTAAAAGTTTGAGGTTAAGGGCCCTACCTTAGAACCTCTGCGATAAGAACTCTCTTATCGTTTAAAGAAAAATTGATGATTGATTGTTTGAGGTTTAAGGAACTCTCCTTAGAACCTCGACGATAAGAACTCTCCTATCGTTGAAAGTTTGAGGTTAAGGGCCCTACCTTAGAACCTCTGCGATAAGAACTCTCTTATCGTTTAAGAAAAATTGATGATTGATTGTTTGAGGTTTAAGGAACTCTCCTTAGAACCTCGACGATAGGAACTCTCCTATCGTTGAAAGTTTGAGGTTAAGGGCCCTACCTTAGAACCTCTGCGATAAGAACTCTCTTATCGTTTAAAGAAAAATTGATGATTGATTTCGAGGCTAAGGAGCTTTCCTTAGGACCTCAGTGATGAAAATTGATTGTTTTCGAGGCAAAGGTTCCATCCTTAAAACCCGACGATAGGAGCAGTCCTACCGTTGAATGAAAATTGATTGTTCTTCGAGGCAAAGGTTCTATCCTTAAAACCCCGATGATGAAAATTGATTGTTTTCGAGGCAAAGGTTCCATCCTTAAAACCCCGATGATGAAAATTGATTGTTTTCGAGGCAAAGGTTCCATCCTTAAAACCCCGATAATGAAAATTGATTTTGAGGCTAAGGAGCTTTCCTTAGGACCTCGAGCGAAATTTATATGAAAGCAATTGAAATTGGAATAATTTTCTTCGAAATTGTGAATTTTCATAATAGGCGAGTGCAAAAATTTAGACTTCGATAAAATGAGTGAATTTTGATGATGACAATAACACTGACAAATTATGTAAAGGGAACGGATGTTTGGAATCAATATTCAAGGTTCATCTAATATTTTCTTCAGTAAATATAGATTTCCTTGTGAGATATGTCATCCAAATAAGGTTAAAGCTTAACTACCACAAAATGTTATGCCTAGTAGACCTAATAGGATGCGTCTCAAAAGTAATAAAAATTACTCTTTACTCAGCCATTCCAACCTAAAGGCATTGTCGCATGGTTTTAATATCAGCATGGACGAAACTATCTTATAAGATAACAAAATTCCCTGAAAAAAAAAACTGAAATACGAAAGAAAATGCTGATAATAAAACTAAAGGACAAGAAAAACGGATCGGATCGCTTCTTCTTCCACAATACTTCAACAGGCCAGGTAAAGGGCAATTATGGGACGGAACTGGTTGGGAAAGACTGTCGTGCCCAGTCTATTTGGATCATCGCTGGATCTGGTTCAGGAACAAAAGCTTGCATTTTATCTAGCAATTCTTCAGCAGTTGTTGGGGATATTATGATTCGTCGTGCCACCTCAGGGATAAACTTCTGCTTCACAGCACGATTCATAAAAGATAATAGACCTGCGAAGAAATAGTTAACATTTAACAGCCCAATGGGTTTTTGATGCAAATTAAGTTGGGCCATGGAAGCGATTTAGAAGACTTCTCCTAATGTGCCAAAGCCACCTGGTAGAGCGATAAAAGCATCAGCATTAAAAAGCATTTGTAATAAGCCCTCTTGCAGATTTTTAACCACTAGCTCTTCTCCAATCGTGCCCCCAGAAACCGATTTCAGAGATGCAGGGATAATACCCAAAACCTGGCTTCCTCCTAAAGATGCTGCTGATGCTACAGCTCCCATTAATCCGACACTACCTCCTCCATAAACTAAGTGTATTTTTCGCTCAGCTAATACACTACCCAAATGGTTGGCAACCTTTAAGTACTCTTTATCTTCTCCAGGAAAAGCTCCAGAAAATACACAAATACTTCGGGGTTTACGAGTGGAGGTTTTCTCCATTCCTATCCCATGTGAGAAAAGAAGAAAAGAGAATATATTTATAGAGATGAAAAGATAAAGTAATAATTTTTATTTTCAAGAATGGATACATTATTGCCAGCTATTCACAGTAGTCACGAGTATGACTCTGGTCAGGTATGGGTACACTATCGTTAAAAGAAGAGGAAAATTTTCAAAATAGCTGCTAGCATGTACAGTAGTCACTACTGTAGCTTACGTCAGGAGTAGGTACGTGATTGCTGGAAGAGAAGGAAAATTTCAAAAGTGGCAGCTATATACAGTAGTCATAACTGTATCTCATGTCAGGAGTGGGTACATTATTGGGAGGATAATTTCAAAAGCGACAGCTAGCATGTACAGTAATCGTGACTTTGGTTCACGTCTTCCACTGATTTTGTATCCAGTAACGGCTTCAATGCCTTCTATGAATTGGCGATTTGCATCCCATCCAGTTTTCTCACAAATTGGCAAACTGGGTCGTTTAAAGTCAGATTCCCAAGACTATAACGATCTCGTTCTTTTTGGAGAATTATCCATAATCCAACAATCTCAAATTGCACTATTCCGCAAGAATGCGCTTCAAGAACCTCTCGAATATCTTCTAGAGATTCCTTACGCAAGCCATTCTTAATGAATCTTATTCTATCATTACGATTTCTGGTGATCACTCCTGGAGAACGACATTTATTGCCGCAAATCCACCATCCACAATTATGACAAACGCCTAGCCTCTTTGCTCTTCTTTTTTTGGCATAAGCGCTTTTACCAAAGCCGGGCATACGGGGAAAGAACGCTTCTGGAACTTCACCAGCTGAACGAACCTTAGCTTCGATTAGCCACCGCACATTATCAAGAATGCCTTTGTGCATAAATACTCTGAATCGTTCACATCTAGCTTGATAAATCTTTTTAAGAACATTTATTGGGAAGGAAGGAAAATACTTTCGTAGGGCGGAAAGAGAAGACTCCATTGATGAAGGAGGTATTTAAGAGAAGAAAAAAATTAGTGATTGTAGGAAACGGAAATAACTAACACATATTTATAGTGATGAAAGAGATAATGCGTTAATTACACTTGCAGAAGCAAGTACATTATTGTCAAAAGAAAAGACAAATGAGAGCTTATATGTACAGCAATCATGACTGTGGCTCTCATCTTCCACTGATTTATGTCTAGTAACGGCATTAACGGCTTCTATGAGTCGAGGATTTGCTTTCCATCCAGTTTTCTTACAAGCTGGCAAACAGGGTCGTTTACAGTCACATTCCCAAGACTGTAACGGTCTCGTTCTTTATGGTAAGTCCTTCATAAACCGATAATTTCACCTTGCACTTTTCCACAAGAATGCGTTTCAAGAGTCTCTCGGATATTTTCCAGAGATTCCTTACGCAGGCCATTCTTAATGAATTTTCTTTTATCTTCACGATTTATGGAGATGTATCCTAAAGAGCGACATTTAGTATTACAATTCCATCGCCCACATTTATAACACACGCCTAGTCTCTTTGCTCTTCGCCTTTTGGCATAACGGCTTTTACCTAAACCGGGCATGCGGGGCATAAATGCATCTGGAACATCACCAGCCGAACGGACCTTAGCTTCAATTATCCACTTCACATTGTCAGGAACGCCCTTGCGTATAAGAACTCTGATTCTTTCACATCTAGCATGGTAGATCTTTTTAAGAACATTTATTGGAAGAGAAGGAAAGTACTTTCGCAGGGTAGAAAGAGTAGAATCCATTGATGAAAGAAGAATTTAATGGATGAGGGAAAGGACTCTGAAACAACCGACTTTGGAAGTTACGGAGTATCGTATCCGCTGCTTAATCGGAAAGAAGAACATGCATTTATAGTGATGAAAGGATAACGTGTCGATTACACTTATGGGAGTAAGTACATTATTGTCAAAAGAAAATGTAAATTTTCCAAATATGACAAATTGTATGTACAATAATTGTGACTGTGGCTCACATCTTCCACTGGCTTTACGTCCAGTAACGGCATTAACGGCTTCTATGAGTCGAGGATTTGCTTGTCATCCAGTTTTCTTACAAGCTGGAAAACAGGGTCGTTTAAAGTCAGATTCCCGGGACTGTAACGATCTCGTTCTTCATGAAAAATGCTCCATAAACTGAGAAGTTCACGTTGCACTGATCCACAAGAATGCGTCTCAAGAGTCAATTGGATATCATCCAATGAGTCCTTACTCAGGCCATTCTTGATGAATCGTATTTTACCTTCTCGATTATCGGAGATCATTCCTAAAGAACGACATTTAGTATTACAAGTCCACCGTCCACATTTATGGCAGACTTGTAACCTTTTCGCTCTTCGCTTTTTGGCATAAGAGCTTTTGCCTATACCAGGCATGTGAGACACAAATGCCTCTGGGATTTCACCTGCCAAATGAACCTTGGCTTCGATTAACCACCGCACATCTTCAGGGATTCCTTTGTGCATTAGAACTCTTAATCGTTCACAGCGAACTTGGTAGATCTTTTTGAGAATGTTCATTGGGAGAGAAGGAAAATATTTTCGTAAGACAGAAAGAGTAGGATCCATTTTCTAGAGGGAAGTAAAAGAAAGAAGAGAGGAAAGAATCAGTTATTATGGGCAACTGAGAGAACCGACTTGAGAGTCACGGAGTACCGTATCCGCCGTTTAACCGGAAAAGTAGATCCTACTTCATTTTGATGTGATAGATATTTTTTATCTTGGATATTCCATCGAGCTGACGTTGATCCAGTCCTCGACTATTGAATCCATTGTCCGCTTTTGACAAAGTTTCGACGACAATATTTCTTGATGTCTGCCTTATCTTTGACCACAGCTATTTCTTATCTTGGATGCTGCTAAGCTGGCGTCAATCCTATCCTTCCAGGTGTAGTCTCGATTATTGAATCAATTGCCAGGCTTTTGACATATTGTCTACTTTATCCTTGAATTCCTGATGTGGGTTGGTCCCGCATATTAGCTGTGTATCCAGTGATAGATTGGTAAGAGCTGATGACATTGAGATCTCAGCTTATACTGCTGAAACTGTGCCGTGGATGTGCTTCCCATTTGGTTCCTATCATGTAAAAGTCATGCATGCATGATGTGAAATGTATGAATGCAAAGCATGCGTAACTGATGGTATTCTTTTATTTTGGATCTAGTTCTTCATGTCTTTGCTTTATTGGATCTTCTTTGTGATTGCCTTCTTGGACTATCATTGACCTCTTTATGCTTTCCAGCTTTTGTTCACTGCCTCAAAAGCCCAACTCTTTTCAAAATCCTCTTTCTTTGACTTGTTCTTTGAATTTTGGCCTCAATTTCTTTAAAGTTGGCCCGCCTCATAATTTATATCTCTTCAAATACTCATCCCTTGTCATGGATTTCATACTATCAAAGGCTTTACTTTTAATGTCTGTCCTTTTTCTTGTGTCCGGGCTGACACATACTTATCCCCATGTTATAATCTGAATGATTGCTCTTCCTTGAGCTCAAGTTTTGATCCATAAGACTTGCCCCCTTGTCTATTGAACTTCTTTGTTGGCAGTACTCCTCTTATGTTTCGTAGAAACTACTTTGCCCCCCTGAATATGGTGTTTATGTGGATAAAAGGTATCACCTCGCCTTTGATTTAACAGAAGGTCGAGCATTTCTAGACCTTTGTGCTGGCACTTGATCGTAAATTTCTCTTACAAGAACCACATCTTATTAAAGAAAGACTCAAGCTATCTCCTCACTTTTAAGTCTACATACATTAATGAATAATGGTTTGGCCTTAAAGAAAAACTTTCATCAATTTGCAAAGCTTGACAAAGTAATTTACGGTCTTTGTTTTTAATTAAAATATCCTGTCATTCTTCCCTTTCCAACTCGAAGACATAAACTGTGCAAGACAATAAGGTATAAACATGATTCACAAGGATAGCCTTTTAGCTGAATGAGGATGATATCGAGAGGTAACTGTTAGGCGTGAGGAAAATTAAGTTTGAATGTTTTTTTTTGTTTTGTTGCAGTCTTTTAGCTGAATGAGAATGATATTAAGAGGTAAATATTAGGTCTGAGTAAAGTTAAGTTTGAGTGGTGTGAAAGAAGGGTCTTTTAATACTACTCGTGAGCAGTATTAAATAAGGTAGAAGCATGATTCACAATGATAGTCTTTTAACTGAATGAGGATGTTCAGTCTGAGGAAAGTTAAGTTTAAGTGGTGTGGGAGAAGGGTCTTTTAATACTACTCGTGAGCAAATTTGATTATGGTGAAAAACTCAATAGTGATGACCTCAACTTGCCACTCTTTCCAGAAAGTTAGACCTCATCTATTGCCCCCAACTATTGTGATCTTTATGCATGCTTGGTTTGAGGGTTGCTTTTGTGTTCTAAACCGCCTTTGCAGGTTTTCAGTCTAGAATCCATAGCTCACTTTTTTTTTTCTTTCTGTTGCTCTAACTTGAGCCTCTTTTCTTTTCTTTGTTTTTTTTGTTTTATTTTTATTTTTTTTTTCTTTGTTTCCCTTTCCTTTTTTTTTTTGTGAGCTATGGTGATGACATACTTGATAACTCTCTTGAAGTGGGATGACTCAAGTGGCCTTGCTTGCTCGTGCTTGTTCTCAGTCCTTTTTGGTTTTGAATTTTCTCTTGTTGCCTTTTGATGGAAGGGATGAACTTCTCTTTCTTTTCGGAGTTTGTGTTACAGAGAACCGAGATCATAGTCTTCTTGAAATGAGATGATTCAAGTGGCCTTACTTGCTTGTGTTTGCTCTCAGTCTCTTTTTTTTTTTTTTTGAATTTTCCCTTGTTGGCTTTTTGATGGAAGGGATGAACTTTTTCCCTTTTTTTTTTGGAGTTTGTGTTATGGAGAACCGAGATCATAGCCTTCTTGAAGTGAGATGACTCAAGTGGCTTTATTTGCTTCTCAGTCTCTCTTTTTTTTTGGATTTTTTTTTTGGATTTTCCCTTTAATGGCTTTTTGATGGAAGGGATGAACTTTTTCTTTTCAGAGTTTGTGCTGCGGAAAACTGAGAACTTTTTTTTTTTTTTTAGCATTTATGAGAATTGGGAGGCCACTGAAGTCATTTAATATGAGAGCTACCTTGTTTGGAAACTAACTCCAAACTTCTTGCAAGGATGTTAATAACCACTGTGAATTCTTTTTGAGGGTTGAGGTGCAACATATGAAATCCTTCTTACTAGATTTGGCAGCACTTTCAAGATCATTACTATCAAATTTCCCTTAAGTTTTTATTTTCACCCACGAGTAGTATCATTTAGAAAGCAAAGTATGATAGCAATAATGGATAGTATAATGGAAAGGAGTGAGAGATGGATGTAAAAACGGAATTTTTGGTAAGAAGTGGTGGAATGTGTAGGTGTAATAATTGAATTTTTGGTAAAAATTGGTAGAATGTGTAGAAGTAATAATGGGATTAAAAAGTGGTAGAATGCACACGCAACATCTTTTTGTTAGAGAACAAAAAGAATTACCAGTTTTCGAAAAGTAAAGTGTGATGGCAATAATGGATAGTATAATGGCAAAGAGTGTAAAAATGGAAAGTAGTAGAATGCACGCATCACATCTTTTTGTTGTACCAGAAAAAGAATAACAGGTGTCCATTTAACAAAGACTACACCCTAGATTCTGGACTAAATCTAGGAGATTTTTACTATTAAATTACTTTTGCAAGCTTTCAAAGATACAAGTTTATTCAAAGGATTCCTGTCATTCAAAAGTGTGTGCGGACTGTTAGGTCAGATTTGACTTGGAGCCCTTCCAAAATTAATGTAATTCCAGCTCAAAATCTTCACTTTCAATTATCAATCACATCATGGCCTAGCAACTTAGACTCGACCAACTGTTGGACCTTGAGTTTCAGCACCACAGACTTTTCAGTTACATTTGGGATTTGGGTCACACCAACTTGGAAGAGAAGGTCACTTGGCCTCTGCTACTGTTGACATAGATGATAGCAGAATGCCTTCTTCAGCAAAGACTGTGATTAACTTTCCTTCAAAAATGAATTTCATTTTTTTGTGTAATGAGGAGGGAATTGCTCCGGCCATATTCTATGTTGGACTCAATATCTGTAAGATGTCTTTTGGTTTGCTCTGCCATTAGTCTTGTTTGGAGTCAAGCTGGATATCGGTGTTGAGGTCCAATTTTACCTTCTTAAAGTGAGATTCATTTTATTAGATTTTACATGTATATGATTGATGCAATGGATGCATGCAATACATAATGAGATTATGTTTTTTATCAAAATTTATATGCACGTGATTGATGTAATGGAATACATGCAATGAGATTATTTTTATCAGATTTTATATACATGTGATTGATGTAATGGATGTATGCAATGAGTGAGCTTGATTATCAACTATTGTGAAACTTCAAGACTTCTAGTTATTATTAAAAAGACCAAAAAGTTAGCATAATTTGATGCGTGGTTTTGATGCATGAAGAATAATTGCACAGAACGGAAGTATAACAAAAGAAAAATAAGGTTATTAACAAGTTAAATAGTAATTAACAACTCATGAAGTATTATGGATAAACAAGTTAAAACCATACGAAGAAAAGTGTAGAGTAACAACACAGCATAACAAGGATATGCTTATGGCGTTGGTAAAATGGTAGAAATTCTATGGTCAGTTCTATGGTTAAGTGGGGAGTTCTATATGCATAAGGTGGCTTATCAAAAAGGCAAGGGATAGTTCCCGAATCCCGTCACTAAATTATAGTGACAGCCCGATTCCTTACCCTCTAGGGTTTATGTAAGGAATGGATTAATTCGAGTCGTAGCTTTTCGTGGGCCCATACAGAGACTAACCGTCTCAGAAGGCAATACACTACTTTGCTACTTTGAAATCGGTGAAGGCTTGGAGACCATGGCCTCTCAAGGACAACAACACCGATTCCGCTTAGAAAGAACGTGTTCGCTTTGAAGAAGCTCGGGTATAGAGCTTCATATTGTGAATGCATAATGCATGTTTACCTAAGTAAATATAACATATAAATCTACATAAATATAAGCAAAACAAATCAAAACAAATCAACTTGTAGGCTCGACTCACTAACGTCGCTTCCCTAGTGGAGTCGCCAAGCTGTGGCAACGTCGGGTTTTTGGGAGTCGCCACCAATCGGTTTTTGCTCAGGTCGATTGGACACCTAAAATATGGTCTGCGAGAGTTCGGGGGTTCGGGAGTACGGTTACGTTAAAACAACTTTGTTAAAACGCCCAAAAATTGGTACCTTAGTTGATTTTAATTTTGTTTTGCTTTGCTTTTAAAAAATATTCAGTTAATTTTCAAACTAGAAATTTTAACTGAATTAATTGGATGTGGATTTTTAAATTAATACGGGTTTTAAAAGTCTTTGGTAATTAATTTGTATAAAATTTAATATTTCCGAACCATGGACTCTGCCGAGTCACCCGGACACGGAATTTGACGAAATTTTAAATAATTTAATCCATATCGTAAATATGGATTTTTATCTTTGTATTTATTTTTATTCAATTAAAAAAAAGTTGATATTTTCTAAACCGTAGATCCTGCCGGATCATCCGGATATGGAAATTAATTTAATATTTTGTTAATTTTTTTTTAATATTTTTAATATTTTAATATTTTGTTGTTATTTTTTTTACTCTTCTTAAATTGTTAATTACTATTACTTTTAAAAAAATTGATTGAATTTCTTTAATGTTTTCTTTAAAAGAAATAAATAAAAATATGTAATCCAAAAATAATAAAAGATGGTTGGCTTTTTTTTATATTAAAAATTGCTTTTTTTGTTAGACATACAAATGAAGTTAATTATTCACATAAAAAAAAACTTCTTTTTTTGTTATTATTTTATTTTTTATTTATTATTTTTTTCTTATAGTTAAAGGTGAAATAAGTGAAATAAGTTTTAACCATCTACATAATTAAAATTTGCATAAGTTAAGTAAAGGAACATTAAAAGAAAATAAAGTGGGGCTTTTTTACCATCCACTTAAAAATTGCAGAAATTAAATAACATGTGCAAATAAATAAATAAATAAACAAATAAAAAGCACATAAAGTAAATAAAGGAAAGTTAAAGATCAATAAATAGTAAACAAATAAATAAAGTGCGGCTTTTTGGCCATCCACTAAAAGAATTAAATATGAGGTATAACCTTTCATCAATTATAAAAGTTAGCAAAAGTTAGTAAAATTAGATGTTAATAACAACAATAATAATAAAAGTTAGTAAAGTTAGTAAGTTAGTAAGTTAATAATGATAATAACAATAACAATAAAAGTTAGTTATGTTAGCAATTAATAATAATAATAACAATAAAAGTTAGTATGGTTAGTAAGTTAGTGAGTTAATAATAGTAACAACAATAATAATAAAGGTTAGTGATAATAACAACAATAAATAATAGATAAACAAATAAATATTAAAAGAGTTATTAATTAGTTTTTCTTTCTGCAAGGACAAAAGAAAAGGTTAGTGACCAAAGTGAGAGAAATTGAAAAGATAAAGGACTAAAGCTGAGTTTTACCCTTTAAAACAAAAATTTGAACTTTTCTGTTACAGAGAAACGGGTGCGACGGACGCGGGCGGGCGCACCGGAAGGAAAGAGAAGGGGAGGAGAGGAGGAGGAGAAAGGGCAGGGGCAGGGGCCTGAGGCGACGGGGCGAGGGAGAAAGGGGAGGCTGACACGGCGGAGGGAAGGGACGCGGCGACGGCGTGGTGAGGCGAGAGGAGGGCCGGCGAGGTCGGACGGGAGTGAAGGAAACGAAAGGGGCAAGATGGCTAAAGCGTCAAACGGCCAAACTTTTGAGATTTTCTGGGCAGAGGGAGGAGAGGCTAGGGACTAAGACTGCGATTTTCCCTTTTTTTAAAAAAAAAATAGCTCTAAGCTTTGTTTCTATTTTTTTCTGTCCTTCTTTCTGTGTTAACACACAAATTTGGACCCCTATTTATAGGGGAAGGGGTACTGGACTGTTCATAATTAAAAATTAATTAAATTCAAACTTATCTTTTAATTTGGTAAAATGACAGTTTCAGTCCTTTACGTCTCTCAGACTCTGGATAAGTTCCTGAAGCTTCCGATTTTGACAATTTTGTCGTTTTCTGTTAATTGGGGCCAGAACGGTTATGCTGGCCCCAAATTGATGTGACAAACTACCAAATGCTCCTGGAACTTTCAGATTTTGTCAATTCTTCCCGAGACTTCTCAATTTTGTCATTTTTACCTCAAACTTTTTAATTTTGTCATTTTTATGGAGTTTTCTTTTTTCTTTCAAACATACACATATACACACATATATCATTTTAAATCAAATCTTCACAAAACAAAACAAAAATGTATTTTAAACTAATCAACTTAATTAAAATTTTTCAGTAATATAATAATAATAAAGTATATATTTTTTTTAATTAATTTTTTTTTAGTTTAATTTTTTTAATGGTCGGACAAAATTGGGTGTCAACACATTCAACAGCCCAATGGGTTTCTTATGCAAATTAAGTTGGGCCATGGAAGCAATTTGAAAGACTTCTCCCAATGTGCTTCAGGAACCTCTCGAATATCTTCTAGAGATTCCTTACGCAAGCCATTCTTAATGAATCTTATTCTATCATTACGATTTCTGGTGATCACTCCTGGAGAACGACATTTATTGCCGCAAATCCACCATCCACAATTATGACAAACGCTTAGCCTTTTTGCTCTTCTTTTTTTGGCATAAGCGCTTTTACCAAAGCCGGGCATACGGGGAAAGAACGCTTCTGGAACTTCACCAGCTGAACGAACCTTAGCTTCGATTAGCCACCGCACATTATCAGGAATGCCTTTGTGCATAAATACTCTGAATCGTTCACATCTAGCGTGATAAATCTTTTTAAGAACATTTATTGGGAAGGAAGGAAAATACTTTCGTAGGGCGGAAAGAGAAGACTCCATTGATGAAGGAGGTATTTAAGAGAAGAAAGAAATTAGTGATTGTAGGAAACGGAAATAACTAACACATATTTATAGTGATGAAAGGGATAATGCGTTAATTACACTTGCAGAAGCAAGTACATTATTGTCAAAAGAAAAGACAAATGACAGCTTATATGTACAGCAATCATGACTGTGGCTCTCATCTTCCACTGATTTATGTCCAGTAATGGCTTCAATGCCTTCTATAAGTCGGGGATTTGCTTCCCATCCAGTTTTCTTACAAACTGACAAACAGGGTCGTTTAAAGTCACATTCCCAAGACTGTAACGGTTTCGTTCTTTATGGTAAGTCCTCCATAAACCGATAATTTCACCTTGCACTTTTCCACAAGAATGCGTTTCAAGAGTCTCTCGGATATCTTCCAGAGATTCCTTACGCAGGCCATTTCTTTTATCTTCACGATTTGTGGAGATGTATCCTAAAGAGCGACATTTAGTATTACAATTCCATCGCCCACATTTATAACACACGCCTAGTCTCTTTGCTCTTCACCTTTTGGCATAACGGCTTTTACCTAAACCGGGCATGCGGGGCATAAATGCATCTGGAACTTCACCAGCCAAACGGACCTTAGCTTCAATTATCCACTTCACATTGTCAGGAACGCCCTTGCGTATAAGAACTCTGATTCTTTCACATCTAGCATGGTAGATCTTTTTAAGAACATTTATTGGAAGAGAAGGAAAGTACTTTCGCAGGGTAGAAATAGTAGAATCCATTGATGAAAGAAGAATTTAATGGATGAGGGAAAGGACTCTGAAACAACCTACTTTGGAAGTTACGGAGTATCGTATCCGCTGCTTAATCGGAAAGAAGAACATGCATTTATAGTGATGAAAGGATAACGTGTCGATTACACTTATGGGAATAAGTACATTATTGTCAAAAAAAAAATGTAAATTTTCCAAATATGACAAATTGTATGTACAGTAATTGTGACTGTGGCTCACATCTTCCACTGGCTTTACGTCCAGTAATGGCATTAACGGCTTCTATGAGTCGAGGATTTGATTGCCATCCAGTTTTCTTACAAGCTGGCAAACAGGGTCGTTTACAGTCAGATTCCCGGGACTGTATCGTTCTCGTTCTTCATGAAAAATGCTTCATAAACCAAGAAGTTCACGTTGCACGGATCCACAAGAATGCGTATCAAGAGTCAATTGGATATCATCCAACGAGTCCTTACTTAGGCCATTCTTAATGAATCGTATTTTATCTTCTCGATTATCAGAGATCATCCCTAAAGAACGACATTTAGTATTACAAGTCCACCGTCCACATTTATGGCAGACTTGTAACCTTTTCGCTTTTCGCTTTTTGGCATAAGAGCTTTTGCCTATACCAGGCATGTGAGACACAAATGCCTCTGGAATTTCACCTGCCAGATGAACCTTGGCTTCGATTAACCACCGCACATCTTCAGGGATTCCTTTGTGCATCAGAACTCTTAATCGTTCACAGCGAACTTGGTAGATCTTTTTGAGAATGTTCATTGGGAGAGAAGGAAAATATTTTCGTAAGACAGAAAGAGTAGGATCCATTTTCTAGAGGGAAGTAAAAGAAAGAAGAGAGGAAAGAATCAGTTATTATGGGCAACTGAGAGAACCGACTTGAGAGTCATGGAGTACCGTATCCGCCGCTTAACCGGAAAAGTAGATCCTACTTCATTTTGATTTGATAGATATTTTTTATCTTGGATATTCCATCGAGCTGACGTCGATCCAGTCCTCGATTATTGAATCCATTGTCCGCTTTTGACAAATTTTCAACGACAATATTTCTTGATGTCTACCTTATCTTTGACCACAGCTATCTCTTATCTTGGATGCTGCTAAGCTGGCATCAATCCTGTCCTTCCAGGTGTAGCCTCGATTATTGAATCAATTGCCAGGCTTTTGACAATATTGTCTACTTTATATTTTTTGATATCTGCCTTATCCTTGGCTATAGCTATCTCTTATCTTGGATACTACTAGCTGACGTCAATCCTGTCCTTCCAGGTGTAGTCTCGATTATTGAATCGATTTCCAGGCTTTTGACATATTGTCTACCTTATCCTTGAATTCCTAATGTGGGTTGGTCCCGCATATTAGCTGCGTATCCAGTGATAGATTGGTAAGAGCTGATGTTATTGAGATCTCAGCTTATACTGCTGTAACGGTGCGGTGGATGTGTTTCCCATTTGATTCTTATCATGTAAAAGTCATGCATGCATGATGTGAAATGCATGAATGCAAAGCATGTGTAATTAATGGTTCTTTTTTATTTTTATTTTTATTTTTTTTTTTATTTTTTATTTTTTTTTTTGGATTGATCTAGTTCTTCATATCTTTGCTTTACTAGATCTTCTTTGTGATTGCCTTCTTGGACTATCATTGAATCTCTTTATGCTTCTAAGCTCTTGTTCATTGCCTCAAAAGCCCGACTGTTTTCAAAATCCCATTTTCTTGACTTGTTCTTGAATTTTGGCCTAAATTTCTTTAATGTTCGCCCGCCTCATACTTTATGCCTCTCTGGACAATTGTCCCTGTTATGGATTTCATATCATCGAAGGCTTATCTTCCAATGTCTATTTGCCCATTTTCTTGTGGCCGTGCCGACACTTACTTATTCCCATGTTATAGTCTGAATGATTGCTCTTCCTTGAGCTCAAGTTTTAATCCATAAGACTTGCCCCCTTGTCTGTTGAGTTTCTTTCTTGGCAGTACTCTTCTTACGCTTAGTAGAGACTACTTTGCCCCCTGAATACGGTGTTTATGTGGATAAAAGGTATCACCTCGCCTTTAACAGAAGGTCGAGCATTTCTAGACATTTTTTGACGGCACTTGATCGTAAATTTTTCTTACAAGAACCACATCTTCTTAAAGAAAGTCTCAAGCTATCTCCTCACTTTTAAGTCTACACACATTAATGAATAATGGTTTGGCCTTAAAGAAAAACTTTCATCAATTTGCAAAGCTTGACAAAGTAATTTACGGTCTTTGTTTTTAATTAAAATATCTTTCCATTCTTCCCTTTCCAACTCGAAGACATAAACTGTGCAAGGCAATAAGGTATAAACATGATTCACAAGGATAGCCTTTTAGCTGAATGAGGATGATATCGAGAGGTAACTGTTAGGCGTGAGGAAAATTAAGTTTGAATGTTTTTTTTGTTTTGTTGCAGTCTTTTAGCTGAATGAGAATGATATTAAGAGGTAAATATTAGGTCTGAGTAAAGTTAAGTTTGAGTGGTGTGAAAGAAGGGTCTTTTAATACTACTCGTGAGCAGTATTAAATAAGGTAGAAACATGATTCACAATGATAGTCTTTTAACTGAATGAGGATGTTCGGTCTGAGGAAAGTTAAGTTTAAGTGGTGTGGAAGAAGAGTCTTTTAATACTACTCGTGAGCAGTATTAAATAAGGTAGAAACATGATTCACAATGATAGTCTTTTAACTGAATGAGGATGTTCGATCTGAGGAAAGTTAAGTTTAAGTGGTGTGGAAGAAGGGTCTTTTAATACTACTCGTGAGCAAATTTGATTATGGTGAAAAACTCAATAGTGATGACCTCAACTTGCCACTCTTTCCAGAAAGTTAGACCTCATCTGTTGCCTCCCAACTATTGTGATCTTTATGCATGCTTGGTTTGAGGGTTGCTTTTGTGTTCTAAACCGCCTTTGCAGGTTTTCAGTCTAGAATCCATAGCTCACTTTTTTTGTTTTCTTTCTTTTGCTCTAACTTGAGCCCTTTTTCTTTTCTTTTCTTTTTTTTTGTTTTTTTTTGTTTTTTTTTCTTTGTTTCCCTTTCTTTTTTTTTTTTTTTTTGTGAGCTATGGTGATGACATACTTGATAACTTTCTTGAAGTGAGATGACTCAAATGGCCTTGCTTGCTCGTGCTTGTTCTCAGTCCTTTTTTGGTTTTGAATTTCCCCTTGTTGTCTTTTGATGGAAGGGACGAATTTCTCTTTCTTTTTGGAGTTTGTGTTACAGAGAACTGAGAACCTTTGCTTGTGTTGAGCATTCATGAGAATTGAGAGACCATTGAAGCCATTTAATATGAGAGCTAACTTCTTTGGATTTGGAAGCTAACCCCGGACTTCTTGCAAGGATGTTGATAACCACTGTGAATTCCTTTTGAGGGTTGAGGTGCAACGTTTGAAATCCTTCTTACTAGATTTGGCAGCACTTTCAAGATCACTACTATCAAATTTTCCTTAACTTTTTATTTTCACCCACGAGTAGTATCATTTAGAAAGCAAAGTATGATGGCAATAATAGATAGTGCAATGGCAAAGATTGAGAGATAGAGGTAAAAATAAAATTTTTGGTAAAAAGTGGTAGAATGCACACATAACATCTTTTTGTTGGAGAACAAAAAGAATTACCGGTTGTTAAAAAGTAAAGTGTGATGGCAATAATGGATAGTATAATGGAAAAGAGTGTAAAAATGGAAAGTAGTAGAATGCACGCATTATATCTTTTTGTTGGAGAACAAAAAGAATTACCGGTTGTCAAAAAGTAAAGTGTGATGGCAATAATGGATAGTATAATGGCAAAGAGTGTAAAAATGGAAAGTAGTAGAATGCACGCATTACATCTTTTTTTGTACCAGAAAAAGAATACCAGGTGTCCATTTAACAAAAACTACACCCTAGATTCTGGACTAAATCTAGGAGATTTTTACTATTAGATTACTTTTGCAAGCTTTCAAAGATACAACTTTATTCAAAGGATTCCCTGTCATTCAAAAATATGTGCGGACTGTTAGGTCGGATCTGCCTTGGAGCCCTTCCAAAATCAATATAATTCCAGCTCAAAATCTTCACTTTCAATTACCAATCACATCAGGCCTAGCAACTTGGACTCGGCCAACTGTTGGACCTTGAGTTTCAGTACCACAGAATTTTCAGTTACATTTGGGATTTGGGTCACACCAACTTGGAAGAGAAGGTTACTTGGTCTTTGCTACCGTTGATATGGATGATAGCAGAATGTCTTCACCAGCAAAGACTGTGATTAACTTTCCTTCAAAAATGAATTTCATTTTTTGGTGTAATGAGGAGGGAATTGCTCCGGCCATATGAATCCATGGTCTTCCCAACAGACAAGTATAAGAAGGATTAATGTCCATAACTTGGAATGTGATATGAAAGACACAAGGGCCGATCTCTATTGGCAGCTCTATTTTTCCAACGACATTTCTATTCGTCCCGTCAAATGCTTGAATAGTGATATGACTGTAGTTGAGGTGTGATGAGTCTATACCAAACTTGTGTAAGGTCTCAATTGGCATTATGTTTAGAGCTGACCCATTATCAACAATAACTCTAGTCATAGTTCGATCTTTGTATTTAACCGAAATATATAGAGCCTTAGAGTGACCCCTTCCTTCTGTTGGTATCTCATCGTCAGTGAATGTGATGAGATTCTGTGCGGTGATGTTGTTGACGAGGTGGTCAAAATTATTCACTGAAATATCTGGCTCAACATAGGCCTTATTCAAGACTTTGAGGAGGGTTTCTCGATGAGCATCAAAGCTTATGAGTAGTGAAAGTATGGAGATCTTTGTTGGCAGGTGGTTTAACTGCTCCACGGTGCTGTACTCACTTTGCTTCATGAGTTTGAGAAACTCATTAGTTTGTTCATCTGTCACCTCTTGAGACATCTCTTGCTCTTTGGATGTATCTGTATCTAGAGGCTCACTTGTTGGGTCTGTGACATTCTTATCTTGTCGAAGCTTGTACATTTGTTCTGGAGAGTAACATGGACCACTTCTAGTCATACTCCTAACTTCTAACGGAGTTGATGTGATGTTGGAAGTGTAATCATGGCTCCATGGAACAGCCTTGTCTGATTTGTAGAGGAATGACCTCTGGACTCGAGTTCTTAAAGGCTTGACAATAGATTTTGAAATTGGTATAACTAGTGGTTTTGGCATAGCATTGACTTCCCATTCTTTAGTGATCACATTTACATCATCATCTTTATCCGACGTAAAAATGATGAGTTGGGATGAGTCCATGAGCCTTTGTAGACTTTCACGGAATTCTGAGCATTCTTGGATAGAATGACTTTTACTGTCATGAAAGTCACACCAGTCCTCATCTTTGACTTCTTCATGTTTAAAAGAAGACTTCCGGATGATAACCCCTTCTTTCAGAAGGCAAGAATATACATGCTTAAGAGGGGTTATGATATCGTTGACTGACTTCTTTATCGGCCGGTGTTCTTCTATTACATTGACTGGTTTTGATTGATAAGGCGGCAATGGATTGTGAGCGATGTTTGGTTCATCGGAAAAGTCCAACCATTTTGACTCGATTAATTGTTGGACTGTACGTTTCAATGCTATGCAATTTTCCAGGCCATGGCCTGTAACGCCATCATGATATGGGCAAGTTATGTTGGGGTCATACCACCTTGGATATGGGGGTTTGAATGGCTTTGTAGGAATTGGACAGATGAATTGTCTTTTAATGAGTTTTGGATACAACTCAGTGTAAGTCATAGGAATTAGCACAAAGACTTCTCTTTGTCTTTGTGCAGGTACTGGAGGGGTCAGAACAGGTGGCTGTAATTGATTAGGCCTGTGGACAGGATAATTGTTGGGCCAATTGGTAGAATAGGATAGGCGAGGCCCGGTAGCCACAGTACCTACGAGGGGAATCTCTCTTCCGCGTCCTATTTGTTGTACTTCGTCCTCCTTTCTTCTAGATGGTCCTTCTCTTTTCATAGGATCATTAAAGGACTCGGTAATCTTCCCGGTCCTAATCCCATGCTCGATCCTTTCTCCAGACATGACGACGTCAGAGAAATTAGCTGCTGAATTGCCAATGAGTTTGTCATAATATGGGTGCTTCAGTGTCTGAACAAATAAAGTAAGCATTTCTCTTTCTGTCATGGGTGGCTGAACTTGTGCTTCTTTGATGGGAACTTGAATTGCTTTCCCCTTGATTAGCTCCATCAATTGTCTTATTTGTTCGGCCATACCTTCTATCTTGGACTCTATCTGTATGAGAAGTCCTTCGATTTGTTCTGCCATTAATCTTGTTTGGAGCAGAGTTGAATATCGGTGTTGAGGTCCAATTTTATCCTTTTAAAAGTAAGATTTATTTTATTAGACTCTACACGTATGTGATTTATGCAATGGATGCCTACATGCAAAATAAGATTATGTTTTTATCAGACTTTGTATGTACGTGATTGATGTAATGGATGTATGCAATGAGATTATGTTTTTATCAGACTTTATATGCACGTGATTAATGTAATGCATGCGATGAGTGAGTTTGATTATCCATTATCGTGGAACTTCAAAACTTCTAGTTGTCATTATAAAGACCAAAAAGTTAGTAAAGTTTAATGCGTGGTTTTGATGTATGAAGAGTAATTGCACAAAACAGAAGTACAAGAAAATAAAGATAAGGTTATTAATAAGTTAAATAACAATTAACAACTCATGAACTATTATGGAAAAATGAATTCAAACCATAAATATAAGACACGAAGAAAATAAAAGTGTAGAGCAACAACATAGCATAACAAGGACATGCTTATGGCGTTGGTAAATGGGAGGAATGCTGTGGTCAGTTCTATGGTTAAGTGGGGAGTTCTATATGCATAGGGTGGTTTATAAAAAAGGCAAGGGATAGTTCCCGAATCCCATCACTAAATTATAGTGACAGCCCAATTCCTTACCCTCTAGGGTTTATGTAAGGAAAGGATTAATTCGAGTCGTAGCTTTTCGTGGACCCATGCAGAGACTAACCGTCTCAAGAGGCAATACACTACTTTGCTACTTTGAAACCAGTGAAGGCTTGAAGACCATGGCCTCACAAGGACAACAACACCAATTCCGCTTAGAAAGAACGTGTTCGATTTGAGGAAGCTCGGGTATAGAGCTTCATATTGTGAATGCATTATGCATGTTTATCTAAGTAAATATAATATATAAATCCACATATAATAAGCAAAGTAAATCAAAATAAATCAACTTCTAGGCTTGACTCACAAACAAAGGGTCCCCAGTGGAGTCGCCAAGCTGTGGCAACGTTGAGTTTTCGGGAGTCGCCACCAATCAGTTTACCTAGGTCGATTGGATACCTTAAAATTGGTCTGCGAGAGTTCGGGGATCGGGAGTACGGTTACGCTAAAACAACTTTGTTATAACGCCCAAAATTGGCACCTTAATTGATTTTAATTTTGTTTTGCTTTGCTTTTAAATAATTTTCAGTTAATTTTTTAAATTTAGAAATTTTAACTGAATTATTTAGTCGGATGTGGATTTTTGGTAATTAATTTGGATAAAATTTTATACTTCCGAACCATGGACTCTGCCGAGTCACCCGGACACGGAAGATTTAATTCGAACCATGGACTCTGCCGAGTCACCCGGACACGGAATTTGACAAAATTTTAATCCATATCGTAAATATGGATTTTTGTCTTTGTATTTATTTAATTTTTTACTCAATTAATTTAAAAAAAGACACTTTCCAAACCGTAGATCCTGCCGGATCATCCGGATATGGAAATTATTTTAATTTATAGTTAATTATTTTTTTATGAAATTAATTGTTAGTTTAATTACTAATTTATAAGTTTTTATTTATGAAATTTTAGATTTTTGTCAATGATTTTTAATGTTAACCTAAAAATTTTGTTTTGTTTATTTTTTTTATATTTTTACTTTTATTTTACTTTCTTTCTTTCTTTTCTTTTACTTTTATTTTACTTTCTTTCTTTCTTTCTTTTCTTTCTTTTAGTTTTCTTTTTATTTTCTTGTTTAATGAAAGATATTTATTATTTATTTAAGGAACCAAAATAATTTCTTATTTATCTAACATCAAGATTCTTTATTAAAAGAACAAAGAGTTATATGACTAAAAAATACTTTTACTTTTTACTTCTTTCTTTTTATTTATTTATTTTTTTTATAAAAAAGTAATTATTTAGTTATTTAATACCAGGATTTTATTTATTTACCAAAGAAAACAAAAGAGTTAAAAATAAAATCTTGATATTCATGTATTTGATTGATTTTTTTTTGTTTGATAAAAGATAAACCAAAAATTAATTATCCAATAAAATAATAAAGAAAAGATTTATATAAAAAGTCTTGATATTTATATTTCATTTTTTTTATAAGAGATTAACCAAAAATGATTATTTAATAAAGAAATCAAGGATTTATATGTATATTTTAAAAATAGAGAAAATTCATAATATTTATATATTTTATTTTTTGATAAAAGATTAACCAAGAGTAATTTTTATAAAGAAACTAAAAATTTATATGTATATCTTTAAATAAAAGTAAAGTTTTATTTCTGGATAAAAATTAACCAAAAAGTTATTATTTAATTAATATTTTTTTTTTGTATATTTAATAAAGAAACCACAAATTTATATATTAACAGAAATAAATAAAATACAAAGTTTTAATTTTTCATATACTTCTTTTATTAAAGAAAGATTTTGTTTTTTCATTTTTTATTATTTATTATTTTACTAGATTAAAGTAATTATAAAATTAATTTTTATTTTAAAAATATTTTTATTCTCCAAACCATTGGATCCTGGCGGATCATTTGGATATGAAATTTAATTTTTATTAAATTTTTATTTTTAATTAATTAATTAATTATTAATTTTAATCATAATTTTATTATTATTTGAAAGATATGTTTAAAAAATTGTTTTGTATATTTTTTGTTTATTAATTAATTATGTTTGTTTGTTAATTTTTAACAAAAAGGAAGAAAAAGTTAACTTTATGTTATCTTTAAAGAAATAATAAAAACATATGTTCCAAAATAATAAAAGATAATTGGCTTTTAAAAATGATTTTTTTTATTAGCCTTAATAATTATTCACATAAAATTCCTTTTTTTTTTATTTTTTTTATTTTTTTATGACAGTTAAAATAAATTTAACCACCAAAAAGATAATTAATAATAATAAAGTGGGGCTTTTTGGCCATCCACTTAATAACACAATAATAATAAAAGTTAGCAAAGTTAGTAAAGTTAATTGTTAATAACAATAAAAATAAAAGTTAGTAATGTTAGTTGAGTTAATTATAACAACAATAATAATAAAAGTTAGTGAAGTTAGTTATGTTAGTAGTTAATAATAATAATAACAATAACAATAAAAGTTAGTTATGTTAGCAATTAATAATAATAATAATAACAATAAAAGTTAGTATGGTTAGTAAGTTAGTGAGTTAATAATAATAATAATAAAGGTTAGTAATAACAACAATAAATAATGGATAAATAAATAAATATAAACAAAAAGTTAATAAAGTTTTCTGCAAAAGGATAAAAAAAAATAAAGTTAGTAACCAAAGTGAAAGAACATGAAAAGATTAAGGATTAAAGCAAGGTTTTACCCTAATAATTAAAATTTTGAATTTTCTGAAACAGGAAACAGAGAAACGACGCGAGGGGCGAGGAGGGAGCACGGCGGCGACGGAGCTGGGCAGGCGGAGGCAGCGAGTGCGCTGGGCGGAGGGCGACGGCGGCGTGGAGATGACGGCGGGGAGGAGCGACAGCGGTGGAGGAAGAAGAAAGGGGCGGCGACGTCGGAGCGGACGGAGACTAGCGGTCGGCGGCGTACCGGCGTGGGGACGGCGCGACGGCAGCGTGGGGGCAATGGCGACGGGATGGGGCGGCGGCAGCGAAGAAGAGAGAGAGAGAGAGAAAACGGAAATATTGGGGACGGGGCTTAAAACGTGAAAACAGAAACGTTTTGGTCTTCTAGGAAGAGGGAATAAGGCTGTAATTTTCTCTTTTTTTTAAAACGGAGCTCTAAGCTTGATTTCTATTTTTTTCTATCCCTTCTTCACAGATTTTGGACCCCTATTTATAGGGGAAGGGGTGCTGGACTGTTCAAAATTAAAAATTAATTAAATTCAAACTTATCTCTTAATTTGGTAAAATGACAGTTTCAGTCCTTTACGTCTCTCAGACTCTGGATAAGCTTCAGAAGCTTCTGATTTTGACAATTTTGTCGTTTTCTGTTAATTTGGGCCAGAAACGTTAGTCTGGCCCAAAATTGATGCGAAAAATTAACAAATGCTCCTGGAACTTTCAGAATTTGTCAATTTTTCTCAAAACTTCTCAATTTTTTCATTTTTACCCCAAACTTTTTAATTTTGTCATTTTTTATGGAGTTTTCCTTTTTATTACATACATACATTTATACACATATATCATTTTTAATTAAATCCTCACAAAACAAGAAAATGTATTTTAAACTAATTAAAAAATTTTAGTAATAATAATAACAATAATAATAATAATAAATTTTTTTTAAAATTATTTTAATGGCCGGACGAAATTGGGTGTCAACACCTGGGTTAGTACATCTTTAAACCCTTGCATAGTTAGTCAATCAAGTAGTCCCATCCATAGTTAAACCCTTGGGTATTTAGTTTGTAGTTTAGTTTAGTTCACTTCATTTATATTTCTTGTTTGCTTTCCATTCAAGTTTGGTGGCTTGTTAGAATATAACTCAAATTAAGCTTGATAATCGAACACATTTATCAACCCCACTCACAGTATATACTGAGGACAACCGTATGCTTGCAGGTGTACATCGGCACGTATAAAACAATATTACGTTTGTCTTGCAAAGCTTATCCTTTTTACTATTTAAAATAATTAATTTATAATTTTTTAAATATTTTTATTTGAATAGTGAAAAATAATGCTAAACATATCATACAATGCAGTGTTTTTAAATATTTTTCATACAAGCATTCTGTTCTATTTATGAGTATCCAATTTCAAAATGTAATGGGAGCTTGGTCTAATTTAAAGTAATTAATTTATGATTTTCTTTCTTTTAAAATTTCTTATAAAAATATAAAATTTTATATGAAACTAGTACTGTAAAGATTCCAGTTTATAAATATATTTTTTAAGAATTTTTTACAGTATAAATTAATATGAATATATTTAAATCAGATTTTAGTGAAAAATAAAAAATAAAAGGACCAACATTTGTGAAACAGGAGAGTAATAAACTTGATGAATTTTTATTTGAACAGTAAAAAATAATATTAAACATTTCATAGAATGTGGGGAGTCTAAACTGTTTCTAAATATTTTTTCATACAGTGTCCATTTTGTTCTGTTAATGTAATGGGAGCTTGGTCTAATTATTAGTTTCTGTCGAGCTTCACTGGTCAAGCATTTTGAGTGAATATTTGCGAGGAATGAAGTTTAGAAATTAGAAAATTACAAGTTTTTTAATTGTAGGTACAAAATTAATATATTTTCCCCGACTTACTAATTTGATGGAACTTCTGCAACTTGCTGCAAAGATTAAGACCGGTAAGGCAAAGGATTGTCGTGTTAAAATTATTCTGTTTGTTTATTCGCCAACTTGCTGCAAAGATTAAGGCTTGTAAGACAATCGATTATCATGTTATGTTTGTTTATTCCCCAACTTGCATGCAAAGATTAATAACGGTAAGGCAAGATGGCTTGGCCACATTAGTTGACTATAATTAGGAAACCTAACCAGTCAATTTAATAATATATATATATATATATATAGCTTGTCCCCAAGCAAACTAAAACTGAAAAATTTGCAAAAGATGGATCATACTCTTGAACAATGACATTGTAGAAAAAGACTGAAACTTTAAAGCCTTCAAGAACTCAATGAAAGATATTAAGCGCGTAACCTCTTCGATTCAATGCAACTCAAAACAAAATAAGTTTATGAAAATAATTTTTTTACAAACAAGCAACCATAGTCCTCCAAAACTCAATAAGAACATCAATCATTTATACAAAGTACAAAATAGAAACCACACTAGATTAGAACTCATATGATACCAACAAACATACCACAAAATCATGGATATTGAGTGATTAATTGTATTGTCTTTGCTGATTTTCTTCTTCTTTTTTTGGTCAAATCCTTTTCTTGTGTTTCACCTTTTAGAAAGTGTACCAATAGGGCTTCTATCTATACTTGAGCTACTAACTTAACACAATCCAAGGTGATCTTCGATCATATTTATGTTTTCAAACATTTTTTTGAGTAATGATCGACTTTTGTCTTAAGAGAAGACCTCTACTTACTTTAATACTATGAAATATCGGAGCAAATATTTCTTTCATAAACAGAAAAAATTTTCATTTTTCAATTTTTTTTCTCAATCAATCACTCACATATCCATTAACTAAACAAACCTCACAAACCAAACAAATAAACTCCTAATCTAGTATGTTTTGAAATAGAATACTAGGCACAGAAGTTTGATGCAAACATAGCTTCTAGGACTATCATCTACTAGCTTGATCTAAAATTGCAAAAAAAAATTGAAAATCAATTTTACATATGCAAAAGATCTAAAGACTACGTACTTAACACTCAAGTCAAGCATTGAAGAACTAAAAGAAACAATCATCTTCATAAATTCCAATCTGTGCTCAAAACTATGAATAAAAAAATTAGCTCAAAAATGCAAAAATAAAAAAATAAAATAAAATAAAATAAAACATAAAATTAGGGCCGAAGCTGTCACTCCCCCATACTTGTTTCACACATTATCCCCAATGTGTAGAATAATGAATGAAGAGATAAAATAAAAATAAAAATAAAATAAATACTGCCCTAGAGTTGAAGAGCTAAGATCCTAATTAAGGCCAACGGGCTGCAAAAGCTATCAAATATGTTGGTAGCCCAAAATTTGTAAGAAATTCTAGCACGAAGCAATAGTGCATTGCCCCTACTCAAAATCAAAACATAACATAAAATAAAATAAATAGGAAAAAAAATAAAGCAAATCAATAAATGATTGGGTTGCCTCCAACAAGAACTTGTTTATTGTCATTAGCTTTGACATAACCATGATAGCTTTCATTTAGGCTCTTTCAGCACAATTATGGTGTTGAGTCTCTTAGCACCCCCACCGTAATAATGCTTCCATCTTTGGTCATTAACCTTAAACGTTCCTTTTGATAGATGAGTGACTTCAATTGCATAATAAGGAAAGACTTTAGTAATGGTAAAAAGCCTAGACTACTTAGATTTCAACTTACCAGGGAACAGACGTAGGCATGAGTTATACAACAAAACTTGTTCAACCTCAAACTCATGTTTAAGAATTCGCTTATGTGGCAACGTCGGGTTTTCTGGAGTTGCCACCAATCTGTTTCACCTAGGTCGATTGGTTACCTTAAAATTGGTCTGCGAGAGTTCGGGGATTCGGGAGTACGGTTACGTTAAAACAACTTTGTTAAAACGCCCAAAAATTGGTACCTTAGTTGATTTCAATTTTGTTTTGCTTTGCTTTAAAAAAATATTCAGTTAATTTTCAAACTAGAAATTTTAACTGAATTAATCGGATGTGGATTTTTAAATTAATACCGGTTTAAAAATCTTTAGTAATTAATTTGTATAAAAATTTGATATTTCCGAACCATGGACTCTGCCGAGTCACCCGGACACGGAAGTTTTAATTCCGAACCATGGACTCTGCCGAGTCACCCGGACACGGAATTTGACGAAATTTTAAATAAATACTTTAATTTCCATATCATGAATCCCAGAGGATTATCATAATATGGATTTTTATCTTAATTTTATTCATTTAAAATTTGATAATAAAAATTTATTAAAAATCTTTAATTTACTATTCATTATTTAATTAATTATTATTTTTTATGGAATTTTGGAAAAAATGTTGTCTAAAATTTTATTTTCCATTCTTTCTTTTTGAAAGATTTTTAAAATAATTATCTAATCTTTGGGTCTAAAAATATACTTAAAAATAATTGATTTTTGTGGAATTGTTTGGTTATGATTTTTTTATAAAAAGGAAAAACAAAAGGTTGAATTTTTGTTATTATTTTTTACTTTTTTTATTTATTTTATTTTATTTTTTTTTTTAGGAAATAAAAAGGATACGTTTTAATATTCCAATTAATGTTTAAAAATATGAAAGAAAATAAAGGATTGGGGCTTGGTAATAAAAATGGATTCTTGATTAGTCCTAAAATAAAGTTAATTATTCACATAAAAAAAATTTTCTTCTTATTGCTTTGTTATTATTTTATTTTTTTTATAGCTAAAAGTGAAAATAAGTTTAATCAGCTATGTAAAACAAACAATTACATACAAGTAAATAAAGGTCAATAAATAAAGAATAAAGTGGGGCTTTTTGGCCATCCACTTAAAAAATTTGCACAAATTAAATAACATATGTAAATAAATAAACAAATAAAAAGCACATAAAGTAAATAAGGGAAAATTAAAGGACAATAAATAAATAAAAAAAGTAAAAAAAATAAAGTGGTGCTTTTTGGCTATCCACTTAAAAATAAATAAATAGGAGGTATAACCTTCCATGAATTATAATAATAATAATAATAATAATAATAATAATAATAATAATAATAATAATAATAATAATGATAGTAATAATAATAATAATAATAATAAAGGTTAGCAAAGTTAGTTGAGTTAGTTGTTAATAACAATAAAAATAAAAGTTGGATTAGTTGTTAATAACAATAATAAAAAGGGGTTAGTAATAATAACAATAATAAACAAATAAATAAACAAGTAAAAGAGTTAGTAATTAATTCTGCAAGAACAAAATAAAAGGTTAGTGACCAAAGTGAAAGAAATTGAAAAGATGAAGGACTAAAAGGAGGTTTTACCCTTGAAGTTAAAATTTGAATTCTCAGGAAAGAAAACGCGACGCGGGCGCAAGGGCAGGGGGGTGGGGCTGTTGGGGGCGACGGCAGGCCAGGCGAAGGGGCGGTGAGGCGACGGCGGCGGGGCAAGGCGACGGCGGCGCGGGAGCACGGCGGAGGACGGCCGGAGGAGGAAGAGAAACGGGCGGTGGGCGAGGGTCGCGACGGCGGACGGCGGCGGAGGGTCACGGCGACGGCGGGGGAGCAATGGCGACAAAGGGGCGGCGAGAAACGGCGGTGACGTAGTGAAACGGGAGAAGAGCGCGGAGGGGGAAGATGGTGGCTAGAATGAAAGAAAAGAAAAGTTTTTGGGCGTCTGGAAAGAGAGAAGAGAGGGCAGGGACAAGGGATGTAATTTTTTCTTTTTCTAAAACGGAGCTCCAAGCTTTCTTTCTATTTTTTTCTGTGTCCAGCATCAAATTTGGACCCTTATTTATAGAGGAAGTTAGGCTGAACTGTTCCTAATTAAATAATAAAAATAATCAAAACTTATCTCATAAATTGGTAAAATGACAGTTTCAGTCCTTTACGTTTCTTATCCTCTGGATAAGTATCAGAAGCTTCTGATTCTAACAATTTTGTCGTTTTCTGTCAATTTGGGCCAGAAACGTCCGTCTTGCCCAAAATTGATGCGAAAAATTACGCAAAGCTCATGAAACATTCAGAATTTGTCAATTTTTCCCGAAACTTCTCAATTTTGTCATTTTTACCTCAAACTTTTTAATTTTGTCATTTATGGAGTTTTAATTTTTACTTCAAACATACACATATACCCATATATATCTTTTTAAATCAAATCTTCTCAAAACAAAAATATATTTTAAACTAATTAAATTTTTTATTAATAATAATAATAATAATAATAATAATTTTTTTAATTAATATTTAATTTAATTTTTTAATGAAATTTTTTTTTAATGGCCTGACGAAATTGGGTGTCAACAGCTGCCCCCCTTTGCATGCTTCATGGGACATGATGTATGCAAAATCGTTACCAAATTTCGTCTGGGTTAGCTAGGCATTGAAAACTTTCTCGCCACCTAAATTATGAGGATATGGAATCCTCTTTAAAAACTTCTGCGATAGGAACTCTCCTATCGTTGAAGGGAAAATTTGATAATTGATTGGTTGGTTGAGGTTAAGGAACTCTCCTTAGAACCTCGACGATAGGAACTTTCCTATCGTTGAAAGTTTGAGGTTAAGGGCCTTACCTTAGAACCTCTGCGATAAGAACTCTCTTATCGTTTGAAGAAAAATTGATGATTGATTGTTTGAGGTTTAAGGAACTCTCCTTAGAACCTCGACGATAGGAACTTTCCTATCGTTGAAAGCAAAATTGATTGATTGAGGTTAAGGAACTCTCCTTGAACCTCGATGATAGGAACTTTCCTATCGTTGAAAGTTTGAGGTTAAGAGCCCTACCTTAGAACCTCTGCGATAAGAACTCTCTTATCATTTGAAGAAAAATTGATGATTGATTGTTTGAGGTTTAAGGAACTCTCCTTAGAACCTCGACGATAGGAAGTCTCCTATCGTTGAAAGTTTGAGGTTAAGGGCTCTACCTTAGAACCTCTGCGATAAGAACTCTCTTATCGTTTGAAGAAAAATTGATGATTGATTGTTTGAGGTTTAAAGAACTCTCCTTAGAACCTCGACGATAGGAACTCTCCTATCGTTGCAAGTTTGAGGTTAAGGGCCCTACCTTAGAACCTCTGCGATAAGAACTCTCTTATCGTTTAAGAAAAATTGATGATTGATTGTTTGAGGTTTAAGGAACTCTCCTTAGAACCTCGACGATAGGAACTCTCCTATCGTTGCAAGTTTGAGGTTAAGGGCCCTACCTTAGAACCTCTGCGATAAGAAATCTCTTATCGTTTAAGAAAAATTGATGATTAATTGTTTGAGGTTTAAGGAACTCTCCTTAGAACCTCGACGATAGGAATTCTCCTATCGTTGCAAGTTTGAGGTTAAGGGCCCTACCTTAGAACCTCTGCGATAAGAACTCTCTTATCGTTTGAAGAAAAATTGATGATTGATTGTTTGAGGTTTAAGGAACTCTCCTTAGAACCTCAACGATAGGAACTCTCCTATTGTTGCAAGTTTGAGGTTAAGGGCCCTACCTTAGAACCTCTGCGATAAGAACTCTCTTATCGTTTGAAGAAAAATTGATGATTGATTGTTTGAGGTTTAAGGAACTCTTCTTAGAACCTCGACGATAGGAACTCTCCTATCGTTGCAAGTTTGAGGTTAAGGGCCCTACCTTAGAACCTCTGCGATAAGAACTCTCTTATCATTGCAAGATGGACTGATTGATTACGAGGCAAAGGTTCCGTCCTTAGAACCTCGTTGAAAATGAAATTGATTAATTGATTGGTTACCAGGCAAAGGTTCCGTCCTTAGAACCTCGTTGAAATTGATTAATTACGAGGCAAAGGCTCCGTTCTCGTTGAAATTGAAATTGATTGATTACGAGGCAAAGGTTCCGTCCTTAGAACCTCATTGAAATTGAAATTGATTGTGGAGAAAAACTCTTTCTTCCTTTTTAAGTACCTCAGACAATCGAAGTTGAAATGTTCTATTCGGAAGTGTGAATTTTCATAATAGGCGAGTGCAAAAATTTAAACTTCGATAAGATGAGTGAATCTTGATGATGACAATAACACTGACAAATTATGTAAAGGGAACGGATGTTTGGAATCAATATCCAAGGTTCATCTAATATTTTCTTTAGTAAATATAGATTCCCTTGTGAGATATGTCATCCAAATAAGGTTAAAGCTTAACTACCCCAAAATGTTATGCCTAGTAGACCTAATAGGATGTGTCTTAAGAGTAATAAAAATTACTCTTTGCTCAGCCATTCCAACCTAAAGGCATTGTCCCATGGTTTTAATATCAGCATGGACGAAACTATCTTATAAGATAACGAAATTCCCTGAAAAGAAAAACTGAAATACGAAAGAAAATGCTGATAATTAAAACGAAAGGACAAGAAAAATGGATCAGATCGCTTCTTCTTCCACAATGCTTCAACAGGCCGGGTAAAGGACAATTATGGGACGGAACTGGTTGGGAAAGACTGTCGTGCCCAGTCTATTTGGATCATCGCTGGATCTGGTTCAGGAACAAAAGCTTGCATTTTATCTAGCAATTCTTCAGCAGTTGTTGCGGATATTATGATTCGTCGTGCCACCTCAGGGATAAACTTCTGCTTCACAGCACGATTCATAAAAGATAATAGACCTGCAAAGAAATAGTTAACATTTAACAGCCCAATGGGTTTTTGATGCAAATTAAGTTGGGCCATGGAAGCGATTTGGAAGACTTCTCCTAATGTGCCAAAGCCACCTGGTAGAGCGATAAAAGCATCTGTGGCAACGTGCGGGTCTTTTTCGGGAGTCGCCACCAATCAGTTTTCTTAGGTCGATTGGTCACCTTAAAATTGGTCTGCGAGAGTTCGGGGATCGGGAGTACGGTTACGCTAAAACAATATTGTTATAGCGCCCAAAATTGGCACCTTAGTTGATTTTAATTTTTTTTTACTTTGCTTTTAAATAATTTTCAGTTAACTTAGAAATTTTAACTGAATTAGTCGAAATGTGGATTTTTAAGTTAATTTGTATAGAATTTTATACTTCCGAACCATGGACTCTGCCGAGTCATTTGGACACGGAAGATTTGGATTCCGAACCATGGACTCTGCCGAGTCATTTGGACACGGAATTTGACGAAATTTTAATCAATTAATCCATATCGTAAATATGGATTTTTATCTTTTTATTTAATTTATTTATTTTAAAAAGGTTGATATTTTCTAAACCGTAGATCTTGCCGGATCATCCAGATATGGAATTTATTTTAATTTTTAGTTAATTATTTAATTTTTATGGAATCAATTATTAGTTTAATTATTAATTTGGAAATCTTTTGTTCATGAAATTTTAGGTTTATTAATAATTTAAAATTTTGATTTTTCTTTCTTTATATTTTCTTTTCTTTTCTTTCTTTTCTATCTTTTTCTTTTCTTTTTACTTTTCTTTCTTTCTTTTTTTTTATCTTTTCTTTTTCTTTTCTTTCTTTTCTTTCTTTCTTTTCTTTTTTTTCTTTTCTTTTTTTTATCTTTTCTTTTTCTTTTCTTTTTTTATCTTTTCTTTTTCTTTTCTTTCTTTTAGTTTTTTTTTTAGTGAAAGTTATTTATTATTTAAATAATTATTCAATTTATAAAAGAAAAATAAAAATAATTGGCTTTTTTAAAAAATTATTTTTATTAGGCTTAATAATTAATTAAAAAGTAATCTTCTTTTAATTTTCATTTATTTATTTAAGTAAGGGTAAAGGTGAATTAAATTAAAAAAAAATTATATAAAGGAAAATTAATAATAATAAAGTGGGGCTTTTTGGCCATCCACTTTAAAAATAAATAATAATAAAGGTTAGCAAAGTTAATTAAATTAATTAACAACAATAATAAAAATTAGCCAAGTTTAATTAAATTAATTGATTAACAATAATAATAAAAAGTTAGTCAAGTTAATTAAATTAATTAATTAACAACAATAATAAAAAGTTAGTCAAGTTAATTAAATTAATTAATTAACAACAATAATAAAAAGTTAGTCAAGTTAATTAAATTAATTAATTAACAACAATAATAAAAAGTTAATTAATTGTTAACAACAATTATAAAAGTTAGTAATAATGCAAAAATTAAAAGGTTAGTAACAATAATAATATTAAAAGTTAGTTGTTAGTAAGTTAATAACAACAAAAAAAAAAGGGTTAGTAATAATAACAAATAAGTAAAACAAGTAAAAATTAAAATAGTTAGGAATTAATTCTGCAAGAACAAAATAAAAGGTTAGTGACCAAAGTGAAAGAAATTGAAAAGATGAAGGATTAAACGAGAGTTGTACCTTTTTTATTTTAAATTTGAATTTCCTGTTAACAGGAAACGTGAAATCGCGACAGCAGGGGGGGGGGGGGGCTGCTGGGGGTGACGGCGGGCCAGGCGACGGGGCGACGGCGGCGGGGCGCAGGGCGGCAGGGCGACGGCGGCAAGGGCAACGGCGGCCGGGACGACGGCGGCAGGACGACTGGGCGCGGCGGCGGAACGGCTGGACGCGGTGGCGCGAGACGGCAGGACGACGGCGGCAGGCAGGGCGACGGCAGCGGGATAGGATGGCAACAGCAAAAGAAAGAAAGAGAAAACGGAGGAAGAAGGTAGTCGAAACGTAAGAAAAAATAATTTTGGGACTGTTTTGGCAGAGTGAGGAGAGGCTAGGACTAAGGCTTCTATTTTTCCGTTTTTAAAACGGAGCTCTGAAATTTTTTCTCTGATTTTCTATGTTCAGCACTGAATTTGGGGGGGTATTTATAGAAGGAGCTTAGCTAAACTGTGGACGGATAAATTAATAAAAAATCTCAAACTTATCTTTTAAATTGGTAAAATGACAGTTTCAGTCCTTTACGTTACTCCAGCTCTGGATAAGCTCAGAAGCTTCTGATTTTGACAATTTTAACGTTTTCTGTCAATTCGGGCCAGAAACGTCCGTTTAGGCCCAAAATTGACGCGAAAAATTACCCAAAGCTCATGAAACTTTCAGAACTTGTCAATTTTGTCCAAAACTTCTGAATTTTGTCATTTTTACCTCAAACTTTTAATTTTTTTGTCATTTTTTCTGAAATTTTATTTTTATTTCAAACACATACATATTCACACATATATTATTTTAAATCAAATCTTCTCAAAATAAAAATATATTTTAAACTAATTAACATAATTAAAATTTTTTAGCAATAATAATAATAATAATAATCATTTTTTTTAATTAATTTTTTTTTAATTTTTAAAAAAAAAGGCCGGACGAAATTGGGTGTCAACAACTGCCCCCCTTTGCATGCTTCATGAGACATGATGTATGCAAAGTAGTTACCAAATTTCATCCGTCTTAGCTAGCCATTGAGAACCTTCTCGCCGCCTAAACTATGTGGTTAAGGAAAATTTTTTTAGAGCCTCTGCGATAAGAACTCTCCTATCGTTGAAGGGAAAATTTGATAATTTTGAGGTTAAGGGTCCTACCTTAGAACCTCGACAATAGGAACTCTTCTATCGTTTGAAGAAAAATTGATTGTTTTGAGGTTAAGGGTCCTACCTTAGAACCTCGACGATAGGAACTCTCCTATCGTTTGAAGGAAAATTGTTTGAATAAGGTTAAGGGTCCTACCTTAGAACCTCGACGATAGGAACTCTCCTATCGTTTGAAGTAAAATTGATTGTTTTGAGGTTAAGGGTCCTACCTTAGAACCTTGACGATAGGAACTCTCCTATCGTTTGAAGGAAAATTGATGATTTTGAGGTTAAGGGTCCTACCTTAGAACCTCGACGATAGGAACTCTCCTATCGTTTGAAGTAAAATTGATTGTTTTGAGGTTAAGGGTCCTACCTTAGAACCTTGACGATAGGAACTCTCTTATCGTTTGAAGGAAAATTGATGATTTTGAGGTTAAGGGTCCTACCTTAGAACCTCGACGATAGGCACTCTCCTATCGTTTGAAGTAAAATTGATTGTTTTGAGGTTAAGGGTCCTACCTTAGAACCTCGACGATAGGAACTCTCATATCGTTTGAAGGAAAATTGATGATTTTGAGGTTAAGGGTCCTACCTTAGAACCTCGACGATAGGAACTCTCCTATCGTTTGAAGTAAAATTGATTGTTTTGAGATTAAGGGTCCGACCTTAGAACCTCGACGATAGGAACTCTCCTATCATTTGAAGGAAAATTGATGATTTTGAGGTTAAGGGTCCTACCTTAGAACCTCGACGATAGGAACTCTCCTATCGTTTGAAGTAAAATTGATTGTTTTGAGGTTAAGGGTCCTACCTTAGAACCTCGACGATAGGAATTCTCCTATCGTTTGAAGTAAAATTGATTGTTTTGAGGTTAAGGGTCCTACCTTAGAACCTCGACGATAGGAACTCTCCTATCGTTTGAAGCAAAATTGATTGTTTTGAGGTTAAGGGTCCTACCTTAGAACCTCGACGATAGGAACTGTCCTATCGTTTGAAGGAAAATTGATGATTTTGAGGTTAAGGGTCCTACCTTAGAACCTCGACGATAGGAACTCTCCTATCGTTTGAAGTAAAATTGATTGTTTTGAGGTTAAGGGTCCTACCTTAGAACCTCGACGATAGGAACTCTTCTATCGTTTGAAGGAAAATTGATGATTTTGAGGTTAAGGGTCCTACCTTATAACCTCGACGATAGGAACTCTCCTATCGTTTGAAGGAAAATTGATTGTTTTGAGGTTAAGGGTCCTACCTTAGAACCTCGATGATAGGAACTCTCCTATCGTTTGAAGTAAAATTGATTGTTTTGAGGTTAAGGGTCCTACCTTAGAACCTCGACGATAGGAACTCTCCTATCGTTTGAAGGAAAATTGATGATTTTGAGGTTAAGGGTCCTACCTTAGAACCTCGACGATAGGAACTCTCCTATCGTTTGAAGTAAAATTGATTGTTTTGAGGTTAAGGGTCCTACCTTAGAACCTCGACGATAGGAACTCTCATATCGTTTGAAGGAAAATTGATGATTTTGAGGTTAAGGGTCCTACCTTAGAACCTCGACGATAGGAACTCTCCTATCGTTTGAAGTAAAATTGATTGTTTTGAGGTTAAGGGTCCTACCTTAGAACCTTGACGATAGGAACTCTCTTATCGTTTGAAGGAAAATTGATGATTTTGAGGTTAAGGGTCCTACCTTAGAACCTCGACGATAGGAACTCTCCTATCGTTTGAAGTAAAATTGATTGTTTTGAGGTTAAGGGTCCTACCTTAGAACCTCGACGATAGGAACTCTCATATCGTTTGAAGGAAAATTGATGATTTTGAGGTTAAGGGTCCTACCTTAGAACCTCGACGATAGGAACTCTCCTATCGTTTGAAGTAAAATTGATTGTTTTGAGATTAAGGGTCCGACCTTAGAACCTCGACGATAGGAACTCTCCTATCGTTTGAAGGAAAATTGATGATTTTGAGGTTAAGGGTCCTACCTTAGAACCTCGACGATAGGAACTCTCCTATCGTTTGAAGTAAAATTGATTGTTTTGAGGTTAAGGGTCCTACCTTAGAACCTCGACGATAGGAATTCTCCTATCGTTTGAAGTAAAATTGATTGTTTTGAGGTTAAGGGTCCTACCTTAGAACCTCGACGATAGGAACTCTCGTATCGTTTGAAGTAAAATTGATTGTTTTGAGGTTAAGGGTCCTACCTTAGAACCTCGACGATAGGAACTGTCCTATCGTTTGAAGGAAAATTGATGATTTTGAGGTTAAGGGTCCTATCTTAGAACCTCGACGATAGGAACTCTCCTATCGTTTGAAGTAAAATTGATTGTTTTGAGGTTAAGGGTCCTACCTTAGAACCTCGACGATAGGAACTCTCCTATCGTTTGAAGGAAAATTGATGATTTTGAGGTTAAGGGTCCTACCTTATAACCTCGACGATAGGAACTCTCCTATCGTTTGAAGGAAAATTGATTGTTTTGAGGTTAAGGGTCCTACCTTAGAACCTCGATGATAGGAACTCTCCTATCGTTTGAAGTAAAATTGATTGTTTTGAGGTTAAGGGTCCTACCTTAGAACCTCGACGATAGGAACTCTCCTATCGTTTGAAGGAAAATTGATGATTTTGAGGTTAAGGGTCCTACCTTAGAACCTCGACGATAGGAACTCTCCTATCGTTTGAAGTAAAATTGATTGTTTTGAGGTTAAGGGTCCTACCTTAGAACCTCGACGATAGGAACTCTCCTATCGTTTGAAGGAAAATTGATGATTTTGAGGTTAAGGGTCCTACCTTAGAACCTCGACGATAGGAACTCTCCTATCGTTTGAAGTAAAATTGATGATTTTGAGGTTAAGGGCCCTACCTTAGAACCTCGATGATAGGAACTCTCCTATCGTTTAAAGGAAAATTTATGATTTTGAGGTTAAGGGTCCTACCTTAGAACCTCGACGATAGGAACTCTCCTATCGTTTGAAGGAAAATTGATGATTTTGAGGTTAAGGGCTCTACCTTAGAACCTCGACGATAGGAACTCTCCTATTGTTTGAAGGAAAATTGATTGTTTTTGAGGTTAAGGGTCCTACCTTAGAACCTCGACGATAGGAACTCTCCTATCGTTTGAAGTAAAATTGATGATTTTGAGGTTAAATGCCCTACCTTAGAACCTCGACGATAGGAACTCTCCTATCGTTTGAAGGAAAATTGATGATTTTGAGGTTAAGGGCCCTACCTTAGAACCTCGACGATAGGAACTCTCCTATCGTTTGAAGGAAAATTAATTGTTTTTGAGGTTAAGGGTCCTACCTTAGAACCTCGACGATAGGAACTCTCATATCGTTTGAAGTAAAATTGATTATTTTGAGGTTAAGGGTCCTACCTTAGAACCTCGACGATTGGAACTCTACTATCGTTTGAAGGAAAATTGATGATTTTAAGGTTAAGGGCCCTACCTTAGAACCTCGATGATCGGAACTCTCCTATCGTTTGAAGGAAAATTGATGATTCTGAGGTTAAGGAAAATTCTTTTAACCTCGACGATAGGAACTTTCCTATCATTTGAAAAATTGATTGAATGAGGTTAAGGAACTCTCCTTGAACCTCGAGCGAAATTTATATGAAAGGAATTAGAATTGGAATAATTTTCTTCGAAAGTGTGAATTTGCATAATAGGCGAGTGTGAAACTTTAGACTTCGATAAAATGAGTGAATTTTGATGATGACAATATCGCTAACAAATTATGTAAAGGGAACGGATGTTTGGAATCAATATCCAAGGTTCATCTAATATTTTCTTCAGTAAATATAGATTCCCTTGTGAGATATGTCATCCAAATAAGGTTAAAGCTTAACTACCCCAAAATGTTATGCCTAGTAGACCTAATAGGATGCGTCTCAAGAGTAACAAAAATTACTCTTTACTCAGCCATTCCAACCTAAAGGCATTGTCCTATGGTTTTAATATCAGCATGGACGAAACTATATTATAAGATAACGAAATTCCCTGAAAAGAAAAACTGAAATACGAAAGAAAATGCTGATAATTAAAACGAAAGGACAAGAAAAACGGATCAGATCGCTTCTTCTTCCACAATGTTTCAACAGGCTGGGTAAAGGACAATTATGGGACGGAACTGGTTGGGAAAGACTGTCGTGCCCAGTCTATTTGGATCATCGTTGGATCTGGTTCAGGAACAAAAGCTTGTATTTTATGTAGCAATTCTTCAGCAGTTGTTGCGGATATTATGATTCGCCGTGCCACTCTTGATATGAAATTCTTCTGCATAGCATTATCCATAAAAGCTATCAGACCTGTAAAGAAATTGTTAACATTTAAAAGCCCAATGGGTTTCTTATGCAAATTAAGTTGGGCCATGGAAGCAATTTGAAAGACTTCTCCCAATGTGCCAAAACCACCTGGTAGAGCGATAAAAGCATCAGCATTTAAAAGCATTTGTAACACATGCTCTTGCAAATTTTTAACCACTAATTCTTCTCCAATCGTGCCCCCAGAAATAAATTTCAGAGGTCCAGGGATAATGCCCAGAACTTGACTTCCTCCTAGAGATGCTGCTGATGCTACACCTCCCATTAATCCGACACTACCTCCTTCATAAACTAAATGTATTTTTCGCTCAGCTAATACTCTACCCAAATGGTTGGCTGCTTTTAAATACTCTTCATCTTTTCCAGGAAAAGCCCCAGAAAATACACAAATACTTCGGGATTTACGAGTTGGGGTTTTCTCCATTCCTATCCTTACCCTTGTGAGAAAAGAAGATATATTTATAGAGATGAAGAGATAAGGCAATAATTTTATTTTTCAAGAATGGATACATTATTGCCAGCTATTCATAGTAGTCACGGGTATGACTCTGGTCAGGTATGGGTACATTATCGTTAAAAGAGGAGGAAAATTTTCAAAATAGCTGCTAGCATATACAGTAGTCACTACTGTAGCTTACGTCAGGAGTAGGTACGTGATTGTCAAAGGAGGAGGAAAATTTCAAAAGCGACAGCTAGCATGTACAGTATCGTGACTATGGCTCATGTCAGGAGTGGATACATTATCACCGAAAGGGGAGGAAGATTTCAAAAGTGACAGCTAGCACGTACAGTAATCGTGACTTTGGTTCACGTCAGGAGTGGATACATTATTACCAAAAGGGGAGGAAAATTTGCAAAAGCGACAGCTAGCACGTACAGTAATCGTGACTTTGATCCTCGTCTTTCACTGGCTTTGCATCCAGTAATGGCTTCAATGCTTTCTATGAATCGGTGATTTGCATCCCATCCAGTTTTCTCACAAACTGGCAAACTGGGTTGTTTAAAGTCAGATTCCCAAGACTATAACGATCTCGTTCTTTTTGGAAAATTATCCATAATCCAACAACCTCAAATTGCACTATTCCGCAAGAATGCGCTTTAAGAACCTCTCGAATATCTTCCAGAGATTCCTTACGCAAGCCATTCTTGATGAATTTTATTCTATCATTACGATTTCTGGTGAGCACTCCTGGAGAACGACATTTATTGCTGCAAATCCACCATCCACAATTATGACAAACACCTAGCCTCTTTGCTCTTCTTTTTTTGGCATAAGCGCTTTTACCAAAGCCGAGCATACGGGGAAAGAACTCTTCGGGAACTTCACCAGCTGAACGAACCTTAGCTTCAATTAGCCACCGCACATTATCAGGAATGCCTTTGTGCATAAATACTCTAAATCGTTCACATCTAGCTTGATAAATCTTTTTAAGAACATTTATTGGGAAGGAAGGAAAATACTTTCGTAGGGCGGAAAGAGAAGACTCCATTGATGAAGGAGGTATTTAAGAGAATAAATTAGTGATTGTAGGAAACGAAAATAACTAACACATATTTATAGTGATGAAAGGGATAATGCGTTAATTACACTTATAGAAGCAAGTACATTATTGTTAAAAGAAAAGACAAATGACAGCTTATATGTACAGCAATCATGACTGTGGCTCTCATCTTTCACTGATTTATATCTAGTAATGGCTTCAATGCCTTCTATGAGTCGAGGACTTGCTTCCCATCCAGTTTTCTTACAAGCTGGCAGACAGGGTCGTTTACAGTCACATTCCCAAGACTGTAACGGTCTCGTTCTTTATGGTAAGTCCTCCACAATTTGACAATTTGACCTTGCACTTTTCCACAAGAATGCGTTTCAAGAGTCTCTCGGATATCTTCCAGAGATTCCTTACGCAGGTCATTCTTAATGAATTTTCTTTTATCTTCACGATTTGTGGAGATGTATCCTAAAGAGCGACATTTAGTATTACAATTCCATCGCCCACATTTATAACACACGCCTAGTCTCTTTGCTCTTTGCCTTTTGGCATAACGGCTTTTACCTAAACCGGGCATGCGGGGCATAAATGCATCTGGAACTTCACCCGCCAGACGGACCTTAGCTTCAATTATCCACTGCACATTATCGGGAATGCCTTTGCGTGTAAAAACTCTAATTCTTTCACATCTAGCAAGGTAGATCTTTTTAAGGACTTTTATTGGAAGAGAAGGAAAGTATTTTCGCAGTGCAGAAAGAGTAGAATCCATTGATGAGAGAAGAATTTGAGAGAAGAGGGAAATGAATCAGTTATTGTAGGAGACTGGAATAACCGACTTTAGAAGTCACGGGGTATCTTATCCACTGCTTAATCAGAAGGAAGAACACGCATTTATAGTGATGAAAAGGGATAACGTGTCGATTACACTTAGGGGAGCATGTACATCTGTCAAAAGAAAATGCAAACTTTTCCAAATATAACAAACTGTATGTACAGTAATTGTGACTGTGGCTCACATCTTCCACTGGTTTTACGTCCAGTAAAGGCATTAATGGCTTCTATGAGTCGAGGTTTTGCTTTCCATCCAGTTTTCTTACAAGCTGGCAAACAAGGTCATTTACAGTCAGATTCCCGGGACTGTAACGGTTTCGTTCTTCATGAAAAATGCTCCATAAACCAAGAAGTTCACGTTGCACAGATCCACAAGAATGCGTCTCAAGAGTCAATTGGATATCATCCAACGAGTCCTTACTCAGGCCATTCTTAATGAATCGTATTTTATCTTCACGATTATCAGAGATCATCCCTAAAGAACGACATTTAGTATTACAAGTCCACCGTCCACATTTGTGGCAGACTCGTAACCTTTTCGCTCTTCGTTTTTTGGCATAAGAGCTTCTGCCTATACCAGGCATGTGAGACACAAATGCCTCTGGGATTTCACCTGCCAGACGAACCTTGGCTTCGATTAACCACCGCACATCTTCAGGGATTCCTTTGTGCATCAGAACTCTTAATCGTTCACAGCGAACTTGGTAGATCTTTTTGAGAATGTTCATTGGGAGAGAAGGAAAATATTTTCGTAAGACAGAAAGAGTAGGATCCATTTTCTAGAGGGAAGTAAAAGAAAGAAGGGGTGAAGGAATCAGTTATTATGGGCAACTGAGAGAACCGACTTGAGAGTCACGGAGTACCGTATCCGCCGCTTAACCGGAAAAGTAGATCCTACTTCATTTTGATGTGATAGATATTTTTTATCTTGGATATTCCATCGAGCTGACGTTGATCCAGTCCTCGATTATTGAATCCATTGTCCGCTTTTGACAAAGTTTCAACGACAATATTTCTTGATGTCTGCCTTATCTTTGACTATCTCTTATCTTGGATGCTGCTAAGCTGGCATCAATCCTGTCCTTCCAGGTGTAGCCTCGATTATTGAATCAATTGCCAGGCTTTTGACAATATTGTCTACTTTATTTTTTTTTTTTTGATATCTGCCTTATCCTTGGCTATAGTTATCTCTTATCTTGGATATTACTAGCTGGCGTCAATCCTATCTTTCCAGGTGTAGCCTCGATTATTGAATCGGTAGCCAAGCTTTTGACAATATTGTCTACTTTATCCTTGAATTCCTGATGCGGGTTGGTCCCGCATATTAGCTGTGTATCCAGTGATAGATTGGTAAGAGCTGATGACATTGAGATCTCAGCTTATACTGCTGTAACTGTGCTGTGAATGTGATTCCCGTTTGGTCCTTGTTATGTAAAGGCTATGTATGCATGATATGAAATGCATGAATGCAGAGCATGTGTAACTAATGGCTTTTTTGTATGGATCTAGTTCTTTATGTCTTTGTTTTACTGGATCCTCTTTGTGATGGCCTTCTTTGACTATCATTGAATCTTTTTATGCTTTCCAGCTTTTGTTCGCTGCCTCAAAAGCCCAACTCTTTTCAAAGTCCGCTTTCTTTGACTTGTTCTTGAATTTTGGCCTCAATTTCTTTAATGTTCGCTCGCCTCATACTTTATATCTCTTCAAATACTCATCCCTTGTCATGGATTTCATACTATCAAAGGCTTAACTTTCAATGTTTCATTGTCCCTTTTCTTGTGGCCGTGTCGACACTTGTTTACCCCCATGTTACAGTCCGAATGATTGCTCTTCCTTAGACTCAGGTTCTGATCCGTAAGACTTGCCCCCTTGTCTATTGAGCTTCTTTCTTGGCAGTACTCTTCTTACGCTTAGTAGAGACTACTTTGCCCCCTTGAATATGGTGTTTATGTGGATAAAAGGTATCATCTCATCTTTGATTTAACAGAAGGTTGAGCATTTCTAGACCTTTGTGATGGTCCTTGATCATGAATTTCTCTTACAAGAACCACATCTTCTTAAAGAAAGTCTCAAGCTATCTATTCACTTTCAAATCTACACACATTAATGAATAATGGTTTGGCCTTAAAGAAAAACTTTCATCAATTTGCAAAGCTTGATAAAGTAATTTACGGTCTTTGTTTTTAATTAAAATATCCTGCCATTCTTCCTTTTCCAACTCGAAGACATAAACTGTGCAAGGCAATAAGGTATAAACATGATTCACAATAATAGCCTTTTAACTGAATGAGGATGATATCGAGAGGTAAATGTTAGGTGTGAGGAAAGTTAAGTTTGAATGTTTTTTTTTTGTGGCAGTCTTTTAGCTGAATGAGAATAATATTAAGAGGTAAATATTAGGTCTGAGTAAAGTTAAGTTTGAGTGGTGTGAAAGAATGGTATTTTAATACTACTCGTGAGCAGTATTAAATAAGGTAGAAACATGATTCACAATGATAGTCTTTTAACTGAATGAGGATGTTAGGTCTGAGGAAAGTTAAATTTAAGTGGTGTGAAAGAATGGTCTTTTAATACTACTTGTGAGCAGTATTAAATAAGGTAGAAACATGATTCACAATGATAGTCTTTTAACTGAATGAGGATGTTAGGTCTGAGGAAAGTTAAATTTAAGTGGTGTGAAAGAATGGTCTTTTAATACTACTCGTGAGCAGTATTAAATAAGGTAGAAACATGATTCACAATGATAGTCTTTTAACTGAATGAGGATGTTAGGTCTGAGGAAAGTTAAATTTAAGTGGTGTGAAAGAATGGTCTTTTAATACTACTCGTGAGCAAATTTGATTATGATGAAAAACTCAATAGTGATGACCTCAAACTTGCCACTCTTTCCAGAAAGTTAAACCTCATCTGTTGCCCCCCAACTATCGTGGTCTTTATGTATGCTTGGCTTGAAAGTTACTTTTGTCTTCTAGACCGCCTTTGCAGGTTTTCAGTTTAGAATCCATAGCTCACTTTTTTTTTCTTTTGCTCTAGTTTGAGCCCTTTTTCCTTTTTCTTTTTTTTGTTTTGTTTTTTTTTGTTTCCTTTTTTTTGTGTGAGCTATGGTGATGACATATTTGATAACTTTCTTGAAGTGAGATGACTCAAGTGGCCTTGCTTGCTCGTGCTTGTTCTCAGTCCTTTTTTGTTTTGAATTTTCCCTTGTTGTCTTTTGATGGAAGGGAGGAATTTCTCTTTTCGGAGTTTGTGTTGCAAAGAATTGAGAACATAGCCTTCTTGAAGTGAAATGATTCAAGTGGCCTTAGCTGCTTGTGTTTGCTCTCAGTCTCTTTTTTTTGTTTTGGATTTTTCCCTTTAATTGCTTTTGATGGAAGGGATGAACTTCTTTCCTTTGTTGGAATTTGTGTTGCGGAAAACTGAGAATTTTTTTTTTTGTTTTTTTTGTATTGAGCATTTGTGAGAATTGGAGGCCACTGAAGTCATTTAATATGAGAGCTACCTTGTTTGGAAGCTAACCCCAGACTTCTTGCAAGGATGTTGATAACCACTATGAATTCTTTTTTTTTTTTTTAGAGTTGGGGTGCAACATATGAAATCCTTCTTACTAGATTTGACAGCACTTTCAAGATCGCCACTATTAAATCTCCCTTAACTTTTTATTTTCACCCACGAGTAGTATCATTTAGAAAGCAAAGTATGATGGCAATAATGGATAGTATAATGGAAAGGAGTGAGAGATGGATGTAAAAACGGAATTTTTGGTAAGAAGTGGTAGAATGTGTAGGTGTAATAATTGAATTTTTGGTAAAAATTGGTAGAATGTGTAGAAGTAATAATGGGATTAAAAAGTGGTAGAATGTACACGTAACATCTTTTTGTTAGAGAACAAAAAGAATTACCAGTTGTCAAAAAGTAAAGTGTGATGGCAATAATAGACAGTATAATGGCAAAGAGTGTAAAAATGGAAAGTAGTAGAATGCACGCATTACATCTTTTTGTTGTACCAGAAAAAGAATACCAGGTGTCCATCTAACAAAGACTACACCCTAGATTCTAGACTAAATCAAGGAGATTTTTACTATTAGATTACTTTTGCAAGCTTTCAAAGATACAAGTTTATTCAAAGGATTCCCTGTCATTCAAAAGTGTGTGCGGACTATTAGGTCAGATCTGACTTGGAGCCCTTCCAAAATTAATGTAATTCCAGCTCAAAATCTTCACTTTCAATTATCAATCACATCATGGCCTAGCAACTTAGACTCGACCAACTGTTGGACCTTGAGTTTCAGCACCACAGACTTTTCAGTTACATTTGGGATTTGGGTCACACCAACTTGGAAGAGAAGGTCACTTGGCCTTTGCTACTATTGATATGGGTGATAGTAGGTTTGTAGCTTGTGGAAATTGAATCGACTTGAGTAGCTTTCTTCCCATAAGTGGTATGTGGTGCTGATGAGGGAGCCTTGAAGATTACAGTCTCAATAGGATATCATTTCGTTCATAACATGAGTGGTAGTAGACCATAGGACTTAGAGATGATGTTTTGGACAGCTTCGCTTCTTTCGTTGAAACACCCTCCAATTGAAAAATCAACCAACTTTCCTGTTTTGATTCCAAATTCAATCTTTTCTCCGGATAATACCATATTTGAAAAGCTACTTGAAGTGTCCCCAAATAGTTTTTCATAAAATGGTCTATTTAATGTTTGGATAAACAGGGTGATCAGTTCTCTTTCTATCATAGATATTTCTCCACCTTTGTGCATATTCCTTAAAGGTCTCTTGTTCATTTTTCTCCATATTCTGGAAAGTTCGGCGATCTGGGGCCAAGTCCATCACATGCTTGTAACTTCTGATGAAAGCTTGGGCGAGATCATTCCATGTTCCAATGTTCTTTGGGCCTTGACTTAGATACCATTGTAGTGTTGACTTTGTAGGACTTTCTTGAAAAAGTGCTATCCACACATTCTCGTCTTTTAAGAGTGGTTGTAGTCTTCTTAGAAACAACGTGATGTGAGTGATGGGATCACTTGTTCCATCATATTTTACAAAGTCTGGTACCTTAAAGTTTGAAGGGATTACGACATCTGGCACTAAACAGAGGTCATTCACTGAGAGAGATCAGAATATAGTGCCTCCTTCAATGACCCGAAATCTCTTTTCTATGGCCTCGAGTTTTTTTTTTAGTATCCTTTTCTTTTTTAAGCAGGGGCTTCTTTCCTTCAAAAATTGGATTGTGCCTTAAATGAATGTTATCAGATGGGCCTGAGTCATGAAAAAGCTTTTCTTGAGCTGGGACCCGTTGTTAAGTGAATCCATGAGGATAAGTGAGATCTTGTGATTTTTTGACGAGGACTTGGGTTACTTTCCCGTTGATTAACTCCATTAATTGTTTTATTTGCTCGGCCATGTTTTCTCTTGGACTCAATATTTGTGAGGCATCCTTCGGTTTGCTCTGCCATTAGTTTTATTTGGAGCCGAGTTGGATATCGGTGTTGAGGTCCAATTTTACCTTTTTAAAGTGAGATTCATTTTATTAGATTTTACATGTATATGATTGATGCAATGGATGCATGCAATACATAATGAGATTATGTTTTTTATCAAAATTTATATGCACGTGATTGATGTAATGGATGCATGCAATATAAAGTGAGATTATGTTTTTATCAGACTTTATATGCACGTGATTAATGTAATGCATGCATGCGATAAGTGAGTTTGCTTATCCATTGTCGTGGAACTTCAAAACTTTTAGTTGTCATTATAAAGATCAAAAAGTTAGCATAATTTGATGCGTGGTTTTGATGCATGAAGAATAATTGCACAAGAAAGATAAGGTTATTAATAAGTTAAATAGCAATTAACAACTCATGAAGTATTATGGATAAACAAGTTAAAACCATACGAAGAAAAGTGTAGAGTAACAACACAGCATAACAAGGATATGCTTATGGTGTTGGTAAAATGGTAGAAATTCTATGGTCAGTTCTATGGTTAAGTGGGGAGTTCTATATGCATAAGGTGGTTTATCAAAAAGGCAAGGGATAGTTCCCGAATCCCGTCACTAAATCATAGTGACGGCCCGATTCCTTACCCTCTAGGGTTAATGTAAGGAATGGATTAATTCGAGTCGTAGCTTTTCGTGGGCCCATGCAGAGACTAACTGTCTCAGAAGGCAATACACTACTTTGCTACTTTGAAACCGGTGAAGGCTTGGAGACCATGGCCTCACAAGGACAACAACACCAATTCCGCTTAGAAAGAATTGTGTTCGATTTGAGGAAGCTCGGGTATAAAGCCTCATATTGTGAATGCATTATGCATGTTTAAAATAAGTAAATATAACATATAAATCCACATAAAAATAAACAAAACAGAACAAAATAAATCAACTTTTAGGCTTGACTCACTAACCAGGGTCCCCAGTGGAGTCGCCAAGCTGTGGCAACGTGCGGGTCTTTTTCGGGAGTCGCCACCAATCAGTTTTCTTAGGTTGATTGGTCACCTTAAAATTGGTCTGCGAGAGTTCGGGGATCGGGAGTACGGTTACGCTAAAACAATATTGTTATAGCGCCCAAAATTGGCACCTTAGTTGATTTTAATTTTTTTTTACTTTGCTTTTAAATAATTTTCAGTTAACTTAGAAATTTTAACTGAATTAGTCGAAATGTGGATTTTTAAGTTAATTTGTATAGAATTTTATACTTCCGAACCATGGACTCTGCCGAGTCATTTGGACACGGAAGATTTGGATTCCGAACCATGGACTCTGCCGAGTCATTTGGACACGGAAGATTTGGATTCCGAACCATGGACTCTGCCGAGTCATTTGGACACGGAAGATTTGGATTCCGAACCATGGACTCTGCCGAGTCATTTGGACACGGAATTTGATGAAATTTTAATCAATTAATCCATATCGTAAATATGAATTTTTATCTTTTTATTTAATTTATTTATTTTAAAAAGGTTGATATTTTCTAAACCGTAGATCTTGCCGGATCATCCAGATATGGAATTTATTTTAATTTTTAGTTAATTATTTAATTTTTATGGAATCAATTATTAGTTTAATTATTAATTTGGAAATCTTTTGTTCATGAAATTTTAGGTTTATTAATAATTTAAAATTTTGATTTTTCTTTCTTTATATTTTCTTTTCTTTTCTTTCTTTTCTTTCTTTTTCTTTTCTTTTTACTTTTCTTTCTTTCTTTTCTTTCTTTCTTTTCTTTTTTTTCTTTTCTTTCTTTTCTTTTTTTATCTTTTCTTTTTCTTTTCTTTTTTTATCTTTTCTTTTTCTTTTCTTTCTTTTAGTTTTTTTTTTAGTGAAAGTTATTTATTATTTAAATAATTATTCAATTTATAAAAGAAAAATAAAAATAATTGGCTTTTTTAAAAAATTATTTTTATTAGGCTTAATAATTAATTAAAAAGTAATCTTCTTTTAATTTTCATTTATTTATTTAAGTAAGGGTAAAGGTGAATTAAATTAAAAAAAAAATTATATAAAGGAAAATTAATAATAATAAAGTGGGGCTTTTTGGCCATCCACTTTAAAAATAAATAATAATAAAGGTTAGCAAAGTTAATTAAATTAATTAACAACAATAATAAAAATTAGCCAAGTTTAATTAAATTAATTGATTAACAATAATAATAAAAAGTTAGTCAAGTTAATTAAATTAATTAATTAACAACAATAATAAAAAGTTAGTCAAGTTAATTAAATTAATTAATTAACAACAATAATAAAAAGTTAGTCAAGTTAATTAAATTAATTAATTAACAACAATAATAAAAAGTTAATTAATTGTTAACAACAATTATAAAAGTTAGTAATAATGCAAAAATTAAAAGGTTAGTAACAATAATAATATTAAAAGTTAGTTGTTAGTAAGTTAATAACAACAAAAAAAAAAGGGTTAGTAATAATAACAAATAAGTAAAACAAGTAAAAATTAAAATAGTTAGGAATTAATTCTGCAAGAACAAAATAAAAGGTTAGTGACCAAAGTGAAAGAAATTGAAAAGATGAAGGATTAAACGAGAGTTGTACCTTTTTTATTTTAAATTTGAATTTCCTGTTAACAGGAAACGTGAAATCGCGACGGCAGGGGGGGGGGGGCTGCTGGGGGCGATGGCGGGCCAGGCGACGGGGCGACGGCGGCGGGGCGCAGGGCGACGGCGGCAAGGGCAACGGCGGCCGGGACGACGGCGGCGAGGGCGCGGGGCGACGGCGGCAGGACGGCTGGGCGCGGCGGCGGAACGGCTGGACGCGGTGGCGCGAGACGGCAGGACGACGGCGGCAGGACGGCGGATTTTTAATGAATATGATAAGATTCTGTGCGGTGATGTTGTTGACGAGGTGGTCAAAATTATTCACTGAAATATCTGGCTCAACATAGGCCTTATTCAAGACTTTGAGGAGGGCTTCTCGATGAGCATCAGAGCTTATGAGTAGTGAAAGTATAGAGATCTTTGTTGGCAGGCGGTTCAACTGCTCAACGATGCTGTATTCACTTTGCTTTATGAGTTTGAGAAACTCAGTAGCTTGCTCATCTGTTACTGCTCGAGGCATCTCTTGCTCTTTGGATGTATTTGTATCAAGAGGTCTACTTGTTGGGTCTGTAACATTCTTATCTTGTTGGAGCTTGTTCATTTACTCCGGAGAATAACACCGACCACTTCTAGTTATACTCCCAACTTCTAACGGAGTTGATGTGATGTTAGAAGTGTAATCATAGCTCCATGGAACAGTTTTGTCTGATTTATATGGGAATGACCTTGGGACTTGAATTCTTAAAGGCTTAAGAACAGGTTTTGAAATTGGTATGACTAGTGGTCTTGGGATAGCCTTGACTTCTTATTCTTTAATGATCACATTCACATCATCATCTTTATCTGACATAAAAATGATGAGTTGGGAGGAGTCTATGAGTCTTTGTAGACTTTCACGGAATTCTGGGCATTCCTGGATAGAATGACTCTTACTGTCATGAAAGTTGTACCACTCCTCATCTTCGACTTTTTCGTTTCCAAAAGAAGACTTTCCCATGATAATCCCTTCTTTTACAAGCCATGAATATACATGCTTGAGAGGGGTTATGATATCATTGACTGACTTCTTCATCGGCCAGTGCTCTTTCTATCATATTGATTGGTTTTGCTTGATGAGGCGGCAATGGATTGTGAGTGACGTTTGGTTCATCGGAAAAGTCCAACCACTTGGACTCGATTAATTGTTGGACTATACGCTTCAATGCTATGCAATTTTCCAGTCCGTGGCCCACAGCACCATCATGATATGGGCAAGTTATGTTGGGGTCATACCACCTTGGATATGGGGGTTTAAATGGATTTGTAGGAATTGGATGGATAAGTTGACTTTCAATGAGTTTTGGATATAACTCAGTGTAAGTCATAGGAATTGGCGCAAAAACTTCTTTCGGCCTTTGTGGAGAAGTCGGAACAGGTGGCCGTAACTGATTAGGCCTGTTGAGAGGATAATTGTTGGGCTTATTGGTAGAATAATCATTGGGCCTATTGGTAGAGTAGGATCGGCGAGGCCCGGTAGCAACAGTACCCACGAGGGGAATCCCTCTTCCTCGTCCTATTTGTTGTATTTCTTCATCTTTTCTTCTGGAGGGTCCTCCTCTTTTCATTGGATCACTAAAGGACTCAGTAATCTTCCCGATCCTAATCCCATGCTTGATCCTTTCTCTAGACATGACTACGTCAGTGAAATTGGTTGCCGAATTGCCAATGAGTTTGTCATAATATGGGTACTGCAACGTCTGAACAAATAAAGTGACCATTTCTCTTTCTGTCATAGGTGGCTAAACTTGTGCAGCTGAATCCCTCCACCGTTGGGCATATTCCTTGAAAGTTTTTTGCTTTTTCTTCTCCATGTTTTGGAGAGTTTGACGATCTGGAGCGAAGTCCATAACATGTTTATAATTGCCGATGAAGGCCTGAGCAAGGTCATTCCAAGTTTTGATGTTTCTTGGACCTTGACTTAGATACCACTGTAATGCTGATTTTGTGAGGCTTTCCTGAAAAAGTGCAATCCACACCTTTTCATCTTTTGTGAGTGGTTGTAGTCTTCTTAGAAACAATGTGATGTGAGTGATGGGATCACTCGTTCCATCGTATTTCATGAAATCTGGCACCTTAAAGTCTGAAGGAATTATGACATCTGGTACCAAGCATAGGTCATCCACTGAGAGAGATCCGAATATAGTGCCTCCTTCAATGGCTCGCAGTCTCTTCTCTATTGTTTCGAGCTTTTGAGATTCTCCTTCTTCCTTTGGTGGTGTCTTCTTTTCTTCATATACAGTGTCCCGTTTCAGGTGAATGCTAGCGGACGGACCTGATTCCTGAAACAGGTTTTCTTGGACTGAGACTCGTTGCGGGGTGAATCCCGGAGGATAAGTGGGATCTTGTGCTTCTTTGATGGGAACTTGAGTTGTTTTCTCCTTGATTAGTTCCATGAATTGTCTCATCTGTTCTGCCATACTTTCTATCTTGGACTCCATCTCTATAAGACGTCCTTCGGCTTGTTCTGCCATTAATTTTGTTTGGAGCCGAGTTGAATATCGATGTTGAGGTCCAATTTTACCCCCTTTAAGGTGAGATTTATTTTATTAGACTCTACATGTATGTGATTTATGCAATGGATGCATGCATGCAAAATAAGATTATGTTTTTATCAAAATTTATATGCACGTGATTCATGTAATGGAATGCATGCAATGAGATTATTTTTCTCAGATTTTATATGAGTGTGATTGATGTAATGGATGTATGCAATGAGTGAGCTTGATTATCAACTATTGTGAAACTTCAAGACTTCTAGTTATTATTAGAAAGACCAAAAAGTTAGCATAGTTTGATGCATGATTTTGATGCATGAAGAATAATTGCACAGAACGGAAGTATAACAAAAGAAAAATAAGGTTATTAACAAGTTAAATAGCAATTAACAACTCATGAACTATTATGGAAAAATGAATTAAAACCATAAATATAAGACACGAAGAAAATAAAAGTGTAGAGTAACAACATAGCATAACAAGGACATGCTTATGGCGTTGGTAAAATGGGAGGAATACTGTGGTCAGTTCTATGGTTAAGTGGGGAGTTCTATATGCATAGGGTGGTTTATCAAAAGGCCGAGGGTAGTTCCCGAATCCCATCACTAAATTATAGTGACAGCCCAATTCCTTACTGTTGACACCCAATTTCGTCCGGGTGTTTTAAAATTTTAAAAAAATTTTATTAAAAAAAAATTAATTTAAAAAAAAATATATTACTATTATTATTAAAAAAATTTAATTAGTTTAAAATATATTTTTGTTTTGTGAAAATTTGATTTAAAATGATATATGTGTAAATATGTGAATGTTTGAAATAAAATAAAATTTCATGAAAAAAAAATGACAAAAAATTAAAAGTTTGAGGTAAAAATGACAAAATTGAGAAGTTTCGGGAAAAATTGACAAATTCTAAAAGTTCCAGGAGCATTTGGTAGTTTGTAACATAAAATTTTGGGCCTGCCGACGTTTTTGGCGCAAATTGACAGAAAACGACAAAATTGTCAAAATCAGAAGCTTCAGGAACTTATCCAGAGGCTGAGAGACGTAAAGGACTAAAATTGTCATTTTACCAATTTAAAAGATAAGTTTGAAATTTTTTATTAATTTATCCATCAACAGTTCAGCCAAACTTCCTCTATAAATAGACCCCCAAATTTTGTGCTGAACACAAAAAAAAATAGAGAAAAAACTTAGAGCTCCGTTTTAAAAAAAGCGTAAATTACTACCTTAAGTCCCTACCCCTTCTATCTCTTCTCAGAAAAATCAGAAATTTTTTTTTCCCTTAAACACACCATCTTCTTCCCCTCTCCGTATACTCTCTCTCTCTCTCTCTCTCTCCTCTTCCCAGCTGCCGTTTCTTCCTCCCCCGTGCCCCCACGCTGTTGCCGTAGTCCCGCCACGCTCACCGCCGCACCCCGCCACGCTCGCCGTCGCCGTTCCCGGCCGTTCCGTCGTGTCTCTCCGGCCCCGAGCCCGTCGCGATCCGTCCCGGTTTCCCTTTCCTCCCCCTCCGCTTCGTGCTCCGTCCTGGCTGCCTCCCCCTCGCCCTTGCCGGACCACCCGCCGCCAGCCCTGCCTCAGCTCCCCTGCCGTTCGCTGCCGTCGCCCATCACCCTCGCGTTTTACGTAACAGGATTAAAAAAAAAAACATATTCTTTAGGTAAAATCTTAGTTTAACCCTCCATCTCTTCATATTTATTCACTTTGGTCACTAACCTTTCTTTTATTTTTGCAGAAAATTAATTACTAACTCTTCTTTATTTACTTGTTTATTGTTATTACTAACTTTTATTATTGTTGTTGTTAATATTAACAATTAACTCAACTAACCTTACTAACATTTATTATTATTGTTATTATTATTGTTATTAACTTACTTTATTATTGTTATTATTATTATTGTTACTAACTTACTAATTTTGTTATTATTATTGTTACTAACAACTAACTTACTAACTTTGCTAACTTTTATTATTATTGTTGCTATTATTGTTAATAATTAACAACTAATTCATCTAACTTTTATTTTTATTGTTATTAACAACTAACTTTACTAACTTTGTTAATTATTATTATTATTATTGTGTTATTAAAGTGGATGGCCAAAAAGCCCCACTTTATTATTATTAATTTTCCTTTATTTACTTTATATAATTTTTAGGTGGTTAAATTTATTTTCACTTAATTCACCTTTACCCATCAATAATAAATAAGTAAATGAGTAAAATAAAAAATAAAAATTAAAAGAAGATTCTTTTATGTGAAAAATCATTTTTAAAAGCTAACTATCTTTTATTATTTTAAAACATAACTTTTTATTCCTTTTATTAAAATTATTAAACAAACATAATTAAATAATTCCAAAAATACAAATCAATTCTGTTTTTAAATATATCTTTAAAGTAATAATAATTAAAAATTCAAGAAAAATTCAATAAAATTATAATTAAAATTAATAATTAATTAAATAATTAAATTTAAAAAAAATTAAAAATCCATAACCAAATGATCCGTCATGATCCATGGCTTGGAATTATTTTTTAAAAAAAGTATATAAATAATTTATTTTCTTTATTAAAAATAAAAACTTTGGACTAATATATTAATTATTAAAATATAACTTTTTAATTTTCTTTATTAATAAAAAGAATAAAAAGAGTAAAATTTTTTGGTTAATATTATTCAGTAATATTTTGCTTATTTCTTTCAAAATAATGAAAAGACATAACTTTTTGTTTCCTTTATAAAAGTCTTAGTCAAATGATTTCAAAAAAAAATAACAAAAATAAATAAATAAATAAATAATAATTAAATTTCTCTTAAATATATTTTCAGAGATATAAATTAAAATTAAAAAAAAATCTTTCATCAAACAAAGAAGAATATAAAAATAAAAATATCAAGACTTTTGTTTTAAAATACATATAAATTTTTGGTTAAATAATCTTTTTTAGATATCAAAACTTTTTCCTCTTTTGTTTAAAATATACATATAAATTTTTGTTTTTTTTGTTTAAACAATTAATTTTGGTTAATCTTTTACCAAAACAAAATAAAACAAAATAAAATATTAAGATTTTTCTTTTATGTTTGAAATATACATATAAATTTTTATTTCCTTAATTAAATATTGATTGAATAATTGATTTTTGATTCACCTTTTATCAAATAAAATATTAAGATTTTTCTTTTAAACACATATAATTTTTTTTTTGGTTGAATAAATAAGATCTTGATTTAATAATTTTTCTTTTTAGTTTATCTTTTATTAAATAAAAAGAACAAACATAACATAAAATATAAATCTTTCCTGATTAATTTATTCCTTCTTTTTGAATAAACATAAAATAAATCTCAAAATTTTTTTAAAGTTTTTATTACTTTTTAATTCTTTTATAAATTAAGTATTTATTTAAATAATAAATACCCTTCATTAAACAAGATAAAAAGAAAAAGAAAAGAAAGATAAGAAAAGAAAGATAAGATAAGAAAGATAAGAAAAGAAAGATAATAAAGATAAGAAAGATAAGATAAGATAAGAAAGATAAGAAAGAAAAGAAAGAAAAATATAGAAAATAAAAATTTTTAGATTATTAATGAATCTAAAAATTCTATAACAAAAAGAATTACGAATTAGTAATTAAACTAATAATTAATTCCATAAAAATAAGAATTAAATAATTAACTATAAATTAAATCAACTTACATATCCGGATGATCCGTCAGGATCTGCGGTTTAAAAAAAATATCACCCTTTTAATTAAATAAATTAAATAAAAAAAAAAGATAAAAATCCATATTTACAATATGGATTAAATTATTTAAAAGTTCACCAAATTCCGTGTCCAAATGACTCGGCAGAGTCCATGGTTCGGAATCAAAAATCTTCCGTGTCCAAATGACTCGGCAGAGTCCATGGTTCGGAAGTATAAAATTTCATACAAATTAATTAATTTAAAAATCCACATTTCGACTAATCCAGTTAAAATTTCTAATTTTGAAAATTAACTGAGAATTATTTAAAAGCAAAGCAAAACAAAATTAAAATCAACTAAGGTGCCAATTTTTGGGCGTTTTAACAAAATTGTTTTAACGTAACCGTACTCCCGATCCCCGAACTCTCGCAGACCAATTTTAAGGTGACCAATCGACCTAAGAAAACTGATTGGTGGCGACTCCCGAAAACCCGACGTTGCCACAGCTTGGCGACTCCACTGGGGACTCGACGTTAGTGAGTCGAGCCTAAAGTTGATTTGTTTTAATTTACTTTGCTTATTATGTGGATTTTTATATACTATATTTACTTAGCGAAAACATGCATAATGCATTCACAATATGAAGCTCTATACCCGAGCTTCTTCAAAGCGACCACGTTCTTTCTAAGCGGAATTGGTGTTGTTGTCCTTGAGAGGCCATGGTCTCCAAGCCTTCACCGGTTTCAAAGTAGCAAAGTAGTGTATTGCCTTCTGAGACGGTTAGTCTCTGCATGGGCCCACGAAAAGCTACGACTCGAATTAATCCATTCCTTACATAAACCCTAGAGGGTAAGGAATCGGGCTGTCACTATAATTTAGTGACGGGATTCAGGAACTATCCCTTGCCTTTTTGATAAGCCACCTTATGCATATAGAACTCCCCACTTAACCATAGAACTGATCATAGAATTTCTACCATTTTACCAACGCCATAAGCATATCCTTGTTATGCTGTGTTGTTACTCTACACTTTTCTTCGTATGGTTTTAACTTGTTTATCCATAATACTTCATGAGTTGTTAATTACTATTTAACTTGTTAATAACCTTATTTTTCTTTTGTTATACTTCCGTTCTGTGCAATTATTCTTCATGCATCAAAACCACGCATCAAACTATGCTAACTTTTTGGTCTTTTTAATAACAACTAAAAGTCTTGAAGTTCCACGATAGTGGATAATCAAATTCACTCATCGCATACATCCATTACATTAATCACGTGCATATAAAGTCTGATAAAAACATAATCTCATTGCATACATCCATTACATTAATCACGTGCATATAAAGTCTGATAAAAACATAATCTCATTGCATACATCCATTACATTAATCACGTGTATACAAAGTCTGATAAAAACATAATCTCATTTTTCCTACATGCATCCATTGCATCAATCACATACACATAGGATCTAATAAAATATACCTTACTTTTAAAAGGATAAAATTGGACCTCGACACCGATATTCAACTCGGCTCCAAATAAGATTAATGGCAAAACAAATTGAAGGACGTCTCATAAAGATAGAGTCCAAGATAGAAAGTATGACCGAACAAATGAGACAATTGATCGAGCTAATCAAGGCAAAAGCAATTCAAGAAGCACAAGTTCAGCCACCCATGACAGAAAGAGAAATGGTCACTTTGTTTGTCCAGACACTGAAGTACCTATATTATGACGAACTCATTGGCAATTCGGCAACTAATTTTTCTAACATTGTCATGTTTGGAGAAAGAATCGAGCATGAGATTAGGACTGGGAATATTGCTGAATCCTTTAATAATCCTATGAAAAGAGGAGGACCATCCAGAAGAAAAGATGACGAAGTACAACAAATAGGACGCGGAAGAAGGATTCCCCTCGTGGATACTGTGGCTATCGGACCTCGCCTATCCTATTTTGCCAATGGGCCCGATAATTACCTTCCAAATAGGCCCAATGATTATCCTCTGAATAGGCCCAATAATTATCCTCCAAATAGGCCTAATGATTATCCTTCCAATAGGCCCAACAATTATCCTTTTAACAGACCTAATCAGTCATGGCCACCTGCTCCTACTCCTCCAGTACCTGCACCAAGACCAAGAGAAGTTTTCACACCAATTTCCATGACTTATACTGAGTTATACCCAAAACTCATCGAAAGACAATTTATCCGTCCAATTCCTACAAAGCCATTCAAACCCCCATATCCAAGGTGGTATGACCCTAACATTACCTGCCCATATCATGCTGGCGTTCCAGGCCATGGCTTGGAAAACTGCATGGCATTGAAGCGTATAGTTCAACAATTAATCGAGTCAAAGTGGTTGGACTTTTCCGATGAGCCAAATGTCACCCACAATCCATTGCCGCCTCATCAAGCAAAACCAAGTCCAAGTTGCTAGGCCCGATGTGATTGATAATTGAAAAGTGAAGATTTTGAGCTAGAATTACATTGACTTTGGAAGGCCTCCAAGTCAGATCTGACCTAATAGTCTGCATACATTTTCGAATGACAGGGAATCCTTTGAATAAACTTGTATCTTTGAAAGCTTGCAAAAGTAATCTAATAGTAAAAATCTCCTAGATTTAGTCCAGAATCTAGGGTGTAGTCTTTGTTAAATGGACACCTGCTATTCTTTTTCTGGTACAACAAAAAGATGTGATACGTGCATTCTACTACTTTCCATTTTTACACTCTTTCCATTATATTATCCATTATTGCTATCATACTTTGCTTTCTAAATGATACTACTCGTGGGTGAAAATAAAAAGTTAAGGGAAATTTGATAGTAATGATCTTGAAAGTGTTGCCAAATCTAGTAAGAAGGATTTCATATGTTGCACCTCAACCTTCAAAAAGAATTCACAGTGGTTATCAACATCCTTGCAAGAAGTTTGGGGTTAGTTTCCAAACAAGGTAGCTCTCATATTAAATGACTTCAGTGGCTTCCCAATTCTCATAAATGCTAAAAAAAAAAAAAAAAGGTTCTCAGTTTTCCGCAACACAAACTCCGAAAAGAAAAAGTTCATCCCTTCCATCAAAAAGCCATTAAAGGGAAAATCCAAAAAAAAAAATCCAAAAAAAAGAGAGACTGAGAAGCAAATAAAGCCATTTGAGTCATCTCACTTCAAGAAGGATACGATCTCGGTTCTCCATAACACAAACTCCAAAAAAAAAAAAAGGGAAAAAATTCATCCCTTCCATCAAAAAGCCAACAAGGGAAAATTCAAAACCAAAAAGAACTGAGAACAAGCACGAGCAAGCAAGGCCACTTGAGTCATCTCACTTCAAGAAAGTTATCAAATATGTCATCACCATAGCTCACACAAAAAAAAAGGAACAAAAAAAAAAATATAAAAAAAACAAAACAAAACAAAAAAAGAAAGGGAAACAAAAACAAAAACAAAAAAAGAGAAAGGAAAAAAAGAAGCTCAAGTTAGAGCCAAAGAAAGAAAAAGAAAAAAAAGTGAGCTATGGATTCTAGACTGAAAACCTGCAAAGGCGGTTTAGAAAACAAAAATAACCCTCAAACCAAGTGTACATAAAGATTACGATAGTTGAGGGGCAACAGATGAGATCAAACTTTCTGGAAAAGGTGGCAAGTTTGAAGTCATCACTATTGAGTTTTTCACCATAATCAAATCTGCTCACGAGTAGTATTAAAAGACCCTTCTTTCACACCATTAAAACTTAACTTCCTTCAGACTTAACATCCTCATTCAGCTAAAAGACTATCATTGTGAATTATGTTTCTACCTTATTTAATACTGCTCACGAGTAGTATTAAAAGACCCTTTTTTTTCACACCATTAAAACTTAACTTCCTTCAGACTTAATATCCTCATTCAGCTAAAAGACTATCATTGTGAATTATGTTTCTACCTTATTTAATACTGCTCACGAGTAGTATTAAAAGACCCTTCTTTCAAACCACTTAAACTTAACTTTCCTCAGACTTATCATCCTCATTCAGCTAAAAGACTATCATTGTGAAACATGTTTCTACCTTATTTAATACTGCTCACGAGTAGTATTAAAAGACCATTCTTTCACACCACTTAAACTTAACTTTCCTCAGACCTAACATCCTCATTCAGTCAAAAGACTATCATTGTGAATCATGTTTCTACCTTATTTAATGCTGCTCACGAGTAGTATTAAAAGACCCTTTTTTTTCACACCACTCAAACTTAACTTTACTTAGACCTAATATTTACCTCTTGATATTATTCTCATTCAGCTAAAAGACTGCCACAAAAAAAAACATTCAAACTTAACTTTCCTCACACCTAACATTTACCTCTCGATATCATCCTCAGTCAGTTAAAAGGCTATTATTGTAAATCATGTTGCACAGTTTATGTCTTCGAGTTGGAAAGGGAAAAATGGCAGGATATTTTAATTAAAAACAAAGACCGTAAATTACTTTGTCAAGCTTTGCAAATTGATGAAAGTTTTTCTTTAAGGCCAAACCAATATTCATTAATGTATGTAGACTTAAAAGAGAGGAGATAGCTTGAGTCTTTCTTTAATAAGATGTGGTTCTCGTAAGAGAAATTCATGATCAAGAACCATCACAAAGGTCTAGAAATCCTCAACCTTCTGTTAAATCAAAGGCGAGATGATATCTCTTTCCACATAAACACCATATTCAGGGGGGCAAAGTAGTCTCTACGAAGCGTAAGAGGAGTACTGCCAACAAAGAAGTTCAATAGACAAGGGGGCAAGTCTTATGGATCAAAACATGAGTTCAAGGAAGAGCAATCATTCAGATTATAACATGAGGATAAGTAAGTGTCGGCACGGTCACAAGAAAAGGGGCAAAGCAGACATTGAAAGTAAAGCCTTTGATGGTATCAAATCCATGACAATGAATGAGTACCCGAAAGAGATATAAATTATGAGGCGGGCCAACTTTAAAGAAATTGAGGCCAAAATTCAAGAACAAGTCAAAGAAAGGGGATTTTGAAAAGAGTTAGGCTTTTGAGGCAGCGAACAAAAGCTGGAAAGCATAAAGAGATTCAATGATAGTCCAAGAAGACCATCACAAAGAGGATCCAGTAAAACAAAGACATAAAGAACTAGATCCATACAAAAAAAAAAAAAGCCATTAGTTACACATGCTCTGCATTCATGCATTTCATATCATGCATACATAGCCTTTACATAACAAGGACCAAACGGGAATCACATTCACAGCACAGTTACAGCAATATAAGCTGAGATCTTAATGTCATCAGCTCTTACCAATCTATCACTGGATACACAGCTAATATGCGGGACCAACCCGCATCAGGAATTCAAGGATAAAGTAGACAATATTGTCAAAAGCTTGGCTACCGATTCAATAATCGAGGCTACACCTAGAAGGATAGGATTGACGTCAGTTAGTAGTATCCAAGATAAGAGATAGCTATAGCCAAGGATAAGGCAGATATCAAAAAATATAAAGTAGAGAATATTGTTAAAAGCCTGGCAATTAATTCAATAATCCAGGCTACACCTGGAAGGACAGGATTGATGCCAGCTTAACAGCATCCAAGATAAGAGATAGTCAAAGATAAGGCAGACATCAAGAAATATTGTCGTTGAAAATTTGTCAAAAGCGGACAATGGATTCAATAATCGAGGACTGGATCGACGTCAACTCGATGGAATATAAAAAATATCTATCACATCAAAATGAAGTAGGATCCACTTTTCCGGTTAAGCGGCGAATACGGTACTCCGTGACTCTCAAGTCGGTTCTCTCAGTTGCCCATAATAACTGATTCTTTCATCTCTTCTTTCTTTTACTTCCCTCTAGAAAATGGATCCTACTCTTTCTGTCTTACGAAAATATTTTCCTTCTCTCCCAATGAACATTCTCAAAAAGATCTACCAAGTTCGCTGTGAACGATTAAGAGTTCTGATGCACAAAGGAATCCCTGAAGATGTGCGGTGGTTAATCGAAGCCAAGGTTCGTCTGGCAGGTGAAATCCCAGAGGCATTTGTGTCTCACATGCCTGGTATAGGCAAAAGCTCTTATGCCAAAAAGCGAAGAGCGAAAAGGTTACAAGTCTGCCATAAATGTGGACGGTGGACTTGTAATACTAAATGTCGTTCTTTAGGAATGATCTCTGATAATCGAGAAGATAAAATACGATTCATTAAGAATGGCCTGAGTAAGGACTCGTTGGATGATATCCAATTGACTCTTGAGACGCATTCTTGTGGATCCGTGCAACATGAACTTCTTGGTTTATGGAGCATTTTTCATGAAGAACGAGAACGATACAGTCCCGAGAATCTGACTGTAAACGACCCTGTTTGCCAGCTTGTAAGAAAACTGGATGGCAAGCAAATCCTCGACTCATAGAAGCCGTTAATGTCGTTACTGGACGTAAAGCCAGTGGAAGATGTGAGCCACAGTCACAATTATTGTACATACGATTTGTCATATTTGAAAAATTTGCATTACCTTTGGACAATAATGTACTTGTTCCTGTAAGCGTAATTAACACGTTATCCTTTCATCGCTATAAATGCGTGTTCTTCTTTCCGGTTAAGTAGCGGATGCAATACTCTCTGACTCTCATAATCGGTTATTTCAGTTTCCTACAATAACTGATTTCTTCATCTCTTCTCTCAAATTCTTCTTTTATCAATGGATTCTACTCTTTCCGCCATGCGAAAATACTTTCCTTCCATCCCAATAAATGTTCTTAAAATGATTTACCAAGCTAGATGTGAAAGGATTAGAGTCTTTATGCACAAAGGCATTCCTGACAATGTGCGGTGGCTAATTGAAGCTAAGGTTCGTTCAGCTGGTGGAGTTCCAGAAGCGTTCTTTCCCCGTATGCCCGGCTTTGGTAAAAGCGCTTATGCCAAAAAGCGAAGAGCAAAAAGGCTAGGTGTCTGTCATAAATGTGGACGATGTAATTGTAATACTAAATGTCGCTCTTTAGGATACATCTCCAGAAATCATGAAGATAAAAGAAAATTCATCAAGAATGGCCTGCGTAAGGAATCTTTGGATGATATCCTATTAACTTTTGAAACACATTCTTGTGAAATAGTGCAATGGGAAATTATGGATTTATGGTGGACTTTCCGTAAAGAACAGGATCGTTATAGTCTTGGAAATCTAACTTTTAATGACCCTGTTTGCCAATTTGTGAGAAAACTGGATGGGAAGCAAATCCCCGACTTATAGAAGGCATTGAAGCCGTTACTAGACATAAACTAATGGAAGATGAGAGCCACAGTCATGATTGCTGTACATATAAGCTGTCATTTGTCTTTTCTTTTGACAATAATGTACTTGCTTCTGTAAGTGTAATTAATGCATTATCCCTTTCATCACTATAAATATGTGTTAGTTATTTTCGTTTCCTACAATCACTAATTTCTTTCTTTGCCTCCTTTATCAATGGAGTCTTCTCTTTCCGCCCTACGAAAGTATTTTCCTTCCTTCCCAATAAATGTTCTTAAAAATATTTATCAAGCTAGATGTGAACGATTCAGAGTATTTATGCACAAAGGCATTCCTGATAATGTGCGGTGGCTAATTGAAGCTAAGGTTCGTTCAGCTGGTGAAGTTCCAGAAGCGTTCTTTCCCCGTATGCCCGGCTTTGGTAAAAGCGCTTATGCCAAAAAAAGAAGAGCAAAGAGGCTAGGCGTTTGTCATAATTGTGGATGGTGGATTTGCGGTAATAAATGTCGTTCTCCAGGAGTGATCACCAGAAATCGTAATGATAGAATAAGATTCATTAAGAATGGCTTGCGTAAGGAATCTCTAAAAGATATTCGAGAGGTTCTTGAAGCGCATTCTTGCGGAATAGTGCAATTTGAGGTTGTTGGATTATGGATAATTTTCCAAAAAGAACGAGATCGTTACAGTATTGGGAATCTGACCCTAAACGACCCTGTTTGCCAGTTTGTGAGAAAGCTAGATGAGATGCAAATCACCGATTCATAGAAAGCATTGAAGCCATTACTGGACGTAAAGCCAGTGGAAGACGAGGATCAAAGTCACGATTACTGTACGTGCTAGCTGTCGCTTTTGAAATTTTCCTCCCCTTTTGGTAATAATGTATCCACTCCTGACGTGAACCAAAGTCACGATTACTGTACATGCTAGCTGTCGCTTTTGAAATTTTCCTCCCCTTTTGGTAATAATGTATTCACTCCTGACGTGAACCAAAGTCACGATTACTGTACATGCTAGCTGTCGCTTTTGAAATTATCCTCCCAATAATGTACCCACTCCTGACATGAGATACAGTTATGATTACTGTATATAGCTGCCACTTTTTAAAATTTTCCTTCTCTTCCAACAATCACGTACCTACTCCTGACGTAAGCTACAGTAGTGACTACTGTACATGCTAGCAACTATTTTAAAAATTTTCCTCCTCTTTTAACGATAATGTACCCATACCTGACCAAAGTCATACTCGTGACTACTGTGAATAGCTGGCAATAATGTATCCATTCTTGAAAATAAAATTATTGCCTTATCTCTTCATCTCTATAAATATATCCTCTTTTCTCACAAGGGTAAGGATAGGAATGGAGAAAACCCCAACTCGTAAATCCCGAAGTATTTGTGTATTTTCTGGGGCTTTTCCTGGAAAAGATGAAGAGTATTTAAAAGCAGCCAACCATTTGGGTAGAGTATTAGCTGAGCGAAAAATACATTTAGTTTATGGAGGAGGTAGTGTCGGATTAATGGGAGGTGTAGCATCAGCAGCATCTCTAGGAGGAAGTCAAGTTCTGGGCATATTCCCTGGACCTCTGAAATTTATTTCTGAGGGCACGATTGGAGAAGAATTAGTGATTAAAAATTTGCAAGAGCGTGTGTTACAAATGTTTTTAAATGCTGATGCTTTTATCGCTCTACCAGGTGGTTTTGGCACATTGGGAGAAGTCTTTCAAATTGCTTCCATGGCCCAACTTAATTTGCATAAGAAACTCATTGGGCTTTTAAATGTTAACAATTTCTTTACAGGTCTGATAGCTTTTATGGATTATGCTATGCAGAAGAATTTCATATCAAGAGTGGCACGGCGAATCATAATATCCGCAACAACTGCTGAAGAATTGCTAGATAAAATACAAGCTTTTGTTCCTGAACCAGATCCAGCAATGATTCAGATAGACTGGACACGACAGTCTTTCCCGACCAGTTCACTCCCATAATGGTCCTCTACTCACCCTGTTGAAGTATTGTGGAAGAAAGAAGCGATCTGATCCGTTTTTCTTGTCCTTTAGTTTTATTATCAGCATTTTCTTTCGCATTTCAGTTTTTCCTTTCAGGGAATTTCTTTTTTTTATAATATAGTTTCGTCCATGCTGATATTAAAACCATAGGACAATGCCTTTAGGTTGGAATGACTGAGTAAAGAGTAATTTTTGTTACTCTTGAGACGCATCCTATTAGGTCTACTAGGCATAGCATTTTGGGGTAGTTAAGCTTTAACCTTATTCGGATGACATATCTCACAAGGGAATCTATATTTACTGAAGAAAATATTAGATGAACCTTGAATATTGATTCCAAACATCCGTTCCCTTTACATAATTTGTCAGTGTTATTGTCATCATCAAGATTCACTCGTTTTATCGAAGCCTAATTCTTTGCGCTCGCCTATTATGAAAATTCACACTTTCGAAGAAAATTATTCCAATTTCAATTGCTTTCATATAAATTTCGCTCGAGGTCCTAAGGAAAGCTCCTTAGCCTCAAAATCAATTTTCATCATCGAGGTTTTAAGGATGGAACCTTTGCCTCGAAAACAATCAATTATCAATCCGAGGTTTTAAGGATGGAACCTTTGCCTCGAACTCAATCAATCGTCGAGGTTTTAAGGATGGAACCTTTGCCTCGAGATCAATTATCAATCCGAGGTTTTAAGGATGGAACCTTTGCCTCGAAAACAATCAATTATCAATCCGAGGTTTTAAGGATGGAACCTTTGCCTCAAACTCAATCAATCGTCGAGGTTTTAAGGATGGAACCTTTGCCTCGACATCAATTAATCAATCCGAGGTTTTAAGGATAGAACCTTTGCCTCGAGATCAATCAATCAATCCGAGGTTTTAAGGATGGAACCTTTGCCTCGAGATCAATCAATCAATCCGGGGTTTTAAGGATGGAACCTTTGCCTCGAGATCAATTATCAATCCGAGGTTTTAAGGATGGAACCTTTGCCTCGAAAACAATCAATTATCAATCCGAGGTTTTAAGGATGGAACCTTTGCCTCGAACTCAATCAATCGTCGAGGTTTTAAGGATGGAACCTTTGCCTCGACATCAATTAATCAATCCGAGGTTTTAAGGATAGAACCTTTGCCTCGAGATCAATCAATCAATCCGAGGTTTTAAGGATGGAACCTTTGCCTCGAGATCAATTATCAATCCGAGGTTTTAAGGATGGAACCTTTGCCTCGAGATCAATTATCAATCCGAGGTTTTAAGGATGGAACCTTTGCCTCGACATCAATCAATCAATCCGGGGTTTTAAGGATGGAACCTTTGCCTCGATATCAATTAATCAATCCGGGGTTTTAAGGATGGAACCTTTGCCTCGAGATCAATCAATCAATCCGAGGTTTTAAGGATGGAACCTTTGCTTCGAGATCAATCAATCAATCCGAGGTTTTAAGGATGGAACCTTTGCCTCAAGATCAATCAATCAATCCGAGGTTTTAAGGATGGAACCTTTGCCTCGAAAACAATCAATTTTCATTCATCGGGGTTGTAAGGATGGAACCTTTGCCTCGAAATCAATCAATCAATCCGAGGTTTTAAGGATGGAACCTTTGCCTCGAAAACAAATAATCAATCAATCAGTCTATCTTACAACGATAGGAGCTTTCCTATCGTTAGAGGTTTTAAGGACCTTTCTTTAAACCTTACTGTTTGGGCGGCGAGAAGATTCTCAATGCCTACCTAAGCCGGACGAAATTTGGTAACGACTTTGCATACATCATGTCCCATGAAGCATGCAAAGGGGGGCAGCTGTTGACACCCAATTTCGTCCGGGTGTTTTAAAATTTTAAAAAAATTTTATTAAAAAAAATTAATTTAAAAAAAAATATATTACTATTATTATTAAAAAAATTTAATTAGTTTAAAATATATTTTTGTTTTGTGAAAATTTGATTTAAAATGATATATGTGTAAATATGTGTATGTTTGAAATAAAATAAAATTTCATGAAAAAAAAATGACAAAAAATTAAAAGTTTGAGGTAAAAATGACAAAATTGAGAAGTTTCGGGAAAAATTGACAAATTCTAAAAGTTCCAGGAGCATTTGGTAGTTTGTAACATAAAATTTTGGGCCTGCCGACGTTTTTGGCGCAAATTGACAGAAAACGACAAAATTGTCAAAATCAGAAGCTTCAGGAACTTATCCAGAGGCTGAGAGACGTAAAGGACTAAAATTGTCATTTTACCAATTTAAAAGATAAGTTTGAAATTTTTTATTAATTTATCCATCAACAGTTCAGCCAAACTTCCTCTATAAATAGACCCCCAAATTTTGTGCTGAACACAAAAAAAAATAGAGAAAAAACTTAGAGCTCCGTTTTAAAAAAAGCGTAAATTACTACCTTAAGTCCCTACCCCTTCTATCTCTTCTCAGAAAAATCAGAAATTTTTTTTTCCCTTAAACACACCATCTTCTTCCCCTCTCCGTATACTCTCTCTCTCTCTCTCTCTCTCCTCTTCCCAGCTGCCGTTTCTTCCTCCCCCGTGCCCCCACGCTGTTGCCGTAGTCCCGCCACGCTCACCGCCGCACCCCGCCACGCTCGCCGTCGCCGTTCCCGGCCGTTCCGTCGTGTCTCTCCGGCCCCGAGCCCGTCGCGATCCGTCCCGGTTTCCCTTTCCTCCCCCTCCGCTTCGTGCTCCGTCCTGGCTGCCTCCCCCTCGCCCTTGCCGGACCACCCGCCGCCAGCCCTGCCTCAGCTCCCCTGCCGTTCGCTGCCGTCGCCCATCACCCTCGCGTTTTACGTAACAGGATTAAAAAAAAAACATATTCTTTAGGTAAAATCTTAGTTTAACCCTCCATCTCTTCATATTTATTCACTTTGGTCACTAACCTTTCTTTTATTTTTGCAGAAAATTAATTACTAACTCTTCTTTATTTACTTGTTTATTGTTATTACTAACTTTTATTATTGTTGTTGTTAATATTAACAATTAACTCAACTAACCTTACTAACATTTATTATTATTGTTATTATTATTGTTATTAACTTACTTTATTATTGTTACTAACTTACTAATTTTGTTATTATTATTGTTACTAACAACTAACTTACTAACTTTGCTAACTTTTATTATTATTGTTGCTATTATTGTTAATAATTAACAACTAATTCATCTAACTTTTATTTTTATTGTTATTAACAACTAACTTTACTAACTTTGTTAATTATTATTATTATTATTGTGTTATTAAAGTGGATGGCCAAAAAGCCCCACTTTATTATTATTAATTTTCCTTTATTTACTTTATATAATTTTTAGGTGGTTAAATTTATTTTCACTTAATTCACCTTTACCCATCAATAATAAATAAGTAAATGAGTAAAATAAAAAATAAAAATTAAAAGAAGATTCTTTTATGTGAAAAATCATTTTTAAAAGCTAACTATCTTTTATTATTTTAAAACATAACTTTTTATTCCTTTTATTAAAATTATTAAACAAACATAATTAAATAATTCCAAAAATACAAATCAATTCTGTTTTTAAATATATCTTTAAAGTAATAATAATTAAAAATTCAAGAAAAATTCAATAAAATTATAATTAAAATTAATAATTAATTAAATAATTAAATTTAAAAAAAATTAAAAATCCATAACCAAATGATCCGTCAGGATCCATGGCTTGGAATTATTTTTTAAAAAAAGTATATAAATAATTTATTTTCTTTATTAAAAATAAAAACTTTGGACTAATATATTAATTATTAAAATATAACTTTTTAATTTTCTTTATTAATAAAAAGAATAAAAAGAGTAAAATTTTTTGGTTAATATTATTCAGTAATATTTTGCTTATTTCTTTCAAAATAATGAAAAGACATAACTTTTTGTTTCCTTTATAAAAGTCTTAGTCAAATGATTTCAAAAAAAAATAACAAAAATAAATAAATAAATAAATAATAATTAAATTTCTCTTAAATATATTTTCAGAGATATAAATTAAAATTAAAAAAAAATCTTTCATCAAACAAAGAAGAATATAAAAATAAAAATATCAAGACTTTTGTTTTAAAATACATATAAATTTTTGGTTAAATAATCTTTTTTAGATATCAAAACTTTTTCCTCTTTTGTTTAAAATATACATATAAATTTTTGTTTTTTTTGTTTAAACAATTAATTTTGGTTAATCTTTTACCAAAACAAAATAAAACAAAATAAAATATTAAGATTTTTCTTTTATGTTTGAAATATACATATAAATTTTTATTTCCTTAATTAAATATTGATTGAATAATTGATTTTTGATTCACCTTTTATCAAATAAAATATTAAGATTTTTCTTTTAAACACATATAATTTTTTTTTTTGGTTGAATAAATAAGATCTTGATTTAATAATTTTTCTTTTTAGTTTATCTTTTATTAAATAAAAAGAACAAACATAACATAAAATATAAATCTTTCCTGATTAATTTATTCCTTCTTTTTGAATAAACATAAAATAAATCTCAAAATTTTTTTAAAGTTTTTATTACTTTTTAATTCTTTTATAAATTAAGTATTTATTTAAATAATAAATACCCTTCATTAAACAAGATAAAAAGAAAAAGAAAAGAAAGATAAGAAAAGAAAGATAAGATAAGAAAGATAAGAAAAGAAAGATAATAAAGATAAGAAAGATAAGATAAGATAAGAAAGATAAGAAAGAAAAGAAAGAAAAATATAGAAAATAAAAATTTTTAGATTATTAATGAATCTAAAAATTCTATAACAAAAAGAATTACGAATTAGTAATTAAACTAATAATTAATTCCATAAAAATAAGAATTAAATAATTAACTATAAATTAAATCAACTTACATATCCGGATGATCCGTCAGGATCTGCGGTTTAAAAAAAATATCACCCTTTTAATTAAATAAATTAAATAAAAAAAAAAGATAAAAATCCATATTTACAATATGGATTAAATTATTTAAAAGTTCACCAAATTCCGTGTCCAAATGACTCGGCAGAGTCCATGGTTCGGAATCAAAAATCTTCCGTGTCCAAATGACTCGGCAGAGTCCATGGTTCGGAAGTATAAAATTTCATACAAATTAATTAATTTAAAAATCCACATTTCGACTAATCCAGTTAAAATTTCTAATTTTGAAAATTAACTGAGAATTATTTAAAAGCAAAGCAAAACAAAATTAAAATCAACTAAGGTGCCAATTTTTGGGCGTTTTAACAAAATTGTTTTAACGTAACCGTACTCCCGATCCCCGAACTCTCGCAGACCAATTTTAAGGTGACCAATCGACCTAAGAAAACTAATTGGTGGCGACTTCCGAAAACCCGACGTTGCCACACTTACCCTCTAGGGTTTATGTAAGGAAATGATTAATTCGAGTCGTAGCTTTTCGTGGGCCCATGCAGAGACTAACCGTCTCAGGAGGCAATACACTACTTTGCTACTTTGAAACCGGTGAAGGCTTGGAGACCATGGCCTCTCAAGGACAACAACACCAATTCCGCTTAGAAAGAACGTGTTCGCTTTGAAGAAGCTCGGGTATAGAGCTTTATATTGTGAATGCATAATGCATGTTTACCTAAGTAAATATAACATATAAATTCATATAAATATAAGCAAAGCACATCAAAACAAATCAACTTGTAGGCTCGACTCACTAATGTCGGTCCCCAGTGGAGTCGCCAAGCTGTGGCAATGTCGGGTTTTCTGGAGTCGCCACCAATCTGTTTCACCTAGGTCGATTGGTTACCTTAAAATTGGTCTGCGAGAGTTCGGGGATTCGGGAGTATGGTTACGTTAAAACAACATTGTTAAAACGCCCAAAAATTGGTACCTTAGTTGATTTCAGTTTTGTTTTGCTTTGCTTTAAAAAAATATTCAGTTAATTTTCAAACTAGAAATTTTAACTGAATTAATCGGATGTGGATTTTTAAATTAATACCGGTTTAAAAATCTTTAGTAATTAATTTGTATAAAAATTTGATATTTCCGAACCATGGACTCTGCCGAGTCACCCGGACACGGAAGTTTTAATTCCGAACCATGGACTCTGCCGAGTCACCCGGACACGGAATTTGACGAAATTTTAATTAAATACTTTAATTTTCATATCATGAATCCCAGAGGATTATCATAATATGGATTTTTATCTTAATTTTATTCATTTAAAATTTGATAATAAAAATTTATTAAAAATCTTTAATTTACTATTCATTATTTAATTAATTATTATTTTTTATGGAATTTTGGAAAAAATGTTGTCTAAAATTTTATTTTCCATTCTTTCTTTTTGAAAGATTTTTAAAATAATTATCTAATCTTTGGGTCTAAAAATATACTTAAAAATAATTGATTTTTGTGGAATTGTTTGGTTATGATTTTTTTATAAAAAGGAAAAACAAAAGGTTGAATTTTTGTTATTATTTTTTACTTTTTTTATTTATTTTATTTTTTTTTTTTTTGAGGAAATAAAAAGGATACGTTTTAATATTCCAATTAATGTTTAAAAATATGAAAGAAAACAAAGGATCGGGGCTTGGTAATAAAAATGGATTCTTGATTAGTCCTAAAATAAAGTTAATTATTCACATAAAAAAAAATTTCTTCTTATTGCTTTGTTATTAATTTATTTTTTTTATAGCTAAAAGTGAAAATAAGTTTAATCAGCTATGTAAAACAAACAATTACATACAAGTAAATAAAGGTCAATAAATAAAGAATAAAGTGGGGCTTCTTGGCAACCACTTAAAAAATTTGCACAAATTAAATAACATATGTAAATAAATAAACAAATAAAAAGCACATAAAGTAAATAAGGGAAAATTAAAGGACAATAAATAAATAAAAAAAGTAAAAAGAATAAAGTGGTGCTTTTTGGCTATCCACTTAAAAATAAATAAATAGGAGGTATAACCTTCCATGAATAATAATAATAATAATAATAATAATAATAATAGTAATAATAATAATAATAATAATAATAATAATAATAATAATAATAATAATAATAATAATGATAGTAATAATAATAATAATAATAATAAAGGTTAGCAAAGTTAGTTGAGTTAGTTGTTAATAACAATAAAAATAAAAGTTAGTAATGTTAGATTAGATGTTAATAACAATAAAAATAAAAGTTGGATTAGTTGTTAATAACAATAATAAAAAGGGGTTAGTAATAATAACAATAATAAACAAATAAATAAACAAGTAAAAGAGTTAGTAATTAATTCTGCAAGAACAAAATAAAAGGTTAGTGACCAAAGTGAAAGAAATTGAAAAGATGAAGGACTAAAAGGAGGTTTTACCCTTGAAGTTAAAATTTGAATTCTCAGGAAAGAAAACGCGACGCGGGCGCAGGGGCAGGGGGGTGGGGCTGTTGGGGGCGACGGCGGGCCAGGCGAAGGGGCGGCGAGGCGACGGCGGCGGGGCAGGGCGACGGCGGCGCGGGAGCACGGTGGAGGACGGCCGGAGGAGGAAGAGAAACGGGCGGTGGGCGAGGGTCGCGACGGCGGACGGCGGCGGAGGGTCACGACGACGGCGTAGGGGCGACGGCGACGGCGGGGGAGCAACGGCGACAAAGGGGCGGCGAGAAATGGCGGTGACGTAATGAAACGGGAGAAGAGCGCGGAGGGGGAAGATGGTGGCTGGAATGAAAGAAAAGAAAAGTTTTTGGGCGTCTGGAAAGAGAGAAGAGAGGGCAGGGATAAGGGCTGTAATTTTTTCTTTTTCTAGAACGGAGCTCCAAGCTTTCTTTCTATTTTTTTCTGTGTCCAGCATCAAATTTGGACCCCTATTTATAGAGGAAGTTTGGCTGAACTTTTCCTAATTAAATAATAAAAATAATCAAAACTTATCTCTTAAATTGGTAAAATGACAGTTTCAGTCCTTTACGTTTCTTATCCTCTGGATAAGTATCAGAAGCTTCTGATTCTGACAATTTTGTCGTTTTCTGCCAGAAACGTCCGTCTGGCCCAAAATTGATGCGAAAAATTACGCAAAGCTCATGAAACTTTCAGAATTTGTCAATTTTTCCCGAAACTTCTCAATTTTGTCATTTTTACCTCAAACTTTTTAATTTTGTCATTTATGGAGTTTTAATTTTTACTTCAAACATACACATATACCCATATATATCTTTTTAAATCAAATCTTCTCAAAACAAAAATATATTTTAAACTAATTAAATTTTTTAGTAATAATAATAATAATACTAATTTTTTTAATTAATATTTAATTTAATTTTTTAATGAAATTTTTTCTTAATGGCCGGACGAAATTGGGTGTCAACAGCTGCCCCCCTTTGCATGCTTCATGGGACATGATGTATGCAAAGTCGTTACCAAATTTCGTCCGGGTTAGCTAGGCATTGAAAACTTTCTCGCCACCTAAATTATGAGGATATGGAATCCTCTTTAAAAACTTCTGCGATAGGAACTCTCCTATCGTTGAAGGGAAAATTTGATAATTGATTGGTTGGTTGAGGTTAAGGAACTCTCAGAACCTCGACGATAGGAACTTTCCTATCGTTGAAAGTTTGAGGTTAAGGGCCCTACCTTAGAACCTCTGCGATAAGAACTCTCTTATCGTTTGAAGAAAAATTGATGATTGATTGTTTGAGGTTTAAGCAACTCTCCTTAGAACCTCGACGATAGGAACTTTCCTATCGTTGAAAGCAAAATTGATTGATTGAGGTTAAGGAACTCTCATTGAACCTCGACGATAGGAACTTTCCTATCGTTGAAAGTTTGAGGTTAAGAGCCCTACCTTAGAACCTCTGCGATAAGAACTCTCTTATCGTTTGAAGAAAAATTGATGATTGATTGTTTGAGGTTTAAGGAACTCTCCTTAGAACCTCGACGATAGGAAGTCTCCTATCGTTGAAAGTTTGAGGTTAAGGGCTCTACCTTAGAACCTCTGCGATAAGAACTCTCTTATCGTTTGAAGAAAAATTGATGATTGATTGTTTGAGGTTTAAAGAACTCTCCTTAGAACCTCGACGATAGGAACTCTCCTATCGTTGCAAGTTTGAGGTTAAGGGCCCTACCTTAGAACCTCTGCGATAAGAACTCTCTTATCGTTTAAGAAAAATTGATGATTGATTGTTTGAGGTTTAAGGAACTCTCCTTAGAACCTCGACGATAGGAACTCTCCTATCGTTGCAAGTTTGAGGTTAAGGGCCCTACCTTAGAACCTCTGCGATAAGAACTCTCTTATCGTTTGAAGAAAAATTGATGATTGATTGTTTGAGGTTTAAGGAACTCTCCTTAGAACCTCGACGATAGGAACTCTCCTATCGTTGCAAGTTTGAGGTTAAGGGCCCTACCTTAGAACCTCTGCGATGAGAACTCTCTTATCGTTTAAGAAAAATTGATGATTGATTGTTTGAGGTTTAAGGAACTCTCCTTAGAACCTCGACGATAGGAACTCTCCTATGGTTGCAAGTTTGAGGTTAAGGGCCCTACCTTAGAACCTCTGCGATAAGAACTCTCTTATCGTTTGAAGAAAAATTGATGATTGATTGTTTGAGGTTTAAGGAACTCTCCTTAGAACCTCGACGATAGGAACTCTCCTATCGTTGTAAGTTTGAAGTTAAGGGCCCTACCTTAGAACCTCTGCGATAAGAACTCTCTTATCGTTGCAAGATGGACTGATTGATTACGAGGCAAAGGTTTCATCCTTAGAACCTCGTTGAAATTGATTAATTACGAGGCAAAGGCTATTGATTAATTGATTGGTTACGAGGCAAAGGTTCCGTCCTTAGAACCTCGTTGAAATTGATTAATTACGAGGCAAAGGCTCCGTCCTCGTTGAAATTGAAATTGATTGATTACGAGGCAAAGGTTTCGTCCTTAGAACCTCGTTGAAATTGAAATTGATTGTGGAGAAAAACTCTTTCTTCCTTTTTAAGTACCTCAGACAATCGAAGTTGAAATGTTCTATTCGGAAGTGTGAATTTTCATAATAGGCGAGTGCAAAAATTTAAACTTCGATAAGATGAGTGAATCTTGATGATGACAATAACACTGACAAATTATGTAAAGGGAACGGATGTTTGGAATCAATATCCAAGGTTCATCTAATTCTTTCTTCAGTAAATATAGATTCCCTTGTGAGATATGTCATCCAAATAAGGTTAAAGCTTAACTACCCCAAAATGTTATGCCTAGTAGACCTAATAGGATGCGTCTCAAGAGTAATAAAAATTACTCTTTGCTCAGCCATTCCAACCTAAAGGCATTGTCCCATGGTTTTAATATCAGCATGGACGAAACTATCTTATAAGATAACGAAATTCCTTGAAAATAAAAACTGAAATACGAAAGAAAATGCTGATAATTAAAACGAAAGGACAAGAAAAACAGATCAGATCATTTCTTCTTCCACAATGCTTCAACAGGCCGGGTAAAGGACAATTATGGGACGGAACTGGTTGGGAAAGACTATCGTGCCCAGTCTATTTGGATCATCGCTGGATCTGGTTTAGGAACAAAAGCTTGCATTTTATCTAGCAATTCTTCAGCAGTTGTTGCGGATATTATGATTCGTCGTGCCACCTCAGGGATAAACTTCTGCTTCACAGCACGATTCATAAAAGATAATAGACCTGCGAAGAAATAGTTAACATTTAATAGCCCAATGGGTTTTTGATGCAAATTAAGTTGGGCCATGGAAGCGATTTGGAAGACTTCTCCTAATGTGCCAAAGCCACCTGGTAGAGCGATAAAAGCATCAGCATTAAAAAGCATTTGTAACAAGCGCTCTTGCAGATTTTTAACCACTAGCTCTTTTCCAATCGTGCCCCCAGAAACCGATTTCAGAGATGCAGGGATAATACCCAGAACCTGGCTTCCTCCTAAAGATGCTGCTGATGCTACAGCTCCCATTAATCCGACACTACCTCCTCCATAAACTAAGTGTATTTTTCGCTCAGCTAATACACTACCCAAATGGTTGGCTGCCTTTAAGTACTCTTCATCTTCTCCAGGAAAAGCTCCAGAAAATACACAAATACTTCGGGGTTTACGAGTGGAGGTTTTCTCCATTCTTATCTTTACCCATGTGAGAAAAGAAGAAAAGAGGATATATTTATAGAGATGAAAAGATAAAGTAATAATTTCTTTTTTTTTTTTTTTAAGAGTGGATACATTATTGCTAGCTATACACAATACTCACGAGTATGACTCTGGTCAAGTATGGGTACACTATCGTTAAAAGAGGAGGAAAATTTTCAAAATAGTTGCTAGCATGTACAGTAGTCACTACTGTAGCTTACGTCAGGAGTAGGTACGTGATTGTTGGAAGAGAAGGAAAATTTTAAAAGTGGCAGCTATATACAGTAGTCATAACTGTATCTCATGTCAGGAGTGGGTACATTATTGGGAGGATAATTTCAAAAGCGACAGCTAGCATGTACAGTAATCGTGACTTTGGTTCACGTCTTCCACTGATTTTGCATCCAGTAACGGCTTCAATGCCTTCTATGAATCGGCGATTTGCATCCCATCCAGTTTTCTCACAAACTGGCAAACTGGGTCGTTTAAAGTCAGATTCCCAAGACTATAACGATCTCATTCTTTTTGGAGAATTATCCATAATCCAACAATCTCAAATTGCACTATTCCGCAAGAATGCGCTTCAAGAACCTCTCGAATATCTTCTAAAGATTCCTTACGCAAGCCATTCTTAATGAATCTTATTCTATCATTACGATTTCTGGTGATCACTCCTGGAGAACGACATTTATTGCCGTAAATCCACCATCCACAATTATGACAAACGCCTAGCCTCTTTGCTCTTCTTTTTTTGGCATAAGCACTTTTACCAAAGCAGGGCATACGAGGAAAGAACGCTTCTGGAACTTCACCAGCTGAACGAACCTTAGCTTCGATTAGCCACCGCACATTATCAGGAATGCCTTTGTGCATAAATACTCTGAATCGTTCACATCTAGCTTGATAAATCTTTTTAAGAACATTTATTGGGAAGGAAGGAAAATACTTTCGTAGGGAGGAAAGAGAAGACTCCATTGATGAAGGAGGCAAAGAAAGAAATTAGTGATTGTAGGAAACGAATATAACTAACATATATTTATAGTGATGAAAGGGATAATGCGTTAATTACACTTACAGAAGCAAGTACATTATTGTCAAAAGAAAAGACAAATGATAGCTTATATGTACAGCAATCGTGACTGTGGCTCTCATCTTCCACTGATTTATGTCCAGTAATGGCTTCAATGCCTTCTATAAGTCGGGGATTTGCTTCCCATCCAGTTTTCTTACAAACTGACAAACAGGGTCATTTACAGTCAGATTTTGGGGACTGTAACGATCTCGTTCTTTATGGTAAGTCCTCCATAAATCGACTATTTCGTGTTGTACTATTCCACAAGAATGTGCTTCAAGAGTCCCTCGGATATCCCCCAGAGATTCCTTACGCAGACCATTCTTTATGAATTTTCTTTTATCCTCGCGATTTTTGGAGATGTATCCTAGAGAACGACATTTAGTGCCGCAAATCCACCATCCACAATTATGACAGATGCCTAGCCTCATTACTCTTCTCTTTTTGGCATAAGCGCTTTTACCAAAGCCGGGCATACGGGGGAAGAATGCATCTGGAACTTCACCAGCCGACCGAACCTTAGCTTCGATTAGCCACCGCACATTATCAGGAATGCCTTTGTGCATAAATACTCTAAATCGTTCACATCTAGCATGGTAGATCTTTTTAAGAACATTTATTGGAAGAGAAGGAAAGTACTTTTGCAGGGTAGAAAGAGTAGAATCCATTGATAAAAGAAGAATTTAATGGATGAGGGAAAGGACTCTGAAACAACCGACTTTGGAAGTTACGGAGTATCGTATCCGCTGCTTAATCGGAAAGAAGAACATGCATTTATAGTGATGAAAGGATAACGTGTCGATTACACTTATGAGAATAAGTACATTATTGTCAAAAAAAAAATGTAAATTTTCCAAATATGATAAATTGTATGTACAGTAATTGTGACTGTGGCTCACATCTTCTACTGGCTTTACGTCCAGTAACGGCATTAACGGCTTCTATGAGTCGAGGATTTGCTTGCCATCCAGTTTTCTTACAAGCTGGCAAACAGGGTCATTTACAGTCAGATTCCCGGGACTGTATCGTTCTCGTTCTTCATGAAAAATGCTCCATAAACCAAGAAGTTCACGTTGCATGGATCCACAAGAATGCGTCTCAAGAGTCAATTGAATATCATCCAACGAGTCCTTACTCAGGCCATTCTTAATGAATCGTATTTTATCTTCTCGATTATCAGAGATCATCCCTAAAGAACGACATTTAGTATTACAAGTCCACCGTCCACATTTATTGCAGACTTGTAACTTTTTCGCTCTTCGCTTTTTGGCATAAGAGCTTTTGCCTATACCAGGCATGTGAGACACAAATGCCTCTGGGATTTCACCTGCCAGACGAACCTTGACTTCGATTAACCACCGCACATCTTCAGGGATTCCTTTGTGCATCTGAACTCTTAATCGTTAACAGCGAACTTGGTAGATCTTTTTAAGAATGTTCATTGGGAGAGAAGGAAAATATTTTCGTAAGACAGAAAGAGTAGGATCCATTTTCTAGAGGGAAGTAAAAGAAAGAAGAGAGGAAAGAATCAGTTATTATGGGCAACTAAGAGAACCGACTTGAGAGTCACGGAGTACCGTATCCGCCGCTTAACCGGAAAAGTGGATCCTACTTCATTTTGATGTGATAGATATTTTTTATCTTGGATATTCCATCGAGCTGACGTCGATCCAGTCCTCGATTATTGAATCCATTGTCCGCTTTTGACAAATTTTCAACGACAATATTTCTTGATGTCTGCCTTATCTTTGACCACAGCTATCTCTTATCTTGGATGCTGCTAAGCTGGCATCAATCCTGTCCTTCCAGGTGTAGCCTCGATTATTGAATCAATTGCCAGGCTTTTGACAATATTGTCTACTTTATATTTTTTTGATATCTGCCTTATCCTTGACTATAGCTATCTCTTATCTTGGATACTACTAGCTGACGTCAATCCTGTCCTTCCAGGTGTAGTCTCGATTATTGAATCGATTGCCAGGCTTTTGACATATTGTCTACCTTATCCTTGAATTCCTGATGCGGGTTGGTCCCGCATATTAGCTGTGTATCCAGTGATAGAATGGTAAGAGCTGATGACATTGAGATCTCAGCTTATACTGCTGTAACTGTGCTGTGAATGTGATTCCCATTTGATTCCTATCATGTAAAAGTCATGCATGCATGATGTGAAATGCATGAATGCAAAGCATGTGTAATTGATGGTTCTTATTTTATTTTTATTTTTATTTTTATTTTATTTTTTTATTTTTATTTTTTGGATTGATCTAGTTCTTCATATCTTTGCTTTACTGGATCCTCTTTATAATTGCCTTCTTGGACTATCATTGAATCTCCAGCTTTTGTTCACTGCCTCAAAAGCCCAACTCTTTTCAAAATCCCCTTTCTTTGACTTGTTCTTGAATTTTGGCCTCAATTTCTTTAAAGTTGGCCCGCCTCATAATTTATATCTCTTTCGGGTACTCATCCATTGTCATGGATTTGATACCATCAAAGGCTTTACTTTCAATGTCTGCTTTGCCCCTTTTCTTGTGACCGTGCCGACACTTACTTATCCCCATGTTATAATCTGAATGATTGCTCTTCCTTGAACTCATGTTTTGATCCATAAGACTTGCCCCCTTGTCTATTGAACTTCTTTGTTGGCAGTACTCCTCTTACGCTTCGTAGAGACTACTTTGCCCCCCTGAATATGGTATTTATGTGTGTTGACACCAAATTTCGTCCGACCATAAAAAAAATTTTAAAAGAAATTAAACAAAAGAAATTAAATAAAAAAATTTATTATTTTTATTATTATTACTAAAAATTTTAATTAGCTTAAAATACATTTTTGTTTTGTGAATATTTGATTTAAAATGATATATATGTGTATTTGAAAGAAAAAAAGAAAACTAAAAAAAAAATGGCAAAATTTAAAAGTTTGAGGTAAAAATGACAAAATTAAGAAGTTTCAGGCAAAATTGACAAATTCTGAAAGTTCCAGGAGCATTTGGTAGTTTGTCACATAAAATTTTGAGCCTGCCGACGTTTTTGGCTCAAATTGACAGAAAACGACAAAATTGTCAAAATCAGAAGCTTCAGGAACTTATCCAGAGGCTGAGAGACGTAAAGGACTAAAATTGTCATTTTACCAATTTAAGAGATAAGTTTGAAATTTTTTATTAATTTATCCATCAACAGTTCAGCTAAGCTTCCTCTATAAATAGCCCCCCAAATTTTGTGCTGAACACAGAAAAAAATACAGAGAAAGCTTAGAGCTCCGTTTTAAAAAATAGAAAAAATTACTGCCTTAGCCCCTGGCTCTCCTTCCTTTCTCCAGAAAATCCCAAAATTTTTTATTTTGACAGTTCGACCATCTTCTTCCTTCCATTTCCCGTGCGTTCTCTCTCTCTCTCCTCTCGTTTTCTCTCTCTTTCTCCTTCCTCTGCCGGCCGTCGCCTGCCGCCGCTCCGTCCGCGCCGCCGCCACGCCGCCGCTGCGTTCCTCCCTTGCGCCACCCTGCCCTTCCTCTTCCTCCCCTGCGCCGTGCCTGCTCCTCCCTCCTCCTCCCTCGCGTGTACTCTGTCTCACGTTCCCAGCAAAATTCAAAATTAAAACTAAAGGGTACAACCCTTGTTTTGTCCTCAATTTTTTTTTATTTCTTTCACTTTGGTCACTAACCTTTTATTTTGTTCTTGCAAAATTAATTCCTAACTATTTTAATTTTTACTTGTTTTACTTATTTGTTATTATTACTAACCCTTTTTTTTTTTTTGTTATTAACTTACTAACAACTAACTTTTAATATTATTATTGTTACTAACCTTTTAATTTTTGCATTATTACTAACTTTTATAATTGTTGTTAGTAATTAATTAACTTTTTATTATTGTTGTTAATTAATTAATTTAATTAACTTGGCTAACTTTTTATTATTGTTGTTAATTAATTTAATTAACTTGTCTAACTTTTTATTATTTTTGTTAATTAATCAATTAACTTGGCTAACTTTTATTGTTGTTAATTAATTAATTTAATTAACTTGACTAACTTTTTATTATTGTTGTTAATTAATTAATTTAATTAACTTGACTAACTTTTTATTATTGTTGTTAATTAATTAATTTAATTAACTTGACTAACTTTTTATTATTGTTGTTAATTAATTAATTTAATTAACTTGACTAACTTTTTATTATTGTTGTTAATCAATTAATTTAATTAACTTGACTAACTTTTTATTATTGTTGTTAATCAATTAATTTAATTAAACTTGGCTAATTTTTATTATTGTTGTTAATTAATTTAATTAACTTTGCTAACCTTTATTATTATTTATTTTTAAAGTGGATGGCCAAAAAGCCCCACTTTATTATTATTAATTTTCCTTTATATAATTTTTTTTTAATTTAATTCACCTTTACCCTTACTTAAATAAATAAATGAAAATTAAAAGAAGATTATTTTTTAAGCCTAATAAAAATAATTTTTTAAAAAGCCAATTATTTTTATTTTTCTTTTATAAATTGAATAATTATTTAAATAATAAATAACTTTCACTAAAAAAAAAAGTAAAAGAAAGATAAGAAAAAGATAAGAAAGATAAGAAAAAGATAAAAAAAAAGAAAAGAAAGAAAGAAAAGAAAGAAAAGAAAAAGAAAAGATAAAAAAAGAAAAGAAAGAAAGAAAAGAAAGAAAAGAAAAAGAAAAGAAAAGAAAAGAAAGAAAAGAAAGGAAAAATAAAACTAAAAGAAAGATAAAATCAAAAAGAAAGAAAAGAAAGAAAGAAAAGAAAGAAAAGAAAAGAAAGTGTAAAGAATAAAAAATAAATTTTTTAGATTATTAATAAATCTAAAAACAAAAGACTTACAAATTAGTAATAATAAATTCCATAAAAATAATAATTATATAACTAACAATTAATTAAAGTAATTCCATATCCGGATGATCCAGCAGGATCTACGGTTTGGAAAATATCAAACTTTCAAAATAAATAAATTAAATAAAAAGATAAAAATCCATATTTTTTACGATATGGATTAAAATTTTCACCAAATTCCGTGTCCAAATGACTCGGCAGAGTCCATGGTTCGGAATAAAAATCTTCCGTGTCCAAATGACTCGGCAGAGTCCATGGTTCGGAAGTATAAAATTCTATACAAATTAATTACTAAAAATCCACATCCGATTAATTCAGTTAAAAATTCTAGATTGAAAATTAACTGAAATTTATTTAAAAGCAAAGCGAAACAAAATTAAAATCAACTAAGGTGCCAATTTTTGGGCGTTTTAACAAAGTTGTTTTAACGTAACCGTACTCCCGAACCCCCGAACTCTCGTAGACCAATATTTAAGGTGACCAATCGACCTAGGTAAACTGATTGGTGGCGACTCCCGAAAATCCGACGTTGCCACAGCTTGGCGACTCCACTGGGGACTCGACGTTAGTGAGTCGAGCCTAAAGTTGATTTGTTTTAATTTACTTTGCTTATTATGTGGATTTTTATATGCTATATTTACTTAGCGAAAACATGCATTATGCATTCACAATATGAAGCTCTATACCCGAGCTTACTTAAATCGAACATGATTCTTTCTAAGCGGAATTGGTGTTGTTGTCCTTGTGAGGCCATGGTCTCCAAGCCTTCACCGGTTTCAAAGTAGCAAAGTAGTGTATTGCCTTCTGAGACGGTTAGTCTCTGCATGGGCCCACGAAAAGCTACGACTCGAATTAATCCATTCCTTACATAAACCCTAGAGGGTAAGGAATCGGGCCGTCACTATAATTTAGTGACGGGATTCGGGAACTATCCCTTGCCTTTTTGATAAGCCACCTTATGCATATAGAACTCCCCACTTAACCATAGAACTGACCATAGTATTCCTCCCATTTACCAACGCCATAAGCATATCCTTGTTATGCTGTGTTGTTGCTCTACACTTTTATTTTCGTATTTATGGTTTTAACTCATTTTTCCATAATAGTTCATGAGTTGTTAATTGCTATTTAAGTTATTAATAAACTTATCTTTCTTTTGTTATACTTCTGTTTTGTGCAAATATTCTTCATGCATCAAAACCACGCATCAAACTATGCAAACTTTTTGGTCTTTTTAATAACAACTAAAAGTCTTGAAGTTCCACGATAGTGGATAATCAAATTCACTCATCGCATACATCCATTACATTAATCACGTGCATATAAAGTCTGATAAAAACATAATCTCATTGCATACATCCATTACATTAATCACGTGCATATAAAGTTTGATAAAAACATAATCTCATTGCATACATCCATTACATTAATCACGTGTATACAAAGTCTGATAAAAACATAATCTCATTTTTCCTACATGCATCCATTGCATCAATCACATACACATAGGATCTAATAAAATATACCTTACTTTTAAAAGGATAAAATTGGACCTCGACACCGATATTCAACTCGGCTCCAAATAAGATTAATGGCAGAACAAATCGAAGGACGTCTCATAAAGATAGAGTCCAAGATAGAAAGTATGGCCGAACAAATGAGACAATTGATCGAGCTAATCAAGGCGAAAGCAATTCAAGAAGCACAAGTTCAGCCACCCATGACAGAAAGAGAAATGGTCACTTTGTTTGTCCAGACACTTAAGTACCTATATTATGACGAACTCATTGGCAATTCGGCAACTAATTTTTCTAACATTGTCATGTCTGGAGAAAGAATCGAGCATGAGATTAGGACTGGGAATATTGCTGAATCCTTTAATAATCCTATGAAAAGAGGAGGACCATCCAGAAGAAAAGATGACGAAGTACAACAAATAGGACGCGGAAAAAGGATTCCCCTCGTGGATACTGTGGCTATCGGACCTCGCCTATCCTATTTTGCCAATGGGCCCGATAATTACCTTCCAAATAGGCCCAATGATTATCCTCTGAATAGGCCCAATAATTATCCTCCAAATAGGCCCAATGATTATCCTTCCAATAGGCCCAACAATTATCCTTTTAACAGACCTAATCAGTCATGGCCACCTGTTCCTACTCCTCCAGTACCTGCACCAAGACCAAGAAAAGTTTTCACACCAATTTCCATGACTTATACTGAGTTATACCCAAAACTCATCGAAAGACAATTTATCCGTCCAATTCCTACAAAGCCATTCAAACCCCCATATCCAAGGTGGTATAACCCTAACATTACCTGCCCATATCATGATGGCGTTCCAGGCCATGGCTTGGAAAACTGCATGGCATTGAAGCGTATAGTTCAACAATTAATCGAGTCAAAGTGGTTGGACTTTTCCGATGAGCCAAATGTCACCCACAATCCATTGCCGCCTCATCAAGCAAAACCAAGTCCAAGTTGCTAGGCCCGATGTGATTGATAATTGAAAAGTGAAGATTTCGAGCTAGAATTACATTGACTTTGGAAGGCCTCCAAGTCAGATCTGACCTAACAGTCTGCATACATTTTCGAATGACAGGGAATCCTTTGAATAAACTTGTATCTTTGAAAGCTTGCAAAAGTAATCTAATAGTAAAAATCTCCTAGATTTAGTCCAGAATCTAGGGTGTAGTCTTTGTTAAATGGACACCTGCTATTCTTTTTCTGGTACAACAAAAAGATGTGATGCGTGCATTCTACTACTTTCCATTTTTACACTCTTTCCATTATACTATCCATTATTGCTATCATACTTTGCTTTCTAAATGATACTACTCGTGGGTGAAAATAAAAAGTTAAGGGAAATTTGATAGTAATGATCTTGAAAGTGCTGCCTGTTGACACCCAATTTCGTCCGGGTGTTTTAAAATTTTGAAAAAAATTTTATTAAAAAAAATTAATTTAAAAAAAAATATATATTACTATTATTATTAAAAAAATTTAATTAGTTTAAAATATATTTTTGTTTTGTGAAAATTTGATTTAAAATGATATATGTGTGAATATGTGTATGTTTGAAATAAAATAAAATTTCATGAAAAAAATGACAAAAAATTAAAAGTTTGAGGTAAAAATGACAAAATTGAGAAGTTTCGGAAAAAATTGACAAATTCTAAAAGGTCCAGGAGCATTTGGTAGTTTGTCACATAAAATTTTGAGCCTGCCGACGTTTTTGGCTCAAATTGACAGAAAACGACAAAATTGTCAAAATCAGAAGCTTCAGGAACTTATCCAGAGGCTGAGAGACGTAAAGGACTAAAATTGTCATTTTACCAATTTAAAAGATAAGTTTGAAATTTTTTATTAATTTATCCATCAATAGTTCAGCCAAACTTCCTCTATAAATAGCCCCCCAAATTTTGTGCTGAACACAGAGAAAAATAGAAAGAAAAGCTTAGAGCTCCGTTTTTAAAATAGAAAAAATTACAGCCTTAGTCCCTAGCTCTCCTTCCTTTCCTCAGAAAATCTCAAAACTTTTCATTTTGACGATTAAGCCATCTTCTTCCCCCCGCGCGCCCTCTGTTTCCATTTCTCAGAATTCAGAATTTAAAATCAAGGGTACAACTCTCATTTAATCCTTCATCTTTTCAATTTCTTTCACTTTGGTCACTAACTTTGTATTTTATTCTTGCAGAATTAATTACTAACCCTTTTAATTTTTACTTGTTTGTTTATTATTTGTTTATTACTAACCCCTTTTTTTATTGTTGTTATTAACTTACTAACAACTAACTTTTAATACTATTATTGTTACTAACCTTTTAATTTTTGCATTATTACTAACTTTTATAATTGTTGTTAACAATTAATTAACTTTTATTATTGTTGTTAATTAATTAATTTAATTAACTTGGCTAGCTTTTTATTATTTTTGTTAATTAATTAATTTAATTAATTTGGCTAACTTTTTATTTATTGTTGTTAATTAATTTAATTAATTTGGCTAACTTTTTATTTATTGTTGTTAATTAATTTAATTAATTTGGCTAACTTTTTATTATTGTTGTTAATTAATTAATTTAATTAACTTGGCTAACTTTTTACTGTTGTTAATTAATTAATTTAATTAACTTGGCTAACTTTTTATTATTGTGGTTAATTAATTAATTTAATTAACTTGACTAACTTTTTATTATTATTGTTTAACAATTAATTTAATTAACTTTGCTAACATTTATTATTATTTTTAAAGTGGATGGCCAAAAAGCCCCACTTTATTATTATTAATTTTTTTTTCTTTATATAATTTTTTTATTTAATTCACCTTTACCCTTTACTAATTAATAAATAAATGAAAATTAAAAGAAGATTATTTTGTAATTAATTATTAAGGCTAATAAAAATCATTTTTAAAAAAAAGCCAATTATTTTTATTTTTATATACATGTTTTTAATTCTTTAAAGATAACAAAAAGTTAAAATTAATTTTAATAGTTATTTTTATCCAGTAAAAATAATAAAAAATAAAAATAAAACCTGTTTAAAAAAAATACATGAAAATTAAGACTTTATATTTTACTGATTTATTTAAAATATAACTTTTAAATCCACTAAAATAATAAATATTTTTCATTAAACAAGAAAACAAAAAGAAAACTAAAACAAGATAAGAAAAAGATAAGAAAGACAAGAAAAAGAAAAGAAAAGAAAATAAAAAATAAAATTTTTTATCTAAAAATTCTATAACAAAAAGAATTACGAATTAGTAATTAAACTAATAATTAATTCCATAAAATTAATAATTATATAACTAACAATAAATTAAATTTAATTTCCATATCCGGATGATCCGGCAGGATCTACGGTTTGGAAAATATCAAACTTTTTAAAATAAATAAATTAAATAAAATTATTTAAAAGTTCACCAAATTCCGTGTCCAAATGACTCGGCAGAGTCCATGGTTCGGAATCAAAAATCTTCCGTGTCCAAATGACTCGGCAGAGTCCATGGTTCGGAAGTATAAAATTTCATACAAATTAATTAATTTAAAAATCCACATTTCGACTAATCCAGTTAAAATTTCTAATTTTGAAAATTAACTGAGAATTATTTAAAAGCAAAGCAAAACAAAATTAAAATCAACTAAGGTGCCAATTTTTGGGCGTTTTAACAAAGTTGTTTTAACGTAACCGTACTCCCGATCCCCGAACTCTCGCAGACCAATTTTAAGGTGACCAATCGACCTAAGAAAACTGATTGGTGGCGACTCCCGAAAACGACCCGCACGTTGCCACAGCTTGGCGACTCCACTGGGGACTCGACGTTAGTGAGTCGAGCCTAAAGTTGATTTGTTTTAATTTACTTTGCTTATTATGTGGATTTTTATATGCTATATTTACTTAGCGAAAACATGCATTATGGATTCACAATATGAAGCTCTATACCCGAGCTTACTTAAATCGAACACGATTCTTTCTAAGCGGAATTGGTGTTGTTGTCCTTGTGAGGCCATGGTCTCCAAGCCTTCACCGGTTTCAAAGTAGCAAAGTAGTGTATTGCCTTCTGAGACGGTTAGTCTCTGCATGGGCCCACGAAAAGCTACGACTCGAATTAATCCATTCCTTACATTAACCCTAGAGGGTAAGGAATCGGGCCGTCACTATAATTTAGTGACGGGATTCGGGAACTATCCCTTGCCTTTTTGATAAGCCACCTTATGCATATAGAACTCCCCACTTAACCATAGAACTAACCATAGTATTCCTCCCATTTACCAACGCCATAAGCATATCCTTGTTATGCTGTGTTGTTGCTCTACACTTTTATTTTCGTATTTATGGTTTTAACTCATTTTTCCATAATAGTTCATGAGTTGTTAATTGCTATTTAAGTTATTAATAAACTTATCTTTCTTTTGTTATACTTCTGTTTTGTGCAAATATTCTTCATGCATCAAAACCACGCATCAAACTATGCTAACTTTTTGGTCTTTTTAATAACAACTAAAAGTCTTGAAGTTCCATGATATTGGATAAGCAAACTCACTCATTGCATGCATTCCATTACATTAATCACGTGCATATAAAGTCTGATAAAAATAATCTCATTGCATGCATTTCATTACATCAATCACACGCATATAAAATTTGATAAAAACATAATCTCATTGCATACATCCATTACATTAATCACGTGCATATAAAGTCTGATAAAAACATAATCTCGTTGCATACATCCATTACATCAATCACGTGTATACAAAGTCTGATAAAAACATAATCTCATTTTTCCTACATGCATCCATTGCATCAATCACATACACATAGGATCTAATAAAATATACCTTACTTTTAAAAGGATAAAATTGGACCTCGACACCGATATTCAATTCGGCTCCAAATAAGATTAATGGCAGAACAAATCGAAGGACGTCTCATAAAGATAGAGTCCAAGATAGAAAGTATGGCCGAACAAATGAGACAATTGATCGAGCTAATCAAGGCGAAAGCAATTCAAGAAGCACAAGTTCAGCCACCCATGACAGAAAGAGAAATGGTCACTTTGTTTGTCCAGACATTGAAGTACCTATATTATGACGAACTCATTGGCAATTCGGCAACTAATTTTTCTAACATTGTCATGTCTGGAGAAAGAATCGAGCATGAGATTAGGACTGGGAATATTGCTGAATCCTTTAATAATCCTATAAAAAGAGGAGGACCATCCAGAAGAAAAGATGACGAAGTACAACAAATAGGACGCGGAAGAAGGATTCCCCTCGTGGATACGGTGGCTATCGGACCTCACCTATCCTATTTTGCCAATGGGCCCGATAATTACCTTCCAAATAGGCCCAATGATTATCCTCTAAATAGGCCCAATGATTATCCTCTGAATAGGCCCAATAATTATCCTCCAAATAGGCCCAATGATTATCCTTCCAATAGGCCCAACAATTATCCTTTTAACAGACCTAATCAGTCATGGCCACCTGCTCCTACTCCTCCAGTACCTGCACCAAGACCAAGAGAAGTTTTCACACCAATTTCCATGACTTATACTGAGTTATACCCAAAACTCATCGAAAGACAATTTATCCGTCCAATTCCTACAAAGCCATTCAAACCCCCATATCCAAGGTGGTATGACCCTAACATTACCTGCCCATATCATGATGGCGTTCCAGGCCATGGCTTGGAAAACTGCATGGCATTGAAGCGTATAGTTCAACAATTAATCGAGTCAAAGTGGTTGGACTTTTCCGATGAACCAAACGTCACTCACAATCCATTGCCGCCTCATCAAGCAAAACCAGTCAATATGATAAAAGAACACCAGCCGATAAAGAAGTCAGTCAACGATATCATAACCCCTCTTAAGCATGTATATTCATGCCTTCTAAAAGAAGGGGTTATCATCCGGAAGTCTTCTTTTAAACATGAAGAAGTCAAAGATGAGGACTGGTGTGACTTTCATGACAGTAAAAGTCATTCTATCCAAGAATGCTCAGAATTCCGTGAAAGTCTACAAAGGCTCATGGACTCATCCCAACTCATCATTTCTACGTCGGATAAAGATGATGATGTAAATGTGATCACTAAAAAACGGGAAGTCAATGCTACGCCAAAACCACTAGTTATACCAATTTCAAAATCTATTGTCAAGCCTTTAAGAACTCGAGTCCCGAGGTCATTCCTCTACAAATCAGACAATGCTGTTCCATGGAGCCATGATTACACTTCCAACATCACATCAACTCCGTTAGAAGTTAGGAGTATGACTAGAAGTGGTCCATGTTACTCTCCAGAACAAATGTACAAGCTTCGACAAGATAAGAACGTCACAGACCCAACAAGTGAACCTCTAGATACAGATACATCTAAAGAGCAAAAGATGTCTCAAGAGGTGACAGATGAACAAACTACTGAGTTCCTCAAACTCATGAAGCAAAGTGAGTACAGTGCCGTGGAGCAGTTAAACCACCTGCCAACAAAGATCTCCATACTTTCACTACTCATAAGCTCTGATGCTCATCGAGAAACCCTCCTCAAAGTCTTGAATAAGGCCTATGTTGAGCCAGATATTTCAGTGAATAATTTTGACCACCTCGTCAACAACATCACCGCACAGAATCTCATCACATTCACTGACGATGAGATACCAGCAGAAGGAAGGGGTCACTCTAAGGCTCTATATATTTCGGTTAAATACAAAGATCGAACTATGACTAGAGTTATTGTTGATAATGGGTCAGCTCTAAACATAATGCCAATTGAGACCTTACACAAGTTTGGTATAGACTCATCATACCTCAACTACAGTCATATCACTATTCAAGCATTTGACGGGACGAATAGAAATGTCGTCGGAAAAATAGAGCTGCCAATAGAGATCGGCCCTTGTGTCTTTCATATCACATTCCAAGTTATGGACATTAATCCTTCTTATACTTGTCTGTTGGGAAGACCATGGATTCATATGGCCGGAGCAATTCCCTCCTCATTACACCAAAAAATGAAATTCATTTTTGAAGGAAAGTTAATCACAGTCTTTGCTGAAGAAGGCATTCTGCTATCATCTATATCAATAGTAGCAAAGGCCAAGTGACCTTCTCTTCCAAGTTGGTGTGACCCAAATCCCAAATGTAACTGAAAAGTCTGTGGTGCTGAAACTCAAGGTCCAACAGTTGGTCGAGTCTAAGTTGCTAGGCCATGATGTGATTGATAATTGAAAGTGAAGATTTTGAGCTGGAATTACATTGATTTTGGAAGGGCTCCAAGTCAGATCTGACCTAACAGTCCGCATACATTTTCGAATGACAGGGAATCCTTTGAATAAACTTGTATCTTTGAAAGCTTGCAAAAGTAATCTAATAGTAAAAATCTCCTAAATTTAGTCCAGAATCTAGGGTGTAGTCTTTGTTAGATGGACACCTGGTATTCTTTCTGGTACAACAAAAAGATGTAATGCGTGCATTCTACTACTTTCCATTTTTACACTCTTTGCCATTATACTATCTATTATTGCCATCACACTTTACTTTTTGACAACTGGTAATTCTTTTTGTTCTCTAACAAAAAGATGTTACGTGTACATTATACCACTTTTTAATTCCATTATTACATCTACATATTGTACCAATTTTTACCAAAAATTCAATTATTACACCTACACATTCTATCACTTCTTACCAAAAATTCTGTTTTTACATCCATCTCTCACTCCTTTCCATTATACTATCCATTATTGCTATCATACTTTGCTTTCTAAATGATACTACTCGTGGGTGAAAATAAAAAGTTAAGGAAAATTTGATAGTAATGATCTTGAAAGTGCTGCCAAATCTAGTAAGAAGGATTTCATATGTTGCACCTCAACCCTCAAAAAGAATTCACAGTGGTTATCAACATCCTTGCAAGGAGTCCGGGATTAACTTCCAAAGAAGTTAGCTCTCATATTAAATGACTTCAGTGGCCTCCCAATTCTCACAAATGCTCAATACAAAAAAAAATTCTCAGTTTTCCACAACACAAATTCCAACAAAGGAAAGAAGTTCCTCCCTTCCATCAAAAGCCATTAAAGAGAAAATCCAAACAAGAAAAAAAAATCCAAAAAAAAAAAAAGAGACTGAGAAGCAAATAAAGCCACTTGAATCATCTCATTTCAAAAAGGCTATGATCTCGGTTCTCTGTAACAAAAACTCCGAAAAGGAAAAAGTTCATCCCTTCCACCAAAAAGCCAACAAGGGAAAATTCAAAACCAAAAAGAACTGAGAACAAGCACGAGCAAGCAAGGTCACTTGAGTCATCTCACTTCAAGAGAGTTATCAAGTATGTTATCACCATAGCTCACACAAAAAAACAAAAAAAACAAAAAAAAAAAAGAGGAAAAAGGGCTCAAACTAGAAAAAAAAAAAAAGAAAGAAAAAAAGTGAGCTATGGATTCTAGACTGAAAACCTGCAAAGGCGGTTTAGAACACAAAAGCAACCCTCAAACCAAGCATGCATAAAGATCACAATAGTTGGGGGGCAACAGATGAGGTCTAACTTTCTGGAAAGAGTGGCAAGTTTGAGGTCATCACTATTGAGTTTTTCACCATAATCAAATTTGCTCACGAGTAGTATTAAAAGACCCTTCTTTCACACCACTCAAACTTAACTTTATTCAGACCTAATATTTACCTCTTAATATCATTCTCATTCAGCTAAAAGACTGCCACAAAAAAAAAAAAACATTCAGACTTAACTTTCCTCACACCTAACATTTACCTCTCGATATCATCCTCATTCAGTTAAAAGGCTATTATTGTGAATCATGTTTCTACCTTATTGCCTTGCACAGTTTATGTCTTCGAGTTGGAAAGGGAAGAATGGCAGGACATTTTAATTGAAAACAAAGACCGTAAATTACTTTGTCAAGCTTTGAAAATTGATGAAAGTTTTTCTTTAAGGCCAAACCATTATTCATTAATGTATGTAGACTTAAAAGTAAGGAGATAGCTTGAGTCTTTCTTTAATAAGATGTGGTTCTTGTAAGAGAAATTTACGATCAAGTGCCATCACAAAGGTCTAAAAATCCTCAACCTTCTATTAAATCAAAGGCGAGATGATATCTCTTTCCACATAAACACCATAATCAAGGGGGCAAAGTAGTCTCTACTAAGCGCAAGAAAAGTACTGCCAAGAAAGAAGCTCAATAGACAAGAGGGCAAGTCTTATGGATCAGAACCTGAGTCTAAGGAAGAGCAATCATTCGGACTGTAACATGGGGGTAAACAAGTGTCGGCACGGCCAGAAGAAAATGGGCAAAGCAGACATTGAAAGTAAAGCCTTTGATGGTATCAAATCCATGACAATGGATGAGTACCCGAAAGAGATATAAATTATGAGGCGGGCCAACTTTAAAAAAATTGAGGCCAAAATTCAAGAACAAGTCAAAGAAAGGGGATTTTGAAAAGAGTTGGGCTTTTGAGGCAGTGAACAAAAGCTGGAAAGCATAAAGAGATTCAATGATAGTCCAAGAAGGCAATTATAAAGAGGATCCAGTAAAGCAAAGATATGAAGAACTAGATCAATCCAAAAAAAATAAAAAATAAAAAAATAAATATAAATAAAAATAAAAAATAAAAAAAAAAGAACCATCAATTACACATGCTTTGCATTCATGCATTTCACATCATGCATGCATGATTTTTACACGATAGGAATCAAATGGGAAACACATCCACCGCACCGTTACAGCAGTATAAGCTGAGATCTCAATAATATCAGCTCTTACCAATCTATCACTGGATACACAGCTAATATGCGGGACCAACCCGCATCAGGAATTCAAGGATAAGGTAGACAATATGTCAAAAGCCTGGCAATTGATTCAATAATCGAGACTACACCTGGAAGGGCAGGATTGACATCAGCTAGTAGTATCCAAAATAGGAGATAGCTATAGCCAAGGATAAGGCAGATATCAAAAAGGATAAAGTAGACAATATTGTCAAAAGCTTGGCAATTGATTCAATAATCGAGGCTACACCTGGAAGGACAGGATTGATGCCAGCTTAGCAGCATCCAAGATAAGAGATAGCTGTGGTCAAAGATAAGGCAGACATCAAGAAATATTGTCGTTGAAACTTTGTCAAAAGCGGACAATGGATTCAATAATCGAGGACTGGATCAACGGATAAAAAAAAATATCTATCAAAATGAAGTAGGATCTACTTTTCCGGTTAAACGGCGGATACGGTACTCCGTGACTCTCAAGTCGATTCTCTCAGTTGCCCATAATAACTGATTCCTTCACCCCTTCTTTCTTTTACTTCCTCCTAGAAAATGGATCCTACTTTTTCCGCCTTGCGAAAGTATTTCCCTTCTCTCCCAATGAACATCCTCAAAAAGATCTACCAAGTTCGCTGTGAACGATTAAGAGTTCTGATGCACAAAGGAATCCCTGAAGATGTGCGGTGGTTAATCGAAGCCAAGGTTCGTCTAGCAGGTGAAATCCCAGAGGCATTTGTGTCTCACATGCCTGGTATAGGCAAAAGCTCTTATGCCAAAAAGCGAAGAGCGAAAAGGTTACAAGTCTGCCATAAATGTGGACGGTGGACTTGTAATACTAAATGTCGTTCTTTAGGGATGATCTCTGATAATCGAGAAGATAAAATACGATTCATTAAGAATGGCTTGAGTAAAGACTCGTTGGATGATATCCAATTGACTCTTGAGACGCATTCTTGTGGATCTGTGCAACGTGAACTACTTGGTTTGTGGAGCATTTTTCATGAAGAACGAGAACGATACAGTCCCGGGAATCTGACGTTAAACGACCCTATTTGTCAGCTTGTAAGAAAACTGGATGGGAAGCAAATCCTCGACTCATAGAAGCCATTAATCCCGTTACTGGACGTAAAACCAGTGGAAGATGTGAGCCACAGTCACAATCACTGTACATACAATTTATCATATTTAAAATTTTCCATTTTTCTTTTAATAATGTATTTGCTCCCGTAAGTGTAATCGACACGTTATCCATTTCATCGCTATAAATGCATGTTCTTCCAGTCGGTTATCTAAGTTTCCTTCAATAACTAATTCCTTTCCATCATCTCTCAAATTCTTCTCTCATCAATGGATTCTACTCTTTCTGCACTGCGAAAATACTTTCCATCCCTTCCAATAAAAGTCCTTAAAAAGATCTACCTTGCTAGATGTGAAAGAATCAGAGTTTTTACACGCAAAGGCATTCCCGATAATGTGCAGTGGATAATTGAAGCTAAGGTCCGTTTGGCGGGTGAAGTTTCAGATGCATTTATGCCCCGCATGCCCGGTTTAGGTAAAAGCCGTTATGCCAAAAGGCGAAGAGCAAAGAGACTAGGCGTCTGTTATAAATGTGGGCGATGGAATTGTAATACTAAATGTCGCTCTTTAGGATACATCTCCACAAATCGTGAAGATAAAAGAAAATTCATTAAGAATGGCCTGCGTAAGGAATCTCTGGAAGATATCCGAGAGACTCTTGAAACGCATTCTTGTGGAAAAGTGCAAGGTCAAATTGTCAAATTGTGGAGGACTTACCATAAAGAACGAGACCGTTACAGTCTTGGGAATGTGACTGTAAACGACCCTGTCTGCCAGCTTGTAAGAAAACTGGATGGGAAGCAAGCCCTCGACTCATAGAAGGCATTGAAGCCATTACTAGATATAAATCAGTGGAAGATGAGAGCCACAGTCATGATTGCTGTACATATAAGCTGTCATTTGTCTTTTCTTTTGACAATAATGTACTTGCTTCTGTAAGTGTAATTAACGCATTATCCCTTTCATCACTATAAATATGTGTTAGTTATTTTCGTTTCCTACAATCACTAATTTCTTTCTTTGCCTCCTTCATCAATGGAGTCTTCTCTTTCCGCCCTACGAAAGTATTTTCCTTCCTTCCCAATAAATGTTCTTAAAAAGATTTATCAAGCTAGATGTGAACGATTCAGAGTATTTATGCACAAAGGCATTCCTGATAATGTGCGGTGGCTAATTGAAGCTAAGGTTCGTTCAGCTGGTGAAGTTCCCGAAGCGTTCTTTCCCCGTATGCCCGGCTTTGGTAAAAGCGCTTATGCCAAAAAAGAAGAGCAAAGAGGCTAGGCGTTTGTCATAATTGTGGATGGTGGATTTGCGGCAATAAATGTCGTTCTCCAGGAGTGATCACCAGAAATCGTAATGATAGAATAAAATTCATCAAGAATGGCTTGCGTAAGGAATCTCTGGAAGATATTCGAGAGGTTCTTGAAGCGCATTCTTGCGGAATAGTGCAATTTGAAGTTGTTGGATTATGGATAATTTTCCAAAAAGAACGAGATCGTTATAGTCTTGGGAATCTGACTTTAAACGACCCAGTTTGCCAGTTTATGAGAAAACTGGATGGGATGCAAATCACCGATTCATAGAAAGCATTGAAGCCATTACTGGACGCAAAGCCAGTGGAAGACGAGGATCAAAGTCACGATTACTGTACGTGCTAGCTGTCGCTTTTGAAATTTTCCTCCCCTTTTGGTAATAATGTATCCACTTCTGACGTGAACCAAAGTCACGATTACTGTACGTGCTAGCTGTCGCTTTTGAAATTTTCCTCCCCTTTCGGCGATAATGTATCCACTCCTGACATGAGCCATAGTCACGATACTGTACATGCTAGCTGTCGCTTTCAAAATTTTTCTTCTTTTTTGGCAATAATGTACCCACTCCTGACACGGACTACTGTATATAGCTGCTACTTTTGAAATTTTCCTTCTCTTCCAATAATCACGTACCTACTCCTGACGTAAGCTACAGTAGTGACTACTGTATATGCTAGTTGCTTTTGAAATTTTCCTCATCTTTTAACGATAGTGTACCTATACCTGACCAGAGTCATACTCGTGACTACTGTGAATAGCTGGCAATAATGTATCCATTCTTGAAAATAAAATTATTACTTTATCTTTTTATCTCTATAAATATATCCTCTTTTCTTCTTTTCTCACATGGGTAAGGATAGGAATGGAGAAAACCTCCACTCGTAAACCCCGAAGTATTTGTGTATTTTCTGGAGCTTTTCCTGGAGAAGATGAAGAGTACTTAAAGGCAGCCAACCATTTGGGTAGTGTATTAGCTGAGCGAAAAATACACTTAGTTTATGGAGGAGGTAGTGTCGGATTAATGGGAGCTGTAGCATCAGCAGCATCTTTAGGAGGAAGCCAGGTTCTGGGTATTATCCCTGCATCTCTGAAATCGGTTTCTGGGGGCACGATTGGAGAAGAGCTAGTGGTTAAAAATCTGCAAGAGCGCTTGTTACAAATGCTTTTTAACGCTGATGCTTTTATCGCTCTACCAGGTGGCTTTGGCACATTAGGAGAAGTCTTCCAAATTGCTTCCATGGCCCAACTTAATTTGCATCAAAAACCCATTGGGCTGTTAAATGTTAACTATTTCTTCGCAGGTCTATTATCTTTTATGAATCGTGCTGTGAAGCAAAAGTTTATCCCTGAGGTGGCACGACGAATCATAATATCCGCAACAACCGCTGAAGAATTGCTAGATAAAATGCAAGCTTTTGTTCCTGAACCAGATCCAGCGATGATCCAAATAGACTGGGCACGACAGTCTTTCCCAACCAGTTCCCTCCCATAATTGTCCTTTACCCGGCCTGTTGAAGCATTGTGGAAGAAGAAGCGATCTGATCCGTTTTTCTTGTCCTTTCGTTTTAATTATCAGCATTTTCTTTCGTATTTCAGTTTTTCTTTTCAGGGAATTTCGTTATCTTATAATATAGTTTCGTCCATGCTGATATTAAAACCATGGGACAATGCCTTTAGGTTGGAATGGCTGAGTAAAGAGTAATTTTTATTACTCTTGAGACGCATCCTATTAGATCTACTAGGCATAACATTTTGGGGTAGTTAAGCTTTAACCTTATTTGGATGACATATCTCACAAGGGAATCTATATTTACTGAAGAAAATATTAGATGAACCTTGAATATTGATTCCAAACATCCGTTCCCTTTACATAATTTGTCAGTGTTATTGTCATCATCAAGATTCACTCGTTTTATCGAAGCCTAATTCTTTGTGCTCGCCTATTATGAAAATTCACACTTTCGAAGAAAATTATTCCAATTTCAATTGCTTTCATATAAATTTCGCTCGAGGTCCTAAGGAAAGCTCCTTAGCCTCAAAATCAATTTTAATCAATCCGGGGTTTTAAGGATGGAACCTTTGCCTCGAGATCAATTATCAATCCGAGGTTTTAAGGATGGAACCTTTGCCTCGAAAACAACCAATTTTCATCATCGGGGTTTTAAGGATGGAACCTTTGCCTCAAGATCAATCAATCAATCCGGGGTTTTAAGGATGGAACCTTTGCCTCGAGATCAATTATCAATCCGAGGTTTTAAGGATGGAACCTTTGCCTCGACATCAATTAATCAATCCGGGGTTTTAAGGATGGAACCTTTACCTCGAAATCAACCAATCAATCTGAGGTTTTAAGGATGGAACCTTTGCCTCGAAATCAATCAATCAATCCGAGGTTTTAAGGATGGAACCTTTACCTCGACATCAATCAATCAATCCGGGGTTTTAAGGATGGAACCTTTGCCTCAAGATCAATCAATCAATCCGAGGTTTTAAGGATGGAACCTTTGCCTCGAAATCAATCAATCAATCCGAGGTTTTAAGGATGGAACCTTTGCCTCGAGATCAATCAATCAATTCGAGGTTTTAAGGGTGGAACCTTTGCCTCGACATCAATGAATCAATCCGAGGTTTTAAGGATGGAACCTTTGCCTCGAGATCAATAAATCAATTCGAGGTTTTAAGGATGGAACCTTTGCCTCGACATCAATCAATCAATCCGGGGTTTTAAGAATGGAACCTTTGCCTCGAGATCAATCAATCAATCCGAGGTTTTAAGGATAGAACCTTTGCCTCGAGATCAATCAATCAATCCGGGGTTTTAAGGATGGAACCTTTGCCTCGAGATCAATTATCAATCCGAGGTTTTAAGGATGGAACCTTTGCCTCGACATCAATCAATCAATTCGAGGTTTTAAGGATGAAACCTTTGCCTCGAGATCAATCAATCAATCCGAGGTTTTAAGGATAGAACCTTTGCCTCGAGATCAATCAATCAATCCGGGGTTTTAAGGATGGAACCTTTGCCTCGAGATCAATCAATCCGAGGTTTTAAGGATGGAACCTTTGCCTCGAGATCAATTATCAATCCGAGGTTTTAAGGATGGAACCTTTGCCTCGACATCAATCAATCAATCCGAGGTTTTAAGGATGGAACCTTTGCCTCGAGATCAATAAATCAATTCGAGGTTTTAAGGATGGAACCTTTGCCTCGACATCAATCAATCAATCCGGGGTTTTAAGGATGGAACCTTTGCCTCGACATCAATCAATCAATCCGAGGTTTTAAGGATGGAACCTTTGCCTCGAAAACAAATAATCAATCAATCAGTCCATCTTACAACGATAGGAGCTTTCCTATCGTTAGAGGTTCTAAGGACATTTCCTTAACCTAAAACAAACAATCAATCCATCAGTCCATCTTACAACGATAGGAGCTTTCCTATCGTTAGAGGTTCTAAGGACCTTTCCTTAACCTCAAACAAATAATCAATCAATCAGTCCATCTTACAACAATAGGAGCTTTCCTATCGTTAGAGGTTTTAAGGACCTTTCCTTAAACCTTACTGTTTGGGCGGCGAGAACATTCTCAATGCCTACCTAAGCCGGACGAAATTTGGTAACGACTTTGCATACATCATGTCCCATGAAGCATGCAAAGGGGGGCAGCTGTTGACACCCAATTTCGTCCGGGTGTTTTAAAATTTTGAAAAAAATTTTATTAAAAAAAATTAATTTAAAAAAAAATATATATTACTATTATTATTAAAAAAATTTAATTAGTTTAAAATATATTTTTGTTTTGTGAAAATTTGATTTAAAATGATATATGTGTGAATATGTGTATGTTTGAAATAAAATAAAATTTCATGAAAAAAATGACAAAAAATTAAAAGTTTGAGGTAAAAATGACAAAATTGAGAAGTTTCGGAAAAAATTGACAAATTCTAAAAGGTCCAGGAGCATTTGGTAGTTTGTCACATAAAATTTTGAGCCTGCCGACGTTTTTGGCTCAAATTGACAGAAAACGACAAAATTGTCAAAATCAGAAGCTTCAGGAACTTATCCAGAGGCTGAGAGACGTAAAGGACTAAAATTGTCATTTTACCAATTTAAAAGATAAGTTTGAAATTTTTTATTAATTTATCCATCAATAGTTCAGCCAAACTTCCTCTATAAATAGCCCCCCAAATTTTGTGCTGAACACAGAGAAAAATAGAAAGAAAAGCTTAGAGCTCCGTTTTTAAAATAGAAAAAATTACAGCCTTAGTCCCTAGCTCTCCTTCCTTTCCTCAGAAAATCTCAAAACTTTTCATTTTGACGATTAAGCCATCTTCTTCCCCCCGCGCGCCCTCTGTTTCCATTTCTCAGAATTCAGAATTTAAAATCAAGGGTACAACTCTCATTTAATCCTTCATCTTTTCAATTTCTTTCACTTTGGTCACTAACTTTGTATTTTATTCTTGCAGAATTAATTACTAACCCTTTTAATTTTTACTTGTTTGTTTATTATTTGTTTATTACTAACCCCTTTTTTTATTGTTGTTATTAACTTACTAACAACTAACTTTTAATACTATTATTGTTACTAACCTTTTAATTTTTGCATTATTACTAACTTTTATAATTGTTGTTAACAATTAATTAACTTTTATTATTGTTGTTAATTAATTAATTTAATTAACTTGGCTAGCTTTTTATTATTTTTGTTAATTAATTAATTTAATTAATTTGGCTAACTTTTTATTTATTGTTGTTAATTAATTTAATTAATTTGGCTAACTTTTTATTTATTGTTGTTAATTAATTTAATTAATTTGGCTAACTTTTTATTATTGTTGTTAATTAATTAATTTAATTAACTTGGCTAACTTTTTACTGTTGTTAATTAATTAATTTAATTAACTTGGCTAACTTTTTATTATTGTGGTTAATTAATTAATTTAATTAACTTGACTAACTTTTTATTATTATTGTTTAACAATTAATTTAATTAACTTTGCTAACATTTATTATTATTTTTAAAGTGGATGGCCAAAAAGCCCCACTTTATTATTATTAATTTTTTTTTCTTTATATAATTTTTTTATTTAATTCACCTTTACCCTTTACTAATTAATAAATAAATGAAAATTAAAAGAAGATTATTTTGTAATTAATTATTAAGGCTAATAAAAATCATTTTTAAAAAAAAGCCAATTATTTTTATTTTTATATACATGTTTTTAATTCTTTAAAGATAACAAAAAGTTAAAATTAATTTTAATAGTTATTTTTATCCAGTAAAAATAATAAAAAATAAAAATAAAACCTGTTTAAAAAAAATACATGAAAATTAAGACTTTATATTTTACTGATTTATTTAAAATATAACTTTTAAATCCACTAAAATAATAAATATTTTTCATTAAACAAGAAAACAAAAAGAAAACTAAAACAAGATAAGAAAAAGATAAGAAAGACAAGAAAAAGAAAAGAAAAGAAAATAAAAAATAAAATTTTTTATCTAAAAATTCTATAACAAAAAGAATTACGAATTAGTAATTAAACTAATAATTAATTCCATAAAATTAATAATTATATAACTAACAATAAATTAAATTTAATTTCCATATCCGGATGATCCGGCAGGATCTACGGTTTGGAAAATATCAAACTTTTTAAAATAAATAAATTAAATAAAATTATTTAAAAGTTCACCAAATTCCGTGTCCAAATGACTCGGCAGAGTCCATGGTTCGGAATCAAAAATCTTCCGTGTCCAAATGACTCGGCAGAGTCCATGGTTCGGAAGTATAAAATTTCATACAAATTAATTAATTTAAAAATCCACATTTCGACTAATCCAGTTAAAATTTCTAATTTTGAAAATTAACTGAGAATTATTTAAAAGCAAAGCAAAACAAAATTAAAATCAACTAAGGTGCCAATTTTTGGGCGTTTTAACAAAGTTGTTTTAACGTAACCGTACTCCCGATCCCCGAACTCTCGCAGACCAATTTTAAGGTGACCAATCGACCTAAGAAAACTGATTGGTGGCGACTCCCGAAAACGACCCGCACGTTGCCACACTGCCAAATCTAGTAAGAAAGATTTCATATGTTGCACCTCAACCCTCAAAAAGAATTCACAGTGGTTATCAACATCCTTGCAAGAAGTTTGGGGTTAGTTTCCAAACAAGGTAGCTCTCATATTAAATGACTTCAGTGGCCTCCCAATTCTCATAAATGCTCAAAACAAAAAAAAAAAAAAAAAAGGTTCTCAGTTTTCCGCAACACAAACTCCGAAAAGAAAAAGTTCATCCATTCCATCAAAAAGCCATTAAAGGGAAAATCCAAAAAAAAAAAAAGAGACTGAGAAGCAAATAAAGCCACTTGAATCATCTCATTTCAAGAAGGCTATGATCTTGGTTCTCTGTAACAAAAACTCCGAAAAGGAAAAAGTTCATCCCTTCCATCAAAAAGCCAACAAGGGAAAATTCAAAACCAAAAAGAACTGAGAACAAAGACGAGCAAGCAAGGCCACTTGAGTCATCTCACTTCAAGAGAGTTATCAAGTATGTCATCACCACAGCTCACAAAAAAAAAAAAGGGGGAAACAAAAAAAAAACAAAAAAAAAAAAAGGAAAAAGGGCTCAAACTAGAAAAAAAAAAAAGTGAGCTATGGATTCTAGACTGAAAACCTGCAAAGGCGGTTTAGAACACAAAAGCAACCCTCAAACCAAGCATGCATAAAGATCACAATAGTTGGGGGGCAACAGATGAGGTCTAACTTTCTGGAAAGAGTGGCAAGTTGAGGTCATCACTATTGAGTTTTTCACCATAATCAAATTCGCTCACGAGTAGTATTAAAAGACCCTTCTTCCACACCACTTAAATTTAACTTTTCTCAAACCGAACATCCTCATTCAGTTAAAAGACTATCATTGTGAATCATGTTTCTACCTTGTTTAATACTGCTCACGAGTAGTATTAAAAGACCATTCTTTCACACCACTTAAATTTAACTTTTCTCAAACCGAACATCCTCATTCAGTTAAAAGACTATCATTGTGAATCATGTTTCTACCTTATTTAATACTGCTCACAAGTAGTATTAAAATACAATTCTTTCACACCACTCAAACTTAACTTTACTCAGACCTAATATTTACCTCTTAATATTATTCTCATTCAGCTAAAAGACTGCTACAAAAAAAAAAACATTCAAACTTAATTTTCCTCACGCCTAACAGTTACCTCTTGATATCATCCTCATTCAGCTAAAAGGTTATCCTTGCGAATCATGTTTATACCTTATTGTCTTGCACAGTTTATGTCTTCGAGTTGGAAAGGGAAGAATGGCAGGATATTTTAATTGAAAACAAAGACCGTAAATTACTTTGTCAAGCTTTGCAAATTGATGAAAGTTTTCCTTTAAGGCCAAACCATTATTCATTAATGTATGTAGACTTAAAAGTAAGGAGATAGCTTGAGTCTTTCTTTAATAAGATGTGGTTCTTGTAAGAGAAATTTACGATCAAGTGCCATCACAAAGGTCTAGAAATGCTTGACTTTCTGTTAAAGGCGAGGCGATACCTTTTATCCACATAAATACCATATTCAGGGGGGCAAAGTAGTCTCTACGAAGCGTAAGAGGAGTACTGCTAACAAAGAAGTTCAATAGACAAGGGGACAAGTCTTATGGATCAAAACATGAGTTCAAGGAAGAGTAATCATTCAGATTATAACATGGGAATAAGTAAGTGTCGGCATGGTCACAAGAAAAGGGGCAAAGCAGATATTGAAAGTAAAGCCTTTGATGGTATCAAATCCATGACAATGGATGAGTACCCGAAAGAGATATAAATTATGAGGCGGGCCAACTTTAAAGAAATTGAGGCCAAAATTCAAAGAACAAGTCAAAGAAAGAGGATTTTGAAAAGAGTTGGGCTTTTGAGGCAGCGAACAAAAGCTGGAAAGCATAAAGAGATTCAATGATAGTCCAAGAAGGCCATCATAAAGAGGATCCAGTAAAACAAAGACATAAAGAACTAGATCCATACAAAAAAAAAGCCATTAGTTACACATGCTCTGCATTCATGCATTTCATATCATGCATACATAGCCTTTACATAACAAGGATCAAACGGGAATCACATTCACAGCACAGTTACAGCAGTATAAGCTGAGATCTCAATGTCATCAGCTCTTACCAATCTATCACTGGATACACAGCTAATATGCGGGACCAACCCGCATCAGGAATTCAAGGATAAGGTAGACAATATGTCAAAAGCTTGGCAATTGATTCAATAATTGAGGCTACACCTGGAAGGATAGGATTGATGCTAGCTTAGCAGCATCCAAGATAAGAGATAGCTGTGGTCAAAGATAAGGCAAACATCAAGAAATATTGTCGTTGAAACTTTGTCAAAAGCGGACAATGGATTCAATAATCAAGGACTGGATCAACGTCAGCTCGATGGAATATCCAAGATAAAAAATATCTATCACATCAAAATGAAGTAGGATCTACTTTTCCGGTTAAGCGGCGGATACGGTACTCCGTGACTCTCAAGTCGGTTCTCTCAGTTGCCCATAATGACTGATCCTTTCCTCCCTCATTTCTTTTACTTTCTCCTAGAAAATGGATCCTACTTTTTCTGCCTTGCGAAAATATTTTCCTTCTCTCCCAATGAACATCCTCAAAAAGATCTACCAAGTTCGCTGTGAACGATTAAGAGTTCTGATGCACAAAGGAATCCCTGAAGATGTGCGGTGGTTAATCGAAGCCAAGGTTCGTCTGGCAGGTGAAATCCCAGAGGCCTTTGTGTCTCACATGCCTGGTATAGGCAAAAGCTCTTATGCCAAAAAGCGAAGAGCGAAAAGGTTACAAGTCTGCCATAAATGTGGACGGTGGACTTGTAATACTAAATGTCGTTCTTTAGGAATGATCTCTGATAATCGAGAAGATAAAATATGATTCATTAAGAATGGCCTGAGTAAGGACTCGTTGGATGATATCCAATTGACTCTTGAGACGCATTCTTGTGGATCCGTGCAACATGAACTTCTTGGTTTATGGAGCATTTTTCATGAAGAACGAGAACGATACAGTCCCGAGAATCTGACTGTAAACGACCCTGTTTGCCAGCTTGTAAGAAAACTGGATGGCAAGCAAATCCTCGACTCATAGAAGCCGTTAATGCCGTTACTGGACGTAAAGCCAGTGGAAGATGTGAGCCACAGTCACAATTATTGTACATACGATTTGTCATATTTGAAAAATTTGCATTACCTTTGGACAATAATGTACTTGTTCCTGTAAGCGTAATTAACACGTTATCCTTTCATCGCTATAAATGCGTGTTCTTCTTTCCGGTTAAGTAGCGGATGCAATACTCTCTGACTCTCATAATCGGTTATTTCAGTTTCCTACAATAACTGATTTCTTCATCTCTTTTTTCAAATTCTTCTTTTATCAATGGATTCTACTCTTTCCGCCATGCGAAAATACTTTCCTTCCATCCCAATAAATGTTCTTAAAATGATTTACCAAGCTAGATGTGAAAGGATTAGAGTCTTTATGCACAAAGGCATTCCTGACAATGTGCGGTGGCTAATTGAAGCTAAGGTTCGTTCAGCTGGTGAAGTTCCAAAAGCGTTCTTTCCCCGTATGCCCGGCTTTGGTAAAAGCACTTATGCCAAAAAGCGAAGAGCAAAGAGGTTAGGTGTCTGTCATAAATGTGGACGATGGAATTGTAATACTAAATGTCGCTCTTTAGGATACATCTCCAGAAATCATGAAGATAAAAGAAAATTCATCAAGAATAGCCTGCGTAAGGAATCTTTGGATGATATCCTATTAACTTTTGAAACACATTCTTGTGAAATAGTGCAATGGGAAATTATGGATTTATGGTGGACTTTCCGTAAAGAACAGGATCGTTATAGTCTTGGAAATCTAACTTTTAATGACCCTGTTTGCCAGTTTGTGAGAAAACTGGATGGGAAGCAAATCCCCGACTTATAGAAGGCATTGAAGCCGTTACTAGACATAAACTAGTGGAAGATGAGAGCCATAGTCATGATTGCTGTACATATAAGCTGTCATTTGTCTTTTCTTTTGACAATAATGTACTTGCTTCTGTAAGTGTAATTAACGCATTATCCCTTTCATCACTATAAATATGTGTTAGTTATTTTCGTTTCCTACAATCACTAATTTCTTTCTTTGCCTCCTTCATCAATGGAGTTTTCTCTTTCCGCCCTACGAAAGTATTTTCCTTCCTTCCCAATAAATGTTCTTAAAAAGATTTATCAAGCTAGATGTGAACGATTCAGAGTATTTATGCACAAAGGCATTCCTGATAATGTGCGGTGGCTAATTGAAGCTAAGGTTCGTTCAGCTGGTGAAGTTCCCGAAGCGTTCTTTCCCCGTATGCCCGGCTTTGGTAAAAGCGCTTATGCCAAAAAAAGAAGAGCAAAGAGGCTAGGCGTTTGTCATAATTGTGGATGGTGGATTTGCGGCAATAAATGTCGTTCTCCAGGAGTGATCACCAGAAATCGTAATGATAGAATAAGATTCATTAAGAATGGCTTGCGTAAGGAATCTCTAGAAGATATTCGAGAGGTTCTTGAAGCGCATTCTTGCGGAATAGTGCAATTTGAGGTTGTTGGATTATGGATAATTTTCCAAAAAGAACGAGATCGTTACAGTCTTGGGAATCTGACCCTAAATGACCCTGTTTGCCAGTTTGTGAGAAAGCTAGATGAGATGCAAATCACCGATTCATAGAAAGTATTGAAGCCATTACTGGACGCAAAGCCAGTGGAAGACGAGGATCAAAGTCACGATTACTGTACGTGCTAGCTGTCGCTTTTGAAATTTTCCTCCCCTTTTGGTAATAATGTATCCACTCCTGACGTGAACCAAAGTCACGATTACTGTACATGCTAGCTGTCGCTTTTGAAATTTTCCTTCTCCTTTGGCAATAATGTACCCACTTCTGACACGGACTAATGTATATAGCTGCCGCTTTTGAAAATTTTCCTTCTCTCCCGACAATCATACTAGCAGCCATTTTGGAAAATTTTCCTCCCAATAATGTACCCACTCCTGACATGAAATACAGTTATGATTACTGTATATAGCTGCCACTTTTTAAAATTTTCCTTCTCTTCCAACAATCACGTACCTACTCCTGACGTAAGCTACAGTAGTGACTACTGTACATGCTAGCAGCTATTTTGAAAATTTTCCTCCTCTTTTAACGATAGTGTACCCATACCTGACCAGAGTCATACTCGTGACTACTGTGAATAGCTGGCAATAATGTATCCATTCTTGAAAATAAAATTATTGCCTTATCTCTTCATCTCTATAAATATATCCTCTTTTCTCACAAGGGTAAGGATAGGAATGGAGTAAACCCCAACTCGTAAATCCCGAAGTATTTGTGTATTTTCTGGGGCTTTTCCTGGAAAAGATGAAGAGTATTTAAAGGCAGCCAACCATTTGGGTAGAGTATTAGCTGAGCGAAAAATACATTTAGTTTATGGAGGAGGTAGTGTCGGATTAATGGGAGGTGTAGCATCAGCAGCATCTTTAGGAGGAAGTCAAGTTTTGGGCATCATCCCTGGACCTTTGAAATTTGTTTCTGGGGGCACGATTGGAGAAGAATTAGTGGTTAAAAATTTGCAAGAGCGTGTGTTACAAATGCTTTTAAATGCTGATGCTTTTATCGCTTTACCAGGTGGTTTTGGCACATTGGGAGAAGTCTTTCAAATTGCTTCCATGGCCCAACTTAATTTGCATAAGAAACCCATTGGGCTTTTAAATGTTAACAATTTCTTTACAGGTCTGATAGCTTTTATGGATTATGCTATGTAGAAAAATTTCATATCAAGAGTGGCACGGCGAATCATAATATCCGCAACAACTGCTGAAGAATTGCTAGATAAAATACAAGCTTTTGTTCCTGAACCAGATCCAGCAATGATTCAGATAGACTGGACACGACAGTCTTTCCCGACCAGTTCACTCCCATAATGGTCCTCTACTCACCCTGTTGAAGTATTGTGGAAGAAAGAAGCGATCTGATCCGTTTTTCTTATCCTTTAGTTTTATTATCAGCATTTTCTTTCGCGTTTCAGTTTTTCTTTTCAGGGAATTTCTTTTTTTATAAGATAGTTTCATCCATGCTGATATTAAAACTATAGGACAATGCCTTTAGGTTGGAATGGCTGAGTAAAGAGTAATTTTTGTTACTCTTGAGACGCATCCTATTAGGTATACTAGGCATGACATTTTGTGGTAACTAAGCTTCAACCTTTTGGATGACATATCTCTCAAGCGAATCTATATTAGATGAACCTTGGATATTGATTCCAAACATCCGTTCCCTCTACATAATTTGTCAGTGTTATTATCATCGCCGAGATTCACTCATTTTATCGAAGTCTAAATTTTTGCACTCGCCTATCATGAAGATCCACACTTTCGAAGAAAATTATTCCAATTTCAATTGCTTTCATATAAATTTCGCTCGAGGTCCTAAGGAAAGCTCTTTAGCTTCAAAATCAATTTTCATCATCGGGGTTTTAAGGATGGAACCTTTGCCTAAAAAATAATCAATTTTCATCATCGGGGTTTTAAGGATGGAACCTTTACCTCGAAAACAATCAATTTTCATCATCGGGGTTAAGGATGGAACCTTTGCCTCGAAAACAATCAATTTTCATCATCGGGGTTTTAAGGATGGAACCTTTGCCTCGAAAACAATCAATTTTCATCATCGGGGTTTTAAGGATGGAACCTTTGCCTCGAAAATAATCAATTTCCTATCGTCGAGGTTTTAAGGATGGAACCTTTGCCTCGAAAACAATCAATTTTCATCATCCGAGGTTTTAAGGATGGAACCTTTGCCTCGAAATCAATCAATCAATCCGAGGTTTTAAGGATGGAACCTTTGCCTCGAGATCAATCAATCAATCCGAGGTTTTAAGGATGGAACCTTTACCTCGACATCAATCAATCAATCCGAGGTTTTAAGGATGGAACCTTTGCCACGAAATCAATCAATCAATCCGAGGTTTTAAGGATGGAACCTTTGCCTCGAGATCAATCAATCAATTCAAGGTTTTAAGGATGGAACCTGTGGCAACGTCGGGTTTTCTGGAGTCGCCACCAATCGGTTTCACCTAGGTCGATTGGTCACCTTAAAATTGGTCTGCGAGAGTTCGGGGATCGGGAGTACGGTTACGTTAAAACAACTTTGTTAAAACGCCCAAAAATTGGCACCTTAGTTGATTTTAATTTTGCTTTGCTTTTAAATAATTCTCAGTTAATTTTCAAAATTAGAAATTTTAACTGGATTAGTCGAAATGTGGATTTTTAAATTAATTAATTTGTATGAAATTTTATACTTCCGAACCATGGACTCTGCCGAGTCATTTGGACACGGAAGATTTGATTCCGAACCATGGACTCTGCCGAGTCATTTGGACACGGAATTTGGTGAAATTTTAAATAATTTAATCCATATTGTAAACATGGATTTTTATCTTTGTATTTATTTAATTTATTTATTTTAAAAAGTTTGATATTTTCCAAACCGTAGATCCTGCCGGATCATCCGGATATGGAAATTGATTTATCGTAATTATTTAATTCTTATTATTATGAAATTAATTTTTAAATGGTAATTCTTTTTATTTATGAATGATTTTTAATACTAACTAAAAATTTATCTTTATATTTTTACTTCTTTTTTTACTTTCTTTCTTTTTCTTCTTTTTTACTTATTTTTACTTTTTTTTTTTTAAATTTCTTTTAATTTCTTTTCTTTTCTTTCTTTTTTTATTCTTTTCTTTCTTTCTTTTCTTTTTCTTTTTCTTTCTTTTATCTTTCTTTTCTTTTTCTTATCTTTCCTTTCTTTTCTTTATCTTATCTTTCTTTTATTTTTCTTTCTTATCTTTCTTTTATTTTTCTTGTCTTTTCTTTCTTTCTTTTCTTTTTCTTATCTTTTCATTTATTTTTTTTATCTTTCTTTTCTTTCTTATCTTTCTTTTATTTTTCTTTCTTATCTTTCTTTTATTTTTCTTATCTTTCTTTTTTTTTCTTGTTTACTTTTTTTGTTTTCTTGTTTAATGAAAGATATTTATTATTTTAAAGGATTACTCAATTTATAAAAGAATTAAAAAAAATAATAATTAATTTTTATTTAATAAGAAGTTAATTTAAAAGAGTTTAAAAATAAAAATTTTGATCATGGTACGGGGCGTTGTTACTCAGCCAGACCCTCTTCACCAGGTGAAGCAGCTCAAAAGCGGGCACGAGACAGTTTCCAGCCAATATACCATGAACTAAAAATTTTTATTTTTTTTTTATTATTTTTTATTATTTTTTTATTATTTTTTTATTATTTTTTTTTATTAAGAGAATCAAAAATTTTAAACAAAAGAAGAAAAGTTTTAATATTTATTTAATTTATTTTGGAATAAAAGATTATTTAACCGAAAACTTATATGTATTTTAAAACAAAAGTCTTGATATTTTTATTTTTATATTCTTCTTTGTTTGATGAAAGATTTTTTTTTTTAATTTTAATTTATATTTCTGAAAATATATCTAATCAATAAGTCAAAAATATTTAAGAGAAAATTCAATTATTTTTGTTTTATTTTGTATTATTTTGAGATTATTTGATTAAGATTTTTATAAAAGAAACAAAAAGTTATATAATTTAATAAGTAAAATATTACTGAATAAAATATTAACCCAAAATTTTTACGCTTTTTATTCTTTTTATTAATAAAGAAAACTAAAAAAAATTATATATTAATAGATAATTAATATATTAGTCTAAAGTTTTTTTTTATTTTTTATAAATAAAAAAATTTATTTATATATTTTATTTAAAATTATTTCCGAGCCATGAATCCTGGCGGATCATTTGGTCATGGAGTTTTAATTTTTTTTTATTTCATTAATTATTAATTTTAAAGATGTATTAAAAGAATGATTTTATGTTTATTTATTTATTTATTTTATTTTTGAATTATTTCATTATGTTTGTTTATTAAAAGGAATAAAAACTTTGTTTCAAAATAAAAAAAAGTAATTTTTATTAGCCTTTAGAAAATTATTCACATAAAATTCCTTTTTTTATCTTTTAATCATAAAAAAAAATTCAATTAATAAAGTGGGGCTTTTTGGCCATCCACTTTAATAACACAATAATAATAAAAGTTAGCACAATTAATTATAGTTAGATTAGTTGGATTAGTTAGTTAATAACAATAAAAAAGGTTAGTAAAAGTTAGATTAAATTAATTAACAACAATAATAAAAATTAGCCAAGTTTAATTAAATTAATTGTTAACAACAATAATAAAAAGTTAGTCAAGCTAATTAAGTTAATTAATTACAACAAAAATAAAAGTTAGACAATTTAATTAATTTAATTAATTAACAACAATAATAAAAGTTAGCCAAGTTTAATTAAGTTAATTAATTAACAACAATAAATAAAAATTAGCCAAGTTTAATTAAGTTAATTAATTAACAACAATAAATAAAAGTTAGCCAAGTTTAATTAAGTTAATTAATTACAACAAAAATAAAAGTTAGACAATTTAATTAATTATTAACAACAATAATAATAAAGGTTAGTAAAAATTAGCAAGTTAGTTGTTAGTTGCTAATAACAAAAAAAAAAGGTTAGTAATAATAACAATAATAAACAAATAAATAAACAAGTAGAAAAAATAAAAGAGTTAATTAATTAATTTTCTGCAAAGACAAAATAAAAAGGTTAGTGACTTAATAGAAAGAAATTGAAAAGATGATGGGTGAAACATGGGTTTACCCTTTTGAATTAAAATTTTGAATTCCTGGGAAACGAGAACGACGACGGCGCGAGGGGGGGGAAAGGGAGGGGCAGCTGGCGGCACGGCCAGGGGCAGGGGGCGACGGCGTGGGGCACGGGGGGGGGGGGGGGGGGGGGGGGGGGGGGCCGGCGGCGAGGGCGGCGCGGCGGCAGGCAGGGGCGGCGCGGCGGCGGGCAGGGGCGGTGCGAGGGGAAAAAGGAAGGTGAGGCGGGGGGAACGGCGTGGGCGGCTGGCGGCGAGGGCGAGCGCGGCGGCGGCAGGTGCGGCGAGGGGAGGGCACGGCGGCGGCGAACGGCGTAGGGCGGCGGCGGCGGGCGGCGAGGGGCACGGCGGAGAGAGAGAGAGAGAGAGAGAGAGAGAGAGAGAGAGAGAGAGAGAGGGAACAGCAGTGAAAAAAAAATTTTGGCTTTCTGGGGAAGAAGGGAAGAGGGCTGGGGCTAAGGGCTGTAATTTTCTCTTTTTTTTGAAACGGAGCTCTAAGTTTTTTTGCTATTTTTTTCTGTGTTCAGCACAAAATTTTGGGGGGCTATTTATAGAGGAAGTTTAGCTGAACTGTTGATGGATAAATTAATAAAAAATTTCAAACTTATCTCTTAAATTGGTAAAATGACAGTTTTAGTCCTTTACGTCTCTCAGCCTCTGGATAAGTTCCTGAAGCTTCTGATTTTGACAATTTTGTCGTTTTCTGTCAATTTGAGCCAAAAACGTCGGCAGGCTCAAAATTTTATGTGACAAACTGCCAAATGCTCCTGGAACTTTCAGAATTTGTCAATTTTGCCTGAAACTTCTTAATTTTATCATTTTTACCTCAAACTTTTAAATTTTGTCATTTTTATGGAGTTTTTTTCTTTTTTTTCTTTCAAACATACACATATACACACATATATCAAATCTTCACAAAACAAAACAAAAATATATATATATATATATATATATATATATATATATATATATATATATATTTTAAACTAATTAAAAAAATTTAGTAATAATAATAACAATAATAATAATAATACATTTTTTTATTTAATTTTTTTATTTAATTTTTTTTTTTTAAATTATTTTAATGGCCGGACGAAATTGGGTGTCAACAGAACCTTTACCTCGACATCAATCAATCAATCCGAGGTTTTAAGGATGGAACCTTTGCCTCGAGATCAATCAATCAATTCGAGGCTTTAAGGATGGAACCTTTACCTCGACATCAATCAATCAATCCGAGGTTTTAAGGATGGAACCTTTGCCTCAAAATCAATCAATCAATCCGAGGTTTTAAGGATGGAACCTTTGCCTCGAGATCAATCAATCAATTTTTAAGGATGGAACCTTTACCTCGAAATCAATCAATCAATCTGAGGTTTTAAGGATGGAACCTTTGCCTCGAAATCAATCAATCAATCTGAGGTTTTAAGGATGGAACCTTTGCCTCGAAATCAATCAATCAATTCGAGGTTTTAAGGATGGAACCTTTGCTTCGAAATCAATCAATCAATCCGAGGTTTTAAGGATGGAACCTTTGCCTCAGAAACAATCAATTTTCCTTCAACGATAGGAGAGCTCCTATCGCCGGGGTTCTAAGGAGAGTTCCTTAACCTCAGGATTTAGGCGGCGAGAAGGTTTTCAATGCCTAGCTAAGCCGGACGAAATTTGGTAACTAACTTTGCATACATCATGTCCCATGAAGCATGCAAAGGGGGGCAGCTGTTGACACCAAATTTCGTCCGACCATAAAAAAAATTTTAAAAGAAATTAAACAAAAGAAATTAAATAAAAAAATTTATTATTTTTATTATTATTACTAAAAATTTTAATTAGCTTAAAATACATTTTTGTTTTGTGAATATTTGATTTAAAATGATATATATGTGTATTTGAAAGAAAAAAAGAAAACTAAAAAAAAAATGGCAAAATTTAAAAGTTTAAGGTAAAAATGACAAAATTAAGAAGTTTCAGGCAAAATTGACAAATTCTGAAAGTTCCAGGAGCATTTGGTAGTTTGTCACATAAAATTTTGAGCCTGCCGACGTTTTTGGCTCAAATTGACAGAAAACGACAAAATTGTCAAAATCAGAAGCTTCAGGAACTTATCCAGAGGCTGAGAGACGTAAAGGACTAAAATTGTCATTTTACCAATTTAAGAGATAAGTTTGAAATTTTTTATTAATTTATCCATCAACAGTTCAGCTAAACTTCCTCTATAAATAGCCCCCCAAATTTTGTGCTGAACACAGAAAAAAATACAGAGAAAGCTTAGAGCTCCGTTTTAAAAAATAGAAAAAATTACTGCCTTAGCCCCTGGCTCTCCTTCCTTTCTCCAGAAAATCCCAAAATTTTTTATTTTGGCAGTTCGACCATCTTCTTCCTTCCATTTCCCATGCGTTCTCTCTCTCTCTCCTCTCGTTTTCTCTCTCTTTCTCCTTCCTCTGCCGGCCGTCGCCTGCCGCCGCTCCGTCCGCGCCGCCGCCACGCCGCCGCTGCGTTCCTCCCTTGCGCCACCCTGCCCTTCCTCTTCCTCCCCTGCGCCGTGCCTGCTCCTCCCTCCTCCTCCCTCGCGTGTACTCTGTCTCACGTTCCCAGCAAAATTCAAAATTAAAACTAAAGGGTACAACCCTTGTTTTGTCCTCAATTTTTTTTTATTTCTTTCACTTTGGTCACTAACCTTTTATTTTGTTCTTGCAGAATTAATTCCTAACTATTTTAATTTTTACTTGTTTTACTTATTTGTTATTATTACTAACCCTTTTTTTTTTTTGTTATTAACTTACTAACAACTAACTTTTAATATTATTATTGTTACTAACCTTTTAATTTTTGCATTATTACTAACTTTTATAATTGTTCTTAACAATTAATTAACTTTTTATTATTGTTGTTAATTAATTAATTTAATTAACTTGGCTAACTTTTTATTATTGTTGTTAATTAATTTAATTAACTTGTCTAACTTTTTATTATTTTTGTTAATTAATCAATTAACTTGGCTAACTTTTATTGTTGTTAATTAATTAATTTAATTAACTTGACTAACTTTTTATTATTGTTGTTAATTAATTAATTTAATTAACTTGACTAACTTTTTATTATTGTTGTTAATTAATTAATTTAATTAACTTGACTAACTTTTTATTATTGTTGTTAATTAATTAATTTAATTAACTTGACTAACTTTTTATTATTGTTGTTAATCAATTAATTTAATTAACTTGACTAACTTTTTATTATTGTTGTTAATCAATTAATTTAATTAAACTTGGCTAATTTTTATTATTGTTGTTAATTAATTTAATTAACTTTGCTAACCTTTATTATTATTTATTTTTAAAGTGGATGGCCAAAAAGCCTCACTTTATTATTATTAATTTTCCTTTATATAATTTTTTTTAATTTAATTCACCTTTACCCTTACTTAAATAAATAAATGAAAATTAAAAGAAGATTATTTTTTAAGCCTAATAAAAATAATTTTTTAAAAAGCCAATTATTTTTATTTTTCTTTTATAAATTGAATAATTATTTAAATAATAAATAACTTTCACTAAAAAAAAAGTAAAAGAAAGATAAGAAAAAGATAAGAAAGATAAGAAAAAGATAAAAAAAAGAAAAGAAAGAAAGAAAAGAAAGAAAAGAAAAAGAAAAGATAAAAAAAGAAAAGAAAGAAAGAAAAGAAAGAAAAGAAAAAGAAAAGAAAAGAAAAGAAAGAAAAGAAAGGAAAAATAAAACTAAAAGAAAGATAAAATCAAAAAGAAAGAAAAGAAAGAAAGAAAAGAAAGAAAAGAAAAGAAAGTGTAAAGAATAAAAAATAAATTTTTTAGATTATTAATAAATCTAAAAACAAAAGACTTACAAATTAGTAATAATAAATTCCATAAAAATAATAATTATATAACTAACAATTAATTAAAGTAATTCCATATCCGGATGATCCAGCAGGATCTACGGTTTGGAAAATATCAAACTTTCAAAATAAATAAATTAAATAAAAAGATAAAAATCCATATTTTTTACGATATGGATTAAAATTTTCACCAAATTCCGTGTCCAAATGACTCGGCAGAGTCCATGGTTCGGAATAAAAATCTTCCGTGTCCAAATGACTCGGCAGAGTCCATGGTTCGGAAGTATAAAATTCTATACAAATTAATTACTAAAAATCCACATCCGATTAATTCAGTTAAAAATTCTAGATTGAAAATTAACTGAAATTTATTTAAAAGCAAAGCGAAACAAAATTAAAATCAACTAAGGTGCCAATTTTTGGGCGTTTTAACAAAGTTGTTTTAACGTAACCGTACTCCCGAACCCCCGAACTCTCGTAGACCAATATTTAAGGTGACCAATCGACCTAGGTAAACTGATTGGTGGCGACTCCCGAAAACCCGACGTTGCCACAATGTGGATAAAAGGTATCATCTCACCTTTGATTTAACAGAAGGTCGAGCATTTCTAGACCTTTGTGATGGCACTTGATCGTAAATTTCTCTTACAAGAACCACATCTTATTAAAGAAAGACTCAAGCTATCTCCTCACTTTTAAGTCTACATACATTAATGAATAATGGTTTGGCCTTAAAGAAAAACTTTCATCAATTTGCAAAGCTTGACAAAGTAATTTACGGTCTTTGTTTTTAATTAAAATATCCTGCCATTCTTCTCTTTCCAACTCGAAGACATAAACTGTGCAAGGCAATAAGGTAGAAACATGATTCACAATAATAGCCTTTTAACTGAATGAGGATGATATCGAGAGGTAAATGTTAGGTGTGAGGAAAGTTAAGTTTGAATGTTTTTTTTTTGTGGCAGTCTTTTAGCTGAATGAGAATAATATTAAGAGGTAAATATTAGGTCTGAGTAAAGTTAAGTTTGAGTGGTGTGAAAGAAGAGTCTTTTAATACTACTCGTGAGCAGTATTAAATAAGGTAGAAACATAATTCACAATGATAGTCTTTTAACTGAATGAGGATGTTCGGTCTGAGGAAAGTTAAGTTTAAGTGGTGTGGAAGAAGGGTCTTTTAATACTACTCGTGAGCAAATTTGATTATGGTGAAAAATTCAATAGTGATGACCTCAAACTTGCCACTCTTTCCAGGAAGTTAGACCTCAACTGTTGCCCCCCAACTATCGTGGTCTTTGTGTGCGCTTGGTTTGAGGGTCGCTCTTGTCTTCTAAACCGCCTTTGCAGGTTTTTAGTCTAGAATTCATAGCTCACTTTTTCTTTGTTTTCTTTCTTTTGCTCTAACTTGAGGCCTTTTTTTTTGTTTTTTGTTTTTTTTTTTTTTGTTTTTTGTTTTTCATTTCCCTTTTTTTTTTTTTTTGTGTGAGCTATGGTGATAACATACTTGATAACTCTCTTGAAGTGAGATGACTCAAGTGGCCTTGCTTGCTCGTGCTTGTTCTCAGTCCTTTTTGGTTTTGAATTTTCCCTTGTTGTCTTTTGATGGAAGGGATGAACTTCTCTTTCTTTGTTGGAATTTGTGTTGCGGAAAACTGAGAATTTTTTTTTTTTGTATTGAGCATTTGTGAGAATTGGGAGGTGATTGAAGTCATTTAATATAAGAGCTACCTTCTTTGGAAGCTAACCCAAGACTTCTTGCAAGGATGTTGATAACCACTGTGAATTCCTTTTTAAGGGTTTAGGTGCAACATTTGAAATCCTTCTTACTAGATTTGGCAGCACTTTTAAGATCACTACTATCAAATTTCCCTTAACTTTTTATTTTCACCCACGAGTAGTATCATTTAGAAAGTAAAATGTGATGGCAATAATGGGTAGTGTAATGGCAAAGAGTGAGAGATAGATGTAAAAATGGATTTTTTTTTTTTGTAGAAAGTGGTAGAATATGTGGACGTAAAAATGGAATTTTAAGTAAAAAGTGGTAGAATGCACATATTAAATCTTTTTGTTGGAGAACAAAAAAAATTACCAGGTGTCCATTTAGCAAAGACTACACCCTAGATTCTGGACTAAATCTAGGAGATTTTTACTATTAGATTACTTTTGCAAGCTTTCAAAGATACAAGTTTATTCAAAGGATTCCCTGTTATTCAAAAGTGTGTGTGAACTGTTAGGTCGGATCTGACTTGGAGCCCTTCCAAAATCAATGTAATTCCAGTTCAAAATCTTCACTTTCAATTATCAATCACATTTTGGCCTAGGAACTTGGACTCGACCAACTGCTGGACCTTGAGTTTCAATGCCACACAATTTTCAGTTAGATCCGCGATTGACCCTTTTTTGGTAATCACATTTGGCATTTGGGTCACACCAACTTAGAAGAGAAGGTCAGTTGGTCTTTGCTACCGTTGATATGGATGATAGCAGAATGTCTTTTTCAGCAAAGACTGTGATTAACTTTCCTTCAAAAATGAATTTCATTTTTTGGTGTAATGGGGAGGGAATTGCTCCGGCCATATGAATCCATGGTCTGCCCAACAGAAAAGTATAAGAAGGATTAATGTCCATAACTTGGAATGTGATATGGAAGACACAAGGGTCGATCCCTATTGGCAGTTCTATTTCTCCAACAACATTTTTATTCGTCCCGTCAAATGCTTGAATAGTGATATGACTGTTGTTGAGGTATGATGAGTCTTTACCAAACTTGTGTAAGGTTTCAAGTGGCATTATGTTTAGAACTGACCCATTATTAACAAGAACTCTAGCCATAATTCGATCTTTGTATTTAACCGAAATATGTAGAGCCTTAGAGTGACCCCTTCCTTCTGCTGGTATCTCATCGTCAGTGAATATGATGAGATTCTGTGCGGTGATGTTGTTGACGAGGTGGTCAAAATTATTCACTGAAATATCTGGCTCAACATAGGCCTTATTCAAGACTTTGAGAAGGGCTTCTCGATGAGCATCAGAGCTTATGAGTAGTGAAAGTATAGAGATCTTTGTTGGCAGGCGGTTCAACTGCTCAACGATGCTGTATTCACTTTGCTTTATGAGTTTGAGAAACTCAGTAGCTTGCTCATCTGTTACTGCTCGAGGCATCTCTTGCTCTTTGGATGTATTTGTATCAAGAGGTCTACTTGTTGGGTCTGTAACATTCTTATCTTGTTGGAGCTTGTTCATTTGCTCCGGAGAATAACACCGACCACTTCTAGTTATACTCCCAACTTCTAACGGAGTTGATGTGATGTTAGAAGTGTAATCATAGCTCCATGGAACAGTTTTGTCTGATTTATATAGGAATGACCTTGGGACTTGAATTCTTAAAGGCTTAAGAACAGGTTTTGAAATTGGTATGACTAGTGGTCTTGGGATAGCCTTGACTTCTTATTCTTTAATGATCACATTCACATCATCATCTTTATCTGACATAAAAATGATGAGTTGGGAGGAGTCTATGAGTCTTTGTAGACTTTCACGGAATTCTGGGCATTCCTGGATAGAATGACTCTTACTGTCATGAAAGTTGTACCACTCCTCATCTTTGACTTTTTCGTTTCCAAAAGAAGACTTTCCCATGATAATCCCTTCTTTTACAAGCCATGAATATACATGCTTGAGAGGGGTTATGATATCATTGACTGACTTCTTCATCGGCCAGTGCTCTTTCTATCATATTGACTGGTTTTGCTTGATGAGGCGGCAATGGATTGTGAGTGACGTTTGGTTCATCGGAAAAGTCCAACCACTTGGACTCGATTAATTGTTGGACTATACGCTTCAATGCTATGCAATTTTCCAGTCCGTGGCCCACAGCACCATCATGATATGGGCAAGTTATGTTGGGGTCATACCACCTTGGATATGGGGGTTTAAATGGATTTGTAGGAATTGGATGGATAAGTTGACTTTCAATGAGTTTTGGATATAACTCAGTGTAAGTCATAGGAATTGGCGCAAAAACTTCTTTCGGCCTTTGTGGAGAAGTCGGAACAGGTGGCCGTAACTGATTAGGCCTGTTGAGAGGATAATTGTTGGGCTTATTGGTAGAATAATCATTGGGCCTATTGGTAGAGTAGGATCGGCGAGGCCCGGTAGCAACAGTACCCACGAGGGGAATCCCTCTTCCTCGTCCTATTTGTTGTATTTCTTCATCTTTTCTTCTGGAGGGTCCTCCTCTTTTCATTGGATCACTAAAGGACTCAGTAATCTTCCCGATCCTAATCCCATGCTTGATCCTTTCTCCAGACATGACTACGTCAGTGAAATTGGTTGCCGAATTGCCAATGAGTTTGTCATAATATAGGTACTGCAACGTCTGAACAAATAAAGTGACCATTTCTCTTTCTGTCATAGGTGGCTGAACTTGTGCAGCTGAATCCCTCCACCGTTGGGCATATTCCTTGAAAGTTTTTTGCTTTTTCTTCTCCATGTTTTGGAGAGTTTGACGATCCGGAGCCAAGTCCATAACATGTTTATAATTGCCGATGAAGGCCTGAGCAAGGTCATTCCAAGTTTTGATGTTTCTTGGACCTTGACTTAGATACCACTGTAATGCTGATTTTGTGAGGCTTTCCTGAAAAAGTGCAATCCACACCTTTTCATCTTTTGTGAGTGGTTGTAGTCTTCTTAGAAACAATGTGATGTGAGTGATGGGATCACTCGTTCCATCGTATTTCATGAAATCTGGCACCTTAAAGTCTGAAGGAATTATGACATCTGGTACCAAGCATAGGTCATCCACTGAGAGAGATCCAAATATAGTGCCTCCTTCAATGGCTCGCAGTCTCTTCTCTATTGTTTCGAGCTTTTGAGATTCTCCTTCTTCCTTTGGTGGTGTCTTCTTTTCTTCATATACAGTGTCCCGTTTCAGGTGAATGCTAGCGGACGGACCTGATTCCTGAAACAGGTTTTCTTGGACTGAGACTCGTTGCGGGGTGAATCCCGGAGGATAAGTGGGATCTTGTGCTTCTTTGATGGGAACTTGAGTTGCTTTCTCCTTGATTAGTTCCATGAATTGTCTCATCTGTTCTGCCATACTTTCTATCTTGGACTCCATCTCTATAAGACGTCCTTCGGCTTGTTCTGCCATTAATTTTGTTTGGAGCCGAGTTGAATATCGATGTTGAGGTCCAATTTTACCCCCTTTAAGGTGAGATTTATTTTATTAGACTCTACATGTATGTGATTTATGCAATGGATGCATGCATGCAAAATAAGATTATGTTTTTATCAAAATTTATATGCACGTGATTCATGTAATGGAATGCATGCAATGAGATTATTTTTATCAGATTTTATATGAGTGTGATTGATGTAATGGATGTATGCAATGAGTGAGCTTGATTATCAACTATTGTGAAACTTCAAGACTTCTAGTTATTATTAGAAAGACCAAAAAGTTAGCATAGTTTGATGCGTGGTTTTGATGCATGAAGAATAATTGCACAGAACGGAAGTATAACAAAAGAAAAATAAGGTTATTAACAAGTTAAATAGCAATTAACAACTCATGAACTATTATGGAAAAATGAATTAAAACCATAAATATAAGACACGAAGAAAATAAAAGTGTAGAGTAACAACATAGCATAACAAGGACATGCTTATAGCGTTGGTAAAATGGGAGGAATACTGTGGTCAGTTCTATGGTTAAGTGGGGAGTTCTATATGCATAGGGTGGTTTATCAAAAGGCCGAGGGTAGTTCCCGAATCCCATCACTAAATTATAGTGACAGCCCAATTCCTTACCCTCTAGGGTTTATGTAAGGAAATGATTAATTCGAGTCGTAGCTTTTCGTGGGCCCATGCAGAGACTAACCGTCTCAGGAGGCAATACACTACTTTGCTACTTTGAAACCGGTGAAGGCTTGGAGACCATGGCCTCTCAAGGACAACAACACCAATTCCGCTTAGAAAGAACGTGTTCGCTTTGAAGAAGCTCGGGTATAGAGCTTTATATTGTGAATGCATAATGCATGTTTACCTAAGTAAATATAACATATAAATCCATATAAATATAAGCAAAGCACATCAAAACAAATCAACTTGTAGGCTCGACTCACTAACGTCGGTCCCCAGTGGAGTCGCCAAGCTGTGGCAACGTCGGGTTTTCTGGAGTCGCCACCAATCTGTTTCACCTAGGTCGATTGGTTACCTTAAAATTGGTCTACGAGAGTTCGGGGATTCGGGAGTATGGTTACGTTAAAACAACATTGTTAAAACGCCCAAAAATTGGTACCTTAGTTGATTTCAGTTTTGTTTTGCTTTGCTTTAAAAAAATATTCAGTTAATTTTCAAACTAGAAATTTTAACTGAATTAATCGGATGTGGATTTTTAAATTAATACCGGTTTAAAAATATTTAGTAATTAATTTGTATAAAAATTTGATATTTCCGAACCATGGACTCTGCTGAGTCACCCGGACACGGAAGTTTTAATTCCGAACCATGGACTCTGCCGAGTCACCCAGACACGGAATTTGACGAAATTTTAATTAAATACTTTAATTTTCATATCATGAATCCGAGAGGATTATCATAATATGGATTTTTATCTTAATTTTATTCATTTAAAATTTGATAATAAAAATTTATTAAAAATCTTTAATTTACTATTCATTATTTAATTAATTATTATTTTTTATGGAATTTTGGAAAAAATGTTGTCTAAAATTTTATTTTCCATTCTTTCTTTTTGAAAGATTTTTAAAATAATTATCTAATCATTGGGTCTAAAAATATACTTAAAAATAATTGATTTTTGTGGAATTGTTTGGTTATGATTTTTTTATAAAAAGGAAAAACAAAAGGTTGAATTTTTGTTATTATTTTTTACTTTTTTTATTTTTTTTATTTTTTTTATTTTTTTGAGGAAATAAAAAGGATACGTTTTAATATTCCAATTAATGTTTAAAAATATGAAAGAAAACAAAGGATCGGGGCTTGGTAATAAAAATGGATTCTTGATTAGTCCTAAAATAAAGTTAATTATTCACATAAAAAAAAATTTCTTCTTATTGCTTTGTTATTATTTTATTTTTTTTATAGCTAAAAGTGAAAATAAGTTTAATCAGCTATGTAAAACAAACAATTACATACAAGTAAATAAAGGTCAATAAATAAAGAATAAAGTGGGGCTTTTTGGCCATCCACTTAAAAAATTTGCACAAATTAAATAACATATGTAAATAAATAAACAAATAAAAAGCACATAAAGTAAATAAGGGAAAATTAAAGGACAATAAATAAATAAAAAAAGTAAAAAAAATAAAGTGGTGCTTTTTGGCTATCCACTTAAAAATAAATAAATAGGAGGTATAACCTTCCATGAATAATAATAATAATAATAATAATAATAATAATAGTAATAATAATAATAATAATAATAATAATAATAATAATAATAAAGGTTAGCAAAGTTAGTTGAGTTAGTTGTTAATAAAAATAAAAATAAAAGTTAATAATGTTAGATTAGATGTTAATAACAATAAAAATAAAAGTTGGATTAGTTGTTAATAACAATAATAAAAAGGGCTTAGTAATAATAACAATAATAAACAAATAAATAAACAAGTAAAAGAGTTAGTAATTAATTCTGCAAGAACAAAATAAAAGGTTAGTGACCAAAGTGAAAGAAATTGAAAAGATGAAGGACTAAAAGGAGGTTTTACCCTTGAAGTTAAAATTTGAATTCTCAGGAAAGAAAACGCGACGCGGGCGCAGGGGCAGGGGGGTGGGGCTGTTGGGGGCGACAGCGGGCCAGGCGAAGGGGCGGCGAGGCGACGGCGGCGGGGCAGGGCGACGGCGGCGCGGGAGCACGGCGGAGGACGGCCGGAGGAGGAAGAGAAACGGGCGGTGGGCGAGGGTCGCGACGGCGGACTTCGGCAGAGGGTCACGGCGACGGTGACGGCGGGGGAGCAACGGCGACAAAGGGGCGGCGAGAAACGGCGGTGACGTAGTGAAACGGGAGAAGAGCGCGGAGGGGGAAGATGGTGGCTGGAATGAAAGAAAAGAAAAGTTTTTGGGCGTCTGGAAAGAGAGAAGAGAGGGCAGGGACAAGGGCTATAATTTTTTCTTTTTCTAAAACGGAGCTCCAAGCTTTCTTTCTATTTTTTTCTGTGTCCAGCATCAAATTTGGACCCCTATTTATAGAGGAAGTTTGGCTGAACTGTTCCTAATTAAATAATAAAAATAATCAAAACTTATCTCTTAAATTGGTAAAATGACAGTTTCAGTCCTTTATGTTTCTTATCCTCTGGATAACTATCAGAAGCTTCTGATTCTGACAATTTTGTCATTTTCTGTCAATTTGGGCAAGAAACGTCCGTCTGGCCCAAAATTGATGCGAAAAATTACGCAAAGCTCCTGAAACTTTCAGAATTTATCAATTTTTCCCGAAACTTCTCAATTTTGTCATTTCTATCTCAAACTTTTTAATTTTGTCATTTATGGAGTTTTAATTTTTACTTCAAACATACACATATGCCCATATATATCTTTTTAAATCAAATCTTCTCAAAACAAAAATATATTTTAAACTAATTAATTTTTTTAGTAATAATAATAATAATAATAATAATAATAATAAATAATTTTTTTAATTAATATTTAATTTAAATTTTTAATGAAAATTTTTTTTAATGGCCGGATGAAATTGGGTGTCAACAGCTTATCATACTACCTTTTTGTACACTCCTTGTAGATCATGATATTCTCATAGCTTCATGCCTAAATTCATCCAATTCAAACAATTGTAACAACCTTCTTTCCCCTACAACCTTTAAATCAAGATTCAAAGCTTTAATAGGCCAAAATTCCCCTGCAGCACTTGTTTATGCCGCGTACCCGCAGTAAACAGTATATCGCATTATTTAACACTATAGTTGAGATATAACCCAAGGGCCGTAGGTGTAATTAAAGGGGATTTGTACCGAAATCACCTATAAGCTACACAATTAGAGGGAGAGCTCAATTGGAAGTTTAAGGGGTAAGTGAACTTTGGCTTGAAAGAGTAATGTTCTGATATAAAATGTCCTATACCGACAAATATAGTCTTAGAATTTAATCAACATATAAGCTAATTAATAAGAATTAGACTTCAATTGATTAGTTTAATTGGTTAGACTGTGAAGGAGTCTTAGCTTGAGAAGGCCTGGGTTAGTACATCTTTAAACCCTTGCATAGTTAGTAATTCAAGTAGTGAAATCCTATCCATAGTTAAACCGTTGGGTATTTAGTTTGTAGTTTACTTTAGTTCACTTCATTTATATTTCTTGTTTGCTTTCCATTCAAGTTTGGTGGCTTGTTAGAATATGACTCAAATTAAGCTTGATAATCGAACACATTTATCAACCCCACTCACTATATATACTGAGGACAACTGTACTCTTACAGGTGTACATCGGCATGTATAAAATAATAGTACCTCTATCTTACAAAGCTTATCCTTTTTACTATTCAAAGCAATTAATTCATATTTTTCTAAATATTTTTATTTAAATAGTGAAAAATAATACTAAACATATCATAAAATTCGGTGTTTCTAAATATTTTTCATACAAACATTCTGTTCTATTTATGAGTATCCAATTTCAAAATGTAATGGGAGCTTGGTCTAATTTAAAGTAACTAATTTATGATTTTCTTTCTTTCAAAATTTCTTATAAAAATATAAAATTTTATATGAAACTAGTACTATAAATACTCTAGTTTATAATTATATTTTTAATAATTTTTTATAATATAAATTAATATGAATATATTTAAGTTAGACTTTAGTAAAAAAAATAAAATAAAAGGACCAATATTTGTGAAACAGGAGAGTAATAAACTTGATGAATTTTTATTTGTAACAGTAAAAAATAATATTAAACATTTCATAGAATGCGGGGAGTCTAAATTGTTTCTAAATATTTTTTCATACAGTGTCCAATTTGTTCTGTTAATGTAATGGGAGCTTCGTCTAATTATTAGTTTCTGTCGAGCTTCACTGGTCAAGCATTTTGAGTGAATATTTGCGAGGAATGAAGTTTAGAAATTAGAAAATTACAAGTTTTTTAATTATAGGTACAAAATTAATATATTTTCCCCCGACTCGCTAATTTAATTTGATGGAACTTCTGCACGTTGCTGCAAAGATTGAGACCGGTAAGGCAATGGATTATCGTGTTAAAATTATTCTGTTTGTTTATTCGCCAACTTGCTGCAAAGATTAAGGCTTGTAAGACAATCGATTATCATGTTATGTTTGTTTATTCTGCAACTTGCATGCAAAGATTAAGATCGTTAAGGCAAGATGGCTTGGCCACATTAGTTGACTATAATTAGGAAACCTAACCAGTCAATTTAATGCAATTTAAAGAAATTAATGAATCAATTTAATAATATATATAGCTTAAGCTAGAAGCTAGCGATACAGATAGCTTAGACTGGAAGTTAGCTTAAGCTAACAAATCTAATCCTTATCTGTAACTGACGTAATGAAGGGTAAAATATATGAAATTCCATACTTGGAATTTTATTTACAAGTAAAGTTTCGGTTTTAACACGGTATAATGGCTTACGAGGGGAGAAAGTTATTTTGACTAAGCCCGGCCACGAAGAGTATTTTGGTGATTTGTCACAACATATAAAAATATAAACTCCATACATGAATAATTTTTTTAAGTAATTAATTTTTTATAATTGTTTTTTTTGCAGTCAACCCAATGAAGGAAAAATCAATAATGCTTTTTTTTTATTAAGAAAAAGTTCTTTAAACGTACAATTTAGCATACAAGTTCAATGAATAATTATTGAAAGTTAAACTAACGTATTAAATAATTGATGATGTATTATCCTTGGTATATGATGCCTTGACATTAAATGTAATAACCCTAGAAATTAAGGAAAAGAAAATTACCAAATTACCTTAAAAAAAAAAAGTAAATAAAAAAAAGTAAATAAAATAAATAAATAAAAATAAATTAATTAACATTTTGTCCTCAAATGGTATTTTTGTAATTTTACCTATCAATTTAGAAAATCAATATAAAATTAAGAATCTTGATTCTTAGATGATTCCTTTAGTGGTTATTAAGTCAAATTCCAAACCGGAAGCTCAAAGTCATTTTCTTTAGGCTAGGGGCATTTTTGTCATTTACAACCGAGCATCGGATGAAAAATCTGGGAGCAGCATTGGATTCTTCTCGAAAAAATGAGTCAATAGAAATTTACCTCACTTAATTCTGAATTCGTTTGCTTAGGTTTCCCAAAATTTAACCAACGCGCGTGTGGGTTTTAAACCCAGTTCGTGCTACCGCTACATAGTATTATTATTATTAAATTTTTTTCCCTAACCCTAATTTCTTTCTTCTAAAACTCCCCAGCCGCAAAGCAACTACAGGTTTTTCGAAACTTTAGACAAAAAACAAAAAAAGAAACAAAAACTTGCCAATTTAGTTATCCTAATTAATTGCCATATTATTATATTATAACTTATTCTACCCTACGTTTCTTTTTGGCGTGAAGCTCAATTTTCCTAGCAGACCTTTTCAATATTTCAGCACTTCTTCTCCCCCATCAACAGCCGCCTAAGCCATGGGAAGAAAATTTGATTTTTTCTGCAAGAAGATCGTCCACCATTTTTTCATCCTTCTGCGCCGGTTGTTTGCCTCCACTTAGTGCTTCATCAAACTGTGTAAGTTCAGCCATCCATGCTTTGATTCTTGGCTCTTCCAAAGTATTAGAATATTAATTTAATTCTGTATTTTTGCCTAGATTCTTTAAGTTGAAGGGAAACCCCATCCGGACACCAAAGCCAATCCTATGAGTACCGACGATCCCGAATTGCTTCGTGTGAGCCAAAGTTCTTCGGTATTACTCTTTTAATTTTTTTTTCCAGCAGCTAAAGGCCTTATATTTTGCTGTAAATATTTGGTAGATTATCATTAATCCAAGTTTTGGGTTTTTCCACTCGTTTCCGGTGCAATCTTGTCCATACTTGGTTCTAAGCCCGGTAAGCCACCGTAGCCTCTTTTAAAAATTATCTTGGCTGCCAATTTCGAATATTACAGCCCTAATAATTCTCTTTTCCTTGCTGTCCATGTTGTTACAAAGGGTTAGAAAATCCTTACTTGAAGGTTTGGTGTTTCTTTGGACTCCCGGAGCGTCAGAGATCCCGAAAACACATCGGTAACTGAAATAAAATTTTTTCCTTCCAAGATCCGTTTTTACAGCCATTAAATAAGCTTATAAGTTAGTGTATAACCGCTGTAATTTTTAGGATCAATATCAAGAAGGCTTCCGGCACAATCCCGAATAGGCACGAGGCCACCGAAGACGCCCCGAGCCCATTTTTGGCCACTAGGTAAAATTTCGGCCTAGTTGTTAAGAACATGAACTTTTCAAGTACCCTTTAGGAAAATTTCTAAATTTTAGCATATTTTCTAATTTTCTACCTTACTAACATTTTGTAGGACCGTCCTAGGAAAATCGCCCACTTTCGTCATATTATTCCGAACTAGGTAAGGGGGAAGAGCGGGTTAGTTCTCGTGGGCCCTCTTAGGCCCAAAATAAGCATCAACCCGAATAATAAATTTTAAGTAAACAATTGGGCTAAATAAAATCTTTAAATGCGTGGGCAACATGGGTAGGGTAATTAATTAGTTTTCTAGAATTTTATTTTATTTTATTTTATTTCTCTTCCTTTGAGATGTAATTTTGGTTGGTTGGTTGTATGGTTGTAATGATTTGATGTATGATGTATGTTTGGCGCTAGTATCATATTAGGACCGCTTATAACAAGAATTAAATTAGAAATGTGTTAGGACCGCCTAAATAAACACCGCTAGTAGCATGTTTAGGGCCGGCGAGACAAACACCACTAGTACCATGTTTAGGGCCGACAAGCTCATTAGCAACATGATAAGATTGGAAGGAACCGTTAGTGGCATGTTAGGGCCGTAATAAATTATTATAAGCCGATAGATAAAGGATTAGGAGCGTAAATACTAAATGACCAATTTAGAAAGAATTCACGAGAAATGAGATGAACATTTATCACAAATACACTTAAAAGATATCACTAATTGTCATGACATCATGTAACACTAAACTAAGATAACATGATAAAAGAAATAGGATGCACTAGAATCATGGCATTATACTAAAAAGAGCTAAAGTAAAATGAGCTACGGTCATGCATCAATTGGTTGTTGCATATGATTGATGTTTGTCATATACAAGATTGCATTAAGTAAAAGATTTGAAGAGTAAGACAAAATACAAGGCATGCAAGGTTGGTGATGAACCATATCTACATGACTTAATAAGCCGTAAATTTAGACGAGAGGTTCGGAACGGACGATTCGAACCCGAGAGGCATGTTAGGGTGGCGGCGGACCGTCCCTAGTCATGACCCGATATTGACACAGAGTATGGAGATATGATTTGTGCGCTGTCAGACCATAACTGGCGAGGGACCATGCTTATGGTTGTTATCACGAGAGGCTCTACCTCGGCGTAGGTATCCCGAGAGGCTCTGGCTTGGTGGCATCCCTAGTGGCACTGCCTAAGAGTTATCCCGAGAGTGGGTGATGTACACACTCACCACCCTAGGTTCGTCCGACGGCATTTAAGTATTGGATTAAGTGATCGATCAAGAAGATATTATTTAATCGGTAAAAAGAAATATGCATATGCATGGTAGTTCAAGCATGCTAGTAGGATTTTGATTTTGTTGTTATGATGTTGTATGGAATTGTTCTTTAAGTAAATTGCTATAGCTTAAAGTTTATTATTCGTTGTTGTTTGTTACGGGAATATTAGGACCCACGTGATGGGCCTGATACTTCCCTCTTATTGAGCAAGTTGTGCTCATCCATCCCCTTAACATGTTTTTCTAGGTGAGTACTATGAGGAGACAGAGTACACTGAACCATATAACGAGGTTCAAGATGTGGAGCAGACTGAGTGAGAGTACGCTGTAGCCCCTCGAAAGTAGAACTGGCTGGGATTGGGTTTTAACTTTGTGTTATTTGATTTATAAAGAAACATATGGTTTGTTTAAATTGGCACCTTATCCGCATATTAGTTTTCCTGGGATTGTCACTTAACTACTCTGATTTCGTTTAATACTCTTATTGTTTGGAAAATAATTTAAAATAAAATGTTTTACCTCACATTTCTTAAATTATTTTAATTAAATGCTTTATAATTCTGGGAATTTAAGATATCTTTTAAAATTAAGGTTTATAAAATTGGGGGCGTAACAGTTTGGTATCAGAGCCAGATTCGAGGAAGGCAGTGACCTCACTCAGTAAGTATGCTTCTTGTTTGTTTGCTAAGTTAGAGACCTTTGCTTGTTGTTTGTTTGCTAAGTTAGAGACCTTGGATAGGTTTTAAAAAGTTTCCATAATTGAGCATAATATATTTGCAATGTTTCAAACAAAAGTTAACAACTCGGCTTTTTGTAAAGGGACTCGTAAAACAATACACCAATTAATTTAGTGACAAATGATATAGGAGATACCTAGAGCCCACCTAATGCTATAATTTAAAAGTTACTTTCAAAATTAGTTGCCTGCTCTAGACTAAACCTTTTCCTTTTTAGGTTATGGACTTACATGAACATCCTACTCTTTGGGCTAATGAATGCACCCAAAGGTTTTATAGATTTTATGAATAGGGTGTTCCAACCATACCTAGATTATTTTGTCATTGTTCTCTTAAAAAATATTTTGATTTACTCACAAAATGCTGAAAGTCATAGAGAACATTTAAAGTTTATGCTCCAAACATTGAAGGAACATTAGTCTTATTCTAAGCTAAGGAAGTGCGAGTTTTGGTTGAACAGTGTCACCTTTTATGGGTCACATGATAATTACGGATGGAATTTCAATGGATCCTAGCAAGGTTGAAGCTGTAATGATTGGCAACAACTGAAGACTGTATCTGAGATTCGGAGTTTCTTTGGCTTGGAAGGTTATTATAGATGTTTTTGTATAGGGTTATCCAAATTTCGCATGTCTCTTAACCCAACTAACTAAGAAAGATCAACCATTCCAGTAGACCAAAGAGCATAAAAATAGTTTCTAGGACTTAAAGAAACAATTAGTCTCTACACTTGTTCTTACTCTCCCTGATGGCCGAAGTCGCTTTGTAGTTTATACAGATGCATCACATCAGGGGCTCGGTTGTGTATTGATGTAGGTGGGGAAGGTGATTATGGATCCAGGCAGTTGAAGCCTCATGAGCTAATTACTTAACTCATGATCTGGAGTTAGCAGCTATCATACATGCGTTAAATCTTTGGCGACATTATTTTTATGGAAAAGAGTTTGAGGTCTTCACCGACCATAAAAGCCTACATTATCTATTGCCAAAAAAAAAAAAAAAGAACTCAATAATCGATAGCGTCGTTGGGTTGAATATTTCTCCGATTATAGTTGCACTATTCAGTATCACCCAGGTAAAGCCAACCTAGTGGCTGATGCTTTGAGTAGAAAAACAGGTGCTAAACTGAATGCTATGGTGGTTTCTGAGTGGACACTACTAGAGGAGTTTAGTCATATGAGCTTAGGTGTTCAAGTGAAGGGACCTCAGGTTCTCATGGCCAGTTTGTATATGGAGCCTACACTTGTGGCAAGGGTCAAGGAGGCGTAAAATGAGGATCCACAATGCCGAGAATGGTCAGTTCTAGGGCAAAAAAGATTCAGTGTGGATGTGGATGGTACCCTAAAATTTCAAAATAGAATTGTTGTTCCTCAAGGTAGTGAGGTGAAGTATGATGTTTTATCGGCGGCACATGCATCTCGGTTGACCATCCACCCGGGGGGCACCAAGATGTACCATGGTTTGAAGAAAAGCTTTTGGTGGAGTGGCATGAAGAAGGATATTGCAGAGTTTGTACTTAGATGTCTGACTTGTTAGAAGGTCAAAGTAGAACACTAGAGACCTGGAGGACTGCTACAGCCATTAGAGATTCCTTAATGGAAGTGGGATGACTTTGCAATGGATTTCATAGTCGGGCTACCTGCCACTCGTCGTCGACATGATGCAATATGAGTTATAGTTGATCGGTTAACCAAGTCAGCCCACTTTTTGGCAATCCAAAAGATTTGGCCTGTAGCTAGATTAGCTGAATTATACATATCTGAGATAGTTCATCTTCATGGAGTACCGAGGAGCATTGTTTCTGATAGGGATCCACGATTCACAAAATAGTTTTGGCAGGCTTTACAAGAACAGTTGGGCACTGTGACATTAATGAGCACCACTTATCATCCACAGATAGATGGGCAGTCGGAGAGGACTATACAAACTATTGAGGATATGCTTAGAGCTTGTGCACTGGATTACAAGAACTCCTGGGATAATGACCTGCCACTAGTGGAGTTTGCTTATAATAATAGCTATCACTCCAACAGTCAGATGGCCCCATATGAGGCTTTGTATGGATGTAGTTGTTGTACTCCAGTGTGTTGGGAAGAAGTGGGCGACAGGCCTTTATTAGGACCAGATTTGGTACAACAAACTTCAGATAAGGTCAAAATAATCAAACAACGATTGGTAGCGGCTCAAGATAGGCAGCGGAGTTATGCAAACCAGAGGCGTCGTCCCTTGGAGTTTTCTGTTGGTGATCATGTGTTCCTAAAGGTGTCACCGACCAAGGGAGTTCAACGCTTTGGAGTGAAAGGAAAGTTAGCCCCGCGCTTTGTTGGACCTTTTGAAGTTTTGGATCGGGTTGGAGAGGTGGCTTATAGAGTAGCTTTACCACCTAACTTGGCTAGAATTCATAACGTGTTCCATGTGAGTAATATTCGAAAGTATCAGCCAGATCCAGCACATGTTATTCCGTGGGAGCCGTTGCAGTTACGTGAGGATTTGACTTACGTCGAGGAGCCTTTGGCCATTGTGGATCGTAGAGAAAAGGTTCTGCGCAGCAAAGTCATTCAACTGGTAAAGGTCATTTGGAATAATCATGGAAAGCAAGAAGCAACCTGGGAAGTTGAGGATGAGCTTCGAAAGAAGTATCCACAGCTTTAACGTACTTCTCAACACCCTCTTTCAAATTTGGGGACAAATTTCTTTTAAGGGGAGGAGGCTGTAATAACCCTAGAAATTAAGGAAAAGAAAATTACCAAATTACCTTAAAAAAAAAAAGTAAATAAAAAAAAGTAAATAAAATAAATAAATAAAAATAAATTAATTAACATTTTGTCCTCAAATGGTATTTTTGTAATTTTACCTATCAATTTAGAAAATCAATATAAAATTAAGAATCTTGATTCTTAGATGATTCCTTTAGTGGTTATTAAGTCAAATTCCAAACCGGAAGCTCAAAGTCATTTTCTTTAGGCTAGGGGCATTTTTGTCATTCACAACCGAGCATCGGATGAAAAATCTGGGAGCACCATTGGATTCTTCTCGAAAAAATGAGTCAATAGAAATTTACCTCACTTAATTCTGAATTCGTTTGCTTAGGTTTCCCAAAATTTAACCAACGCGCGTGTGGGTTTTAAACCCAGTTCGTGCTACCGCTACATAGTATTATTATTATTAAATTTTTTTCCCTAACCCTAATTTCTTTCTTCTAAAACTCCCCAGCCGCAAAGCAACTACAGGTTTTTCGAAACTTTAGACAAAAAACAAAAAAAGAAACAAAAACTTGCCAATTTAGTTATCCTAATTAATTGCCATATTATTATATTATAACTTATTCTACCCTACGTTTCTTTTTGGCGTGAAGCTCAATTTTCCTAGCAGACCTTTTCAATATTTCAGCACTTCTTCTCCCCCATCAACAGCCGCCTAAGCCATGGGAAGAAAATTTGATTTTTTCTGCAAGAAGATCGTCCACCATTTTTTCATCCTTCTGCGCCGGTTGTTTGCCTCCACTTAGTGCTTCATCAAACTGTGTAAGTTCAGCCATCCATGCTTTGATTCTTGGCTCTTCCAAAGTATTAGAATATTAATTTAATTCTGTATTTTTGCCTAGATTCTTTAAGTTGAAGGGAAACCCCATCCGGACACCAAAGCCAATCCTATGAGTACCGACGATCCCGAATTGCTTCGTGTGAGCCAAAGTTCTTCGGTATTACTCTTTTAATTTTTTTTTCCAGCAGCTAAAGGCCTTATATTTTGCTGTAAATATTTGGTAGATTATCATTAATCCAAGTTTTGGGTTTTTCCACTCGTTTCCGGTGCAATCTTGTCCATACTTGGTTCTAAGCCCGGTAAGCCACCGTAGCCTCTTTTAAAAATTATCTTGGCTGCCAATTTCGAATATTACAGCCCTAATAATTCTCTTTTCCTTGCTGTCCATGTTGTTACAAAGGGTTAGAAAATCCTTACTTGAAGGTTTGGTGTTTCTTTGGACTCCCGGAGCGTCAGAGATCCCGAAAACACATCGGTAACTGAAATAAAATTTTTTCCTTCCAAGATCCGTTTTTACAGCCATTAAATAAGCTTATAAGTTAGTGTATAACCGCTGTAATTTTTAGGATCAATATCAAGAAGGCTTCCGGCACAATCCCGAATAGGCACGAGGCCACCGAAGACGCCCCGAGCCCATTTTTGGCCACTAGGTAAAATTTCGGCCTAGTTGTTAAGAACATGAACTTTTCAAGTACCCTTTAGGAAAATTTCTAAATTTTAGCATATTTTCTAATTTTCTACCTTACTAACATTTTGTAGGACCGTCCTAGGAAAATCGCCCACTTTCGTCATATTATTCCGAACTAGGTAAGGGGGAAGAGCGGGTTAGTTCTCGTGGGCCCTCTTAGGCCCAAAATAAGCATCAACCCGAATAATAAATTTTAAGTAAACAATTGGGCTAAATAAAATCTTTAAATGCGTGGGCAACATGGGTAGGGTAATTAATTAGTTTTCTAGAATTTTATTTTATTTTATTTTATTTCTCTTCCTTTGAGATGTAATTTTGGTTGGTTGGTTGTATGGTTGTAATGATTTGATGTATGATGTATGTTTGGCGCTAGTATCATATTAGGACCGCTTATAACAAGAATTAAATTAGAAATGTGTTAGGACCGCCTAAATAAACACCGCTAGTAGCATGTTTAGGGCCGGCGAGACAAACACCACTAGTACCATGTTTAGGGCCGACAAGCTCATTAGCAACATGATAAGATTGGAAGGAACCGTTAGTGGCATGTTAGGGCCGTAATAAATTATTATAAGCCGATAGATAAAGGATTAGGAGCGTAAATACTAAATGACCAATTTAGAAAGAATTCACGAGAAATGAGATGAACATTTATCACAAATACACTTAAAAGATATCACTAATTGTCATGACATCATGTAACACTAAACTAAGATAACATGATAAAAGAAATAGGATGCACTAGAATCATGGCATTATACTAAAAAGAGCTAAAGTAAAATGAGCTACGGTCATGCATCAATTGGTTGTTGCATATGATTGATGTTTGTCATATACAAGATTGCATTAAGTAAAAGATTTGAAGAGTAAGACAAAATACAAGGCATGCAAGGTTGGTGATGAACCATATCTACATGACTTAATAAGCCGTAAATTTAGACGAGAGGTTCGGAACGGACGATTCGAACCCGAGAGGCATGTTAGGGTGGCGGCGGACCGTCCCTAGTCATGACCCGATATTGACACAGAGTATGGAGATATGATTTGTGCGCTGTCAGACCATAACTGGCGAGGGACCATGCTTATGGCTGTTATCACGAAAGGCTCTACCTCGGCGTAGGTATCCCGAGAGGCTCTGGCTTGGTGGCATCCCTAGTGGCACTGCCTAAGAGTTATCCCGAGAGTGGGTGATGTACACACTCACCACCCTAGGTTCGTCCGACGGCATTTAAGTATTGGATTAAGTGATCGATCAAGAAGATATTATTTAATCGGTAAAAAGAAATATGCATATGCATGGTAGTTCAAGCATGCTAGTAGGATTTTGATTTTGTTGTTATGATGTTGTATGGAATTGTTCTTTAAGTAAATTGCTATAGCTTAAAGTTTATTATTCGTTGTTGTTTGTTACGGGAATATTAGGACCCACGTGATGGGCCTGATACTTCCCTCTTATTGAGCAAGTTGTGCTCATCCATCCCCTTAACATGTTTTTCTAGGTGAGTACTATGAGGAGACAGAGTACACTGAACCATATAACGAGGTTCAAGATGTGGAGCAGACTGAGTGAGAGTACGCTGTAGCCCCTCGAAAGTAGAACTGGCTGGGATTGGGTTTTAACTTTGTGTTATTTGATTTATAAAGAAACATATGGTTTGTTTAAATTGGCACCTTATCCGCATATTAGTTTTCCTGGGATTGTCACTTAACTACTCTGATTTCGTTTAATACTCTTATTGTTTGGAAAATAATTTAAAATAAAATGTTTTACCTCACATTTCTTAAATTATTTTAATTAAATGCTTTATAATTCTGGGAATTTAAGATATCTTTTAAAATTAAGGTTTATAAAATTGGGGGCGTAACATTAAATAATAGGTCTTCATATATGAGCACGAAGTAGATGAAGGAGTATAGAGGCTTGCAAAACATTAGTCAGTGCTTAAGTTAGTAGAAATTTTAGATAAAGCATAAATACCAAGAAAGTGATATTATAACTCATAAATAAATAGTGATGACCTTTATATAGGTTTTAGCAATGGTGCCATTTGAATTTAAGGTCATTGGATAAGGCGTTGCTTTTCATATCCTCTATATTGTAGGATTAGTGAAACATTTATCCTATGATGAGGCCCACGAGTGACCTTTTCATGGAACATGAAGTATTGAACCTTTATGATAGCCTTAGCTATTTTGGGTCATTTTAGGCCTTAAGTCATCTTAGGACTTTAAGGCTTGCTCTAGCCAAATAATATTCGGGTGGGTATTATCAATAATCTATTATTTAAATTGAAACCAACATTAGAGTAGTAATTTTTTTATAAAATTTCTTTCACAAAATAATGTAGTACAGATTGTTGACACCCAATTTCGTCCGGCCATTAAAATAATTTTAAAAAAATTAAATAAAAAAAATTAAATTAAAAAATGTATTATTATTATTATTGTTATTATTATTACTAAATTTTTTTTAATTAGTTTAAAATATATTTTTTTGTTTTGTTTTGTGAAGATTTGATATATGTGTGTATATGTGTATGTTTGAAAGAAAAAAAGAAAACTCCATAAAAATGACAAAATTAAAAAGTTTGAGATAAAAATAACAAAATTGAGAAGTTTCAGCCAAAATTGACAAATTCTGAAAGTTCCAGGAGCATTTGGTAGTTTGTCACATAAAATTTTGAGCCTGCCGACGTTTTTGGCTCAAATTGACAGAAAACGACAAAATTGTCAAAATCAGAAGCTTCAGGAACTTATCCAGAGGCTGAGAGACGTAAAGGACTAAAATTGTCATTTTACCAATTTAAGAGATAAGTTTGAAATTTTTTATTAATTTATCCATCAACAGTTCAGCTAAACTTCCTCTATAAATAGCCCCCCAAATTTTGTGCTGAACACAGAAAAAAATAGAGAAAAAACTTAGAGCTCCGTTTTAAAAAAACCGTAAATTACTGCCTTAAGTCCCTGCCCCTTCTCTCTCTTCTCAGAAAAATCAGAAATTTTATTTTTCCCTTAAACACACCATCTTCTTCCCCTCTCCGTATACTCTCTCTCTCTCTCTCTCTCTCTCTCTCTCTCTCTCTCTCTCCTCTTCCCAGCTGCCGTTTCTTCCTCCCCCGTGCCCCCACGCTGTTGCCGTAGTCCCGCCACGCTCACCGCCGCACCCCGCCACGCTCGCCGTCGCCGTTCCCGGCCGTTCCGTCGTGTCTCTCCGGCCCCGAGCCCGTCGCGATCCGTCCCGGTTTCCCTTTCCTCCCCCTCCGCTTCGTGCTCCGTCCTGGCTGCCTCCCCCTCGCCCTTGCCGGACCACCCGCCGCCAGCCCTGCCTCAGCTCCCCTGCCGTTCGCTGCCGTCGCCCATCACCCTCGCGTTTTACGTAACAGGATTAAAAAAAAAACATATTCTTTAGGTAAAATCTTAGTTTAACCCTCCATCTCTTCATATTTATTCACTTTGGTCACTAACCTTTCTTTTATTTTTGCAGAAAATTAATTACTAACTCTTCTTTATTTACTTGTTTATTGTTATTACTAACTTTTATTATTGTTGTTGTTAATATTAACAATTAACTCAACTAACCTTACTAACATTTATTATTATTGTTATTATTATTGTTATTAACTTACTTTATCATTGTTATTATTATTATTGTTACTAACTTACTAATTTTGTTATTATTATTGTTACTAACAACTAACTTACTAACTTTGCTAACTTTTATTATTATTGTTGCTATTATTGTTAATAATTAACAACTAATTCATCTAACTTTTATTTTTATTGTTATTAACAACTAACTTACTAACTTTGCTAACTTTTATTATTATTGTTGCTATTATTGTTAATAATTAACAACTAATTCATCTAACTTTTATTTTTATTGTTATTAACAACTAACTTTACTAACTTTGTTAATTATTATTATTATTATTGTGTTATTAAAGTGGATGGCCAAAAAGCCCCACTTTATTATTATTAATTTTCCTTTATTTACTTTATATAATTTTTAGGTGGTTAAATTTATTTTCACTTAATTCACCTTTACCCATCAATAATAAATAAGTAAATGAGTAAAATAAAAAATAAAAATTAAAAGAAGATTCTTTTATGTGAAAAATCATTTTTAAAAGCTAACTATCTTTTATTATTTTAAAACATAACTTTTTATTCCTTTTATTAAAATTATTAAACAAACATAATTAAATAATTCCAAAAATACAAATCAATTCTGTTTTTAAATATATCTTTAAAGTAATAATAATTAAAAATTCAAGAAAAATTCAATAAAATTATAATTAAAATTAATAATTAATTAAATAATTAAATTAAAAAAAATTAAAAATCCATGACCAAATGATCCGTCAGGATCCATGGCTTGGAATTATTTTTTAAAAAAAAGTATATAAATAATTTATTTTCTTTATTAAAAATAAAAACTTTGGACTAATATATTAATTATATAACTTTTTAATTTTCTTTATTAATAAAAAGAATAAAAAGAGTAAAATTTTTGGGTTAATATTATTCAGTAATATTTTGCTTATTTCTTTCAAAATAATGAAAAGACATAACTTTTTGTTTCCTTTATAAAAGTCTTAGTCAAATGATTTCAAAAAAAAAATAACAAAAATAAATAAATAAATAAATAAATAATTGAATTTCTCTTAAATATATTTTCAGAGATATAAATTAAAATTAAAAAAAAAATCTTTCATCAAACAAAGAAGAATATAAAAATAAAAATATCAAGACTTTTGTTTTAAAATACATATAAATTTTTGGTTAAATAATCTTTTTTAGATATCAAAACTTTTTCCTCTTTTGTTTAAAATATACATATAAATTTTTGTTTTTTTTGTTTAAACAATTAATTTTGGTTAATCTTTTACCAAAACAAAATAAAACAAAATAAAATATTAAGATTTTTCTTTTATGTTTGAAATATACATATAAATTTTTATTTCCTTAATTAAATATTGATTGAATAATTGATTTTTGATTCACCTTTTATCAAATAAAATATTAAGATTTTTCTTTTAAATACATATAATTTTTTTTGGTTGAATAAATAAGATCTTGATTTAATAATTTTTCTTTTTAGTTTATCTTTTATTAAATAAAAAGAACAAACATAACATAAAATATAAATCTTTCTTGATTAATTTATTCCTTCTTTTTGAATAAACATAAAATAAATCTCAAAATTTTTTTAAAGTTTTTATTACTTTTTAATTCTTTTATAAATTAAGTATTTATTTAAATAATAAATACCCTTCATTAAACAAGATAAAAAGAAAAAGAAAAGAAAGATAAGAAAAAGAAAAGAAAGATAAGAAAAGAAAGATAAGATAAGAAAGATAAGAAAAAGATAATAAAGATAAGAAAGATAAGATAAGATAAGAAAGATAAGAAAGAAAAGAAAGAAAAGAAAGAAAAATATAGAAAATAAAAATTTTTAGATTATTAATGAATCTAAAAATTCTATAACAAAAAGAATTATGAATTAGTAATTAAACTAATAATTAATTCCATAAAAATAAGAATTAAATAATTAACTATAAATTAAATCAACTTACATATCCGGATGATCCGTCAGGATCTGCGGTTTAAAAAAAATATCACCCTTTTAATTAAATAAATTAAATAAAAAAAAAAGATAAAAATCCATATTTACAATATGGATTAAATTATTTAAAAGTTCACCAAATTCCGTGTCCAAATGACTCGGCAGAGTCCATGGTTCGGAATCAAAAATCTTCCGTGTCCAAATGACTCGGCAGAGTCCATGGTTCGGAAGTATAAAATTTCATACAAATTAATTAATTTAAAAATCCACATTTCGACTAATCCAGTTAAAATTTCTAATTTTGAAAATTAACTGAGAATTATTTAAAAGCAAAGCAAAACAAAATTAAAATCAACTAAGGTGCCAATTTTTGGGCGTTTTAACAAAGTTGTTTTAACGTAACCGTACTCCCGATCCCCGAACTCTCGCAGACCAATTTTAAGGTGACCAATCGACCTAAGAAAACTGATTGGTGGCGACTCCCGAAAACGATCCGCACGTTGCCACACAGATAATAATTGAGTTTGATTATTCACAGACTTTCCTGTAGGATATAATATCATGGTGAGTCCAATCCTATGTTGCCTAATTTGTGTTTCTGTTCTCTTAGTCTATCTTTATTGATTTGTAGATGTGGATATCGGAATTACTGATATCATTCACAAGAGTTTTATTTAAAATAAGGTGTTTAAATTTTTAGGACATATAAATGTAAGGCTCATAGTTGAGCCGATTATCTGTATATTTTACTATAGCATTTGTTTGTAGATACTATACGACCCATAATTAACGGGATGAACAATCTTATATTAAAAAATAATAATACTTCTCCTGTCTTACATTATTGACATCATTTACTATTTTGGACCATACATCTTTGCACCATTTCCATATTTAATAAGTTACTTTGAAACTAGCATTTAAATACTCAAATATTCTATTTTTCTTAATTTGAGTACAAAAGTAAAGGCCTAAAAGTGGAAAGGTGAACAAATTTTTTTCCTCTTTTTTACTCTCCATGCAAAATTCAAATGTTTACAGAAGTAGAAATAATTAAACACAAGGGCAGAGAGAGGGAGGCACTCCCCCTAAAATATTTTTTGTACTTATTTATATAATGTATATTTTATGAGGTATTTTAAAAAAATTAAAGAGTAAATATATATATATATATATATATATATATATATATATATATATATATATCAACACACACACACACACACCCACACACACACACTATATATATATATATATATATATATATGATAAAAAAAGTAAAAAGTACTACATTAAACTTTTTTCACTTAAAAAATGTATCCTTTTATGTGTATCAAAATAACATCAAAATATATTTTAAAAATGTTCTCTTAAATGAATATGTCTACCTCTCTCCCAATTTTATCTTTCCAAAGTTAAAATCTCTACTATTAAAGCTGCGCTCCACACCTGACAATTAATAGCCACAAATTGACTATGAATCCACCACAACAGCAATTTGTAAGTTGGAAGTTGTAATTGTTTACAACTTCTCCAATTTTTATGCAGCTCATCTCTAATTTCTATGAGTTTTTTTTATTTTTAATTTTATTTCTACTCAATGAAAGACTCAAATTATAATTTTGACATTTGTTTCATGTAATTTAGATAAATTGTTCTGATATAAATTTTATATTAAAATGCCCTAAATCCAGCCTGTTAACTCGAGCCCCATCATTGATTAAACATACAACTTAACATTAGACACTCTTGAATGAATTAGTATGTACAATATATATGAAGGATGGATAAATAAATAAAGTATAGTTCAAATTTTTTTTCCACCAAAAGAAAAAGCTAAAATTATATAATGATATTTTTTTAATTTTTTTGACCCATAATTAATATATAATTTTTATTTTCTATATTATGGTATATAAAAATAAAATTTATATTCATAAATAAAAAATTAAAGCTTGTAGTTTTCAAATATATATACTTTTAATTTTTTTAGAAAACAATAAATAGATAAATTTTTAAATTAAACTTAGGTTAAAAAATAGGGTTTAATTAAGGCTTAAATACCCCACCAGTCCCTTAACTTGACCAACTCGAATGACTTGGTCCCTCAACTGAAAATCGGTTTATGTTAATCCTCAAACTTGGCAAAACATGACGACTTAGCCCCTGAAGTGAGTTACATCGGCACGTGTCATCATGTGGGGGTAATGTCATCCACGTTTTGTTGTCTAGGATTCTTGGTCGCTGGAAAAGGACTCACAGGGTGCCACCTTTGTCACTCTCCTTTCCTCTCGCCACCTCCCTGCCTTTGTCAAAGCGTCCGATTGAAGAACGGAGATTTACCAAAGATTGATGTCGGGGATGTAGGAGTGAAAGCGAGTTGATGGATTGAGGTTGGCGATTAGAGAAAGGAAGTAAATTCGGCAAATGAATTGGGGATGAAGTACAAGGTTGCCGGAGGAGAGGGAGGTGGATGGAGCATCGGGAAATCGTGACGATAGGGATACGCAATTTGGGTGTGGACGAGAGGGAGGGAAGGGAGAGCGATAGCGGTGGGGAAAGGAAGGGAAGCTGAGAAGGAGGGAAGGAAAAGCAAGGGCAGCAGGGGAAGAGGCCGAATAGGGACGACGGTGATATAAGGAAATCGAAGTGTCTGATTAACACAGGGGACAAAGGAGAAAGTGAATCAGCGGATTAGCGTTGGTGGAGATGGGAGGCGGACGAAGGACGATGATAGGGATGCGTGAATCGAGTGGTGCCACGAGGGAGGAAAGGCAGGGTGAGTGTGGTAGGGGGAGGAACGTCGGAGAGTGACCTATGTAGTGACAGCATATGACAGCGTTATTCCACATGAATACACGTGCCGTTCCAACTCGCTTCAGGGACTAAGTCAGCACATTTTGCCAACTTTGAGGACTAGCTGAAATCGATTTTTGGTTGAGGGACCAACTCGTGTGAGTTGGTTAAGTTAAGGGACCTGTGGGGTACTTAAGCCTTTAATTAATTGGGGGCGGTAGGAGGCTGGAAGCGGGTGCCAACGCAGACGGAAGCCAGAAAGAAAGAGCTCTCGTTTTGTTTTCCATGCTGTGCATGTCGGCATTTTGAAGCAGAGCCTGATACACCTGTTCTTGTTCAAGCTCCCTCATGCTTTAAGCTTCTCAAAGTTCAACCTCTAAATTTTCTTGTTTCTTTAGCCTTCTCCATCAACGTCCCTGTCTCCACTCTCCTCTCAGCAACTCTAACGCGACCGACCAAACCGGAGCTTTGTTATCGGAGCTCCTTGTCCCAATCGTCGATATCTTGTCTGTTGAATCTTGGTCTCTTCTCTGGGATTTTGTGCGTCGAGTCCTTCTGATACATAGGTGGGAGGTGGAGGTAAGGGTGGGTAGGGGGTTAAATCTCGAATCTTCTAGTTGACAAGAACAATTCTCAACTGCTACCATCTTTTCTCTGGATTTCATGATCCTTATTATTTGGTGCGCTAAAAGCTGTTTTCTTTTCTTTGATCTTTTGAGTTTCCGGTTGTTTCTTGTACGTTGTATGGCTTTATTCGGTTGGTTTGCTTGCAGGCGGCAGCAGTTAATTAGCTCTCTCTGAGTTTAGCTTGCGATCGACAAAAAATGGCAGAAGTTGTACTCCATGCTGCTACAAGGGTCATGATATCGGAGGCCAAGAACGCTGTGTTCGAGCTGGTAAAACTGGGGTGGACTTTTGACAAGAAGTTCAAGGAACTCCAACGCTTCCTGGATATGATCGAAGCTTTTCTGGACGATGCTGAGACGAGATCAACCGACTCACCTGTTAAGGTGTGGCTCAAGTGGCTTGCTGATGGCGCTTCCCGGGCCCAAGATGTGTTAGCTGAGCTCGCTTATGAATCCAAGCGGATTGAGCTACGAGTCAACAATCGATGGGGAGGAAAGCTCATAAACAGCTTCTCTCCCCACAATCCTACCATTTTCCGCTTGAGGATGGCTTATAAGGTTAAGAGTGCAACCAAGTTGCTGCGAAAGATTTGCAAGGACGGCGAAAACTTGGGCCTCCAAAACAGAGTGCAGCATGTAGCCGCATTCTCATCAGGGCCCCAGGAGACTCATCCTTTTCTCGGTGATTTGAAACTAGTCGTCCCAAGAGAGGTTGCTGTTTCTGAAGTTGTAAATAGGTTGATTAGCTCATCAAACACCTCAGATCCACTCGGCGTTGTGTCCATTTTGGGGATGGCCGGCCTTGGAAAGACGACCCTAGCCAAAATGGTTTTGAAAGATACACAGGTGACCAACCTGTTCGACAAGAGACAACAGTTATGGGTGTGTGTTTCCAATACCTTTGACGTGAAGATGATCCTAAGTAAAATGTTGGAGTGTCTTACAAGTGCAACTATTGCTTCCTTTGAAAGCTTAAGCAAGCAGAGCTTAGTTATAAAGCTCCAAGAGGAGTTAAAAGAGAAGCCGTTTCTTCTGGTGCTTGATGATGTGTGGAATAAAGACGATTCAAAATGGAAAGATTTGATGGCTTGTCTGGTAGAAATAAATCAGAACAATAGGAGTACTATTCTGGCAACCACTCGAGATATGGAGGTGGCATCAACCATGGGTTCTTTTTCAGAATTTACATATGAACTTCCCAGATTGGACGATGATCAGTGTTGGTTTATAATCAGAGCACAATCATTTAGGGAATCATCTGAAATCCCTGACAATTTAGAAATAATCGGAAAGACGATTGCAAAAAAGTGCAAAGGCGTGGCCTTGGTTGCAAGTGTCATTGGAGGAACCTTGAGCAAGCTTAAGACAGAAGAAGCATGGTCATCGATTCAAAATAGTAAATCATGGAATTCTTTGGAAAGTAACAAAAATATTCTCCCTATACTACGATTGAGCTATGACCGCTTGGATTCTACATATTTGAAGCTATGTTTTGCCTACTGCTCTTCATTTCCTGAAGATTCTCTTCTATACAGACAGGAACTGATTCAGCTCTGGATGGCTGCTGGCTTTCTTCATCCATCTCTAGCAGATCATTGTGATACAGCATGGGATACGGGTGCCAAGTACTTCAACGACTTAATATCAAATTCATTGTTCCAAGATGTGGAAAGGGATTTTTATGGCAACACCATGACATGCAAGATGCATGATTTGGTACACAGTCTTGCAAGATCTCTTTCAGCCGCTGCAATCTTAACGACGGATACGAATTCTTCTGGAGATGTCTCTTTTATACGTAATTTGAATATTATTGGAGGAGAAAGTAATCTAGCCGGTAGACTAACACAAGTTGATGCTCCAAATCTGCGCTCTCTATTTTCCAGCTTCGATGTTTTTTGCCATATGCCGAAGGAGTGCAGAAGATTGAGAATTCTGAAATTACGAAAAGCTACATGTGCAGATAAGTTACCAAAGTCAATCAGAAAATTGAAGAATTTGAGATATTTTGACATCTCAGGAACTCAAATTGAAAGTCTACCGAGATCCTTCAATGAACTCTTGAGCCTCCAAACTTTAAGAGTCACAGGGTGTAAAAATTTAAAAGAACTTCCAAAGCAGATGGAAAACTTGGTCGAATTGTCACATCTTTATATTGACAAGGAGTCCCTCATGCCAATCAACATTGGAAGATTAACAAGTTTGCAAACATTGCCATTATTTTTTGTGGGTGCAGAAAGAGAGCGTGGAATCGAAGAGCTAGGAAGCTTAAGTCATCTTCAAGGAACACTAGAAATATGCAAGCTTGAGCGGGTGAGACATAAGGAAGATGCAAGGATGGCAAAACTGCAAGAGAAGGGGGGAATATGCGAGTTGGTATTTACTTGGAGCAGAGGAAGAGTAGACGTGGGGGAAGATGACAATGTGTTGGAGGGGCTACAACCTCATTCAAATTTGAAAGGTTTATGGATTAGAAACTACGAAGGTGGTAATTTCCCATCCTGGCTTACGAGCACGAGTATCAATAACTCCCAATCTTCACTACTAAATTTGATTAGGTTGACATTGGACTCTTGCTCCAAGTGTGTGAAGCTTCCAAGCCTCGGGCACCTACCCAACTTAACCTATCTTTTTATCAATGGACTGAGTGGAGTGAAATTGATTGATGCTGATTTTTATGGGAATGGAAATTTTCCGGCTCTAAAAGAATTTGAATTACGGGACATGGAAAGCTTGGAAGAGTGGTTTGACGCAACCAGAAGGGACTTGTTTCCTTCCCTTGAGAAGCTGAGTATCTGTGGCTGTGGCAACTTAAGAAGCATCCAATTGACAAATGGTCTCCCATGTCTTAAAACGGTTGAGTGTAGGTATTTAGGTGTCAGTCACATAGGGAATGCTCTGTTTTCCAGCAAGTGCTTGAGAGAGTTAGAGATATCACACTGTGGCAAGTTGGAATGGCTCCCGAGCTTTCATGCGCTCTGCTCTCTCACACATTTGAATCTTAGTTATTGTAGGGATTTAATGCATGCTCCAAGTGGACTGCAAGACTGCACTTCCCTACAGAGGTTGGATATAACTGGCTGTTCTGGAATGTCTTCAGAACCTGAATGGCTCGTAAGTTTGACCAATTTAGTTGAGTTAAATGAAATAGAATTGGATGGGCAAAGATTACAGATACGAGATTTCAACTTTTGGTGAGGAAATCCCTCAATACTTTGATTCTATCCACCAAAGCATCCCTTCCTCTCTCAAAATATTGACTCTGCATCGCTATGAGTGCAGCACTCTACCACCTCAAATACAACACTTAACTACTCTTGAAGTCTTGGAGATAGAGTTCTTTGATGCAATTGAAGATTTGCCAACGGCTTGGGATTTTTTTTTTTGTAGCAGGCTGAGTAAGCTGCCATCACAGCAATCCATGCTACGTCTCTCCAATCTCAAATCTATATACATCTGGTTCTGCCCAAAGGTGTCGGAAATATACTTCGAGGGAAACCCCCAGTGGTCTGACATTTCCCACATTCCAAAAATCCACATCATCAATTCATGTAAGTCTCAGATCACGGAAACTGATCGTCTGTTTATGCATTTTGACTCCAAGCTCTGCCCTTTTTTAATCTCATTAATTTATATGCTTTGCTCGAAATCTCATTAATTGTTGCCTGTGATGTGGGTTAGTGTTTGGTTGACAAGTTTTCAATTTATTTTGCGAGGCACTGCCCTTCTCTGGGTACTCATACTCAAACCTTGACAATTCAATTAATTAAATTAGCGAAATTCAGAAGGTTGTCCTCTTTTGTTTTGGAATTGTCAACTTGCTGGCTGAAGTTGACCAGGTGTTTTGAAGGGCATAAGAGTATGTTAATGTTTCAACTGATGATTGGGACTTGTTGGATCAGAAATTGGAGAAAGATTAGCTTTTATGGTGGTATAAGGCATGAAACTGAGACTTGCCTGCTAAAATGTGCAGGAAATCTGTCAAAAATTGGCAGATTTGGAACTTTAAGGAAAAAGGGTCTCCAACCAACTTCAAATGGATTAAAATTTTGTACGGGACCCAGCATTTTATAAAACAAACTTGTTGGAAGTGGAAAAATTGGATTTAGGATTTAGACTTGTGAGTGAAAATTTTGCCATATCTGACGTTATCAACAGTTAGTAAATAAACTGTGTATGTGTTTGCTGTTGTAGTTTTGTTTACTCTTGTGCAAAAGATATATAAAGTCTTGGCTACCTAAAATGTTTGTTGAATGTACTGATTTTGCTGCCGCATGACTGCTGCTGCATTTTGCTGTAAAATACAGTCCCACTGATGCCCAAAATTAGAGTGACCTAATATAAAAATTGGTCCAAAAAGTATGAAAGTTGAACAGAAGCAAATATTAGTGTATTGAAACCTGTGGGAACTGGTGCCTCTGTGCTTGCTTTACCCTCATAAAGAATATGCAAAGCTGAATTACTCAGTAATATGCAAAGCTGATGTGTCACTGGTGCTATATTGTTTTGTAAGTCACTAATGAATCTAAATTCCAAATATATAGTTGGTAATCAATGAATGAATTGTCATGAGGTGTAACAAGTTTTTTTTTTTTTTCTGGAATAGTGGATATGCAGTCAGACTCTGTAAAAGAAGAGGTGATATTTCTTGCAAGGTGCCATTTCTTGATGATTATTTCTTACTTAATTGCTATTATGTGAATTTTTAGAAAATTTCTAGTGAGATTGCCTTCACTGGAAAACAGAAACATCGATTACTATGTGATCTGAGCCTTCATTTGAACAACCATCTCATCATGTCTCTCTTCTTTTGCCTTAAGATGAAGTGTGTTTTCGTTTGAGGCGCATACATGTCTATGTGAGTGAGTTACTTTCTGCTTATGAGGCCTGTGCTTATCTATGTGATTAGGGTTATTCTATCATCATGGTTCTGGCATAAGTAAACAAGTTCCCTTCTCCATTTCTGTACAATATTTGCTCAAAGTTTATGTCCAGTTTACTGAGCAATTGCCAAACTGTTTCAGGAGCAGAGGAAGCAACCAGAGCATTGAAAAGAAAAGAAGAAGAAAGGCGAATGTACAGTGTTGTCCTTGACCTTGGAAGGGCATGTTGATTCGTGTGGCAAAGTGTGGTTTCCTGGAAGATTGTCTACTTGGCTTGCAGTTGTGTTCAAATTTCTAGTGAAAATTCATTTCTGTTGGTTTCAATCTTAGCATTTGTGTCATTCTGGTGCCCTTACTAAAACTTTTCCCGCTTTAATTTTAGCATTCGTGTGGTTAGGTTCTATCTTTTTACTGCAGAACATGAAATGTATCAGCATGGATGTGCGTTTGGTGTTTCTTGGTATGTTGTATCTCTTGTTTTGTCTGAACAAGGACAGACAGATTTTGCTTATGCTAGTACACACGAGGCATAGTCAACTGGGTAAATTGAGATTGACCTTACTTGAAAACAACCACTAATTCTTCAGCACATCAAGTGAGATCTGTCAACAGATTGGAGAGCACATGAAAGATCATCGTATTATCAGATATGAAGTTTTTCACTATTTGGTCCTGGTGGTGGTGGTAGCAAGTTCGCACTTGAGAAGGGTTGCCAGCCAAAGGTAGGTACTCAATTGAAGTCTATATGTAAGAATTAGGTCTTTTGATGCGTTTAGCCCCAACCGAAGAGAAGTCAGCCAATTTCACGTGTTCCTAGTCCTACTGCGCCTCCGCTTTGTCTGAGAAGTGAAGCGAGCAATTCACTTTCGATATTTAGCTGGTTTTTTTTCTGTCCTGTTAAATTATTGGAAGCTAAATGACTGTTAGAATTCGAGTGAAAGATAATCGATTTCTGGATTTCACTATAAACCCAATTAATTACTCCGACTTACATAAATCAATAGTCCAGAATAGCGCTCAAAGGTAGGGCATTTCTTATAAATTTTCACTTTTGATCAAGTTTTTAACGTTTCTTTTCTTTTCTTTTTTTTTTTTTTTTGTGTATGTGTTTGTGTTTTTATGCATATAAGTTACTGTTGTTTCATGCATTATACTCACGATTTATATCTTGACGAGCCACCCAAGTTCCTGGAGTTGGATAGGCACAACATAAGCACCTTATATGTGATGACATTAGTTGATATAATGCCAGTATTCTTTGTTTTAAGGCAAGTCATGACATTAGTTTCCGTATCACTGCTGTGGCTGTGCCTATGATGATTATGGTCACTAGATAGCAGACAATCAACAAAAAAAAACAAAAAAAATTGCTTTCAGTTAATTTTTAACCGTGTGAAATACAAATGGATTGATGCAAAAGTTATGTTTTCCAAGTTTTCTAACGGATGTTGGTAATTTTGCAATGTAGGGTTATTGTACATTTTATTCCTGTGGTAACATCAACATAAAGCAACTTACCAAAATTTTGCATAAAGGAAGAAATTATTTAACGGTTTAGTTGATGGTATGATGAAATAGCAACAATTAAATAATTTGAAGACGAATGGTGTAACAGATGATAGTTTGGAGACAAATAAGCAACATGGACATAGTTTAGGGATAACTGAAAATATTTACCCATTCAACTACTTTCTACAGTAATTTGTTATAGCCAGGCTGAAGCAAACCAAAACTATTTCTTACCATCTGAACTTATTTTCTGTAGAAAATGGTGCTAATATAACCTTCATAAACGGATATTTGCATGGAAATTGAGAAAAACTGAGCACTATAGGATAGCACAATAAATCAGACAATCAGATCAGGTTATCTGTAGTATTTTTACTATCAAAACCTGAAAACACAGTGGAAACCGAACTTACAACACCAACATTGCATGTCAAGTGTTTCATAATAGATTAAACTAGTTATTTAGTAACAAAAGCTTAAAATTCATATATGAAACTAGCAACTGAAACCTTTGCAGAAACAGATCTTGTATACATTACATTAATTCAGAACTATGAATCAGCCTTCAACCAAATTACAATAAAAACAAGGACTGTTCAAGTCTGAAGACTACGGATGTACAGATAACAGGAATCCATGGTTGAGAAACCTGATCCATGACTCATCAGATTTCATATTGACCCTTAACCGAGAGAGACCAGCTTGTTCCATACTTTCTCCATTTCAAACTGAGAGTTGTGCTCCCTTTAAGCCTCACCTCAGTAGCTCTAATCACAAACTACAGTTTCTGACAATTAGTTCACAGATTATACTCATTAAACTGGAGTTTGCTAACACAGAATAGATTAGAAATTATAGCTGAAGCTTACCTACATTATGGACATATAAACTAGTATTTCCAGTAACAATTATACAATGCTAGTCCAATCTTTGCAAAAATAAATCAGATAGGGGTGAGATTTCATAGAAAACCAGTGAAAGAAAAACTAATATACTAACAAGCAGCTCAGTAGCATAAGCTATTGAATTAGACAGATAACAGAAACAGATCAGTAGGCTTAAACTAGAAAGATCAGTTCAGATATATCAATCCAGCAAGCAAAGCAGGTTGGCCTTAATGAAGGACGATTGTGACAATTCCCCCTCCTTCTAATTTGGTCGTCCAAATTTGCTTTCCACTAAAGTAGTTCAGTTAATCAATCTTCTAGTAGTTTACTTCCATCTTCCAAATTATACTCCAAGTTTGTTTGCAGTAGCTTCTTTAACTGGATCATGTAGAGCTTAGCTTCCTTTTGTCAATGGACAGCAAACAGCTGTCCAAATCTTCTTTCCTTGATAGCCTTGCTGTCCTGCGGTCCAAATCTACTTTCCTTGTAATTGTTTTATTTACTTTTCCTTTTATTTAGAATTCATTATGACCAAGATTATAGTTTACATGTATAGGGTTAAAATCATGCTGAGACTTATTTACTTTCCATGTATAGCATTCTTGTAAAGTCTATATAATGTACACAGAATAGATACCATACATTCAGTCATTCACACAAATTTTTTCATGGTATCAGAGCCATTGACTAACAACTCAAGTGCTCTTTAGTCTATTTTTTTCCTTCTCAGCTTCGGTATCTCAGCGCCGTTTCGACAAGCTTTTCTTCCTAGTAGCTTCTGTTATACTTCTAATGTAAACTTTATGTTTTGGTGATCTCCTATCACTTTCTCGGTGTTTTCAGTGTTATCCCAATTTTTTTTGGTGCAAAAACCTTCTTTGGTCATTTGTTGCAACTCTTTCGGTGGTCCTTTCTGGTCTCTTTTAGCATCTCTATGGCTATTTATGATGGATTTAGCACCTATGTGTGTCAAGTTTACGGGCAAAAATTACTCTACTTGGGCTTTTCAATTTGAGCTTTTCCTTAAAGGAAAAGATCTTTGGGGTCATATTGATGGCACGGATTGTGCGCCCGATTCGAACAAATCCAAGTATCCAGAGTCTTCTCCTTCATGGGCTATGCTTGATGCTCGGATTATGTCTTTGCTCCTTGGCTCGGCCGAGTCACATATTGTCAGGCTTTATCGCATTGCACAAACCATGTGGGCGTACTTAAAGAATGTTTACCATCAAGACAATGTTGCTCATCTTTTTTAGTTAGAGCATGAGATTGCCACTTTTCAACATGACACTCTTTCCATCCAAGACTACTATTCAAGTTTTCTGGCGCTTTGGAATGAATATATTTATCTGGTTACTGCGGATGTTCCTTTTGCCACACTCTCCGTCGTTCAAAACCTTCATGAGACTAGTTGTCGTGATCTGTTTTTTATGAAACTACATCTTGAATTTGAATCCGTTCGTTCCTCCTTGCTGAATTGATCTCATATTCCCTCTCTTAATGTCTGTTTTGGTGAGTTACTCCGTGAAAAACGTCTTAATACTCATGCTACTTTGGAGCAATCTCATGGTAGTTCAGGATCAGCCACTGTGGTTTATGCTGCCAAAAAACATGGACCACCCATGAACACATTTGTTTCTTGTTATCATTTGGTGGCTGAACTTTTAGTAACTGTTCTCTTTTTCTGGAACATAGGATATGGGATCAAAATGCTAAAAAAATTAGGTGATCTAAAATCTTACCTGTACTAAAATCATCGCACAACATTGTTGTGATGTGGAATTGCAAACATATGAGAAAGGTTGCCATTTCTAGATTGATTATTTTCTTACTTGGCTAGTTTTATATTCTTTTTAGTAAATTTCTAGAGAAATTGCATTCATTAAGAAAAATAAATAAAGTATGAAGTCTACTGTCGTCTAACGATAGCATTCAAATGCATTCTTAGAGATCTGGTTTCAAGAAAGTATGAAACATGAACTCCAACTTTGTTTGAGAAAAGTGATGCATAAATAAATTGATATGGGAAAGTATGTATGTATTGCTTGTTCATTGTCTGTACAGATTTGCCATTATATAGCAGTAAGCAGAGAAATATTCTAGGAATACAATTATGTACAGAATCATAATCCTACAATTTCTCTATTCTAATTGATGATTAAGTGCTTGATCCACAATTTTCTCCATCATGTATTTGAATTCCAATCACAAATGAATGTTGATTTCCTTGGTTAATTTTCTTTCCTTTAACATTCCTTCTCAAGTTGGAGTGTGAATGTCAATGACACTCAACTTGCTGAGATGTGTGTAAAAGGCCGGTGACCGCAACGGCTTGGTAAATATATCTGCTGTTTGATTTCCAGTTTGCACATAAGTTGTCTTGATTTCTCTTCTTTGGATTCTCTCATGGATGGTATGATAATCTAGTTCAATGTGCTTAGTCTGCTCATGATACACAAGGTTCGCTGCAATGTGTAAGGCTACTTGATTGTCACAAAACAACCTTGCTGGATTAGGATGTGGCACATGTAAATCTTTTAATAAATATATCAACCAAGAAAGTTCACAAGCAGTTATAGCCATGGATCGATACTTTGTTTTTATTGATGATCTTGAAATTGTTGTCTACTTCTTACTTTTCCATGACACAAAAAACTTGCAAAGGAAGATACAATAGCCTGTTATAGACCGCTGTGTAAGTCATCATCTTGCCTAGTCGACATCACAGTACCCAATCAAGTGGAGTGGACTATTTGATGAGAATAATAATCCTTGCCCAGGAGTTGCCTTCAGGTATTGAAAAAGCTGATGAGTAGCCTTGAGATGATGTATCTTGGGTTCCTACATGAATTGGCTGAATGTGTTTACAAAGTATATGATTTCAGGCCAACTAATTGTGAGATAGATCAATTTCCCAACTAGCCTGTGGTATTGAGTGGGATCCTTAAGAGCTTCACTCCCTATATCTGTTAGCACCAAATCAGGTTCCATTGGGATAGTTGTCGATTTTGCTCCAAGTAACCCAGCTTCTTCCAATATGTCCAATATGTACTTTCATTGACAAATTGTAATTCCTGCCTCGGAACGGGCAATTTCAATGCCAAGAAAATATTTGAATGGTCCAAGATCTTTAATTTTGAAACAACTATTGAGAAACTTCTTGAGGTCACTAATGGCTTTCTCATTGTTGCTTGTTATAACCATATCATCGACATAGAGAAGCACAACAGTAATGAAATCTCCACAAACCTGTGTAAACAGTGAGTAATCGGCTTTTGACTGTTGAAATCCAAGTTCCTAAATTGCACAAGAAAACCGTCAGAATTAACTACGTGATGCTTGTTTAAGGCCATAAAGTGACTTGTGAAGTCGACAAACTAAATTTTCTCCCTGTCGACGATAGCCTGAAAAAGGCATCATGTGTACTTCCTCATGTAGCTTACCATGGAGAAACGCATTTTGTATATCCATCTGGTGTAAAGTTCAATGTCGAACAGCAGCCATAGCTAAGAGGCAATAGGCAATGATTAATTTGGCAACAGGAGCAAATGTGTCTTTGTAATTGATGCCCTCCCGTTGGGTGAATCCTTTAGTAACAAACCGGGCTTTGTGGTACTCGATTGTACCATCTGCATGATATTTGATCTTAAAAACCCATTTAAAGCCAATGGGTCACTGGCTAATGGGAAAATGGACCATGGACTAAGTTTTATTGTCCTCAAAACCCTTAATCTCATAATTCATAGCTGCAACCCATTGAGGGTCATGTCTGGCTTGTTCATAAGTTACCAACTCAACCAATCGAGATATATTATGCACAAATGAACGATACTTATCAGACAACCCAGAGTAAGAGACATACCATTGCAATGGATAGCGAGTGCCGGACAAGGAGGAAGAGGAGACATCAGAGCCTAGGACAACAACATGATACGTTTTAAAATCTCAAAGATGTGGTGGAGGTTGGTGGGTGCAAGATGAACGGCAAGGTCAAAAGTGTCATTCGATCTCTGGTTTGCTAGGGGGAAATGGTCATTTGATGGAATTAGGGAGGAGGATGGGTCGGTTGATACTAGAGATAGGTCTATAGGCGGTGATATCGATAAGGTGGTGGTGTCAATGGTTGTAAAGTGACATGAGTAAACTATCAGTGAAGCTGGATTAGGATTGGTCAAAGGGTCAGGGATAAAATTGTGTGGTGAGTGATAGTTGATTGGATCGGTCTGATCAGAAGAACTGGACTTTGGAGGATAAATTAGGCGGGATGGGAAAGGTAAGACAGGGTGGTGTTGACACCCAATTTCGTCCGACCATAAAAATTTTTAAAAGAAATTAAATAAAAAAAAATTATTATTTTTATTATTATTATTATTACTAAAAATTTTAATTAGTTTAAAATACATTTTTTTTTGTGAAGATTTGATTTAAAATGATATATGTGTGTATTTGAAAGAAAAAAGAAAACTCCAAAAAAATGGCAAAATTTAAAAGTTTGAGGTAAAAATGACAACATTAAGAAGTTTCGGGAAAAATTGACAAATTCTGAAAGTTCCAGGAGCATTTGGTAGTTTGTTACATAAAATTTTGGGCCTGCCGACGTTTTTGGCGCAAATTGACAGAAAACGACAAAATTGTCAAAATCAGAAGCTTCAGGAACTTATCCAGAGGCTGAGAGACGTAAAGGACTAAAATTGTCATTTTACCAATTTAAAAGATAAGTTTGAAATTTTTTATTAATTTATCCATCAACAGTTCAGCCAAACTTCCTCTATAAATAGCCCCCCAAATTTTGTGCTGAACACAGAGAAAAATAGAAAGAAAAGCTTAGAGCTCCGTTTTTAAAATAGAAAAAATTACAGCCTTAGTCCCTAGCTCTCCTTCCTTTCCTCAGAAAATCTCAAAACTTTTCACTTTGACGATTAAGCCATCTTCTTCCCCCCGCGCCCTCTGTTTCCATTTCTCAGAATTCAGAATTTAAAATCAAGGGTACAACTCTCATTTAATCCTTCATCTTTTCAATTTCTTTCACTTTGGTCACTAACTTTGTATTTTATTCTTGCAGAATTAATTACTAACCCTTTTAATTTTTACTTGTTTGTTTATTATTTGTTTATTACTAACCCCTTTTTTTATTGTTGTTATTAACTTACTAACAACTAACTTTTAATGCTATTATTGTTACTAACCTTTTAATTTTTGCATTATTACTAACTTTTATAATTGTTGTTAACAATTAATTAACTTTTATTATTGTTGTTAATTAATTAATTTAATTAACTTGGCTAACTTTTATTATTGTTGTCAATTAATTAATTTAATTAACTTGGCTAGCTTTTTATTATTTTTGTTAATTAATTAATTTAATTAATTTGGCTAACTTTTTATTTATTGTTGTTAATTAATTTAATTAATTTGGCTAACTTTTTATTATTGTTGTTAATTAATTAATTTAATTAACTTGGCTAACTTTTTACTGTTGTTAATTAATTAATTTAATTAACTTGGCTAACTTTTTATTATTGTGGTTAATTAATTAATTTAATCAACTTGACTAACTTTTTATTATTGTTGTTTAACAATTAATTTAATTAACTTTGCTAACATTTATTATTATTTTTAAAGTGGATGGCCAAAAAGCCCCACTTTATTATTATTAATTTTTTTTCTTTATATAATTTTTTTATTTAATTCACCTTTACCCTTTACTAATTAATAAATAAATGAAAATTAAAAGAAGATTATTTTGTAATTAATTATTAAGGCTAATAAAAATTATTTTTAAAAAAGCCAATTATTTTTATTTTTATATACATGTTTTTAATTCTTTAAAGATAACAAAAAGTTAAAATTAATTTTAATAGTTATTTTTATCCAGTAAAAATAATAAAAAAATAAAAATAAAACCTGTTTAAAAAAAATACATGAAAATTAAGACTTTATATTTTACTGATTTATTTAAAATATAACTTTTAAATCCACTAAAATAATAAATATTTTTCATTAAACAAGAAAACAAAAAGAAAATTAAAACAAGATAAGAAAAAGATAAGAAAGATAAGAAAAAGATAATAAAGATAAGAAAGATAAGATAAGATAAGAAAGATAAGAAGGAAAAGAAAGAAAAGAAAGAAAAATATAGAAAATAAAAATTTTTAGATTATTAATGAATCTAAAAATTCTATAACAAAAAGAATTACGAATTAGTAATTAAACTAATAATTAATTCCATAAAAATAAGAATTAAATAATTAACTATAAATTAAATCAACTTACATATCCGGATGATCCGTCAGGATCTGCGGTTTAAAAAAAATATCACCCTTTTAATTAAATAAATTAAATAAAAAAAAAAGATAAAAATCCATATTTACAATATGGATTAAATTATTTAAAAGTTCACCAAATTCCGTGTCCAAATGACTCGGCAGAGTCCATGGTTCGGAATCAAAAATCTTCCGTGTCCAAATGACTCGGCAGAGTCCATGGTTCGGAAGTATAAAATTTCATACAAATTAATTAATTTAAAAATCCACATTTCGACTAATCCAGTTAAAATTTCTAATTTTGAAAATTAACTGAGAATTATTTAAAAGCAAAGCAAAACAAAATTAAAATCAACTAAGGTGCCAATTTTTGGGCGTTTTAACAAAGTTGTTTTAACGTAACCGTACTCCCGATCCCCGAACTCTCGCAGACCAATTTTAAGGTGACCAATCGACCTAAGAAAAATCGATTGGTGGCGACTCCCGAAAACGGCCCAATCCATTGCCACAGCTTGGCGACTCCACTGGGGACACGGTTAGTGAGTCGAGCCTAAAACTTGATTTGTTTTGCTTTGCTTATTTTTATGTGGATTTTTTTTATGCTATATTTGCTTAGCAAAAACATGCATTATGCATTCACAATATGAAGCTCTATACCCGAGCTTCCTCAAATCGAACACGATTCTTTCTAAGCGGAATTGGTGTTGTTGTCCTTGTGAGGCCATGGTCTCCAAGCCTTCACCGGTTTCAAAGTAGCAAAGTAGTGTATTGCCTTCTGAGACGGTTAGTCTCTGCATGGGCCCATGAAAAGCTACGACTCGAATTAATCCATTCCTTACATTAACCCTAGAGGGTAAGGAATCGGGCCGTCACTATGATTTAGTGACGGGATTCGGGAACTATCCCTGGCCTTTTTGATAAGCCACCTTATGCATATAGAATTCCCCACTTAACCATAGAACTGACCATAGAATTTCTACCATTTACCAACACTATAAGCATGTTATTGTTATGCCATTTTTGTTACCTTATCCTTGGTTTTCTTTGTGTTTTATATTTATGGCTCAGACTTCTTTTCGTAATAGTTCATGTGTTATTAATTGATATCTAACTTGTTGTTAACCTTGTTATTCTTTTGTTATACTTCTGTTTTGTACAATTTTTCGTCATGCATCAAAACCACGCACCAAACTGTAATAACTTTTGATCTTTCTAAATGACAACTAGAAATCTCGAAGTTCTACGATAGTTGATAATCAAACTCACTTATTGCATGCATCCATTACATCAATCATGTGCATACAAAGTCTGATAAAAACATAATCTCATTTTGTATTGCATGCATCCATTACATCAATCACGTGCATACAAAGTTTGATAAAACATAATCTCATTTTGTATTGCACGCATCCATTACATTAAATACATGCATACAAAGTCTGATAAAAACATAATCTCATTTTGTATTACATACATCCATCACATCAATTAATTGCATATAAAGTTTAATAAAATGAATCTCACTTTAGAAACGGTAAAATTGGCCATCAACACCGATATCCAGCTCGGCTCCAAATAAGATTAATGGCAGAACAAACCAAAGGACGTCTCATAGATATGAAGTCCAATATAGAAAGTATGGCTGAGCAAATGAAACAGTTAATGGAGTTAGCGACCCAAGTCCCCGTCAATGACCCACAAGATCTAACCTATCCTCCCCAATTCACTCAGAATAGGTCTCAGTTCAAGAGAAGCTCTTTCATGACTCAGGTCTATCTGATATCATTCATCTAAGGCACAGTCCAATTTTTGAAGAAAAGAAGCTCCTGCTTAACGAAGAAGAGAATACTAAAAAAACTCAAGATCATAGAAAAGAGACTGCGGACCATTGAAAGAGGCACTTTATCTCTTTTGATGAACAATCTTTGCTTGATACCAGATGTTGTGATTCCCTCATACTTTAAGGTACCTGACTTTGTGAAATATGATGGAACAAGTTATCCCATCAATTATATTACGCTGTTTCTAAGGAAAATACAACCACTCACAAGAGACGAGAAAGTGTTGATAGCACTTTTTCAAGAAAATCTTACAAAGTCAGCGCTACAATGGTATCTAAGTCAAGGTCTGAGAAACATCAAAGCCTGGAATGACCTCGTTTAAGCTCTCAATCAGTAACTGTGAGCATGTTATAGACTTACCCCTAGATCACCAAATTCTCCAGAATATAGAGAAGAAGGAACAAGAGACCTTTAAGGAATACGCATAAAGGTGGAGACACTTAGCCGCACAAGTTCAACCATCTATGATAGAAAGAGAATTGATCACCCTGTTTACCCAGGCATTAAATAGACCATTTCATGAAAAACTAGTTGGGAACACTTCAAGTAGCTTTTCAAATGTGGTCTTATCTGGAGAAAAGATCGAATTTGGAATCAAAACAGAAAAGCTGGTCGATTCTTCAATTGAAGGATGTTTCAATGAAAGAACCGGAGCTATCCAAAACATCATCTCCAAGTCCTATGATCCAATACCACTCAAGTTACAAGTGAAAGGATATCCTATTGAGACTGTAATCTTCAAGGCTCCCTCATCAGTGCCACATACCACTCATGGGAAGAAATGCTACTCAAGTCGATTCAATTTTCACAAGTTACAAACCTGCTACCACCCATACCAACGGTAGCAAAGATCAAGTAGCCTCCTCTTCCAAGTTGGAATGACCCAAACGCCAAATACAAAATGTTCAATCGGGCATTTAATTGAAAATTGTGTGGCACTAAAACTCAAGGTCCAATAGTTGGTCGAGTTTAAATTCCTAGGCCATGATGTGATTGGTAATTGAAAGTGAAGATTTCGAGCTGGAATTACATTGATTTTGGAAGGACTCCAAGTCAGATCTGACCTAATAGTCCGCACACACTTTTGAATGACAGGGAATCCTTTGAATAAACTTGTATCTTTGAAAGCTTGCAAAAGTAATTTAATAGTAAAAATCTCCTAGATTTAGTCCAGAATCTAGGGTGTAGTCTTTGTTAAATGGACACCTGCTATTCTTTTTCTGGTACAACAAAAAGATGTGATGCGTGCATTCTACTACTTTCCATTTTTACACTCTTTGCCATTATACTATCCATTATTGCTATCACACTTTACTTTTTCGACAACCGGTAATTCTTTTTGTTCTCTAACAAAAAGATGTTGCGTGTGCATTCTACCACTTTTTAATTCCATTATTACATCTACACATTCTACCAATTTTTACCAAAAATTCAATTATTACACCTACACATTCCACCACTTCTTACTAAAAATTCCATTTTTACATCCATCTCTCACTCCTTTCCATTATACTATCCATTATTGCCATCATACTTTGCTTTCTAAATGATACTACTCGTGGGTGAAAATAAAAAGTTAAGGAAAATTTGATAGTAGTGATCTTGAAAGTGCTGCCAAATCTAGTAAGAAGGATTTCAAACGTTGCACCTCAACCCTCAAAAGGAATTCACAGTGGTTATCAACATCCTTGCAAGAAGTCCGGGGTTAGCTTCCAAATCCAAAGAAGTTAGCTCTCATATTAAATGGCTTTAATGGTCTCTCAATTCTCATGAATGCTCAACACAAGCAAAGGTTCTCAGTTCTCTGCAACACAAACTCCAAAAAGAAAGAGAAATTTGTCCCTTCCATCAAAAGACAACAAGGGGAAATTCAAAACCAAAAAAGGACTGAGAACAAGCACGAGCAAGCAAGGCCATTTGAGTCATCTCACTTCAAGAGAGTTATCAAGTATGTCATCACCATAGCTCACAAAAAAAAAAAGGAAACAAAGAAAAAAAAAAAGAAAAGAAAAGAAAAAAGGGCTCAAATTAGAGCAAAAGAAAGAAAACAAAAAGTGAGCTATGGATTCTAGACTGAAAACCTGCAAAGGCGGTTTAGAACACAAAAGCAACCCTCAAACCAAGCATGCATAAAGATCACAATAGTTGGGGGGGCAACAGATAAGGTCTAACTTTCTGGAAAGAGTGGCAAATTGAGGTCATCACTATTGAGTTTTTCACCATAATCAAATTTGCCCACGAGTAGTATTAAAAGACCCTTCTCCCACACCACTTAAATTTAACTTTCCTCAGACCTAACATCCTCATTCAGTTAAAAGACTATCATTGTGAATCATGTTTCTACCTTATTTAATACTGCTCACGAGTAGTATTAAAATACCCTTCTTTCACACCACTCAAACTTAACTTTACTCAGACCTAATATTTACCTCTTAATATTATTCTCATTCAGCTAAAAGACTGCCACAAAAAAAAAAAAAACATTCAAACTTAACTTTCCTCACACCTAATATTTACCTCTTGATATCATCCGCAGTCAGCTAAAAGGCTATCATTCTGAATCATGTTTCTACCTTATTGCATTGCACAGTTTATGTCTTCGAGTTGGAAAAGAGAAGAATGACAGGATATTTTAATTAAAAACAAAGACCGTAAATTACTTTGTCAAGCTTTGCAAATTGATGAAAGTTTTTCTTTAAGGCCAAACCATTATTCATTAATGTATGTAGACTTAAAAGTGAGGAGATAGCTTGAGTCTTTCTTTAATAAGATGTGGTTCTTGTAAGAGAAATTTACGATCAAGTGCCAGCACAAAGGTCTAGAAATGCTCGACCTTCTGTTAAATCAAAGGCGAGATGATACCTTTTATCCACATAAATACCATATTCAGGGGGGCAAAGTAGTCTCTACGAAGCGTAAGAGGAGTACTGCCAACAAAGAAGTTCAATAGACAAGGGGGCAAGTCTTATGGATCAAAACTTGAGCTCAAGAAAGAGCAATCATTCAGATTATAACATGGGGATAAGTAAGTGTCGGCACGGCTACAAGAAAATGGGCAAAGCAGACATTGAAAGTAAAGCCTTTGATGGTATCAAATCCATGACAATGGATGAGTACCCGAAAGAGATATAAATTATGAGGCGGGCCAACTTTAAAGAAATTGAGGCCAAAATTCAAGAACAAGTCAAAGAAAGGGGATTTTGAAAAGAGTTGGGCTTTTGAGGCAGCGAACAAAAGCTGGAAAGCATAAAGAGATTCAATGATAGTCCAAGAAGGCCATCACAAAGAGGATCCAGTAAAACAAAGACATAAAGAACTTGATCCATACAAAAAAAGCCATTAGTTACACATGCTCTGCATTCATGCATTTCATATCATGCATACATAGCCTTTACATAACAAGGACCAAACGGGAATCACATTCACAGCACAGTTACAGCAGTATAAGCTGAGATCTCAATGTCATCAGTTCTTACCAATCTATCACTGAATACACAGCTAATATGCGGAACCAACCCGCATCAGGAATTAAAAAATATAAAGTAGACAATATTGTCAAAAGCCTGGCAATTGATTCAATAATCGAGGCTACACCTGGAAGGATAAGATTGACGCCAGCTAGTAGTATCCAAGATAAGAGATAGCTATAGCCAAAGATAAGGCAGATGTCAAAAAAAAATATATAAAGTAGACAATATTGTCAAAAGCCTGGCAATTGATTCAATAATCGAGGCTGCACCTGGTAGGACAGGATTGATTCCAGCTTAGCAGCATCCAAGATAAGAGATAGCTGTGGTCAAAGATAAGGCAGACATCAAGAAATATTGATGTTGAAACTTTGTCAAAAGCGGACAAAAGATTCAATAATCAAGGACTCGATCGACGTCAGCTGGATGAAATATCAAAGATAAGAAATATCATTCACATCAAAATAAAGTAGGATCCACTTTTCCGGTTAAGCGGCGGATACGGTATTCCGTGACTCTCAAGTCAGTTCTCTCAGTTGCCCATAATAACTGATTCTTTCCTCTCTTCTTTCTTTTACTTCCCTCTAGAAAATGGATCCTACTCTTTCTGTCTTACGAAAATATTTTCCTTCTCTCCCAATGAACATTCTCAAAAAGATCTACCAAGTTCGCTGTGAACGATTAAGAGCTCTGATGCACAAAGGAATACCTGAAGATGTACGGTGGTTAATCGAAGCCAAGGTTCGTCTGGCAGGTGAAATCCCAGAGACATTTGCGTCTTACATGCCTGGTGTTGGCAAAAGTTCTTATGCCAGAAAAAGAAGAGCGAAAAGATTACAAGTCTGCCATAAATGTGGTAGGTGGACTTGTAAGACTAGGTGTCGTTCTTTAGGAATGATCTCCAATAATTGAGAAGATAAAATACGGTTCATCAAGAATGGCTTGAGTAAGGACTCATTGGATGATATCCAATTGACTCTTGAGACGCATTCTTGTGGATCTGTGCAACGTGAACTTCTGGGTTTATGGAGCATTTTTCATGAAGAACGAAACCGTTACAGTCCCGGGAATCTGATGTTAAACGACCCTGTTTGCCAGCTTGTAAGAAAACTGGATGGGAAGCAAATCCTCGACTCATAGAAGCCGTTAATCCCGTTACTGGACGTAAAACCAGTGGAAGATGTGAGCCACAGTCACAATCACTGTACATACAATTTATCATATTTAAAATTTTCCATTTTTCTTTTAATAATGTATTTGCTCCCGTAAGTGTAATCGACACGTTATCCATTTCATCGCTATAAATGCATGTTCTTCCAGTCGGTTATCTAAGTTTCCTTCAATAACTAATTCCTTTCCATCATCTCTCAAATTCTTCTCTCATCAATGGATTCTACTCTTTCTACCCTGCGAAAATATTTTCCTTCTCTTCCAATAAATGTTCTTAAAATGATTTACCAAGCTAGATGTGAAAGGATTAGAGTCTTTATGCACAAAGGCATTCCTGACAATGTGCGGTGCTTAATTGAAGCTAAGGTCCGCTCGGCTGGTGAAGTTTCAGACGCATTTGTGCCCCGTATGCCCGGCTTAGGTAAAAGCGCTTATGCCAAAAAGCGAAGAGCAAAGAGGCTAGGTGTCTGTCATAAATGTGGACGATGGAATTGCGATACTAAATGTCATTCTTTAGGGATGATCACCAGAAATCGTGAAGATAAAAGAAAATTCATCAAGAATGGCCTGCGTAAGGAATCTTTGGATGATATCCTGTTAACTTTTGAAACACATTCTTGTGAAATAGTGCAATGGGAAATTATGGATTTATGGTGGACTTTTCGTAAAGAACAGGATCGTTACAGTCTTGGAAATCTGACTTTTAATGACCCAGTTTGCCAGTTTGTGAGAAAACTGGATGGGATGCAAATCGCCAATTCATAGAAGGCATTGAAGCTGTTACTGGATGCAAAATCAGTGGAAGACGTGAACCAAAGTCACGATTACTGTACGTGCTAGCTGTCGCTTTTGAAATTTTCCTCCCCTTTTGGTAATAATGTATCCACTCCTGACGTGAACCAAAGTCACGATTACTGTACGTGCTAGCTGTCGCTTTTGAAATTTTCCTCCCTTTTTGGTAATAATGTATCCACTCCTGACATGAACCAAAGTCATGATTACTGTACGTGCTAGCTGTCGCTTTTGAAATTTTCCTCCCCTTTCGGCGATAATGTATCCACTCCTGACATGAGCCATAGTCACGATACTGTACATGCTAGCTGTCGCTTTTGAAAATTTCCTTCTCCTTTGGCAATAATGTACCCACTCCTGACACGGACTACTGTATATAGCTGCCACTTTTGAAATTTTCCTTCTCTTCCAACAATCACGTACCTACTCCTGACGTAAGCTACAGTAGTGACTACTGTACATGCTAGCAGCTATTTTGAAAATTTTCCTCCTCTTTTAACGATAGTGTACCCATACCTGACCAGAGTCATATTCGTGACTACTGTGAATAGCTGGCAATAATGTATCCATTCTTGAAAATAAAATTATTGCCTTCTCTCTTCATCTCTATAAATATATCCTCTTTTCTCACAAGAGTAAGGATAGGAATGGAGAAAACCTCAACTCGTAAATCCCGAAGTATTTGTGTATTTTCTGGGGCTTTTCCTGGAAAAGATGAAGAATATTTAAAGGCAGCCAACCATTTGGGTAGAGTATTAGCTAAGCGAAAAATACATTTAGTTTATGGAGGAGGTAGTGTCGGATTAATGGGAGGTGTAGCATCAGCAGCATCTTTAGGAGGAAGTCAAGTTTTGGGCATCATCCCTGGACCTTTGAAATTTGTTTCTGGGGGCACGATTGGAGAAGAATTAGTGGTTAAAAATTTGCAAGAGCGTGTGTTACAAATGCTTTTAAATGCTGATGCTTTCATCGCTCTACCCGGCGGTTTTGGTACATTAGGAGAAGTCTTTCAAATTGCTTCCATGGCCCAACTTAATTTGCATAAGAAACCCATTGGGCTTTTAAATGTTAACAATTTCTTTACAGGTCTGATAGCTTTTATGGATTATGCTATGCAGAAGAATTTCATATCAAGAGTGTCACGACGAATTATAATATCCGCAACAACTGCTGAAGAATTGCTAGATAAAATACAAGCTTTTGTTCCTGAACCAGATCCAGCAATGATTCAGATAGAATGGACACGACAGTCTTTCCCGACCAGTTCACTCCCATAATGGTCTTCTACTCACCCTGTTGAAGTATTGTGGAAGAAAGAAGCGATCTGATCCGTTTTTCTTATCCTTTAGTTTTATTATCAGCATTTTCTTTCGTATTTCAGTTTTTCTTTTCAGGGAATTTCGTTATCTTATAAGATAGTTTCGTCCATGCTGATATTAAAATCATGCGACAATGCCTTTAGGTTGGAATGGCTGAGTAAAGAGTAATTTTTATTACTCTTGAGACGCATCCTATTAGGTCTACTAGGCATAACATTTTGGGGTAGTTAAGCTTTAACCTTATTTGGATGACATATCTCACAAGGGAATCTATATTTACTGAAGAAAATATTAGATGAACCTTGAATATTGATTCCAAACATCCGTTTCCTTTACATAATTTGTCAGTATTATTGTCATCATCAAGATTCACTGGTTTTATCGAAGCCTAATTCTTTGCGCTCGCCTATTATGAAAATTCACACTTTCGAAGAAAATTATTCCAATTTCAATTGCTTTCATATAAATTTCGCTCGAGGTCCTAAGGAAAGCTCCTTAGCCTCAAAATCAATTTTCATCATCGGGGTTTTAAGGATGGAACCTTTGCCTCGAACTCAATCAATCATCGAGGTTTTAAGGATGGAACCTTTGCCTCGACATCAATTAATCAATCCGGGGTTTTAAGGATGGAACCTATGCCTCGAGATCAATCAATCAATCCGAGGTTTTAAGGATGGAACCTTTGCCTCGAGATCAATCAATCAATTCGAGGTTTTAAGGATGGAACCTTTACCTCGACATCAATCAATCAATCCGAGGTTTTAAGGATGGAACCTTTGCCTCGAAATCAATCAATCAATCCGAGGTTTTAAGGATGGAACCTTTGCCTCGAGATCAATCAATCAATTCAAGGTTTTAAGGATGGAACCTTTACCTCGACATCAATCAATCAATCCGAGGTTTTAAGGATGGAACCTTTGCCTCGAAATCAATCAATCAATCCGAGGTTTTAAGGATGGAACTTTTGCCTCGAGATCAATCAATCGATTCGAGGTTTTAAGGATGGAACCTTTACCTCGACATCAATCAATCAATCCGAGGTTTTAAGGATGGAACCTTTGTCTCGACATCAATCAATCAATTCGAGGCTTTAAGGATGGAACCTTTACCTCGACATCAATCAATCAATCTAAGGTTTTAAGGATGGAACCTTTGCCTCGAAATCAATCAATCAATTCAAGGTTTTAAGGATGGAACCTTTGCCTCGAAATCAATCAATCAATTCGAGGTTTTAAGGATGGAACCTTTGCTTCGAAATCAATCAATCAATCCGAGGTTTTAAGGATGGAACCTTTGCCTCAGAAACAATCAATTTTCCTTCAACGATAGGAGAGCTCCTATCGCCGGGGTTCTAAGGAGAGTTCCTTAACCTCAGGATTTAGGCGGCGAAAAGGTTTTCAATGCCTAGCTAAGCCGGACGAAATTTGGTAACGACTTTGCATACATCATGTCTCATGAAGCATGCAAAGGGGGGCAGCTGTTGACACCCAATTTCGTCCGACCATAAAAATTTTTAAAAGAAATTAAATAAAAAAAAATTATTATTTTTATTATTATTATTATTACTAAAAATTTTAATTAGTTTAAAATACATTTTTTTTTGTGAAGATTTGATTTAAAATGATATATGTGTGTATTTGAAAGAAAAAAGAAAACTCCAAAAAAATGGCAAAATTTAAAAGTTTGAGGTAAAAATGACAACATTAAGAAGTTTCGGGAAAAATTGACAAATTCTGAAAGTTCCAGGAGCATTTGGTAGTTTGTTACATAAAATTTTGGGCCTGCCGACGTTTTTGGCGCAAATTGACAGAAAACGACAAAATTGTCAAAATCAGAAGCTTCAGGAACTTATCCAGAGGCTGAGAGACGTAAAGGACTAAAATTGTCATTTTACCAATTTAAAAGATAAGTTTGAAATTTTTTATTAATTTATCCATCAACAGTTCAGCCAAACTTCCTCTATAAATAGCCCCCCAAATTTTGTGCTGAACACAGAGAAAAATAGAAAGAAAAGCTTAGAGCTCCGTTTTTAAAATAGAAAAAATTACAGCCTTAGTCCCTAGCTCTCCTTCCTTTCCTCAGAAAATCTCAAAACTTTTCACTTTGACGATTAAGCCATCTTCTTCCCCCCCGCGCCCTCTGTTTCCATTTCTCAGAATTCAGAATTTAAAATCAAGGGTACAACTCTCATTTAATCCTTCATCTTTTCAATTTCTTTCACTTTGGTCACTAACTTTGTATTTTATTCTTGCAGAATTAATTACTAACCCTTTTAATTTTTACTTGTTTGTTTATTATTTGTTTATTACTAACCCCTTTTTTTATTGTTGTTATTAACTTACTAACAACTAACTTTTAATGCTATTATTGTTACTAACCTTTTAATTTTTGCATTATTACTAACTTTTATAATTGTTGTTAACAATTAATTAACTTTTATTATTGTTGTTAATTAATTAATTTAATTAACTTGGCTAACTTTTATTATTGTTGTCAATTAATTAATTTAATTAACTTGGCTAGCTTTTTATTATTTTTGTTAATTAATTAATTTAATTAATTTGGCTAACTTTTTATTTATTGTTGTTAATTAATTTAATTAATTTGGCTAACTTTTTATTATTGTTGTTAATTAATTAATTTAATTAACTTGGCTAACTTTTTACTGTTGTTAATTAATTAATTTAATTAACTTGGCTAACTTTTTATTATTGTGGTTAATTAATTAATTTAATCAACTTGACTAACTTTTTATTATTGTTGTTTAACAATTAATTTAATTAACTTTGCTAACATTTATTATTATTTTTAAAGTGGATGGCCAAAAAGCCCCACTTTATTATTATTAATTTTTTTTCTTTATATAATTTTTTTATTTAATTCACCTTTACCCTTTACTAATTAATAAATAAATGAAAATTAAAAGAAGATTATTTTGTAATTAATTATTAAGGCTAATAAAAATTATTTTTAAAAAAGCCAATTATTTTTATTTTTATATACATGTTTTTAATTCTTTAAAGATAACAAAAAGTTAAAATTAATTTTAATAGTTATTTTTATCCAGTAAAAATAATAAAAAAATAAAAATAAAACCTGTTTAAAAAAAATACATGAAAATTAAGACTTTATATTTTACTGATTTATTTAAAATATAACTTTTAAATCCACTAAAATAATAAATATTTTTCATTAAACAAGAAAACAAAAAGAAAATTAAAACAAGATAAGAAAAAGATAAGAAAGATAAGAAAAAGATAATAAAGATAAGAAAGATAAGATAAGATAAGAAAGATAAGAAGGAAAAGAAAGAAAAGAAAGAAAAATATAGAAAATAAAAATTTTTAGATTATTAATGAATCTAAAAATTCTATAACAAAAAGAATTACGAATTAGTAATTAAACTAATAATTAATTCCATAAAAATAAGAATTAAATAATTAACTATAAATTAAATCAACTTACATATCCGGATGATCCGTCAGGATCTGCGGTTTAAAAAAAATATCACCCTTTTAATTAAATAAATTAAATAAAAAAAAAAGATAAAAATCCATATTTACAATATGGATTAAATTATTTAAAAGTTCACCAAATTCCGTGTCCAAATGACTCGGCAGAGTCCATGGTTCGGAATCAAAAATCTTCCGTGTCCAAATGACTCGGCAGAGTCCATGGTTCGGAAGTATAAAATTTCATACAAATTAATTAATTTAAAAATCCACATTTCGACTAATCCAGTTAAAATTTCTAATTTTGAAAATTAACTGAGAATTATTTAAAAGCAAAGCAAAACAAAATTAAAATCAACTAAGGTGCCAATTTTTGGGCGTTTTAACAAAGTTGTTTTAACGTAACCGTACTCCCGATCCCCGAACTCTCGCAGACCAATTTTAAGGTGACCAATCGACCTAAGAAAAAAACTGATTGGTGGCGACTCCCGAAAACCCGACGTTGCCACAGGTGGTCATCTTGATTTTCTGATGGACGTTTATTCAAGGGGAATGTGTTCTCATGAAATGTGACATCCCGAGAAGTAAAAAAAAAATTACTTTCAAGATCGTATAAACGGTAACTCTTTTACCCCAGAGGGTATCCAACAAAAACACAACAATGTGCACGACAATCAGACTTATTATCAGGGGTGAGATTTGTGGCATAGCATAAACAACCAAAAACCTGAAGGTTGGAATAAATTGGTGGAGTTTTGTGTAAAAGCTCATATGGAGATTTGTAGGAAAGTAGAGGTATGGGTTGACGATTGATAAGATAACATGTTGTTTGAATACTTTGCCCCCAAAAATCGTAATGGTAAATTAGCTTGAAATCGTAGGGCATGAGCCACATTTAAAAGATGACAATGTTTATGCTCAATTACCCCATTTTGTTGAAGGGTATGGGCACATGTGTGTTAGAAAATGGTGCCACGTTCTTCAAGAAAAGAATGCAATGATGTGAATTTACCCCTATTATCGGCACATAAAATCTTAATGTCTTGATGAAATTGAGTTTTAACCCAAGACAAAAAAGATTTTAATAAACATTAAGTGTTGGATTTAAAACTCATAAGATGTACCCAAGTGAAGCTAGTAAAATCATCAACAATGGTTAGAAAATAATGGGCCCCGAAATGTGTGTGAATTTTGTGTAGACCCCAAATATCACAATGAATCAAATCAAATGGTGCAACTGTTTTTATCGAACTTGAAGTAAAAGATAAATGAATTTGTTTTGCTAAAGGACAAATCTCACAAACATGTTTAGAATAAAAAACACTTTTTGGAAATGATTTGGATAAGTTTTGAAGAGGAGCTGCAGATGGATGTCCAAGGCGTCAGTGCCGAAAGTTGAAAGTGCGGGTTATGTGATTAACAAGACAAGGATTTTGGCTTGGTGTGAGATAGTAGAGAACATTAAAATGCTTGCCCAGGCCAATCGTCCTCCTCGTATCCACATCTTGCACAACACAAAAGTTTGGATAAAATATCACTACGCATCTCAAAGCTTGTGTTAATTTACTCACAGATATCAAGTTCACACGAAATTCAGTCACATGAAGAACTCCATCAAGAGACAATTCTGACAATAATTAAATAGATCCAAAATTTTCAATGGTAGCTTGTTTGCCATTTGGTAGTCCAACAAAATCATGAGGTGCCTTACTTTTATTGTAAGTAGGTGACAAGTGTGATACGTGATCTGTTGCCCCATTATCCAGAATCCAATATAATTTGGAATGTGCACAATGTTCTATATTATTGTAACTAGGTGTGAAAATACCTATTGCATTTACGAATGGTTGATCGTTACCATTTTTACTACAAAGTAGAGCCAAGATTTGCTTGTATTCCTCTGCTGTAAAAATGGGGCTCTCGTTCACTGATTCTCTTTTTATCTCAACATTGTGAGCTACTGCCTTTTTATTTCTGGGTTTCACATTCTTCCCATGCCATTTGTGGTCAACTGGAAATCCTTTCAAATAATAGCATCGATCCACCAAGTGTCTTCCTTGATCGCAGTAAGTACATTGCAAGCCCTTACGATAAGAAGAAGAGGCTGCCGTCTATTGCACTGGTGCGCTCACCTGTTGTACTAATGTGCAAGCTAACTGTATAGCATGGGATGCCAGCAGAATCTCTCGACAAGTGGCAACCTCTATCTGCCTCTCTTGTTGGAGGATCAGGCCATGGACCTTTCGTGTATTTGGAAGGGGGCTCATCATCAAGATCGATCCACGAACCTGCGAATAAGATTCATTTAGCCCTATTAAAAATTGCATCACCTTCTTCTTTTCTTCTCTATAAGCAATCTTATTCAACATTCACTGGAACACATGATGGGTTCCTGATAAGATCCCAATTCATCCCAAAGCCCCTTGAGTTTGGTGTAGTAAACAGAGACACAAAGGGATCCTTGGCGACATTTCACAATTTCCTATCGAATTTGGTAGATTTTCAATTCATTCCCTTGAGAAAATTTGTCATGGAGGTCATTCCAAACTGCTGCCGCTATATCAGAGAAGATTACACTGTGAGCTATGTTGGGCTGGATGGAATGAAGAATCCATGTTATCACTAGATCATTGCAGCGTTGCCATAACAGGAATCTTGCATCGGTTGCTGGTGGCGCCTTCACAGATCCGTCGATTAAACCAAGCTTGTTTTTGGTACTGAGGCTAAGACGCATAGAGCGACTCCATTCGCCGTAGTTGCATTCGTCTAGTAACGTGTTAACTAGGGTGATTCCTGGTGTGTCTAAATGGTGTAAGACTAAAGGATCAAGTAGTGAAGTTTCCTTCCCCTCCGTGCCTTAAATTGGTTCAACCACATTAGTTGGTGGGGGTTTGTTTTGGGTGGCGAAAGGTGTTAAACTAAAGGCCCCATAATTGGTGCTCTGATACCATAAACAAATTGATATAGGAAAGTATATATGTATTGCTTGTTCATTGTCTGTACAGATTTGCCATTATATAGCAGTAAGCAGAGAACTATTCTAGAAATACAATTATGTACAAAATCATAATCCTACAATTTCTCTATTCTGATTGCTGATTAAGTGCTTGATCCTCGATTTTCTCCATCATGTGTTTGAATTCCAATAACAAATGAATGTTGATTGCCTTGGTTGATTTTCTTTCCTTTAACAACATTGCTTCCATGTATAATCTCAAGCTGTTACCTGCAACCTTCTAGATTTGTGTGGAAAGATGCTCTTCTTGATAATAAAAGCATCAACTCTAGACTGATGCACCCACAAGCCTATTGATTTTCAGACCTAAACCTGAACCAACTTGACATACTTTTATAGCTGGTAAGTTGCTAACAAAACTAGCTTCTTTAGTTCTTGCTTGCGATTTTTTGTTGGTTCCTGTTTTAAGATCTGAGATGTACTATTGATGATATTGATCACGTGGCTACTGAAGCCCAGTAGAGGGTGGGGTATCAATGTCAACATGTGGCAGTATTTTAGAATTATGGATAAGTCAGGAATTAGGAGGATTCATTTGAGGAAACATAGTCTTCATATTTATAGAGTTCAACACTCCATCTTGATTCAAGCACACCTGAGAGTTATAAATTCTTGGTTCTTGTTTGGCAATAGCTTTTTAGTTATTGATGCCAGCAGATGTTTCCATCTATGTCATTTGGATCTGGAAGATGGTTTCGTTGAAATTTGAAATAACAAAAAAGAGGGGCAAAAGGAAGGATAAAAATGGAGATATATAGGGTACATGAAAGGAGAAAAAAAACAAAGAAAAAAAAACCATTTGTCTAACATTTTTTATTCTTCATTGAGAAATTTGCATCAAGATTAACTTAAGTTTCTTGTTTTGAAGTTCTCCTTGTTCCTAAAAAACAAAAGCTATTGATTGTGTTAACGATTTGCATTAAGTACGTAGCCTAACACTTTATCTTATGTTGTAACAATGACACTATCTTTTGCTGCAGAAATCCACCTGAGGGACTTGTATAACAATACAATAATGCCATGGTTCAGGACCAAGTTTCAGAATGCAAGCAAGTTAGAACAAGCCTCTAACCATAATCGAGAGTGCTAAAGTGGCTTTTCTAGTTCTATTCGTAGATTAGACTGCAGAATCTGTCATACCTAGTATTTAATGTGTTTTTTGTGTGATTATGTGTATAAAGTGCAGTTGGAAAGTCTAGAGACCCTATAAATGTATGACTGTTTCGTAAGTACTCCTATAATGAACATATAGTTTAGACCTTTGAAATAGTAATGCTATGCATGGTTTGCTTTTAAACATACGATCTTGTACTTCTCAAACTAGCTTGGTTTTATATGAATGCTTTAAATTGTTGTGTTATTCTTACATATTGAATATTCCAGCAAAATTCCATCGAAATTTGGTTTTCTACAGAGATTGTATTTTGAATTTGCCATCATAGCAATCCATGCTACGTCTCTCCAATCTCAAATCTATATTCATCAGGGATTTGCCCAAAGGTGAAGCAAATATACTTCGAGAGAAGCACCCAGTGGTCCAACATTTCCCACATTCCAAAAATCCGCATTTTCTAATTGCTCATTCCTGGAAGTCTTAGATCACGGGAACCGATCGTCAGTGTTTTTAAACCCGGACCGTTCACCAAATCGGGAGAGCTTGAGGTTCATGGTTCAACAGGTTTAATCGGTTAAACCGTTAGGCCAAAGCTATTTCCACAATTTTGTTTCATGACTTATCAGTGTCCTTATTGTAACTTGAAAAGAATTATGGTTTATAAAAAAACTTTTGTCATATTACAAGGACTAATATTGTAACTTATCCAATGCAAATATTTAACCTAAAGACACAGCAAACTTTCTTCTCTCTCATTCCTTCTCTCTCTGGCGGCACAATCTCTTCTGTTTCCCCCCACCCCCCTCCGCCCATTTCATCCACTTCTTCTCATTTGCCTGAAATTTCTTCCCTTCCCTTTGCTTTTTCTCTAATCTTTCTCCTAATCTTATTATTCTCAGATAACTACTGCATCTCTTGATTTTAGAGGTTATTTTTGCAAGCACAAACAATGTAAGCACGTGCCATGCTATGCCAGAAATAAGAGGAATATTGAAGGAAGGGGTATGCTGGGATTTTTTGGTTGCGCTCAATCTCTTCTTCACACGATTGCTTCTACCTCAATTTTTTTTTCTAGCTTTTCTTTGATTTTTCTAGTCTGAAACGGTTTGTTGGTTTACGGTTTTCTCCGATTTTACCGGTTCTAGCCGGTTTTTGACCAGTTTTGACCTTGATGCGTTTGGACCGAATTCCAGACCGTTGAGGATGTCGGTTCACGGTTAAACCGGCTGAACCGTCCAGTCTGGTCCAGTTTTAAAAAATTGCTGATCGTCTGTTTATGCACTTTGACTCCAAGCTCTGCCCTTATTTAACCTCATTAATTTATATGCTTTACTCGAAATCTCATTAATTGTTGCCTTTGATGTGTATAAGTGTTTAGTTGACAAGTTTTCAATTTATTTTCCGAGGTGCTACCCTCCTTTAGCTACTCAAACTCAAACCTTGATAATTCAATAAAAGAAATTAGCAAAATTCAGAGGGTTGTCCTCTTTTGTTTTGGTATTGCCAACATGCTGGCTGAAGTTGACCAGGTGTTTTGAAGGGCATAAGAGTATGTTAATGCTTCAACTGATGATTGGGACTTGTTGGATCAGAAATTAGAGAAAAATTAGGTTTTATGGTGGTATAAGGCATAAAACTAAGACTTGCCTGCTAAAATGTGAAGGAAATCTGTCCAAAATTTGCAGATTTGGAACTTTAAGGAAAAGGGGTCTCCAATCAACTTCAAATGGATTAAAATTTTACAGGGGCCTAATATTTTATAGAACAAACTTGTTGCAGGTGGAAAAATTGGATTTGGACTTATTATTGAAAATTTTGACATATCTGAAGTTATCAACAGTTAGTAAATAAACTGCGTATGGGCTTGTTGTCGCAGTTTAGCTTACTTTTGTGCAAAAGGTATATAAAGTCTTAGCAGCCTAAAATGTTTGTTGAATTTACTGATTTTGCTACTGCATTTTGTTGTAAAATACAGTCCCACTGATGTCTAAATTAGAGTGACCTAGTATAAAATTGGCCCAAAAAGTATGAAAGTTGAACAGAAGCCAATATGAGTGTATTGAAACTTGTGGGAACTGGTGCCTCTATGTTTTCCCTCATAAATAATATGCAAAGTTGAATTACTCAGTAATATGCAAAGCTAATGTATCACTAGTGTTATGTTGTTTTGTAAGTCACTAAATAATCTAAATTTCATATATATAGTTGGTAATCAATGAATGAATTGTCATCGGGTGTAAGTGTGTAACAAGTTCTCTTTTTTTGTTAGAATAATGGATATGTAATCACACTCTGTAAAATAAGAGGTGATTGCTTCTTTGGACTCCTGAAGTGCCAGAGATCCCGAAAACACATTGGTAATCATAATTGAATTTTATTCTTCCAAATTCAGTTTTTACAACCACTACATGAGCTTATAACTCAGTGTGCTGGCCACTTTAATTTTAGAATCAATATCAAGAAGGCTCCCGACACGATCTCGAATAGGTACGAGGCCATCAAAGACACCCCGAGACCTTTTTTGCCCACTAGGTAAAATTTCAGCCAAGATATAAAAAATGTGAACCTTCCAAGTACCATTTAGGAAATTTCCAAATTTTAGCATTTTTTTTCTAATTTTCTACCTTACTAATATTTTGTAAGAGCGTTTTAGAAAATTGCCTCGATTCGCCATGTTATTCTATATTAGGTAAGGGGGAAAAGCGGGTTTGTTCTCATGGGTCCTCTTAGGCCCAAATTAAGCATTAACCTGAATAATAATTTTTAAGTAAACAATTAGGCCAAACAAAATCTTTAAATGCGTGGGCAACCTGGGTAAGGTAATTAATTAGTTTTTCTAGAATTTTATTTTATTTTATTTTATTTTAGTTCTCTTTCATTGAAATGTAATTTTGGTTGGTTGGTTGCATGGTTGTAATGATGTGATATATGATGTATGTTTAGCACTAGTATCATATTAAGACCATTTGCAACAAAAATTAAGTTAGAAGTATGTTAGTAACGCTTGAATAAATTCGCTAGTGCTATGTTTAGAGTCGGTAAGACAAACACCTCTAGTGCCATGTTTCGGGCCGACAAGCTCACTAGCAGCATGTTGAGGTCAGAAAGCAACCGTCAGTAGCATGCTAGGGCCGTAATAAACTCCTATAAACCGATAAATAAAGGATTAGGCATGCAAAAGCTAAATGACAAACTTAGAAAGATTTCACGAAAGAGGAGATGGACATTTTTCATAAATACACTTAAAAAAATCATTGATTGTCATGTCATCATGTAACACCAAGCTAAGATAACAAGATGAAAAAAATATGATGCATTAGAATCATGGCACTCCACTCAAAAGAGTTAAAATAAAATGAGATACGGTTATGCATCAATTAGCTGTTGCATATGATTGGTATTTGTCATAATTAGCTGTTGCATATGATTGGTATTTGTCATACACATGACTGCATTAAATAAAAGATTTGAGGAGTAAGATAAAACACGAGACATGTAAAGTTGGCAATAGACCATATTTGCATGACCTGACGAGCCATAAATTTAGAAGAGAGGTTCAAAATGGACAATTCAAACCCAAGAGACATGTTAGGGTGGCGACGGACCATCCTTAGTCATGACCTAATATTGATGTGGAGTATAGAAATATGATTTTTGTGTTGGCGGGGGCATGCTTATGGTTGGTGTCATAAGAGGCTCTACCTCGGTGTAGGTATTTAAAGAAACTCTAACTTAGTGGCATCCCTAGTGATACTGCCTAAGAGTTATCTTGAGAGTGAATAATGTACACACTCACCACCCTAGGTTAATCTGACAGCATTCAAGTATTAAATTAAATGATTATTCAATAAGATATTATTTAATCGGTAAAAAGAATTATCCATATGCAAATTAGTCCAAGCATGCTAGTAGGACTTTAATATTGTTTTTATGATGTTACATGAAATTGTTCTTTAATTAATTTGCTATAACTCAAAGTTTATTATTCATTTATTGTTTGTTGAAGGAATATTAGGACCTACGTGATGGGCTTGATACTTTCCCCTTACTGAGCAAGTGGTGCTCACCCTTCCTTTCAATATGTTTTCTTATGTGAGTACTATAAGGAAACAGATTACACTGAACCATTTTATAAGGTTTAGGATGAGAGCGGATTAAGTGAGGGTACGCTGTAACTCCTCAAAAAAGAAATTAGCTAGGACTACATTTCTATTTTGTGTTATTTCATTTTTAAAAGAAACATATGGTTTGTTTAAATTGACACATTATTCGCATGTTAGTTTTCCTGGGATTGTCACTTAATTAATCTGATTTTGTTTAATACTCTTATTTTTTTGGAAAATAGATTAAAAGAAAATTTTTACTTATATTTCTTAAATCATTTTTAATTTAATTGCTTAATAACTCTAAAAAATTAAAATATTTTTTAAAATTGAGATTTCTAAAATTAAGGGTGTTGCACCAGTGATATTAACCCTTTATTTAATTTGAAACAAACATAGATACTAATATTTACAAGTAGAAAAAGAAAATTATTTATGTAAAGAAAAATAATGTAGCAGATAATACTGAGCTAAATTATTCATAGTGCTTTCTTTACGGTATAGTATTTTTGGGAATCCAATCACGTGTTTCTTTGTTTGTCTTTTTGTTATTGGGATTGGCCCGAATTATTTAATGTACAGGACAATAATTGAACACTAATGTACAGAACAATAATTGAACACAGAGGAAAGAAGGAAGATGGAAGAGAAATTTCGGAATAAATTACTGTTCAATTTTTCCAATAAGTATCTTCTGAATGAAGAAATAAGTTTTAAAAGAGTTTTTCTTCTAATATGGGATCCAGTCAACTTATGGTTACTGGATACAGAAATATTACACTAAAAGAATTTTGGAATAGGAGACAACCCCGTCAAAATAAAAGCATGAAGAAAGAAGCGAATGCAGAAGAAGGGATGGTGTCCTCTCACATGCGCAGAAGAAGGGCTGGTGAGACGGGTTCCATATGTAAATGACGAGAAAGGGTCACTCGTTTCTCTTTTTGTTTGCCGAGGAATTGACACTTTTTATTCTAAAATATATTTTATTTTTTATTTGGGTCCTATAATTTTTTCTATTTTTTAAAATCAATCCGAAAATTTCTTAGGATGTTACTAATTAATTAGTCCTAAATTTATTGAAAAATTTACTAAATAGAAACATGATTTACAAAGAAGAAAAATAATAATTTAAATTATTGTTAACAATCCAGAAATCATTGCTGATTTTGAGTTTACTAGAACAAATTTACAGTTTAAATTAATCCTAAATGTTGACGTGAAAAATTGAATAGTTTAGTTTTACGACTAACTGTATATATACTTGTAAAGTCTTATGACTTATTTAAAAGTAAACATTCTTAGGTCTAATTCTTCATATAGTTACAAAGTTTTAGGATTATTTAGAAAAAGTGAAAAGATTTAGGACTGAATCAGAAAAGTATATAAGTTTTAAGAACAAAAATATCATTTTATTTTGATTACCAAATACAAAAAATCTTTTTCCCTTCTTTTTAAATTGCTTGTTTTCGCTTTGTTTTTTTCCCATAAAAACAAGAAGCATCTTTTTTTTTTTTTTATAGTTGGAATTGAAAGAATAACATGAATAAGTGTTCAAAATTATATACTATATATGAGAGAAATATTACATAACAAAAATTAATTGTGAACGCATTGTAATTTATTTTCATGACCAGTCATAGTAATGCTGTTTTTTTTTTTTTGGTAAATCATAGTAATGCTGTTGATTTCTCGTACACATTTTTTTCAAAAAAAAAAAAAAACCATGTCAGTTTTTATGGCCCCAACTGCGCGTAGAGGGTGAGGGCAAGGATTTCTAATTTGCTTAACCATCAATGCTCCTATGACTTGTTCAACGCTCCCCCCAGCCTTCATTCCATTCTCTTTTCACATTAAGTTAGATTAATTTAAAAAAGTTTATTTTAGTTCTATAATTTACTAATAGGTCCTGATCAACCTAATCCCATCATTTCTTTTGCTTTTGGTTGTCTTAATAAAAGAAAGGTTGTAAATGACTAAAAATAGTGGCACTTGCTAAGTCTAGTACTTTGTGGGCTACCTGACTTTGGATAATGATAATAGAAATGCTACTAAAATCTGCAAAAAGAGTCTTTATATCATTCACTAACATTTGACACTCTACTGCAAGGCAATCTTTAGTTCGGATGGTAGAATGCTTGATTAAAATTTCTCAAAATGGTAATCTTCCCATCAATTGAAAGCAAGCAAAAGAAAGAGCATCATAAATGGCTAGCAACTCAAGGTGCCTCAAGCTTCCACCAGACAATTTACATACCTAAGCCGAATCACTCTTGTTGCTAGCAGGCTTCCAAGCTCTATCAGTTAGAAAAATCATAGGCTTGCCTATACTTTCTCTAGAACTTCATGTGCAACTAAAGGGTAGTTTGGCAACGTTTAATTGAATTAATGAGATGAAATTATTATATGGGTCAATGATGGGTCAAAGTAGAAATATGAGAAGGGTCATGCTTTTTGAGTTATTTATAGAATTTTGCCACAGGGTAGGACTAACAAAACACAATCGAATCTGGTTTGGTATTGACATCCCTACTTCGCTGGTGAGCTCTGGCTTTAGACACGGCTCATTCAATCTGGTTTTCTGTCCCCTCTAGCTGCAACTGGCTCATCCTCCGTATGAGACCGTCGCCTCATTCCCTTCTCGTTAGCCATCCTCTCGTTGGTTCCGATACTACCTGCTAGATGTGACCCTCCATACTCCCAAAGAATCGCATCTTCTGCTGTTGGGCCAAATCCCACAGTTTTTTGCGCTTAATCCATCTCTCACCGCCGAATCCGACCCTACCTACTCCCGGAAACTTGTATCTTCTGCTGTGGGGCCAAATCCCGCCATCTTTTGTACGTAATCCATTTCTCGTCGCCGCTATCTGTTTGTCCGTCGAGGTAATGCACAGATGCCTTGTGTTGTCCCAGTATTCATTAGTGAACCCAGCGCCGAATCAATGGATCTGAAGCACAAGTCGGCTAGTGGGTCTCCACCTGCAACGGATTAGGGCCAAAATTATGGCATTTTGCTGTGATTTCAAATGCTGTAACTAGGGCCAAAATCAGAAACTTTTCATAAAAAACTCCACTGACCCGTGAACAACCCGTCCCGATCCCGACATTAATTGATGCTCATTAATTTGATTTAAATCAGAACGAACTGGCCCTAAGTTACAATTTTTTCTAATGAATTTAGGTTGCCTATGAGTAGTCTCTATAATGACCATTAAATTACCCTTGTTGAAAATAATAGTTGTCGGATTTGAGGGTTGTCACCTGAAAATAGTTTCATTCCTAGCAATGTAAATACTTCAAAGGGTAAACACAATATGAATGATGTTTGAATAAGAGCAAGGTTGTGAAAAGGCACATAAAGAAAACAACCATTGATTAAATGAGGTAGCATGGACAATGGGAAGCCTTACTTGCATATGCTGCCAAATAAATTAAGAGCTAACACTATGGATGAATAAGTGTAGCGACTCAAGTTTAGAATCGGTCAACAGAGCACCTGCCCACACCACATGGATTATCATTTGCGAAAGGATAAGTGTTAGGTGTTAAAATAGACTCTCAGTATAAGGAAGTTCTCTCGTCCCATATTGATAAATGTTAATTTTGTGGTCAAATATGTTGACTTTTTGTCAACTTTTACCATCATTTTCTACATCATCACTCAACATTTTTGGCCGATTCTTGCTTTGATCCTTCATTTTGTAGGTTAGAGAAGCGGACTGTAGCATTAGATTGGCACTGGGACGAGCGGAACAAAAAACGGGCATGTGAAAGTCAAAGCGGATTTATAACTCTAAGGCCTAGGTCCCAGGGGTGAGGCTTAAGCGCCACATTTCAAAAGGTGGCTGCCTGAAAAATGCATTCTGGAGGCCTAGGCGCCAAAACACCCCCACCTGAGGCCTAGGCACCAGGCACCTCCAAGCTTGGAGGCCTAGGTGTCAGAAGGCCCTCTCTTAGAGGCCTAGGCACCCCTGTACTTGGGAAAGTCGTCCCCTACCTCAATTTTAAACCCAAGCTTGCTATTGGTCAAGGATTTCTATCCAAATGGGTTAGTGGGATGAAAAGGACATCTCCAAACGAAGAAAAACCTAGAACTTAGCAACATAACTCATTATCATCTTCATCTTCACATCTTAGACTTAGGTTTTCAACACCATTTTTCTTGCATTTTCTTCATCTTCCTTGGAAGCACTTGTGGATTCTTGCTTGGAGAAGGCTTGGATGACTTGAAGACTTGTAGGAGCCTTGAGGAATCAAGCATCTAGAATCCCTTGGGTTCCTTCTTTCCTTCATTTTTCTTGTATTTAGACATGGATGCTCTTTTATGTATTTTCATGGTTATGTTTTATTTAATTATGGAGTAGTCTTTCTTAGCACTTTCTATAGAGGTAGCTACTTGGATTGATTATGTTGGATGAATTTATGGTTATGTGATGTTAGTTTTCTACTAAATGTATTTTTATTCTTCTCTTGAGCATAATGTTGTGTTAGCTAGTTGATGACCATAATTAGTTGCACTATAAATTGCCTTTAAACTCTTGGAAAAGATTAGAAGCTATTGTACATAGGAGAAGAATTTAATAGCTATGGGCCTGTTGGGAAATTAGTCTAAGTTATTAGGTAAAGGTAAATTAAGCTCTAATGCCTTTTTCTAAGCTTGTAGTCGGATGAAAATTCTTATTAAGTTTAGATTAGAGAGATTAATTCTTTCACTTGGAAAAGTAAGAATTTAATTGAGTAACTTTACCAACATACATTGGAGATTAACTCGCTCAGCTAAGTTTACCAACTAACCAAAACAATTAGTGAACCCATAGGAAGTGCCCTTTCATAATTTAATAAAATCACAAATTTATATTGCATTCTTGCATTATAGGGTAATAGAGTTTCAATTAGTTAGTCTTAGTCACTTGTTGATTTGCCTACATTATCATTCAACATTAGCTTAAAGTAGTGATACTTAACAAGTAAATCGATCAATCCTAGTGAAAACGATACTCATTCACCCTATCTACATGTAACCCGTGCACTTACGAATAATGGTTTCAAAATTTCACTACACATACTGGTAGGCACAACCACATACTTTAAACCATTCTTATGCTATGATACTATCTCTGTAACAAAGACCCAATCAATGAAATACCTGCCCATATCACATGGGCTATTCTTTAGAAAAGGATAAACGCTAAATACTTATGTTCTAGAACTTAAGCCTATATATTCGCATAAGGCTTCCCACATTTCACTTATATAGGATATAGGGGTGTTACAAACTCCCTCTCTTATGTACCCATTGTCATTGTTGGAGTCAATTGGATTACTTGGTTCCCCAAACTAGTAACCTTTCTAATCAGACTACTTAGCCCTTGGCCAAGTAGTGTCTCAATTCTAGGATCAGTCCCAGTAGATGATGCATGTGCACACACACTATGCCATACCATCGTGATCCTAGGTTGACTCTGATACTATCTGTAACGACCCAAGTCCAAAACTGGTCAACGGAACACTTGCCCATACCACATAGGCTATCCTTTGCAAAATGATAAGTGCTGGGTGTTGAAATGGGCTCTCAGTATAAGGAAGTTCTCTCGTCCTATACTGGCAGACGTAACCACATACTTTAAACCATCCTTATACTCTGATACCATATGTAATGACCCAAGTCCAGAATCAATAAACGAAACACCTGCCTATATCACATGGGCTATCATTTATAAAAATGATAAATGCTAGGTGCTTATGCTCTAGAACTTAAGCCTATACATTCACATAAGGCTTCCCACATTTCACCTATGTGGGATATGAAAGTGTTACTATAAGTGCAATAATATTTCTTCCTCTTGATTGTAATGAACACAAACGGAGTCAATTATTCCTCTTTTTTTTTTTTGCAAGGTTGACTATTATAAGGAGAGCATTCTGAGCACATTTCCAAATAAAGATGTAAAAGTGAAAAGAAGAATAAATTTTTTCCTTTTCTTAATTTCCATGCAAAATCAATTGTTTATAGAAGCAGTAATAATTAGGAAAAATTACAATTTGCCACCTAAGATTTAAGTGAAATTACACTTTGCCCCCTTTCTGTTTCAAAAATATACTCTTTGCCCATATCTGTTTAATACAACCCGAGAATAATTTCTAAAATCTTAATTTAAATGTTATGGTATCAATCTTCCAATAATTTTAATTTGTATGGTATTTGTTTTACAGTTAATAGATATTTTAAATTATTATTTTTTTATTTTTTTATTTCTTTTAGTTTTTAAAATAGTATTTTTTAAATGTTAATTAATTGCAAAAAAAGTACCATATAGATTGAAATTATTTGAAAATGACCACTGTAGTCTAAATTAAGATTTCAGAAGTTGTTGTAGGACTATATTAAAAAGGTGGACGGCAAAGTGTATATTTCTTAAAAAAAAGAGGTAAAATTTAATTTTACCTAAATCTCATGAGGTAGATTGTAATTTACCCTAATAATTAAACACAAGGGCAGAGATAGGGGGCTAAGGGGCGTCTCCCTCCCCAAAATATTTTTCATACTTATAATTTTATATAATGTATAACGTACATACAAAGGTGTTAAATACCTTTACTGTTAGGTATACCGAATACCGTTACTATTTTCACAAAAAAAAAATAAATATTAGAATTTTTTTAAGATGACATATTTTGTTAAATAATTTATTTTTATACATTTTATATGTATTCTAATTTTTCTCACCATAATTTGTCAAATATAAATAAAATATATATAATAGATGATATTTTTTAATATAAAAAATATTAAAAATGTTATATATAGAGCAAAATAAATAATAATAATAAAAATAATTTATTGATATAAGAGAAAAAAAATAATACTTTAGTAATAAAAATATATTTTCTAATATCATATTGAGTTTCTAGGTTGCTCAAAGTATGATGCTTCTTTCTTAACTTATTCTGCAAAAGCAACATATTCATCCCAGGTAATAGAATTTTGGTTTTAAGTCAAGAAATTTTGCAAATGCAAGTAATATTCAAATGGAGTAGTATGCACCAGAATTTTAATTGGGGATATTATTTAACACCATGTTATGGCTGAAAAAGACGACAATTATTGCCAAATAGATTATTGAAAAAGATTGGGGCCGGTTGCTACCATCCATTACATTTTTATATTAACTAAGAAAAGTAAAAAAAATAAAAGTAAATATTTATTTTATGATATGTGTATTATGTATATTTTAATGTTTTATATATTTATGATATTTTGATATATAAAAAATGCCGCAAAAAATAAAATATTATAGTACATATCACACGATATTTATGGTATATTGTGATTTTTTGACAAAATATATATAAAAAGTGAGTAGTCTACAAAATATCCTTAAATCTCATATAATAAAATGATAAAAATGTAAAAATATTTATACCACATACTTATGGTAAACGATACGCACAAGGGCGGAAGAGGGAGGGGCTGCCAAATCTGGCTTACTTTTAAAGCTTTCATTCAAGACAGTGGAGATAGTGGATAAGACGGATCAGAGGAGCAGCGGCCGGCGGTGGACGGCAATGAAGCCCGTGTGGTAGGTAGCTGAGTTGGTGGGGAGGAGCTACCGTGTGCACCTGACAGCTCAATATCGATGGCATAAACCGTAAATAAAGCAAATTTGAGTGGGGAAAATGAGACCACACAGTGGATCCCATGCTCATCACATGTTTACGGCTGCCCAGCACGCGTTGACGCTTTTGCCGAACCAGGAATGGATGGTGGGAGCAGGTGCCAAATCACGTGGGCCGCTACCAGCAGATGGAGGAGGCCGGAAAGTGCTCGTCGGGCATTGTGAAGTCGCCCCCACCAGGCAGGCGCACATGGGTCATAATTGGACGGTTCGGCTGCAAAGCTACTGTGTGATTTCAAATTTTCCTCCTGCCCCGAATTGCCTTTATTCTTTTATAGAAAGAAAACTACGAGAAGAAAAACAAAAAAATCCAACCTTTTCATCTGGAACCAAACATGCACTTAAGAAGCAAAAGGGCCGAGCTTTAAAATTAGAATTCAATAATTTGGAACTTCTGGGGATCAACAAAAGAAAAAATGAATAAGGCTTAAATGCACCATTAGTCCTCCAACTTTATCAACTTGGATGAGTTGGTTTCTTAACTTTGACTCAGCATGACTTAGCCCTCAAATTTTACAAAATCATGTGACTTAGTCCTCAAACTTTATAAAATGTTATGACTTAGTTCTTCAGTTGTAAGATAAACTATAACATTGAGTCCTAAGTTTCAATCTTTTCACAAAATGACACTTCCATTTAGAAAATTTAATTATCATCAAACTCGTGGTTAATAAAATTTACTAAATTGCTAAATACATTGTTAACTAATTAAGTTACTTAAAAATGATAATTATATATATATATAGAATAATTCAAAAATCTTCTAATTATCTAATAATTTATATATTGCTTTTTTGAGAAACTACTTTGATTTATTCGTTGCAAGCAACAAAAATGAGCGAGTTGAAAAATTTACTAACCTTGTGGATTTAAATAATTATGAAGTTAGCCATTAAATTTTACTAGCCTCGTGGATTTAAATAATTAAATTATTTACAAATCAAAAAATTATCTAGTAGTTATTTTTCATGTAAAAAAAGTTGAAACCAGGTGAGCTAGTTTTAGAGATTCAGTATTAATTTGATATTAGTAATTATTAGATTTCTTTCTTATTAATTATAACAAAATAAATAATTTTAAAATTTTGTTTGAAAACTAAATATAATTAGAAAAAAAAACTCCTAAAAAAATAATCTCTAAATTCATAACTCCCTAATATTAGCATGTTTTATATGAAAAAAGTGAGATAAATATTTAGAAAAAATAAATGATCAACGTAAAACTAGAGTGCATAAAAGATAGTATTGATGGTAAATTTGAGATGAAAAAAAGTTTGATGGCAAACTTGCTCTATGACCAATACTTCAGTGATCAATTTGTACCTTTTCTCTTAAATATAAGGCATTCTATTAAGACGAAATGACATTTATGTGCACAATAGTGACAGTTTCATCATCAATATGATGTTTTCATATTCAAGAACAACTATATTATTTGTTCAATTTGAATCTTATAAATAACATTTATGTGCACAGTAATAACATTATCTACTATTAATATGACATCTTCATTCAATAATTGTGACATTTATTTTCTTATTGGTATCTCTAAGTCCTATATTCAAAAGTTCCCTTATTACTCTACATGCTTCATTCCTTTTCTCATTATTATTTTTTCAATATATTAGACATCCATTTTCTTTTTTATTTCATATTTCCATCATTTTTAGCTAGAACTAAATGATATTGTATATTTGTCCCTCCTATATGTGCTAGTGATTCTAATTCTCACACCTTGATCACCTTTGAATTCCGTTTACCTTGGGTTGATATATAATCTAAGATTTAAATTACAATTACAATGTGTTTGTATTATGAACTATATGTATTGCCTACTCCAACTAAAATTGTCCTATTAGAGGCTTATACATGTTAGTCACACATTCGAGTACATTACATTCATTTAGATTCTACCCACTAGGAAAAACTAATTCTTTCATTAATTTGTTATTCTATTGTTCTCATGTGTTACTCTTTTCATTTATACATTATTATAAAATAATTTATACTTATGTTGTACTTCCTTACAAATTAATAATATTTTTTGGTCATTTTTTAATCTCATTTTTTGATATGTGCTTTGCTTTTTAATTCTTTACCCTTTAAACTTTTTATCTATGTTTTTTAGCATTCAAAATATTCAGATATACAACAATATAACCAAGTAATGTGTCACTTTGTTTTCTTATATTTTTATGTGTGTTTTCCCTTTTTTCAAGCTTATATATATATATATATATGTAATCACTTAACATAAATTCTCTTATTTATTCATGCAACTAATTTTATATTTTTTGCATTTTTTCTATGTATTATTTAATTATTTTTAGCATTTTACATATGTGTCATCTGTTTAACAAGTTAATATGTCGCAATGAGTCATGTGGCACAATTTTAATGCTTTTTCTATGGGCACATCACTTTCATACTTCTCTACCATAGAATTTTTTACAAACTAGCAACTGCACATGTACTTTGCAAATAAATCAAAAATTTTTTACTCAAATAATTATAATTCTAATTATCTTGTTCAAAATAAATAGTAGTAGTAATGATTTTAATTTTTAGTTTAGACGTGTTTCTTATAAGTTTCATTTTTCTACTTTTTACATAGTTTTTTATTATAATATTCTATAATTCTAGGAGCCAGTGATTTTTTTTTCCTAAAATTTTTCACAATGACCTTTGCTACGATGATTATCTTTTTATTTTTTTTTCATAATAAAGGCTTGAGTCATGCTTGAATTATATGATTACTTTAAAATGGACCAGATATGTAAGCTTTCATAGTCTATACATGTCCAATTTTGAAAAAATTAATTGACAAAATTTATATATTAAAAACTATTTTTATAGTAGAAAAAACTTAAGTCATACTTGTAAAATTAACTAATTTTAGTGGTCAAAGTAAGTTTAGTAGTCAAAATAGTAAATTTATGAAAGATTAAAGGCTAAACACCTCTTAGTTTGCATTTTTTCTCTCCTATTATATTTATATTATTTTAATACTATTAAATATCTAATTAAACGGGCAATGATATATTTAGATCTCTGTAAATGGATTGTTTTATTTTCTTATTTTTAGAGTCCTCATAGATTTATATAATATAAAATTTGTATATCATTAAAAAAGTAAAGAACATATAATTTTAGGGTAAAGGAAAAAACTTTAGGTGAACTATTATAAAGTGTTCATTTATATAAATTTTTAATATATACTTTTTATACCTAAAACTAATTTTTAATATACAATACCTATAGATTTTCATGTAAAAATTTAGTATGAGTTTACTAGATAATAAGCTGTCATAGTATATACTTGTCCAAGTTGCCACAAGCATTAATTAAAAAAATTTAATATTAAGGTAATTTTTATAGTAATACAAATTTTAGTATGAGTTTTACTATATATTTAGATATTGTATTTAAATGAAAGATTGAGCAATAAAGGCTTTTGAAATGCTAATTTTGAAATTTTAAGTTTTACAAAATATTTAGTAGTACAAATTTTAGAATGAGTTTTACCATATATTTAAGTCTTTTATTCAAATAAGGATTTAGCTATGAAAGTTTTAAAAATGCTATGCTAAAATTCTAAGTTTTACAAAATATTTATTATACTTGAAGTGTTATTTGATAGTAATATAGAATCAATGGTGACATGTTTGATGTAAAAAAAAATTAGTGCCAATCTAGGATTTTTAGCCATTAAAGGTAAGATTAACGGAAAAAAATACATACAATATCTGATTCTATAATATATAATTAAGGACAGGCAAGTTTGTAACAATAAATAAAATTTAGTGGTAACTTAAAGGTTTATTTAGTGTTCTAATGCTAGTATAACTCTAACTAAATAGATAATAACAAAATTGAGTTTTATTAAAAGAAAAAAATAATTTATAATGTAAGGATAAAAATGTCATTTAATATTTTGGCACCTTCATACTTTTTATAATATTAGTAATCAACAAGTTATTTGAATATAAATAAAGTGTATATAACTAGTGCAAATTTATCTAACATTTTAAAAATAAAAATATATTAAAATTTTCTTTAATTAAATGAATAATATTTAATAATATTTCAAAATTATTTTTTTATAAATTTATAAAAAAAAGGCATAAATTGAAAAAAAAATAAAGAAAGAAAAATACTAAATTCACAAAAAAGAGTACAACTTAATGTTAAATATACCATTACTTTTTATTTGAAATAAAATATATAGTACTATATTTTGGCTCTAAACTTTTTGGCTCTAAACATTAATTTATACTTCATTTTCATTCTTAATCTATTAGTATTCTTTTTTGGCTCTAAACTTTTTGAAACATTCCATATTTGTCCAAAAATACAAGAAATCTACTAACTTAAAGTAATTGTATGTATATAACACCAATTTTTTAAAATTATTTTTAGCTGTATGATAACTCCTCTCTTAGAAATTTGAACTAAGAAATAATTTTTACAATTGAATAAACTCTTACATTATCAATTTTCTCCATATATGAAATAACTATTGTTTACAATATATGCACTTATCATGTAACAATTTTTTGTTGGTGATAGCCAAAGGCTGTCGCCTCAATCTGGCCGAATACCCTGCCACAACAACGGCCAGAAGAACTGGCGCTTCCCGGGAATAGGTGGAATCATGCACCTCGGGAGATAGCCTGAGAGCTCCGAGCCTCGGCACGCCAGTAAAACTTGAGGACTCCATTCGCCCCCCAAGGTTGTGAACAACGCGCCTTCGGAAAAGTGGCACCAGACATTGCTGCCCGAATATGATATCCCCGAAGGCGGAACCCCCTGGAACTGGGAACCCCCGAACTGAGGGTAGGCTTCCCGAAGAGGCTCTGTCCGAACTAGAGGACGACCTCGCCCAGGGACCCCGGGAGTACGGCAGGCGCATTTAAGGAAGCATTTAAGGAAGCCTCTGACACGTCCCACCACAGACGTAAAAAGTCGCCCTGACGCGCAGACGCCATCAGAATCATATCATGGCCCGTCTCAGCACAAGGCTCGAGGCCATCTAGTTACCAACTATCTGTCCCCTACGCCCAGACGTTCAGGAGCATCCGACCGCACACGTGTCATGATCTGAACGGGCTAGGTATTCCTATATATACAGGAAATAAATACTTGACAGGAGGTTGGCAGGCCGGAGATACAGCTCCCATACTCTGAGAAAAGACCAGGCGAGACTTTTCTGCCTTTCTCTTTGAGCTAGTGACTTTCTCCTTCTTCCGGCCACCACTGACTTGGGCGTCGGAGGCTCCCCCCCCGGAAAAACACTCCGGGGGCCTCCTAACCCTATTTCCCAGTTTTCCAGGTACTCTCCTAGAGGCGATCTACCTTCCAGGCGTTCTTCCTCCTAGAAGTCTCCTCAACAGTCATCATGACTCACAACGATGAGGCCCTGGGCCATCATTTGGCGCCGTCTGTGGGAAACCGCTCGCAGATTGCCGTCGTTGAGACTCGGCGTTCTAAGGACAAGGGACTCCCAAGGTCCTCGTCCGCGCCTGAGATACAACCGGCTGCTGAGCAGACACTCCCAGAGACTTCTACGCCCGAGGAGGACCGCCCTCTGGTAATCACCATGAGCTTCTTGAGGGACTTTCAGCGCTCGGTCGTTGCTGAAATGACTCAGCAGATCGACCGAAGGTGGCCACAGCAGTCGCAGGCCCAGAAACCCTCCTCATCAACACGCCCTCGGGAGAGAAGCCCCAAGTCTACACACCGCAGTTCAGAAAGTGGAGATCCTCGCGGAGAATCATCCACAGAAGATATAGCCCTCGGAAAACGGCCTGTGGGACAAACCGGGTCCAAGCGACCGAGAGTCTCACAGCGAAGCAGTTCGTCGCCTGAGGCGAGGGCCCTGACCCCTCCGCGCCGAACTCGCTCCCCGAAAAGGCGCCGTCGATCACCCTCCCGCGAAAATGGTCCTAGCGCCACTGCGCTTATGGAAAGGATATTGGCACGGCTGGACAGAGTGGAAAAGCAAGTGACCAGAAAACCCGTTTGGGACAGGCTGTCGGGGGCGTTATGCGAAGATGGCTCCCCGTTTATTCGCACCGTCGTTGAGGCAGCTATGCCAGGCGACTTCAGAGTGCCTAGGCTGGAGATCTATGATGGCCGGACTGATCCACAGGCCCATCTGACGAAGTACAGGCGGAGCATGATAATGCACGGAGCTGATGACGCTACCATGTGCAAATGCTTTGAAGTCACCCTCACGGGCCCAGCAACAGCATGGTACAATTCGTTGCCCCCAGGGACTATCACTGAGTTTCAGGAGTTGTCCACAGCCTTTACCCAGCAGTTCATTGGGAGCAGGCCGACGGCCAAAATGCCTGTACAGATGTTCGACATAGAGCAGAGAAACGGAGAGACGATCCGAGACTATGTCGAACGATTCAACAGGGAAGCACTCAGCGTCCCGGACTTCCGGCCCGAAATCCGCATCCTCGCTATGACACGGGGCCTTCGGCGTGACTCACAGCTGTTCTACGAGTTCTCAAAGGACCCCCCGGAGACCCTCGGAGAATTTTACCGAAGGGCAGAGCAGCACATGACAGCCGAGGAATTGAGGATGGCGGGGCCGAAGTCTGATCATCACCGCGCCGAAGGGTCCAGCCAGCAAGCTCGGTATCTTTCTGAACACACAGGTCGACCACGGCGAATGCGAGGAAAGAAACCTCAAAGTTTCACACCCTTGAGCACGACACGGACCAACATTCTCATGGCGCTGGAAAGGCAAGGGACGCAGATTCGGCGGCCAAAGGCCATGGCCGCCGATAATAAGAAGAATGCCAAGAAGTTCTGCCAGTTTCATCGCGACCACGGTCATGACACCGAAGACTGCTTCCAGCTGAAGAAGTACATAGAGTCGCTGATCAAACAGGGCCAACTTCGCAAGTATCTGCGGATGCCCTCCCCTAAAGGCAGAAAAGAGGAGGAAGAGAGGGCCGAAAACGAGGACTATGACTCCGACAGGCGGAGAAACAGAAGTCCAAAAAGGCGCCTCCCACCTCCAGTAGGGGTCATCCAAACCATCACCACGGGGCTCCCATCCTCGGAAAGAAAGCGGAAGGCCAGAGAAATTGCTGTTATGGAGTATCAAAGTCCATCAAAGAAATTGGCTCGCAAAGATGGCTCCACTGTCGTCTTCCCCCACGACGACCCGCTGCTGATAATGGCGAGAATAGGGAACTGGGACGTCAAGAGAGTGTTGCTTGATGATGGCTCAAATGCTGACGTCCTATTCTCGCACTTACTGCCGAGCCTGGGCATCACCAGCAGCGAGCTGAAACCTGTCACCACGCCCACCTTCGGCGTTGGGCCATCCAAACTACCCGTCCTCGGATGGATCGACCTCCCTTTGATGATGAAAGGCACTTCGGTAGACGGAGCAGCTGAGTTGTACGCGTCCACAATGACAAGATTCATCGTCATGGATGTCCCGTCTTCGTACAACGCCATCCTTGGAAGGCAGACTCAGGGGAACCTGCACATTCGCCCCGATGTGAAGTACTTGACTGTCACATTCGCCACCAAGGATGGAGATGCAGAGGTCTTCATCGACCAAGCCGAGGTAAGAAAGGTGTTTGTAAAAACACGAAAGGCTCCGGCAAACAGCTCTACACAAACGGTGGAGGCAAAGGCGCGGGAGAAAGGCAAAGAAGGAGATCCCCCAGAAGCAGAAACGGAAGCAGTAGATCTTGTCCCAGGACAATCTACCCGAATAGGGAAGAGCTTGGCCAAAGGTGATAAGGAAAATCTTGTATCCTTTCTGCTAAAAAATAAAGATCTGTTTGCCTACTCGCCGAAAGACATGCCAGGAGTGAACCCTGGCATAATACAGCACAGCCTCAAAGTAAGCCCGGAAGCAAAACCTGTCAGGCAAAAGAAACGAAGCATCTCAGCCCACAAAAGTAACTTTGTGAAAACCGAGGTCCAGCACCTATTGGATGCTGAAGTTATCAGGGAGGTCAAATACCCCGAATGGTTAAGCAACGTGGTCATCGCCACAAAAGAAGGTAGCAGCAAACTCCGGATGTGCATTGATTTCAGAAACTTGAACGATGCTTGCCCGAAAGACTCATTTCCCCTCCCGCCAATAGATCAACTGGTAGATTCAACGGCCGAATACGGGCTCCTGAGCTTCCTAGATGCCTTCAGCGGCTACCATCAGATAAGGATGGACCCGGAAGATGAAGAGAAAACTGCCTTCATCACCGAGGGAGGAACGTACTGCTATATAAGAATGCCCTTCGGGCTGAAAAATGCAGGAGCCACCTACCAGAGACTGATGAACAAGGTCTTTAAAGACCAAATGGGGAGAAACATGGAAGTATATGTTGACGATATGATAGTAAAAAGCAAGCTGCCCGGCTACCACGTTGCAGATTTGGAGGAAACCTTCCAAAAGCTCAGAGCCTTCGGGATTCGCCTTAACCCCGAGAAGTGTATGTTCGGGGTGACGTCGGGAAAATTCCTTGGGTACATGGTATCCGAAAGAGGCATCGACGCCAATCCTGAGAAGATTAAGGCTCTGCTTGAGTTCCGAACTCCTGCCACAGTGAAAGACGTGCAGAGACTAACCGGAAGAATAACCTCTCTGAGCAGGTTTATTTCCAGGTACGGAGATAGGTGTCGACCTTTCTTCAAAGTCCTCACAAAGGCAGCAAAGATGGAAGGCGACCTCGGAAGGAACAATCATCTCTGGGAAGGAGATTGCCAAAAGGCCTGGGAAGAACTCAAAGTCTACCTGGCCAGCCTGCCGACTCTGCGGCAACCTCGGGAGGGAGAACCCCTCGTACTATACCTCGCTGTCACAGAAAAGGCCGTGAGCTCGGTCCTGATAAAAGAAGAAGGGCCGAAACAATGGCCGGTCTACTATGTCAGCAAGTCCCTGCATGGCGCCGAAGTCAGGTACCCTTTGCTTCAAAAAGCTATATACGCCTTGGTGCTTGCAGGAAGAAGACTACGACCATATTTCCAGGCTCACCCCATCATCGTCCGAAGTAGTCTACCACTACGGGATGTCATGAAGAGAGTTGATCATTCGGGAAGGCTCTCCAAGTGGTGCATAGAGCTTGGCGAACACGAAATCACGTATGAGCCTCGAAAGGCCATAAAAGCCCAAGCATTGGCAGATTTTATCGCCGAAATACCCACCACTGAGGAGAACCACTCAGATCCGAAAGAAGGGGAGCCAGAATGGACCTTGCATGTTGACGGAGCCTCGGGGTCCGAACACCAGGGAGCTGGAATAGTTATCAGAGGACCCGAAGGCCTAGAGGTGATGAAGGCTATCAAGTTCAGCTTCAACGTCACCAATAATGTGGCTGAGTATGAAGCCCTCATAGCGGGATTACGCTTGGCCAGAAAGATTGGTGTGAGAAGCTTAAGGGCTCACAGCGATTCCCAGCTGGTAGTTCGGCAGACGGCAGGAGATTATGGGGCGAAGGACCCCATCTTGGCAAAATACCACGAGCTGGTAAGAAATCTCATCCAAGAGTTTGACGCCGTACGGATCGAAAATGTACCCCGGCGGAATAACACTGAGGCAGATTGCTTAGCAAAGTCCAAAACATACACCGAGGTGCTAGACCATCCAAGCATCTCCGTGCTAAGCGTAACGACCTCGGGAATGGGGTGGAAGGACCCCATAAAGAGATACCTCGCAGAGAATGAGCTTCCCGAAGACGCCGGCAATGCTGCAAGACTGCGAAGACGTGCCGGAAGATTCTTCCTGATTGGTGAAGAGTTATATCGGCAAGGATATGCAAATCCGCTGCAGAGATGTGTGGGCGAAGAGGATACTGAGATGGTCCTCGAAGAAGTCCACGAAGGCATGTGCGGCTCGCACGTTGGAACTGATGCCCTTGCAGCAGTGATACTCCGCCAAGGATACTTCTGGCCTACCCTGAGAAAGGACGCAAGGCAGTTCGTCCAGAAGTGCGGTAGTTGCCAGAGACATGCAAAAATCCAGAGGATACCCTCGGAAATGGTAACGTCGGCAGACTATCCTTGGCCCTTCGCAGTCTGGGGCATAGACCTCATTGGGCCACTCCCCACAGCGCCCGGAGGCGTGAAATTCTGCGTGGTAGCAGTGGACTATTTCTCAAAATGGGTAGAGGCAGAACCACTAGCAACTATCTCGGCAAAAGAAGTGCAGAAGTTCGTGTGGAAAAACATCGTATGCAGATTTGGCATACCGAGGGTACTAGTAGCTGATAATGGATCCCAGTTCATAGACAAAGGATTCCAGGAATTCATCAGCGACCTCGGAATAAAGATGCACTTCGCCCCAGTAGCTCACCCCCAAAGCAATGGGCAGGTGGAAGTATCAAACAGGACCATAAAAGACGGCCTGAAAAAGAGACTTGGGGAAGCCAAGGGGAAATGGCCAGGAGAACTCCAAAGTGTATTGTGGAGCTACCGAACGACGCCACGAAGAGCCACAGGGGAAACTCCCTTCTCACTCGTCTTCGGAACAGAGGCCATTATCCCAATAGAGATAGTTCAGCCTTCAGTACGGGTGCAAGTATTTGATGAAGGCGGAAACGACCTCGGCCTGAGAACCAAGCTCGACCTTGTGGCCGAACACAGAGAAATAGCCGAGCTGAGAAGAAAAGCTTTCCAGCAAAGAGTGGCCGCGGCTATCAACTTAAAAGCCAGGCCAAAAGAAATCAAAAAAGGAGACCTCGTTCTCCGAAAGGCCGACTTCGCACCCTGAAGGCCAGCTCACGGAGTACTTCGCGCAAATTGGGAAGGACCTTATCTGGTTCTCGCCGAAGTACGAAAAGGCGTGTACAAGCTTGGCGACGCCGAAGGCGTAGAATTGAAAAACACTTGGCATTCAGATGCCTTGAAAAAATTCTACGCCTAAGGTTGAGCGGAAGAAGTATGTTGTACAAGAAATATTCTAAGTACAGAATGGTCTAGGGAAGAATGGTCTTGAGAAAAATTTTCAAGTATACCAAAATTGTCCAAGACAGATTTCCGCGAAGGTGCTCGCCACGAAAAAAGCGGTTGTGACTTCCCGAAGCCCCTTGAGCCACTATGCTCGGGAAAAATGGGAAACAAGAATCTTGCAAAGGTACTCAGCATAATCAGTGCAGAGAAAATTTTCCGAACACCCTTGAGCAAACATGCTCGGGAGAAAGGGAAAGCAAGAATCTCGCAAAAATACACGCCAAAACAAAAGCAGAGGTAATTTCCGAACACCCTTGAGCGAACGTGCTCGGGAAAAAGGGAATGAGCAATCTCGTGAAGATTTTCCTAAGTCCCTTGAGCAAATATGCTCGGGACAATAGGAAGACAGAAAAATTTGGCTAAAAATTTTCCGAAGGCCCTTGAGCGAACATGTTCGGGATAAAAGGAAACAAAAAGCCTGCAAAAGACTTAGCCAAATTTTTGCAAATTTTCCAGAAAGTCTCTTGAGCGAGCACGCTCGGGACAAAGGAAGGTAAAAAGTTTCTTTGGTTGCAGGTTTTCCGAAAGTCTCTTGAAGCGAACGTGTTCGGGACAGTGGAAATGAAGAAACTTGCAAGAAAGGACTTAGCCGAAAAGATTGTTCATTTAGAGCAAACGCTGCCTTACAAAAGAAGTGTCCAAAGAAGGAGCACGAAGGAGAAAAATAAGAGGAGCCCTAAAGCAAACTAGGGAGAGCCGGGTGGACGAAGACCAGGAAGCTTTAGATGCTCGACCCTGGACCACTGCCACCGAGGTCCCTCAGGAATATTTAGGCCCTCCAGAAAAGAGAGGTCCAAATCTGGGAACCTCTGCAGCACCTGGTGCCGAGCGAGGCAGAAGCCGTCCTGAAAGGCGACCTTGGCCATGTCGTCAGAAGTACGTTTTTGAATGCCAAGGACATTGACCTCGTCCCTCAGCTCAGCAACCTCCTCCTCGAGCTCGCTTATCCCCAGCATCTCTCCGGACTCCTTCTTCAGAGCCTCGACCTCGGCTTGAAGAGCAGTGTTCTCGTCCGTCAAACTCGACGCAAGACTGTCGGAAACAGCCTTGTCCTTGACAAGATCTTCATTGGCGGCAAGCAGCTCCTTTACTTAGTCGCCGAGGTCGGAAATCTTCCGGGAGGAGTCCTTTTCAAGTTCTTCTCTTTTCTTCGAGAACTCCTCCCGAACGGCAGCAAGTTGCTGAGAACAATCCGCTGTCAGCTGCTGGTTGCTGGCGATCACCTTCGCAAGCGAAGCCTTCGCTTCAGTGAGTTCCCGCGAAGTCGCATCCTTGGAGGCAGCCTGTCTGGCCACCCGAACTCGGAGATAACCAGCGTACTCCAGCAGCTACGGCAAGGCAAAAGTCCAGGTTAGTACAAGTCTAAACACTTAGAAAATTGAGGAAAAAAGTGTAAAGACTATACCTGAGCAGCATGCTCGGTGACTTTTGCGGCGAGGGTATTATCCCCCGGGTGAGCCGCCGCAATGGCCCGGAAGGAGGCATCAGTGGTCATCCCCTTCCAAATCTCTTTGGTCATCTTCGGACAATCGTCGGAGAACAGATTCATATCCTCCGTAATTGTCCAAAAGGGCTCCAAGGGGATCTTCCCCTCAGGGATTGTGGCATCACGCAGGGCCCGTTTCCTCTCATGAATGGCCCTCCAGCCAACAGTAAGAGGCTCCCCTGAAAGTGAGAAGGAAGTTAGGAGCAAAAGAAAAATTCGCGAAAGGAAAATGAGCTGAACTTCGGCTAAAGACATACCTGGAGGAACCTCGGAGACAGTGTCCTCGGAATCCTCGGGCCCCTCGGAAGAAAGACCCTTACCCTTCTGCCGGTACCGCTCCTCGGCGGTGGGTACTTCTACCACTACAGTGTTTCTGGGGGCCTCGAGGTCGGGAAGAGGCACCTCGGCGGAAGTAGCGGGGACCTCGGCCGGTGGAATTTCAACAAGACCAGCGTCTTCGCCAGCTTCTTCTTCCAAAAGCTCTGGCTGAGGAGACTGGAGAGTTTTCCTAACTCGCTTCGCCGAGGGTCCCGCCCCTGTCGTCTTCCTTCTTCGGGAAGCCGCCTTCTTTGTCTGCTCCCCCTTCTCCACCTGGCCAGAAAAGAGGGCCTTGTAATAAGCGGCAGCCCCATCGCCCATCTCTGAAAAAGAGAAGAAATATCAGCGTAAGTCCGAGGAAAAAGTATAAAGGGATGGAAGATTACTCACTTTCGGCAAAAGTTTCGAAAGAAGTCTCCCCCTTAAGGAGCTTGACCAGCCAGGAGTCTTTCCCGGCGATGGCGGGAGCGGGCATATTGAGGTCAGTCACGTGCTCCTTAACCACTTTCAGCTCCCGAAGGACTTCTTCGGTCATCAACCTCCAGTTGATAGGAAAGGGGTAAAGAGCACGAGGAGAGACCTCGGGAGCCCAGTCAGCGACTGCCCGAATGCGGGCGTCGAAATCCGCGAACACGGAAGCCAACGGTGGGGTCAGCAGCATCCTCGGATCGACGACGTCTGCGTTCAGCACTCCCTGAGCCCACCTGGTCGGGACATCAGACCAGTTCTTATCCACCTTGAGGAAAAAGAACTTAGGCTGCCACCCCCGCCAGCTGTCCTTCGTGTCGAAGGTGAAGGTGAATTTTTTGCTCCCGGATCCCCGAGGTAGCAGGAAATAGAAGCCACCCTTCGGGACCACATAGAGCTTGTAGTACTGCATGAAAATAATGAAGTGGGGCTCTATCCCGAACACGCCACACATGCAGAGGTAGGCGTTAAAGTAGCAGTACGCGTTCGGGGGAAGCTGGTTCACAGCAATGCCATGGAATTGGCAGAACTCGCAAACCACCTTCGGGGGAGGATACCGAAGACCGGCCTTCAGTTGGGCTCGGAAGACGGTAACCTCGTCGCCACGGTTTGAAAAAGCAAAATGGCTAGAACGAGGCAGTCTGGTCACAGCGTAAGACGGAAGAAAGAATTTTTTCTTCCACCTCTCTAGTTTTTCGGGGGTGGTACAGCAAGGATGGGCCAGAAGAGGTTTCCAGCTCTCGGGAACAGGCATCGCAGACATGAAAAAGAGTTTGAGATGGAAAAGAAAATAGTTTCCAGAAAAAACTCAGAAGACGAGTTTGGAAAAAACAGCAGTTTTCCAGAAAAACTCAGAAAAACAGAGGAATCAAGTACTCTGGAAATCAAAACCCACCAAAAGATTTGCCGGAGGACGCCGTCGTGAAAGTTGGTTGGAAAAAGCTCTGATTAAAGAAGCTCCGCCACAGAAAGCAAGATAAAACGCAAGAACAGAGGGCAGAGCAGAAAAAGAGCAGAAAAACAGTAAGTGGGACTTATGATAGAATGGGCTATTTATAGGCCAAAGGTGGGTAACCGAAAAAACATCATAAGTACCCATTGGAGGCGAACCGTCGCCGTAACTGCCCGCTGCACCCGAAAAGGCGCGCCCTCTGTAAATGACGCGCCTCTCCTCCAATGGCAAGAAGCCACGTGTCAACCGCTGCGCAGAAATGGGGGACGTGCCTCCCCAAACGTGCCTGGAAAACCGGGACATGCCTCCTGATTGGGACACGTCGTTTGACATCCCTGAGAAATGGAGACGCGCCGCTCAGTCTGACACGCTTGGCCATCAGACCTGCAGAAATAAAAAAGCAGGCCACCTCGAGGACACCAAGAGACAGGCTATGGCTGAACAGCCCATGACTTTTGGGCAAGAGGTGTATCTTCGGTACAGGCTTTGCCTCGGAGACACCAAAGAAAAGGCCAAGGCCGAACAGCCCAGACCCTCGGGCAAAAGGTGCGACCTCGGAACAGGTTATGCTTCCCAACAAGACTCCCAACGGCAACCTCGGAAAGAGATGCAAACCGAAGTCTTCACTTCGGCTTTCCAGAGGGGGGCATGTGATAGCCAAAGGCTGTCGCCTCAATCTGGCCGAATACCCTGCCACAACAACGGCCAGAAGAACTGGCGCTTCCCGGGAATAGGTGGAATCATGCACCTCGGGAGATAGCCTGAGAGCTCCGAGCCTCGGCACGCCAGTAAAACTTGAGGACTCCATTCGCCCCCCAAGGTTGTGAACAACGCGCCTTCGGAAAAGTGGCACCAGACATTGCTGCCCGAATATGATATCCCCGAAGGCGGAACCCCCTGGAACTGGGAACCCCCGAACTGAGGGTAGGCTTCCCGAAGAGGCTCTGTCCGAACTAGAGGACGACCTCGCCCAGGGACCCCGGGAGTACGGCAGGCGCATTTAAGGAAGCATTTAAGGAAGCCTCTGACACGTCCCACCACAGACGTAAAAAGTCGCCCTGACGCGCAGACGCCATCAGAATCATATCATGGCCCGTCTCAGCACAAGGCTCGAGGCCATCTAGTTACCAACTATCTGTCCCCTACGCCCAGACGTTCAGGAGCATCCGACCGCACACGTGTCATGATCTGAACGGGCTAGGTATTCCTATATATACAGGAAATAAATACTTGACAGGAGGTTGGCAGGCCGGAGATACAGCTCCCATACTCTGAGAAAAGACCAGGCGAGACTTTTCTGCCTTTTTCTTTGAGCTAGTGACTTTCTCCTTCTTCCGGCCACCACTGACTTGGGCGTCGGAGGCTCCCCCCCCGGAAAAACACTCCGGGGGCCTCCTAACCCTATTTCCCAGTTTTCCAGGTACTCTCCTAGAGGCGATCCACCTTCCAGGCGTTCTTCCTCCTAGAAGTCTCCTCAACAGTCATCATGACTCACAACGATGAGGCCCTGGGCCATCAGTTGGGTTAATAAATTTAACCTACTAGGACAAATTAAAATGTTTTGATTGTTTTAAAATGAAAAGTTAACAGAAAAAGGCTTAAAATGAAATTTAGCTCACATAAATCATAGATATTGAAGGAGATTAATTTTTTTTCAGTAATTTTCTTATATATTTTAATTGTAAGTTTTATGTAAGTTAAAAAGAAAACGAATTGAAGATTATATTTGGGGTAATTTTCATAGGCACCTTATATCTTATTTTATTTTTTGTTTAATCTTGAATGTATGCACTAATTATATAGACAAATAAAATATTTATCCATTAATGTACTTTTAAGTGTTAATAAAAATATTTCATTGAAGTTAAAGGGTAATGAAATTGATAAAATCTTGTGCTTAAGGTCCTGTTTAATAATAATACTATAAAATAAAGGAGAAGTTGGTTGTAAAATTAAACTTATCAACCCAATGATGGATCAAAATATGAGATTTTAAATGGAAAAGTATTGAAAGGTTGAGATGTTTTGAAGAATTTAGCCACTGTCCTAAAATAGTTAAATTACAATAATGTGTTCATCGAAGTATTAAAATACATTAAAATTTAAGGATCAAAAGGTCATTGCAAGTAAGATCATTAGAAACTATTGGGGCAAAGTTTCAAAGAAAGAAGGCTAAGAGGGCAAAGTATGATATTTTCTCATTCTTGTGCTAGTTGGGAATCATTAGGGGTGAGCATGGGTTGGGTAAACCCGAAATCGAAACCAAACCACCTCCATTGGGTTGGGTAAAAATTGATCATGGTTCTCGGGTTGGTTCCACATATAGGAGAACCGACGGTTTTTTGGTTGGTTCTGGTTCCATATGAAACCAACCCGAGGTGGAACCAAACCCGAGATATATATATAATAACAATTATAGTATTACTAATATATCTACACACACACATACACATATATTTCTTTGAAGTATTATGATGGTTATTTTGTGTTTTTATATTAAACTCTTAAACTGATGTTTCAAATTGAAACAGTATGGAAGTTGTGGGATCATTTACGAAATTTCTCCATATTTACTTAAATCACTTTGCTTCATAGACTCACCACTCCTAAGTCATTTTGCTTTCGATCTTTTATTCCAGACTACTTTTTACGACACAATTATGATATTTTTTTCATTTGAGTCATGCAAAATTAAAAATTTATGACATCGACATATTTTAGGTTTTGATACTGAAGAAGATGGTCTTAAAGGCTCGGTTTTCTATATTGAATGTTATACCAATATTGGAATTACTGGAATGAAGTAAACTAGTTGAGCTAAAAGATGCCCCACAAGTAACTCTTTTGAACCAATTTTATAAAAACAACATTTTAAACTCTTTTAAATGTATCTAAGTGCTTATATTTAAATATTAATTTAATTGTATATTATGTTGAATATGTCATAAAACTGATTATAGTAGATTTATTAAATTTTGGTATTGTTATAGGTATATGGTATAAACCGAAAAACCTGAGAACCAGAACCGAGAAACCCAAAACCATGATTTTGGTTATGTTCGGTTCTTGGTTCTGGGTTGGGTAGAAAAATTTTGGAACCGAGGCCATTTTGAGTTGGTTTGGTTCCACCATAAAACCGAATCAACCCGACCCATGCTCACCCCTAGGAATCACAACGTTAATTTAACAGTAGGTAAGTGTAAGTATTTGAAACAATAAGAATAAAACCGTAAATTCAACCGGACCTCAATAAATTTTTGTAATTTTCTCTTCAGATAATAAATAAAAACTTGTGGTTTTTGAACATAATCTTCAAGTTTTTCTTAGAAAATAACAATACAAATAAATTTAAGTTAAAAGTGAAGTAAAAAAAGAGGAATTGTAAGAGTCGTGGGCAAACACATGGGTGGGTTCCACACGTAGACTGATACCAGAAAGAAAGAGCATTCATTCTGGCTCCCATTGCAGTGCTTGTTGCCGTCGGCATTGTGAAGCTTCTCTGTCTCCTTTCACTTCTCACAACTCTAACGCATCCGAACCAAACCGTAGCTTGTTCGTCGGAGCTCCTTGTCCCACCGTCGATATCTTGTCTCTTCAATCTAGATCTCTTCTCTGTGCTTGCGTGCTTCGAGTCTTTCTGATACATAGTTGGGAGTTGGAGGTAACAAGAACAATTCTTAACTATTATCATTTTTTTTTCTGAATTTGGTGCGCTAAAAGCTGTTGTTTTTTCTTTGATCTTTTAAGTTTTGAGAAAAACTCTGGTGACAGTTTCCCTTCGCTTCCTGTACGTTGTATGGTTTAATTTGGTTGGTTTGCTTGCAGGCTGGAGCAGTTAATTAGCTCTCTCTGAGTTTAGCTTGCGAGCGACAAAAAATGGCGGCGGAAGTTGCTACATTGATTAAGAATCCTGTGATCGCGCTGGTGAAACTGTGGTGGTCTTTCGACGACAACCTCCAGGGACTTAAACGCTTCCTGGATATGATCGCAGCTGTCCGGGACGATGCTGAGACGATGTCAACCGGTCAATCTATGCAGGAGTGGCTCAAGCAGCTTGCTGATGGCGTTTACCGGGCCCAAGATGTGCTAGATGAGCTCGCTTATGAAGCCAAGCGGATTGAGCTACGAGTCAACAATCGATGTGGAGGAAAGTTCATTAACACCTTCTCTGTCCACAATCCTATAATTTTCCGCTTGAGGATGGCTTATGAGGTTAAGAGTGTAACCAAGTCGCTGCGAAAGATTTGGAACGACAGAGGGCAGCCGGTTTCTCCTCCTGCATCCTCATCAGCGCTCCAGGAGACTCATCCTTTTCTCGGTGATCCGGAACTAGTTGTCCCAAGAGAGGATGATGTCTCTAAAGTTGTAAAGATGTTGATTAGCTCATCAAAAACCTCACATCCACTCGGCGTTGTGTCCATTGTGGGGATGCCCGGCCTTGGAAAGACGACTCTGGCCAAAATGGTTTTGGAAGATGAGCGCGTGAACAGCCTGTTCAACAAGAAACAACAGTTATGGGTGTGTGTTTCTGAGAACTTTGACGTTAAGATGATCTTAAGTAAAATGTTGGAGTGTCTTACCGGTGAAACTATTGCTTCAAGCCCGCAGAGCTTAGTTAAAAAGCTCAAGGAGAAGTTACAAGAGAACCCATATCTTCTGGTGCTTGATGATGTGTGGAACACGACACTGGAAAATGGGATAGTTTGATGGAGTGTTTGAGAGGAATAAATCAGGAAAATAAAACTACCATTCTGGCAACGACTCGAAAGATGGAGGTGGCATCAACTATGCGTTCTTTTTCAGAATTTGCATATCAAGTTTCGATATTGGAGAATGATCAGTGTTGGTCTATGATCAAAGCAAAATCATTTGGCGAAGCATCTGAAATCCCTCGCAATTTAGAAATCATTGGAAGAAGTATTGCGGAAAAGTGCAAAGGTGTGGCCTTGGTTGCAAGTGTCATTGGAGGAACCATGCGCAAGGATAGGACAGAGCAAGCATGGTCATCGATTCAAAATAGTAATTTATGGAATTCTTTGGAAAGTGACGAAGATATTCGCCGTATACTACAATTGAGCTATGACCGCTTGGGTTCACCATATTTGAAGCAAATGTTTTGCATACTGCTCCTTATTTCCTGAAGATTCTCTTCTATACAGAGAGGAATTGATTCAGCTTTGGATGGCTGCAGGCTTTCTTCATCCATCTCCATCAGATCATTGTCATACAGAATGGGATACGGGTGGCAAGTATTTCAATGACTTAGTATCAAATTCATTGTTCCAAGATGTGGAAAGGGATTTTTATGGCAACATCGAGGCATGCAAGATGCATGATTTGGTACACAGTCTCGCAAGATCTCGTTCAGAGGTCGCAATCCTAACGTCAGATACGAATTCTTCAGGAAATGTCTATTTTATACGTCATCTAAATATTATTGGAGAAGAAAGTAATCCTGCCGGTAGACTAGCAAAAGTTGATGCTCCAAATCTACGCTCTCTATTTTCCAACTTTGATGTTTTTTGCCATATGTCGAAGAAGTGCAGAAGATTGAGAACTCTGAAATTACACGAAGCTACAGGTGCAGATAAGTTACCGGAGTCAATAAAAGAATTGAAGCATTTGAAATACTTCGACATTTCGGGAACTCAAATTGAAAGTCTGCCAAGGTCTTTCACTGAACTCTTGAACTTACAAACTTTAAGAGTCACAGGGTGTAAAAATTTAAAAGAACTTCCAAAGCAGATGGAAAACTTGGTCGAATTGTCACATCTTTATATTGACAAGGAGTCGCTCATGCCAATCAACATTGGAAGATTAACAAGTTTGCAAACATTGCCATTATTTTTTGTGGTTGCAGAAAGAGGGTGTGGAATCGAAGAGCTAGGAAGCTTAAGTCATCTTCAAGGAAAACTAGAAATTCGCAGGCTTGAGAGGGTGAGACAGAAAGAAGATGCAAGGATGGCAAAACTGCAAGAGAAGAGGGGAATATGGGCGTTGGGATTTGAATGGAGCAAAGAAAAAGCAGACGTGGGGCAAGATGCCGATGTGTCGGAGGGGGATGTGGGGCAAGAAGGCGATGTGTCGGAGGGGGACGTGGGGCAAGATGGCGATGTGTTGGAGGGGGAAGTGGGGCAAGATGACGATGTGTTGGAGGGGTTACAACCTCACTCAGATTTGGAAGGTTTATGGATTAGAAACTACGGAGGCTGCAATTTCCCATCCTGGCTTCCTAGCACGAGTATCAATAACTCCCAATCTTCACTACCAAAGTTGATTAGGTTGACATTGGACTCTTGCTCCAACTGTGTGAAGCTTCCAAGCCTCGGGCACCTACCCAACTTAACCCATCTTTTTATCAAAGGACTGAGTGGAGTGAAATTGGTTGAGGCTGATTTTTATGGGAATGGAAATTTTCCAGCTCTAAAAGAATTTGAATTATGGTTCATGGACAGCTTGGAAGAGTGGTTTGACGCAACCAGAAGGGACTTGTTTCCTTCCCTTGAGAAGTTGACTCTCTGGGACTGTCACAACTTAAGAAGCATCCAATTGACAAATGGTCTCCCACGTCTTAAAACGCTTACGTGTAGTTCTTTAGGCGTCAGTGACATACCTCCTGGTCTGTTTTCCAGCGAGTGCTTGGGAGAGTTAGAGATATCACACTGTGACAAGTTGAAATTGCTCCCGAGCTTTCATGAGCTCTGCCCTATCACACATTTGAAATTGGACTCTTGCTCCAACTGTGTGAAGCTTCCAAGCCTCGGGCACCTACCCAACTTAACCCATCTTTTTATCAATGGACTGAGTGGAGTGAAATTGATTGATGCTGATTTTTATGGGAATGGAAATTTTCCGGCTCTAAAAGAATTTGAATTACTGGACATGGAAAGCTTGGAAGAGTGGTTTGACGCAACCAGAAGGGACTTGTTTCCTTCCCTTGAGAAGCTGAGTATCTGTCGCTGTGGCAACTTAAGAAGGATCCAATTGACAAATGGTCTCCCATGTCTTAAAACACTCATGTGTACGTCCTTAGGTGTCAGTCAAATAGGGGATGATCTGTTTTCCAGCAAGTGCTTGAGAGAGTTAGAGATATCTTTTTGTAAAAAGTTGGAATTGCTCCCGAGCTTTCATGAGCTCTGCTCTCTCACACATTTGAAGCTGAGTTATTGTAAGGATTTAAGGTGTGCTCCAAGTGGACTGCAACACTGCACTTCCCTACAGAGGTTGGAGTTAACTGGCTGTATTGCAATGTCTTTAGAACTTGAATGGCTCGGAAGTTTGAAGAATTTAGTTGAGTTAGAGATTGAAGGATGCAAGAATATCGTATGGGAAAAGATTCCAGAGACAAGCTTGGGCTGCCTCACCCATTTAAAAAGATCATCGTTTGATTTCGGGTACCCATCGTTTGTTTTGGGCTATATCGGGTACAAGGCACCAGAGTTGCCTCCATGCTTCACTTCCATCCATCACTTGCATGGGTCACTCATCCAGTTGAAGCTTTCTGGAGGACCTAATATAAAGTCTCTGCCACATCAAATGCAGCAGCTCACTACTCTTCAAGAATTGGAGCTTAATAAGTTTGGTGGGTTGGAAACTTTGCCGCAGTGGTTAGGGAACCTTTCTTCATTGGAGAAACTCCGAATTGGCCACTGTCAGAAGTTGAGGAATTTGTCACCTCTAAAGGCGATGCGATCACTGACGCATTTAACGTTGCTGTTTCATGAGGAAATCCCTCAATACTTTGATTCTATCCACCAAAGCATGCCTTCCTCCCTCAAAGAATTGACTCTGTGGGGAGTTGGGTGCAGCACTCTACCACCTCAAATACAACACTTAACTACTCTTGAAGTCTTGGAGATATGTTCCTTTGATGCAATTGAAGATTTGCCTGAGTGGCTAGGAAACCTCTCCTCTCTCCAACGACTTGATATTTTTCATTGTAGAAGGCTGAGTAAGCTGCCATCACAGCAATCCATGCTACGTCTCTCCAATCTCAAATCTATACACATCTCCCGTTGCGAAAACATGTCGCGAATACTTGTCGAAAGAAGCACCGAGTGGTCCAAGATTTCCCACATTCCAGGTATCCATATTTGAATATGGATCCCAGATAACTGATCGTTTGTTTATGCACTTTGAATCCAAGCTCTGCCCTTTTTTTAATCTCATTAATTTATATGCTTTGCTCGAAATCTCATCAATTGTTTTGAACTTATCTTGCGAGGCACTACCTTCTCTGGCTACTCAAACTCAAACCATTTTAATCAATCACGGAAAATGATTGCCTTTTTATGCACTTTGACTTCAAGCTCTGCCCTTATTTAATCTCAATTAATTTATGTGCTTTGCTCAAAATCTCATTAATTGTTCCCTTGGATGTGGGCAGGACATCACAGTGTTTAGTTACTCAAACCTTGATAATCCTTTTTGAACTTATTTTGCGAGGCACTACCCTTCTCTGGCTACTCAAACTTAAACCTTAATAATTCAATAAACTAAATTAGCGAAATTTAGAAAGTTGTCCTCTTTTGTTTTGGTATTGCCATCATGCTGACTGAAGTTGGCCCGATACTTTGAAGGGCATAAGAGTATGTTACTGTTTCAGTTGATGATCGGGACTTGCTGGATCATAAATTAGATAAAAATTAGCTTTTATAGTGGTACAAGGCATAAAACCAAGACTTACCTGCTAAAATTTGAAGGAAATCTGTCAAAAATTCGCAGATTTGAAACTTTAAGGAAAAAAGGGCTCAGTCAACTTCAAATGGATTGAAATTTTGTAGGAACCCAATATTTGATAAAACAAACTTGTTGGAAGTGGAAAAATTGGATGTAGATTTGTGAGTGAAAAGTTTGACTTATCTCAAGTTATCAGCAGTTAGTATATAAACAGTGTATGGGTTTGCTGTTGCAATTTTGTTTACTCTTGTGCAAAAGATATAGAAATTAGTTGACAATTATTTATAAGTAAAACTAACCTGTGATTTATAAGTAAAACTAACATGTTAAAGTCTTGGCTACCTAAAATGTTTGTTGAATTTCCTGATTAAGGGGCCAAAACTGGCATTACTGCTGCTGCATTTTGCTGTAAAACACAGTCCCATTGATGTCCAAATGAGAGTGACCTAATAGAAAATTGGTCCAAAAAGTATGAAGTATGAAGTTGAACAGAAAACATGGGTGTAACAACGTTTTTTTTTTTCCTGGAATAGTGGATATGCAATCAGACTCTGTAAAATAAGAGGTAATATCAAGTTTCATATAAGAGGTTCCATTTCTTGATGATATTTTCTGACTTAGCCGTCATTATGTGAATTTTTAGACTAGAAAACAGAAACATTGATTACCATGTGATCTGAATCTTCATTTGAACAACCATCTGATGTTGTGTCTCTCCTTTTGTCTTAAGATGAAGTGTGTCTTCGTTTGAGGCACGTGCTTGTGTATGTAACTGAGTTACGTTCTACTTATGAGGCCTGTCACCTGTGCTTATCTATGTGATTAGAGTTACTCTATCATCATGGTTCTGGCATAAGTAGAGAAGTTCCCTTCCCCATTTCTGTACAATATTGCTCAAAGTTTATGTCCAGTTTACTGAGAAATTGCTGAACTGTTTTAGGAGCATAGGAAGCAAACAAAGCATGGAAAAGAAAAGAAGAGGAAAGGCAAATGCATGATTTCTGACATATGTGTGTAAGACTAAGTGCTGTCCTTGACCTTGGAGGGACATGTTGATCAGTGTGCCAAAGTGTGGTTTCCCGGAAGATTACGTGCTTGCATTTGTGCTATAACATATTGTTCAAATTTCTAGTGAAATTTCATTTTGTTGTATTTTTTACTTGATTTTTTACTTGAGTACATAAATGTACAGCATGAATATACGTTTGGTGTTTCTTGGTATGTTGTATATATTGTTTTGTCTGAACAAGGACAGATATTTACACTACACCCGAGCCAAAAATCTTGGTTCTGCCACTTAACTTAGAATTCTTGGTAAAACCTTGTCCAAAACTTTGGTAACAAGTTTGGAGTAGCAATTGAAAGTTGCTTGTAGAGAGAGATCGAACTTTACTTGCAAAGTAAGAAATTCTGCTATCAAACCCAATTATAGCTGAAGCTTAGTTGCATTGTGGACACATAAACTAGTGTTTCCAGTAACAATTATACAATTCCAGTCCAACCTCTGCAAAATTAAATCAGATAAGGGTGAGTTTTCATAGAACACCCAGTAAGAGAATGACCAATACACCACCAAGCAGTTCAGTAGCATATTGAATTAGACAGATAACAGAAACAGATTAGTAGGCCTAAACCGGACAGATTAGTTCAGATATATTAATCCAGCAAGTGCCACAGATTAACAGTTCACTGATCAGATTTTCAGACATATTAGAGAGAGCTCCAGGAACACCAAGCCAGACAATACTTGGCAAAAAACATGTGCTCATAAGGCACTTTGTTTCCCCATTTGCTCGTTTTACGGATAAACACTTGTGCTCATGAGGTGCTCTGTTCCCCCATTTTGTTGTTTTATAGATAAACACTGATCATTCAGGAACAATCATGTCACAATAACAGCTAAGTTCCTTGTGCAGTCATTGGGAGTTCTCTCAACCAAATGCCAGAAAATCCAGAATTAATCTGGTTTTCCACTTGATTCCAAATGGAAGTCATTGGGAGTTCTCTTAACCAACTGATTGCCGGTAATTATAGATTTTCCCCCTCAAAATCCATGGCCTTCAATGAACCATTGCCACATTACTCCAGTCACTTCTCTGTAAACATCCATGGAATTGATTATCCAATGCACTCAGTGTTCTTAAAGCTTATGAGTTTGTCTTTTGTAGCAATGACAGGTAAAACAAGGTTCTGTAACCAGAAATCCACCTGAGGAACTTGTATAACAATACAGAAATGCCATGGCTCAGGACCAAGTTTAAGAATGCAAGCATGTTTCGAATACCACTCTACAGCAAAAGCATAAGCCTAGTTGAAAGTCAAAGCATCAGTCAAACTTGCAACCTTGAGACTGTCTCTACAAAATTTCAATGCAATTGCTGGTTTAACAGTTCCAAAATCTAGCAGATGCAACTCCAGTTCAACAGACGCAATTAGATTGATCTTCAGCAGATCGGAGTTGTTGCTATTATCTTAGACCAACTGTTGGTGACTTCCTTATAGCCTGAGTTACTTGAGATTTGTAATAAAACTTGTTTCGCAGACTCAGTTGATGCTTCCAGTTGAAAGTCAACATACCAGTCAAACTCCAGCAAAAACTGTTTCAGATTCAGCAGACATAACTTTCACTGTTTTTCTGAACCTACTGATATACTTATTTGCCTATTCAATTTATTCCCTCGTTCTGTTCATTGGTTCTGTTTAACTATCACAACACTAACCTTCACATTGATCTCAGGTTGTCTTTCTCTATTTTCAGTCAGCTGCACAAAACCAGAAAGTTTGCATTAACACAGTACCAGCCTCTTTGCTATATCAGAATGCTCAGCAGTTACCAAATATCAGGAGAAATATGTTTTCTGCCATATGTTGAAGCAGTGCAGAAGCCTGAGGATTATTAAATTACTCAAAATTGCCACTGACAAGTTACCAAAGTCAATCGAAAGATTGAAGCATTTAAGATATTTTGACATTTCAAGGACTCAAATTGAAAAGCTACCAAGGTCCTTCACCAAACTCCAAAACCTGCAAACATTGAAGAGTGACGGGATGTTATAGTTTAAAAGAACTTCCCAAGGGGATGAAGAACTTGGTCGAAATGTCACATCTTTATCTTGAGAAAGGAGGAGCTCATGTCACATCAATTTGGAATTTCATTATTGTTCTCACTGAAGAATGGTTTCCTATGTCTACAAAGTCACATAGGGGATGGGTTGTCTTCCTGCAAGTGCTTTAGGAAGTTAGAGATAGCCCATCGTGGCAAGTTGAAGTTAGTTTATATGCTCGAGTGCTCTAACTTTCTAGGACATGGTTGCTTCTTCCCATAAAACTCAAATCACAGAAACAGATTGCCTTTTCATACATGCACTTTCAGTGCAAGCTCCTTACTTTAACCTGATTAAATATATGCTTTTGCTCTAAATTCATTTCTGACTCTTAATCGAATCAGTTATTTGGTGTTGTAGTTAGGCCTTTGGTCGACAGTTCTGATATTGGGTCATTACTATTTACATGCCACACCTTCCCAGCCTACTCAAACTAGTAAATATATCCTGGTTGGAACCTTGTTTGGTTCTTCCAACGACTTCTTGTTAGTTCCTACTATAAAATTTGGGATGTATGATTATTAAGTGCAGTTTCCCAGAAGATGACGTGCTTGCATTTGTCGAGTTTCAAGTGAAATTTCTTTTTTTTTTTATTCTACCCAAACTTTAAGATTCGGTACGCTTTGTAAACTTTGTTGTGTTTTTTTATAGCGTTCGCATGATCGGGTTCTCTTGTATTTGTTAAGTGTAAATATATAAGACTTACTCCTAGGGATCAATTATCTTGTATATTTTCCTTGGAATAGAATCTGACTTGTTCTGGTCTTTAGTTTCTACAAATCAGACCTCAACGCTCTGGTTAATCTCTCAGATGTGACCTTCATCAATTTTAAAACTTTGGATACTCAATTGAATTTTCAATGTAAGATTAGGGGCTTTAAAAGAAATTAATCCCCAGATAATAAGGGATTGGGGGTTGAATGCAACCGTGGTCCACAACCTTCAAGTGTTATCCCATTTTTATCCCTAACGTCCACTTTTATCCCTAACAGTTTCAAAATCTAGTAGATTTTAGACTTCTGGAATATTTATGCATTATACTAGTGTTTGTTCTTGATTTTGAAGTGCTAGCGGAAGACTTATGATGTATGTTCAAGGACCCAATGGACAGATATGAAAATTAGAGCAATTTGGGTGCTAGACGTTCCAGATTGTAAATAGTGTGTGTGCAAGTTGATTCCTGGTCAAAATTAAGTTAGTGTTGTACTGTTGTGTGGCAAGCATGTAAAACCTGGTGTTTTCTAGAGCACTGTGGTTGATCAGTTGCACACTAAACGTTGGTTGGTCGTCGAAACCATAAAATATAATTTTGGTCGTATTAATAATTCAAAATAATTAATTTATACTATAGTGGTGAAAACTAGGTTGAATTCTAAGGAAAATTTTTTTACTGAAAGCTTCACATTAGAAAATTGAAATAAAAGATTGGGGGTTTTCTTGAATCGAATGCTGAAATAAATTAACTATAGCATTAAAATAAAATTAAATAATACTAAAAATGCTCAGTTTAGGGTGAATTATCCATTCCAATTATGCAGTTGATTATCAAACAAAAATAATTCTTTAATTCAAGCAAATACACTGGACTATCTTTAAAGCTAAAAAGAACAAAGAAAATTCAGCAGTAAAATTAACCAGAAAAAATTTCAGATTAATTTTTTAATTTTGAGTAATCAGATATTGAAAAGTAATTTCCAATCAACTCAAAATTAGGATTAAGAAAAATGAACTAAAAAGTTTATTTTAGGCAACAATCCAAAAGCTTGAACAATTTAATCTGTCTTACTTCTCTTGTATGAACTAACTAGAAATTAAAATAATTTCCAGCCAATTCACTTGCTTTTAAATTGAATTCTTTCTACCTAAGCGGTTGAAAGAAAACCAAGTAAATTTGTAATTACAGAACCAATTCAACAAACAAGAATAGGAAATTTAATTATAATAAATTTGAACTATAATGGAGTAAATAATCGAATTTGAAAAAAATTTAACAAGAAAAATCAATAATCATAATTGGTGTTGGCGATGAAAATCATCCTTAGAACCGAACCAAAAAATTACTCAACTCATGTTTGACATAAAAAGCACAAGAAAATAAAAAGGGAGAAACCTAAAATTTGCTCTATTCTATGCGTTCTCTCCATGCTCCTTTTATTGTCACAAAATTCCATATCCTCCGGGGAACAAAGCGCACAAAAAAACATAGGATTTGGGCTGACCAAACACCTCCGCTCCAAGTTAAGTTGAATTTGAGCTTTCCCGTGATTGGCTAAGAAGTCCACATAAATTTGGAATTGCCCGGCCCACTCGTTGCCTCTAACAGACATTTCATCGAACAGCTCCTGTGCGCCACATATTTTGGTAGCTAACTATGCCAACTTCTTGCTCAGCTTCCAAAATTCATCCTTCTGCAACAACGACTCTCTCTCTTTTCACTAATTCACCTGATATCGTGAGAGAAAACCCCTTAATTATCACTAGCCAAACAGAACAATGAAGGTGCCGGCTGCCTTTGTGAGATGGTGTGCGAATCTGACTTCCAAATCAAGTACGGTGCAACAAATTGCTGGTTTTATTTCGACTGGAAGCAGCAAATTGGCATGAGAGAATCAAAAGAATTGAGTTAGTAGCCACACTGGGGAAGCTCCACGCATGAAAAAGAAACTGGTGCTTAAGAGGCGAAGTAGGATTTTGTCTCTTCCCTTGGTCCAAAACGGCAGCGTCCCTTTGCTTCTTCTAAAAGAAAATTGGACTTAAATCCACTAGAAAGTCCTCCACGCACAAGGCATAAACTCGCTGGTGCCAAGTAGCGAAAAAAATGCAATAATTTCCTTGGAGCGCAAAAAGGCTACATTTTCTTTATTCCCTTCAAAACAAAAGAAATAGTAATAAAATTGTTAATGGTCTTATCAACTTAATATATTAGAATAAAAGCTAAGGAAATTGTGGAATAAATACATATAAATTATAAACTCATCAAAGGTTTTAGAGCTTTTGTGAATTGTGAAAATGTGATTTATTTGCATTTTAATTAATGAGTGTTTGCTGTTGTATTAGTGCCTTAGGTTCTCTTCTTGAGTTCGTTAGAACTCACCCTTTAGTTGACCAACTTTTTCAGGGAAAGAGCAATAGCAATAGCTTTGTTAAGTGTTGTGGTTTTATATTGTGAGAAGGTAGGCTGACTACTTTGTTTATTGTTGTTAATGCATCACTGGTCTGCAGGATCATTGAACTGAATTTCTAAGTTTTGTGGGTGTAGTGAAACCTGTTGTGAAGTGCTAGTAGCTGACAAGGTTGTGGCAGTGTTACCAGAAGAACGACAGAGCTAGAATGAGCCTCTGACCATAATCAAGAGTGCTTAAGTGGCTTCTCTGGTTTTGTTAGCAGATTAGACTGCAGAATCTGTCATACCTAGTGTGTAATGTGTGTTTTGTGTGATTATGTGTATAAAGTGCAGTTGGAAAGTCTTGAGACCCTGTAATTGTATGGCTGTTTCCTAAGTGCTCCTGTAATGAACATGTAGTTCAGACCTTTGAAACAGTAATGCTATGCATGGTTTGCTTATAAACATACGATCTTGTACTTCTCAAGCTAGCTTGGTTTTATATGAATACTTTAAATTTTTGTGCTATTCTTACCAATTGAATATTCCAGCAAACTTCTATCAGAATTTGGTTTGTAAAGGGTTTCCATCTTTGAAATACCATAGTTTGACTGTAGTTTGACCTCTTGCTTGGGAACTCGATTTGATCTGTAATTTTGGGAGTGTCTTTTAGTTCATAGTTGTGGTGTGTTGGTATCAATTGTGCTGCAAAAAGAAGTTTTTTACATGTGACAGAGCATTGTTTCAGTCTCCTGCAGAAACAAGTTCACTATGGGATAGTTTGACTTCCCCATTGACTTTTTGATTGAGATTTCATTTGGGGCTGAAACTTTATGGTATTGTTACTGAACATATTTGGGTTGTGTTTGAAGTGCTTTTGCTGCCTTGGAGCCGGTTTATGAGGAGAAATTCAGCATTTTTTGTTGCTGCAGTTTTTTTACAGAAGTTGTGGTTTTGGGTGTCCAAAATAATTTTATGATCTGAGTTCCTATTTTTAAACAAATTAGCAAGTTTGTTTCGGTATTACACTTACGATTGAAAGGCTTGAAAGTGCTAAGAAAAGATGGTGTAAATTTTTCCTCTTCAAACCTGAACTACTAGTTTTAATTTGCCTGTATAAATTTATCAGATTTTGGTTATTCTATTCCATGGAAGTTGGACTCGTTTCTTTTGTTTACATAGCATCTTTTTCTGGTTTTGTAATTTGTTGGCCATGTTTTCCAGTTAGAATAGTGAGATTATGTATGAAAATACCATGGACTTCAGTCCACTACATCAGATATAGATTGCAAACCACTCGTTGCTTTAACAATGCACAAGACAACATTTCAGAAAACTTGGGAAAGCAGCCCAACATTTTTAAAACCAGTAGGCCAAAAACAAATAACTCAGTTCCAAAATCTGATTTTATGGCTTGAGCAAGTCCATAATTTGAAAACATACATGTCCGCAAAAGTTCTAATTCAAAGCCCTTTCCAAAGTCAAAGTCAACTCCAAATTCAATGTTTGCAAACCAAAACTAGTATTCAAAATTTTTCAGCATTTCGCAAACTTAACAGACAAACTCAGACATACAAACCTTGCAGACCATAATTCTTGAACCAATTGGTGCATAATTTCACCTGAGTTTTCCTGGAACTCACCAACGTTCCTGGCTAAAACCGTTTATTTATTCAGAAATTCTGAACTTCAGTATTTGAAACATCACAATGCACCAGTAGGTTCAGTAGTTTGTACACCAGTTTAAACCAGACTAGTTATTCTACTGCACGGTCTTCATTAACAAGTTACAAACACCATTTTCAATCTGTTTGACCTGAAAACAGAAGCAACATTTTAGAGAAATAGGGGCTGGTTTCCAAACCTATAATCTGTCCATTTCTGCATGTCACAGTAACTTTGAAAACTTGAGTTTGAAGGGTAATTTTAAGTTCCAGCACAAACTTTCAAACCAAACTTAGTCACCATGCTTGGTTTATGAAATAAAACTTGTTTAAACCTTAAAACCTCAGTTTAAAAGCACAGAACAGAATCATCCCTCAAACACCACAAAACCAGTCTCAAACATGCAGAAGTTGATTTCAGTAGTACTTTGCTGCTCTCAACCAGAAAATTTTCACACCAAAAGCGTTGAACCAAGTTCCAATTAACTTAGAAAACATGCATGTAAAAGCTCAGCCCAACAAACTTTCTCTATTTAGAAGTCAACTTTCAGGTCGAATCTTGTGAGGCTGTAAACCTCTGCTCTAGGATTCGGTTAAACTCTTTGTCCAAAACAGATTTAGCATACAACAAGTTCAAAACATATTTCTGTAATACCTTTGAGTTTGTAAAATCACAGACTAAGCCATACCACTTATGCAAAACAGAATCTGGAACGTAAGTGTTCCTTTTCCAAGGCTACACCATTCCTTTGCCAAGGAGGGCAGTAAACTTCCAGGCTGATGCTCTTCCAGAAAAGAGCACAGAACCGTTCATACTCTGCAGTTTCAACACTAAGTTTTGAATTCCATCATCTGTAGTACTTAGTCGCTTACAGATCCTCACTACATTCACGAATGTGGCTTTTTGGTACTCTCGGAGAAACCTGCTCGGATACCAAACTGGCACACCCTACCACTGTACACACACTTTTACACTGCATGAGCTCATTAGGATCAATAATTATCAGATTATTCTTGTTGATTCTAGCCTGTGTCGGTGCTTCAGCTCCTCAGATATAACTTCCATGTGTGTGTAAGCAGTTTGGTCTGTTGTCTGTCCTGCAAGAAAGTCTCAGAAACTTTCTTGAAGACTACTGCATACAAGTCAAAATTTTCACATTGAGGAGCTTTAGAAACTTAAACCAGCAAGTTATGGAAAATTCTTGAATTTGGTATTGCAACCAGAAAATCTACTTAATTAAAAACAATAAAATATGGTTTCATAGAGCCAACTCAGAATTCCTTGGTAAAACCTTGTCCATAACTTTGGAAACAAGTTTGGAATAGCAATTGAAAGTTGCTTTCAGAGAGAGATCAGAATTTACTTGCAAGTAAGAAATTTTGCTATCATACTTGAGACTCAGCCACGTTCCTGCAGAATTTCAGTTTCAGATGTCTATAAAACCAACTCCAGTTCACTGATTCAGAATTGTAGCAAACCAGGGCCATTACCCCTTGTAAATGTGCACTTCCTATGTTTAAAACAGATCATAAAGGCATTATCAAAACTACAGCCAGTGCACATTTAAAGCATAGTTAACTGGTTCTACTTATAAAACTACAGATTAGAGGTTGGGTAGCAAAAATACACACTTTGGCTTCTAAACCAGTTTAAAGGTACTGAAACATATAACATGTAGTTTCAGACTTGTACACCAACTTTCATACTAAAACAAGTCCTCTTGCATAAAGTCAAACATTAAGTCAAAGTTTTCAGTGTTTCATTTTTTGGGTATGTTTCTTGGCAGATAAGTTACTGTTGTTTCACGCATTATACTAGTGGCTGAGATGCTTTGAAGAGCACGGGCTTATACCTTGATGTGCCACTAGAGTTTCTGGAATTGGATAGGCATAAGCACCTTATATGCGATGACATTAGTTGACATAATGCAAGTATTCTTTGTTTCAGGGAAGTCATGACCATCCCTTATGTCAAGTCTGATGAAATTTTTTGCTTGTGTTTCAGTATCAGTGATTGTGCCTGTAAATATGATGATTATGATCAGCAGATTTTTAACCATTTGAAATACAAGTTGCTTAGGGATTTACAAGGAAAAAATCCCTGTAAATCAATCCCTATAATTTAGGGATTCAATCCCTGTAATTAAGGAATTCTACCAGCTATAGTAATCCCTGTAAATCAGGGATTATTTACACAATCCTATATTTACATAACTACCAAATAAAAAATCTTCCAATTTCATGCTTTCCAACACTCCCCCTCAAGCTGGTGAATAGAGATCTTCCATTCCCAGCTTGGCTACAATTCTATAAAAGTCTGTACTGTTGAGTCCTTTGGTAAATATATCCGCCAGCTGTCATTTTGTAGATACATAAGGAGTGCAAATCACCTTGCTGTCCAGTTTCTCTTTAATGAAGTGTCTATCAATTTTGATGTGCTTCGTCCTGTCATGTTGAACTGGATTATGGGCAATACTGATGGCTGATTTGTTGCCACAATACAGTCTCATAGATCCGTCTTGTGGAATCTTCAAGTCTTCTAAAATTATCTTCAGCCAAAGTAGTTCACACACCCCTTATGCCATAGCTCTGAATTCTGCTTCTGCACTTGACCGAGCAACTACATTCTGCTTCTTACTCCTCCAAGTCACTAAGTTTCCTCCCAAGAAGGTGCAATAGCCAGAAGTGGACCATCTGTCTACTGGGGATCTTGCATAATCTGCATCTGTATATGCTTCAAGAACCAGCCCCCCATTTCTTCTAAATAAAATTCCTTTCCCTAGATTGGCCTTTAAATAGTGAAGAATTCGATGGGCAGCTTGTAAATGAACTTCTTTAGGGTCATGCATGAACTGACTTATTATACTTACAGCATATGCGATATCTGGTCGTGTATGTGCAAGATAAATCAGTTTTCCAACAAGTCTCTAGAACATCTCCTTATTTACACTTGCATCTCCACTGGCTTCTCTAAGTTTATGATTCGGATCTATAGGAGTAGAAGCTGGTTTACAGGCCATCTTTCCTGTTTCTCTCAGAAGATCAACCACATATTTTTGTTGAGAGATAAAAATGCCTTGTTTGGAATGTGCAACTTCAATTCCAAGGAAATACTTCAGTCTCCCCAACTCTTTTATCTCAAATTTTCTGGCAAGGCAGTTCTTTAATGCTTCTTTCTCTTTTTCATCATTCCCAGCAACAATTATATCATCCACATAGACTAGCAAAACAGTAACTCCCCCTGAGGCTGTGTGTTTAATAAATAAAGTGTGGTCACCTTGGCTTTGCTTGTAGCCTGAATTCAGCATCACATTTGTAAACCTACCGAACCATGCCCTTGGAGATTGCTTGAGACCATACAATGCTTTGTTCAACTTGCACACTTTGTTCCCCTTAATGCCTTCTCCAAAACCTGGTGGAATGTCCATGTATATCTCCTCTTCTAAATCACCATGGAGGAACGCATTTTTTACATCAAACTGTTGCAAATCCCAACTGTAATTGGCAGCCAAAGACAGCAGCACCCTTACTGTGTTCATTTTTGCTACTGGAGCAAAAGTCTCCTGATAATCTACCCCAGAAGTTTGTGTATATCCTTTGGCTACTAGCCTCACTTTGTACCTTTCTACTGACCCATCAGATCTGTATTTAATTGTAAATACCCATTTACAGCCAACTGCCTTCTTATTTTCAGGCAGATCCACAAGTTCCCATGTTCTGTTTTTTTCCAGCGCCTCCATTTCCACTCTCATGGCTTCTCTCCACTCCTTATTGGAAAGTGCCTTAGCTAGTGTTTCAGGAATTGGAATGGTGTTAAGGCTGGCTAGAAAACTCCTATGAGATTGGGAGAATCTTTGGAATGTTACTGATTTGGCTAGGGGATAGAGTGGATGTTTAGTACATTCTCTGGTTCCCTTTCTCAGGGCAATAGGCAGTTCATCTTTATTAATAGAAGAAATAGGTTCTGGACGTACCTCAGTTCCAGGATTAAGAGCTGAATCTTGGACTTGCTTAAGTTTAGAATCTGGATTTTTCCTCCTTGAGTAAACCTGCATATATCTCATATTATCATGCACATCATTGGTGGGGTTGCTTGAATTTTGGTGAGGCTCGGATGTGCAAGATTCTGAGGCATCAGAAGGTTGTGATTGCTGGTGGTTGGGCGGTGGTAAAAAGGATAATACTTCCAGAGGAAGTAGATTCGAGGCCTTATCTTCTATTAATGAAGGCTCCCTTGGAAGAGAAGGTTGAGAAAAAAAGGATAGTCCTTCCTCAAATGTGACATCAATAGAGGTGTAGAATTTTTTTGTGATTGGATGATAACATTTATAACCTTTTTGGGTTGGAGAATATCCCAAGAAAACACATTTTATTGCTCGTGGGTCTAATTTTCCCTTATTGTGAACATGAACAAAGGCAGGGCAACCAAAGATTCTTGGTGTGAGATTATTTGAGGTTCGAATATCAGGGTAAAACTGAGAGAGAGTTTTCATTGGGGATTGATTGTCAAGGACTTTAGATGGCAGTCTATTTATTGTGTATGCAGCAGTAAGGACAGCTTCTCCCCAATATTGTTTTGGGACCTGGTTTTGAAAGAGAAAGGCTCGTGTGGTCTGCAGTAAATGACCATTCTTCCTTTCAGCCACCCCATTTTGTTGGGGTGTGTTAACACAGGAAGATTCATGCACAATTCCTTCTTTTTGGAAAAATGATAGACAAGGTCTGATTGAAATAATCTGTTGCATTATCAGACCGAAACCTTTTGATTCTCACACCAAACTGATTTTTGATCATATTGTGAAAAATGGGAAGAATGTTGCTTAAATCTAATTTCGATTTAAGAAGAAAAACCCATGTGACCCTTGTGCAGTCATCAATAAATCTGACAAACCATCTAGAACCAGTAATGTTGGGAATTTGAGAAGGGCCCCATATATTTGAATGAATCAAATAAAAAAGGGGTTGATGATTTTTTATTGCTGGATGGAAATGACACTCTTTTGTGTTTAGCAAACTCACAAACATCACAATGAAAGGTCTCAATATCAATACTCTTAAATAGGGAAGGAAACATGGTTTTCAAAATAGAAAAAGAAGGATGGCCAAAACGAAAATGCTGCTGCCAAATTAAATCTTTATTGGAGGTAGTAAGGAATGACTCATGTGTGACATGCATAATATTCTGAGATGTTTTGCTGGTTTCTTCAAGATAGTAAAGCCCTTTCCTTTCCTTAGCAAGTCCAATCTTCTTCCCCAAAGCCTAGTCCTGAAATACACAGTAAGAAGGGAAGAACACAACATGACAGTTCATGTCTTGGGTAAGTTTGTTTATAGAAATAAGGCTAGTAGATAACTTGGGAACATGAAGGACATTTTTAAGCAACAGTGATGGAGTAATCTGTATATTTCCAATTCCTGCTACTGTGATGAGAGAACCATCAGCAACAGAAATTTTCCTGTTGCTAGAATAGGGTGTATATGTAATGAAGTGTAGTGAAGAGGGTGTCATGTGATCAGTGGCTCTAGAGTCAAGAATCCATGGAAAAACACTAGCCGAGGCATGTAATCCTAGGGGTAGAGATTCACCTGAGAGAGCAACAGAGGCAGAGCCACTTTCTGGTTTCAAGGTTCCCAACAAACCTCTCAGCCTTTCAATTTCTTCTTCATTAAATGGCCCCTGATTTTGCTGTGAAATTGTGGAGACATTGTGGGCCTGTTGAACTGCTCTTGGATCTCCTCGATTGCCCCATTCCTTGCTGGATGTAGAAGGCTTCCCATGGAGTTTCCAGCAGCGATCTTTTGTGTGTCTAGGCTTCCTGCAATAGGTGCACCAGAGGTTGTCTTTAGAGTCTCTACCTTTTGGGGCACTATAATTTCCTTCCCTTGCCACCATAGCAGATCCTTCGAGATCTTTAGGCTCAAGCATGATCCCACGGCGGCTTTCCTCAGCTCTGACAAGAGCTATAACTTTGTTCAATGGAGGCACCTCTTCTTTGCCGAGGATTTGTATTCGGACTTGATCAAACTCAGTATTCAGTCCGACCAAAAAATCATAAACCTTATCTCTTTCAATGAAATTCTTTAAGATCACAGCATCATCTGAGCACTTAGGCTCAAGAACTCGATAATGATCAAGTTCATGCCATAGGTTCTGCAACAGATTTGCATACTCAGTAACACTCCTGCTCCCTTGTTTGGCTGCTAGTGTCTTTACTTTGACCTCATAGACACAGGCAGCATCATGGGCTCTGGAATATGTTTGTTGGACAGCATCCCAGATGCCCTTTGCAGAAGGGAGGAACGTGCAAGTGTCACTGATTTCTGGTGTCATTGAACTCCACAACCATGACATAATCATGGAGTCCTCTTCATCCCAAGCATCAAAACTTGGGTCGTCCAACTCAGGCCCTGATCCAAGAATATGGCTGATTTTTCCTTTTCCCTTCAAATAGGTACGCACCAGTTGTGACCACTTCAAATAGTTCTGGCCATTGAGTCTGTAGGCGGCCTGAATAGTCTGCAGGTCGCCTGTGGGCAGATGGGAATCGACTTGGGCAGGAGCACTTGTCACAGTCTCGCCAGACATTGTCAGGATAGTGGGTAAGGAAAATAAAGAATGAGGAACTAGTACTGGTTATAGATCAGCACTAGAGGCCAGAAGGAAAAAAGATTTGGCAATGAAGGCCAGGAAAAAAAAAACAGAGCAATGATTCGGCAATGAAGGCCAGAGGAAAAGACGATCTCAAGGCAAACCTAAAGCTCTGATACCATGTCAGCTTTTGGTAAAATCTGTTCTGTTCTATTCCAATACTGTAAGCGAATTTATACAAGTTGCTTAGGGATTTACAAGGAAAAAATCCCTGTAAATCAATCCCTATAATTTAGAGATTCAATCCCTATAATTAAGGAATTCTACCAGCTATAGTAATCCCTGTAAATCAGGGATTATTTACACAATCCTATATTTACATAACTACCAAATAAAAAATCTTCCAATTTCATGCTTTCCAACAAAAAGGATTGATGCAAAGTTGCATTTTCCAAGTTTTCAAAGCGATGTTAGTAATTTTGCAGTTCAGGGGAGTGTACATTTTATTCCTGTGGTAACATCAATGTAAAGCAACTTACCAAATTTTTAATAAAGGAAGAAATTAAACTAGTTGAATATTGGCACATGACATTTCTTTCGAGAAACAAAACCAGCTTCGGTCAGTAGCAATAGTTAAACTAGCATTTTGTTAATCAGGGTAGTAGTAACAACATTTGAACTTCATTTGTTTCTTGTTAGCTTCCATGGTTCCAAAGGCTTTCAGTTCTGTATCTTTAGGTGGCTGAACTTTTGTTAACAGTTCTCTTTTTCTGGAACATAGGATATGCAATCAAAGTGCTGAAAAGATTAGGTGATCTGAAATCTTACCTGTACTAAAATCATCATACAACATTCTCATGCTGTGAAATTGCAAACATATGAGACAAGTTGCCATTTCTGGATTGATTATTTTCCTACTTGACCAGTTTTATGTTTTTTTTAGCAAATTTCTAGAGAAATTGCATGCATTAAGAAAACTAAATAAACTAACATCCAATATATGCAGGGTGGTAAATGCAAGTGTCTTAAGTGTGAAGTCTGCTATCGCCTAACTGTAACATTCAAATGCATTCTAGATTACTGGTTTCAGGAAAGTATGAAGCATGAATTCCAGCTTTGTTTGAGAAGAGTGATGCAAACATTGCTTCTATGTATGATTTCAAGCTACTGCAACCTTCTAGATTCAACAGGAAAGCTGTACTTCTGGATAAAGAAAGTAAAAACATGCAGACTGATGCACCAGCAAGCCTATTGATTTTCAGACCTCAACCTGAACCAACTTGAGATTCTTTTGTATCTGGTTAGTTGCTAACAAAACTAGCTTCTTTGGTTCTTGCTTGCAAACTTTGTGTTGGAACATGAAAGGAAAAAAGAAAAAAAGAAAGAAGAAATAAAAGGAAACCATTTATAACCAATGTATCTATGTATCTTATTCTTCATTGAGAAATATGGATTAAGATTAAAAAAAGTTTCCTGTTTTGAAGTTTCTTCTTTGTTCTATAAAACAAAAGCTGTGAATTGTGTTAACGATTTGGCTATCACGAAAATCAAATTAAGAGCATGAAAATTGACAAAATAGTTCAAGTCTTTGGGTCATGCGTCCGCTAACTTTAGGGTTCAAGTTTGAGACTCCTCTGCATTTCCTATTGTTGTCAATACTTCAAAGTGCAAGAACTATGAAACTCAGTGTTGCCATCCTTAAGAAAGTTGTACTAGTTGCATCATTTATATTTTAGGACACTACTTACCTCCCCATCTCTGGACTGTAGGGGAAGAAAATCACAGACAATTTTGGCCTCTAATGTTTTATGTGGGGTAGGACCGAATGGCTAGGCTGGTGAGATAGTCTAAATATCTTGAGATCCTCATTTTATGTCTTAGGTTGAGCATTATTGCAGGACAAGAAATGCATGAGTCGGGTCGTTGGTTCTTATGACTGATTTGTTGTCTCCTATCACATACATGGGCTCCTAAGACTCATTTTCCTTTTCTTTGCAAGGGAATGAACACTATTAATCCTAAAATTTATCTTACTTTTTTATTTGAGTCTTAAAATTTTCAATTTTTCTAAATTCATCTTAAAATTTTCACTAAGATGTTAGCAATTAGTCTTAATTGTCTTGGTCACTCAGCAAAGTAGCTAAAGGATATGGGTGGAGGTACCGAGTTCAATTTCAGCTTTTATCGCTTGCCCATAAAAATGTTATTAAATGCTGATTAGGGTTTCTTTTAGGTCTTAAAAAAGTAGGAATTTTCTCATTCCCTTTAAATGCATTGTACCTCCTAACTCTATACATTGGAAAGGTCCTTCTGATTACAAATAAGATAAAATCTATGTTTATTAAAAAAGTTACTGATAGGAATATGATTTCCATAGAAGAAAAATAATAATTTAAGTTATCTATGACAATCCAGAAATTATTGCTTATTGTGAGTTTGCTAGAAGGTATTTACAGTTTAGATTAGCCCTAAGTGTTAATGTAAAAAAAAAAAAAAGGAACAGTGCGGAACTAACTGTATATACAATGGCAAAGTTCAAAGACTCCTATAAAAAAATAAAAGTTTTAGGACTAACTATTCATACTGTTGCAAACTTTTAGAACTCATAGAAAAGTGAAGAAATTTAAAGTTTTAAGACCAAAAGTGTTTTTTCCTTCTGCTGACCAAATAAAAGAAAACTACCTTTATATTTTTAGAAACACCATGGTTGGTGCATAATTCATCGCATAAAAAAGCCCAGTTGTACTTACTTCATAAGGATCAGGGCCTATAAAGAAACGGTAACCCCAATCTAAATAAACGGAAAATAAAAGCCTAGCACTTGTGCTGCACATAATATACCTCTAAATCAATAGAGAATAATCACTCTCAAAAAACAAATGATCACTAGACTCTTCCTTTACCAAACATAGCGAACTAGAGCATGGAATGCAATTCAATATACTTGTTCAATCTATCAAAGGCAAGTAAATTATTCAACATAGTAAACCTACAAGTCTAAAGAAACTTAGGTACTGAATTCTAGACCAATTTCCAGTACATGAAGATATGCTAATTTCACAAGATACTTCTTATTTTTCACACACTCCTGGTTCTAATCATGCACACGATCAGCAAACACAGCTCATGGTCAAGGATATGCTTCCACATCACAGATGACTCACCAATTAGACTTACCTGCCATATATCAGTGCTTCAAAATTTAACCCAAAGGCTTTCCTTATTGTGGCAACGTCGGGTTTTCGGGAGTCGCCACCAATCTGTTTTTCTTAGGTCGATTGGATACCTAAAATATGGTCTGCGAGAGTTCGAGGATCGGGAGTACGGTTACGTTAAAACAACTTTGTTAAAACGCCCAAAAATTGGCACCTTAGTTGATTTTAATTTTGTTTTGCTTTGCTTTTAAATAATTTTCAGTTAATTTTCAAAATTAGAAATTTTAACTGGATTAGTCGAAATGTGGATTTTTTTAAATTAATTAATTTGTATGAAATTTTATACTTCCGAACCATGGACTCTGCCGAGTCATTTGGACACGGAAGATTTTGATTCCGAACCATGGACTCTGCCGAGTCACCCGGACACGGAATGTTGATGATATTTTAAATAATTTAATCCATATCGTAAAATATGAATTTTTATCTTTTGTATTTATTTAATTTATTTAATTAAAAAAATTTGATATTTTTCAAACCGTAGATTCTGCCGGATCATCCGGACATGGAAACTATTTAATGTTAATTAATTATTTAATTCTTATTTATTATAGAATTAATTATTAGTTTAATGATTATTTTTGTAATTCTTTTGTTTATGAAATTTTAGGTTTTTTGTTAATGATCTAAAAATTTATTTTGTTTATTTTTTTTTATATTTTTCTTCTTTTCTTTCTTTTCTTTTTCTTATCTTTCCTTTTTTTTTTGATTTTTCTTGTTTAATGAAGGATATTTATTATTTAAATAATTACTTAATTTATAAAAGAATTAAAAAGTAATTTTTTATTTTTATTTAATAAAAAGTTACTTTAAAGAAATTAAAAAGTTAAAAAAAATCCTGATATTTATTTTATGTTCATTCCAAAAAAATAAATTAATCAAGGTTTTATAACGGAAATATTTATATTTATATTTTTATGTTATGTTTATTCTTTTTATTTGATAGAAGATAAACCAAAAAGGAATTACTTAATCAAGGTTTTATTTATTTAATGAAGAAAACTAAAGATTTATATATTTATTTTAAAATAAAAGTAAAGTCTTAATATTTGATTTGTTTTATTTTTGATAAAAAATTAACCAAAAGTGATTATTTAATAAAGAAACTAAAAATTTATATGTATATTTTAACAAAAAGAAAAGTTTTGATATTTATATAATTTATTTTTATGTTCTTTTTGTTTGATAAAAGATTTTTTTTTATTTTTTTTTTAATTTATAAGTCTAAAAATGCATCTAATTAATAAGTCTAAAATATTTAAGAGAAATTTAATTCTTTTTTATTTATTTTATTTTGAATTTTTGAAATCATTTGGCTTAGATTTTTATTTATTCAATAAAGGAATTAAAAAGTTATATTTTAGTTTAAAAGAAATAAGTAAAATACAAAGTCTTAATTTTCATGTATTTCTTTTAATTTTTTATTATTTTTACTGAATTAAAGTAACTATTAAAATTAATTTTATATTTTATATTTTTAAAAATATTTTTTATTCTCCAAACCATTGGATCCTGGCGGATCATTTGGACATGGAGTTTAATTTTTATTAAATTTTTTTTAATTAATTAATTAATTATTAATTTTAATCATAATTTTATTATTATTTTCCTTGAACTTTTAAATTTTTAATATCATTATTTTAAAGTTATGTTTAAAAATTGTTTTGTATATTTTTTTAGAATTATCTAATTATGTTTGTTTATTAATTTTTAACAAAAGGAATAAAAAGTTAACTTTTTGTTAATAATAAAGAAATAATAAAAACATGTGTTCCAAAATAAAAGATAATTGGCTTTTAAAAAATGATTTTTTTTATCAGCCTTAATAAATATTCACATAAAATTCTCTATTTTTTTTTATTTTTGTGTAATAATTTGTTATTATTTTTTTAATAACAATTAAAAGTGAATTAAATTTAACTACCAAAAAAGACAATTAATAATAATAAAGTGGGGCTTTTTGGCCATCCACTTTAATAACACAATAATAATAACAACAATAATAAAAATTAGCAAAATTAGTAAAGTTAGTTGTGCAAAAATTAAAAATTAGTAAAGTTAGTAAGGTTAGTTGTGCAAAAATTAAAAATTAGTAAAGTTAGTAAGGTTAGTTGTGCAAAAAAATAAAAGTTAGTAAAGTTAGTAAGGTTAGTTGAATTAGTAAGTAAGTTAATTAATAACAACAAAAAGAAAAAAAGGTTAGTAATAATAATAACAATAAACAAATAAATAAACAAGTAAAAATTAAAAGAGTTAGTAATTAATTCTGCAAAAATAAATAAAAGGTTAGTGACTAAAATGAATAAATATGAGAAGATGAAGGATAAAAAATGAGGTTGTACCTTTTGAAAATGAATTTTGAATTCCGGAGCAGAGGTGCGCGCGCGGGGGTGAAAAAAAAAAAAAACAGTCAGAGAAGGTTTAGGTTTTCTGGAGAGGAAGAGAAGAGGGCCAGGGACCTAGGCTAATTTTTTCCTTTTTTTCAAAACGAAGCTCTAAGTTTTTTTCTCATTTTCTCTGTGTTCAGCACAAAATTTGGGGGGCTATTTATAGAGGAAGTTTGGCCGAACTGTTGATGGATAAATTAATAAAAAATTTCAAACTTATCTTTTAAATTGGTAAAATGACAATTTTAGTCCTTTACGTCTCTCAGCCTCTGGATAAGTTCCTGAAGCTTCTGATTTTGACAATTTTGTCGTTTTCTGTCAATTTGCGCCAGAAACGTCGGCAGGCCCAAAATTTTATGTGACAAACTACCAAATGCTCCTGGAACTTTTAGAATTTGTGAATTTTTCCCGAAACTTCTTAATGTTGTCATTTTTACCTCAAACTTTTAAATTTTGCCATTTTTTTTGAGTTTTCTTTTTTTTCTTTCAAATACACACATATATCATTTTAAATCAAATCTTCACAAAAAAAAAAATGTATTTTAAACTAATTAAAATTTTTAGTAATAATAATAATAATAAAAATAATAATTTTTTTTTATTTAATTTCTTTTATTTAATTTCTTTTAAAATTTTTTATGGTCGGACGAAATTGGGTGTCAACAGCTGCCCCCCTTTGCATGCTTCATGAGACATGATGTATGCAAAGTCGTTATCAAATTTCGTCCGGCTTAGCTAGGCATTGAAAACCTTTTCGCCGCCTAAATCCTGAGGTTAAGGAACTCTCCTTAGAACCCCGGCGATAGGAGCTCTCCTATCGTTGAAGGAAAATTGATTATTTCTGAGGCAAAGGTTCCATCCTTAAAACCTCGGATTGATTGATTGATTTCGAAGCAAAGGTTCCATCCTTAAAACCTCGAATTGATTGATTGATTTCGAGGCAAAGGTTCCATCCTTAAAACCTTGAATTGATTGATTGATCTCGAGGCAAAGATTTCATCCTTAAAACCTCAGATTGATTGATTGATTTCGAGGCAAAGGTTCCATCCTTAAAACCTCAGATTGATTGGTTGATTTTGAGGCAAAGGTTCCATCCTTAAAACCTCGGATTGATTGATTGATTTCGAAGCAAAGGTTCTATCCTTAAAACCTTGAATTGATTGATTGATCTCGAGGCAAAGATTTCATCCTTAAAACCTCAGATTGATTGATTGATTTCGAGGCAAAGGTTCCATCCTTAAAACCTCAGATTGATTGGTTGATTTCGAGGCAAAGGTTCCATCCTTAAAACCTCGGATTGATTGATTGATGTCGAGGTAAAGGTTCAATCCTTAAAGCCTCGGATTGATAATTGATCTCGAGGTAAAGGTTCCATCCTTAAAACCCCGGATTGATTGATTGATGTCGAGGCAAAGGTTCCATCCTTAAAACCTCGACGATTGATTGAGTTCGAGGCAAAGGTTCCATCCTTAAAACCTCGGATTGATAATTGATTGTTTTCGAGGCAAAGGTTCCATCCTTAAAACCTCGATGATAAAAATTGATTGTTTTCGAGGCAAAGGTTCCATCCTTAAAACCCCGATGATGAAAATTGATTGTTTTCGAGGCAAAGGTTCCATCCTTAAAACCCCGATGATGAAAATTGATTGTTTTCGAGGCAAAGGTTCCATCCTTAAAACCTCGGATTGATAATTGATCTCGAGGCAAAGGTTCCATCCTTAAAACCCCGGATTGATTGATTGATGTCGAGGCAAAGGTTCCATCCTTAAAACCCCGATGATGAAAATTGATTTTGAGGCTAAAGAGCTTTCCTTAGGACCTCGAGCGAAATTTATATGAAAGCAATTGAAATTGGAATAATTTTCTTCGAAAGTGTGAATTTTCATAATAGGTGAGTGCAAAAATTTAAACTTCGATAAGATGAGTGAATCTTGATGATGACAATAACACTGACAAATTATGTAAAGGGAACGGATGTTTGGAATCAATATTCAAGGTTCATCTAATATTTTCTTCAGTAAATATAGATTCCCTTGTGAGATATGTCATCCGCATAAGGTTAAAGCTTAACTACCCCAAAATGTTATGCCTAGTAGACCTAATAGGATGCGTCTCAAGAGTAACAAAAATTACTCTTTACTCAGCCATTCCAACCTAAAGGCATTGTCCTATGGTTTTAATATCAGCATGGACGAAACTATCTTATAAAAAAAGAAATTCCCTGAAAAGAAAAACTGAAACGCGAAAGAAAATGCTGATAATAAAACTAAAGGACAAGAAAAACGGATCAGATCGCTTCTTTCTTCCACAATACTTCAACAGGGTGAGTAGAGGACCATTATGGGAGTGAACTGGTCGGGAAAGACTGTCGTGTCCAGTCTATCTGAATCATTGCTGGATCTGGTTCAGGAACAAAAGCTTGTATTTTATCTAGCAATTCTTCAGCAGTTGTTGCGGATATTATGATTCGCCGTGCCACTCTTGATATGAAATTCTTCTGCATAGCATAATCCATAAAAGCTATCAGACCTGTAAAGAAATTGTTAACATTTAAAAGCCCAATGGGTTTCTTATGCAAATTAAGTTGGGCCATGGAAGCAATTTGAAAGACTTCTCCCAATGTGCCAAAACCACCTGGTAGAGCGATAAAAGCATCAGCATTTAAAAGCATTTGTAACACACGCTCTTGCAAATTTTTAACCACTAATTCTTCTCCAATCGTGCCCCCAGAAATAAATTTCAAAGGTCCAGGGATAATGCCCAGAACTTGACTTCCTCCTAGAGATGCTGCTGATGCTACACCTCCCATTAATCCGACACTACCTCCTCCATAAACTAAATGTATTTTTCGCTCAGCTAATACTCTACCCAAATGGTTGGCTGCCTTTAAATACTCTTCATCTTTTCCAGGAAAAGCCCCAGAAAATACACAAATACTTCGGGATTTACGAGTTGGGGTTTTCTCCATTCCTATCCTTACCCTTGTGAGAAAAGAGGATATATTTATAGAGATGAAGAGATAAGGCAATAATTTTATTTTCAAGAATGGATACATTATTGCCAGCTATTCACAGTAGTCACGAGTATGACTCTGGTCAGGTATGGGTACACTATCGTTAAAAGAGGAGGAAAATTTTCAAAATAGCTGCTAGCATGTACAGTAGTCACTACTGTAGCTTACGTCAGGAGTAGGTACGTGATTGTTGGAAGGGAAGGAAAATTTCAAAAGTGGCAGCTATATACAGTAGTCCGTGTCAGGAGTGGGTACATTATTGCCAAAGGGGAGGAAAATTTCAAAAGCGATAGCTAGCACGTACAGTAATCGTAACTATGGCTCATGTCAGGAGTGGATACATTATCGCTGAAAGGGGAGGAAAATTTCAAAAGCGACAGCTAGTACGTACAGTAATCGTGACTTTGGTTCACGTCAGGAGTGGATACATTATTACCAAAAGGGGAGGAAAATTTCAAAAGCGACAGCTAGCACGTACAGTAATCGTGACTTTGATCATCGTCTTCCACTGGTTTTGCGTCCAGTAATGGCTTCAATGCTTTCTATGAATCGGTGATTTGCATCTCATCTAGCTTTCTCACAAACTGGCAAACAGGGTCGTTTAGGGTCAGATTCCCAAGACTGTAACGATCTCGTTCTTTTTGGAAAATTATCCATAATCCAACAACCTCAAATTGCACTATTCCGCAAGAATGCGCTTCAAGAACCTCTCGAATATCTTCTAGAGATTCCTTACGCAAGCCATTCTTAATGAATCTTATTCTATCATTACGATTTCTGGTGATCACTCCTGGAGCACGACATTTATTGCCGCAAATCCACCATCCACAATTATGACAAACGCCTAGCCTCTTTGCTCTTCTTTTTTTGGCATAAGCGCTTTTACCAAAGCCGGACATACGGGGAAAGAACGCTTCGGGAACTTCACCAGCTGAACGAACCTTAGCTTCAATTAGCCACCGCACATTATCAGGAATGCCTTTGTGCATAAATACTCTGAATCGTTCACATCTAGCTTGATAAATCTTTTTAAGAACATTTATTGGGAAGGAAGGAAAATACTTTCGTAGGGCGGAAAGAGAAGACTCCATTGATGAAGGAGGCAAAGAAAGAAATTAGTGATTGTAGGAAACGAAAATAACTAACACATATTTATAGTGATGAAAGGGATAATGCGTCGATTACACTTAGGGGAGCATGTACATCTGTCAAAAGAAAATGCAAACTTTTCCAAATATAACAAACTGTATGTACAGTAATTGTGACTGTGACTCACATCTTCCACTGGCTTTACGTCCAGTAACGGCATTAACGGCTTCTATGAGTCGAGGATTTGCTTCCCATCCAGTTTTCTTACAAGCTGGCAAACAGGGTCATTTACAGTCAGATTCCCGAGACTGTAACGGTTTCGTTCTTCATGAAAAATGCTCCATAAGCCAAGAAGTTCACGTTGCACAGATCCACAAGAATGCGTCTCAAGAGTCAATTGGATATCATCCAACGAGTCCTTACTCAGGCCATTCTTAATGAATCGTATTTTATCTTCTCGATTATCAGAGATCATCCCTAAAGAACGACATTTAGTATTACAAGTCCACCGTCCACATTTATGGCAGACTTGTAACCTTTTCGCTCTTCGCTTTTTGGCATAAGAGCTTTTGCCTATACCAGGCATGTGAGACACAAATGCCTCTGGGATTTCACCTGCTAGACGAACCTTGGCTTCGATTAACCACCGCACATCTTCAGGGATTCCTTTGTGCATCAGAACTCTTAATCGTTCACAGCGAACTTGGTAGATCTTTTTGAGGATGTTCATTGGGAGAGAAGGGAAATACTTTCGCAAGGCAGAAAAAGTAGGATCCATTTTCTAGGAGGAAGTAAAAGAAAGAAGGGGTGAAGGAATCAGTTATTATGGGCAACTGAGAGAACCGACTTGAGAGTCACGGAGTACCGTATCCGCCGTTTAACCGGAAAAGTGGATCCTACTTCATTTTGATGTGATAGATATTTTTTATATTCCATCGAGCTGACGTCGATCCAGTCCTCGATTATTGAATCCATTGTCCGCTTTTGACAAATTTTCAACGACAATATTTCTTGATGTCTGCCTTATCTTTGACTATCTCTTATCTTGGATGCTGCTAAGCTGGCATCAATCCTGTCCTTCCAGGTGTAGCCTCGATTATTGAATCAATTGCCAGGCTTTTGACAATATTGTCTATTTTATATATTTTTTTTGATATCTGCCTTATCCTTGGCTATAGCTATCTCTTATCTTGGATACTACTAGCTGGCGTCAATCCGATCCTTCCAGGTGTAGTCTCGATTATTGAATCGGTAGCCAAGCTTTTGACAATATTGTCTACTTTATTCTTGAATTTCTGATGCGGGTTGGTCCCGCATATTAGCTGTGTATCCAGTGATAGATTGGTAAGAGCTGATGACATTAAGATCTCAGCTTATACTGCTGCAATCATGCTGCGGACATGCTTTTCATTTGATCCCTGTTATGTAAAAGCCATGCATGCATGATGTGAAATGCATGAATGCAAGGCATGTGTAACTGATGGTTTTTTTTTTTTAATCTAGCTCTTCATGTCTTTGCTTTACTTTACTGGATCTTCTTTGTGATTTCCTTCTCGGACTATTATTGAATCTCTTTATGCTTTCCAGCTGTTGTCCATTGTCTCAAAAGCCCAACTCTGTTCAAAAATCCTCTTTCCTTGCCTTATTTTTGAATTTTGACCTCAATTTTCTTTAATGCCCGCCTCATATTTTATGCTTCTCTTTCGGGTACTCATCCATTGTCATGGATTTGATACCATCAAAGGCTTTACTTTCAATGTCTGCTTTGCCCCTTTTCTTGTGACCGTGCCGACACTTACTTATTCCCATGTTATAATCTGAATGATTGCTCTTCCTTGAACTCATGTTTTGATCCATAAGACTTGCCCCCTTGTCTATTGAACTTCTTTGTTGGCAGTACTCCTCTTACGCTTAGTAGAGACTACTTTGCCCCCCTGAATACGGTGTTTATGTGGATAAAAGGTATCACCTCGCCTTTAACAGAAGGTCAAGCATTTCTAAACCTTTGTGATGGCACTTGATCGTAAATCTCTCCTACAAGAACCACATCTTCTTAAAGAAAGTCTCAAGCTATCTCCTCACTTTTAAGTCTACACACATTAATGAATAATGGTTTGGCCTTAAAGAAAAACTTTCATCAATTTGCAAAGCTTGATAAAGTAATTTACGGTCTTTGTTTTTAATTAAAATATCCTGCCATTCTTCCCTTTCCAACTCGAAGACATAAACTGTGCAAGGCAATAAGGTAGAAACATGATTCATAATAATAGCTTTTTAACTGAATGACGATGATATCAAGAGGTAAGTGTTAGGTCCGAGAAACGTTAAGTTTGAGTGGTGTGAAAGAAGGGTATTTTAATACTACTCGTGAGCAGTATTAAATAAGGTAGAAACATAATTCACAATGATAGTCTTTTAACTGAATGAGGATATTAGGTCTGAGGAAAGTTAAGTTTAAGTGGTTTGAAAGAAGGGTCTTTTAATATTACTCGTGAGCAAATTTGATTATGATGAAAAACTCAATAGTGATGACCTCAAACTTGCCACTCTTCCCAGAAAGTTAAACCTCATCTGTTGCCCCCTAACTATCGTGGTCTTTATGTATGCTTGGCTTGAAAGTTGCTTTTGTGTTCTAAACCACCTTTGCAGGTTTTCAGTCTAGAATCCATAGCTCACTTTTTCTTTTTTTCTTTTGCTCTAGTTTGAGCCCTTTTTCTTTTCTTTTGTTTTTTTTTTGTTTTTTTTTGTTTCCCTTTCTTTTTTTTTTTTTGTGTGAACTATGGTGATAACATACTTGATAACTCTCTTGAAGTGAGATGACTCAAGTGGCCTTGCTTGCTCGTGCTTGTTCTCAGTCTCTTTTTGGTTTTGAATTTTCCCTTGTTGGCTTTTTGATGGAAGGGATGAACTTTTTTCTTTTCGGAGTTTGTGTTGCAGAGAACCGAGATCATAGCCCTCTTGAAGTGAGATGACTCAAGTGGCCTTACTTGCTTGTGTTTGCTCTCAGTCTATTTTTGTTTTGGATTTTCCCTTTAATGGCTTTTGATGGAAGGGATGAACTTCTTTCCTTTTTTGGAATTTATGTTGCGGAAAACTGAGAACCTTTTTTTTTTTTTTGTATTGAGCATTTGTGAGAATTGGGAGGCCACTGAAGTCATTTAATATGAGAGCTACCTTCTTTGGAAGCTAACCCCAGACTTCTTGCAAGGATGTTGATAACCACTGTGAATTTTTTTAGAGAGTTGGGGTGCAACATATGAAATCCTTCTTACTAGATTTGGCAGCACTTTCAAGATCACTACTATCAAATTTCTCTTAACTTTTTATTTTCACCCACGAGTAGTATCATTTAGAAAGCAAAGTATGATGGCAATAATAGTTAGTGCAATGGCAAAGATTGAGAGATAGAGGTAAAAATGAAATTTTTGGTAAAAAGTGGTAGAATGTATAGGTGTAATAATTGAATTAAAAAGTGGTAGAATGCACACATAACATCTTTTTGTTGGAGAACAAAAAGAATTACCGGTTGTCAAAAAGTAAAGTGTGATGACAATAATGGATAGTATAATAGCAAAGAGTGTAAAAATGGAAAGTAGTAGAATGCACGCATCACATCTTTTTGTTGTACCAGAAAAAGAATAGCAGGTGTCCATTTAACAAAGACTACACCCTAGATTCTGGACTAAATCTAGGAGATTTTTACTATTAGATTACTTTTGTAAGCTTTCAAAGATACAAGTTTATTCAAAGGATTCCCTGTCATTCGAAAATGTATGCGGACTGTTAGGTCAGATCTGACTTGGAGGCCTTCCAAAGTCAATGTAATTCTAGCTCGAAATCTTCACTTTTCAATTATCAATCACATCGGGCCTAGCAACTTGGACTTGGTTTTGCTTGATGAGGCGGCAATGGATTGTGGGTGACATTTGGCTCATCGGAAAAGTCCAACCACTTTGACTCGATTAATTGTTGAACTATACGCTTCAATGCCATGCAGTTTTCCAAGCCATGGCCTGGAACGCCATCATGATATGGGCAGGTAATGTTAGGGTCATACCACCTTGGATATGGGGGTTTGAATGGCTTTGTAGGAATTGGACGGATAAATTGTCTTTCGATGAGTTTTGGGTATAACTCAGTATAAGTCATGGAAATTGGTGTGAAAACTTCTCTTGGTCTTGGTGCAGATACTGGAGGAGTAGGAGCAGGTGGCCATGACTGATTAGGTCTGTTAAAAGGATAATTGTTGGGCCTATTGGAAGGATAATCATTGGGCCTATTTGGAGGATAATTATTGGGCCTATTCAGAGGATAATCATTGGGCCTATTTGGAAGGTAATTATCGGGCCCATTGGCAAAATAGGATAGGTGAGGTCCGATAGCCACAGTATCCACGAGGGGAATCCTTCTTCCGCGTCCTATTTGTTGTACTTCGTCATCTTTTCTTCTGGATGGTCCTCCTCTTTTCATAGGATTATTAAAGGATTCAGCAATATTCCCAGTCCTAATCTCATGCTCGGTTCTTTCTCCAGACATGACAATGTTAGAAAAATTAGTTGCCGAATTGCTAATGAGTTCGTCATAATATAGGTACTTCAGTGTCTGGACAAACAAAGTGACCATTTCTCTTTCTGTCATGGGTGGCTGAACTTGTGCTTCTTGAATTGCTTTTGCCTTGATTAGCTCGATCAATTGTCTCATTTGTTCGGCCATACTTTCTATCTTGGACTCTATCTTTATGAGACGTCCTTCGATTTGTTCTGCCATTAATCTTATTTGGAGCCGAGTTGAATATCGGTGTCGAGGTCCAATTTTATCCTTTTAAAAATAAGATATATTTTATTAGATCCTATGTGTATGTGATTGATGCAATGGATGCATGCAATATGAGATTATGTTTTTATCAGACTTTGTATGCACATGATTGATGTAATGGATGCATGCAATATAAAGTGAGATTATGTTTTTATCAGACTTTATATGCACGTGATTAATGTAATGCATGCATGCGATGAGTGAGTTTGATTATCCACTATCATGGAACTTCAAGACTTCTAGTTGTCATTAGAAAGACCAAAAGTTATTATAGTTTGATGCGTGGTTTTGATGCATGGAGAAAATTGCACAAAACAGAAGTACAACAAAAGAAAGATAAGGTTATTAATAAGTTAAATAACAATTAACAACTCATGAACTATTATGGGAAAATGAGTTAAAACTATAAATATAATACACGAAGACAATAAAAGTGTAGAACAACAACACAGCATAATAAGGATATGCTTATGGCATTGGTAAATGGGAAGAATACTATGGTCAGTTCTATAGTTAAGTGGGGAGTTCTATATGCATAAGGTAGCTTATCAAAAAGGCAAGGGATAGTTCCCGAATCCCGTCACTAAATCATAGTGACGGCCCAATTCCTTACCCTCTAGGGTTAATGTAAGGAATGGATTAATTCGAGTCGTAGCTTTTCGTGGGCCCATGCAGAGACTAACCGTCTCAAAAGGCAATACACTACTTTGCTACTTTGAGACCGGTGAAGGCTTGGAGACCGTGGCCTCACAAGGACAGCAACACCAATTCCGCTTAGAAAGAATCGTGTTTGATTTAAGGAAGCTCGGGTATAGAGCTTCATATTGTGAATGCATTATGCATGTTTAGAATAAGTAAATATAACATATAAATCCACATAATAAGCAAAGTAAATCAAAACAAATCAACTTTAGGCTCGACTCACTAACGTGGAGTCCCCAGTGGAGTCGCCAAGCTGTGGCAACTTCGGGTTTTCGGGAGTCGCCACCAATCTGTTTTTCTTAGGTCGATTGGATACCTAAAATATGGTCTGCGAGAGTTCGAGGATCGGGAGTACGGTTACGTTAAAACAACTTTGTTAAAACGCCCAAAAATTGGCACCTTAGTTGATTTTAATTTTGTTTTGCTTTGCTTTTAAATAATTTTCAGTTAATTTTCAAAATTAGAAATTTTAACTGGATTAGTCGAAATGTGGATTTTTTTAAATTAATTAATTTGTATGAAATTTTATACTTCCGAACCATGGACTCTGCCGAGTCATTTGGACACGGAAGATTTTGATTCCGAACCATGGACTCTGCCGAGTCACCCGGACACGGAATGTTGATGATATTTTAAATAATTTAATCCATATCGTAAAATATGAATTTTTATCTTTTGTATTTATTTAATTTATTTAATTAAAAAAATTTGATATTTTCCAAACCGTAGATTCTGCCGGATCATCCGGACATGGAAACTATTTAATGTTAATTAATTATTTAATTCTTATTTATTATAGAATTAATTATTAGTTTAATGATTATTTTTGTAATTCTTTTGTTTATGAAATTTTAGGTTTTTTGTTAATGATCTAAAAATTTATTTTGTTTATTTTTTTTTATATTTTTCTTCTTTTCTTTCTTTTCTTTTTCTTATCTTTCCTTTTTTTTTTGATTTTTCTTGTTTAATGAAGGATATTTATTATTTAAATAATTACTTAATTTATAAAAGAATTAAAAAGTAATTTTTTATTTTTATTTAATAAAAAGTTACTTTAAAGAAATTAAAAAGTTAAAAAAAATCCTGATATTTATTTTATGTTCATTCCAAAAAAATAAATTAATCAAGGTTTTATAACGGAAATATTTATATTTATATTTTTATGTTATGTTTATTCTTTTTATTTGATAGAAGATAAACCAAAAAGGAATTACTTAATCAAGGTTTTATTTATTTAATGAAGAAAACTAAAGATTTATATATTTATTTTAAAATAAAAGTAAAGTCTTAATATTTGATTTGTTTTATTTTTGATAAAAAATTAACCAAAAGTGATTATTTAATAAAGAAACTAAAAATTTATATGTATATTTTAACAAAAAGAAAAGTTTTGATATTTATATAATTTATTTTTATGTTCTTTTTGTTTGATAAAAGATTTTTTTTTATTTTTTTTTTAATTTATAAGTCTAAAAATGCATCTAATTAATAAGTCTAAAATATTTAAGAGAAATTTAATTCTTTTTTATTTATTTTATTTTGAATTTTTGAAATCATTTGGCTTAGATTTTTATTTATTCAATAAAGGAATTAAAAAGTTATATTTTAGTTTAAAAGAAATAAGTAAAATACAAAGTCTTAATTTTCATGTATTTCTTTTAATTTTTTATTATTTTTACTGAATTAAAGTAACTATTAAAATTAATTTTATATTTTATATTTTTAAAAATATTTTTTATTCTCCAAACCATTGGATCCTGGCGGATCATTTGGACATGGAGTTTAATTTTTATTAAATTTTTTTTAATTAATTAATTAATTATTAATTTTAATCATAATTTTATTATTATTTTCCTTGAACTTTTAAATTTTTAATATCATTATTTTAAAGTTATGTTTAAAAATTGTTTTGTATATTTTTTTAGAATTATCTAATTATGTTTGTTTATTAATTTTTAACAAAAGGAATAAAAAGTTAACTTTTTGTTAATAATAAAGAAATAATAAAAACATGTGTTCCAAAATAAAAGATAATTGGCTTTTAAAAAATGATTTTTTTTATCAGCCTTAATAAATATTCACATAAAATTCTCTATTTTTTTTTATTTTTGTGTAATAATTTGTTATTATTTTTTTAATAACAATTAAAAGTGAATTAAATTTAACTACCAAAAAAGACAATTAATAATAATAAAGTGGGGCTTTTTGGCCATCCACTTTAATAACACAATAATAATAACAACAATAATAAAAATTAGCAAAATTAGTAAAGTTAGTTGTGCAAAAATTAAAAATTAGTAAAGTTAGTAAGGTTAGTTGTGCAAAAATTAAAAATTAGTAAAGTTAGTAAGGTTAGTTGTGCAAAAAAATAAAAGTTAGTAAAGTTAGTAAGGTTAGTTGAATTAGTAAGTAAGTTAATTAATAACAACAAAAAGAAAAAAAGGTTAGTAATAATAATAACAATAAACAAATAAATAAACAAGTAAAAATTAAAAGAGTTAGTAATTAATTCTGCAAAAATAAATAAAAGGTTAGTGACTAAAATGAATAAATATGAGAAGATGAAGGATAAAAAATGAGGTTGTACCTTTTGAAAATGAATTTTGAATTCCGGAGCAGAGGTGCGCGCGCGGGGGTGAAAAAAAAAAAAAAACAGTCAGAGAAGGTTTAGGTTTTCTGGAGAGGAAGAGAAGAGGGCCAGGGACCTAGGCTAATTTTTTCCTTTTTTTCAAAACGAAGTTCTAAGTTTTTTTCTCATTTTCTCTGTGTTCAGCACAAAATTTGGGGGGCTATTTATAGAGGAAGTTTGGCGGAACTGTTGATGGATAAATTAATAAAAAATTTCAAACTTATCTTTTAAATTGGTAAAATGACAATTTTAGTCCTTTACGTCTCTCAGCCTCTGGATAAGTTCCTGAAGCTTCTGATTTTGACAATTTTGTCGTTTTCTGTCAATTTGCGCCAGAAACGTCGGCAGGCCCAAAATTTTATGTGACAAACTACCAAATGCTCCTGGAACTTTCAGAATTTGTCAATTTTTCCTGAAACTTCTTAATGTTGTCATTTTTACCTCAAACTTTTAAATTTTGCCATTTTTTTTGAGTTTTCTTTTTTTTCTTTCAAATACACACATATATCATTTTAAATCAAATCTTCACAAAAAAAAATGTATTTTAAACTAATTAAAATTTTTAGTAATAATAATAATAATAAAAATAATAATTTTTTTTTATTTAATTTCTTTTAAAATTTTTTATGGTCGGACGAAATTGGGTGTCAACACTTATACACCACTAGCCTCTACAACTTATTCCTATTATAAGCATTGCTCCTAGCACAAAACCTAAATATTTATAGACCTCCCTGCATCTCTGGCACACATCTTTCTCCAAACAATTGGGTATTTTCACCCTGAAATTAAAGTTGTCCAAACTAGGGGTGGAAAAAAGCCAAATAAAGCTTCGAGTAGGACAAGCTTTAGTTCAGCTCATTTGATGCTAGGATGAGCTCTAGCTCGACGACACTTCGTAATCGAGGCTTGAGCTTGGCTCATAGTAGACTTGGGTTTAATTCATTACCTCAAGTGGCTAGAGGCACTAGGTTGATCAGCTCAAATGATGAAGCTCAGTTCGAGCTCAATAAGCATATTCGAGCTGGATAACAAGCTCGATTCGAACAATCTTTTAAATTCACAAGGAAAAAAAATTTAAATAAAACTTACATGGTCAAGGCACATCCCACCAAGCACATACTCACGGTAGTTCATCCAAGTTCAACACAAGTTATACAAAGTCACAAACATTTGATGTTATATAACTTCTTCTACAAGTTCTACTTAGGTTAAGACAAAGGTTTGGTTTATTGTCAGTTATGAACATGACATAGCTCCCTAGCAAAAATAGTCATTTCACCTTGATGATTTGAAAAAGCTATTTTAAGATTATCAAAGACTGAACCAATTTCACCACCTTACAAAGATAGAAACAAGATATTTCATTAGAACATGCAAATGATCAGAATATAGTAAAACCAACACTAAGCGATATTAAAGAACACAAAAAAGTACCACTAATTCCTTGCTCTTCCCAGTTTGCTTTCGTTGTGATTTTCTAGTGAAGAATACTCACGTACATTTATTGTGTTTTTGTGTTATTGTTGTTGTCATACAACAACTATACTTATAGGCAAATAAGGGAAAAGGTTAGAATGTGGCATGGGATCCATTGAGGTCTTCTCATCCTGTCAAATTAGTCCTAGATTAAATTATTGTTTGCAAGTCAGTATTTTATTTTAGATAGGCTTGCAAAATCAACCAGAAGTTTAGAGATTTTGTTAAAAGTACCCATATACTTTATATTATGAGTTGGACTTGCGTGCACCTAAGATTAATTCTAGGCTATGGGTTTTAGTTTTATAGGTTTTACAAAGAAGGACCTATAGTTTAAAACATGTAATTAAAGCATTTAGGAATAAAGAATCGCTTGGCTCTAATACCAATCATGCCCAAGTAATTGAAACACAAGCAAAGACAAGCATAAATTATATAAACTGAGAATATATTAAAATACAAACTTACATATAACTTGTAAAGTCTAGTTTACCACACATAAAGCATGAACATAGGGATGACTACAAACTTGTACTAGTGGAGCAGCAATCCAAGCTTCAACAAACTAGTATGACTATGGTATAGGCACAAGCACACCACTTAGATATAAAATAGGAAAATGCTAACTCTCTAGGAAATAGGGAAGACGTCTAGCGCATGGACTATAAGGGAGAGCTAGAAAACTTTTTCTGATGTCTTGAGCCTTGGAAGATGGCTTCTTATATAGATAGAACTTTTGGGCCTTGGGGATAAGGCTAGCAAAACTTCTCCAATCAGAGGGCGAAGGAGTCTAGGACCATTAGTTGGTGGTCAGTTAGTGCGATCAATAATTCTAGCTAGTGGAGACCTCAATAATTCTGGGCCATTAGGCAACTTATCTTCTTTGTCGGGTTTTACCGACACTTGCTTTTTTCACATGTAAGTAAAGGCACTGAGCTAGAAATACTTTTACTTTGAACCTGTTGAGCTATCCTTGCTGGAGGATGGACCCTCTCAATTTTTCTGGAAGAGCTACTTTTGGGTAGATCTCAAAATTCTCTCTTTCATCACAGAGATAGGAATTTGGCTATCTTGGAACTGTCCTCCTTGGTAGAATCTATTAAGCATAACATCCAGGAAATCTTTGTATGAATTTTCTTCTTCATCAATGATATCTATTTTCCTAAATATGATATTATTGGGCAAATATTGATTAAGGGCACATTTATCCCACCATTTAATTTCCCATACGCGTTCTAGGCAAGGAATGAAGTAGGTATAAGAGTCCACTTCTTGTTTCTCATAATGCCATTGGACAATCCATGGAATATGGTTCATGGCAACAAAGAAAAAATCTAGGAAAGGTATCCTTTGACCTTTCTAAAAGAATTATTCTTGGAACACACAGAATACTTCAAAGGACTTAGAACCTGTTCTAGGAAATAGTCTCTGAATAAACCATTTCCAAAATACCAATTATAGAACCAGTTGGGAAATTTCATCTGCTTGGTTTTGAATAGAACTACCCAGGAGTGCTAGTGATCTTTGTTCCAAACATGGAAAACTTCTTCTTGAGCCTTGATATAATCCCAATATGAGAACTGCATATTCTTATATTTTCTCCTTCCTGATGGAACTCTCCATTCTTCGAATGTCCAGACTTTTGCTATTTAAATGAAGAAATTCCAATTTTTGAAATATATTTTTCTGAAAGTTCTTCATCATTACACTTTGAGTTTATGGTGATTTTAGTTCTTCTTGGCTTATGCTTAATTTTTGCAAACTTTGTTTCCTTCAAGATCAATTAAAAAATAGAGGATTCTTGAGTCGCTAGAATTGCTACTAAAGATTCTTGTGATTCGGCTAGTATTTATAAGCCAGTTCTATAACAGAAAGGTGTTTCACATATTTTTCTTCTGGGAAATAAGATATTTCTTATTAATTTCGTGGTATACAGTTGGTATACCCAAATTGTGCATAGAGATTTCTTGAGGTTTTTGCCTTGAAGCAACGTTTTTATACCCTCAATTACCAATATTTTATACCCTGAATTGGAAAATAAAATTTATAAGTACTTAAATTTTTTTTTAAAAAAATTATAACTTAATTTCTAATTCATCTCCGTCTCATGAAAACGCCGTGGAACACAAAAGAAAAGGAAACAAAAAAAGTTAAACGGCGTGATTTAGTATTCAATGAATAGCAAATTAGCCTACGCTCCTTTGTATGTGGGAAGAATGTTACAAATTTTCATGGACTAGAGTCAATAAAGGGGTATGGACTAAAAGCATATCTAAATTTCCTTAGCCATCAAAGCTCCTAGACTTTTGTAAAGTTTGTAACACCATTTACTCGCACTTCCAATAGCGAATTCGTTTCCGATTGCTGTGCTTTTGTGGTGTGAAGCCTCCAGTTTTTGTTTTTCATTCACCTTTGGTCCTTCCTGCGTTAAGCTTCTCAAAGTTTCTTTAATTTCCCCTTTTTTTATTTTTATTTTTTATCAACCATATTACAACTTTAGTAACTCTCTTGAAAATATTTTCATAATCCTGGGGCCTGTTTATAATTTTAAATATAAGGAACAAAATAATTTTTTTAAAGAAAGATATAGATCAAATTGCACCTTTTGAAAAATTAGAGATTTTAGTATAATTTTAAACCATTAAGAAACACTTTTTCTAGCAACTTTAGGATATACTATAACGCAGATGATGAATTTGAAATAAATTAATAAAATTTCAAATTTTCTAATATGTCCCTGGCCCAATCCATCCTTTTGATGGCATGAAGAGACGGAAATGCATGGAAAAATTTAACTCTATTGTTTACAAATTAAATAATACATAATTTTCATTTTTCAGCAATTGTCTAGAATCAGTAACTTATTGAGCTACTAAGTCAACTAACTTTATTCTCCCATTGGCCCAAGCAATGCCAGAAACCGTGTTTAGTTGAGAGATAATCCGAGGGCCTTTGGTGTAATTAAAGGGGATTAGTACCGAAATCACCTATAAGCTACGCAATTCAAGGGGATTAGTACGGAAATCACCTATAATACTCTCTGTCTCACAAAGTTTGTCATATTTACTGTTCTAGGCAATTAATTAAATTTTTTTTTAAATTTCTTATATAAATATAAATTTTTTTATATTAAAATAGTACATTAAAGACTCTAGTTTATAAATATATTTTTTAAGAAATTTTTTTACAATACAACTTAAAATGAATATATTTAAGTTAAATTTTATTCAAAAACAGTAAAAGGACCAACCTTTGTAAAACGGAGGAGTAATAAACTTTATAAATTTTTATTTGAATAGTGGAAAATAATACTACCTCCATCTCATTTTAGTTGAAATATTTGTCTGGGCACGGAGATTAAGGTGTATGTAATTTGTGTTAATTTTTTATGTAGTAAAAGTTTAAATAATGATCTTTTTTAGGTTTTGTGCAGTGAGAAATTGAGTGGATATTAAAAAAATAGTCTTTATTGAATTTTTTGTAAAATAATTATTTAATTGTTTAAGCTTTTCTAAAAGAGGAAACGTTTCAACCTCTTAGGACATCCCAAAAAAGAATATGTTTCAAGTAAATTGGGACGAATGGAGTATTAAACATTTCATAGAATGCGGGGAGTCTAAATTGTTTCTAAATATTTTTCATATAGTTTCCATTTTGTTCTGTTAATGTAATGGGAGCTTGGTCTAATTATATTAGTTTCTGTCGAGCTTCACTGGTCAAGCATTTTGAGTGAATATTTGCGAGGAATGAAGTTTAGAAATTAGAAAATTACAAGTTTTTCAATTGTAGGTACAAAATTAATATATATTCCCCAACGTATTAATTTAACGGAACTTCTGCAACTTGCTGCAAAGATTAAGACCACCTAAGGCAATGGATTATCATGTTAAAATTATTCTGTTTGTTTATTCCTCAACTTGCTGCAAAGATTAAGGCCTGTAAGACAATCGATTATCTATGTTTGTTTATTCCCCAACTTGCTGCAAAGATTAAGATCGGTAAGGCAAGATGGCTTGGCTACTTTAGTTGACTACAATTAGGAAACCTAACCGGTCAATTTGATGCAACTTAAAGAAACTAGTGAATCAATTTAATAATATAGCTTAAGCTAGAAGCTAGCGATAAAGATAGCTTAGCCTAGAAGTTAGCTTAAGCTAACAAATCTAATCCTTATCTGTAACTGACGTAATGAAGGGTAAAATATATGAAATTCCATTCTTGGAATCTTATTTACAAGTAAACTCTCGGTTTTAAGAGTTCTAAGACTATCCACATAAGTGTAAGTACATTTAGTAGCACCATTAGGTAGAAATGGTTTCATCCATTAACCATCTTTAAAAAACAAAAAAAAAAAAGCAAACGAGCAAAAAATTAGGCACAAAATCAAACAGTTATGAGATTTGAGTCCCATTTCCATACAATCTCTACACATACCCCCTACAACCCTAAATCAAAGACAAAAGCAAGTAGAAAGTAGCCACGCTCGCCTCCTCCCCAATAAACACTGCATCTTTCACAATCGCTTCGAATTCTTTAAACAACGATGAAGGAGGACATTAAGAACCGTGGGAAGAAGATGCTTGGAGGCCGACACACTGGTATACAGCGTCGATCCACTAAAAGGGGCACCATGGAAATAAGAGGAAAAGAAAGAGAGAGGACGGTGCTTGTGGCGGGCTGTGCGAAGGAGGATCTCTGATCGGCGGCCAACAGCGGTGCTTGTAGTATCGGTAAGGATAGAAGGTGTGATTCTAGGTTTGCAATCCTTATAACATATATCAATTTATTGTTTTCAATAAATTGTGTGTGGTTGTGTGCGATTAGTAAGTGGGTTGTATGTTTGTCTGGGGGTGTTTATGTATTGTCTGGTATGTATAATCTTAAGTTCTATTTGTATGACTTTGTTGTTTTGTATGTATTGTAATGATTGGTTATTTGTGATTTGGGTTTTGTATTTGGTATGTGTGATATGTACGGTTGTAAACAATTTGAGTTTCAGATTTATTGGTTTTCCATTTGGGTATGTGTGGTTTGTATTTAAGGTTCTGGTACAATTATCTATGATTATGTGGCAAATGTATTGTTTGGTGGTATTTATGTATTGTCTGGTAGTGTTTATGTATCATGAGAAAAATGAATGTTTATGATCCGTACATAGGAAAATATGGTTAAACTTGTACAAAAGACGATTGAGACAATGGTATAAGCTTAGAAGAGTTACTAGGGATACAATGCTCACAGTACCAACTGTATGCTCCACTGTTTAAAGGGTTCAAAAAAACATATCTTTTCCTAGAAATATGAATCTATGGTGAATGGGTTTGTATTTTATATTGCAAAATAACATGGATTTGTATGTCTGTATGCTTGTAGGTTTTATATGTATGTTCTAGGTTTATAAAGAATACGAATATTTATGTATTTTTGAGGATTTATATATATGTTTTGTGTTTGTAAAGAACACACACACACACACACACACATATCCTTCTAAGGTTTATATGTATGCTTTTAAGTTTGTACAAAACCACAAATATATCTGTATGTTTCTATGGTTTATATGTATACTTCCAGGTCTGTAAAAATAAAAATATTGATGCGAACTATATTAAACTGGATGCAAACTATAGTAAACTGAAAGTGAGATGTATTAAACTATGTAAAATATGTGTGAAATTGGAAAGTGAATTGTATTAATCTGTTTAGGATATATTTTAAACTAAAAGTAAAATGTATTAAACTGTGTCGGATATGTATTAAACGGAAAATGAATTACATTAAACTGTGTAGTCTACGTATTAGACTGTGTGAAACGTATTAAACTGGAAGTCCAATGTATTAATCTATGTGACACAACCAACACACTAAAAAATGACATTGCCACAAAAAATAAAACCATCAAACTCATAGTCACCACCAGTACCATAATCGACATTGTCATTGTTATCAGAAACAACTGGATGTGAAATTATATTAAACTGGAAGTGAAATATATTAAACTGTGTGATATATGAGTTAATTGGAAATGATTAAACTGAAAATAAAATGTATTAAACTGTGTGAGATATGTGTTAATTGGAAGTAAATTGTATTAATCTGTGTGAGATATGTGTTAAATTGGGAGTCAAATATATTAAACTACGTGAGGTATGTGGTAAACTGAAAGTAAAATGTATTGAATTGTGTGTGTAGCTCTCTGACTACGATTAACTATGCAAAAAAAAAATGAATTAATAAAATTATTTTAAATAATTATCATAATTATCATATTATCTTTATTGTTTCCTTAAGGCTATCTTTACAAATGAATTTAAATTCAAAAGGTTCGATAATTAAAATTTTTGAAAAGAGAAAATAAGAAATGAAGGCTTGAATATAATGGAATTAAATAAAAAAGGAAATGTTTACAATTAAAATTTCATAATTAAAAATTTTAAACAAAGTTAATATCCAATTAGTACCCAATTAAATATTACATACTTAACGCATAAATATACCATAAATGAATAAATCAAATGGAAATTTGGCATTTTTAACGCCATCCAGTGTGAGCACGTACACTTAAGTGCATTTCAGAATTTGCGAGTTTAACAAGGTATACTGGCTTACGAGGAGAGAAAGTCATTTTAACTAAGCCAGGCCACGAGGAGTATTTTGGTGATTTTTCACAACATGTAAAAAATATAAACTCCATACATGAATAATTTTTTTAAGTAATCAATTTTTTATAATTTTTTCCTGCAGCCAACCCAATAAAAGAAAATTCAATATAGCTTTTTTTTAAAAAAAAAAAAGTGCTAAAAGTACAATTTAGGCTTCTTAAAGTTTGGAGTTTTAATTTAGCATACACGTTTAATGAATAATCATTGAAAGTTAAAATAAGGGTTTGAATTATGTGATGGACAACAGATATCATGGATGAATCTGGGTTATCCGTGACTGTGGGACCTATATGGGCACCACAGTTACGGACGGTCCAGATCCGTCCATGACATCTATTGTTTGTCACATACAAGTTTTCCTTAAAATAATATATTAAATAATTGATGATGCATTATCCTTGGTATATGATGCCTTGACATTAGATAATAGGTCTTCACATACGAGCACACAGTAGAAGACGGAACATAGAGACCTACAAAAGATTCTTCAATGGTTAAGTTAGTAAAAATTTTATATAAAGCATGAATACCAAAGAAGTGATATCATAACTCATAAATAAATAGTGATGATGGATTTAAGGTCATTGTATAAAGTGTTACTTTTCATATCCTCTGTATTATAGAGTTAGTGAGACACTTGTCCTATGGTAGGATCCACGAGTGACCTTTTTGTGGGAAATGAAGCATTAGACCTTTGTCACAGTCTTAACCATTTTGGGTCATTTTGGGCCTTAAGTCATCTTGGGTTTTTTAGGCTTTGCCCTAATTGAATAATACTTGGGTGGGTATCATCAGTAATTCATTATTTAAATTGAAACCAACACTAGAGTAGTATGTTTTTTATAAAACTTCTTTCACAAAATAATGTAGTACAAATAATAATTGAGTTCGATTAATCACGGAGTTTCCTTTGAGATATAATATCATGGGGAGTCCAATCTGTGTTTCTGTTCTCTTAGTCTATCTCTACCTATTTGTAGATGTAGATATCAGAATTACTCATATTATTCACGAGAGTTCTATTTAAAATATGGTGTTCAAATTTTTAGGACGTATAAATGTAAGGCTCGTAGTTGAGCTAATTATCTGTAAATTTTACTCTAGCATTTGTTTGTAGATACTATACAACTCATAATTAATGAGATGTGGTCGATCGTCGAAACTGCAAAAAATAATTCTGGTATCACTAACAACTCAGAATAAATAAATTTGTAATATAGTAGTAAAAACTATGTCGAATCCCAAGGGAAATTTTTTTAACCGAAAGCTTCCTGTCAGAAAACTGAAATAAAAGGTTAGGGGTTTTATTGAATTGAATGCTAAAATAAATTAACTGTAGAATCAAAATGAAATTAATCAATACTAAAAATACTCAGTTCATGGTTGATTATCCATTTCAATTACGCAATTGATCATCGAAAGAAAATATTTCTTTAATCCAAGCAAATAAACAGGATTCTCTTTAAAGCTAAAAAGAATCCAAATAATTCAACAGTAAAATTAACCAGAAAAAGCTTCAGATTAATTTCTTAATTTAGAGTAACCAGATATTAAAAAACAATTTCTAATAAACCCAAAATTAGCATAAAGGACAATGAACAAAAGTTTGTTCCAGACAATAATCCAAAAGCTTAAACAATTTAACCTGTCTTATTTCTATGTATGAACTAACCAGAAATAAAAGTAATCTCCAATCAATTCACTTGCTTCTAAATTGAATTCTTCACCTAAGTGGTTGAAAAAAAAATCAAGCAGATTTATAATCGCATAACCAATCTAACAAGTGAGAACAGGAAAATTAATTGCAATAAATCTTAACAACAAAAAAGTAAATAGTTGAATTTAAAGAAAGTTTTAGCAAGAAAAATCAATCCACACAACTGGTGTTGGTGATAAAAATCGTCCCCTTAAACTGAACTAGAAAATTATTCATTTATGATTAGAAGAAAAACAAAGAATGATAATAATAAAAAAAACTAAAATTGCAAAAAAAAGAGAGGGAGAAGGCAGGAGTAGGCGTCCAGCGAGAGAGGGAGGAGGTTGTGGTGCAACTGCCACTTTAAACACCTAAAAGAATTAAACTAGTGTGCTAAACTCATAAAATCTCTCTAAACTTTTTATATTGTTACAAAATTAACCCACACAAATAAAAAGATTCAAACTAAATAAAAGGTTTCAAAGTTGTGAACCAAGAAATGCTTTAGGACAGTAGTAGTAAATTCAAGCTGAGATTCGACCTTGATGCAGTCATTATTTCTCAAAACTCAAAGCATGAGAGTTGTACAGCTCTTTCTTAGCTTCGAAACAACACCTGAATCACATAAAACGAATATCTACAGCCAAGATATGCTTAAAATACCGCAACTGCTTCTTAACCAGCGATGACTTACAAATCACGACTTTGAAGCTAAATTTAATTTTCTTAACATGCAAACTGGGTTTTATGATCTGTATATGATTTGTAGCTCCAGATGTTAGCTTTCCAATGAATAAAGAATCACTCAATTCTGATTTCTGTAGCTCAAGATATGATTTTTCTACCGTAACATCACCAATTTGTCAAAATCCTGAAAGAACACAACCAAATTAAAACTTACAAAATTACAAATTAAATCTACTTTCAATCAATTATGTCCAGATATGCTTTAAGCGCTTTAAGCTACAAAACATACTCAAAATATATATTTAAGATTCAAAATATATTAAAACATACTAAATATGAGAGAAATAAATATAATAAATACAAGCTTATCAAGATGAGCAATCTTCTATTAAAAATAAATAATACTTCATCTGTCTTACATTCTTTGCATTATTTACTATTTTGGACCATACTGGATCTTTGCACCATTTCCATATTTAATAAGTTACTTCTAAAGTAGCATTTAAATATTCAAATATTCTATTTTTCTTAATTTGTGTACAATGTAAAGGCCTAAAGGTGAAAAGGAGAAACAATTTTTTACTCTTTTTTAATCCCCATGCAAAATTCAAATGTTTACAGAAGCAGTAATAATTAAACACAAGGGTGGAGATCAGGAGGGGCTGGGGGGTGTCTCCCTCCCCCGAAAATATTATTTATACTTATCTATATAATGTATATTTTATAAGGTATTTTAAAAATTAAAAAGTAAAATATATATATTCACTGAATTAAATACCACGGTATACTGCTTACTGCATATTATATTTTCATGTTTTTTCATTTTAATGTGTGGTATACCGTGGCATTTCATAGTATACCGCATATCGTGCACTTTGTCTATGTATTTTGTCAAAAAACTGCGGTATATCGTAAATACTGCATGGTATGTATAACGGTATTTAATTTTTTACGCCTATTTTTTTACATCAAAATATTATAAATATATAAAACATTAAAAAAAATAACACACATATTATAAAATAAATGTTTACTTTTAATTAATTTTTTTGTTACTTTTCTTAATTAATATAAAAAATTAATGGATGGTATTATTTATATTTATAGTATATGCAAAGTACATGGATGGTATTATTTATATTTATAGTATATCAATAAATTAGTTTTTTTTTGTATTATTTATTTTTCTTCATATATAACATTTTTTTATGTTTTTTGTATTAAAAAAATATTTTCTATCATATATATTTTATTTATATTTGAAAAATTATGATGAGAAAAATTAGAATACATATAAAATGTGTAAAAATAAAATATTAAACAAATTATGTCATCTTAAAATAATATTCAAACATTTATTTTTTATGAAAACAGTAACAGTATGTAACGCGATATATCATACGGTATACTTTAAAAATTGAGGGTGCGGTATACCTTGCGTTACACTTACACACAAATAGTAAAAAACGTTAAAGTACTGCTTTAAAATTTTTTTTCATGTAAAAAAAGTATGCTTTTGTGTGTATCAAAATAACTTAACAATATGTTTTAAAAATGTACTCTTAAATGAAGATGTCTATCTCTTGCCTAGTTTTATCCTTCCAAAGTTGAAATTTCCACTATTAAATTGCGCCTCAACACAACAATTAGCAACTACTAACTGACAATCAGTCCACCACAACAATATTTTGTAAGTTAGAAGTTGCAATTGTTTACAACTTCAATTTTCATGCAGCTCACTCTTAATCTCTATGATTTTTTTATTTTTAATTTTATTTCTAATCCATGAAAGACTCAAATTATAATTTTAATACATGTTTCATGTAATTTGGAAACAATTGTTCAGATATAAATTTTATATTAAAATACCCTAAATTCAGCCTCCTAACCTGGGCTTTGTCATTAATTAAGCACACAACTTAATATTAGACACACTTGAATTTGAATTAGTATATACAATAGATATGAAGGGTCGATCGGAAATAAAGAGAGTATAGTTCATTTTTTTTTCCACCAAAAGAAAAGCTAAACTTATATAATGATATTTTTTTTAATTTTTTTGACCCATAATTAATATATAATTTTTATTTTTAACGTTATGGTATATTTAACGTTATGGTATATAAAGTAAAATTTATTTCCACAAATAATAAATTAAAGCTTGTAGTTTTCTAATATATATACTTTTAATTTTTTTAGAAAACAATAAATAGATAATTTTTAAATTAAACAGGTAATTGGGGACAGTGGGAGGCTGGGAGCGACACGCAGACGGAAGCCAGAAAGAAAGAGCTCTCGTTTTGTTTTCCATTGCTGTGCTTGTAGGCATTTTGAAGCAAAGCATGATACACTTGTTCTTGTTCAAGAGCCCTCTTGCCTTAAGCTTCTCAGAAGTTCAACGTCTAAATTTTCCTGTTTCCACGTGTCAAATACACTTGTTCTTGATCAAGAGCCCTCATGCCTTAAGCTTCTCAAAGTTCCTGTTAGCCTTCTCCATCAACGCCCCTGTCTCCGCTCTCTTCTCAGCAATTCTAACGCAACCGAACCAAACCGGAGCTTGGTTCTCGGAGCTGCTTGTCCCAACCGTCGATATCTTGTCTCTTGAATTTTGGTCTCTTCTCTGCGTTTGTGTGCGCTTTGAGTCCTTCTGATACATAGGTGGGTAAGGGTGAGTAGGGGATTAAATCTCGAATCTTCTAGTTGACAAGAACAATTCTTAACTGTATCAACTTTTTCTCTGAATTTCATGATCCTTATCATTTGGTGCGCTAAAAGCTGTTTTTTTTTCCTCTGATCTTTTGAGTTTCGGAAAAACTCTGCTAAGAGTTTCCGTTTGCTTCTTGTACGTTGTATGGTTTAATTTGGTTGGTTTGCTTGCAGCCTGTAGCAGTTAATTAGTTCTCACTGAGTTTAGTTTGCGGTTGACAAAAAATGGCGGAAGTTGTACTCACTGTTGCTTCAAGGATGATGATATCCGAGGCGAAGAAGGCTGTGTTCGAGCTGGTAAAACTGGGGTGGACTTTCGACAACAAGCTCAAGGAACTCCAACGCTTCCTGGATATGATCGAAGCTTTTCTGGACGATGCTGAGACGAAATCGACAGACTCACCTGTGAAGGTGTGGCTCAAGTGGCTTGCTGATGGCGCTTCCCGGGCCCAAGATGTGTTAGCTGAGCTCGCGTATGAAGCCAAGCGGATTGAGCTACGTGTCAACAATAGATGGGGAAGAAAGCTCATAGACAGCTTCTCTCCCCACAATCCTACCATTTTCCGCTTGAGGATGGCTTATAAGGTTAAGAGTGTAACCAAGTCGCTGGACAAGATTTGCAGCAAGGGCACCAGATTGGGCCTCCAAAACAGAGTGCAGCATGTAGCCGCATCGTCATCAGGGCTCGAGGAGACTCATGCTTTTCTCGGTGATCCGGAACATGTTATCCGAAGAAAGGATGATGTCTCTAAAGTTGTAAATATGTTGATTAGCTCATCAAACACCTCACATCCCCTCGGCGTTGTGTCCATTGTGGGGATGGCCGGCCTTGGAAAGACGACCCTAGCCAAAATGGTTTTAAAAGATACACAGGTGACCAACCTGTTCGACAAGAGACAACAGTTATGGGTGTGTGTTTCCAATACCTTTGACGTGAAGATGATCCTAAGTAAAATGTTGGAGTGTCTTACAAGTGCAACTATTGCTTCCTTTGAAAGCTTAAGCAAGCAGAGCTTAGTTATAAAGCTCCAAGAGGAGTTAAAAAAGATGCCGGAGTTAAAAGAGAAGCCGTTTCTTCTGGTGCTTGATGATGTGTGGAATAAAGACGATTCAAAATGGAAAGATTTGATGGCTTGTCTGGTAGAAATAAATCAAAACAATAGTAGTACTATTCTGGCAACCACTCGAGATATGGAGGTGGCATCAACTATGGGTTCTCTACCGGAATTTATATATGAAGTTCCCATATTGGAGAATGATCAGTGTTGGTCTATAATCAAAGCAAAATCATTTGGCATATCATCTGAAATCCCTTGCAATTTAGAAATCATTGGAAGAAGTATTGCGGAAAAGTGCAAAGGTGTGGCCTTGGTTGCAAGTGTCATTGGAGGAACCTTGAGCAAGCGTAAGACAGAAGAAGCATGGTCATCGATTCAAAATAGTAAATCATGGAATTCTTTGGAAAGTAACAAAAATATTCTCCCTATACTACGATTGAGCTATGACCGCTTGGATTCTACATATTTGAAGCTATGTTTTGCCTACTGCTCTTCATTTCCTGAAGATTCTCTTCTACACGGACAGGAACTGATTCAGCTCTGGATGGCTGCAGGCTTTCTTCATCCATCTCCGGCAGATTTTTGTGATACAGCATGGGATAGGGGTGTCAAGTACTTCAACGACTTAATATCAAATTCATTGTTCCAAGATGTGGAAAGAGATCTTTATGGTAACATCACGACATGCAAGATGCATGATTTGATTCACAGTCTTGCAAGATCTCTTTTAGGGGCTGCAATCCTATCATCAGATACGAATTCTTCTACAGATGTCTCTTTTATACGTCATTTGAATATTATTGGAGAAGAAAGTAATCTAGCCGGTAGACTAACACAAGTCGATGCTCCAAATCTACGCTCTCTATTTTCCAACTCTCATATTTTTTGCCAGATGCCGAAGGAGTGCAGAAGATTGAGAATTTTGAAATTACGAAAAGCTACAGGCGCAGATAAGATACCAAAGTCAATCGGAAAATTGAAGCATTTGAGATATTTTGACATTTCAGGAACTCAAATTGAAAGTCTGCCGAGCTCCTTCACTGAACTCTTGAACCTGCAAACTTTAAGAGTCACAGAGTGTGAAAATTTAAAAGAACTTCCAAAGCAGATAGAAAACTTGGTTGAATTGTCACATCTTTATATTGACAAGGAGCGGCTCATGCCAATCAACATTGGAAGATTAACAAGTTTGCAAACATTGCCATTCTTTTTTGTGGGTGCAGAAAGAGGGCGTGGAATTGAACAGCTAGGAAGCTTAAGACATCTTCAAGGAAAACTAGTAATAAGCAGGCTTGAGAGGGTGAGACAGAAAGAAGATGCAAGGATGGCAAAACTGCAAGAGAAGAAGGGAATATGGGAGTTGGTATTTGAATGGGGCAATGAAAGAGCAGATGTGGGGCAAGATGACGATGTGTTGGAGGGGCTACAACCTCACTCGGATTTGGAAGGTTTATGGCTTAGAAACTACGGAGGCTGCAATCTCCCATCCTGGCTTCCCAGCACGAGTATCAATAACTCCCAATCTTCACTACCAAAGTTGATTAGGTTGACATTGGACTCTTGCTCCAACTGTGTGAAGATTCCAAGCCTCGGGCACCTACCCAACTTAACCCATCTTTGTATCAGTGGACTGAATGGAGTGAAATTGATTGATGCTGAATTTTATGGGAATGGAAATTTTCCGGCTCTAAAAGAATTTGAATTACAGCACATGCAAAGCTTGGAAGAGTGGTTTGACGCAACCAGAGGCGACTTGTTTCCTTCCCTTGAGAAGCTGAGTATCTATCGCTGTGGCAACTTAAGAAGCATCCAACTGACAAATGGTCTCCCACGTCTTAAAACGCTTACGTGTTGGTCTTTAGGTGTCAGTCACATACCTCCTGTTGTGTTTTCCAGCAAGTGCTTGAGAGAGTTAGGGATAACTTTTTGTGAAAAGTTGGAATTGCTCCCGAGCTTTCATGAGTTCTGCTCTCTCACACATTTAAAGCTTGAGTTTTGTACGGATTTAAGGTTTGCTCCAAGTGGACTGCAACACTGCACTTCCCTACAGAGGTTGGAGTTAAGTAACTGTCGTGCAATGTCTTCAGAACTTGAATGGCTCGGAAGTTTGAAGAATTTAGTTGAGTTAAAGATTCATGGATGTAATAATATCGTATGGGACAAGATTCCAGAGACAAGCTTGGGCTGCCTCACCCATTTAAAAAGATCATCGTTTGGTTTCGGGGACGCATACAAGGCACCAGAGTTGCCTCCATGCTTCACTTCCATCCATCACTTGCATGGGTCACTCATCCAGTTGAAGCTTTCTGAAGGACCTAATATAAAGTCTCTGCCACATCAAATGCAGCAGCTCACTACTCTTCAAGAATTGGAGCTTGGTTGGTTTGATGGATTGGAAACTTTGCCGCAGTGGTTAGGGAACCTTTCTTCATTGGAGAAACTCCAAATTGGTTACTGCACAAAGTTGAGGAATTTGTCACCTCTAAAGGCGATGCGATCACTGACGCATTTAACGTTGAAGTTTGACGAGGAAATCCCTCAATACTTTGATTCTATCCACCAAAGCATGCCTTCCTCCCTCAAAGAATTGACTCTGTGGGGAGTTGGGTGCAGCACTCTACCACCTCAAATACAACACTTAACTACTCTTGAAGTCTTGGAGATAAGGCACTTTGATGCAATTGAAGATTTGCCTGAGTGGCTAGGAAACCTCTCCTCTCTCCAACGACTTGATATTGAATGTTGTGGAAGGCTGAGTAAGCTGCCATCACAGCAATCCATGCTACGTCTCTCCAATCTCAAATCTATACGCATCTTCGCTTGCGGAAACATGTCGCGAATATGCGTCGAAGGAAGCATCGAGTGGTCCAAGATTTCCCACATTCCAGACATCGATATTTGGTAATTGCTCATTCCTGTAAGTCTCAGATCTCAGATAACTAATCGTCTATTTATGCACTTTGAATCCAAGCTCTGCCCTTTTTTTAATCTCATTAATTTATATGCTTTGCTCGAAATCTCATCAATTGTTTTGAACCTATCTTGCGAGGCACTACCTTCTCTGGCTACTCAAACTCAAACCATTTTAATTAATCACGGAAAATGATTGCCTTTTTATGCACTTTGACTTCAAGCTCTGCCCTTATTTAATCTCATTAATTTATGTGCTTTGCTCAAAATCTCATTAATTGTTCCCTTGGATGTGGGTAGGACATCACAGTGGTTAGTTACTCAAACCTTGATAACCCTTTTCAAACTTATTTTGCGAGGCACTACCCTTCTCTGGCTACTCAAACTTAAACCTTAATAATTCAATAAACTAAATTAGCGAAATTTAGAAAGTTGTCCTCTTTTGTTTTGGTATTGCCATCATGCTGACTGAAGTTGGCCGGATACTTTGAAGGGCATAAGAGTATGTTACTGTTTCAGTTGATGATCAGGACTTGCTGGATCATAAATTAGATAAAAATTAGCTTTTATGGTGGTACAAGGTATAAAACCAAGACTTACCTGCTAAAATTTGAAGGAAATCTGTCAAAAATTTGCAGATTTGAAACTTTAAGGAAAAAAGGGCTCCAATCAGCTTCAAATGGATTGAAATTTTGTAGGAACCCAATATTTGATAAAACAAACTTGTTGGAAGTGGAAAAATTGGATGTAGATTTGTGAGTGAAAAGTTTGACATATCTCAAGTTAGCAACAGTTAGTAAATAAACAGTGTTTGGGTTTGCTGTTGCAATTTTGTTTACTCTTGTGCAAAAGATATAGAAATTAGTTGACAATTATTTATAAGTAAAACTAACCTGTGATTTATAAGTAAAACTAACATGTTAAAGTCTTGGCTACCTAAAATGGTTGTTGAATTTACTGATTAAGGGCCAAAACTGGCATTACTGCTGCTGCATTTTGCTGTAAAACACAGTCTCACTGACGTCCAAATGAGAGTGACCTAATATAAAAATTGGTCCAAAAAGTATGAAAGTTGAACAGAAGCCAATATTAGTGTATTGAAACCTGTGGGAGCTGGTGCCTCTATGTTTGCCCTCATAAATAATATGCAAAGCTGATGTATCACTAGTGTTATACTGTTTTGTAAGTCACTAAATAATCTAAATTTCATATATATAGTTGGTAATCAATAAATGAATTGTCATGGGGTGTAACAAGATTTTTTTTTTCTGGAATAGTGGATATGCAATCAGACTCTGTAAAATAAGAGGTAATATTAAGTTTCATATAAGAGGTTCCATTTCTTGATGATATTTTCTTACTTAGCCGTCATTATGTGAATTTTTAGACTAGAAAATAGAAACATTGATTACCATGTAATCTGAATCTTCATTTGAACAACCATCTGATGTTGTGTCTCTCCTTTTGTCTTAAGATGAAGTGTGTCTTCGTTTGAGGCACGGGCTTGTGTATTTAACTGAGTTACGTTCTACTCATGAGGCCTGTCACCTGTGCTTATCTATGTGATTAGGGTTATTCTATCATCATGGTTCTGGCATAAGTAGAGAAGTTCCCTTCCCCATTTTCTGTACAATATTGCTCAAAGTTTATGTCCAGTTTACTGAGAAATTGTTGAACTATTTTAGGAGCATAGGAAGCAAACAAAGCATGGAAAAGAAAATATGAGGGAAGGCAAATGCATGATTTCTGACATACGTGTGTAAGACTAAGTGCTGTCCTTGACCTTGGAGGGACAAGTTGATCGATGTGTCAAAGTGTGGTTTAGGCCTACTGATCTGTTTTCGATGAAAACTCTCTAATTTGCTTGTCAAACTCTCTAATTAGAGACAACTTGTCCCTCCAAGGTCAAGGACAGTGATCTGTTTAGAGAGTTTATTGATTTCGATGACAAATGATCTCCCACGTCTTAAAATGCTTGAGTGTTATTATTTAAGTGTCAGTGACTTAGGAGATGGTCTGTTTTCCAGCAATTACCTGAGAAAGTTAGAGATATCTAATTGTGGCGAGTTGGAGTTTCTCCCGAGCTTTCGTGAGCTCTGCTCTCTCGCACATTTGAAGCTTGATGATTGTAAGAATTTAAGGTGTGCTCTAGGTGGACTGCAACACTGCACTTCCCTACAAAGGTTGGAGTTAATTTGCTGTCCTTACATGTCTTCAGAACTTGAATGGCTCGGAAGTTTGAAGAATTTAGAAGAGTTAAAGATTCTTGGGTGTGATGATATCATATGGGACAGGATTCCAAAAACAAGCTTAGGCTGTCTCACCCATTTAAAAAGATTATTCTTGTATTTCAACTTCTCAAAAGAGGTAAGAGAGTTGCCCCCATGCTTCACTTCCATCCATCACTTGCATGGGTCCCTCATCGAGTTGAAGCTTTCTGGAGGACATAATATACAGTCTCTGCCACATCAAATGCAGCACCTCACTGCTCTTCAAGAATTGGAGCTTAACCGGTTTAATGGATTGGAAACTTTGCCACAATGGTTAGGCAACCTTTCTTCTTTGAAGGAACTCAAAATTTGTGGCTGCACAAAGTTGAGTAATTTATCACCTCTAAAGGCGATGCCATCCCTGACGCATTTAACGTCGAATGGAATGGGTGAGTTTGGAGGGTAAATCCCTCAATACTTTGATTCTATTGATCAAAGCATCCCTTCCTCCCTCGAAATATTGACTCTGTCTGAATATGGGTGCGGCACTCTACCACCTCAAATACAACACTTAACTACTCTTAAAGTCTTTGAGATAGATTTCTTTCCTGCAATTGAATATTTGCCTGAGTGGCTAGAAAACCTCTCCTCTCTCCAACGACTTGAGCTTTCATTTTGTGATAATCTGATGAGCCTGCCATCACAGAAATCCATGCTACGGCTCTCCAATCTCAAGTCTATATGCATCAATTGCGAAAAGATATCGTGAATATGCGTCGATGGAAGCACCGAGTGGTCCAAGATTTCCCACATTCCAGACATCTGCATTTTCTAATTGCTCATTCCTGTAAGTCTCAGATCGTTTATGCACTTTGACTCCAAGCTCTGCCCTTATTTAATCTCATTAATTTTTGCCTGTGATGTGAGTAGGTGTTTGGTTGACAAATTTTAACTTATTTTGTGAGGCGCTACCCTACAGTCTCTGGCTACTCAAACTCAAACATTGATAATTCAATAAACGAAAGTAGTGAAATTCAGAAAGTTGCCCTTTTTTGTTTTGGTATTGCTAGCCTGCTGACTGTAGTTGGCCAGGTACTTTGAAGGGCATAAGAGTATGTTAATATTTCAACTGATGAATGGGACTTGTTGGATCATGAATTAGAGAAAAATTAGCTTTTATGGTGGTATAAGTATAAAACCAAGCCTTACCTGCTAAAACAGCAGGAAATCTGTCAAAAATTGGCAAATTTGGAACTTTAAGGAAGAAAAGGGCTCAAATCAACTCCAAATGGATTGAAAATTTGTAGGAACCTAGTATTTGATAAAAAAAAACTTGTTGGAAGTGGAAAAATTAAATTTAGATTTGTGAGTAAGACGTTTTGTTATATCTGAAGTTATTAGCAGTTACTAAATGAACAGTGTATGGGTTTGATGTTGTGTTTTGTGCACTCTTGTGCAAAAGATATAGATCTTAGTTGATAATGACTTCGAAGTTAAACTAACCTGTTAAAGTCTTAGCTACCTAAAATGTTTGTTGAATTTACTGACTAAGGGCCAAAACTGGCATAATTGCTGCTGCATTTTCTGTAAAATACAGCCCCCACTGATGTCCAAATTTTTTTTTGCACGGCAGACAAAAGATATTTTATTAATGGTAATAGGTAATATACAAGCTGAAGAACTAGCTTGCAAGCAAGTTGTGTCACCGAACAACACGGAAACTCATACTTAACAGATTAGCTCAGGCCAAACAATGTGTGTGTTTCCTTGGCACAACTTCTACCTGCTGGACTTGGATTGCAACCGCCATTCCACCCGATCGCTTATAATATATTAATCTTACCAGGTACCCCTGTTTTTGCTTTCCAACCCGATTCACTTCCTTCATTTCTTCGAGCATATCAGTAGTGTCAAACTGTTCTTCTGTTTGCAGATTGCCCATGTAAACTAACTTCATCCATACATTGAACAGCAACATTGCTTCTACCACAAATATATATGCACGAATGACATCACACACTCGCAGGCGCCCAACCCTTGCTAATCCAGAGTTTCAGTCAGGTCCTCAGCATTAGAAAAATGAGAAAGCTTCTGGAACCAAAAGCTCCTTAATCAAATCAAAGCTGAAGAGGTAATACTCTTTGCAATCTGAGTTTAGCTAGTGTATCTGCTTTGTCATTAGCCTCCCTTGGAGCAAAAGCAATGCAGCAGTTCTGGATAAGTTTCTTTAGGCCTTCGATTTGTCTTAGGCTGTCTGTTACGCTCCACGGTCCTTTTTCAGTTTTATTGATCCAAGATGAGGCCAGTTTTGAGTTTGTTTCCACTACTAGTCTGTCTTTCGCCATGTCCCTCATTCGGTTCATAATCCTAAACGCCTCCAGGATTGCTTCCAGTTCTAGGTCAGCGACTTCTCCCCACTACATAGGCCTGGAGAAGATGCATAGCGTTCTTCCATCGCTATCCCTGAGGATACCCTTAATAGCAGCTTTTTGTCGCCTTGGATTTACTGCTGCATCCATGTTGAACTTCAGACTTTCGGGAGATGGCGCTTCCCAGCTTGATGAGTTTTTGCCCCTTGCCTGCCCCTTTTCGATTCCCACATTTGCTGGATCGAGTATAACATCCAGGACTGTGATGTTGCTCTGCTGCCACTTCGCCGTAATCCATTGTCCAACCCTCAATTTGACCATGTCATATGTAATGAGGACTTGCATCTCTTTCCCTCTAAAAATCTTGTCATTCTTCACTTGCCAAATCGTCCACACCGTAGCGTAGAAGAACAACATCCACACTTCCGCTGACTTAACGTGTCCTGCCTGTGCCATCCACTGACTGAAGAGCTGGCGGATTGTGCTTGGCTTTGGCCACTACAATTTCCAGTCCTTCAGTATCAAGGACCACACTTTCCACACAAACTTGCAGAGCGTAAATAAGTGGGAAATTGTCTCCATTTCGCCTTTGCACAGAGGACATGAGGCTTCTTGACTACTCAAAACCTTCTTTTCCAGAAGCATGTCTCTCGTTGGTAACTTTCCATGGATTAATTGCCAAACGAAAACTCCAACTTTCAGTGGTGACCAAAACTGCCAAGTAGCTGCTGTAATCTCGCAGTTTTAAGCTGATATGTACCTTCCTTGGTTCACGTATGATGCCACCGAGTACTGCCCAGATCGTTCATGTACCCAAATTAATCTATTTTTTTCTTCTGCGCACAAGACTTTCTTCCCCAGTGTTACTAAGAAGTCTGACCAAATATTTCTTTCCCAGTCGAACACTGGTCTTCTCAGCTTCACTTTCCATTTCCATAGGCCACCGCTCCAGTATCCAAACTCTTTAACCTTCCCTTCCTTGTTAGACGCCAGCGCAAAAATTCTTGGGAACTTGATCTTCAGTATTACTCCATTTATCCAATGATCATGCCAAAAAGACGTCCTTCCCCCGTCCCTAATCATAGACATGAAACCCGACTCTGTGGAAGCTGTACCACTGTTATCCTTCACCCCATCCTCTGTTATTGCTTTCCAAATATTTGAAAATTTCTTCCTCCTACTGGTTAAAGGCTTTAAATCGTCCTCTACACCTCCATACTTTGCGGTGATTATCTGTCTCCATGTCACTGTGGGCTCGTTGCCATATCTCCATATCCACTTTGTTAGCATCGCTTTAGTCTTTCTACTCAAATCTCCAATTCTGAACCCTCCTTCTTGTTTTGGTCTTCTAATGATTTGCCATCCAATTGGGGTCAGTCTCCTTGCTCCTTCGTCGTTTCCCCAGAAAAAGTTCCTTTGCAGTTTTTCCAGCTCCTTAATAACCCCTGTAGGGACAGGAAACAAAGAGAAATAATATGTGGGTAAGCTATTCAAAACGGACTTTATCAATGTAACCCTCCCCGCTCTCGAGATGAATCTTGTTTTCCACAAACTTAGTCTAGCTCTCACCCTCTCTATCACTGGTTCCCACATTTTTATTGAGTGAGGATTGTCGCCAATTGGTAGTCCTAGATATACAAAAGGAAAGGTTCCATGAGAGCATCCAATTTCCGTTCCCCACCACTTCACAACTTCCTCCTCCATATTCACTCCATACAGCATGCTCTTGGCCATATTGATCTTTAACCCCGAACACAGTTGAAAACATCTCAGCACCCTTTTCAGATTTTTGAGGCTTGCCAAGTTCCCATCGCAGAATAACAATGTGTCGTCAGCAAACTGTAAGTGGGTTATCCTCATTTTTTATATGATCCCAACGTCAGCTCCCTAAATTAAGCCCAAGGAAATTGTTTTATTCATTAGCACGTTGAGCCCTTCGCTTTCTAAGTTGAAAAGGAACGGAGAGATTGGGTCACCCTGCCTTAGTCCTTTCTCCATTCTAAATTGTTTTTAGGGTGACCCATTAACAAGCACCGACAGGTCCACCGTACTTATGCACTCCATCATCCACTCCCTCCAGCGCTGCCCAAATCCCATTTCCAGCAGTACGTTGTCCAAGTACTTCCAGTGTATCGAATCATATGCCTTCTCAAAATCAATTTTCAGCACGAGGCCTTTCTTTTTTGTAGTCTTCAAGCTATGCACAACTTCATTGGCTATCATGGCACAATCTAATATTTGTTTGCCCTTGGTGAAGGCGAATTGTGATTCTCCCATGACATCCTTCATCACTTCCCTTAATCTTACTGCTAGTATTTTTGCCAAAATTTTGTAAATACTATTCACCAACGTTATTGGTCTAAAATCCCTTAGAGATTGTGGGCTAGCCTTCTTGGGAATTAGGGCAATAAATGAGGCGTTTGCTGCCCTTGGAAACTTGACACTCTCATAAAAATCCCTCATAAAAGCCATGATGTCTTCCTTTAATACCAGCCAATTTTCTTTGAAAAATCTGAAATTAAACCCATCCGGTCCTGGTGCTTTATCCCCGTCACAGCCCCATATTGCTTCCTTGACCTCTTCCTCTGATAATTCCGACTCCAAAGACTCTGCTTTTCCACTGCTGATCCTCCTTAAGCAACCCTCTGGTAACTTTAGTAATGGACCCTCTTCTTTTGCAAAGTGTTTTTCAAAGAACTTAACCACTTCCTCCTTGATAAGCGCGGGGTCTTCCCTCTCTTCCCCATTGATTTTTATAGCTATTAAGCTATTTGTCTGAGCTCTATTGTTCATGACCATATGGAAATACCTTGAGTTGCAATCCCCCATTCTTATCCAGTCACATCTTGCCTTTTGACGTGCTGCTGATTCCTCCTTTTTCCTCAGTACCCACAACTTTTCTCGGCATTGATACCATAGAAGATACACCTTCTTGTCTACTAGTTTCAATTCCCTGGAATTTTCCAGGGCTTGTAGTTCGCTCTCAGTCCTTTTCAATTCTGTGGCTATGGTGTTATAGGCGCCTTTAAACTTAATCTTCAACTGTTTCTTAGCCAACCTCAGTTTCTGCAGCAATTTAGGCTTTTCCTTTGCCTTACCTTGATCCATGGCCTTCCATAGCTCACTGAACCAAGGCTTGAAATCCTTTTCCTTTAGCCACCAGCTGAAACAGCGAAAAGGAATTGGTCCCCCATCTAACCTTCTCCACCCCAAACACACAGCATCGTGATCGGATAATGTCGCATTGACCTTCCATTGTTGTAGCTGTGCGAACTTACTTAAAAAGTCAGAGTTTATTAAGAATCTATCCAGCCTGCTTTTGATGAGTTGTATCTGATTATTCGACCATGTATAACCACCTCCCCTCATTGGGATATCTACCAGTTTTGCATTATCCACAAACTCTTTGAAATCCTTCATTCCTCTATCAAGGCGAGCTGTCGGCAATCGTTCCTCTACAGATAAAATTTCGTTCCAATCCCCGCCTACTATCCAACAACCCTCAATTTGAACCTTTATTGATAACAGGTCTTGCCAAAACTGGCATCTTAACTTAACATCATTTGGGGCATATGATGTAGCAAAAACGCACCTGAATTTCTGCTGTACCAACTCCCCGCTGATAAAAATCCCTCGTGCATTAGAAAACTTTGCTTGAGCTATGAAGAAACGCTTTTGCCATATTAACATCAGTCCTCCTAATGCACCGTCTGAATTGACCCATACAGCTTCAACCTCCTTGAAACCCCACAATTTGGATAAGTTCCTGATATCAAAAGTGGGTAATTTTGTTTCCTACAACATTACCATGTCCGATTGTTCAGCTCTCAGTAGCCCATTCAGTGCTCGCTTCTTGGTGTCGCTACTTAACCCTCTTACGTTTAGTGATAGTATCTTCATCTCCCTTGTATGACGCGGCCCTCAGTACACCGGATCTCTGTTATTCTTCTATACTTCCCCTGCCCTCCTTCGTTCGTTCAGCTCCAACTCTATGATCTTCCTCTTCAATTCTCCCAACCCGCCATCTAGGATGAGTCCCATCTCCTTAATTGTTCTCAGTACTTCCTCCGCTTCCCTTCTTGCCGCCACCTCCAAACCGGCCTCATCCTCAGCCTGTGCCATCCTTGATAGGCTCCGCTGTTTCCCATCCCCACTCTCTTGCTCTTCGTTTCCTTGGTCTGCACCTTCTTTCTTCTTCCTATTTTTCACCATTACCTTTTTCCTCTTGACGATTCTCTTTTTCTTGTTGGTGCTGCTCTTCTTCGTCCTAAAATCCTTTAGTAGTATTTGATCTTCTTCGTCTGCAAATGCCTCCCTCAGCACCTCGATAGATTTCAAGACTCGGGCCTCGTCCGAATCTACTTGTTGAACCAAAAGTGACCCAGGTGATCCATTTGGACCATAATTTCTTTCTCCTTCCCTGTCTTCCATGACTGATATAGTAAGAAGATGGGCCGATCCAATAGGTCCTCCCTGATACTCTCTCTCGGCCTCATAATCCTTCAATATGATTGCTTCCCCACCATTGGGCCCGTCGATTTTGGGCCTATTCTCTTCTCTCTCCCTGACGCAACTCGCCCTGCTGTAACCTTCCCCGTTTGACTCCTCGCACTTCTCTGTCAGCCTTACTGCCTCTGTACGTTCAGCTTGCCCGTATGCTTCGAACCCAGAGTCATCTGTCTCGGGAACTCGAGACTTTGACCCTATCCTGTTACTTCTCCCAACTGCCCAAGACTCCTTTTCTTCATTCTTCTCTTCCTGGTAACTGTTCCTCGCCTTCATCTGGGTTTCTTTCAAAAAAGTGCAAGCATTACACTCCTGGTTATTCACATATGGAACAGAAAGCATATTGCAAATTGGTTCCTCCGACACATGAATTTGAAAGATTTCTCCATCAATCTTAATATTAATTGAATTTGGCAATTCTGATCTTGAAGCTTGAGTGAGAATAGGTGCAACGTCCAGTCTGTTCCTGCAAAGCGTGTCTTCATCCACAGCTACATAACTTCCCACAAGTTACCCATTAACTGGAAAAAATGTTTAGTGTAAGCATGAAGAGGCACCTCTTCCAGGCGAATCCACCGCATGCTTCTAGGATCAACGTCCTTTGCTCTCCATGGTCTCACCTCATCGAACCATTCACCCACCCAGTCATGCATCATTTCAATGAAGAAATCCTTGTCTCTAGCCGTTTTGAATGTTAGCAGCACCATACTGCCTCCCATTACTCTTAAATTGCAGTTGAATCTGGACTCGTTGAACACCTCTTCCGCCAATATGTTTATACAATCTGGAAATCTGATAAAGCCAACCAGCGCGTTCTCTAGCCATGCTTTTTCCTCCTCATCTGTCTGAAACTCTATGTTTTCCCAAGATGTATCCCCGCTTTGTTCTCCTTTCAGTTGAGCGTAGGAGCAATTGACGCTCTTCAGTCTCCCTGCTTCTTTCCATACTTTCGAGGCGTACTGCGGACCTGTCCTGTTCCTTTCGTTACCTCCTGCTCTTCTGTTGATGAGTGCATCCTTGTAGCTTCTTCCAAATCTCCCCCTAGCGCCAAACTCCTCCTGTCCGAGCTTAACATACGCATTTTCGTTGCCATAGCTACCTCTGCCATATTGCGTGATCTCTACTTCATCATTCCTTCCCTTACTTTTTTCTTTAGCTTCACTCACTCTCACCTTGAATTCCCCAATACACATGTTGCTCAGCTCCGCTCTGAACCTGGTGATATTCATAGGTTTTTGAACCTTACAAACCCAAATCGTCTGCCTTTCTGATTCCTCCGCCGTGGTAAGCAAACGTCGACGACGATGCCCATCTTGCTGAATTCTTTCCACTGGTCTTTTGCTGATAGCTCGTCTGGGAAATTAGTGAAGTAATAGGATAACACGAAGCTGGATTCATACCATAACCTATTTCTATAGCTAAGACCACTTCTTGGATCGAAAATCTCTTGAGTAACATTAGCTCCCTCTTTCGATCGCTCTCTCTCTCTCAACCGCTCTTTCTCTCCCCCAGGCATATTAAGCGGCGACCTCCGCTTACCGATTTGTTAATCAGTGTCGATCCAGCAAGTAAAAACCTTGTTTCTAAATTTTTACAAATTTCGCTGATGTCCAAATTAGAGTGACCTAATATAAAACTTGGTCTCAAAAGTATGAAAGTTGGGCAGAAGCCAGTATTAGTGTATTGAAACCTGAAGGAAGGAACTGCTGCCTCTGTGTTTGCTCTCATAAATAATATGCAAAGCTGAATTACTCAGTAATATGCAAAGCTGATGTATCACTGTGTTATTATTGTTTTGTAAGTCACTAAATAATCTAAATTTCATATAAATAGTTGGTAATCAATGAATGAATTGTCATGGAGTGTAACAAGTTCTTTTTTTTTTTTCCTGGAACAGTGGATATGTAATCAGATCTAGAAAAGAAGAGGTGATATTAGGTTTCATATACAATGTGCCATTTCTTGATCATATTTTCTTACTTAGCCGTCATTATGTGAATTTTCAGAAAATTTCTAGTGAAATTGCTTTCACTGGAAAACAGAAACATCGATTACCATGCGATTTGAGTCTTAATTTGAACAACTATCTGATCATGTGTCTCTCCTCTTGCCTTAAGATGAAGTGTGTTTTCGTTTGAGGCACATACTTGTCTATATGACTGAGTTACTTTCTGCTTATGAGGCCTGTGCTTACCTATGTGAGTAGGGTTATTCTATCACCATAGTTCTGGCATAAGTAGACGAGTTCCCTTCCCCATTTCTGTACAGTATTGCTCAAAGTTTATGTCCAGTTTACTGAGCAATTGCCAAACTGTTTCAGGAGTAGGGGAAGCAAACAGAGCATGGCAGAGAAAAGAAGAAGAAAGGCGAATGTATGATATCCGACGTAAGTGTGTAAGACTAAGTGTTGTCCTTGACCCTAGAAGGACATGTTGATCAATGTGGCAAAGTGTGCTTTCCCAGAAGATTGCGTGCTTGGCTTGCAGTTGTGTTCAAATTTCTAGTGAAATTTCATTTGTGTTGTTGGTTTCAATCTCAGCATTTGTGTCATTCTGGTGCACTTACTAAAACTTTTCCGCTTTAATTTGGCCAAAATGCACATATGGTCCCTCAACTTGGCTAACTCTAACGAGTTAGTCCTTTATCTTTGACTCATTGTGTGTTAGTCCCTCAACTTGGAAAAAATTTGTGAGTTAGTCCAAATTGGATGAAAGGCTTATGTGCTGTTGATGTGGCGTGGCAGGGTTATATGTGTTGATGATGTGGCATGGGGCTTGGGAGGCTTTGCTGAGCTGGGTTGGGTGAGAAACAGGGGGAACAAAAACGCTCCTCCAAGTCGCTAACGCGCCGCCCTCAAAAATTGATTGCCGATTCACCATCAACCCCCCAAAAATTCGACGCCCATATCCAACCTCACCCATTTGCTGCCCTCAACGCTCTCGTACCCATCCATTTCCGATGCCCTCGACGCTTTATTGCCCTTTTCCTACCGACCCCCTGCTTCCCCTTGCCATCGGTCTTACCTTTCCAACTCGGGTCGATATCGTTTCCTACCTCCCATCAGTCTCGCATCTCCTTGATTGCCGCATCTCCTGTCTCCCATCGGTCTTGCATCTCTCGAATCGCAAATCGCCGACCTCTGTCGAATCGATTCTCATTGAATCGCCACCCTCTGCCGTCCTCAACAACAAATTCATGCCTCCATTGTGTCGCCTCTGTCACCGATCTCTGGTTTCTTGCTTGATGAATTTGATGTGGTGGAGCTCAAATCGTCGAACTCGAATGCTCCATCACCGCCGCCTCCTTTGTTCGTTTTTAATCCACCTATTCACTAACAGACGGCGTTAAGTTAGACCCTCGCTGAGCTGGATACCTTCCGTTAGAAGATGGACTAACTCGTTTAGTTTAGCAAACTTTATGGACTAAAACGCTAAATCTGGAAAGTTAGAGGACTAACTCGCAGTGAGTCAAACAACAAGAACTAACTCGTTCGAATTTGTCAAGTTGGAGGACTATATGTGCATTTTGGCCCTTTAATTTTAGCATTCGTGTGGTTAGGTTCTATCTTTTTACTACAGAACATGAAATATATCAGCATGGATGTGCATTTGTCGTTTCTTAGTATGTTGTACTCTATTGTTTTGTCTGAACAAGGACAGAGACAGATATTGCTTATGCTAGTACACATGAGGCGTAGTCGACCGGGTAAACTAAGATTGACCCTACTTGAAAACAACCCCTAATTCTTCAGCACATCAAGTGAGATTTGTCAACAGATTGAAAAGCACATAAAAGATCATCGTATTATCAGATATGAAGCTTTTCGGTATTTGGTCCTGGTAGTGGTAGCAAGTTAGCAATTGAGAAGGGTTGCTAACTAACCAAAGGTAGGTACTCAATTGAAGTTTATATGTAAGAATTAGGTCTTTAGATGCGCTTAGCACCATAACAAATGAACTGCAAGAGCCTAGACCCAAGAGCAGTCGGCCAATTTCACGTGTTCCTACCACGCCTCCGCTTGTCTATTTTCTGCCAATGGTTCATACAACGGAAGCCGATAGTTCGGAATCGTTGGAAGAGCGGTCTCTCTCTGTTCATGGGAAAGCGCAAGCATTTTTACTTCCAACACGCCGAAGGAGTATGAAGAAACGGAAAGCTAGAGACAAAGCATCCAGAAATTGAACGAATCATATGTGTCATAGTTTCTATTTGTTCTACCTGACTGTGAAGCACGGTGGGGGAAACACGTGGATATCTAGATATTTTGCTTCTACCTCTCTTTTCTTCTTCTCCTAATTGTTCTCCCCTATTCCCCTATATAAGTAGTTAAATCCATGCACAATGATGTTTACATTATCATACGAGTTAATACTCCAATTTATTCTATCATACATTATTATTGTCATTTACTTCTGCTTCTCTTTAGTTTGTTTGGGCCTGTGACCCTGTAGTGTTACCTTGCGGCTAAAGTTATAATTTATTTGCTTTTTTCTAGGTACACGATTTTAGTGGAGGGGTGTGAAGAAGCATCAATCCCCCTATCGTCAAGGTTAGCCTGCCTTTTTCTCTCTTACTCACTTTTCTCTTACTACCGTTAGTTTACATATTTTACATATTGTTCTTCCCATTGAAAAACATACTATTGTATATATTAAGATACACAATTTTTATTGCAGTTATTAGTTCATAACAGGATATGATTCCCTATTACTATACTAATTCAACACTGCATTTTTTTATGACAAAATCTGCTAGGATAACGGCAGAATAAGCTACATCTCATAATAAGGCAATAAAGCAGTACCTGCAGACAAAACATGGAGAAGAGAACATGAACCGACCCTTTACTTATGTACAATATATTTTGTAATGCATAGCTATTGTATATATGTGTATGGAACCGCTCCATTGTACTTTTGTCACATGTATATTATAACATAGAACATAGTAATGTCTCATTTTGTACTTTAATCAAGCAACATATCCTACTTCACAACATGAAATATTTTTAAGAAATATTCTATATCACCACCTTCCTTCATAATAAAATCACAAAAAAAAAAAAAAAACATATGCCGATTATCATACCATGCGTAAATTCTTTTCTTTCCCTCATAGCATATCTATTTCTCTTTACCCGTGGCAGAGTGTGGGTTATAAGCCTAGTTTTTCATAAAGGAATAAATTAAACTAGCTGACAAAACACTTGCACAGCACTAGCATTTTGCTGATGAGGGTAGTAGTGACAACATTTGAACTTTATTTGTTTCTTGTTATCTTTTGGTGGCTGAACTTTAGTAACAGTTCTCTTTTTCTGGAACATAGGATATGCAATCGAAATGCTGAAAATATTAGGTGATCTGAAATGTTAACTGTACTAAAATCATCGTACAACATTGTTGTGTTGTGAAATTGTAAACATATTAGACATTTCCTATAAATTTTCACTTTTGATCTTGCGTCCTAGTTGCCCGTGTTATCTGTTGTTGAAGTACTCAAGGTTTTAACATTTTGTTTTTGTTTTTTTGGATGTGTTTCTATGCATATAAGTTACTGTTTGAAAAACGAAGAACAACGCAAGCAGGTAAAGACAAGAATTGTTTTGCCACACACTTGAACAGGCTGCTTGTATTCACATTTATAGTAGAATGTTACAGTTACAGTAGGAATCAACAGATAAGGCTAAGCCTTTACAAGTGATATATACTGTTGAGGATATTAATAACTTCTATCTTAAGCTACTGTCATTATTATCGCTAACATGCCTTCTCACTTTCAACGGTCGTGAGCAAACGTTGAGAATGACCAGAAAGTGTTGTGTAGTCGAGTTGCCAATGGTTTTTTGAGGATATCTGCAACCTGGTCTTGTGTTGAAATGAAACGAACCGCAAGGTCTCCTTGAGCAACTTTTTTTGAACGAAATGAAAGTCAGCCTCGATATGTTTCGTTTGAGCATGGAAGATAGGATTCATAGTGAGGTAGGTGGCACCGATATTATCACACCATAAGACAGGTGGGTGAGCAAGATAAACTCCAAGCTCCGAAAGTAATGACTGTATCCAAACTAGCTCAGTCATGGCATTGGCAAATGAACAATACTCCACTTCAGTACTGGATCGAGAAACTGTGTTTTGCTTTCGAGAAATCCAGAAAATAAGCTTTTGCCCCAAGAAAATAGCAAAGCCACTAGTAGATTGGCAATCATCAAGAGATTCAGCCCAGTCTGTTGTTTTAGAAACTAGACAAATGCAGGAGAGCAAGTGCAGGAATTGCTTGCATTTTCATTTACTTCATCAAACTTAAATACATAAGAAGATAAAATTATTTTCCTAATCTTTTTCAACTAACTAGCTAAAAAACAGCTTACATAACTCCACTAACAGCATAATGTACCTAAGCAATCATAACAAACAGATTTAGTAAATCTTCTAGCAACTGTTTGTGCAACAAGGAAGAGTCCTCCTTCTGCACGTTTCTGTCCAGCTTTGCTTCCAACAGTCTCCTTCTTCATGCTCCAAGGACATCTGATTAACACTCCTCCTTGTCCTTGGAGCTCACAATTCCTAGTCTTTCCCTTAGATCCTCAAACCGAGCTTTAGGTAATGCTTTGGTGAAAATGTCTGCCTCTTGATCTTGTGTATTACAGTGAAGGAGCCTTACTTCTCCTTCCTTTTGAACTTCCCTCAAGAAATTCAGCTTCAGTTTGAAATGTTTAGTCTTCCTATGAAACACAGGATCTTTGGACATAGACATTGCAGCTTGGTTATCTACAAAAATTGTAGTTCCTTCATTTTGCTCTTCATGGAGGTCCTTCATTAACTTTCTCAGCCAAAGGGCTTGATTAGTTGTGGCACAGGCAGCCACGTATTCTGCTTCAGCTGTGGATTGAGCCACCACATCTTGTTTCCTTGAGCACCAGGAGAATACAGCTGTTCCAAGCTTAAAGCTGTAACCAGTAGTACTCCTCATATCATCAATGCACCCAGCCCAATCATTATCTGAATAACCTTGTAAAGCATAATCCTTAACTCTTCCAAACATTAAACCATAATCTGTTGTGCCTTTAATGTATCTGACTATTCTTTTTGCTGCTTAAAAGTGTGTGGAACTTGCACAATGAAAATACCTGGACAAACTACTCACAGCTTGCATAATGTCAGGTCTTGTTGCTGTTAGATACATAAGACAGTCGATGAGGCTTATGTACACAACCTCGTTTGCCTTCTCAGAGCCATCTTCCTTGCTGAACTTTTCCTTTGGATTCATTGGCGTGGAGACAGGCTTGCATTCACCCATTTTAAACTTCCTCAATATCTTCAGGGCATACTTGTGCTGGTTCACGAAAATTCTTTGCTGTTTCTGTTTTATTTCCGTACCTAAAAAATACTTCATCTCTCCAAGGTCTGTCATTTCAAACACCTCAGTCATGCTGTCCTTGAACCACCTTATTAGCTCATTGCTGCTTCCTGTCACTAAGAGGTCATCAACATACAAAGAGACAATAAGCATTTGAGTGTCAGCATTCCTTACATATAAGGTGAATTCACTGAGGCTTCGTTTGAAACCTAAGTTAATTAGATAGGAATCTATCCTGCTGTACCAGGCCCTAGGAGCTTGCTTCAAACCATACAGAGCCTTCTTCAGTAAATATACTTTGTCCTCTTCTCCTTGGACAGAAAAACCTTCTGGTTGTTCAACATAAATCTCTTCCTTCAGATAGCCATTTAGGAAGGCTGACTTGACATCCATTTGATGTATTATCCACCCCTTTTGTGCAGACAAAGCCATCAGCAACCTTACTATATCAAGCCTTGCCACAGGAGCAAATGTTTCTGAGAAATCCACTCAAAATATCTGTGCATAGCCCTTCACCACTAGTCTGGCTTTATGTTTGTTCACAGAACCATCAGGATTTTGTTTGGTTCTGTAAACTCATTTGACTCCTATTGCTTTCTTGTGTAATGGTCTGTCCACTAGCTCCCAAGTTTGATTCTTTTCAATCATCCTTAGCTCCTCCTTCATTGCCTCTACCCATTTAGAATCATGGGCAGTAGCTTCATACCCTTCTGGTTCAAGCACAGCTACATTGCAACTATCATAGATCTCAGCTAATGTCTTGGTTCCTTTCACAGGAGGGTCATCAACATCCTCAGTCTCCTCCTCAAATGAAAGCTCTTTTGCGTCTTCCTTTTCTTTGTTCCAGCTCCACTTTTCATTTTCAAAGAATTCCACATTTCTGCTGACAGTGAGCTTGCTGCATTGTGGGAAGAAGATTCTGTAGGCCTTTGAGGTTTGACTATAGCCCACAAAAATCCCAGCTTCTGCCTTCTTGTCTAGCTTGTCTCTTTTTACCTGAGGTACATAAGAGAAACATAGACAGCCAAAAATTTTCAAGTTTTGAACCCTTGGCCTGAAGCCATACCAAGCTTCTAATGGAGTTCTTCCTTCTACTGCCTTGGTGGGCAGTCTGTTTAGCAGGAACACAGCAGTGTTTGCTGCTTCTGCCCAGAATTTCTTTGGCAAGTCTTTGTCATGAAGTAGGCATCTGGTCATTTCCATGATTGTTCTATTCTTTCTTTCAACTACTCCATTCTGTTGAGGGGTGTAAGGAGCAGTTTTCTGATGTTCTACGCCAGTTTCATGACAGAATTGGTTGAACCTTGCTGAGGTGTATTCTCCCCAATTGTCTGACCTTATAGTCAGTAATTCTGTGCCACTTTGATTCTCAATCCAGGCCTTAAATTTTCAGAAAATGTCAGCAACATCTGATTTTTGTTTCAGAAAGTAGATCCAACACATCCTTGTATAGTCATCAATGAAAGTCAGATAGTACTTACTTCCATTTAGGGATGGAGTTTTAAGAGGGCCACCTACATCAGTGCGTACCAACTGAAGCTTCATGGTTGCTCTCCATGTTTTGATTCGTGGGAAAGGTAGCATACTTTGTTTCCCAAGATGACAGGCTGCACACAAGGGTAGGTCTTCCTCGAGTGCAGGCAGGCCTTCAACCATTTCTCTCTTCTTTAGATGCTGTAGAGCACCATGATGGAAATGTCCTAACCTACTGTGCCATAGCATGGTGTCACCTCCTGTCACCATTACTGCCGCTTGATCTTCTTTCACTAAGTCCAGTGCAAAGCTCTTGTTCTGCATTCTGACTTTGAAAATATCCTTGTCTGCCCCATCCTTTATTATGCAGCAACCACCTTCGAAATGTACCTTGAAGCCTTTTTCAAGCAGCTGAGCAACACTTAACAGGTTTTGATCTATGTTAGGAACATAGAGTACATCAAAAATTAACTTCAAACTTGTGTGTCCTTTGATGGTTATGGTTCCTTTGCCTTCTGCTTCTAAGTAATCACCATTTCCAGTCCTTATTCTGGATGACACTGATCTGTCCAGCTCCTTAAACAACTTTATGTCATGCGTCATGTGGTTGGTGCAGCCACTATCTATTAACCAACTTTCTGTTGTGCTTGCAAATGAGCTCACTGTGAACAGCTGCTCTTCCACACCATCAGCCTGCTTTGCCTCTCCTGTTTGCTGTTGCCCCTTGCAGATTCGTTCTATGTGTCCTAATTGACCACACTTATTGCATTTGTGGTCTGGCCTCCACCAACATCTCTCAGGTGGATGATTGAGTTTCTTGCAGTGGGGACATGGATTTTTCTGAACTAGGTTGCTTCCACTTTTGGCAGCTAAACTTGTTTTTGATCCTTCCTTTCTTCTTTTATCTGCCTTGCCTTTTGTGTATGGTGTCTTGGCCTATAGAGCACCTTCCATAGAACCTTCTTATCTCATAAGCCTCCTTTGTTCTTGAGCTTGCAAGGCACTTAAGAGTTCTATTAGAGTGATGCTGGTCAGATCCTTAGAGTTTTCCAGTGAAGACAGTGTGGCTTCGAATTTTTCTGGAAGGGTGACCAGAACCTTTTGCACAATCCTGGCATCCTCAAGCTTTGAGCCCAACAGCCTTACTTGATTTGCTATGTTTAGAAGCCTGTCAAAGTATTCCTTGACAGGTTCCGTCCCATTCATACTTTGCATTTCAAATTCTCGCAGCAGGTTCAATACCTGCATGCCCTTGATTTTCTCACTGCCTTCATATTCTTGTTTCAGGTAGTCCCATATCTCCTTGCCAGATTCAAGTGTCATTATCCTGTTGAAGATTGAAGATGACACGGCTAAGAACAATGTGGCTTTTGCTTTGCACTTCCTTTGCTTCCTCTCCTTGTGGTTCTTTATTTGAGCCATGGATGGGTTTTCTGGCAGTGGGAGTACTTCATAATCTTCTTCAATGGCTTCCCACAAGTCATTGGCCTCGAGGAAGGCCTACATTCTGATGGACCAAGCTTGAAAATTTGAACCATTGAAGACTGGAGGTGCAAGAACATTGAAGGGTGTTTCAACATCCATTTTTGGACTGGTTTGATTGTTGGTCTTTTGTTGGTTTTTTTATTTTGTGCTCAGGCCCCCTTGAGAAAATGAGCTCTAATACCAATTTGTTGTTTTTAGAAGCTAGAAAAATGCAGGAGTGCAAGTGCAGGAATTGCTTGCATTTTCATTTACTTCATTAAACTTAAATACATAAGAAGATAAAATTATTTTCCTAATCTTTTTCAACTAACTAGCTGAAAAACAGCTTACATAATTCCACTAACAGCATAATGTACCTAAGCAATCATAACAAACAGATTTAGTAAATCTTCCAGCAACTGTTTGTGCAACAAGGAAGAGTCCTCCTTCTGCACATTTCTGTCCAGCTTTGCTTCCAACAGTCTCCTTCTTCATGCTCCAAGGACATCTGATTAACACAGTCAACATCCAAGAAAGCAATAAGATTTTGTGAGGATGATTGTCGGAAGTGAAGTGCAAGAGAGAATGTATTCTTTAGGTAACGAAGTATTCGCTTCACAGCAGTCCAATGTTGCTCCGAAGGAGTTTGCATGTATTGGCAAACTTCATTGACTGCAAAAGAAAGATTAGGCCGAGTGAGTGTGATATATTGCAAGGCACCAACAGTGCTCCTATACATCGTGGGATCTGCCATTGAAGGGCCTACTCCTCTTATTAGCTTCTCAGAACTGGAAATGGGAGTGAGAGCGGACTTAGCGTCTGCCATGTTGGTGCAATGAAGAAGTTCTAGGATATACTTTTGCTGAGATAGGACATAGCCATTACTCGTAGGAATGGCTTCGATGACAAGGGAGAAATTGAGACATCCCAAGTCTTTAATGGCAAAGTCTTCCTGAAGTGCCATAATTAATTGATCCACTGCATGTTGAGACGGACTACTGATTAGTATATCATCAACATAAATAAGTATATAGATTGCTGGTCGTCGAAACTACAAAAAATATTTCTGATATTACTAACAACTTAGAATAAATAAATTTGTAGCAGTGAAAACCAGGTCGAATCACAAGAGAAATTTCTTAACCAAAAGTTTCCTATCAGAAAACGGAAATAAAAAATTGGGGGGTTTTCTTGAAACGAATGCTGAAATAAATTAACTGTAGAATTAAAATGAAATTAACTAATACTAAAAATGCTTAGTTCAGGGTTGATTATTCATTCCAATCACGTAGTTGATCATCAAAGAAAAGTACTTATTCAATCCAAGCAAATAAACATGGCTCTTTTTAAAGCTAAAAAGAACCCAAGGAATTCAGCAGTAAAATTAACCAGAAAAAGATTTAAATTAATTTCTTAAATTTTAGTAACAAGATATTAAAAAATAATTTCTAATTATCTCAAAATCAGCATTAAGATCAATAAACAAAAAAGTTTATTACAGGGAATAATCCAAAAGCTTTGAACAATTTAACCTGTTTTACTTCTTCATATGAATTAACCAGAAATAAAAATAATCTCCAATCAATTAACTTGCTTCTAATTGAATTCTTCACCTAAGCGTTTGAAAGAAAATTAAGCAAATTTGCAATCGCATAACCAATCTAACAAGCGAGAACAGGAAAATTAATTGTAATAAATCTGAAAAATAAAGAAGTAAATACTTGAATTTAAAGAGCATTTAAGCAAGTAAAATCAATCCTCACAACCGATATTGGTGATGAAAATCATCCCTAGAACTGAACCAAAAAATTCCTTACTCATTATTGAAAGAAAAACAAATAACAATAATAATAGAAAAAAAACTAAAAAGCGAAAAAGAGAGAGAGATGGGAGCCGCCAGCCAGCCCGCCCTTTGAATACTTAAATCTAGTGAGCTAAATGTACAAAGCCTCCCTAAATTTTTTATATTTTTATAAAAGTACCTAAAACAAATAAAAAGATTCAAAATAACTAAAAAGTTTCAAAGTTGTCAGTTAAGCAATACCCTAGAACAGCAACAGCAACTTCAAGCTAATATTCGACCTTGATACAGTCATTATCACTCAAAACTCAAATCATGAAAGCTGTATATCTCTTTCTTAGCTTCGAAACGACACCTGAATCACATAAAACGGACATCTACAGCAAAAAATATGCCCAAAATACCGCACCTGTTTCTGAACCAGCAATAACTCGCAAATTGTGACTTTGAAGCTGAATTTGACCCTCTTAACGTGTAAACTAGGTTCCATGATCTGAATGTGATTTGTAGCTCCAGATGCTAGCTTTCGAATAAATCAAGAATCACTTCATTCCGATCTATGTAGCTGAAGATATGATTTTTCTACTAGAATATCGCCAATCTGTCAGATTACTAAAAGAACACAATCAAATTAAAACTTGTAAAATGACAAATTAAATCCACTCTTAATCAATTGAATCCAGATATGCTCTAAGCTATAAAACATACTTAAAATATATCTTTAAGGTTCAAAACATATTAAAACGTACTAAATATGAGAGAAATAAATATAATAAATATAAGCTTATCAAATTCCCCCACATTTAGCTTTTGCTTGTTCCTGGGCAAAACTCAAAATAGAAACATACTTTTGAGCTAATCCGAGTAAGATAATTTCACATTTAAGGGTCTTGAAAAAACGTAACAAGAGGAATTAAGTACGTAATCTAACCGGCAATAGTAACTCAAAACTAAATAAGTCCTTGAAAACAATTCTTCTCAAGCTAGCAACAATCAACTTTGAAAATCTAAGAAAAACATCAAACTTTTGTACGAAGTAAAGAGAACAAACGAGATAGATAAGAACTTAAAAAGCACAACCAGTTTTACCACAAACCCATGGAAAATAAGAAATCAGTTGAAAATTTATTTTTTTTTTACTTTGATTTTTTTTTTCATTTTATCTTTTTCTTGTGTTTCGCCGTTTAGCAAGTGTATAATAGAGGCTCTACCATACCCAAGCTACTAACTCAACACAACTCTAAAGTGGTCTTTGACCATACTCATATTTCTAGTACTTTTTCGAGCAATGATCGACTCTTGCCTTAGGAGAAGACCCCAACCTACTTCAATACTCAGAAATAGCAGAGTAGCAACTTTTTATTTATTAGAACACAACAATTTCAACTTTTATTTTTCTTTTTTTGTTCTTCTCAAGTGGTTCAAATCATCTATCAACCGAACAAACCACATATTCAACTTAATAAGCTCATAATCTAACAAGGTTTAAATCAATATACCAAATACACAAATTTGATGAAAAACTCAGCTTCTCAAGATAACCTTCAATTAGCTTGATCAAAAATTGCAAAAATAATTTAAAAATAAAATTTGAGAGTTGCATAAAGACTAATAAATTACTAACTCAACACTCAAGCTAAGCATTCAAGAACCAAAAAGGTGAAATCATCTTAACAATTCAGATCAATCCTCAAAAGTATAAATAAAAAAAAATTAATTCAAAAATTTTGAAAACAAAAAATTAGGGCTTAAGCTACCTACTCCCCCACACTTAAATCAAACATTGTCCTCAATGTTTACAATAAAAACACAGATTGGGGAAAGAAAAGGTACCACCCTGAAAGATGATTTCACAGTGATCCAGAGCCCATAATTTGACTTCAACTCAGTGCCCCATATGGTTCGGTTCACCTCCAGCTTGAAAGAGATATTGCCTGACCAAGAAAATCAGTTGTGAGAATAAAGAAATCTAAGAAATAAAAGCTACAAAATAAAAATAAAAATAAAAGAAAGAAAAAAATCCTAATTGTTCGTGGCACAAAACAACGCTTGGGTTGCCTCTCAAAAGCACCTTTCTTTATCGTCTTTGGCTAGACAACCTCTTCCTGCATCAACCAGGGTGCTTTAAGAATCTCTCATGAAAAGGCTTCAGCTTATGCATCTCAGTGTTGAACACTTTATCTGTTTTCAAACTTTTAAGCTCGATTGCACCATGAGTAAAAATATCAGTAATAACAAATGGTCCAATCCAATTAACCTCAGACTTACCAGATAACTATTTCCATATTTTTTTGTGTTTGTGAAACACCTTTTGTCCAACCACAAATGACATCTCATGTCCTTGGTGCAACTTGACATTTTTTGTCTTACCTTTTTGTGCCAACCTTACTTGATTTTCAAACTTTGTTCTTGATTCATTCTGCACCAAAGTATCAATTTTTTCAACAAAAGAAACATAATTATCCTTATTAGTTTCCTTCAATATGTCAAAAATATTGAACTGTGCAATTTTTCCATCAAATTCCATTGTGAGAGTGCCAGTATCCACATCAATTTTGGTCTTGGATGTCTTTAAAAATGGTCTTCCTAACAAAATAGGAGCAGTTAGGTCTTCATTACATAAAAATCAGCATAAAAAATTAAATTATTTACTTGCACAAAAACATCTTCAACTATGCCCCTAGGATAGGCATTGGATTTATCAGCTAATTGCATCACAACACCAATTTCATTCAAAGGTCCAAGTTTCAAAGAAGCATATATTGAATATGGCATGACATTCATTGAGGCTCCCAAATCTAATATAGCTTTTTCCACATTAAAATTGCCTATTACACATGGTATAGTAAACATACCATGGTCCTTACACTTCTCAGGCAATCTTCTTTGGATTATTGCTGACACATTCTCCTCAACTTTGATTGTCTCATCAACCTTCAGCTTCTTTTTATTGGTGCACAACTCCTTCAGAAACTTGGCATATCATGGCATTTGCTTGATTGCATCAAGCAAGGGTATGTTGATTTCGACCCTTTTAAGAGTTTTAAGAATTTCCTGCTCTGTCTCCTCTTTCTTTGATTTAGCCAACCTGCCAGGAAAATGAGGTGGGATTAGAATTTTTGATTTTGAAAAAAATTGGCTTGTTGCTTACCTCCTCAGATTGTGCATCAGAACTTGATGGTTTTAGGCTATCTTGTTCCTTTTTAAGTGTTGCCATTTTTGATGTGGTGGTTTACACCTCTTTGCCACTTTGAAAGGTCACGGCATTAACATGCTCTCTTAGGTTGATTTCAGCTTGAAATGGCAGCCTCTTTTTTTCAGCTTCAATTTTATTCAATGAGGCTGCTAGTTGTGAAATTTGGTTTCCCAAGTCTTTAATGCTAGCCCTTGTTTCTTGTTGAAACATTTGAGTGTTAGTGGTTAGAGCTTTCACAATATCTTCTAAAGCCATACCTGAATTTGGTGCTTGGTTCTGTGGTGGAGGAGTTGGTTTGTTGTAACCGGCAGATGGATATGGTGGCTGATTGTTTGGCTGCCCATATCTCATATTTAGGTGGTCTCTCCAACCAGGGTTGTATTGATTGGCATAGGGGGTCATACATTCTTAGTTGGTTAACAAACCCGTTTGCCGCATTCACTTGAGGTGTTGTATCCTCCTGCAACTGTGGGCACGAGTCAATAAAGTGTCATTGAATAGAGTAAATACCACAAATTCTAGAATTTTGGACCTGTCCCAAGGCAACTTGTCTAATAAGAGAGGTTAGTACAGAAAGTTGAGCTTCAATACTCAAAATTCCTACCTCATTTACCTTCTTCGGTACTTGGTCTACCCGTGCAAACTGTTGCGAGTTGGCTGCCATTTTAGAAATCAGGTCTTTTGCTTCTTCGACCGTCTTTTCTACAAGTGCTCCTCCACTTATAGCATCCAACATACATCGATCCATGAACAGTAGCCCTTCGTAGAAGTACTGTAGCAACAGTTGATTAGAAATTTGGTGATGTGGGTAGGTCACACATAGCTGGTTGAATATCTCCCAGTACTCATAGAGACTTTCTCCGTTGTACTGCCGAATCCTACTTATTTCCTTCCTAATATTTCCAGCCCTCGAAGCTGGAAAGAACTTCTCCAAAAATTTTCTTTTCAGGTCATTCCAGGTTCTAATCGAACCGAAGGGAAGGTAGTATAGCCAGTCCTTTGCCTTGTCCGCCAAAGAGAATGGGAAAGCTCTTAGTTTAATCTATTCCTCTGTAACTCCTTGTGGTTTCATGGTCGAGCAAACTACATGAAATTCCTTCAAGTGTTTGTGGGGGTCTTCACCTGTAAGACCACGAAAAGTAGGCAATAAATGAATTAATCTAGATTTTAATTCAAATGCTACCTCAATATCAGGAAAATCGATGCACAAGGGTTGTTGGACAACGTCGGTAGTTGCTAACTCTCTTAGTGTTCTTTGTGCCGCCATCTCTACAATAACAATTGCTTATTCTTCGCTTTCAGAGTCACTGTTCGCAGATGTTGAAGCTGTAAAATTGACTGTTTACCTATGTACTTTCCTGTTTACTTTTGCTGTCTTCTCGATCTCCGGATCAAACACTAGTTCACCTGTACGAGAAGACCTTGGCATAAGTCAGTTTACTTGAGAAAGGAAGAAAGAAGAAAAAAAAGAAATAAATAAATAAAAAGGAAACTTTAATAGAAAAAGAAATCTCCCTAGCAACGACGCCAAATTTTTTGCCAGTCGTCGAAACCGCAAAAAATAATTCTAGTATCCCTAACAACTCAGAATAAATAAATTTGTATTCTAACAGTGAAAATTAGGTCGAATCCCAAGAGAAATTTCTTAACCGAAAGCTTACTATTAGAAAACGGAAATAAAAGATTGGAGGTTTTCTTGAAACGAATGCTTAAATAAATTAACTGTAGAATTAAAATGAAATTAACTAATACTAAAAGTGCTCAGTTCAGGGTTGATTATCCATTCCAATCATGCAGTTGATCATCAAATAAAAGTACTTTTTCAATCCAAGCAAATAAACAGGACTTTTTTTAAAGCTAAAAAGAACCTAAGAAATTCAGCAGTAAAATTAACCAAAAAAAGTGTTAGATTAATTTCTCAATTTTGAGTAATAAGATATTAAAAAGCAATATCTAATTATCTCAAAATTAGCATTAAGATCAATAAACTAAAAAGTTTATTCTAGGTAATAATCCAAAAGCTTAAACAATTTAACCTGTTTTACTTCTTCGTATGAACTAACCAGAAATAAAAGTAATCTCCAATCAATTCACTTGCTTCTAATTGAATTCTTCACATAAGCGGTTGAAAGAAAATCAAGCAAATTTGCAATCGTATAAACAATCCAACAAGCAAGAACAGGAAAATTAATTGCAATAAATCTGAACAATAAGGAAGTAAATACTTGAATTTAAAGAGCATTTAAGCAAGTAAAATTAATCCTCACAACCAGTGTTGGTGATGAAAATCGTCCCTAAAACTGAACTAAAAAATTACTTTCTTATTATTGGAAGAAAAATAAATAACAATAATAATAGAAAAAAAAACTAAAAAGCGAAAAAGAGAGAGAGACTGGGGCCGCCAGCCAGCCTCCCTTTGGATTTGGATACTTAAACCTAGTGAGCTAAATGCACAAATCCTCCCTAAAATTTCTATATTTTTACAAAAGTACCCCAAATAAATAAAAAGATTTAAAATAACTAAAAAGTTTCAAAGTTGTTAGTCAAGCAATGCCCCAGAACAGTAACAGCAACTTCAAGCTGATATTCGACCTTGATATAGGCATTATCACTCAAAACTCAAATCATGAAAGTTATAGATCTCTTTCTTAGCTTCAAAACGACACCTGAATCGCATAAAACGGACATATATAGGCAAAGATATGCCCAAAATACAGCAATTGCTTCTGAACCAACGATGACTCGCAAATCGCGACTTTGAAGCTGAATTTGACCCTCTTAACGTGTAAAATTGGTTCAATAGTCTGAATGTGATTTGTAGCTCCAGATGTTTTCTTTCCAATGAATCAAGAATCACTTCATTCCGATCTCTGTAGCTGACAATATGATTTTTATACTAGAACATCGCTAATCTGTCAGAATACTGAAAGAACACAACCAAATTAAAACTTGTAAAATGACAAATTAAATCCACTCTTAATCAATTGAGTCCAGATATGCTCTAAGTTACAAAACATACTCAAAATATATCTTTAAGGTTCAAAACATATTAAAACATACTAAATATAAGAGAAATAAATATAATAAATATAAGCTTATCATAGATCTTCACACCATACTTATTATAGATAAAGAGAGGTATCAGTTTTGGACGCCACAAATCCAAGTTTGAGAAGCCGAAAGCTTAGTCTAGAGTACCAAGCACGAAGGGCCTGCTTGAGGCCATAAATAGCCTTGTGAAACTTGTACACATGATGAGGATATTGAGAGTGAGCATATCCAAGTGGCCGTGACATATATACATCTTCACTAAGAAGGCCATATAGGAAGGCATTCTGGACATCAAGTTGTCGAACATTCCATCGCCAAGAGACTGCAAGAGAAAGAATCAGTCAGATAATAGTAGGTTTAATTATAGGATTGTATGTATCATGATAATCTATACCATACTGTTGCTTGAAACCCTTGGCAACCAACCAAGCCTTGTGGCACTCAATACTTCCATCAGCTTTTCGTTTCAACTTAAACACCCACTTACAATTAATAATGTTCATATTGCGTGCTAGTGGTACCAAAGTCCACATTTTATTTTTGAGCAAGGTTTGAAATTTAGAATCCCTAGCTTGTCGCCATGAGTGATGCAACTTGGCTTTAGGAAAGGATGTTGGCTCAACTTCAATTGAGTGAATGGTCACTAGTGCTTGAGATATGGGGTACTGAATTATTCCATCAGTGAATAGTTTGGGCTTGCTTATATTTTCATGTAAATGAGTGCACATAGGATGACGAGGAGCAGGTATTGGAGACAATGACTTAGGTGGAGAAGGGCTAGTTTACATAGAACCGCTATAATCACTTAAAGATGGAGTCGATGAGAGCATGGTTCGAGGCTCAGCCAGCAAATTCTGAGTCTCAGGAGCCGAAGTGATCACCGTTGGTAATTGAATGGGGGCAAGCTGAGAGTCAATGGATGAAGATCCTACATCAAGACATACTTGTGCAAAGGGAAAGATTTTTTCATCAAAAACAACATCTCCTGAAATGTTGACTTTACCAGTAGCTGGGTCAAGGCATTTGTGCCCTTTATGAAGGCCACTGTACCCAATAAAAATGCACTTAGTTGAGCGAAAATCAAATTTGTGCATGTTGTAGGAGAGCAAGTGTGGCCAGCAGGCGCATCCAAAAACTTTGAGAAACCTATAGTCTGGCTTACTGCGAAATAAACACTCTAGAGGAGAGATATTGTGAGTGACTCGACTAGGCATTCGATTTATGAGGTAAATAGCTGTCTGGAATGCATCGTCCCAAAACATCAATGGCACAAATGATTAAGCCAGGAAAGCCTTGCCTGTTTCAACAGTAGGACGATGTTATCGCTCAATGAATCCGTTTTGCTGTTGAGTGTATGGACACGACACTTGATGTTCAATTCCAACCGTGGAGAAAAAAGTGTGTAGTTTCTGATATTTCCTTCCCTAGTCAGTCTGTACAACTTTAATTTTTGTATTTAGGAGTCGTTCTACATGTTGTTGATACTTCAAAAACACAAAGAATACTTCGGATTTACAAGTAATAGGATATAACCAAACAAATTTACTATAGGCATCAATGGAGCTAACATAATAACGAAAACTGTTAACTGATTTAGAGGTAGGTCCCCAAACATCCGAAAACATAAGTTCCAAAGAAGAATTCAACATAAAGGAAGAAGATGAAAAGGGTAATCAATGGCTCTTTGCACGCTGTCACGCCGACAATGACACGCCGCATACTCAAGAAAATAATTTTTCCTAAGCATGCAAGGTTATATGTTCCAAATAATTCCAAACTTATAAAATTTTAACTTCTGACAATAAGTGGCAGAGCAACTACAATCCTTGAAATCAAAACATAATCCATAAAATATCTGAGCTCTAATGAATGAAATGAAATCCAAAGAGTTTTCTAAACATAAATAAATTTCTAATAGTAGTACTATCGAAATACTTTTAATTGTCTTGAACTGCTGCTGGTCTTGTAGTCGTTCTCGCTAACTATCTCGAATTATTCCTAATCTGTGTAACGGGGTGAAAACGGGATGAGCACGAATGCCCAGCAAGTAGTGGATTTTGAAAATAGAAATACAATATACAAAATATATAGGGATCAAGCAGAAATAACTCTTGTAAAATAATAATATAAATTTTAGCAGAAGATTTTTGAAGAGTCAGAACATAATCAATGTAATAGCAATTTTAAGAGTGGAGCAAATTATATTTGTAAATAAAATTATTAATCAAAACAGAGCAGTTTAGAGTAGAATATCAGAACAGAGTGGGTGCGGTGATCACTGTGACTATACTTACACCGCTGTAGTGCATCCAGAATCTTCTAAGAATCGTCTAAGAATCACTAACGATCGAGCGTCCTGAAGGACTAGTCCTAAAAACAGTGTATTGCAGAACAAAATACCCTACATGGAGGGTCCAAAACAACATTTTCCCAGCAGTACAGGCATAAAACCAACACCCACAAAAATGGAGTCAGAACAGAAATTCAAAGCATTACAATTGTTATAAAATTTCAGTATAAAATATCACTATCAAAACATACATGATCCCAGCTTATTTAATCAAACACAATATATTGCATAAATAAGATAAAATTTGAATAAACAGATAAATAAGTAAATTAATAAATCACTTGAAAGTAAGTTAAGAATAAAACATGTATTTGAAAACTCTTATTCTGATTGAAAATTAATTTAATTCAAAATAGCTTTAAATCAAAATATTGAAAAATTTGTAAGTTGGAAAACTTAATACTTGAAGAAATAATACGTACATAATATCAAAAAAATTTTATTTTTAGAAATACTAGTAGCCACTTAGGTTAAAATGCAACTTTCCAACTCCTAAAATAATTTTTTAGCCACCTAAAATAATTATGTAAAATTTTATGTCAAAACATAATCAATTCAAGAAATAACCCAAAATCACCTACTACTAGTGACCCAAATAAATGCTTCTGAAACCTAAGAATTTACTGAAGTAGTGTTAGAAGCCTTAGGGGCTGGAATTGTGATTAACCCATCCTACTTCTAGTGACCAAGTTGTCACATTTTATACTATAGGGTGTCAATGAACACACCCCTAAGCCTCAAGGACCTTGATTGTAGTTAGTCCAATTTTTACATAGGAATACGATTCAACAATGCCTATCCAAAACCTCCCCAAATTTATTTCTATTTCATCCAGAATAATTCCAATAATTAATTGACCCTTCCACTCATCAAAATAAATTATAATCAATCATAACATTAACCTAAATCCCTCTTCAATTTCAAAGAAAAGCTAGCCTATGTATTGAAAAATAACACTCTCTCTCTCTCTCTCTCTCTCTCTCTCTCTCTCTCTCTCTCTCTCTCTCTCTCTCTCTCTTTCTCTTGGGTCTTAACCTAAATTCCCAAAATAATAAAATAAACTAAATTGGGTTGGGTCATTACATCCTCCCCCCTTAAAATAAGTTTCATCCTCGAAACTTACCTTCATTGATGAATAGAAATGGATACTTCTCGTACATCTCCTCTTCGCGTCCCTAAGTAGCTTTTGATAAAAAATGTCTTTCATAACGAACTTTCACAAATGGGTTGGTGCATCTCCTTAATACTTTCTCCTCTCGATCAAGAATCTCCACCGGCCGCTCCTCATACATCAAATCTGGCATAATGTTGATCGGTTGATGTTGAACTATGTGATTGGGGTCGTGCACATGCTTATGGAGCATTGATACATGAAACACATCGTGTACTCCTGATAAAGATGGCGGCAGCGTAACTCTGTAAGCGACATCCCCAACTCGATCTAGAATTTCAAGAGGACCCACATATCTTGGGCTTGATTTTCCACGCTTTCCCAACCCCTTTTGTCGGTGACACTTTAATGTAAACACTATCCCCAACCTCAAACTCCAACATCCATCTTCTCATATCAGCATAACTCTTTTGTCTACTTTGTGCAATCCGTAAGCGATCACGAATAATTTGATTCTTCTCTACCGTCTCTGCAATTATATTTGAATTCAAAATTTTTCGATCATCTATGTCATCCCAACATATTGGTGATCTGCATCTCCGTCCATACAATGCCTTATAGAGTGTCATTCCAATGCTAGACTGATGTCTATTATTATCGGCAAATTCAATAAATGCTAAATGATCATCCTAATTACCTCCAAAGTCTAGCACACAAGCTTGGAGCATATCCTCAAGAATTTGAATAGTTCGTTCTAATTGGCCATCGGTTTGAGGATGATAAGCAATGCTAAAATTGAGTTGAGTTCCCATGGCCTTCTGCAATTGTCCCCAAAATCTTGAGACAAACCGTGAATCTCTATCTGAAAAAATAGATAATGGGGCACCATATAGGCGGACCATCTCTCTAACATACAACTTAACTAACTTCTCTTAACTTGCACCTTTTTGGAATGGAAAAAAGTGGGCAGATTTAGATAAATGATCAACAATCACCCAAATAGCATTATTACCTCTGGTAGTCTTTGGAAGTCCCACAGCAAAATCCATAATGATATGTTCCCAATTCCATTCAAGAATTGAAAGAGGCTACAAAGGTCGTGAAGGCTTTTGATGTTCCGTTTTGACTTGTTGGTAAGTCTGACACTTCACAACAAATTTAGCCATTTCCTTCTTCATTCCTTGCCACAAAAAATGCTCCCGTAAGTCTCTGTACATTTTAGTTCCACTTGAATGTACAATGTAAGTGGTATTATATGCCTCTCTCATAATTTCTCCCTTCAAAGCCTCATTGCTATGGACGCATAGTCGAGCACCAAACTTTAGAAATCCACCTTCATGAATACGAAATCCTGGATGCTTCCCTTGTGCAACTTCTTCTTTCAACTTGTTAATTCCTTCATCTGAACTTTGAGAAATTTTGATCCTCTCAATTAAAGTTGGTTGAACCATCAAGTTAGCAAGCACACTATTGACACTATCCATTATAATTTATACTCCCAACTTCTGTAAATCATTAACAATAAAGCTTTGTCAATAAGTAAAGAAGCTAACGGGCCAGAGGACTTACGGCTTAGAGCATTAGCAACAACATTTGCCTTGCCAGGGTGGTAAGAAATATTCAAATCATAATCTTTCAGCAACTCCAACCACCTCCTCTGCCTAAGATTCAATTCCTTCTGTGTAAAGATATATTGCAAACTCTTGTAATCTGTAAACACATTATAAGAAGCACCGTAGAGATAATGTCTCCAGATCTTCAAGGCGAAGACAACTGCTGCTAATTCCAAGTCATGCGTAAGATAATTCTTCTTGTATGGCTTCAATTGCCTAGAGGCATAGGCAAAAACTCTTTCATTCTACATAAGTGCACACCCTAAACCAATATGTGAAGCATCACAATAAATTTCATAACCTTCAGTGCTGGATGGGATGGTAAGGGCAGGTGCAGTTACTAATCTTTGCTTCAACTCTTGGAACCTTTTCTCACAATTTTTAGTCCATTCGTACTTACCATTCTTTCAAACCAACTTGTATAGAGGCATAGCCAAGGTCAAAAATCCTTCAACAAACCGATGATAGTAAACGGCTAAACCAAGAAAGCTACAAATTTCAGCAACATTAGAGGGTCTGGCTCAATTCACCACTACTTTAACTTTCTTCGGATCTACAGAAACTCAATCTTTTGAAATTATATGACCAAGAAAAGAAATTTTCTTCAACCAAAACTCACATTTTTTGAATTTTGCATATAACTCTTTCTCCTTTGATGTTTGTAAAATAATTCTCAAATGATCCTCATGCTCCTTTAGACTTTTAGAGTAGATCAAAATATCATCGATAAATGCAATGATAAATTGGTCTAAATAAGGCTTGAAAACTCAGTTCATCAAGTCCATTAAAACAGCCGATGCATTCGTTAGACCAAACGGCTTAACCACAAACTCATAATGGCCATACCTGGTCTTGAAAGCAGTCTTGGGTATATCTTCAGCCTTAATCTTTAGTTGCTGATACTTATACCTCAAATCAATTTTAGAAAAGACTTGTGTACCCTACAGCTGATCGAACAAATCATCAATATGAGGCAATGGATACTTGTTCTTGAGAGTCACCTTGTTCAAGTCACGGTAGTCAATGTAAAGCCTTAGGTTTCCATCCTTCTTCTTCACGAATAAAACAGGAGCAGCCCATGGTGAAATACTTTGTTGAATGTACCCTTTATTGAGCAACTCTTACAGCTGTACCTTTAACTCTTTCATCTCTACAGGTGCCATTCGGTAGGGAGCCTTTGAGATTGGGGTAGTCCCCAACTCAAGATTAATGGAAAATTTAATATCTCGATTAGGGGGCAACCCAAGAATTTTCTCAGGAAACACATCAGGAAACTCCTTGGCAATAAGAATGTCTTCTAGCTTCAATTCAGATTGGCTAGTTTCTCTGATTAATGCTAAATATCCTTGACAACCCTTTCTTAACAAATGACACACATGCATAGAAGAGATCAAACAAATTGGGACGACTTCTCTATTCTTGAAAAAGATGATTTCTGGCTCGTTAGGAACACAAAAATAGTATTATCTTTTCATGACAGTCAACCCAAGCATGGTTCACCGATAATTAGTACATCCCCAAAATCACATCTGTTGACACCCAATTTCGTCCGACCCCGTCTTTTTTTAAAAATAATAATTAAAAAAAATTTAATTAAAAATTAAAAAAATAATAATTATATAAAAATTATTATTAATTAATTATACAAAGAGAGAATTAAATTAAATAGTTTTGGGGAAGGGGCATTTTTTTAAGTTAATATCTATGTGTGTATATCCAAAGAAATTAAAATTCAAAAAAAAAAATAATTAAAAAAATTATTATTATTAACTAATTAATTATTATTGCTATAAAAATTTAATTAATTAGTTTAAAATATATTTTGTTTTATAAGGGTTTAGTTAAAAATAATATATGTGTGTATGTATGTATGTAGGAATTACAAAAGAAAACTCCATAAAAAAAACAAAATTGAAAAGTTTGGGGTAAAAATGACAAAATTAAGAAGTTTTGGGAAAATTTGATAAAATCTGAAAGTTTCAGGAGCATTTGGTAGTTTGTCACATGAATTTTGGGCCAGACCGACGGTTCTGGCCCAAATTGACAGAAAAAGACAAAATTGTCTCAATCAGAAGTTTCAGGAACATCCTCAAAGTCAAAGAGACGGAAAGGACTGAAACTGTCATTTTACCAAATTAAGAGATAAGTTTGATTTTAATTATTTTTTAATTATGAACAGTCCATCACTCCTTCCCCTATAAATAGGGGTCAAAATCTGTAAGGAGAAAAAGAAATCAAGTTTACAACTCCGTTTTAAAAAAAAAAAGGAAAAATTACAGCCTAGGTCCCTAGCCCTCTTCTCTTCCTCTCCAGAAAACCTAAACCTTCTCTGACTGCCCTTTTCCTTTTCTGTCACCGATTCCGTCCTCCTTTCGTTTTGCCGACGCCGTCGCACCTCCCCTCCTTGCTCCTCTCCTTTTTCGGCCTTATGCAAAGCTCTCACCGTTGTCGGCCCACCACCCGACGCCGTCCGCCGCGCCTCCTTTCTTCTGTCACCATCCTCCGCCGTGTCGGCCTCCCCCTCGCCCTCGTCCCATCGTCCTAGGCCGCCGGTCGCTGCTCACCCTTTTCCCTTCTCCCTTCCTCCTCCCTCCTTCCCCTTTTTCTGCGCCGTCGCCTGCTCGACGCCGTCGGCATCGTTCGTTTCCTGTGACAGAATTACAATTTAGTTTTCTTAGGGTAAAATTCTATTTTAGTCCTTCATCTTTTCATTTTGTTTCTCTTTGGTCACTAACCTTTCTTTTATCCTTGCAGAAAACTAATTACTAACTCTTTTATATTTACTTGTTTATTTATTATTTATTGTTATTATTATTATTATTAACGACTAATTACTAACAACTAACATTACTAACAACTAACTTTTATTGTTATTATTATTATTATTATTATTATTATTATTATTCCATTCAAGTCACTAACCTTTTAATTTTTGCACAACTAATTACTAACAACTAACTTTACTAACAACTAACTTTTATTAATATTATTATTATTATTCTTAACAACTAACATTACTAACAACTAACTTTTATTATTATTATTATCATTATTATTATCATTATTATTATTATTATTATAGTTCATGGAAGGTTATACCTCCTATTTATTTATTTTTTAAGTGGATGGCCAAAAAGCCCCACTTTATTTATTTATTTAGTTATTATCTTTTAATATTCCTTTGTTTACTTTATGTGTTTTCTCTTTATTTATTTGCATGTGTTATTTAATTTATGCACCTTTTTTTTAATGGATGTCCAAACCAAAAAAACAAAAAACAAAAAAGAAAACCTCCACTTTACTTTATTTATTTATTCTCATTTAATTTTCCTTTATTTATTTTATGCAAAATTTTATTTTCATGGTTGAACTTATTTCACTTATTTTACCTTTAGCCATAAAAAATAAATAAAATAAATAAGTAAATAATAACAAATTAAAAGAAGAGTTTTTGTGTGAATAATTAACCTTATTTTCCTTATTTTCATAGGGTTAATCAAGAATTTTTTTTACAAAGCCCCCATCCTTTATTATTTTGGAACATATTTTTATTTCTTTTAAAGTAACTAAAAGTTAACTTTTTATTCCTTTTGTTAAATAATTTCAACAATAAAAATCAATTCTTTTTAAATATATCTTTAAAATTTATGGATTAGATTAAAAATTGAGATTAAAAATAATAATAATAAAATATTAAAAATTATGATTAAAATTAATAATTAATTAAATAAACAAAAAACTTAAATTAAATTCCATATCTGAATGATCCAGCAGGATCCACGGTTTGGAAACAAAATTTTACTTTAAGTAAATAAAATAAAATATCCAAAAAAATAACTAAATGATTCTACCAAAGAAATAAATTTATTTATTTATTTATTTCTTAGTATATTTTTAGACTTATATAATAATTTTTAATAAAATTAACATTAAAGTTATAAAAAACCCAAAAAGTTTCACAAAAATTTAACAAATTAAGAATTAAGTTTCTAAATTAAAATCCATGTCCGGGAGATCTGATAGGATTCATGGCTTGGAGAAAATAAAATAAGTTTTAATTGAAATAAAAATTAAATACAAAGATAAAAATCCATATTCTGATAATTTGGCAGAATTTATGATATGGATTAAAATATTTAATTAAAATTTCATCAAATTCCGTGTTCGGGTGACTCGGCAGAGTCCATGGTTCAAAAATATCAAATTTATTAAAAAATTATACAAATTAATTACCAAATATTTTAAAATCCACATTAATTAAAAATCCATAACTAACTAATTCAGTTAAAATTTTCAGTTTGAAAATTAACTGAAATCATTTAAAAGCAAGCAAAACAAAATTGAAATCAACTAAGGTACCAATTTTTGGGCGCTTTAACAAAGTTGTTTTAACGTAACCGTACTCCCGAACCCCCGAACTCTCGCAGACCATATTTTTAAGGTATCCAATCGACCTGAGCAAAAACTGATTGGTGGCGACTCCTGAAAACGACCCGCACAATGCCATAGCTTGGCGACTCTGCTGGGGAGTCGATGTTAGTGAGTCAAGCCTAGAAGTTGATTTGTTTTGATTTACTTTGCTTATTTTTATGTGGATTTATATGTTATATCTACTTAAGTAAACATGCATAATGCATTCACGACATGAAGCTCTATACCCAAGCTTCCTCAAATCGAACACGTTCTTTCTAACCGGAATTGGTGTTATTGTCCTTGTGAGGCCATGGTCTCCAAGCCTTCACTGGTTTCAAAGTAGCAAAGTAGTGTATTGCCTCCTGAGACGGTTAGTCTCTGCATGGGCCCACGAAAAGCTACGACTCGAATTAATCCTTTCCTTACATAAACCCTAGAGGGTAAGGAATTGGGCTGTCACTATAATTTAGTGATGGGATTCGGGAACTACCCTCGGCCTTTTGATAAACCACCCTATGCATATAGAACTCCCCACTTAACCATAGAACTGACCACAGTATTCCTCCCATTTACCAATGCCATAAGCATGTCCTTGTTGTGCTATGTTGTTGCTCTACACTTTTATTTTCTTCGTGTCTTATATTTATGGTTTTAACTCGTTTTTCCATAATAGTTCATGAGTTGTTAATTGCTATTTAACTTATTAATAACCTTATTTTTCTTTTCTTGTACTTCTGTTTTGTGCAATTATTCTTCATGCATCAAAACCACACATCAAATTATGCTAAATTTTTAGTCTTTATAATAACAACTAAAAGTCTTAAAGTTCCACAATAGTGGATAATCAAACTCACTCATTGCATGCATGCATCCATTGCATCAATCACATACACATAGAATCTAATAAAATAAATCTTACTTTAAAAAGGTAAAATTGGACCTCAACACCGATATTCAACTCGACTCCAAACAAGATTAATGGCAGAACAAACCGAAGGACGTCTCATAGATATGGAGTCCAAGATAGAAAGCATGGCCGAACAAATGAGACAATTGATGGAGCTAATCAAGGGGAAAGCAACTCAAGTTCCTATCAAAGAACCACAAGATCCTACTTATCCTCCGGGATTCACCCCACAACGAATCTCAGTTCAAGAAAATATGTTTCAAGAACCAGGTCCGTCCACTAGTATTCACCTTAAACAAGACACTGTACATGAAGAGAAGAAGACATTACCAAAGGAAGAAGGAGAATCTCAAAAGTTCGAAACAATAAAGAAGAGACTTTGGGTCATTGAAGGAGGCACTATATTCGGATCTCTCTCAGTGGATGACCTCTGCTTAGTGCCAGATGTCGTAATCCCTTCAGACTTTAAGGTGCCAGACTTTGTGAAATACGATGGAACGAGTGATCCCATCACTCACATCACGTTGTTTCTAAGAAGACTACAACCACTCACAAAAGACGAAAAGGTGTGGATTGCACTTTTTCAAGAAAGCCTTACAAAATCAGCATTACAATGGTATCTAAGTCAAGGTCCAAGAGATATCAAAACATGGAATGACCTTGCTCAGGCCTTCATCAGCAATTACAAACATGTCATAGACTTGGCCCCGGATCGCCAAACTCTCCAGAATATGGAGAAGAAAAAGCAAGAAACCTTCAAGGAATACGCTCAAAGGTGGAGGGACTTAGCTGCACAAGTTAAGCCATCTATGACGAAGAGAGAAATGGTTACTTTATTTGTTCAGACACTGAAATACCCATATTATGACAAGCTCATTGGCAATTCGGCAACTAATTTCTCTGACGTTGTCATGTTTGGAGAAAGGATCGAGCATGGGATTAGGACTGGGAAGATTGCTGAGTCCTTTAATGATCCTATGAAAAGAGGAGGACCATCTAGAAGAAAGGATGAGGAAGTACAACAAATATGACGCGGAAGAGGGATTCCCCTCGTGGGTACTGTGGCTACCGGGCCTCGCCTATCTTATTCTGCCAATAGGCCCAATGATTATCCTCCTAGTAGGCCCAACAATTATCCTCTCAACAGGCCTAATTAGTTACAGCCACCTGTGCCAACCCCTACAATACCCACACAAAGACCAAGAGAAGTCTTTGCGCCAATTCCTATGACTTACACTGAGTTGTATCCAAAACTCATTGAAAGTCAACTTATCCGTCCAATTCCTACAAGGCCATTCGAACCCCCACATCCATGGTGGTATGACCCCAACGTAACTTGCCCATATCATGAGGGCGTTGTAGGCCATGGCTTGGAAAATTGCATAGCATTGAAACGTATAGTCCAACAATTAATCCAGTCAAAGTGGTTGGACTTTTCCGATGAACCAAACGTCACTCACAATCCATTGCCGCCTTATCAAGCTAAACCAGTCAATATGATAGAAGAACATCGGCTGATAAAGAAGTCAGTCAATGATATCATAACACCTCTTAAGCATGTATATTCATGCCTTCTGAAAGAAAGGGCCATCATTCGAAAGTCTTCTTTTAAACATGAAGAAGTCGAAGATGAGAAATGGTGCGATTTTCATGACAGTAAGAGTCATTCTATCCAGGAATGCTCAGAATTCCGTAAGAATCTACAAAAACTCATAGACTCATCCCAACTCATCATTTTTATGTTAGACAAAGATGATGATGTGAATGTGATCATTAAAGAACAAGAAGTCAATGCTATGCCAAGACCACTAGTCATACCAATTTCAAAACTTGTTCTTAAGCCTTTAAGAATTCAAGTCCCGAGGCCATTCCCCTACAAATCAGGCAAAGCTGTTCCATGGGGCTATGATTACACTTCCAACATCACATCAACCCCATTAGAAGTTGGGAGCATGACTAGAAGTGGTTGGTGTTATTCTCCGGAGCAAATGAACAAGCTCCAACAAGATAAGAACGTTATAGATCCAATAAGTGGACCTCTTGATACAAATACATCCAAAGAGCAAGAGATGCCTCGAGCGATAACAAATGAACAAGCTACTGAGTTTCTCAAACTCATAAAGCAAAGTGAGTACAGCATCGTTGAGCAGTTAAACCGCCTGCCAGCAAAGATTTCCATACTTTCATTACTCTTAAGCTCTGATGCTCATCGAGAAGCCCTTCTCAAAGTCTTGAATAAGGCCTATGTTGAGCAAGATATTTTCGTGAATAATTTTGACCACCTCGTCAACAACATCACGGCACAGAATCTCGTCACATTCACTGATGATGAGATACTGGCAGAAGGAATGGGTCACTCTAAGGCTCTACATATTTCGGTTAAATACAAAGATCGAATTATGGCTAGAGTTCTTATTGATAATGGGTCAGCTCTAAATGTAATGCCACTTGAAACCTTACACAAGCTTGGTATCGACCCATCATCCCTCAACAACTGTCATATCGTCGTTCGAGCGTTTGATGGGACGAAGAGAGATGTTGTTGGAGAAATAGAGCTGCCAATAGGGATTGGCCCTTGTGTCTTCCACATCACATTCCAAGTTATGGATATTAATCCTTCTTATACTTGTCTGTTGGGAAGACCATGGATCCATATGGCTGGAGCAATTCCTTCTTCGTTACACCAAAAAATGAAATTCATTATTGAAGGAAAGTTAATCACAGTCTTTGCTGAAGAAGACATTCTGCTATCTAGACCTGTGGATGCTCAATATGTCGAGGTCAATAAAGATGTGCCTAATTGCTCTTTCAGGTCATTTGAAATTGTTAATGCTACCTATGTCGATGGAGAAGAACTCGTGCCAAGCATCTCCAAAACAAGTCGCATGATCGCCAAACTCATGATGAAAGGAGGATACTCACCGGGGTTAGGTCTGGGACAAGATTTACAAGGAATACCAGAGCCATTGAAAATCTCTGCAAATGAAGGGAAATATGGTCTAGGTTTCACACCGACAAGGCAAGACAAAATGAAGGCGATAGCTGAAAAGAGAGAAAAGAGGATTGCACGATTAACAGAGCATCCTCTACAGGAAAGAAATCTGGATATCCTTGACATCACTAAAACATTCGTGAGTGGTGGCTTAATTCCGAAAAATGACAATGAAGGCGCGCTGACCATCAACATCAACAAGCCTTTTGAAAGTCTTTCTATTCAGACAATAATAAGTGATTCACCTGAAGATGAGGAGCTCGTTCAACCCTGTAGCCCACGGGATGTGCTGAACAATTGGGAGGCGATAAAACTGCCTGTTATAATCGAGAGCTTTTCAAAGTAATCTAATAGTAAAAACCTCCTAAAGAAAGGTTCAATCAATAGGGTGTAGTCTTTGCTTAAGTGAACCTTTTAGTTATTACTTTTCATTCCAATAAAGTTGTGATTTATGCACATTATAAATAAAGTACCAGTTTGCATCCATCTCATTCTTGCCATTTTCTCTTCTCTTTATTTTCTCTCTGATTAATGCAGACCTGAAACTCTCTTTGATGACAATGAAAGAGTGAACTTTGATAATCCTGTAAACACTACCGACTTGGATGACGAAGATCTTCAAATATCTCCCGAGTTATTAAAAATGATCGAGCGAGATGAAAAAGAAAGAGCAACAAGTCAGGAACCAACTGAGGCATTCAACTTGGGAGATAGTCAGGATGTAAAAGAAGTCAAGATTGGCACTCTATTTCCTCCTGAAGAGAAAGAAGAATTAGTCCACTTATTGAAGGAATATGTGGATGTATTTGCTTGGTCATACCAAGATATGCCTGGCCTAAGCTCAGACATAGTGCTACACAACATACCCTTGAAGCCTGGGGCAAAGCCTGTCAGACAGAAGTTACGAAGATTAAAGCCGGATCTAATCTTGAGAGTAAAAGATGAGATTCGAAAGCTATGGGATGCAGGATTCCTTGGGGTCGCTGAATATACAGAATGAGTTGTTAACATAGTTCCAATTGAAAAGAAAGAAAGTGGGAAACTAAGAGTTTGTCAGGACTACTGGCCCTTGAACGAGGCCAGTCCTAAAGATAACTTCCCACTTCCTCACATTGATACGCTGGTGGATAATACTGCAGGAAACTCCTACTTTTCCTTCATGGATGGCTTTTCTGTTTACAATCAAATCAAACTTGATCTAGAAGATATGATAAAAACTGCTTTTATTACCCTTTGGGGTACCTTCTACTATAAGGTGATGCCTTTTGGGTTAAAGAATGCTGGTGCTACATATCAAAGAGCCATGGTCGCGTTATTCCATGACATGATGCATAAAGAAATTGAAGTATATGTAGACGACATGATCGTCAAAACTTTCACTGCTAGGGGGCATCTAAAAGTGCTAAGAAAACTATTCGATAGACTTCGCAAATATCAACTAAAGTTGAATCCTGCCAAATGTACTTTCGGAGCCTCTTCAGGAAAGTTATTGGGTTTCATGGTAAGCAAAGATGGGATTCGAGTTGACCCAAGTAAAGTTAAGGCGATACAAGAAATGCAACCCCCGAAGACTCCAAAACAAGTAAGAAGTTTTCTAGGTAGAATCAACTTTATAGCAAGGTTCATATTACAATTGACGTCTAAGTGTGAACCTTTTTTCAAATCACTAAAGAAGAATAATCCGATCGAGTGGAATAACGAATGCCAAGAAGCATTCGAGAAAATCAAGCAATATCTATCAAATCCACCAGTCTTGGTACCACCTCGATCTGGAGAACCGTTGATTCTATATTTATCCATACAGGATTCTTCATTAGGATCTTTATTGGGTCAACGTGATGAGACAGGCAAAAAAGAGCATGCAATTTACTATTTGAGCAAGAAGCTTACCACATATGAAGCGAAATACTCAATAGTAGAAAAGTCCTGTTGTGCCCTTGCATGGGTAGCACACCGACTGCGACACTACATGCTCAACAACACCACATTGCTGATCTCCAAGACTGATCCCATTAAGTACATTTTTGAGAAACCCGCTTTATCAGGCAAGATTGCAAAATGGCAAATGCTGTTGTCTGAATACGACGTACAGTATATCACCCAAAAGGCTGTAAAAGGGAGTGTGATTGCTGAATATCTGGCTGATAGGGCATTGGATGATTATGAGCCAATGAGAATGGACTTTCCTGATGGAGATATAATGACGATAGAACAGGAAGTCTCTGAAGATGATGAAACAAGGAAAATGGCATTCGATGGAGCATCTAATGCTTTGGGACAAGGGATTGGAGCTATACTCATCTATCCAAGCGGAGAGCATTTTCCCCTCACAGCAAAAATTACATTTCCTTGTACCAACAATATAGTAGAATATGAGGCATGTGCTATGATACTCCAAATGGCATTGGAACTGAAAGTACGAGATCTCTGAGTTTATGGGGATTCCGCATTAGTCATATATCAAATCAATGGAGAATGGGAGACAAGGGATTCAAAATTGATCCCTTACCAAAAGCTCATACTAGACTTGGCTCGAAAATTTAACAGTATAAGCTTCCATCATCTTCCAAGGGAAGATAATTAAGTTCCGGACGCTTTAGCTACTTTAGCTGCTATGTACAAGATAAGCGACCCTGAGCATACTCCTGTGTTCGAAATGAAAATAATAGATTCCCCAGCTTATTGCATGAGCATCGAAGAAGAATTGGATGGGAAACCTTGGTATCAGGATATCAAGAAATACCTCCAAGAACGAGTGTATCCACCAGAAGCATCAGAAAATGACAAGAAATTTCTACGAAGACTATCAATGGGTTTTCTTTTGAACCTAGACATACTTTATAAGAAAACCCCAGACTCGATGCTACTTCGCTGTGTAGATGCTCATGAAGCACAAAAGATCATGGAAGAAATTCATTCTGGAATGTGTGGAGCACACACTAGTGGTCATACCATGGCAAGACAAATAATGAGGGCTGGCTACTATTGGCTCACATTGGAAAGTGATTGCATCAATCACGTAAGAAAATGTCACAAATGTCAAATATATGCCAACAAGATCCAGGCTCTACCTGCTCCTCTTAATGTAACAGCAATACCTTGGCCTTTTGCCATGTGGGGAATTGACGTCATTGGAGCCATTACCCCCAAAGCTTCTAATGGTCACAAATTCATCCCAGTGGCAATAGACTACTTCACTAAATGGGTAAAAGTTGTGTCTTATGCAAATGTAACTCAAAAGGTGGTATGCCGGTTCATTAAGAAAGAAATCATTTGTCGCTATGGGCTACCAGAGTGTATCATCTCAGACAATGCCACAAACTTGAACAATACAATGATGCAGACTTTGTGCCGACAGTTCAAGATCAAGCATCTCAATTCGGCACCTTATCGACCGATGATGAATGGTGCAGTAGAAGCGGCCAATAAAAATATCAAGATAATTATTGAAAAGATGATCGTCACTTACAAGCACTGGCATGAGATGTTACCTTTTGCACTACATGCTTATAGAACTTCTACCCGTACTTCTACTGGAGCAACACCTTTTTCTCTGGTATATGGCATGGAGGCTGTATTGCCCATTGAAGTTGAAATTCCTTCATTAAGGGTACTAATGGATACTCAATTAAGAGAAGCAGAATGGGTCAAGGCTAGATACGAGCAATTAAACCTAATTGATGAAAGAAGAATGATAGCCCTCTGCCATGGGCAACTTTATCAAAGGAGGATGATTCGCGCTTACAATAAAAAGGTTCGCTCATGGAAATTTCACGAGGGTGACATAGTGCTCAAGAAAATTATACCCATTCAGCATGATTCTAGAGGAAAATTGACACCAAATTATGATGGGCCATATGTCGTGAAGAAAGCATTTTTAGGAGGGGCTCTAATTCTGACAGAAATGGATGGACAAGAGTTACCAAAGCCAGTAAATTCAGATTCAGTAAAGAAATACTTTGCATAATGAAGAAATTTTCGGACAGAAAGAAAGAAGTGAATACAGGGTTACCAAAGTCTATTTGATCAAAGTTGTCAAAGAAAGCGTTCTTCCCTCACACTTTCATTGTTATGCACTGTACCCAAGACTTTTATATTCTCTTACCCATAAATAAAAAGCCAATTCTCTTTAGCTTTCCTTTGATTCTCACGTTCAAATTTTATATTCCCTTGTTAAAAAAAATGATGAAGTCATTTCTATCCAGTTCCTTTCCTTCAAATCTCACATTCCTACTAGCCTTAAGTGTGCAATAAATTGTGACATTTGTAGGAAGAATAGTAATATTTAAAACTCAGAAAAAGCAAAGACCGTAGATTACTTTGATAAGCTTTGTGAATTAAAACAGGTAAGATTGAGGTCATGCTTTGCGAATGGCACAGAACATAGGCTAACAAAGAAGAAGGAGTAACAAATCTTCGGGAGATAGCCTTGGTAGTTGCCTGGATGATCGATTCAGAAGCCTTAGCATGTTCACGTCAGCAAGAAAGAACCATACTCACGAATATTTCAACAGGGACAATTATCCAGAGAGGCATAAAGTATGAGGCGGGCGAACATTAAAGAAATTAAGGCCAAAATTCAAGAACAAGTCAAGGAAAGGGGATTTTGAAAAGAGTTGGGCTTTTGAGGCAATGGACAAGAGCTGGGAAGCATAAAGAGATTCAATGATAGTCCAAGAAGGCAATCACAAAGAAGATCCAGTAAAGCAAAGACATGAAGAACTAGATCCATCCAAAAACCCAAAAAAAAAAAAACCATCAGTTACACATGCTCTGCATTCATGCATTTCACATCATGCATGCACGCCCTTTGCATAACAGGGACCAAACGGGAAGCACATTCACGACATAGTTACAGCAGTATAAGCTGAGATCTCAATGACATCAGCTCTTACCAGTCTACCACTGGATGCACAGCTAATACGCTGGACCAACCCGCATCAGGAATTCAAGGATAAGGTAGACAATATGTCAAAAGCCTGGCAATCGATTCAATAATCGAGACTACACCTGGAAGGACAGGATTGACGTCAGCTAGTAGTATCCAAGATAAGAGATATCTATAGCCAAGGATAAGGCAGATATCAAGAAATATTGTTGTTGACAATTTGTCAAAAGCTTCGTAATGGATTCAATAATCGAGGCTACACCTGGAAGGACAGGATCGACGATAAGAGATAGCTATGGCCAAGGATAAGGCAGATGTCAAGAAATATTGTCGTTGACAATTTGTCAAAAGCTGACAATGGATTCGATAATCGAGGCTTCATGCACAAGGACAGGATCGACATCAGCTCGACGGAATATCAAAGATAAGAAATATTGTCAAAAAGTTGGCTCCATTTTTCCGGTTAAGTGGCGGATACGGTACTCCGTGACTCTCAAGTCAGTTCTCTCAGTTGCCCATAATAACTGATTCCTTCCTCCCTTCTTTCTTTTACTTCCCGCTAGAAAATGGATCCTACTCTTTCTCCCTTGTGAAAATATTTTCCTTCTCTCCCAATGAACATTCTCAAAAAGATCTACCGAGTTCGCTGTGAACGATTAAGAGTTTTGATGCACAAAGGAATCCCTGAAGATGTACGGTGGTTAATCGAAGCTAAGGTTCATCTGGTAGACGAAGCCCTAGATGCGTTTACGTCTCACATGCCTGGCATAGGCAAAAGCTCTTATGCCAAAAAACGAAGAGTGAAAAGGTTACAAGTCTGTCATAAATGTGGTCGATGGACTTGTAATACTAAATGTCATTCTTTAGGAATGATCTCCGATAATCGAGAAGATAAAATACGATTCATCAAGAATGGCCTGAGTAAGGATTCGTTGGATGATATCCGATTGACTCTTGAGACGCATTCTTGTGGATCAGTGCAACGCGAACTTCTTGGTTTATGGAGTATTTTTCATGAAGAACGAGAGTGTTACAGTCCCGGGAATCTGACTTTAAAAGACCCTGTTTGCCAGTTTATAAGAAAACTGGATGGGAAGCAAATCCCCGACTCATAGAAGGCGTTGAAGCCGTTACTGGACGTAAAACCAGTGGAAGATGTGAGCCACAGTCACAATCACTGTACATACAATTTGTCATATTTGAAAAGTTACATTTTTCTTTTGACAATAATGTACTTGCTCCCGTAAGCGTAATTAACACGTTATCCTTTCATCGCTATAAATGCGTGTTCTTCTTTCCGATTAAGTAGCGGATACGGTACTCCGTGACTCTCATAGTCGGTTATTTCAGTTTCCTACAATAACTGATTTCTTCCTCTATTCTCTCAAATTCTTCTCTCATCAATGGATTCTACTCTTTCCACCCTGTGAAAGTACTTTCCTTCCCTCCCAATAAACGTTCTTAGAAGGATTTACCAAGCTAGATATGAAAGAATCAGAGTTTTTATACACAAGGGCATTCTTGACGATGTGCGGTGGTTAATTGAAGCTAAGGTCCGTTCGGCTGGTGAAGTTTCAGATGCATTTATGCCCCGTATGCCCGGCTTAGGTAAAAGCGCTTATGCCAAAAAGAGAAGAGAAAAGAGGCTAGGTGTCTGTTATAAATGCGGACGATGGAATTGCAATGCTAAATGTCGCTCTTTAGGATACACCTCCACAAATCGTGAAGATAAAAGAAAATTCATTAAGAATGGCCTGCGTAAGGAATCTCTGGAGGATATCCGAGAGACTCTTGAAACGCATTCTTGTGCACAAGTGCAAGGTCAAATTGTCAATTTGTGAAGGACTTACCATAAAGAACGAGACCGTTACAGTCTTGGGAATCTGACTTTAAATGACCCTATTTGCCAGTTTGTAAGAAAACTGGATGGGAAGCAAATCCCCGACTCATAGAAGGTGTTGAAGCCGTTACTGGACGTAAAACCAGTGGAAGATGTGAGCAACAGTCATAATTACTTGCTTCTATAAGTGTAATAAACACGTTATTCTTTCATCGCTATAAATGCGTGTTCTTCTTTTTAGATACGGTACTCCGTGACTCTCAAAGTCAGTTATTTCCGTTTCCTACAATCACTAATTTCTTCCTTTTTTCTCTTAAATGCCTCCTTCATCAATGGAGTCTTCTCTTTCCGCCCTACGAAAGTATTTTCCTTCCCTCCCAATAAATGTTCTTAAAAAGATTTATCAAGCTAGATGTGAACGATTTAGAGTATTTATGCACAAAGGCATTCCTGATAATGTGCGGTGGCTAATCGAAGCTAAGGTTCGGTCGGCTGGTGAAGTTCCAGATGCATTCTTCCCCCGTATGCCCGGCTTTGGAAAAAGCGCTTATGCCAAAAAGAGAAGAGCAAGGAGGCTAGGCATCTGTCATAATTGTGGATGGTGGATTTGCGGCACTAAATGTCGTTCTTAAGGGATAATCACTAGAAATCGTGAAGATAGAAGAAAATTCATTAAGAATGGCCTGCGTAAGAAATCTCTGGAGGATATCCGAGAGACTCTTGAAGCGCACTCTTGCGGAATGGTGCAATTTGAGATTGTCGGTTTATGGATGACTTTCCAAAAAGAACGAGATCGTTACAGTCTTGGAAATTTGACTTTAAACGACCCTATTTGCCAGTTTGTAAGAAAACTGGAAAGGATGCAAATCGCCAATTCATAGAAGGCATTGAAGCCATTACTGGACGTAAAGTCAGTGGAAGACGTGAACCAAAGTCACGACTACTATACACGCTAGCTGTCGCTTTTGAAAATTTTCCTTCTCTTCCAAGAATAATGTACCTATTCCTGACGTGAGCCACAGTCACGACTACTGTACATGCTAGCTGTCGCTTTTGAAAATTTTCCTTCTCTTCCGACAATCACGTACCTACTCCTGACATAAGCTACAGTCGCGACTACTATACATGCTAGCAGCTATTTTGAAAATTTTCCTCCCTTTTTTACGATAATGTACTTATTCCTGACCCGAACCATAGTCGTGACTACTGTGTATAGCTGTCATTTTGGAAAATTTCTCCATTTCCGACAATAATGTATCCACTCTTGAAAATAAAATTATTGCTTTATCTCTTCATCTCTATAAATATATCCTCTTTTCTTCTTTTCTCACAAGGGTAAGGATAGGAATGGAGAAAACCTCAACTCGTAAATCCCGTAGTATTTGTGTATTTTTTGGAGCTTTTCCTGGAAAAGATGAAGAGTACTTAAAAGCAGCCAACCATTTAGGTTGGGTATTAGCGGAGCGAAAAATACACTTAGTTTATGGATGAGGTAGTGTCAGATTAATGGGAGGTGTAGCATCAGCAGCATCTCTAGGAGGAAGACAAGTTCTGGGCATTATCCCTGGACCTTTGAAATTTGTTTCTGGGGGCACCATTGGAGAAGAATTAGTGGTTAAAAACTTGCAAGAGCGTGTATTACAAATGCTTTTTAATGCTAATGCTTTTATCGCTATACCAGGTGGTTTTGGTACATTGGGAGAAGTCTTCCAAATTGCTTCCATGGCCCAACTTAATTTGCACCAGAAACCCATTGAGCTTTTGAATGTTAACAATTTCTTTACAGGTCTGATAGCTTTTGTGGATTATGCTATGCAGAAGAATTTCATATCAAGAGTGGCACGACGAATCATAATATTCGCAACAACTGCTGAAGAATTGCTAGATAAAATGCAAGCTTTTGTTCCTGAACCAGATCCAGCAATGATTCAGATAAACTGGACACGACAGTCTTTCCCGACCAGTTTGATCCCATAATTGTCCTCTACTCACCCTATTGAAGTATTGTGGAAGAAGAAGCGATCCGATCCGTTTTTCTTGTCCTTTAGTTTTATTATCAGCATTTTTCTTTCGTGTTTCAGTTTTTCTTTTTAGGGAATTTCTTTATCTTATAAGATAGTTTCATTCATGCTGATATTAAAACCATAGGACAATGCCTTTAGGTTGGAATGGCTGAGTAAAGAGTAATTTTTATTGCTCTTGAGACGCATCCTATTAGGTCTACTAGGCATGACATTTTGGGGTAGTTAAGCTTCAACCTTATTTGGATGACATATCTCACAAGGGAATCTATATTTACTGAAGAAAATATTAGATGAACCTTGGATATTGATTCCAAACATCCGTTCCCTTTACATAATTTGTCAGTGTTATTGTCATCATCAAGATTCCTTCATCTTATCGAAGTCTAAATTTTTGCACTCGCCTATTATGAAGATCCACACTTTCGAAGAAAATTATTCCAATTTCAATTGCTTTCATATAAATTTCGCTCGAGGTCCTAAGGAAAGCTCCTTAGCCTCAAAATCAATCAATTTTCATTCAACGGTAGGACTGCTCCTATCGCCGGGGTTCTAAGGATGGAACCTTTGCCTCGAAATCAATCAAACTTTCAACGATAGGAGAGTTCCTATCGTCGAGGTACTAAGGAGAGTTCCTTAAACCTCAAACAATCAATCATCAATTTTTCTTCAACGATAAGAGAGTTCTTATCGCAGAGGTTCTAAGGTAGGGCCCTTAATCTCAAACTTTCAACGATAGGGGAGTTCCTATCGTCGAGGTTCTAAGGAGAGTTCCTTAAACCTCAAACAATCAATCATCAATTTTTCTTCAACGATAAGAGAGTTCTTATCGCAGAGGTTCTAAGGTAGGGCCCTTAACCTCAAACTTTCAACGATAAAAGAGTTCCTATCGTCGAGGTTCTAAGGAGAGTTCCTTAAACCTCAAACAATCAATCATCAATTTTTCTTCAACAATAAGAGAGTTCTTATCGCAGAGGTTCTAAGGTAGGGCCCTTAGCCTCAAACTATCAATGATAGGAGAGTTCCTATCGCCGAGGTTCTAAGGAGAGTTCCTTAACCTCAAACCATCAATCAATCAATTTTTCTTCAACGATAAGAGAGTTCTTATCGCAGAGGTTCTAAGGTAGGGCCCTTAGCCTCAATTTCAATCCATCAATTTTTCTTCAACGATAGGAAGGTTCCTATCGCAGAGGTTCTAAGGTAGGGCCCTTAGCCTCAATTTCAATCAATCAATTTTTCTTCAATGATAGGAAGGTTCCTATCGCAGAGGTTCTAAGGTTGGACCCTTAGCCTCAATTTCAATCAATCAATTTTTCTTCAATGATAGGAAGGTTTCTATCGCAGAGGTTCTAAGGTAGGGCCCTGAGCCTCAATTTCAATCAATCAATTTTCATTCAACGATAGGACAGCTCCTATTGCCGAGGTTCTGAGGAGGATTCCTTAACCTCACGATTTAGGCGGCAAAAAGGTTCTCAATGCCTAGCTAAGTCGAACGAAATTTGGTAACAACTTTGCATACATCATGTCCCATGAAGCATGTAAAGGGGGGCAGCTGTTGACACCCAATTTCGTTCGACCCCTTCTTTTTTTTAAAATAATAATTAAAAAAAATTAATTAAAATTTAAAAAATAATAATTATATAAAAATTATTATTAATTAATTATACAAAGAGAGAATTAAATTAAATAGTTTTGGGGAAGGGGCATTTTGTTAAGTTAATATCTATGTGTGTATATCCAAAGAAATTAAAATTTGAAAAAACAAAAATTAATTAAAAAAATTATTATTATTAACTAATTAATTATTATTACTAAATTTTTTTTAATTAATTAGTTTAAAATATATTTTGTTTTATAAGGGTTTAGTTAAAAATAATATATGTGTGTATGTATGTATGTAGGAATTACAAAAGAAAACTCCATAAAAAAAACCAAATTGAAAAGTTTGGGGTAAAAATGACAAAATTAAGAAGTTTTGGGAAAATTTGACAAAATCTGAAAGTTCCAGGAGCATTTGGTAGTTTGTCACATGAATTTTGGGCCAGACCGACGGTTCTGGCCCAAATTGACAAAAAAAGACAAAATTGTCTCAATCAGAAGTTTCAGGAACATCCCCAAAGTCAAAGAGACAGAAAGGACTGAAACTGTCATTTTACCAAATTAAGAGATAAGTTTGATTTTAATTATTTTTTAATTATGAACAGTCCATCACTCCTTCCCCTATAAATAGGGGTCCAAATCTGTAAGGACAAAAAGAAATCAAGTTTAGAGCTCCGTTTTAAAAGAAAGGAAAAATTACAGCCTAGGTCCCTAGCCCTCTTCTCTTCCTCTCCAGAAAACCTAAACCTTCTCTGACTGCCCTTTTCCTTTTCTGTCACCGATTCCGTCCTCCTTTCGTTTTGCCGACGCCGTCGCACCTCCCCTCCCTGCTCCTCTCCTTTTTCGGCCGCATGCAAAGCTCTCACCATCGTCGGCCCGCCACCCGACGCCGTCCGCCGCGCCTCCTTTCTTCTGTCACCATCCTCCGCCGTGTCGGCCTCCCCCTCGCCCTCATCCCGTCGTCCTAGGCCGCCGTCGCTGCTCACCCTTTTCCCTTCTCCCTTCCTCCTCCCTCCTTCCCCTTTTTCTGGGCCGTCGCCTGCTCGACGTCGTCGGCGTCGTTCGTTTCCTGTGACAGAATTACAATTTTGTTTTCCTAGGGTAAAATTCTATTTTAGTCCTTCATCTTTTCATTTTCTTTCTCTTTGGTCACTAACCTTTCTTTTATCCTTGCAGAAAACTAATTACTAACTCTTTTATATTTACTTGTTTATTTATTATTTATTGTTATTATTATTATTATTAATGACTAATTACTAACAACTAACATTACTAACAACTAACTTTTATTATTATTATTATTATTATTATTATTATTATTATTATTCCATTCAAGTCACTAACCTTTTAATTTTTGCACAACTAATTACTAACAACTAACTTTACTAACAACTAACTTTTATTAATATTATTATTATTATTATTAACAACTAACATTACTAACAACTAACTTTTATTATTATTATTATCATTATTATCATTATTATTATTATTATTATTATTATAGTTCATGGAAGGTTATACCTCCTATTTATTTATTTTTTAAGTGGATGGCCAAAAAGCCCCACTTTATTTATTTATTTATTATCTTCTAATATTCTTTTGTTTACTTTATGTGTTTTCTCTTTATTTATTTGCATGTGTTATTTAATTTATGCACCTTTTTTTTAATGGATGTCCAAACCAAAAACAAAAAAAAACAAAAAAGAAAACCTCCACTTTACTTTATTTATTTATTCTCATTTAATTTTCCTTTATTTATTTTATGCAAAATTTTATTTTCATGGTTGAACTTATTTCACTTATTTTACCTTTAGCCATAAAAAATAAATAAAATAAATAAGTAAATAATAACAAATTAAAAGAAGAGTTTTTGTGTGAATAATTAACCTTATTTTCCTTATTTCTTTAGGGTTAATCAAGAATTTTTTTTACAAATCCCCCATCCTTTATTATTTTGGAACATATTTTTATTTCTTTTAAAGTAACTAAAAGTTAACTTTTTATTCCTTTTGTTAAATAATTTCAAAAATAAAAATCAATTCTTTTTAAATATATCTTTAAAATTTATGGATTAGATTAAAAATTGAGATTAAAAATAATAATAAAATATTAAAAATTATGATTAAAATTAATAATTAATTAAATAGAAAAAAAACTTAAATTAAATTCCATATCTGAATGATCCAGCAGGATCTACGGTTTAGAAACAAAATTTTATTTTAAGTAAATAAAATAAAATATCCAAAAAAATAACCAAATGATTCTACCAAAGAAATAAATTTATTTATTTATTTATTTCTTAGTATATTTTTAGACTTATGTTTAGACTTATATAATAATTTTTAATAAAATTAACATTAAAGTTATAAAAAACCCAAAAAGTTTCACAAAAATTTAACAAATTAAGAATTAAGTTTCTAAATTAAAATCCATGTCCGGGAGATCCGATAGGATTCATGGCTTGGAGAAAATAAAATAAGTTTTAATTGAAATAAAAATTAAATACAAAGATAAAAATCCATATTCTGATAATTCGGCAGAATTTATGATATGGATTAAAATATTTAATTAAAATTTCATCAAATTCCGTGTCCGGGTGACTCGGCAGAGTCCATAGTTCGGAAATATCAAATTTATTAAAAAATTATACAAATTAATTACCGAATATTTTAAAATCCACATTAATTAAAAATCCATAACTAACTAATTCAGTTAAAATTTTCAGTTTGAAAATTAACTGAAATCATTTAAAAGCAAGCAAAACAAAATTGAAATTAACTAAGGTATCAATTTTTGGGCGTTTTAACAAAGTTGTTTTAACGTAACCGTACTCCCGAACCCCCGAACTCTCGCAGACCATATTTTTAAGGTATCCAATCGACTTGAGCGAAAACTGATTGGTAGCAACTCCCGAAAACGACCCGCACGTTGCCACAACATCGAAGTCAATCATATCCAGCCTAATCAAATTTATAGGCATATTCCTTTATTTGCCCGATGTTGAGTGGTGATACCCCTAGGTGCCATATGTCTGCTGAAGATAGTCTTATTCTTAATTAGCGCAATAGATGAAGAGAAGAATACCTAATATCTAAGCATAACAAAAGCTTGGCATTGCCTTCACCTAAGGTCTCCAAATTTATCAAACCTATGCTCTGATACCACTTCTGTCACGCCCCAATACCCATCCTAGGAGTCTCGGGACAATGACACGCCGCATACTTAAGAAAATAATTTTTCCTAAGCATGCAAAGCTACATATTCCAAATAATTCCAAACTTATAAAATTTTAGCTTCTGACAATAAGTGGCCGAGCAACTACAATCCTTGAAATCATAATATAATCCATAAAATATCTGAGCTTTAAAGAATGAAATGAAATCCAAAAAGTTTTCTAAACATAAATAAATTTCTAATAGTAGTAATAACGAAATACTTTTAATTATCTTGAATTGCTGCTGATCTTATAGTTGCTCCTGCTAGCTAACTCGAGCTACTCCTAATCTGTGTGAGGGGGTGAAAACGGGGTGAGCACGAATGCCCAACAAGTAGCGGATTTTGAAAACAGAAATACAATATACAAAATATATAGGGATTAAGCAGAAATAACTCTTGTAAAATGATAACATAAACTTTAGCAGAAGATATTTGAAGAGTTAGAATATAATCAATGTAATAGCAATTTTAAGAACGGAGCAAATAATATTTGTAAGTAAAATTATTAATCAAAATAAAACAGTTCAGAGCAGAATATCATAATTGTTGACACCCAATTTCGTCCGGCCATTAAAATAATTTAAAAAAAAATTTAAATAAAAAAATTAAATAAAAAAAATGTATTATTATTATTATTGTTATTATTATTACTAAATTTTTTTTAATTAGTTTAAAATATATATATATTTTTTTTTTTTTTTTTTTTTGTTTTGTTTTGTGAAGATTTGATATATGTGTGTATATATGTATGTTTGAAAGAAAAAAAGGAAAACTCCATAAAAATGACAAAATTTAAAAGTTTGAGGTAAAAATGACAAAATTAAGAAGTTTCAGGTAAAATTGACAAATTCTGAAAGTTCCAGGAGCATTTGGCAGTTTGTCACATAAAATTTTGAGCCTGCCGACGTTTTTGGCTCAAATTGACAGAAAACGACAAAATTGTCAAAATCAGAAGCTTCAGGAACTTATCCAGAGGCTGAGAGACGTAAAGGACTAAAACTGTCATTTTACCAATTTAAGAGATAAGTTTGGATTTTTTTATTAATTTATCCATCAACAGTTCAGCTAAACTTCCTCTATAAATAGCCCCCCAAATTTTGTGCTGAACACAGAAAAAAATAGAAAAAAAACTTAGAGCTCCGTTTCAAAAAAAAGAGAAAATTACAGCCCTTAGCCCCAGACCTCTTCCCTTCTTCCCCAGAAAGCCAAATTTTTTTTTCACTGCTGTTCCCTCTCTCTCTCTCTCTCTCTCCGCCGTGCCCCTCGCCGCCCGCCGCCGCCGCCCCTGCCCGGCGCCACCCCTGCCCGCCGCCGGCCCCCCCCCCCCCCCCCCCCGTGCCCCACGCCGTCGCCCCCTGCCCCTGGCCGTGCCGCCAGCTGCTCCTTCCCTTCCCCCCCTCGCGCCGTCGTCGTTCTCATTTCCTGGGATTCAAAATTCAAAACTAAAAGGGTAAACCCTTGTTTCACCCATCATCTTTTCAATTTCTTTCTATTAGGTCACTAACCTTTTTATTTTGTCTTTGCAGAAAATTAATTAACTAACTCATTTATTTTTTTTACTTGTTTATTTATTTGTTTATTATTGTTATTATTACTAACCTTTTTTTTTTTGTTATTAGCAACTAACAACTAACTTGCTAATTTTTACTAACCTTTATTATTATTGTTGTTAATAATTAATTAAATTGTCTAACTTTTATTTTTGTTGTAATTAATTAACTTAATTAAACTTGGCTAACTTTTATTTATTGTTGTTAATTAATTAACTTAATTAAACTTGGCTAACTTTTATTTATTGTTGTTAATTAATTAACTTAATTAAACTTGGCTAATTTTTATTTATTGTTGTTAATTAATTAACTTAATTAAACTTGGCTAATTTTTATTTATTGTTGTTAATTAATTAACTTAATTAAACTTGGCTAACTTTTATTTATTGTTGTTAATTAATTAACTTAATTAAACTTGGTTAATTTTTATTTATTGTTGTTAATTAATTAACTTAATTAAACTTGGCTAACTTTTATTATTGTTGTTAATTAATTAAATTAATTAAATTGTCTAACTTTTATTTTTGTTGTAATTAATTAACTTAATTAACTTGACTAACTTTTTATTATTGTTGTTAACCATTAATTTAATTAAACTTGGCTAATTTTTATTATTGTTGTTAATTAATTTAATCTAACTTTTACTAACCTTTTTTATTGTTATTAACTAACTAATCCAACTAATCTAACTATATTAATTGTGCTAACTTTTATTATTATTGTGTTATTAAAGTGGATGGCCAAAAAGCCCCACTTTATTAATTGAATTTTTTTTATGATTAAAAGATAAAAAAAGGAATTTTATGTGAATAATTTTCTAAAGGCTAATAAAAATTACTTTTTTTTATTTTGAAACAAAGTTTTTATTCCTTTTAATAAACAAACATAATGAAATAATTCAAAAATAAAATAAATAAATAAATAAACATAAAACCATTCTTTTAATACATCTTTAAAATTAATAATTAATGAAATAAAAAAATTTAATTAAAACTCCATGACCAAATGATCCGCCAGGATCCATGGCTCGGAAATATTTTTAAAATAAAATATATAAATAAATTTTTTTCTTTATAAAAAATAAAAAAAAAACTTTAGACTAATATATTAATTATCTATTAATATATAATTTTTTTTAGTTTTCTTTATTAAAAAGAATAAAAAGCGTAAAATTTTTGAGTTAATATTTTTCAATAATATTTTATTTATTTCTTTTAAAAATATAATTTTTTTTTAGTTTTCTTTATTAATAAAAAGAATGAAAAGAATAAAAATTTTGGGTTAATATTTTATTCAGTAATATTTTACTTATTAAAAGATATAACTTTTTGTTTCCTTTATAAAAATCTTAATCAAATAATTTCAAAATAATACAAAATAAAACAAAAATAATTGAATTTTCTCTTAAATATTTTTGACTTATTGATTAGATATATTTTCAGAAATATAAATTAAAATTAAAAAACAATCTTTCATCAAACAAAGAAGAATATAAAAATAAAAATATCAAGACTTTTGTTTTAAAATACATATAAGTTTTCGGTTAAATAATCTTTTATTCCAAAAATAAATTAAATAAATATCAAAACTTTTCTTCTTTTGTTTAAAATTTTTGATTCTCTTAATAAAAAAAATAATAATAAAAAAATAATAAAAAATAAAAATAAAAATAAAAATTTTTTTTAGTTCATGGTATATTGGCTGGAAACTGTCTCGTGCCCGCTTTTGAGCTGCTTCACCTGGTGAAGAGGGTCTGGCTGAGTAACAACGCCCCGTACCATGATCAAAATTTTTATTTTTAAACTCTTTAATTCTTTTAAATTAACTTCTTATTAAATAAAAATTAATTATTATTTTTTTTAATTCTTTTATAAATTGAGTAATCCTTTAAAATAATAAATATCTTTCATTAAACAAGAAAAACAAAAAAAGTAAACAAGAAAAAAAAAGAAAGATAAGAAAAATAAAAGAAAGATAAGAAACAAAAATAAAAGAAAGATAAGAAAGAAAAGAAAGATAAAAAAAAATATAAAAGAAAAGATAAGATAAGAAAAGAAAGAAAGAAAAGACAAGAAAAATAAAAGAAAGATAAGAAAGAAAAATAAAAGAAAGATAAGATAAAGAAAAAAAGGAAATATAAGAAAAAGAAAAGAAAGATAAAAGAAAGAAAAAGAAAAAGCAAAGAAAGAAAGAAAAGAATAAAAAAGAAAGAAAAGAAAAGAAATTAAAAGAAATTAAAAAAGAAGTAAAAATAAGTAAAAAAAGAAGAAAAAGAAAGAAAGTAAAAAAAAAGTAAAAAATATAAAGATAAATTTTTTAGTTAGTATTAAAAATCATTCATAAACAAAAAGAATTACCATTTAAAAATTAATTTCATAATAATAAGAATTAAATAATTACGATAAATCAATTTCCATATCCGGATGATCCGGTAGGATCTACGGTTTGGAAAATATCAAACTTTTTAAAATAAACAAATTAAATAAACAGATAAAAATCCATATTTTTACAATATGGATAAAATTGTTTAAAATTTCACCAAATTCCGTGTCCAAATGACTCGGCAGAGTCCATGGTTCGGAATCAAAATCTTCCGTGTCCAAATGACTCGGCAGAGTCCATGGTTCGGAATCAAAATCTTCCGTGTCCAAATGACTCGGCAGAGTCCATGGTTCGGAAGTATAAAATTCTATACAAATTAATTTCCAAAAATCCGCATTCAACTAATTCAGTTAAAATTTCTAGTTTGAAAATTAACTGAATTTTTTTAAAGCAAAGTAAAACAAAATTAAAATCAACTAAGGTGCCAATTTTGGGCGCTATAACAATATTGTTTTAGCGTAACCGTACTCCCGATCCCCGAACTCTCGCAGACCATATTTTAAGGTATCCAATCGACCTGAGCGAAAACCGATTGGTGGCGACTCCAGAAAAACCCGACGTTGCCACAGCTTGGCGACTCCGCTGGGGAGTCGACGTTAGTGAGTCGAGCCTAAAGTTGATTTGTTTTTATTTACTTTGCTTTACTATTATGTGGATTTATATATTATATTTACTTAAGTAAACATGCATAATGCATTCACAAAATGAAGCTCTATACCCGAGCTTCCTTAAATCAAACACGATTCTTTCTAAGCGGAATTGGTGTTGCTGTCCTTGTGAGGCCACGGTCTCCAAGCCTTCACCGGTTTCAAAGTAGCAAAGTAGTGTATTGCCTTCTGAGACGGTTAGTCTCTGCATGGGCCCACGAAAAGCTACGACTCGAATTAATCCATTCCTTACATAAACCCTAGAGGGTAAGGAATCGGGCCGTCACTATGATTCAGTGACGGGATTCGGGAACTATCCCTTGCCTTTTTGATAAACCACCTTCTGCATGTAGAATTCCTTACTCCACCTTAGAACCAGCCATTAAGAATTTCCCATACCTCGGTTCCCATTTCCATAGGTTTTGTTTTATCTATATGTTTGTATGATCCTATGTGTTATTTTTTTACTAACTCTATTTTTCCTTATTTTTCCGGCATATACATTTCATCATTAAAGATAAGTATTTGGTGAAAGAACTATTATCATGGATATTCTCGATTATCTTCCCACGGCTGTTACTGGATCATGGAATGACACGGTAATCGAAACTCAGCCTGAAGCTATGGAATATTCCGAAACGGCTCAAAAGCTTCACGGAGATGCTCTGACATCCCATTCTCACGTACAGCTTAAGGACCAGGTATCGGTCCGGATAAATCAGAACGACACCACGGAATTATTGCAAGTCTGGAATAGTTGGAATTCTGCTGATCGGGAAGCTTTTACGGCAAAATATGGTCACATCACTTGCCTACTAAAGGTTACCGTTGATGCATCACTTGTCCGGGCTCTAATACAATTTTGGGATCCATTTTATCGATGCTTTTCTTTCGATAAGATGGATCTGGTTCCAACCATTGAAGAATACAACAGCCTCTTGGGTTGGTCCTCCGACTATCCAATTGAGACTTATCAACATGATAGAAGAACGGAGCCTCATCGAGCCCTAGCAAAATTATTGGATATGCCAGCTTCCAGTCTTCAAACCAAGTTTGCAACAAAAGGATCTCGAAAATTTATCAGTTGGATCGACTTAAAACAATTAAGTCACGTTCTCCCTCAGAAAAATCAACGACGCAAGCTTTTCGCCTTGGCGATATATGGCCTGGTAGTCTTCCCAAGAATCGTCGGATTCATTGAAGGAGACATCATTACACTATTTGAGCAAATCTGCAATGCTCAAATAAATCCGACCTCAGTAATATTATGTGAAACTATCAGGGCATTAAACTTTTGTCGCCAAAGAGGGGGCAAATTCATAGGATGTTCACATCTCCTCAACATTTGGATCAAAAGCCACCTTCCTTGTGAGAAGCAACATTTTGGAAATCGCTTTTCAAAGGACTTCATCCCAATCGAAGCCTTTTTGAAAAGTGAAACCATTCATCACGACAGCAAGGAAGCATGGGTTGATTATTTCAAGAACATCACCGAATTCCAAATTGAATGGAGAGCCCCCTGGTCTACCTCCACCCGCGTTGTCTACCGATGCGGCAATTGCCCGTGGGTTCCTCTCTTAGGTATATGGGGAGGAACAAGTTATGCCCCAGCTCAAGTACGAAAACAATTTGGGTCCATGCAATTTATACCCATGACGCATAATCTGAGTAAGTTGGAATTTTCACACGAAGATCCAAATTCAAATAAGCTCGCAATGGGTATTTCAGTTGCGTGGAAAAGAATTTTCATATTGAAGTCGGGGCCTATTATTTCTCCCACTGCTTATTATGAATGGAGAAATAACCGGAAGGAAGGAATAGTTCTATCTGAAGAGGTCATCAGAAAATTGGCGAAAAGAGAGTTGGAGAAAGAACTAGAGGAAGAAAAGGAGAAGAACAAGAGGATGCTCCTTGACATGCAACAGCTCGGTCACAAAACACAACTCCTCGAAGAGAAAGTTGAATACCAAAAACAAGTCATCTCCCAATTGGTTGATGAAACCGATCAAAAAGAGATGAGAGTCAGATACTGGGAAGATCAATACAGATTTTCTCAAGATCAATTGCAAACATTTTTGGTAGAAGTCAGAAAAGTTACAGAACAAGCCCAACTAATGGGCGAAGAAGCCAAGGAGTTAGAAGAACTGAGCTGTCCTACTCCATCAGTAAATGTTCAAAGAATGATGGAGTTCATATCTAAGGCCAGAAAGCAGTATTGTACTTTGGGTCGTTTCTTTTAAACAAACCTTTTGCTGAATGTAATTGAGAAATTCCATTATAGTTCTTCTTTCACCAAGTATTTACAATATTCATGCATGCATCCATCACATCAATCATACACACATAGAATCTAATAAAATAAATATTCCTTTAAAAGGGTAAAATTGGACCTCAACACCGATATTCAACTCGACTCCAAACAAGATTAATGGCAGAACAAGCCGAAGGACGTCTCATGGAGATGGAGTCCAAGATTGAAAGTATGTCAGAACAGATGAGACAATTGATGGAATTAATCAAAGGGAAAGCAACTCAAGTCCCCATCAAAGAAGTGCAAGATCCCACTTATCCCCCGGGATTCACCCCGCAACGAGTCTCAGTCCAAGAAAACCTGTTTCAAGAATCAGGACCGTCTGCTAGTGTTCACCTGAAACAAGACACTGTACAGGAAGAGAAGAAGACATTACCAAAAGAAGAAGCAGAATCTCAAAAACTCGAAACAATAGAAAAGCGACTGCGAGCCATTGAAGGAGGCACTATATTCGGATCTCTCTCGGTAGATGACCTCTGCTTAGTGCCAGATGTCGTAATCCCTTCAGATTTTAAGGTGCCAGATTTCGTGAAATACGATGGAACGAGTGATCCCATCACTCACATCACATTGTTCCTAAGGAGACTACAACCACTCACAAAAGATGAAAAGGTGTGGATCGCACTTTTTCAGGAAAGTCTCACAAAATCAGCATTACAGTGGTATCTAAGCCAAGGTCCAAGGAACATAAAAACTTGGAATGACCTTGCTCAGGCCTTCATCGGCAACTATAAACACGTTATGGACTTGGCTCCGGATCGCCAAACTCTCCAAAACATGGAGAAGAAAAAGCCAGAAACTTTCAAGGAATATGCGCAGCGGTGGAGGGACTTAGCTGCACAGGTTCAGCCACCCATGACAGAAAGAGAAATGGTCACTTTATTTGTCCAGACACTGAAATACCCATATTATGACAAACTTATTGGCAATGCGGCAACTAACTTCTCCGACGTAGTAATGTCTGGAGAAAGGATCGAGCATGGTATCAGGACTGGGAAGATTACTGAATCCTTTAGCGATCCTATGAAAAGAGGAGGACCTTCCAGAAGAAAAGATGAAGAAATACAACAAATAGGAAGAGGAAGAGGGATTCCCTTCGTGGGCACTGTGGCCACCGGACCTCGCCTATCCTATTCTGCCAATAAGCCCAATTATTATCCTACCAATAGGCCCAATGATTATCCTCCCAATAGGCCCAATGATTATCTTCCCAATAGACCCAACAATTATCCTCCCAACAGACCTAATCAGTTACGGCCACCTGTTCCAACTCCTCCAGTACCTGCACCAAGACCAAGAGAAATCTTCGCACCAATTCCCATGACTTACACTGAGCTGTATCCAAAACTCATCGAAAGTCAACTTATTCGCCCAATCCCTACAAGGCCATTGGAACCCCCGTATCCAAGATGGTATGACCCTAACATAAATTGCCCATATCATGATGGTACCGTGGGCCACGGACTGGAAAATTGCATAGCATTGAAGCGTATAGTCCAACAATTAATTGAGTCAAAGTGGTTGGACTTTTCCGATGAACCAAACGTCACTCATAATCCATTGCCTCCTCATCAAGCCAAACCAGTCAATATGATGGAAGAATACTGGCCGATGAAGAAAACAGTCAATGATATCATAACCCCTCTTAAGCATGTATATTCATGCCTTGTGAAAGAAGGGATTATCATAGGAAAGTCTTCTGGAAATAAAGAAGTCAAGGATGAGGAGTGGTGCAACTTTCATAACAGTAAGAGTCATTCTATCCAAGAATGCCCAGAATTCCGTAAAAGTCTACAAAGTCTCATGGACTCCTCCCAAATCATCGTTTTTATGTCAGATAAAGAGGATGACGTGAATGTGATAATTAAAGAACAAGAAGTCAATATCATGCCAAGACCACTAGTCATTCCAATCTCAAAATCTGCTCTCAAGCCTTTAAGAATTCAAGTTCCAAAGCCATTCCCGTACAAATCAGATAAAACTGTTCCATGGAACTATGGCTATACTTCTAACATCACATCAACTCCGTTAGAAGTTGGGGGCATGACTAGAAGCGGTCGGTGTTATTCTCCCGAGCAAATGAACAAGCTCCAACAAGAGAAGAATGTTACGGATCCAGCAAATGGACCTATTAACACATCTAAAGAGCAAGAGATGCCTCGAGCAGTAACAGATGAACAAGCTACTGAGTTTCTCAAACTCATAAAGCAAAGTGAATATAGTATCGTGGAGCAGTTGAACCGTCTGCCAGCAAAGATCTCCATACTTTCATTACTCTTAAGTTCTGATGCCCATCGAGAAGCTCTTCTCAAAGTCCTGAATAAGGCTTATGTTGAACAAGATATCTCCGTGAACAACTTTGACCACCTTGTCAACAACATCACGGCACAAAATCTCATCACATTCACTGACGATGAGATACCAGCAGAAGGAAGAGGTCACTCTAAGGCTCTGCATATTTCGATTAAATACAAAGATCGGATTATGGCCAGAGTTCTTATCGACAATGGGTCAGCTCTAAATGTAATGCCACTCGAAACCTTACATAAGATTGGTTTAGACCCATCATACCTCAACAACAGTCATATTGTTGTTCGAGCATTTGACGGAACGAAGAGAGATGTTGTTGGAGAAATAGAGCTACCAATAGGGATTGGTCCCTGTCTTTTCCACATCACATTCCAAGTCATGGATATTTGTCCATCTTATACCTGCCTGCTGGGAAGACCATGGATCCATATGGCCGGAGCAATTCCTTCTTCATTACACCAGAAAATGAAATTCATTATTGAAGGAAAGATAATCACGGTCTTCGCTGAAGAAGACATCTTGCTATCAAGACCTGCGGATGCTCAATATGTCGAAGTCAATGAAAATGTACCTGATTGCTCCTTCAGGTCTTTTGAGATTGTCAATGCTGCTTATGTCAGTGAATATGAAGAAGAACCCATTCCTAGCATCTCTAAAACAAGTCGCATGGTTGCCAAACTCATGATAAAAGGAGGATACTCACCGGGGTTAGGACTGGGACAAGATTTACAAGGAATCACAGAACCATTGAAAATCACCACAAATGAAGGGAAATACGGCCTAGGCTTCACACCGACAAGACATGATAAAATGAAGGCAATAGCTGAAAAGAGAGAAAAGAGGATTGCACGATTAACAGGGCATCCTCTCCAGGAAAGAAATCTGGATATCCCTGAAATCACCGAAACGTTCGTGAGTGGTGGTCTCATTCCAAAAAATGACAATGAAGGCAAGCTGACTATCAACATCAACAAGTCTTTTGAAAGTCTTTCTATTCAGGCAATCATCAGCGATTCACCTGAAGAGGAGGAGCTTGTTCAACCTTGTGGCCCACGGGATGTGCTGAACAATTGGGAGGCGATAGAACTGCCTGTTATAATCGAAAGCTTTCCAAAGTAATCTAATAGTAAAAACCTCCTAAAGAAAGGTTCAATCAATAGGGTGTAGTCTTTGTTTAAGTGAACCTTTTAGTTATTGCTTTTTATTCCAATAAAGTTGTGATTTATGCACATTGTAAATAAAGTACCAGTTTGCATCCATCTCATTCGTGCCATTTTTTTTTTTCTTCTCTTTCTTTTCTCTCTGGATAATGCAGACCCAAAACTCTCTTTGATGACAATGAAAGAATGAACTTTGATAATCCTGTAAACACTACCGACTCGGATGACGAAGATCTTCAAGTATCTCCTGAGCTATTAAAAATGATTGAGCGAGATGAAAAAGAAAGAGCAACAAGTCAAGAACCAACTGAGGTATTCAACCTGGGAGACAGTCAGGATGTAAAAGAAGTCAAGATTGGCACTTTATTCCCTCCTGAAGAAAAAGAAGAATTAGTCCATTTATTGAAAGAATATGTGGATGTGTTTGCTTGGTCATACCAAGATATGCCTGGCTTAAGCTCAGACATAGTACTACACAAAATACCCTTGAAACCTGGGGCGAAGCCTGTTAGACAAAAGTTACGAAGATTAAAGCCGGATCTAATCTTAAGAGTGAAAGATGAGATTCGAAAGCTGTGGGATGCAGGATTCCTTGGGGTCGCTGAATATACAGAATGGGTGGTTAACATTGTTCCAGTCGAAAAGAAAGAAAGCGGGAAACTAAGAGTTTGTCAGGACTACCGGCCATTGAACGAAGCCAGTCCTAAAGATAACTTCCCACTTCCTCACATTGATACGCTGGTGGATAATACCGCAGGAAACTCCTATTTTTCCTTCATGGATGGCTTCTCTGGATACAATCAAATCAAACTTGATCCAGATGATATGATAAAAACTGCCTTTATAACCCTTTGGGGTACCTTCTACTACAAGGTGATGCCTTTTGGGTTAAAGAATGCTGGTGCTACATATCAAAGAGCCATGGTTGCATTATTCCATGACATGATGCATAAAGAAATTGAAGTATATGTAGACGACATGATCGCCAAAACTTTCACTGCTAAGGGGCATCTAAAAGTGCTAAGAAAACTATTCGATAGACTTCGCAAATATCAACTGAAGTTGAATCCTGCCAAATGTATTTTTGGAGCCTCTTCAGGAAAGTTATTGGGTTTCATGGTCAGCAAGGATGGGATTCGAGTTGACCCGAGTAAAGTCAAAGCAATACAAGAAATGCAACCCCCGAAGACTCCAAAACAAGTAAGAAGTTTCCTGGGCAGAATCAACTTCATAGCAAGGTTCATTTCACAATTGACATCCAAGTGTGAACCTCTTTTCAAATCACTGAAGAAGAACAATCCGATCGAGTGGAATAACGAATGCCAAGAAGCATTCGAGAAAATCAAGCAATATCTATCAAATCCACCAGTCTTGGTACCACCCCGATCTGGAGAATCGTTGATTCTATATTTATCCATACAGGATTCTTCATTAGGATCCGTATTGGGTCAACGTGATGAGACAGGCAAGAAAGAGCACGCAATTTACTATTTGAGCAAGAAGCTTACCACATATGAAGCGAAATACTCAATAGTAGAAAAGTCCTGTTGTGCCCTTGCATGGGTAGCACACCGACTACGACACTACATGCTCAACAACACCACATTGCTAATCTCCAAGACTGATCCCATTAAGTACATTTTTGAGAAACCAGCTTTATCAGGCAGGATCGCAAAATGGCAAATGCTGTTGTCTGAATACGACATACAGTATGTCACCCAAAAGGCTGTAAAAGGGAGTGTGATTGCTGAATATCTGGCTGATAGAGCATTGGATGATTATGAGCCAATGAAAATGGAGTTTCCTGATGGAGATATAATGACGATAGAACAGGAAGTCTCTAAAGATGATGAAACATGGAAAATGGCATTCGATGGAGCATCTAATGCTTTGGGACAAGGGATTGGAGCCATACTCATCTCTCCAAGTGGAGAGCAATTCCCTCTTACAGCAAAAATTACATTTCCTTGTACCAACAATATAGTAGAGTATGAGGCATGTGCTATGGGACTCCAAATGGCACTGGAATTGAAAGTGCGAAATCTCCGAGTTTATGGGGATTCCGCATTAGTCATATATCAAATCAACGGAGAATGGGAGACAAGGGATTCAAAATTGATCCCTTACCAAAAGCTCATACTAGACTTGGCTCGAAAATTCAACAGTATAAGCTTCCATCATCTTCCAAGGGAAGATAATCAAATACCGGATGCTTTAGCTACTTTGGCTGTTATGTACAAGATCAGTGACCCCGAGCATACTCCTGTGTTCGAGATGAGAATAATAGATTCTCCAGCTTATTGCATGAGCATCGAAGAAGAATTGGATGGAAAGCCTTGGTATCACGATATCAAGAAATACC